>JABCMI010000005.1:1345000-2729166 GCA_026261945.1 Hirschfeldia incana
GTGGTCATTTCCGAAGACGAAGTCGTGGTGTAAATGAAAGAGTTTGGAGACCATATGAAGAAAATTTCAATCAAAGAGGAGAGATCTCGTCAAGAGGTCGTGGAAGAGGACATCCAACATCAAGGTACGATAAATCAAACATAAAATGCTATAGTTGTGGAAAGTTTGGACATTATGCTTCTGAGTGCAAAGCTCCAAACAACAATAGAGTTGAAGTGAAGTTCAAGTATGTTGAAAAAAGGAGTAAAGAAGAAGATATGCTATCGATGGCTTACAAGAAGGATGAACCAAATGAGGTTCACAAGTGCTACCTTGATAGTGGTGCAAGCAACCACATGTGTGGGAACAAAAGCATGTTTGTGGAGCTCGATGAATCGGTGAAAACCAACGTGGCTTTGGGATATGAATCAAATATGGAGGTGAAAGATAATCCGGTTGCAGATTCAAACCTGACGGTTGCTCATGAAGAGCAAATTGATCAGACTCATGTGGGTGAACCAAAGAAAAAAGTGACCTGCAGATGTGGAGGACGTTGCAGCAGTTGTGAAAGCAGAGAAATCTATGGATAAAGAGAAAGATCAAAATGGTGAGAAGAAGGTAGATGAACAAGTGGAGCTTAAAGAACTAAATCTTGTGAAAGAGAGTGTTGAACAGATTGTTGATGCGAAGGAAGCAGAAGGAGAGAGTGTGGATCAAACACTCTTTAAGAGCCTAGTTGGAAGCTTACGCTATCTAACGTGGACAAGGCATGACATCCTACATGCAGTTGGAGTTGTAAGTCGATACATGGAGCATCCAACAACAACTCACTTCAAGGTAGCAAAGATGATCCTATGCTATATCAAAGATACAATCAACTTTGGCTTATATTACTCTATCTTTGACGATTATAAGGTTGTTGGATATAGCAATAGCGATTGGGGTGGAGACATAGATGACCGGAAAAGCACAAGTGGTTTTTGTTTTTCATTGGAGAAACCGCCTTCACATGGATGTCAACAAAGCAACCAATAGTCATCCTTTCTACTTGTGAAGCGGAGTATGTGGCAGCTATTTAGTGTGTTTGCCATGCTATTTGGTTACAAAACTTCCTAAAAGATTTGAACCTACCACAAGAGGAGCCAACGAAGATCTTTGTGGATAACAAGTCAGTAATTGCATTGGCGAAGAATCCAGTCTTCCATGATCAAAGTAAGCACATCAATACTCATTATCACTACATTAAATATTGTGTTACCAAGATGGATGTGCTGGAGTTTGTGAAGACAAATGATCAAATAGCTGATATCTTCACCAAACCACTCAAGCAAGAAGACTTCATCAAGACGAGAAATTTACTCGGAGTAACCATATCAAGTTTAAGAGAGGATGTCGAGAAAGTAAACTTGATTTGGATCAAAGATTTGGGCTAATAATTTCTCTAATAATGGTTAGCCAAAACTAAGACCAAATTTTAGAAAATATCTAGAAAAATCTATCATCTTCTTAAGTATAAATATCAAGATATTAATATAGAAAAATCTAGATATTAATATAATAAAATAATCTAGATATTTAAAATCAATAAACTAGATTTAGGATTAAAATATTTGAGATATTTTATGGATGCTATAAATATCTCCACTCCTCTTTTATTTTGTATCATCAAAGTTTATAAGAAAATATCCAAGTAATAAGAAATCATCTCCTAAGTTATATAAATCTTTCTTCTTTATAAAGTTTATTTTTCTTCAAAAAGTCGATCTAATAGTCTGGCTAAACATTAATCTTCTACAAAGTACCTAACCACCGCTTGTTGATATGCTGAACATTGATAGTGATTTTTTTTTTTTTTGCCATCTATTATATTATTAAAGGCCAAAAGCCCAAGGGACAAAGCCCAGCATACTTAAACATAAAAAAAACATACAACTTAAAAAGAAGCCCGAACAGAAAGGCATGCTGAAGGAGACTTCTAAACCCAAAGCCCATTTGATAAATCCCGACAAACCCACAAACCCAAAGAGGCTCCACCGATCCACGCGTTGAAGTTTAAGCGTGGCCAGGACACGTGTCTAAATCCTCAATTGTAAGGTGACACGCGTCAGAAGGCCGCCTCATCTTGGCCAAGCACGAAAGGTGAAAGTGATTATTATATCGAGTTTTGTTGTAGTACCATATACGTTTATTGAATTAATAATTAGTATTATTATCGAATGTTCAAAAATAAATATATTGTAGACTTTATAAATAAGAAAAATATGCTTGATATGCAAGAGTTATAGACTTGGTGTGCAAGAGATATACTATTTGATACGTAGGAATGTAAACTTGATAGGTAATGAATCTTAAACTATCAAGGCTGAAGTAAAAAAAAAGAAATTACCTTTATACTTGCACAAATATTACATATCCATGCCACTGGAGTTATACCCTGTCGTTTTGGTTTCTTTTTCTTTTAATACAATTTCGTTGACTACCATTATATTGTTTTGGGCTTATACATTGTTAATGGTCCAGGATCAATATTAAATTTAGTCTTTTACCAACCAAACACAAAAATGTTGCAAACTAATCGATTGAACATATATTTACAAAACGTTTTTCCTATCCAAATGTATCAACACCATTACATTCACGTTTTCTATTACATATACATAATATAAACAGAAAAACTATTCTTTACGTCTATGAATACCAACATTTAGTTTATTAATTATTAATTTTATAAAGGTATGTTTTGTTAGTTTTATGGTTTAGATTTTGGTTCACAAAGTCAAATATTTATGCGTATAATAAGCTCCTTAAATATTGTATTAGTTTTGATTTTTCATATAAAATGGTGCCTAATTAATTTTTTTCCTTCCATAATACAAAACATTTCAAAAAATGACTCCTAAATTTACGAAAATTTTTAAACAAATCAACAAAGAATATTTTCCTAATTTATACAGTCAGCATTTAAAAAGGATCAAATAACTAACCCAATCACGAAATTAACTTTCAAAAAACTTGACAACCAAGTAATTCTTATCTCTAAAGATTGAATATTTTCTTTTCCCTATTATATAATAAATAATAAATGTACATTAAATATTTTTACAAAGATTTTCCATTAATTCTACGTTTAAATTATAACTACCAAAATCTACTATCCAATTCCTACAAAATAACCTACAGGGTTCCCATTTTTCTTCATAACTATATATATCTCATCATCGATTCTCAAAATCATATCAAAGAAAACACAAAACCTCAACATTTCTAAGACGAGGACATTTGTTCCTCTCACAAAACTAAGGCCATTCAAAGACAACGGAAGAGTTCAAGTGAAATGTTTACATTCATTGAAGCAAAAACACCTTTTTTCTTAGGTAAGCAAAACACACTTTACATAGATGATACTTTCGAGATGGTCTTAGCAGATCAATGGGTAAGTTTTGTAAGACACGTTTCTTCCTTTTTTTGTCATTACTAATACCACAAATCTATTTAATGACTGTGTTTTTCTTAGGGTAGCAAGATCCTTGCTACTAGCAAACTATCTCACATTAACACGAATGTGTTTTTACAATTAACAAAATCAAATATTAATATTCAAAATATATTATATCTTTAACATAAGATATGTAATGAATCATGCTGGTGGAGTAAACGTAAGCTCAAAAGAAAATGTTTAATTCTATCTGATATTGAATTTCTTGATATACTGTTTCTGGTAAACCATTTCTAGTAGACTAGTACCAACTAGAGAAGTCCTCGCTTAGCCTGTAAGTGATATCTAAAAGAGTAACACCCTTTATGACATATAAAGAATTATTTTTGCTACGATATCTCAAACAAGGAGAAACTTTTGAATCAGAAACTAAAGTCTCAAATTGGTGTTATGGACATACAGAGTGTCTCTCCTCTTTTACAACACCAAAAGTGCATTCTCACAGTGTTATATGATTCGCATAAAGCTGTGGCATCAGAGTATAAAGGCGTAACTTCTACATTTGGTACTTCAATTGGTGAACCATGATGAGCATAAAAATTAGATATGATATAATCTTAAAACATCTGATATTTCAGTTGGTGAAACACGATAAGCACAGATATTAGGCATGATTTTTATCTTAAACATTTGGTATTTTCTTGATTCCATCTGCACTTCTATCATACGGAGAGATCATGATGAGGATGACCCTCCTCGTGTGTACATTGTGAGTTGGAGTGATCACTTCTTTGTTCTCCAAGTTGAAAACGAAGCTTACTATATTGTGAATGTAGTTAGCGTTAACTCATATTGCAGACAAGAAAAACAAGCCGGACATGATTTGTTCTTTATTCAAACATTTCTATTTTGCACTCATAACAACCAACAAAGAGATCAAAATGCACAAACTGTAATAGTCAATCAAGCGCAAGCAATCTCACAAATCCATTTTGATCAAGAAATCCAAAATACAGTTCCCTCATACACAACAACACATCACTGCTGCAACTGATCATAGACATTATAAATAAGCCAACCTTCAATAGCCGCAGCTTCAAGACGATCATTACTCCCAGCTTCATCCCACTTACTCTGAATCGAATCAAGCCTACTCATATCATACCAAAGTATCTTATGAGCCAGCTCCCTCGTCCCAAGAAACTCAACGATCGGAGTCCCTCTCGCTTTCGCCGCCAGCTTCCCAATCTCCAAGGAGCTCCTAATCACAATCCCGTGATTCTCCTTGAGCAAAACAAGATCCTCCTGGATCTGAACACCAACGAAGGTAACGAACTTGGAGGCGAAGAAACGGTATAGATCATTGAGGTTGTCGGTGAACGGGTTGGGAAGACGAAGGAAGAGACAGAGGTTCTTGGTGCTCAGCTTCACCGAAGAGAGACGCCACTCTGACTTTGCGTCACAAGATTTGACGTCCCAGTAGACGTCGAAGACGATGGCTCTGTTACCGTTCCAGACGCAGTCTTCTAGGAGACGGGAGAGGTATGGAGAGATGTCGGTTGATGATTCGATGTCGATGGCTTTGGTCTGGATCCAGCAACCGTCAACCATCGCGAACCCTGGCCCATCAAAGTTGGCCATGTTGTGGTCTGAAAACAATATGATAAAAACTACACATCAATAAACATTGGTCTGTTTTGTTGTAAAATGTGCTCAAATGTCGAATGGAAAATAATCTGATAGAGCAGCCAATAAGTTTGAATGAATCAGGTCAACGAATCTAACACAGTTGGATTACAGATTTTTTTATTTGTGTAGCAGCAAATCGAAAGATGGATTAAAGAAATGGAGTTTGCTAGATGAACTAATTAACTCTGTTACAATGTTTACAGATTACAAAACATCGATCAGAGAGAGAGAAGATAACACACGAATCAAAATCTGAAGAAGAACAAACCTTTGAGATTTCGCTGCGACAAAGGTTGATGTCGTAAACGGAGAGAGAGAAATTGATTTTTGGTTTCCGTCGGAAGAGATGAGAAGAAGACGAAGTAGGACATTACTGCGCGAGTGAAAGAATACATACGCCCGTTGATCGGATGACACGTGTCTAGAATGTCTATAGCGCACATGTGGGTGTCGCCATGCGTAACAACTAACAACCCATTGGGCTTTAGTGTTTCGGGTAAGGCCCAGGTTTTGCTAAACCCATAGTTTAACACTGTTTCGATTGTTAAAAAGACTGTGCAAGTTGTTGCCAACTCTTGGTTATGAGCCGTTTCTTCTGTTATTTTCAACAGGTACCAGTGATTTGTGTAATTTTTTTTTTTTAATCAAACAATTTTGCCAAAGAGAAAGGATGTTTTCTTTTATACAAAGCAACTGGAACGATTCCATGATAAATATTCCAGCAAGAAAATATGCCTACATGTCGGCCACTGATGATCCAAATCCGATATCAAATGAGAATTTGATGCATGTTAGCTCCTTCTTGTGCCCATCAAGCATCTTCATTTTAAGTGAGTATGGACCCTATGAGAAATCAAAGAATTAGATTACTCCTTGAATGCATAATCCGAATATTTTTTTGATATGCTAAATATAACTAATGATCACATCATGCAATCTTGACAAATGTAGGGCTTTAACTTCTTCCTTCCACCCCATGACAAATACTAGGCCATTTGTTTTGTTATACTATAGGGTAACATCATGTTCTAATGAACCTAATGAATCAGGGTGTCACTCGCTATAGCAACAGACAACAGTAGATTCAAATTGATAAACTTACAGGGGGAGTATAACCGGGTAGAACTTGCGAGTGTGCTACCAAGAAATCTCCAATTGCAACGGGACAGTTGGTCTCATCACAAAGATCATGTGTCTCAGAATGAATATGCCATCCGAAGTATGACACTTCGATCACCAGCTTTCCTTTTGAGATCACATTGTCTTCATATATACAAAAGCAAACCAAATTAAAAACAAAACAAACAAACAAACAAACATTTGGATGCATGACCAAGAACTATGCAAGATCATTCTCTGAGAATACAAAAAGGTTAAGCATTTGATAACAACTATAGAAATTCTTATAAAAACAAAAACATTAAAAGAACAAGAAAAGATGTGTTCAGAAAAAAAGAAAGAACAAGCAAATATCTGTTTCATAGCTCAAAGGTATTCTTAAGTGTACCTGTATTAGAAGCAAGGCTGAAAGTGACTGGCTCGCCTCTGGGTATAGGATAAGGTAATATATCAACTCCTTGAACTTTTACGTCGTACTGTTCGTTATCATCTACAACCAAACACACAACAAATCAGATACAGATTCTATTTCTTTTATCCAGAACTGGATCCTTGGTCAACCAATCTATCTCATCAGTCCAACAGAATCATCGTATCAAACTCGATCAAAATACTACAAGATACAGTTTGGCAATCAAGAATCAATGAAAAACATTTAAGCTTTTAGGAGAATTAGTACGTACCACAGTAATTGACATCGGTGGCTATGACTACCGTTGAGATGAACAGAAAACAAGAGAAAGCGAGGAGAGAAAATCTCGACATGATTGATAGATTAGCGGAGCTAAGAAACGAATCTTTTAAAGTTTGAGATGATGATTGGAGGACGAGGAGACAAACAAGCAAAGAGACAAGAACACAAATACGGAATCAGAGGATTCTCATTTCACAAGTAATGTTGGATAGATCTTAACCGTTCGTTGAGTTATGTCCTTGCTTCCTCAAGATAGACGGCTTAGATTTCACAGTAAATCTATAAGGTGTCATTAACCGCATACGATTTAGCAGTGAACAAACCGTTAGGTGAATTTTTTTTTTCTTTTTTTAACAATTACCAGTTGGCACGAAAAGTAGTTGGAAATGTGCCAACTACCTTATTTAATAATAATACAACATATAATTAATCTATACTATTGGTAGCGAAGTGATTTTTCGCATTCGAGCTCTCACGTTAAAAGTTAGAGCGGTTAATATCGTTTATACCCTTAATAAAAAAATATAAATTATATATAAAATAAAAACGAAATTTGATTAAATAATTGATTAAAAGTACTAATAGTAAGACTTATCCAAAATCTAAAATACATTTAAAATATAACTCATATATATATATATATATATATATATATATATATATATATATATATATATTGTGTTGTTATTTGATTTTTTTTAAATAAAATTTAAATACATAAAGTATATAACTAAATATAAATCAAATAAAATTCTTAATTTGACATAACTGAATAGAGAATATTGAGTGACTTTTAAGATTTAACTCTATACCCAAAATCTAACATATATTTAAAATATAATTCCTATATATATTGTGATGTTATCTGAATTTTTTCAATAAAAATTTAAAATACATAAAGTATATAACTAAATATTAATCAAATAAAATTCTTAATTAACTGAATAGAGAACATTGAGTGACTTTTAAGATTTAGTTCTATATGATAAATATGTGTACCAAGATATTAAAAACATATAGTTAATATATATATATATATATATATATATATATATATATATATATATATATATATATATATATATATATATATATATATATATTTAAGAACTTCAAACAAAAATAAAAATAATATAGTCATTTAATTAGTAACACATATATTGATTAAAAGTAATAATAGTAAAACTTATCCAATAAATTTTTCATATATAAATAAAACGATATTCTGTAAAAAAAATTTAAGATCATAGATAATAACTTATCATGATAGTGTTTGAATCAGTAATGCATATTTAGTTAGTTATTATAAAAAGATTAGGCCCGCTTGAGCGGGCACAACACCTAGTAATAAAGTATTTGGAAACAAAGAAAATAATTACTTCTCTTTTCCCACACGAAATCTAAAAATTCTCCCAAACAAAGATATCTATCTATACTATTATTTGAGAAGTGATTTGGCTTAGGTGTCATATTCTCCATATTTTTAGGTTTTTTCGCTTATTTGTCATATTCTCCATGATTTTAGGTTTAATCAATGATTTTCATAAAAATTCATATATTCTAATAATAAAAATATTTGAAAACATGATAATTACAATTTTTTACTATACTATTATTTGAGAAGTGATTTGGCTTAGGTGTCAACTTCTCCATATTTTTAGGTTTTTTCGCTTATTTGTCATATTCTCCATGATTTTAGGTTTAATCAATGATTTTCATAAACATTCATATATTTTTATAATAAAAATATTTGAAAACATGATAATTACAATTTTTCACTATACCAATATTTAATATTATCTTATTTATTTATTGAAGTTTTGATATATTTAGTGAATAATTCTTTATTTAACTGATTACAGATTAATATTATAAAGTGATTTGGCTTAGCTGTTAAGTCAACTTCTCCATATTTTTAGGTTTTTTCGCTTATTTGTCATATTCTTCATGATTTTTGGGTTAATCAATGATTTTCATAAAAAAATCATATATTTTAATAATAAAAATATTTGAAAACATGATAATTACAATTTTTCACTATACCAATATTTAATATTATCTTATTTATTCATTGAAATTTTGATATATTTAGTGAATAATTCTTTATCTAACTGATTACAGATTAATATTATAAAATTATCTTGAAAAAAATAGTAAAACGTGTTTGAAAAAAGAAAATATATTATCATATATTTATCTTGAGTTTATCTACATTTATTTTTTAATTTAGAGTAAAACAAATATAGATTGAGTATAATTTATTTTTTCTCTATTATAGCATTTATAAATTAAAATAACAATACATCTGAAATATTTTTTTTTATTTTATACATTACATATTAATGTTTTTTTGTCAGTATGGTCTGTTTGCGTGTTTATTCAGCTATTGTGAGAGATATTTTAAAATATAAATATAATCAATATTTTAATTAACAATGATTCATATATTATATAAAGTTGGGTCGGTTTAACATTATTGTGTTTTTTGCTTTGTTTTGAGATTTTGATAAATTCAAAATTTTGGCTTGAAAACATCATTTTTTATTAACAGTTATGTATTTGTTTATTTAATTAGATAAAAGTTTTTTAATTAATATAGTAAAACTGATTAAAGATAACAATATATTTTAGAATAAATATTGTTTCTGATATTTAACTAAAATTACATTTAGTAATAAATATCTATAAAAGAATTATGTCAGCAAATGCATATGATTATTTAAAATATCTATAAAATTTTATTAGATTATCATGATGATGATATGTTTTACATGTGTAATAACAAAAATTATATCTTCTGATTAATTTAATATTTGAAACTAATTAAATAATTTAGATTGAATTTTTTTAAAATTTGCTAAAAATTTTAGTTAGATATATATTAGTCCGCACAGGTGTGCGGACCACCATCTAGTTTTAAATATTAGTTAATTGTCAATTAACTCTCCATACTAATTGGAAGCTGTAGTTACGGGGTTTTTCAAACTATATTAAATATGATATGTTGACAAAAAAAAATATTACTTTTAATTTTGGGCCGCTGGTGTGAGGCCCATAACATAAAAGGCTTATTTAACTACTCGGAGACACGTCCTAACAAATCGGAGGGAGAAGAATTTTTAGAAGTTACTCTCTGACAGATGGCTAGATTCCTCCTCCTCCTCTGTTTCCTCTTCGCGGCGGCTCTGACGTCATCCCTGACGTCTGCCGGAGACAATAATCAAGTCTACTCTCCTTGTTCAGATACCACCGTCGCTGTCGGCGACGGATTCACCTTCGGAATTGCCTTCGCGGCGAAAGATTCCTTCTTAGGCACCAATCGCTCCGTTCAGTACTCTCCCTGCGATCGCCGCCACCTCTCGCTCAACGGAAACTCCGAACTCGCCGTGTTCAGACCTAAAGTCGATGAGATCACGCTCCTCACCATCAACACCTCTTCAAGCTCCTCCAGTTACCGTCCGGTTAGCCCTCGTCTCTCTGATCAATTGTGGTGAATTTAGGGTTTCGATTGCATGTTTTGATCTATTGTTGGTGGATCGGAGTTTATCTCCCCAGATTAGTTTAGTTTAGTTGACTTGTCGAGATCCCAGCTTGTAAAGTTGGCAACTTTGCTTTTGACACGCTTTGGTTGTCTGGATGCTAAGCTGTTTGGTCTACACCTCTTGTATGATACAATCAGTTTTTTTGATTTTTCATCTGCAATAAAGGTTTTGGAAAGTAAACCCTGTTCTTGAAAGGTTTTGTTAGATGTTGAAAACAGAGTTTTGTCCTGACAGATTCCTGTCGGCAGGGGATAAGCAGGTTAGGTTATGATGTGCATGATTGAATAAAGGTTTTGGAAACTATTTTATGTTCTTATGATAAAAAAAAAACTATTTTATGTTCTTGGAATGTCAGGTTTCTTTATGGAGTTTGTTGTTTTAGTGAGATGAGATGTTGAAAATAGAGTTCTGTCCTATCAGATTCCTGTTGCTTAGAAGTAGAGAGGTCTTTGAATGTGTTGTTAGATTAAAAAAATTATCGGTTTTCATGATGATACTTTGTGGTTACAGGATGCATCAAAGGGGTATATGGTAGCATTCGCCGGTGCAAAATACGCTGCCAGATCACTTCCAATTATGGTTGCAGACAATGATCACGTCGTGACAAGCTTCACCCTTGTGAGTTGACAAGCTTCACATATCAGTCTAGATTTTTCATCTTTTTAATAGAAGTTTCTACCTTATATTCACCTATGTTAATCTTTGTTATCTTGGTTAAATCTTCAGGTTCTTGAGTTCCAAAAGGGCAGGCTTGAGAACTTGTTCTGGAAGAAAGACGGATGCTCCAAATGCACTGGAGACGCTAACTTCGTGTGCCTCAACAAAGAAGAATGCGCAATCAAAAGACAAAGCTGCAAGAACCAAGGAGGACAAGTAGATTGTAGCTTGGGGATCCAGTTGGCGTTTTCAGGCACGGACAAGCATTACACCGCGTTGAACTCGTGGTACGAGGTTGCAAATCTAAAGCAGTACTCGCTTTATGGCCTGTACTCTAATTTAAAGGATTCACTAAGCAGCCAATTCAGTAACATCTTCTGATGAGAGTTTCTTTCTCCTTTGTGTGTGTAGCTTGCTACTTCTGTATTTTTTTTTGTATTATCATTTCTCTCCTGCTTTTGTGTGTTTTTATTCCTGGTCTCTTGCTCGCATGATTTTATTCTATATATATTCTGTATTTTAATACTTGGATTGTAACTAACTTCTGATATTTTTTTCGTTCATCTGATAAGTTAAATCAGATATATACTTGGAAGTTGAATTCTTTTTTCTTGTAATAATATTAAATACCTTGTAAAGAATACTCAAATGTTAGCTGTGATAATTGATAAGAGTAACATGTCTTTCACGAAAATGTATAGGTAGTGTTCAATATATACACCAGATGGGTTTATTATAACTTTTTACTTTGCCAAAGTCTCACATTATCCCCATAACAAATTTAGTTATATATTCTAATAGTGTGATCAAATATTGATGTTTTTTTCAAATATTCTTTATTTTTTTTCAGTTTTTGTCACTACATTTTCTAACAAACTCGAGTTTGGATATATTGTTTAGATTTTGCATAAGAAAATTTTGATAATAAGTAAGTTTTGATTTATTAAATACATTTTCAGATTTGGAATTCGAATTTGTTTAAACATATTTAATGAAATATCTTAATGAAATATGTTTTAAGAATATCCAAAAAGTGTAATATCCAAAAAAAATCTTTAACTTTTTATATATTTCTAATGAAATGTGAATAGATTCAAAATTTTAGTGACAACTTAAAAAAGATTCTAATTTAACAGAATAGATATTTTTTTAGTATAAGATTTTCTATTTTTTCAAAGGGACAATGAACTCAATATCCTAAATCCACAGTCATTATATAATAGTACCCATGGATTGACAATAGAATCCCAAGCTCTATCTCTCTCACCCGGATGAACGAAAATATCCTCTAAATCTGACACAAAGTTTTTCGACTTGTCAGAATATGACGCACAGAAGGTGTAGTAGAAAAGTGTCGTAAAGTTGAGATGTAATTGATATAGCTTAATAGCTAGAGTCCTTCTCTACACATTTTTTTTTTGTTTTTGGATTAATTTTATGATTTTTCTTATCATCTGTTTCATTTATTATTCAAACTTATAAAAAAATTCAGATTGTTTTTTAATAATTTATACAAAGATCCAAAAAACATTGATGAATTTTTACTAAGATTCTAAAAAATATATTTTAGCAAAATATCTTACATTTCCTTTTATTCTTCATAATAAAATTTTAATTTTTAAATTTACTCAATTTGATGGATAAAGTAAACCTCCCAAAAAATTATAATTCTTATCTGATTTTTCATTTAACAATTTTAATTTTGAATTTTTAACGGTCATCAATTATGATTTACAATACTAATGATAAGAAATTATATAGCAGCTAAAATATTATGTTGCATGTCAAGATATATTAACATCTAATAAACCATATAACAATTACATGTTTTGTTAACAATTATAACTATTAATTTAAGGTTAAAAGCATCAATAACATACATACTAATGAATACTCATTCCTTGGTCTTAAGTCGTATATCAGCTAACAAAATATGTATCAGATAATAACTCACATGTCAACTAATAAACTGTGTCTCCTACAATGTATCAACTGAAAGATATGTATATAACCATTTGACAACTTATTAATTGTTACAATTTGTGGTATGTGTTTATAACAGCTAATTAACCGTTACAATTTGGCTGAAACTTCTTTGTGGTCACTATATTATCATGTTTACATAATCTAAAACAAGGTAGACAATCAAGACAATCAATGTCAATTTCATGGATATCTTGGACAAACACGCTTACCACCGGTTAACCAAGTGTAGCGCTAAATTAAAAGTTAACAGCTAGATTCTAACCATGCAATCGCAGCTGCATAACAGAAAATAATAAACATTCATTTTTGGTATAATTCATATATCAACTAACATATCGTGTACCTGGTAATAAATAATGTAGCAACTAACAAATCATTTACCCAAAACAATGTATTATCTAACAAGTCATGTATCCAAATCATGTAACATCTAACAAACGATGTATCAGTTACATGTTTTGTTAACAAGTTATAACAGTTAGTCTTATGTTAAAGGAATCAATAACAAACATACTAGTGAATACTCACCCCTTGGTATTAAATCATGTATCAACTAAGAAAATATGTATCAGATAATAATTTACTTATCAACTAATAAATCATGTCTTCTTCAATGTATCAAATCGCTACATATTTTGTTAAACGTTAACAACAATTATGATACATAGTTGGTTAGTTGTTAAGTTTCGTGTTAGTGGGATATATCAATCGGTAACGACAATTGATACAGTTAACACAACTTAATTGCTACACGAAAAACGTATAATAATTTGTGTATAAATTTATGTTCAAAATAATATGTTTTAAAATATAATGACATCGCTACATAGCTGGTTAGTTGTTAATAACAAATATGCTACATAGTTGTTTAGTCGTTAAGCTTAATCTTTCAGAATCTTAATTTTAAGAAAAAAATCTAAACAAATAAATATAAAACTAGATATATAAGAAGAAAAATAAAGAAAAAGTTTCAGTAATTTCTGTAACTGACCACCGTCATTTGATCAGACTCTGAAAAAAAAACAACCATCAAATTCTTACTCTATTTCAGGTCTCGATTGTTTTTTGATTCATGATAATTAAAATATAAAATCATTTCGACCCAATGAGAAACATAACAAAAGAAAAGAGAAAAAACATTAATAAATGCAGATGCTGCAAGGAAAAAAAGGAGTAATGCAAATAAAATAGAAAAAAAAGAAGAAGAGAAAAACACATGCTGCAAGGAACAGTGTCGGAATCTGAAGTTTCAGACTGACACATACCAAGCTAGAACCAGGGAAGAGATGTAAGGACAAAGGTAAAAAGGAAATAAAAATTAATTTCACAAGATGATGATATTTTTTTTAATTAATGAGACACTTGTGTATATAGAATCCATTCTCCCTTTTCCAAATGAACATTGGTTGTATTATTGATTAGTTAGACAAGTGTTCAAAAAGTCGATATAAGCCGCGTTTAGACGATAAATCAGATCTAAACAAACTATTTCTTTTCGGACTGTTTTTTTTTCAAAAATTTGGTTAGGCGTGAGAATCTAGGCACGCCTAACAACCTCCTAACAGTTTTTTAAACATTGGTTAGTGATTAGACATCATGGTTATTCAAAATAACAAAATAATAAAGATCCAAAAATTCCAAAGCATTCAAACACGAAACATTATCCGAAAACAGAAAAAATAAAAACACAAACATAGTTCCACATAAATTCTTATCAAACTTAAAACATAATACATTTCCAGAATTCTAGAAATGATGATAGTTAATTCCCGGCTAATCCATATAATTAATATTAAATGAGCTACCACCAGCATCACCTTCTTCGGCGGTTGCTCCACTTGCTGGTCGTGGTGGCTCTGGACAAAAACCACTGACAGGGTTGTTGTTGTTGTTGTTGTTAATGTTGCTTCGTTCTTCATGGCTCATGAAATCATAAGGGTATGGGTGAGACACTGGCCCAACAAAACCAGGGAAGGCCAACATTGGTGGAAAAGCCGGCTCCATCTCCAAATTGTAGTCTCCATTGCTACTACTTCCTTGATATGGATGATAACTCTGATAACATCTAGGGTCTAAAGTGTTGCTGTTGAAAGATGACATGTTCATCATGATTTGTGGATGAGTTTGAGGGGAAGGTGGCTTCAGAGATGGGAAAATCCATTCATCCATCAAGTAGTAACTTTGCTTCTCCTTTGAAGCACCAATGCTAGCCATGTTCACTTCTTCAAAAGTCTTCCAAACTCTCCCATATCCCTGGCCGCCTCCTGTGGTTGTCCTAAACTCCTTGACTTGCTCTTCAAATGGATGCACCGGTGGATCGCGAAGAGGACAATGCTGAACAGAACCTACCTTTTTCCTTAAATGCATGATAGCATCCTTTGAGAAAGAGATTAATGAATAGATCTCTTTAACGTCAAGACCATCAAGTTTACGACTACGGAAGCTATTTAGTTGCACCATCAACTGATCTATCGTCTTACACTCCATGTTCTCCTTCTGAGTCTTCCTCAAATTCTCATGAACTTTCCATGTCTTCTCCTTCAGGTAGGACTCCAGAGTCATCTCATTCTTCTTCTTCGTGAAATCCGGCAAGGCGTTGAAGTCTTCGAGGAGGTTACGAGCCGCCTCAGCAGATGGCCACACCATAGGCGCAGCCTCCTTAGGGGAGAACATGATCAAACAAGCTTTTACATCACATAATATTGACAATTCTCTTACCTTTTTCACTAACCCCATCCTCCTATTCTTCAAGGTTAATGCTCTTGAGTTTTCATTTGCCATCAACGCAAGTTTAACCTTCTTTGTCATGATTACTCTTTGGATTTTGATCTCTCTTTTTAGTTTTTTTATTTTTTTTTGGGTTGTGTCTGAGAATATACTGCCTTTATTGTTTCTTTTATGGTAGAAAAAGAGAGGTTGTTGACAGTTTGTGAAATCATAGAACACGTCAAAAATCAGTCAATGTGTTTCAATTTTTTTGCTAATAAGTTCATATCTTTTGTATTGAATTTAAAATCTAAGAAGTGTGTAAAATTTGTTTCCGAAAAACAGTGGATGCATGGTTAATGACCTTTTGTCGTTCCTATCATGAGAGAACAATATAATTCATGGTCAAAGTTAATATTAACTAATTTGTTAACAATAACATAACTTCGATTTATGTTCAAACACGAGAGAAAAATATCGTGGTCACAGTCAATACAATGAATTTATTATCTATTAATTTTAATTAACAAATTAAGTGGTCTTGATTTTTCAACACAATGATATATATTTATATTTTTCAACACAATGATATAACACATTAAATGAATTTATCGTGGTCACAGTCAAAACAATGATATATATTTATGATTTATGCACGTTATTTGATTTGTACTGGTCTTGATTTTTCAAGTACTCATCCTTGTTAAGTTGGATATCAAGTCATTATGTTTTGTTTTATAAGTACAAAACAAGTAACAAGTAACGAAAAAATTAGCGTCTTGACTTCATATACCTGCAACTTGTTTTGCGACCGAAAAAAATAAAGATTGTATCTTAAAAATGGAAACACAAAATCAGAAAAAAATATTTATATCATTTGCAAAAAAAAGAATATATATATATATATATATATATATATATATATATATATATATATATATATATATATATATTTATTTATTTATTTATTTATTTATTTATTTATTTATTTGTCATAAGAAGTAAACATTTTTTTACATCTATATGTTTATGTCTTTGGATATAAATATTTTGTTAGGAGTAACTCTCCTTTTTTTTTTCAACTAAACAAACCAGACTTTCATATATTTCTCTAGTACAATATTATGAACCAAGTAATTCCTAATATTCCTAAGTAATTCATAGGCACATGCAAGTATCAAGTGAACAAGACAAATAACTTTTTTTGACGACAATACTCTATTATACTAAGAAACCACCGGTTCGGAAAGCCAAGCCGGAGGTGTGGAACCGACATATAACATAGCTGAAGAAAAACTTTTCGCACCACGTGCAAGCTGGACAAATAACTTGAAAGTAACATATATTTGGATATATTTGAATTAACAAGAATTTGTATTCAACAAGTACAATACAAGTCTATAATATTTATGCTGCAGAAAATAATCCAAATATCAAGTATACGTAAAATAGTTAAGTATTTTTCTTATGTCTACCCATATTTATTTTATTCCAAATGTTTATATACAGCAACCATGCATAACAACAAACAATTAAATTATAAACAAATATAGCCCTCAGCATATATAGATACAGAGCTGTGCCTTTGTTATAAAAAATGAAGCGCTCGCCTACAGCAGCGTTTTTTCTTATAAACTTAGGCCCTGATTGACAAAGCAGATGAAAAAGCTGTAGCAGTATGCTGCAGAAGCTGTATGCTTTTGATAAATTGTTTAAAAGATTGATTGGTAAATCAATATGAACATGCTTTTTAAATTTATTATTAAAACTAGTATATAATATATATATATATATTTGTAATGAATATATTTGTAATATATATATTATATTAATATATAAAATATAAATAATTAATTATTTTATTTACTAATCAATTATGTTAACAATTAAAATTTTATTTTAAAAATTAATTTTGAAATTAAAATTTCTATTTTAAAAATAATAATTTGCATTTAAAATATAATTAATTAAACTAATGTTTGTTTTCTATCTTATTTTTAAGGCATCTTTTGTGATAGCTGTTGATTTTGATCAAAGTATTTTTAATAAAGAATACCAATTTCACTCATAAATAAGAAAAGATATCTACATATTAGTATATGAATTTATGTTAAAGTAATTTAGATAAGATAAAAATGGGCTGGGTTTTGAGGTTGATTGTTTTGTAGATTGTACACTAGTTTTTAGTTTCTGATTCTCAAAAACTATTTTTTACCCAATCATGATTTTGGTCAAATAGATTCCCTAATTTTTAGGGAAACTAGTTTTTGCTTTTTCCTACTACTTCATTCTCAAAAACCAAAAACCACATTCTACCTGTTTCTTCCTAAAATTACCTACGACCAAAAAAGAAAAAATATGCTTTACTTTTAAAAAAATAAAATTGTTAATTTTATTAAATAGTACTATATAAGACTAACTCTACAAAGACACATGTAAAGCAAACAAGAACCTCAAAACTTATTAAATAATTTTATATTGATATTGTAGTTTATATTTTTCCAGAGTAAATATATACTATTAATAATATTTATCAAATCCATTTTCTACCCAATAAAATTAAATTTTAGTTTACGAAGGACTATAACTATTACTGTGTACTATACCATATTTATAGACTTGTGATTTTTCCAATTTTAGAAATCTTTGTTAATTTTTAAATTTTAATTTTTAAATAAAAGTTATTAACAGTTATTAATTCCAGAATTTTACATAAAATTAATGCATATATATAGTTAAATTCTACACATATTATTATTTTTTGTAGTTACCCGCATAAGAATATATATATATATATATATATATATATATATATATATATATATATATATATATATATATATATATATATATATATATATATATTATAACATAATTATATATATGTTACCCGCATAAGAATACACATATAATTATTTTTTGTAGTTACCCGCATAATTATAACATAATTATATATATGTTATAATTATGGAAAATTTTATTTAAAATCATGTCTGTACATTTTATTTTTAGTATGCACGGATATATGCATATATTACATGTACAAGTTATAATATAAAGTATATATAAATGTATGCTTCAACATAAAATTAATTTTTTAGTTTATGTTTAAAGATAGAATTATATTATTTTTGTTTATTTTTATTATTTAAATAAGACTTTGTGTGTCATGATAGTAATATTTTATATTCTATTATTTTCATAATAAATATTTTAGTATTAATAAAACTTTCATTTTATTAAAAAAAAATCAAAAATCAGAAACCAAAATCTAAAATCACCATTCATGATTTTCCAAAAACTAAAATCTACTGCAAAATCAAAATCTATAAATCAAAATCTAAAATCCAAAAACCAAAAACTAAAAGCTAAAAACCAAAATCCAAAATCTAGAAACCAAACAAACAATCACCACCAAAGTAAGAAAAAAATGATTCTTATGGTCTTATGGATTTCTAATGATATTTTCGTAGTTTTATTAGTAGAATACCCAGATAATATGTTAAAATAGAAAAACTGAAAATAGTAGAAAATAAGATAAAAATATGATGTTGACAAAAAAAAGATAGATATATGATGAAGTAAAATTGGTTATTTTCCATTAAAGTGGTTTATGGATGTTAAAAATAGAAGTTTAGTCATCAATTTGCATAATAAGAATAGGATAAATTATGTTTAGAATGAATGTTGTATATCTTGTTGGTGTTTTTCATTTCTTTCATATGTGACAATATTATTTATTTTAAAAAAATTAAAGCATTTAATTTTCAACCGCTTATGTTCGTTATGGATGCTCGTACGGCTTTGTCTAGATACAGAAAATAATCTACTTGATTTCGTTTTTTTTACTGAAAACTTGAACTTGGTTTTATGTCTCTTCGGGGACATCCGATAAAAAATACTTGATTTCTTATTTAACCCAAATATTTGACATTTTCCCCAAAAAAAAAATCAAATAAAAAGGTGGTTCACAAGAAAACTCAGCAGTAATAAGTAGCAACACAATGCTGGTTTGATGAAAAGGTTTACAAAGAAAGAATATATTTGCAAAACTACAAAACTCACTTCAACGTAACAGAAGACGCCTTGCCTGAGGAGGATTTGGTGGTGACACTTGACCTTGAGCTGGCGGACTTCCTCCTCCTCCTCCACCACCACCACCGCCACCATTACCTCCGTTGTTCTGCCATGGTTTAACAACAGCAAGAACCACAACAATTATAATGATGATGAGAATGATAATGGCGTAACATGTCCATTTACGAGTGTTCTTCTGGTAAACCCGAGCAGTATGCAGCTCCTCTGTTCCACCTCGAATAAAGGAGCTAGCTCTGCCCACGTGGCTCTCGATGTCATCTAACTGAGCTCCCTGGTGCTCGACCAGCACGGCCATATCTAGAAACACTTGGTGAAGCTCCCTGAGATTCTTCTCAATGTCTTTAACCGCATCATGCCTTTCTTGGATCTCGTTAATTGTGTCTAAGACGCGTCCTCTTCCTTGTTCTTGTATTGCTTTCTGCAAGAACGTCTCACTTTCTCCTGTGATAAAACAGTAGAAATAGCCCCCAATGTTACACACCACTCATATATGAAAATGTTAGAACAACTTATTTTAATTACGATACATATTAGCTAGCACAAGAAAATATACCAACTAACATTCTGTTGGAATCAATCATAGTTTTAACTTCACAGATTTTATACCTGGTCTTCCCAAATAGTATCAACAAAGTTATATCTCCGGATTTAAAAATCGCATAAACCATCAGATATTAGTTTATGTTAGAAAATGTAACACTGTTTTGTAATACTTCGACCCCCACGGTTAATGCTCTACCTATTTGTCCAATCATTGTATATATTATCATTTTCAACTGTTTTTATTTCGTGGTTTTCGATGTCCTACAAATTCTTTTTGATGAAGCTAATGAAGAGAACTATTTTACTAACCTGTAGAAATGAGTCGATCCAAAGTTTTCTCGTCAGGATTCTCGCCTGTTACCGTAAAGTACCTCCTCTGTACAGTTTCTCTATACTCAGACGAGACAAGCTCCCTCAAGCGGTTAAAACTGTCCATTGAGTCCTTCAACTTCTTCCTCAAACCATTGAGGACAGACGTCCTAGTACGATCCGAGGAGGATCCAGGTCCACAGCCAGGGAGGCTCCGGTTAGCAGCATTGGATCGATCAAGCGCCTCGAGTTTAACCTTGATCATCTTGGCCTTCTTCAGAGCTACACCGACGTCAGCGTCCATCTTGGAGCGGAGATCCTTAACGGCTTGAGCATGGTGAAGGGTCTTGCTATGCTCGTGAGATGATTGGAGTGTGTCGTTGAGACGATCCAGCTCCTTTAGTTCTTCTTTCACAGACTCAACGTCTTCGAAGAACTTGTCGAGGTTCACTCCCGCCGGATGAGCCATCTGAACACCAGTGGCGGGGTCTTGGTGAGGGGATGGTTCTTTGCTGCTGCGGAAGCGAGTGAACGAGCTTGAAAATAGATCGTTCATCGTGAAATAGAGAGAAATAAAGAGAGATTCAGATCCAACGGAAAGTCGTTATGATTCAACTAGACGGTTTAATGAACGACGGAAGAAGGTATAGAGAGAGAGGAAAAGTCTATATGAATTATTTAACGTATTAAAAGGTTTTAGGAGGAAGAGGTCAAAAGAGGAGGACTTAATGGTTTGACTTTGAAGCTTCCGAGTAAGTAACGATGGTGGCTACGATAAGGCGAAAGTGAAGCGTGTAGCCTCTGGTAAGCTGATATTTTTTTGTCAACTAGTATGGTAAGCTGATTAAAGTAGTACAACTCACGGTTACTATATTCAGACTAATAAAATATCAAAAAGATATATAAACCACTAATGATGGACAAGGAAGGAAATGTAGTTGTTTTTTTTTTGGTCAAAGAAGGAAATAGTTGTTTCTATCTCTATTATTAAAATAGAAGTACACTTATAAATTAACCATTAATTTTCAGTGTTATTTACAATGGCATGCCACTGAATTAATTAAATGAACCATTAAATGAATATATATTTAAAGAATTATCGTCTTTTTCTATTTATTAAACAGTTTTCTAAATCAATTTAATTTAATTTCGTATTTAATATATTTCCTAAATAAATTAGCTGATTTTTAAGAATATTCATATTTAAAATTTATTTTAACTATATTAAAATTGGATAATGTTACGATTAATTATTTTGAATAAATTTTAATTTTAAATTCGACATTAAACAATATTTTGAATATTCCTAAAATATATGTTTAACTTACCATTAGTCATTTTGAATAATAAAATCTATATATGCTAAGATTTAAAATATTTTAAACTACTTATAAAATAAGATGAAATATTTGTAACTCAATATTATTTTAAGATAATTAAATCTCATCTAAGATTATATATTTTTCAAGAATTTTTAAAGTAGATGTTTAACTATTTTGGTTGCTATTAATTATATTCAACATAAAAAATAATACTGAAATCTAAATATATTTTAATTATTTTTAAATCAATGTTTAATGTTTATAACCAAATACATTTTTTCTAATGTATCTAAATCTTACCATATTATCCATATTTGATCAAAATATTTAAATTTTTTTTACATTTGGCAAATAATTTCATGTTACAAAAATATTATTCAAACTATCAATAGGTCAATATTATTTTTTCAAAAGATTAATGATAACAAGCACGAAATACTATTTTTACACCACATAAACTATTCGACTGTTGTGTTTATAAAAATTTATAAATATGTAAATATTTAAAAACATAAATTGACAAACATTTAAATAATATTTATTTATATACAAAAACGAAAATAAATACACGTCCGGTCGGACGGGTCCAGCTCTAGTTGAAATTTCAAAGACAATGTGTGATTGGGGTTATTGATAAGTGAATTTTTGTAAATTTGAAAATTTTGAGACTTCGTTAATATTGACTTTTGGATTTCAAATTTTTTAATAGAATCCATTGTTATTAGTTTAAGAATTTTCAAAATCCAATCAAATTCTTTGTTATTCAAAAAAAATGTTATTATTGATTCAATAATTCTAACTAAATTTAGAGTTAATGGAAAATAAATTCTATTTATTTTTATTCACAAGACTCAGCTTTCAAAATATCATATATATATATATATATATCTCTATAATATTATTTGAGAAGTCTGTTTCCTATGTATCTCGCTCACGTTAACTCTCGCGATGGTTGATTACATTGATATCCTTAATGAATTAGAAAACATCTAAATATTATTATTTTCTTTTTATAATTTGCCAAATAACAATATAAAATAAAAAGGAAATATTTATAAAGTATAAAAAACAATTTTAAAACGAAGATATATGTATATATAATATGATTTCATAAAAAAAGGAGAGTTCACAAAATAGTAATATTTTATTTAAAAGATATTTTAAATAACATAAAATATATTTTTGAAGTAATAAAATACTTTTCTTATATCTATATATTGAAAATATTTGTATACAATGTGATTTCATAAAAAAAGTTCACACATATACTCTTGATATTAGAAAAAAATATATTTTTCTTTTAAAACATCATTTTATACAGTGTGAATATATATTTTCAAAGTAATAGAATTGGTTTATATATATATATATATATATATATATCTGTTTTATTAGATGATTACATAAAATAATTAAGTAACATAAACTGATTTACGTTTAATTGACAAAAAAAATTATAATTGGTATTTAATTTTCCATATATTTAGTTGACTATAATATCTTACAATTACAGAAAAATTATAAATTATATTTGACTTATATAATAGGGTAATTTCTCAAAAACAAACACATTCTTACTGCATATTTTAAGAGATATTAAAAATAAATGCACATTTTTACTACATATCTAAGACAACAATTAACCTAAATGCAAATAAGAAACTAATAAAAAGTTAATATATTTAGAATAAAAAATGTTATGTTGAATTCAAAGAAATAGAAAGAATTTAATATGTCCAAATGATAACTCAAATGATAACTAAACCGACTATGAAAGCAACAAAATCTATTAGATATAAAGTATATAAAATCATATGTATATTTAAATTAATATAATATTATTAATATAAACTATACAAACAAATTATGAATTAATTTTAACTAAAAGTAAATATCATTTAATTGTTATAATATATTTAATTTATGAATATTATGTCCGTGCATGAGCACTGGAAAATCACCTAGTATATATATATATATATATATATATATATATATATATATATGTGTGTAATTTTCAAAATCCTTGTGATAGTTCTTATCAAATATCTATTGCACCTAAATCCAAATTATATATGTCCAAAACTATGATTCACATTTTATATACCTATACATTTTGAATATAATTATATTGTTTTAAAAATTTGAAAATAAAAAATTTGACAGAATCGAAATTTGTTTTTAAAAAAAAAATCAAATTTGAAAATTTATAATTCAAAATTATAAAATTAATATTTATTTATTACTTTTTATATATCTATAAAGCAAATCTCTTTAATGAAACTTCTTTAAATAATCTAATTTTATGAGAATAAAGAAGTTATGATTAAATTTGATAAAAACATATGTATATACATTTTCACAATTCACAACTTCTATACAAATTTATCTCCCAGTAACTTTCTTAAAATTATCATTTGGTTTACTCAAACGATTTTTGATTAATTTTTTCTTGCTGCCAGGAAAACACTGCGTTTTAAATGAATAACTAAGATAAGATCCGCGCCTTGCGCGGGATGAAGTTATTATTTTTATTATGTTATGGATAATGAAACAATAGTTTGGTTTCATATAGATAAGAAGTGTTCAATCCGAATATTGAGTTGGTTTTGGTTCGGTTCGGTTCGGTTTCTTTAGTATTTCAGTTTATAAAATATAACTAATATTCTAATTTATATTTACTTTGATTCGATAAAAAAATATTTAAATAAAAAAATTAAAAAAATCATCTATCATCTAATAAAATAATCAAATATAGAATTAATATCAAAACTCTAAAATAAAAAGAAGCATGAAAGAAATGTTTTTATGTTCTTCCATATTTAGTGTTCATCAAATTAATATTTCTTCGATTGAACACAATTTTGTTTGATTAAAGATAAAAAAATTGTAAAGAATTTCAACTAATTGTTATCCATCAAATTTATAATCTTTACTTCAATTTAGTTACTGTTAAAATAAAGCAAAAAGATTAAAAAATAATGACTAAGAAAATAAGAAGCCTCAGTTGCAACAACTTGTTACTTAATTATAGTTCAAGTGACTCAAGTGATTTAATATACAGGGGATATGCTCAGTTGAACATTTATAATTGTAATTGTGGACCGAAATCTATTTTGAGTATATGATGAGCCAGATCGACTTGGACTTAAAAAATTGTAAATAATTTCAACTAATTGTTATCCATCAAATTTGAATATTTATTAAATAAATATTCATATTAATACAATTTCATGATAATTTTTATCTTAATATAACAAAACAAATTAAGCTATTGATCACAAAATTTTCAAAGTGAGATTTTCAAATTTTAATAATTTATAGACGTTTTGAAAAAATAAAAATATAACATATAAGAAAAAATTTAAATGTTTTTATCATATAGTTAATGTGATTGTTTAATATATTTTAATAACATAAAACAAATAAAAAGAACTAAGATACAAAAATTATGATCAAATATTTATTATTCATGATAATTAACTTTCATATATACGTTAATCATATTAGGTAATTTCATAGCTTTTATTTAAGGAAAGTGTGAGATTGTTTTTTGTACATTATTTATCAATTCGTTAGTTATTTTAATAAAAAGTGTAATATAAATTAAGATATACCAACCTATTTTTCTCAGAATTGTATATTTTATATAAGTATTTATTAAATGAGACTTCATAATCATACGGTTCTATGATCATTCATGACGTTTTATAACAAAATATTTAAATCATTGATAGCAAAATTTTCAATGTGAAAAAATTAATAAGTTTATAATTAATAAATGTTTTTGAAAATTCATTGAAAGTTTTAATAGTAAAATATTTATGCAATCTTATATTGTATATATTTTAATCTATATATATATATATATATATTATTTTTTATAACATATTTTTTTTACTCGTATGATTTTAAAATCATGTGAATTTTTTTATAATAAAAATGTTAAACCTTTGATCATTATATTTAACATAATAATTTTAATAGTATTAGTCATTTATTATAGTTTTTTAAAATTCAAAATATAACATATACGAAAAAAACTAAATTTTAATTTTGTAGCTAATTTGATTGTTTAATTTATTTTAATAATATAATTTTTTTTAAGAAAATGATGGAGGAGATATAAACTTTTATCAAATCTTTATTATTAAAATCATTAATTGTCGTATATATATTAGTCATTTATGGTAATTCCGTAGGTTTTATTTAAAGAAAGAAAAGGAAATCAATTAAATTGAATCATTCAATTTCTCAATTAGTATGCTAATTGATTGACACGTGGCAAATGGAGATTTTTTTAAATACATCAAAGTTAAAATAATTATTGCAAAAATGCTTCACCTTTAATATATAGGGGATATATTAACTACATAAGAACGAGAAACCTAAAATGCCCAAATCAGTAACCGTTAAAGTTGGCCCGAATTAAGGCACACATATAATCAGAAACTAATTATTAGAGGAAGATGAAGCTTAAAACTTTAGCCCATAAAAGTAACTAATAGAGAGTACTTAAACATATACACAGAATCAATGAAAGCTAATTATGACCGGGTCACTTATGCTAGGTTCAGAAAATGAAACGGATCCAAATAAGATTATCCGCAATGTTCCAGATTTATCGGTTCGACCGGCCGGTCTAGATCTAAAAACCATTGATCGATCTCGTCACCTCGTATATGAAACACAAGACCAAAAAAATAAACCCTAAATCTCCTCTCCCGTTTCTTCCCTTCGTAGCTCTCTTTCCCGCATCTAGAAATGGCGTCGATGATGGTAAGTCGCATCTACACACTCTCTCTCTCTCTCTGTGAATCCACACATATATGTTCAGATTACTAACTCTACTTTTTGGTGGGAGCAGCAACCGCAAATCATACTCCTGAAGGAAGGCACAGACACTTCCCAGGGGAAAGCGCAGCTGCTGAGCAACATCAACGCCGTCACGGCGGTTGGCGATGTTGTTCGAACCACGCTCGGTCCCCGAGGGATGGATAAGCTCATCCACGACGATAAGGGATCCGTCACCATTTCCAACGACGGCGCTACTATTATGAAGCTCCTCGACATCGTCCACCCCGCCGCTAAGATCCTCGTCGATATCGCCAAATCTCAAGATTCAGAGGTGAGGAATTGATTAGTGGATTTATTGAGGTGGATCTTGTGGATCGTGTAGATCTTAGAATGTGTTAGTGATTTGAGTTTTCATGAGCGATGCGTTTTGTTGTTGGTTTAGGTTGGTGATGGGACGACTACGGTTGTTCTGCTCGCTGCTGAGTTTTTGAAGGAAGCTAAGCCGTTTGTGGAGGATGGTGTTCATTCTCAGAATTTGATTAGGAGTTATCGCACTGCTAGCACTTTGGTTTGTTTTTCTTTGAAGTCTATTTAAAATTTACTTGAGTTTTTTTGTTACTGTAATCGCTACTGTTTTACTATTTAGGCGATTGAGAAGGTGAAAGAGCTGGCTGTTAGCATTGAGGGGAAGAGTGTGGAGGAGAAGAAAGGTTTGTTGGCTAAATGTGCTGAAACCACTCTTTCCTCTAAGCTTATTGGTGGTGAAAAGGAGTTTTTCGCTACTATGGTTGTTGATGCTGTTATGGCCATTGGGGATGACGACAGGCTTAATTTGATCGGAATCAAAAAGGTAAAAAACTTCTTTTTGAAGCTTTTCGTGATCTAAGTCGTGTAAATGAAATTTCCACTTGTGCTTGTGCTTCAGAGCTAATGGTATGGTTTGCTCTGCAGGTTCCTGGTGGTAACATGCGGGACTCTTTCCTAGTTGATGGTGTGGCCTTCAAAAAGACATTCTCCTATGCTGGTTTTGAACAACAGCCGAAGAAGTTTGATAATCCCAAAATCCTTCTGCTTAACATCGAACTGGAGTTGAAATCTGAGAAGGAAAACGCTGAGATTAGGTTGGATTCTGTTAAATGTCCCCTTCAGCTAATCATCTTTTGGCCTGATTTGACTTGACTCCTGTCATTTTGTTCACAGGCTGTCAGATCCATCACAGTACCAGTCAATAGTTGATGCAGAGTGGAATATCATTTATGACAAGCTAGACAAATGTGTCGAAAGTGGAGCAAAAGTTGTTCTTTCCCGTTTGGCTATTGGTGATCTAGCTACTCAGGTTTGTTGATTTCTAATTTCTCAATTGCCTATTGACGTTTTTGTCTATATTTCCTGAGAGATCTTTCGACATCTTTGAGGCATAATAAAATTGGTTGGTTATAGGTCCCATGTTTTAGTGTACGAATATGTTTTATTTCGTTAGAAATCAATCATATTAGTTGCTCTATTTTATTCATTTTCGTATTAATGAAGAGTGTTTTGCTCATTTACCTAAAACATGTTGGTATTTTTTGCAGTATTTTGCAGATCGTGATATTTTCTGCGCTGGCCGTGTAGCAGAGGGAGATCTTAATCGCGTGGCTGCTGCCGCGGGAGGAACAGTTCAGACAAGTGTTAACAATATAATACCCGAGGCTAGTGAAAAATTGAATCTCTTTGCTTGCTATCTAGATATGCTAACAAGCTTTTAGCGACTTGTTGATTATGTTCGTTTAAATCAGTCGTTTTTATATGTACACTGTACAGGTTCTCGGAACTTGTGAGATATTTGAGGAAAAGCAAGTTGGTGGGGAGAGGTTTAACATATTCAGCGGTTGCCCTTCAGGACGTACAGCAACTATTGTCCTCCGTGGTGGTGCTGATCAGGTAAATATCAAATATTGAGAGGCTTAATGAAATCGGATAAAAATCAGCACTGATATGACTTTCTTTGAACGTTAATGACAGTTCATCGAAGAAGCTGAGCGGAGTTTGCATGATGCTATTATGATTGTGAGAAGAGCCGTGAAAAACTCAACTGTTGTGCCTGGTGGTGGAGCTATAGATGTGAGTATCCCTCATCCACTTCGGTTTAGATTTAAAATTTTACACATAGGTTAATAGCATAGACAATGAAAGAGACTGCTCCCTGTTGTAGATGGAGATAAGCAAGTACCTAAGGCAGCATTCACGAACAATTGCAGGGAAGTCACAGCTTTTTATCAACTCGTATGCAAAGGCCCTAGAGGTACACTTCTGATTGACTTGGATGCTTTGCTTTTGTCCCTCTTGAATATTTGAAAATTACATAATTGCTATGCTATGTGACTATGCGTAAATTTAGAGGAGCTTAGAATCTGTGTTATGTGTTATTGGGCATTGATAGAGGAGATATGTTTTCTGTTTGCTCGTTGTTATGTACAACATAAATCTGGTAAACTACTGAGTGGGGTCCAAATTAATATTAAGCCGGGTTTAAAATTTGTTTGTTTCACCTTTGAGAAAAATAAATTGAATTCGCATCGATTGTGGTATGTATTACAGGTTATTCCACGACAGCTATGTGACAATGCTGGATTTGATGCAACTGATGTCCTAAATAAACTAAGACAAAAACACGCCATGCAAAGCGGTGAGCCTTCTTTCACGCTCACAAGCTCTGATGTAACAGTCTTTTGATTGCATAGTAAATCTTATTTGATGATGCCATCATGTCTGTGTGTTCTAACAGGTGAAGGAGCTTCTTATGGAGTGGACATAAACACTGGAGGAATCGCTGATTCATTTGCTAATTTCGTCTGGGAACCAGCAGTTGTGAAGGTATTGCACGATTCTATAAACTTATACTCTGTTTTTGTGACTATTGTGCCATTTATGAAGATGTCTACTCCGGAATGTTTGTATCTTGTGTGAATATTTCTCATAGAAAGGCATTGATAATTGGTTGTGTCCCTTTTTGTTGTGGCAGATTAATGCTATAAATGCTGCAACTGAAGCAGCGTGCCTTATCCTAAGTGTGGATGAAACCGTGAAGAACCCTAAAGTATGCTCTCTTTTTTTTTTTTTTCATTTATATGTTTTGAGAATGTGGTTATAGCGTGTTGATAATTGTATAAACAAAAATTGCAGTCTGAGAGCGCACAGGGAGATGCTGCCGCAGGTGCTATGGGAAGAGGACGCGGTGGAGGTCGTGGCCGTGGTATGCGCAGGCGATAAGTTTTTTTCTCTCTAATGGCAAACTTCCTGACTTTTTTCTCTGAATTTTAATTTTGCTGAATTTTGGTGATCTTGAAATCAAAAAGCTAGTGTCGTGGTGTGTTTGTTGACTTATGTCCATACAATTTGTTAAATGAAATTTCAGTGTGGGTTTTGTTACACTTGAGAAGCTAATCAGATGAAGACAAGGATGAATCACTGCATCAAATTCAATTGATGTATCTCTCTAACCATATACACCATCTAATTGGTCTATGGAGGGATCGATTCTCATTGTATGCATACAATTGTTGGGTACAAAATGAAAAAGTGCTAAACACCCACTCGAGAGTAATACTCGGTGAGTAGATCTTTGGGTGAAGAGCTTAAAAGCTTTGTAAGCAGAGCTACATCAATGCATGGAAACTTCTTCCACTCATCAAAATGATCTCGAAGTATCTCTTTCGCTTTCTCCTTCAAGCTTAAACTACAGTCTGTCCTTAGGACATTAAAAAGCTTATCCACCGTTCTGGCGCTAACCATCTCTTCCACCACTTCGCTTTCCGGCGAGTATTTGGACACTGTGCTAAGTATAGAGAGAGCTCTATCGTCTGCTGCAGCCGAAACCCTCAACAACCGTTTTGTCACAATCGCGATTCCCAATCTGTGGGCAAGAAACTCGGCTCTGCCATCTGCGCAACAACACAAACGAGACAAGATTCCCAACACAAGCTCCGTGGTTCTCTTCTCGCCAGCTGAGCTTATTTCGAGTTCAATGAGTTCCGAAACCGCGTCGAGATCCACAAGGATGGTTCTGTTCCGGCTCCAAGATGAGGTCTCTAGAAGAATCATCAGCGCGGCGGTCACAGCTTGTTTAATAACCACGCTATGATCAAGTTTCGATGGTGCCTTGTTTCTCACTCTAGAGTTTGATGGTTGTACCGTAGCACTCACGCTAGGGTTTACGCGATTGAAACTACTTACTACATCCTTGAGAAACCCTATGATGCCTTTGAAAATCTCGGCACTCAGTCTCTCCACGATATGAGAGGATGTGTTTTCAGTTAGGTTCCTCAAGAGGACAATAGTATAAGCCTTGTTGAGGAAGTCCTGCTGGTTTAAAACCCAAGTCAAGGATTCCAAGATCCGGTCATTTTCGATCAAGATTGTTCTTGCTTCGTCTAATGGAATACCGATCAAGTAGAGAAGACGCAGAGACTCATCTAGCTGCCCTTTGGTACGACGTTGTCCCTCCTCTTGTTCTTCTTCTTCGCGAGTACAGTTGACTATGAACAAGATCAGAGACTTATGTACATCTCCTTCACACATCTGTCTTCTATTCCCCTCTCCCTCCATAGCCAAAACTTCAAGCTTCTTTAACGTATCTTCTCTTCTCGAGGCTGTTCAATTTAAACCAAACAAACTATTAATTACCGATCGGTATAGAAAGTTTAAGCTGAACAAACCGTTTCAAACTTGAATTTGGTCCCAATGAACCAATTGGTTACTTAGATTTTTAATGTTCTAAAATTTTGGTCTAGGTACTAATGGATCAGATTGATCATAAGCGAAAATGTTTTTTCTTGAAATAAAAGCTAGAACCGTTTATCTATTTTTGAACTTCGATATTTTTAGTGTAATTTATCTGAAACCAAACAAAAATTTGCCACATCAAACCGAATACTGAAATATATAACCGGAGAAAACCGACACAGTACCTTCTTGTCCAAACTTTTTGAGATTCTTGATCTCCTCGACGATGTTAAGCTTCCCTGGAGGAGCTCTAGGCGTAGGGATTCTTACAACGCCGTGCGTTGCATTCTCGACGCACCAGTATTGGATCAGACGGCGAAGCATATGGTTAGGTGTAAGATCGGAGTCTACAGGAAGAGGCTGCTTCGTCACGGGACAAGATGGGACCTTCTCTAGCCATTGAACGATGCTTTGACGGTCGTAAGTGATGCCAGAAGCGGTGGTGACTGGATCTTTCATAATCTCTAGTGAAATTGGGCAGATAAAGTAATTAGGAATCTCGATCTCCTCCTCTTCGTGATCCATTTGATGAAGAAAAGCAAAAACGTATAATATGGTTTTGTAATAAATAATATAAATGACATAACAAGTGTTTGGACGGTAAGAGAAGGCGGCTGCGTTTACTTGAGGACAGACTTTGTCCGAATGGTCTTCGCTTTGAATTCCACTAATTAACATATGTTTTCTAGACTATCAGACAGAGACACGTGTATGTTTCTTTATGTCAATGAATCATTAATCATGCATGTAAATAGTTTAAACAATAGTTTTTCATAAAAGCTCTCGCCTAGGTTTATTTGTTTAGGGTTAGTAACATGTTTTTATTGGTACAGTGTTTTATGAAATATAGTTAGGTAGGCGTATATAAAGATAGTTTATTTCTTGTGTTTTGACTACGTTGATTTTCAAAAAAAAAGAGACTAGGTTGATTTTGGCTGGTCGGCAAATATGTTCAACAGGAAAAATATAATATATATATATATATATATATGAATTCACGGAAATTTTATGTTTGCTAGTGTGAGGTCAACATATGAAACATGTATGATAAGACTTTTTATTTTTCCGAGACATATAATTCCATTTAAAAAAAAAGAATTCCATTTGCAAACATCCGAAAAAATAAGTTGCGAAGTTTACGTCTTGTTAAGTCAAAACTTTTTTTACGTCTTGTTAAGTTCTCGTTCGTGGAAAAATTGGAAATATATAAAGACTGGTTGCAATATTTCACCAAAAAAAAGATTGGATGCGATTTAATAAGATCTGCAATTTTTTCGTCACATCAAGAAATGAAGTGGGTGACAAATTGAATCGTACCACATACAGGTTCATGACCAAATAAATTATGCGCATTAAGTTCGTGTCTGTCCATTAATATTATCGGTTGTCTGGCATCATAGTATATGATTGACTTTCTTTTTTTGAAACACAACTTGCATTAAAACTTAAAAGTTCGGATTACACTTTGAAGAAGAGATAATCCTAGAACTAGGGGCGCAACAATAAAAGAAGAACAATACAACATAACTGATAGAATTAGAGAAACCTCTAGGATAAATAGACAGCGAATTCAGAGAACACCTCGAATGCGTCATGGTAAAAGAAGCCTTCACGACATGGTCGGACAGCAGAGGAATAGTCACCTTATATTGTGACGTTAACATCCAATCCGCACCTCGGAAACTCGTCGAAACGAATCCCGCTGCATCTTCAGGCCCCGAACGGACCGCTCCACAAGATAGCAAGACGGTTATAGATATGGATGGACACTTCCATTTATTGTTTGGAAGGGAAACACTCTTTATCAAAGAGACATTGGGTAGCACCGTTCGCTTTTTCAAGAGGACTGGCACTGGAGGCATTTCCGGTGAGCCCACCGGTAAAACTACAATTGCTTCGGTAAAAACCCCGTTGAATCCATCGGAAGTCTTCATGCAATTAATCAATGAGATTAATAACCCCCACACTCTTGTGGGCTGGGAGAGCAGAGGACTAAGCCATTTCCAAATAAAGCCCATTGGGTTAGCCGAACCCAACTTCAAAACGTGATGGCCCAGCTTGAGAACAATGGGATCCTGATCTTGATGGTGGAATGAAACGGAGGAGGCGTGGTGGCTGGCGGCAGATCTGGAGGTGATACGGGTCATCGGCACCGTTGATGGAAACCCACCTATACAGTACTTCAGATCCCCAAATGATATGGAGGAATGTTGTGGTTGCGGAACAGCACCTGACGAAGTCTCATCGGCAAGGATGGGAAGGGAGTTGAAAGACGGCGAGCGCATGACTCTACACTGAAACAAATTCAGATCGAAGTACCGTGTCTTATGTGGAATCCCACTAAGACCGGTCAACACATCAGGATTTGTGGTAGGAGGGTGAGCTTGCGAAGAGATGGGGGGGAGAACGACGGTGGGGGTCTTCTAGCCGGAGTGACAACGAGAGGGGGAGGGTGAAACAGGCGGATCGGCGGTTTGAACTCTCAGATCTGAGACCAAGATGAGGCAGGCGGTAAATAGTGAGGCGATAGGTGTAAGATCCACACAAAATCTCGAAACGGGAATCCCCGTAGAACGATAGCATCGAAGAAACCTTCGAGCTAGAGGAAGCCATCGGAGCCCCGATGCATAACGAACGTGTCTTTGAATTGAGAAGAACACGAGAACTGGAGCGAAAGGAGTGTAGATCGGGACAAGGAGAGGACGACGCCGTCGAGAGTGGCCAGCGCCGACGAGAAAACGCGTCGCCGGCGCCGGAGATCATTGCGATGCGGCTTGCCTCGAGCCCCGTGCCTTTCTTCAACTTATCAGTGACTAGTACTCGTATATGATTGACTTTCATAAGCCTAATATAGAGAAGAACATTCTGAAAAAAAAGATTGGATGCGATTTAATAAGATCTGCAATTTTTTCGTCACATCAAGAAATGAAGTGGGTGACAAATTGAATCGTACCACATACAGGTTCATGACCAAATAAATTATGCGCATTAAGTTCGTGTATGTCCATTAATATTATCGGTTGTCTGGCATCATAGTATATGATTGACTTTCATAAGCCTAATATAGAGAAGAACATTCTGAAAGAAAACGCATATCTTTCTAAATATCCGAAACAGATACGGAGACTTGAGCAAGGCTCGGCACAAATATTCATTACTCGTCTAATACTCATCCGTATTTGCTTCGTTTTTTCAAGTACTCGTCGTTATCAAAACAAATATTAAGTCGGTAATTTTTATTACTTGCAAATATATACAAGACAAGTAACAAGTATTAAAAAAATATTAGCGACTCGGCTTGTTGCTATTCGTTACTCATTTTACTACTAAAAAGTGATAATTAAACCATAAAAACCAAAGCACTAAACATATATTTATTTGTTGTCAGAAAGTGAAATAAACAGTATTTTCATATTCAAATATATGCATTTTGTTCTTTTTATTTGTTGTAAAAAATGAAGTAAACAGTATTTTCATATTCAAATATATGTATTTTATTCTTTTTTATATATCAAGTACACATATTTTATGTGAAGTAACTCTAATGTTTTTACTAAGTCGAGTTAATAAAATAAAACTTCATAACATTTTTTGATTGAATACTATCTATCAAATAATTTTTAAGAACTTAAAATATCAAAATAATTCATATGTACTTGCAAGTAGTAAATACTCGAACAAGACAAGTAATTTGTAATCAATATATTTTTGGACAAGTACTCTAGATAATAAGTATTTGTTTCTGACAAATCAAGTACAAATCCAAAAATTCACTACTCATTCAAAGCAAGCCAAATATCAGGTATGCATAAAAAGGCAAGTAATCGCCTTGCTCCCTACCCCTAGACTTGAGAGTCTTTGATGGGCCCACCTTTGGGAGATATTTAAATCCACCAGAAGGCAACCAAGTGGATACCATTTGGGCTATCATGCGCCTGACTGACGACTGAGGACATATCCTTTGGGAGAAAAGAATAAAGATCATGTCCTATATACTACGCAGTTTCTAAATTTGCCATTTAGATGGAAAATACTACACGAGAGTTTATTTTGTTTGAATATGAGTGGTGAGTCCCGTGACAGATTGAGAGCTCTAACACACACTACACAAGTTCTATAAATATTTGGTTTGGAAATAAGAAAACTTGTGAGATATATACACAAGGGTCTACGGCTACAATCAAAACCAATCATCCAATGTTTAGAATTTTAGATAAATTTTAAACAATATTTTTTAAAATACTTACTTTTAAAATATATTTTAAAATTTACTAAATGTATTATTCAAGATACTTTTTTTTTTTGCTTTTTAATAAAAATTCTTTTAGTCATTTTATTTTCTTATATGCTATTTTAGTCATAGTAACTTGTTTTGAAGTATTTTATGAGATTTGCACTTACAAAAATTATGATAATGAATCCATGTCCAAAACATGGAAAATCAAAATGACAAATTAGAAACCATACAAAGATTGTATAGCCTCTCTGAGTTATAAGTCAAACAAATATTGTATAGCCTCTGAGTTATAAATCATTCTTCAACCCCATTATTATTTTATACAAACAGTTAAAACAATTGGAGGCAAACAGAATGAATAAAAAAACCGCATAGGACAAACATTTTTCTCTGCAACCCAAGAACAAGAAGAACCCCTGTTCGAGTAGGGAGAAAAACACACACATTTAACGAAAATGCAATTCATCAGTAACTGATACTTTTGTGGTTTTGGAAATCTAGAGTGTCAGGAGAATGATTTTGGCTTTTGTAAGGGGACTGGATCTGTTTCACACTTGCGTGCTCCTGAGGCATCGGCATTTCCTTGATCTAGGGACCTTTTCTAGTAGCATTTGCAGTCCCATGTTGTTTGCTGACATCCCATACATATACCTATACACATTTTCATTGCAACAGAGACTTAATGTAAGTTTCAAAATACCAAGTTCTAGCTATAAAAAAAAAAAGAAACAATGTCTCTAGTGGAAGAGATCAACTTCGTCTTTGTATCAAGTACAATGATCTTCTTCATGCAATAAAAGATCTACTTACTTGCTTCGACGAGCCTTTCTTTTCCAGGAAACAAACGATGTGATCCACTGCATAGCAAAAAATAATCAAAAGAAACCAGTTAGAGAGTGAGACATAGCTTTAGAAGCAAGGCTGGAACTGGGCCAAGCCTAAGCCTGATGAAATATTCGCCTAAGATTCCCAAATTTCTTGAAAAAGATTATATATAAACAGGTCTACAAATTTGTAAAAGAAAAAAGTTCAGGTCCCATTAAATCTTTATAAATCGTCTATAGTAGCCCCCAAAATCTCAGATACAATGCTTCCTATTAGTATGCTCTGTCTTACTAAAAACTCAAAAACAACTCAAGAACTGGAATGGAAGTGTGCATAGTCACCTTAAAGACTGGCGTGAAAGGCAATGGCCCAGCAGTGGATGCTTTCCTTAATGGCAACCTCCGTTGAGGCACAACTTCCTTTGACAAATGCTGAGCAATCTCTTTCAACAGCACCATCTGAGCCTTCTCAGTCCTCATAGAAACAAGCGCCTGCTTCATCGATTCCCTGTCAGCTTCCAGCGCTTGAAGCCTCATGTAGAGCTTGGTTATATCAGGATCACCACCAAGATCCACATTGCCACCATCAGAAGTCTCCGCCTCATGCTTCTTCTGCTCAGTCACAGAATCAATGGTGTAGACTCTATCACTCATGTCATCATCTCCTATATCAGACGAATCATCTTTAGCATTCACATTCTCTGCATATGAGACGTTAGCCACTTTCTTAGGAGACTCAACATAAGCATCAGTCCTAACTTCTTTAGTAGACATCCTCCTGAAATGTCGTTGAGGCCTTGGACTCTGACCAACCACAACCATCTTCTCCTTAACACCAGAGAAACCACCATCCTCCAGCTCAGTGAAGCTAGGATTCGTCTCCATCTCGCTGATCCTCTGATCCAAAGTCTTCAAAGGCGAATCAGCAGGTGGATAGTGCCCATCATCAGCAACATAGATATCAGATTCCAAAGGATCATGATTCTCAATCACATTACACTTCAAAGGAGGATACTCATACACAAGGAGATCATCATATTCAGAACTCTTCTCCCTACCTCCCTCAGCTTCAGCCTCAGTGAGACCAAAACTCATCATCCTATGCTTATAAGCCTGAGCCTCACAAGTCAAAGCCATAATAGTCTGCTCCCTCTGATTCACAAGATCCTCCAACGCCAACATCTCCTGCAGATCATGCTCCATCTTCTCCCCAACGTAGAGCTTGTACTGCCTCAGCTCCATCTGAAGCTCTGCCTTCTCGTTCTGCAGCCTCTGCATCACGTTCATGGATTCATCCGCAGCCGAGGCCGCAGCGTTCCTCTCCTTCTCAAGCTCGTCGTAGAGCTCCTGGATGGACTGCTGCTGGCTGGTGACGGTCTCTCGAAGCAGCTCGCATTCGTTCTCGATGTGGACTTTGGGATTAGACGAACCGTCGAGGTCTGCGGTGGAGAATGCTGACTCGTCGTGTCTGCGTTTCACGGAGCGGTTAAAGGAGCGTGGAGAGGAATGGCATCCACAGTCGCAGCATTGGATTAGAGCTTTGGAAGGAGGAGAAGACTCTGTTCCTGATTCCATGTAAAAACTCTGTTTTTTTTTAATCCGAAGATTGTCACGATAACAAAGAGGGAGACTTTAAGCCCTAGAAAGCTTGAAGAGTGCGATACATGATCAGAAGAAATCAAAAGGCTGCTGCTTTTTATTTTTATTTTTTCTGGGGATTTATGATGATGATGATGATCTCTCTCTCAGGTGGAAGACGATTCTGCGTTGAAGTATCAAACTTTATTATGAATTAGATCATCTACAATCTCAATTCTCGAACAAAACAGCGTTTTGGAATCGTGAAATCATAATGGTATAGAGAGAAAAACGGAAAAATTTTGAAGCTCTTACCTCTCGGCGACGGGCGACGGACCCAGAAACAGAGAGACGGAGTCAGGAAACCAGAATCAGTTTTATGTAGATGTAAATTTTATATGATAAATTGGGATTTTTTTCGTAGATGGAAAGAATCAAAATGTAAATTTATGTTTTTTTTTTGGAAGAACCCTAATGAAAATCTGTTTTTTTTTTTTGTTCGCGGAAAGGTTTGTTTGTTTTTTGTCTAAATATTAATCGGTGGAAGGGGTTTTTTGATTCATGGGGCGGGAGGGAGTCTTCTTCTCTCTGTGTGTGTTTTTGACTCCGTCTCGTGGTTTTGTGAAAAGAGGTTATTTTTGGTAGGAACGAGGAGATGCTGAATGAACGTTCAGGATGGGATGATTGCTTTTGAGATGAACGGATGAGATTTGGGTATGTGAGTTGTTTTTTTATTTATTACTTGAAAAAGAAAACAGTGCAGGGTGGCGGCATTGATCTGGATGTTTTTTTTTTGCGGCTTTGTAGCATTGTACAAAGAGTTACAGAAGCTGTATATTCTCTTTAGATGCTTTTTTTTTTCTTATTTTAGGTGATGATTGATTTTTTTTTTTGTAAAAATGAGGATTGAAATTACTCTAAAAAAATAGTTATTACTCTCACACCGTCGTGAAAATGGTTTTATTTTTATTTTCCTGGCAATAACATTTCTAGTAAAATGATTTCGTTTGTTTTAGATTCAGAGGTATTTTACAAAAAAAAAAAGATTCAGAGGTATGAGAATCTGAGAAATAATAATAAAATTATTAACAAATAAATTGTTTCTTAGAAAACCTTGGCAATTTCTAAGAAATTGTCAAGATATTTGTTACTTCTAAAATTTTTAATGGTTAGATGCCAAATCATTATAAAATAAATAATTTTATAATAGTTTGAAAATAATGTTTAAAATATTAAGATATATTCCTTGAGTTTTTAAAAGTGTCATTCTGATACATTTTCCATAGATATAAAATTGATTAAATACATTTTATATTAATTGTATTTATTTAATTAATAGTATTTGATATAAATAAACTTGTTTATAAAATTAATGTATTTTGCAAATAACATCAAAATTAAAGAATAAATTGTAATAAATTTTTAAAATAATTTTTCAAAAAAAAAAGAGAATATTGACCAAGAAATTTGAGTTTTAGCTTTTAAACAGATATTGTCTCTGAAAAATGATTTCTTGAAAGTGCAAAATAATAAAAGAAAATATGCTCCCTCTCTCCGATCAGAGACAAAGCTCAACGATAGTCATTCGTCACTAACATCAGAAACTCAAAGGTACGACCTCGTTCACTGCTCTCTTCAACCTCTTCCGTATTAGCCGCTTCTGTATCGGAAAGCTACCGACTTTATCCCCCAAATCACCCCTCTATTCTGCTGAAAATGGAACTTGGATTCTAGGGTTTCGCCGATTTTACTGGGTTTGCTTCGATCCTAAATCTATTTCATGAAAAATTGGTGCTGTTACTCTTAATTGACACAAAGATTACAACTTCTGTTATGGGTTTTCCCCAAAACCGAGTTTACTGTTTGTTCATCAGTTCTCTCTTATAGTTTCTATGTGATTCTTATTGACATACATTTGCTGTATTCTTGTGATGAATCAGATAAACCATTTAACTCACTGTTGTTGGAGATCTCAGGGTTTAATGGCGAGGCAAAGGCCGAAACAGCTGGAGCCAAACAGGATTGGTTCTTCTAAGCTGGGGTTTGATGGAGAAGAAGACGGTTGGGTGTTTGTTAAGAAGCAGAGAGTCATCATTGTCTTGCCTTCTCTTCCTCTACCTGAACCTTTCACTGTTGAGAAGCCGCCGCCTGATACTTCTCATCCACAAGCAGCTGAGCTTAGAGACTCTGTTGTTGCTGCTGATAATCAAGAAGCTGTTCGTGTGGTGGGGCCTTCTCTTCCTCTCGTTTTGCAGAAGCCTGAGACTTGTCAATCACTAGTTGAGTTGAGAGACGTTATCGCTGCGGATATACATAAAAGTACTCCTGCTTACACAACGGTGTCTTCTTCTCTTCCTCGGCCTCAGGATTTCATTTGGCAGAAGCGTGTAACTTCTCAGTCACAGGCTGAGTTGAATACTACTCTCCACTCAGTTGTGCCTTCTCTTCCTCTACCTGAGCCTTTCGTTTTGCAGAAACCGTCATCTTCTCAGTTACAAGCTGAGTTAAGAGACGGTATTGCGGATGTACAAAAAGCTACTCCTGTTCACACAGTGGTGCCTTATGTTTCTGTACCTGAACATCACACTTTGCAGAAACCTGAAACTTCGCAAACACGAGCTGAGTTTAGAGCAGATAAGCATGGAGCTTCTCTTGTTCACACTACTGTGGTGCCTTCTCTTCCGGTAACTGAGCATATCACGTTGCAGAAGCCTGCAACTTCGAAGTCACAAGCTGAATTTAGAGCGCGCAAAGCTACGCATGTTCAGACTGTGATGCCTTCTCTTCCGGGAACTGAACATATCACTTTGCAGAAGAACCCTGCAACTTCCCATTCGCAAGCTGATTTAAGAGCGCGCAAAGCTACTCTTGTTCACAGTGTGGTGCCTTCTCTTCCGGTAACTGAACGTATCACTTTTCAGAACTCTGCAACTTTGCAATCACAAGCTGATTTAAGAGCCGCGGAGACTCGCAAAACTACTCTTGCTCACAATGTGGTGCCTTTTGGTCCGGTAAATGAACGTACTATCACTTTGCAAAAGCCTGATACTTCGCAATCAAAAGCTGAGGAGACGCGCAGCGCTACTCTTGCTAGCACTGTGAGGCCTCTTCTTTCAGTAACAGAGCATCGCAGTTCGCAGAAGCCTGTAACTTCTCAGTCACAAGCTGAGCTAAGAGCCAAGGAGACGCTCAAAGCTACTCGTGTTCAAGCAGTGGCGCCTTCTCTTCCTGTGCTTGAACATTGCACTTTGCAGAAGCCTGCAACTTCTCAATCACAAGCTAGCTTAAGAGCCAAGGAGATGTCCAAAGATACTCTAGTTCAAGCAGTGATGCCTTCTCTTCCTGTGCTTGACTATTGCACTTTGCAGAAGCCTGCAAGAGACTTTGCACCAGATGCTCAGGAAACAGCTGATTTTCAAGCTGTAGACAAACCGGAGAGGGTAATGGATCGCAGGAAAGCTCCTCCTCCTTCAGGTCCAAGAAGATCACTGCTGGATCCGCATAGAAGAAGGCTGGCGACTCAAAGGACCCGTGGTGCAGGCCACAACAAGCCTGTAAGGTTTCCTAGAGTGATGTGCAGCTCTGTGGCTATGGACAACGAGAAGCTGAGAGTAGTGAATCTAGAGAAGAAGGTTGAGAGAGCAGGAGGGTTGAACGAATGGGTAGGATCTATAGGGTTGGGGAGAGAGTTTGAGAGGATGCTGAGAGGACAGAGGATGAGTAAGTTTCAGATGGCGAATCTGACGATGGAGAAGCTTAAGCAGATGGGTGCTTTAGCCGTTGGACCTAGAAGAAAGCTTATTCATGCTATTCGTTGTGTCTATCACCCTCACTGTCTCCGTGCTCCCTTTCACTAAAAATACATTATCTTACCACAGTTTAGTCTTTCATTGTCCAATAACATAAAACTTTGATTTAAGAATCAGAATGCTGTTCGCTCTTACCTTCCACCATCGAAAGTGTATATGGCTCATAAATAATGGCAAAGTATTTGCCTTGTTCAACAGATTTTTTGCATACTCGAGTCCATGCATGAGGTAGATTTGTAGTGGTTATAAAGAACCTTTGCTACGTCCTCAAAAACAAGTGGAACTTATGGAGTTGGAAAATTCTTAATTCTTTGATTCATTTTTTGGAGTTTTGTATACATGCATTGAACAATATCTATCAACTTAGTTTACTTTGCCTGATAATAAATTTTTGATGTAATAATGCCTGAAATCCAGTAACTGTCTTGCTTTACATTTCTGATATAAAAAGAACTAGTCGAGTTTCATGTGTGTAGATGTACCAATTTACATTCACTTCATAAATTCAACATGGAATCACAAAGCAAACAAGTCCATGCCATTGAGACAAGGAAGATAAAAAAAACTTATCATTAGAGGAAACAATAAAAATAAAATTTAGAGAGACAAATGATAAGCGAAATGTTAAACATATAAATTTCAGAATGACTTTGGGTTCGATATTGGAAACATTAACTGCAAGCTCCACACCTGGTGTTTACAATTTCAATATCACATAATGGAGAGTCATTTCAGAAGACTCATGTATTTCACACTTGTTTGCTCCCTCTGATCATGCCCTGCGTTTGTGGGTTAGTATCTGATTGGTCTCTCGATGAAAAAAATTATATTTCACAGTTAGATCTTTGGACAGCTATCATTTTCTTATCAAGAGAGAATCTGATAGAGAGGATAGGCCCTTCACTTATAGAATCAACCGAAGGAGATGCATATGGGTTAAAGAGAGATGTTTGCCATGAAAATACCTAAACAGAAAAATTGAGAAATGAGCGAGAGATATGGATCAAATATCATTTATGGTTGAAACAAAATCAAATAAACTACTAGTTCATAGGAAAAATAAAAATACCTGACTTGATGTGGTAGAAGTGAGCAGTCTTTTGGGATCATCATAGAACAACCCACTGGATTCAGGAATATTGCAACTAATTAGGGATAGATGTTGAATATAGGCATGTGATAAACCACCCGAGACGACACTTGGCTGTGAACTTGAATGGCTGTCGGACATACTCTTTCTAAGTCACTCAGAACCATTTTTTTCAAAAATATAAGGAAATAATAATATAGGATATGTAAAGGATTTTTTAGTGAAAAGAAATGTAAAAGATCATTAGCTTTATTTATGTAATAGTAACTTTCATTATGCGTCAGTTAGAAAATGACATATATAAAACATCAATACAATGGAATATCAATTAGTCTAGTTCCTCAATAACGATCAAAGTTCCAATTCTCGGTTCCACGAACACAATCGTTCCATGCTTGTTTGCTTTGTGGAATAGCCTTAGACACAATATTTCTATACTCGTAACTTGATAAAATGAATTGAGCCATTCCTAAATAACAATCTTTTCCAATATTAAATAGCTCGCCACAACATTCAACTAACGATACTGGCTTTCCCTCATTTACTATGCTCTTGAACAAATCATCTCTACAGAATGATGAGTTCAGCTTTTGAAAGCAAACTTCAAGAAAGCTGAATTGTTTCTCTGTGTAATGATGTCCAAACTTCATCTCATACTCCATTGCGGGTGACTCAACTTCTTCAAATGGAGATTCATCGGGAGATTCAACGTAAATATCAAAATCCGATGTAGGAGATATCTTCACATCTTCTGGTACTTGTTGCGAATATTGATCAATTTTCTGGGAAGAAATTGGGTATGACGTGAAGACCATTACTATAGATACAAACATTGCAATGTAAAGAGACTTTGCCATTTTTGCTTTTATTATTTATGTTTGATTAGTATCAATAAACGAGAGATTTTATAGGGAAATGAACGTGGTGATTTGCAAAAGCATAATTAATTGATAAAACGTTTGTTCATTAATCACTTTATGTTATAACTTCATAAATTTCAGCATTTAATAGTTATTTTTCAAAAGATATGTTATTTCAGTGTTTAGTTTCATCGTGGCTTGTAGATCAAATCCAACGTGCTTAAAGTTTAGGCAAACATTAGACGACACTACCAATATATTCAAATTATTTAAATCATAGTGATATATTAGACAACATAAAACAACACGAGTACTCATAAAGATTAAGGAAAAACGATCAAGAAAAGCTATGATTCGACTTTTGTCATGTTCAATGAGATTTGTACTTAAGATCTTTTCTTCAAAACATGTTTTCTTAAACCGGAAATGCGAATATTTGTAATGTAATCCTTCCAAATAATATTTTCAATATCGAACCCAAAGTCATTCTTCTCTGCTTCAGACATATAATCCATTAACTTTTAAGTACTGCATATTGATTGTTTGTGTCATGTCCCCGATCCTCGATAGGACCGCGGGACGGACCATGGTACATGGAGACGCACCAAGGCAGGTCGTTAAACCTGAAATCAGGTGTATCATGGTCCAAAGGGATGGTTAAGTGGGTCGTGGTACGAGTACTTGACCATCGGCAGAAGGAAGGCGGTAAAGGAAAGCTGGACGAGTGAACCGGAAGCTTAAAGTGGTCCGGGTCGAGCTCATCCAGCTGGATCACGAGTGTGGTTAGCTCACCTGAGGTTTGTCCAGCTCACCGGAGCTGAAGGGATAGCTGGGTCAGCTGGGGCAGCTAGGGGGAAGCTCATCTCACCTCGGCGGAGTGTTCGGGTCCGGACCAGACTGGTCGAGCTGGACGGTTATCCGGACTGGTCCGACGGTCCGTACATATGTGAAATATGTGACGATGGGACCAATGTCTAGCCCATTGATCTGAGACGTCCTACAAGGGAAGGGGAGGTTCCCTCCGTGTCTAGGAACTGTTCCAAAGGGACAGTTAGTCGGATACACGCGAAACGGTGCCAAAGGCAACCGTTCGGTCCGATCTCTCTCATCTCGTACCGGTTCGCCTAAATGGAAGTTGGCAATCGAGATCTCTATAAATAGAGAGTCTCTGACTTCGAAAAAAAGGCATCAGAACACTCAGGCGAAGCCCTGGCAAAATCGTAACAGAGATAAACAGAGAGAAAGAGAGAGACGGTCCGTGGGAAGGTTTATCCGACCAAAGGGGTTACCGAAGCAAGACCATTCGGTGGCAGGACATGGAGACTCGTCAGAGGGATCACGAGAAGGATAAGGAGAAGGAGAAGACTCCGGCTCCTGAAGAACGAACGCCTAAGGTCAGTGATGCTCTCCATGGTTCATCCTCCTTCACCGCGGTTAAGTCCGGGCTGGTGTGAAGGGTCGATTGTTCTGGAAGCATCCTTTCTGTCTTGTCTTTGTAATTATCTCTTTTCATCTTCATTCTGATCGAGCCTAAGGGTTCAGACCCGCAAGGGCAAAACTCGGCCTTGGCCGGTTTGGAGAAAGTCCTCCATGGCCGTGGTTTGAGAGGTAACATTGGATCTCATAGTTCCCGATGGACTTGAGGAGATCTGATGATTGATTCTTCTTAGTGGATATTTATCATGAATTATCATGTGTAGAATTGGGATTGAACGTATTGATTTAGAGGGATTGGGTCGTGGCCGGTTTAGTGAATCAGGGTCGAGATCATGATGATCGAGACCGGTTCTGTGGAATCCGATTCGGCCAATCTCTTAGTTGAGAATTATCATGAGTTTACATGAATTTTATTGTATTTTTCCATGTATATTTGAGATGACCATTTTCTGGTCTGACACGGTTTGATAGTCTAGGATAGGATCCATCCATGCAATTGATTGGCTTTGTTGTTGATAAATCTAATCAAGTGTTTGTGTGTGTTGTTTGATGGATTCAGATAGCAAAAGTGATCGTGGGAAAGCCAAGGAACCGTGAGGAACCTAGCCGTGGATGGGATGTGTGTGTGGAAGACAAGTCTTTTGTAGCATTGGATTTATGTAGCCTATTGTGCAACCTTAGTTATTATGACTTAGCCTAGTGTGCATTTGAACGTATGAACGAATGAATGATTGTATGACTACATTGTTTATATATATAAGATAACGTTTGCCTTTAATCCGCTGTGCAATGATCATGTTGAATGAATGAACCTCAACGTAATGTAAAATACTTAGTAAAAATATGACTTAGGATTGTCACTCAACCAAACGAACTGACTGATGATCTTAAGTAAGACTGCGGTTCGGTTGGATTAAGGAATCCAGGATCGGGTCTTACAGTTTATAGTTTTTAAAATGGTTTTTGGTTTTTGTTTTCGAAAAACTACTTTATTTGCCAATCAAGATTTTGTTAAAAATGATTCTCTCAAAATTTGGGAAACTAGTTTTTCAAATAACTGTCTAATTCTACACAAAAACCAAAATCTATATTTTTCAAGTTTTTTGTCAGTTTCCAACGATGATTTTTTTATTTAGTTATCATTTTTAATGGTCTTTTTTTTTTCTTGTTTGTAACCGGTCCTTTTTAACATATTTATATCATGCTTATGCCTCCTTTCCACTCGTACAATCATTTCCACCATCACGTTATCAGATGACCTTTTGTATATTGTTAATATAGAATAAGTGATTATACATATAACATAATTGTTTTTAGTTTTTCATCTCAAAACTCAAAAAATATTTGATCATACTTGTAAATTCAAAAAAGGGTTCAAAAATACACCAAAAATAAATTTTATTTTAAAAGTTGCTATTTTTATTAATTGCTATAGAAATTATTTATACAAAACTAGATGTTATTAAATCTGCAAACACACAAAAAGAATAATAATCAACGTTTGTCTTTTATTTTAATTACTTGAAAGCCGGACTGAATCTCTAATCCCTGTCTGAAACCACAACATATAATATCAGTTTTGTTCCAACGGTCACTCGAACTGAGGATCTCTGACATATGGTCAGGGTCATTTCCAGTCGAAATAATGACTTTCGGTAAGTTATCTAGATAACGTTCGGGAGCAAGTTTGTTGGTTTTATCACAAAACTAGAATGTTGTTTGTTCTTAACTTCCACCATAGAAAGTGTATGGCTCATAAATAGTGGTAAGGTGTTTGGCATGTTCAACAGATTTTTTTGCATATGAACTTTAACTTCTGCATCATCTTACTATCTGCCGAGCTCATTCGATACATTAAACCTCTCTGTTCTTGAGTATCTTTCCACAGATGGTCCGAGCAATCATAAACAAAATCGAATAGTTTCATCAAAGGAACCTTTATTGGAACACCGTTAGAGTCCATGCATGGGGTCGACTTGTAGTAGTTATAAAGATGGTCTGCTAAGTCCTCAAAAACAAGTGGGTTTATCGCAGAAGAAGAAATGTACTACACGTTTATTTCAGGTTCTTGATCTATCTTTGTCACTACATGCTTTGCAATAGCAGCTAGTGTCGCATTAACGACTATTTCAGCAAGAACCACATCAAGAACTCTTTTCCGATCCATAAGACAGAGGATGAGTAAGTTTCAGATGGCGAATCTGACGATGGAGAAGCTTAAGCAGATGGGTGCTTTAGCCGTTGGACCTAGAAGAAAGCTTATTCATGCTATTCGTTGTGTCTATCACCCTCACTGTCTTTGTGCTTCCTTTCACTAAAAAAAATACACATCTTATCAACAGTTTAGTCTTTCATTGTCCAATAATATAAAACTTTGATTTGTGTTTCAAAAAAATAAATAAATAAAACTTTGATTTAAGAATCAGAATGTTGTTCGCTCTCACCTTCCACTATAGAAAGTGTATATGGCTCATAAATAGTGGCAAGGTATTTGCCTTGTTCAACATATTTTTTGCATACTCGAGTCCCTTCATGGGGTAGATTTGTAGTGGTTATAAAGAAGCTCGCTACATCCTCGAAAACAAGTGGAGCTTATAGGTGAATGGAGTTGGAAAATTCTTAATTCTTTGATTCATTTCTTGGGGTTTTGTATACATGCATTGAATAATATCTATCAACTTCGTTTACTTTGCTTGATGATAAATTTTTGATGTAATGGTTCCTGAAATCAAGTACCTGTCTTGCTTTGCATTTCTGATACAAAAAGAACCAGTCGAGTTTCATGAGTGGAGATGTACCAATTTACATTCACTTCACCAAACATAAACTCAACATAGAATCACAAGCAAAAAAGTCCATGCCACTGAAACAAGGAGGATAAAAAAAACTTATCATTAGAGGGAACGATAAAAATAAAATTTAGAGAGACAAATGATAAGCAAAATGTTAAACATATAGATCTCAGAGTGACTTTGGGTTCGATGTTGGAAACATTAATTGCAAGCTCCACACCTGGTGTTAACAGTTTCAAGATCACATAATGGAGAGTCATTTCAGAAGAATCATGTATTTCACACTTGTTTGCTCTCTGATCCTATAGAGTTTAGAAGAGATGATTGAATTGTATATTCTTAGAGATGAAGAGTACAAGAGTATATATACACGAGATTGTCTTGGAGTGGACTCTACGATACTCTACAATATGGAAAGATAATATTTGCAGTATATTCACATTGATCTCCTATACGCCTCCACAAGATGGGCGACCGGTAGTTGAGAGAGACCAATCTTGTTCAGGTGATTGTGAAGCAGTGAGCGAGTTACAGGCTTGGTAAAGGCGTCTGCAATTTGGTCTTTTGAAGAGACATGAGAGACCCGAAGGAACTTTGATTGAACAAGCTGCCGTATGAAGTGGTAGTTGAGTGCTACATGCTTCATTCTTGAGTGGAAAATGGGATTAGCACAGAGATATGTTGCTCCAACGTTGTCACAGTATATGACAGGTTGTGAAGCTGAGGGAATGCCAAGTTCTTTCAGAAGAGAAGCAACCCAGATGAGCTCACATGTTGTGTCTGCTACCGCTTTGTACTCTGCTTCAGTTGATGATCTTGCCATTGTTTTCTGTTTTCTTGATGTCCAAGAAACCGGATTTGAGCCAAGATAGATAATATTTGCAGTTGTAGAAGTGTAATCATCCTTGTTTCCAGCCCAGTCTGCATGGGAGAAAGCATGTAAATGAGACTTATTGTTCGCACGGAAGAAGATACCTCTGTCACGAGTGCCTGAGAGGAAGCGGAGGAGTCTCTTGACAGCTTGCCAGTGGATGTCTGTTGGACGATGCATGAACTGGGAGAGCTTATTCACTGCATAAGCAATGTCCGGACGTGTGAACTGAAGATACTGAAGAGCACCAACGACCGTTCTGTACATGGTGCCATGGGTTAGACTTGTTCCAGATAGGAGAGTAAGATGCTCATTCGTTAGCATTGGTGTGGAAACAGGTTTGGCGTCTACCATGTATGTGCGCTCGAGTATATCACTGATGTATTTTGTCTGAGTTAGCAGAAGACCAGATGACGACCTCGTTGCTTCAACTCCCAAGAAGTAGCTTAAATCGCCATGGTCTTTGAGAGAGAAACGATTGCTGAGGACATTGATGAAGGTCTGGACACATCTGGGATCATTTTCTGTGACCACAATATCATCTACATACACCAGTACGTAGAGATAGATCCCAGAAGAACACATGATGAAAAGTGCTGCATCTGATAGTGAATTCTTGAAGCCAATTGCTAGAAGAAAGTTGCGTAGTTCTTCATACCAGGCCCGTGGAGCCTGTTTGAGTCCATAGAGAGCTTTGCGAAGCTTGCAGACATAGTGCATACAATCTTTGTCAACGAAGCCAGCAGGTTGTTCCATGTACACATCTTCATTGAGATGACCTTGCAGAAACGCATTGTTGACATCAAGCTGGTGAAGAGGCCAGCCACGCGATACTGCTATGTCAAGAACGATGCGTACTGTAGTGTGCTTAAGGACTGGACTGAAGGTTTCTTTGTAGTCCAGACCGTGGCGTTGATGATATCCTTTGCCGACAAAGCGCGATTTGAATTCTCGAATCGTTCCATCAGGATTCCACTTGATGCGATAGACCCATCTGTTTCCAATGAGGTTGTACCGTGGGTTTGGAGGAACAAGATCCCATGTGTGTTCCCGAAGCTGAGCATCCATCTCGACACACATTGATTTTCTCCACCTTTCATCTTTTAGAGCTTGAGACACAGACGTTGGCTCTCGTTCTCGTTGCTGGTTTGTCGAGCCAACCATTGTGAACTTTTGCTTCGGTTTGGAGATATTGTTTTTGGCACGTGTCCGCATCAGATGATGATTTACGGTTTGAGAAGTCGAGACTTGTTGCTCCGCAGTGTTAGCTTCCTGTAAATCAGAAACAAAATCATTAGTAGATGGATTCTCATGTTCAGTTTGATTGACATTTCCAGTCTCTGCACTATTCTCCGGCTGATGTTGCTCAGGTGGTGTTGGGATAATCACTGGTGTAGGATCCGAACCTGGGGGCTGCACAGATGATGGAGTGTGGAGTGGCACAGTCTCTGGAATTATTATAGGCGGAGACCAAGCAGAAGAATGTGTTTCTGCTTGTGAAGAGGAAGATGAAGGCTCTTTGAAAGGAAAAGTGTTTTCAATGAATTGAACATGTCTTGATACGTAGACTATGTTGTTGGTTCGATCAAGACATAAGAAGGCACTTTGTGTGAGGGAATAACCAAGGAAGACACAAGGAGTTGATCTGGTATCCAGTTTGTGATTTGAATAAGGGCGGAGCCATGGAAAACAGAGACATCCAAAAACTTTCAGCTTTAGGTAGTTTGGAGCAATACCAAAGAGCTTCTCATACGGATTCTGATTAGATAATGTTGGAGTAGGCAGTCGGTTGATCAAGTAGACTGCAGTGGCTAGGGCATAGCTCCAATATGTTATCGACATTGAGCTTTGAGAGAGTAGAGCAAGTCCAGTTTCGACTATGTGACGGTGGTGTCGCTCTGAAAAACTGTTATGCTCTGGTGTGTGTGGAGGACTCGTGAAGTGGGAGACACCACTGAGAGCTCGAACATCACGTAGTGCCAAGTATTCTCCTCTGTTGTCAGAGTAGAAGGTTTTAAGTTTCTGTTTGAACTTGTTTTCGATAATGGTTTTCCATCGTATGAAGATGTTACGAACATCATACTTGTTTCTGATTGGATAGAACCAGATGTAGTGGGTATAATGATCAACGAAAATCACATTGTACTTGTATCCATCGATGGAGTACACAGGTGATGTACATACATCAGAGAATACAAGTTCTAGTGGTTGAGAAGAGGTAAGAGACGAGTTTGAGAATGGGATTTTATGGCTTTTTGAGACAAGGCAGTTTATGCAATGAAAGCTGGAATCTTTATTTGAAATTGGAAGTGAAGAATGAGAAACAGCATTGTTTAAAATTGATAAAGCAGGGTGTCCAAGGCAGGAATGCCATAGAGATAAAGAACATTTAACAGAAGAATGAAAAGCTGAAGAAGAAGATGAAAGCTTGACAGAACTGGGCCACTTGTATCCTCCATCTTTAGTGTTTCCTTGAAGTATTTTCGCCCCCGAGTTGAGATCCTTCACCTGAAACACAGTTGGAAAGAATTCCACAGAAACAGAGTTGTCAGTACATAGTTTCTTGACTGCGACAAGGTTTTTGGATATTTGAGGTACTCGAAGAACATTATTTAACAAAAGTGTTCTTTGAGCAGTGGAGATAGTGGATAAACCAGTGTGAGTGATTGGTATGCCTGCACTATTTCCAACTTGAACTTCTTCACCACTAGTGTAAGGAGCGTGCATCGACAGATTTGCGAGGTCAGACGTGATGTGATGCGAGGCGCCGCTGTCGAGGAGCCAAGCTGGTGGTTCGGGAGAGTTCATCATCATCGCATGATGTGCTTGCGGAGGCCACTGATATGCCTGAGACTGGGATGCATTGTTTCCGTTGGTGACAATGCAGAACTGAGAACAATTCTTTGCAGTATGACCCTGGATTCCACAAGCTTGACATCTACCAAGATAGGGCTTGGGTGCTCGACTCGGCTGTACTTGACGATTTTGTTGGTAGTTGTTGTTGTAGGGCAGTCTCCAGTTCTTCTGTTTTTGGTTGTGGTGATGGTTTTGCGAAGCTTGAACATGGTTCGCAGTGACCGGGAATGATTGCGTTTGAACGGTCTGACTTTGCAGTACTGTTTCACGATTGATGAGTTTCTCATGAAGCTCAACGAAGGTGATTGGGTTGTCACGCGCATGAACTGATTCAATTACAGACTTGTAGTCGTCAGGGAGGCCATCTAGGATGATATCTGTTAGATCTTTGAGATCCATTGGGCTTCCTAGGAGGGCAAGACTTTCAGATCTTGTTTTGATGGTTGCATATACTTATCAACAGATTTGGTTCCGTTGCTGCCCTGCTGGAGCTGGTTTCGGATCTGTTTGATGTGCCCGCGAGTTGGTTTTCCATACGTTGATTCAAGGGTTGTCCATGCTTCAAGGGATGTGTTGGCTCTCGCAATGAGTGGCTGGTTTGCTGTTTCGATGGCACCGATAAGGGCACTGTAAATGAGCGCATCTTGACGTAGCCATGAATCAGACGCCGGATTTGGTTCTTCTCTGTCTGCTACAGTGATTGTCTCCGTTGGTTTAGTAGCAGATGGATCAAGGAACTTGAGCAAGTTGTAGCCGCGAAGGAGTGCCCTGACCTGGATGCTCCATGTAAGATAGTTTGTTGAGGACAGCTTCGTGACATTGCCCATGTTGATGTTGAGGACAGAGTTGGTTCCTTCAACGTTGGTGACGATCTCAGACATGGTTGTTGACGGCGCCATGGAGAAAGATTTTGGAGAAGAGGTTTTTTTTTTTTTTTTTTTTTTGTTAAAAAAGAAAGAAAATGATTGGTTTAGATCTTACTTTGCTCTGATACCATATAGAGTTTAGAAGAGATGATTGAATTGTATATTATTAGAGATGAAGAGTACAAGAGTATATATACACGAGATTGCCTTGGAGTGGACTCTACGATACTCTACAATATGGAAAGGTAATATTTGCAGTAGATTCACATTGATCTCCTATAGATCCTGCCCTGCGTTTGTGAGTATCTGGTTGGTCTCTCGATGAAAAAAATGTATTTCACAGTCAGATCTTTGGACAGCTATTACTTTCTTATCAAGAGAGAATCTGATAGAGAGGATAGGCACGCCCTTCATTATAGAAGCAACCGAAGGAGATGCATCTGGGTTAAAGGGAGATGTTAGCCATGAAAATACCTATACAGAAAAATAGAGAAATGAGCGAGAGATAAGGATCAAAATATCATTTTTGGTTGAAACAAAATTAAATAAAATGTAGTTCATATGAAAAATAAAAATACCTGACTAGATGTGGTAGAAGTGAGCAATATGTTGGGATCATCATAGAACAACCCCCTGGATTCAGGAATATTGCAACTAATTAAGGATAGATGTTGAGTATAGGCATGTAATAAACCATCTGAGACGACACTTGGCTGTGAACTTGAATGGCTGTGAAATTGAATGGCTGATGGACATATTCTTTCTAAGTCACTCAGAACAATTAAGCAACATATTTTTTTCAAAAATATGAAGAAATAATAATATAGGATATGTAAAGGATTTTTTGGTAAAAATAATAGTAAAAGATCTTTAGCTTTATTTATGTAATAGTAACTTTCATTATACGTCAGTTAGAAAATGACATATATAAAATATCAATACAATGGAATATAAGTTAGCCTAGTTCTTCAATAACGATCAAAGTTCCAATTCTCGGTTCCACGAACACAATCGCTCCATGTTTGTTTGCTTTGTGGAATAGCCTTAGACACAATATTTCTATACTCGTAACTTGATAAAATGAATTGAGCCATTCCTAAATAACAATCTTTTCTAATATTTAGTAGCTCGCCACAACATTCAACTAACGATAATGGCTTTCCCTCATTTACTATGCTCTTGAACAAATCATCTCCACAGTATGATGAGTTCTGCTTTTGAAAGCAAACTTCAAGAAAGCTGAATTGTTTCTCCGTGTAATGATGTCCAAACTTCATCTCATACACCATTGCGGGTGACTCGACTTCTTCAAATGGAGATTCATCGGAAGATTCAACGTAAATATCAAAATCCGATGTAAGATATATCTTCACATCTTCTGGTGCACTACAAGAAATATGAGTATTAATAGCACCCGAAAAACGCTATCATATCGATTTCATAGCGTTTCGAAGAACGCCGTGACAGCCGCAGCTATAATAGACCCCCCTCTTATTGTAGCGTTTTTCGCGTGCTGTAAAAATATAGAGATATTATAGCGTTACTCCAGTGTTATATTATACTTATTAATAGCACGCTATTTTCGCTATAAAAATTGTTTTTGTGGCTTTTTTTAAGTGCTGTAAAATATTTTATAATGAAATTTATATAATACTACAGTTTAAAATAAAATAATTAAATTTAGTTAATTAATTATGAGATCTAATCTTGTTTAATATTAAAATTGGTTTACTACTGATTTCGATGTATAGATAAAACCGGTTGTCTTAAATAATTTCGGTTTATATTAAAATTTTGGTTTACAACTGATTCGCTTTATAAATGAAACCAGATTACAAATGTTTTCGGTTTACTAATTAATACACACAAACCAGGTTTAAAAACTAAATCTAAAAAACAAAAAAATCTCCTAACTCCTTCGCTCTCCTCTGCACCGTCTCTCCCACTCTGCCTCCTCCGCCGCCACAACCTTCATCGATGAAACTCCTCCGTCGTTGCTTATTCTTCTGCTTCCGCCTCTTCTCTCCGTCTCCTGCTGTTCTTGATCTTCTTAATCTTCTGCTTATCCTGAAACCCAGTTTGCAAAACATAAACAGAAAAAGATTCAAACTTTATCCTTTACCAAAAGCAGAGCTAAAATCAAAATCAAAATCAAAAGAGACATGAATCTTAAAAAAACGAATCAAAAGGACCAAATCGATTAAAAGGACGGACTAGAGATTACAAATCTAAACCCTAGTTGGAGCCCCGGTGAGGAACTTACTCGATGGCTTAGTCGATGTCAGATTCTGTTTTGATTGGAGATTCTCTTGGGCTCGAGACACGAACCAGCGAGATGAGAAGTGGAGTACTTCGTAAAAGATGGAGAATTAACCAGAAAAGAAGAAAAGATGGAGCTTTGATTTTTTTTTTTAGGTTTACGACGGAAGAATTTGAGAGGAGCAGAGAGAAGAAGAAGAAGAAAAGATGAGAGGAGCAGAGATCGTGAAAAGTGAAAACCCATTAAAGAAAAATCAAACGTTTACGTCCCTTAGATTAAATTCATCAACGGTTGAGATTGGAACAAAGAAGTTATCCTCGCTTTCTTGTATTAGCCAATAGAAAAGAGTCACTAGGATTCCTATTAAAATATGAAAAATAATGTAAAAGGAGGTGAGATCGACGGCTGTGATCTAGTAAACCGTACTCTATGTTTCTTTTCTGTTTCTGTTATTTAGTTGTTTAGTTTCATGTGCATAATCTGTAGAAAGTAGTAGAAAATTGCAAGTTAAATTTCGAAATTCTGAATAAAAGCTTATACATGTTAAATAATTACAAGTTTTTAATGGTTACATTTTGATTTTATTGTTATATGAAGATTTTTGTTTGAAAATGTTATAGTTATAATTTCAGTAATTATAGTCATATTTTGACTAAATTTTTTATATAACAATTAAGTTATTCATTTAAATTTTATAAAAACAATGATATAATATTTAAGAATAATTATATAATTTTATTTTTATAATATACTTGAAGTTTAAATTTAAAATTTCTATTATAATTTTGTAAAAAATAGATTTATGATTTTGTATGTAGGGTATAAGTTTGGGGTTTAGGGTATTAGATACAGGGTGTAGATTAGTGTCTGAGGTTAGAATTTAAATGTGAGATATAGATTTTTTCTAAAGATTAAATTTTGAGTTTGGTTTGATATAAAATTAAGATTTGATAATCAATATTTCACAGTTTAATTTTATAAAACTGTTAATTAATACCACTATTGTTGATTATTGGAGTTTAAGTTTTATAGTTCAATTTGATTAAATTTTGAGTTTAAGTTTTAAGATTAAAATTATATTATGAAAATATTGAAAATTGAAAATTTATGTTTAGGATTTTAAAATATGTTTAGATCTAAAGTTTTTAAGTTTGAAGTATATTTGGAATTTGAGGAATAGGGTTTGGGGTTAAGTTCTACTTTAGGGTTTAGGTTTTGTTTTGTTTTTTTATTGAAAATTTATAATTTCTTTTAGTTATATACTTTTTTAGTTATAAGTTTTTACAAATGTTTATTTTGAAAATTATTTTAAGTTTAGATGTTGGAATTTAGGGCATGTTTAGGGCTTCAAAAAAAATATTTTTTCTTGTTTTTCTTTTCTAATTTATTATTAGCATTGAGAAGAGATTGAAGTTCTTAAGTTTATGTTTAGGGTTTTAAAATATTTTTTTGACATCTTTTTTAAAAAATGTCAAAAATAAGATTAACAATATATTTAGGGTTTTGTTAAATTTTTAAATCTAACTTTTCTCAAAGATAAGTTTTAACATTCATTTACTTTTTCTTTTTTTTGAACAGAGTTTATTTAGGCAAAAAAACATGTTTACATCTCCGCGCTGCTATTTTAAGAACGTTAAAAACGTGAATCTATGAGTAATGGAGATTGAATGCAGCTCAATGTAAAGTCAGTTTCTTGCATCCTGATCTCGATCCAGAAAAGAGCTTTAACAATAATTTTATAAGGCTCTCTAGCTTTAGGCGCTTAATGTGGGAGCGGAAGCATCAGGTTTCTCCGCCAAATAGTGCTCAAGCATGTCTTCTTCATCATCTGTATTGAGAAAACGAGTATGATCATTGAGAAACATGACCTGTTTTTGGAATAAACCAAAAACAGAAAGACCATTATACCTTCAAAATATTCTTCTTCAAAGTCAATGTCTTCATCATCTTCCTCCTCAGATTCTTGATCAGCAGCGACCATTGTTCTGCTCAGAAAATGGCGCAAGACAGATCATTAACAACAACGCCATCTGTTTACAAAATAGTTGCAACAAAGATTCTGAGATATACCGCTTTGCCACTCTCAAACCACTGTCTTCCTGTAAGCTTCTTCTCCTTGGGTGCTGTAAAAGCAGATTCCGGCATCAGCCTTGGAAATTTAAAGGCCACAGATTAGATGTTAGTTACTCTGTGAAACAAATAAGGGAAAATGTACAGGAAGAGTTACTCACTTGGTTAGCTCAAGTGCAAGCTCTGCCTCATATATCTCTCTCCAAGCCACAAATGTCTCCTGCAATACCTCATCCTCTTTGACGGCTTCTTCCTCTGCATAGTCAGCCCCATCACCTTGCCCATAGTTTTCAGACAACCAGTCCTTTGCTGATGACACCAAAGTGATTTCATTTGATAACGAACACACAAGACAGAACGTACACATGAGTGAAAACTTGAACTGAAAAATCAATTCTTTCAATTGATAAAGCTTCTCATTATTCAATATATTCCTCATATAAACATTCAACACTCATCATTCAGATGAATCCAGTAAAATATAAAGGAAAGTTAGTACATACCACCACCACTTACTTCATTGGAAACATGTTTGTTGTCAAAAGAGACAGCTCGTACAATGACTTTGTTTTTCTCAGGCATGTACAAGGATCTTGAAACTGATGCACCATCTCTCTGCAACAAAACAAACGCCAACACTTAATTTGATATCAATATGAATGTTTCTTATCTATAAGCAACACGTTCATCTGAGCAATCTGATGCAAAATCTGAGCTATTATGTGCATCAGAAGCAGAGAAAGGAAAGGCACGGTTAGAAACAGAGCATGTAACTATTTGGGCATTTCATCGAACACTTTGTAGGAGTAGGTGCGAACCTTATCTCTCTCTTTGATTATCTCTCTAAGATAAGATTTGGTTTCACCTCCGTGAAGTCTCCGGCGAGCTCGGTTACACATACACCACCAGAGTCTCTGAGAAGGAACAGAGGCACGGCACCGTTGCCCGGAACTTTGACAACACTGGCGCAAGAAGAAGCTTTCCCTAACGTTGGATGATACCACGACGAAGGGGTGAACAGAAGAGTCGGCGTCGAGGCAAGACGTCGAGATTGCCTCCTCAATTTGTCTGTCAGAGAGAAAACAGATTTAGGGCAGGGCAATTTTCCTTAATTGAGACAACTTATACTTTGTTTCCCAGAGAAAAATTAAACCCTAGAAACAGAGAAAGATTGAAGGTGATAAGAGATAGATGGAAGAAAACGATGGAGAAGAAGAATGAAGGACATTGGTCAAAGAAAAAAAAAAGAAGGATGAAGGACAGAGGATGACGAGAGATGGATGCTAATTTTTTTTTTGTGTGATGAATGAAAATATCTAATTCTTTTGAAATAACTTTACCAAAAAAAAAAAAAATCCGCCAAAACATAAATTTCGCTAAGTTTTCTAAGTTTTTTGGCTCCAAAATAAATATTCCACTGCATAATACACTTTTGGGTCTCCCGCTTAATGAAAATCTTTGCTAGCACGAAATTAATGTTACGATAGAGTTATGGTCCGATTTTGACATTATTAGTAGCAGTTCGTGAATTCGTGCTACCGCGAACTGCTACCAATACTTATATTTCTTGTAGTGGTGCTTGTTGTGAAAAATTGGGTATGACGTGAAGACCATTGCTATAAGAGATATGATGTAAGAGACTTTTCCATATTTGCTTTTATTATTGGTATATGTTTGATTAGTATCAATAAACGAGAGATTTTATAGGGAAATGAACGTGGTGATTTGCAAAAGCATAATTAATTGATAAAATATTTGTTCATTAATCACTTTATGTTATAACTTCATAAATTTCAGCATGTAATAGTTATGTTTCAAAAGATATGTTATTTCAGTGTTTAGTTTCATTGTGGCTTGTGGATCAAATCCAACGTGCTTAGAGTTTAGGCAAACATAAGACAAAACTACCAATATATTCAAATTATTCAAATCAAAGTTATATATTAGACAACATAAAACAACAAGAGTACTCATAAAGATTAAGGAAAAACGATCAAGGATTCGACTTTGGTCATGTTCAATGAGATTTGTAATTAAGATCTTCTCTTCAAAACATGTTTTCGTAAACCGGAAATGCGAACATTTGTAATGTAATCCTTCCAATTAATATTTTCAATATCGAACCCAAAGTCATTCTTCTCTGCTTCAGACATATAATCCATTAACTTTTAAATATTGATGTTATTAAATCTGCAAACACACGAAAAGAATAATAATCAACGTTTGTCTTTTTTTTTTTAATTACTTTAAAGCCGGACTGAATCTCTAATCCCTGCCTGAAACCACAACATATAATATCAGTTTTGTTCCAACGATCACTCGAAATGAAGATCTCTGACATATGGTCAGGGTCATTTCTAGTCGAAATAATGACTTTCGATAAGTTATCCAGATAACGTTCGAGAGTAAGTTTGTTGGTTTTATCACAAAACTAGAATGTTGTTTGTTCTTATCTTCCACCATAGAAAGTGTATGGCTCATAAATAGTGGTAAGGTGTTTGGCATGTTCAACAGATTTTTTTGCATATGAACTTTAACTTCTGCATCATCTTACTATCTGGCGAGCTCATTCGATACATTAAACCGCTCTGTTCTTGAGTATCTTCCCACAGATGGTCCGAGCAATCATAAACAGAATCGAATAGTTTCATCAAAGGAACCCTTATAGGAAAACCGTTAGAGTCCATGCATGGGGTCGACTTGTAGTAGTTATAAAGATGGTCTGCTAAGTCCTCAAAAACAAATGGGTTTATCGCAGAAGAAGAAATGTACTACACGTTTATTTCAGGTTCTTGATTTATCTTTGTCACTACATGCTTGCAATAGCAGCTAATGTCGCATTAACGACTATTTCAGCAAGAACCACATCAAGAACTATTTTCCGATCCATAAGACAGAGGATGAGTAAGTTTCAGATGGCGAATCTGACGATGAAGAAGCTTAAGCAGATGGGTGCTTTAGCCGTTGGACCTAGAAGAAAGCTTATTCATGCTATTCGTTGTGTCTATCACCCTCACTGTTTTTTTGCTTCCTTTCACTAAAAAAATACACATATTATCAACACTTTAGTCTTTCATTGTCCAATAATATAAAACTTTGATTTGTGTTTCAATAAAATAAATAAATAAAACATTGATTTAAGAATCAGAATGTTGTTCGCTCTGACCTTCCACTATAGAAAGTGTATATGACTCATAAATAGTGGCAAGGTATTTGCCTTGTTCAACAGATTTTTTGCATACTCGAGTCGATTCATGGGGTAGATTTGTAGTGGTTATAAAGAAGCTCGCTACATCCTCGAAAACAAGTGGAGCTTGTAGGTGAATGGAGTTGGAAAATTCTTAATTCTTTGATTCATTTTTTGGGGTTTTGTATACAGGCATTGAATAATATCTATCAACTTAGTTTACTTTGCTTGATGATAAATTTTTGATGTAATAGTTCCTGAAATCCAGTAACTGTCTTGCTTTGCATTTCTGATACAAAAAGAACCAGTCGAGTTTCATGAGTGGAGATGTACCAATTTACATTCACTTCACCAAACATAAACTCAACATAGAATCATAAGCAAACAAGTCCATGCCACTGAAACAAGGAGGATAAAAAAACTTATCATTAGAGGGAAAGATAAAAATAAAATTTAGAGAGACAAATGATAAGCGAGATGTTAAACATATAGATCTCACTTTAGGTTCGATATTGGAAACATTAATTGCAAGCTCCACACCTGGTGTTTACAATTTCAAGATCACATAATGGAGAGTCATTTCAGAAGAATCATGTATTTCACACTTGTTTGCTCTCTGATCATGCCCTGCGTTTGTGGGTATCTGCTTGGTCTCTTGATGAAAAAAATGTATTTCACAGTCAGATCTTTGGACAGCTATCACTTTCTTATCAAGAGAGAATCTGATAGAGAGGATAGGCGCGCCCATCATTATAGAAGAAACCGAAGGAGATGCATCTGGGTTAAAGGGAGATGTTAGCCATGAAAATACCTACCCAGAAAAATGGAGAAATGAGCGAGAGATAAGGATCAAAATATTATTTTTGGTGGAAACAAAATCAAATAAACTGTAGTTCATATGAAAAATAAAAATACCTGACTAGATGTGGTAGAAGTGAGCAATCTGTTGGGACATCATAGAACAACCTCCTGGATTCAGGAATATTGCAACTAATTAGGGATAGATGTTGAATATAGGCATGTGATAAACCTCCCGAGGCGACACTTGGCTGTGAACTTGAATGGCTGTGAAATTGAATGGCTGATGGACATACACTTTCTAAGTCACTCAGAACCATTAAGCAACATATATTTTTTTCAAAAATATGAAGAAATAATAATATAGGATATGTAAAGGATTTTTTAGTGAAAAGAAATGTAAAAGATCCTTAGCTTTATTTATGTAATAGTAACTTTCATTATGCGTCAGTTAGAAAATGACATATATAAAACATCAATACAATTGAATATCAATTAGTCTAGTTCCTCAATAACGATCAAAGTTCCAATTCTCGGTTCCACGAACACAATCGTTCCATGCTTGTTTGCTTTGTGGAATAGCCTTAGACACAATATTTCTATACTCGTAACTTGATAAAATGAATTGAGCCATTCCTAAATAACAATCTTTTCCAATATTAAATAGCTCGAAACAACATTCAACTAACGATACTGGCTTTCCCTCATTTACTATGCTCTTGAACAAATCATCTCTACAGAATGATGAGTTCAGCTTTTGAAAGCAAACTTCAAGAAAGCTGAATTGTTTCTCCGTGTAATGATGTCCAAACTTCATCTCATACTCCATTGCGGGTGACTCGACTTCTTCAAATGGAGATTCATTGGGAGATTCAACGTAAATATCAAAATCCGATGTAGGAGATATCTTCACATCTTCTGGTACTTGTTGCGAATATTGATCAATTTTCTGGGAAGAAATTGGATATGACGTGAAGACCATTACTATAGATACAAACATTGCAATGTAAAGAGACTTTGCCATATTTGTTTTTATTATTGGTATATGTTTGATTAGTATCAATAAACGAGAGATTTTATAGGGAAATGAACGTGGTGATTCGCAAAAGCATAATTAATTGATAAAACGTTTGTTCATTAATCACTTTATGTTTTAACTTCATAAATTTCAGCATTTAATAGTTATGTTTCAAAAGATATGTTATTTCAGTGTTTAGTTTCATCGTGGCTTGTGGATCAAATCCAACGTACTTAGAGTTTAGGCAAACATAAGACGACACTACCAATATATTCAAATTATTCAAATCAAAGTGATATATTAGACAACATAAAACAACATGAGTACATAAAGATTAAGGAAAAACGATCAAGAAAAGCTATGATTCGACTTTGGTCATGTTCAATGAGATTTGTACTTAAGATCTTCTCTTCAAAACATGTTTTCTTAAACCGGAAATGCAAACATTTGTGATGTAATCCTTGCAATTAATATTTTCGATATCAAACCCAAAGTCATTCTTCTCTGCTTCAGACATATAATCCATTAACTTTTAAGTATTGATGTTATTAAATCTGCAAACACACAAAAAGAATAATAATCAACGTTTGTCTTTTTTTAATTACTTGAAAGCCGGACTGAATATCTAATCCCTGCCTGAAACCACAACATATAATATCATTTTTGTTCCAACGATCACTCGAACTGAGGATCTCTGACATATGGTCAGGGTCATTTCTAGTCGAAATAATGACTTTCGGTAAGTTATCCAGATAACGTTCAGGAGTAAGTTTGTTGGTTTTAACACAAAACTAGAATGTTGTTTGTTCTTATCTTCCACCATAGAAAGTGTATGGCTCATAAATAGTGGTAAGGTGTTTGGCATGTTCAACAGATTTTTTGCATATGAATTTTAACTTATGCATCATCTTACTATCTGGCGAGCTCATTCGATACATTAAACCGCTCTGTTCTTGAGTATCTTTCCACAGATGGTCCGAGCAATCATAAACAAAATCGAATAGTTTCATCAAAGGAACCCTTATAGGAACACCGTTAGAATCCATGCATGGGATCGACTTGTAGTAGTTATAAAAAAGCTCTGCTAAGTCCTCAAAAACAAATGGGTTTTATTGCAGAAGAAGCAATCTGCTACACGTTTATTTCAGGTTTTTTATCTATCTTTGCCTCTACATGTTTTGCAATAGCAGCTAATGTCGCATTAACGACTATTTCAGCAAGAACCACATCAAGAACTCTTTTCCGATCCATAAGAAACCCCGTGAGCTGTCCTTTTCCATAACATATTCAATCTTAATGGTCAAAGTTTTATGAGTGCTTGTAAAATTTTAGGCGTGTTGGGTGGATGGTAGAGCGCTATAATCTCTGGAAATTCTGTAAATTAATTTGTTGGTGTATCCTGAATTTTCGTTTTAAGTATCTAATAGCTGACCCGTGACAAAGTTTTTGTTAGTTCATGGAATAAAGATTATTGAAAAAAATAATAATGCACATGGAACAGTTTAGATGAATGTGGAAATGTATGTGGTCCAAGGGAACAAATGTCGTTATCTTGCTTTGTATCTATCGTAACGTGTGTGTGTGAAATTCAGATTATTATTTTTTTTATTTTTTTGACGAAGTGAAATGCAGATTTGTCACCATTGTTTTGATCAAACATGATGTAACTAATATTTGTACTAGTATGTCTATTTGTGAAGTTAACGTTGTCATATGCAACCGACCAATTTGTTAACGTTGACATATGCAATACTCCCAATAACCTAGTTAATCCCAAGATTTCGTTTCCTATCTTAATACCAACAACAAATCCCTCTCTCTATATACGTAACACACTGCAAAAAAGCTGAGATGGAGTCCACATATATACAAGCATAACTCTCTATAACACAAAAAGTCAATTACGTAGAGTCGACTAAATCAGTAGTAACACGAAACAGAAATTTCTAAAATAAAACGGATAAACCCTCCTCATAAGTCATACGGCATGTATAGGGTTTGACATCGTGTGACACATAAAAGCACCTATAAACGTAGGAATTCAAAGAGTATCTCTCTAAACTAAAGTATTATTTGAGTTGTTGGAGACATGATAAGTAACGATGGACGCAGTATACTCCCCTCCTCATTAGTATTATTATACATTAGACGCCAAGATTAATAACACTAGTTTTATACTTTTATTATATCATTGATATCATACAGTATACACAATTATTCAAATCCGAATTTTGGATATAAAAACGGAAACAAATCGTTCAATATTCAAAATATATTTATAGAAACTGTCTTTGGCTTCATATGCACAAATCTATCCACGGATCGCGTGGTACGCACGTGGGACGTTTACGGATGCCACGTCACCGGGAATCATCTTTGGCGGGACCTATAAGAATGGCGGCGAGAGGAGTTCGTACGTCTTCCATATTCTCGGAGAGCAATCCAGAAGCCCTCCACCCAAAAATAAATAAATAAAAATTGGGGATGGCGATCAAGGACGTACGGGCGAACGATGATGCATCTCTTCCATTAATAACTTCTCCCTCTGCAAGGGCCGGAGACAGAACGTCGACTATTCAGACGCTCGGAAACATTATCGTGTCTATCGTCGGTACAGGCGTCCTTGGCCTCCCTTACGCATTTCGCGTCGCTGGATGGCTCGCTGGATCTCTAGGCGTTGTTATCGTCGGGTTCGCCACGTATTACTGCATGCTCCTCCTCGTTAGTTCCTTTCTCTCCCTCATGAATCTTTTTTTTTTTACATTTGGTCTCTATGGTAGCAATTATTAATCCTGAGAGAAGTTGATTTCTCTCTTGCAGTTATCATAATTGTTCATGATCTCCTAAAATCATATAATCTAAAAAACAAATTTTCTAACTAGATGATTGGTTGAGATATATGTTGTTCTCCTGTCCGGTGCATAACCAACTTAAACATTGTAGCCAACTGAAACATTGACATATAATCTTTTTTTTTCTGAAAAAAAAAATACTTATGGAGATGTACGGGATTTAAACATTTTTTGGTTGTAACCAAGCAGAGGTACTCTAATGGTAAGAAATTGACCTAAATACATTTGTCATGTATTAAGTTATTTCTGATTTTCCAAACGAAAATGGAACTAGGTTCATTTGAAAATTTCCAAACGAAGATATAATTAGGTTTATTATAAAACTGAAATCATGTTAGTAGTTGGTATTTTCCCTTAAAAATTAACGGAGCTTCGGCTTAAATCTTCTCGACTAATAAAAACATATTTTTTTGTTGTAGTTGTATATTTTTGTTGTAGTTGTATCGTTGTATTTCTAGAATAAAAGTACAATATTTAGTTATAATTTTTAAAAGATTTTTTGTTTGTTTAAACGTTTACAAAACATTGATAATTTTAAAGCTGAGAAAAAAATTGGAATGTGGACAAAAATTAAATGTAGATTGTTCATCTAGTCCAATTCATCATCCACTAACCCACTCTGGATTATTTTTGATATATGTATTGCAGATTCAGTGCAGAGATAAGCTAGAATCAGAAGAAGGACAAGAAGATTCAAAAACGTATGGTGACTTAGGATTCAAATGCATGGGAACAAAAGGTCGATACCTGACCGAGTTCCTCATCTTCACTGCTCAATGCGGTGGATCAGTAGCGTATCTAGTGTTCATAGGACGTAACCTCTCATCCATATTCAGCTCATACGGATTAGACATGGTCTCTTTCATCTTGATTCTTGTTCCAATCGAAGTTGCATTGTCATGGATCACTTCTTTGTCAGCTCTCTCACCTTTCAGCATCTTCGCCGATATATGCAACATCATCGCCATGTGTTTCGTCGTGAAAGAAAACGTGGAGATGGTTGTCGGTGGAGACTTCTCGTTTAGTGACAGAACAGCTATTGCTTCTACCGTTGGTGGTTTACCGTTCGCTGGGGGAGTTGCTGTGTTTTGTTTTGAAGGTTTTGCAATGACGTTGGCTCTTGAAGGGTCTATGAAGGAGAGAAAAGCTTTCCCTAAGTTGTTAGGTAAAGTGCTTGCTGGGATTACGTTTGTCTACATGTTGTTTGGGTTTTGTGGTTATATGGCTTATGGAGATGACACTAAGGATATCATCACGCTTAATCTCCCAAATAATTGGTCTGCCATTGCCGTGCAGGTAAAAAAAAACTATGCCATTGTGAATGTTTTTAATGCTTTATATAAAGTTCTGTTTCTTGAATTTCATCATTATGATTGTACTAATATTACATGTTATGGTTTCACCCCGAACCTTCTGGTATCCGAAAAAAAAATTTCTTTTGTACATTTCTGTACTGCTGGTGTTTCTTGATCATGTTAATATCTTAGCTTATAGAAACTCAATGCTTATCTTTTTTTTTTTTTTGGTTTAAACAGATTGGCTTATGTGTGGGATTGGCGTTTACGTTCCCGATCATGGTGCATCCGCTTAACGAGATCATAGAGCAGAAACTGAAAAGGATCGAGTGCCTTCAAAAGCATCATCATCAGTACAGCAACGAGACAAGTTCAGTCTCCAGATACGTAATCTTCACCACGAGGATGCTTTTGGTGGTAGGACTCGCAGCAATTGCGTCGTTAGTCCCGGGATTTGGTACATTTGCATCTCTGGTTGGAAGCACTGTGTGTGCACTCATTTCGTTTGTGTTACCTGCTTCCTATCACCTCACGCTGCTCGGTCCATCGCTAAATCTATGGAACAAATCTGTTGATGTTTTCATCGTGATTTGCGGGTTGCTCTTTGCTGTCTATGGTACATACAACACCGTTGCTGGATTGTAAAAAAAGGAAAAAAGTGATTCTGTGTAAAACAAACACATCAACGGAATTTTACATGAATCTACCCACTGTTGTATGATCATTTAATTGGGTGTCAATAGAAATGGTGACAACATATTTTTGTTAATTCCGGCGGAAGCATGATTGGTTCTATATAAATATTTACTTGGACAGGCATGATAAGTTGGTCTTTATATAACCAACTTAACTATACCCCTCCCGTTTCATTTTTTTTTTTTTTGGGGCGACAAGATTACAGACTCATGTGGACTCTGTAAACCAAATGCGATGCTCTGTATCCATATGGACGGTAAACGACGTTTGTTGCCTCACACCACGTGCTAAGCTATCCGCTTTTTTGTTTTTCGTCCTTGGTATATGAATAATCTCCGAGCTATGGAAACTCCTTTGAAGACCTCTGATGTCTTCTAAGTATGTTGCAAACACCGGCCATTCGTCTGGTTCCGAAACCATCTTCACCAATTGAGAGCAATCCGTTGCAAAAGTAACATTATATTGCCGTAAATTCTTCATACATTCCATTGCATTGTGTTTTATGTTTGCAATGCATTTATATACTATTTTTCTTTTTCATTTTAACTCCTCTTTTACCTCATTAATTAACACATTTAAATAAAACAATGTATAAATTAGAGATAAAACAATAATTTTAATATTTTTTAATCTATGTAAAAAAACCTAGAACGACAAATAAAATGAAACAAATAGAGTATATGCCTCATGTGTCGTCAAGTTCTAAAATTAAAGATGGCCAAAACTCAATGAAATATCAACAAAATATTTGATACGTTAAGATTAAAATTTACTCCCTCCATTTCAGTCTCATTGCTGCTATAGAGTAAAATTTTTGATTCAAAATAAATATTTTTTTTATAATTTTATTGTAAATTTTATTAACAATGTTCTCCATTTTATTTTCTATTGAATAAAATATGGTTAAATGTATAGGCAATGATATTTTTATTTTGGAAATATGCAAAACTAAATGTTCTATTAATTTGTGTATGTAAATCTAAAACAACAATTTAAATAAAATGGAAAGAATATAAAATAAGATTCAAGAATATATAATGAAAATGTGGTGTCAAAGATATCCATGATGCTAAAAAGTTAATATTCATATATTACTCTGCATTTATCTAATATGCCATTTTAAGTTAATTTTAAATAATGGCAGTACTAGGTTTGAATGATAGTGTTAAAAATGTAAAATGATATTATTAATTATAAACGTGTTTTTAAATAATTTATTATTCATTTATATATAGCACAAAAAGTAAATGAACACACTCAGCAGTCAGCAGTCACTAATATTTTTAATGTACTATGAATACTAATCATGTTTACCATCTAATTCTGTTTTGCCATTATTAATCTATTAACTAAAACCCAGTTGAATCGAATATTAGTAAGAATTTAATATCTGACATGAAAAATTTGACCGAAAAAAATAATTAATGTTTCTTCAGATGAAATGGTTGGTCGTTTCTATGATTGACTATAGAGTGATAAATGTCCCATGTCTTAGTCTTTGGAATTAAATGTCTTTGAGGACACAAAGCGGGAAATATTTTAATTACTTTCCTGTGATATTCTTTATTTAGAGAAAAATAGAGGGGAGTCAAAAGTTTCACCTTCATATATATTTATATAAATACCACATAGATTCTGAGTAAATCATCCATGGTTGGCCAAACAATGAAAATAATAAATAACATTGCAATGTCGAGTGATGCATCATCCTCAAAACGTTCCATTGTCATCGATTTGAACTCAATCCCACCTATGGAAGAGCCTGAACAAAATGTTGATCACTTGGTTGAAGATCCAGGTAAACTAAATCACAATTTTTATATCATATTTTTAAAAATTACGTGTTTGATAAATCGAAGATGTAATGAAATATGTCATAATGAAAATTTTCATATTGTTGATAAAAAAAAGAAAATTTTCATATTCTAAATTATTTATCTATTGATATACGTTTCAAGTATTTCAACCAAATATCTTAATCAAACAAAAAAAATTGCATAAATAGTTTCATTTATAAAGCTAATGAATTAAAGTATGCATATAAGAATATTGTATACATCTATTGACCCTTTTTAGATCGCTGCATGGAAGAATACTCGTATGAACGTGGAAACTATAATGAGTTGGATTGTACTAATAGAATTTAAGATGGGTTTAACTATTTTGTATCAGCGCCAGTCGAAGCTGATTATGTCATCGATTTGAACTCAAGCCCACCCATGGAAGAGCCTGAACAAGATGTTGATCACTTGGTTGAATATCCAGGTAAACTAAATCAGAATATTTATTTAATTAATCTAAGATGTAATGAAATATGAGAGACAATTTTCATACTTTAAATTATTATCTACAGATATTTTACAATAATTGAATCTAATTAATATCTAAATCAAACATATAAATTTACGTATTACTAATGAAACTAATGAATAAAAGCATAAATATATATAGGAATATTATCTATTAACCTTTTTTTATAGTAGCAAGTCATTTCTTTAATTTGGGTTTAACTATTTTGTACCAGCGGTAGTCGAGGCTGAAAATGTGACTGGCATGCACCGTAAGAACCATTATACGAAATTTACTACTCGTCAAAAGGAGATAATTTTCAATGCTTTGTTGGAAAGGAGTTCATACGGAAAACTGCTAAAGAATGCCACAAAAGAGGTAGCAGAGATGTTTTCAATTAATGTTCGAAGTGCTCAAAGGATATGGAAAAAGGCTAAAGAGAATCCTGATGCTTTCGCTCGTATGTGCAAAAAAATGTAATATTAAATTATGACAAATGTTGGATGAAACCCTGGAGATTCGCTATGAAGAACATATTTTACTATATCATTAATTGGAATGCTTTAATAAATTTAAAATAAAATAAAGAAGCAAGATATTGATTTGGTTTATCTATGTTGAACCTTTGTTGTCTGCTTCATGAACCAGTTTTTGTAATATGTATAATATTGTACATGTTGATGAAAATTTGTTTTTTACTTTCTTTTAAAGATACATGATCTCGTACGTATTGAAAATGTGACATTTTTCTGCTGCATTTGCTAATCTAATCCTTTGCTGTTTGTCAATTTCTAACGAGCACAAATACAAATCAATATAGAGAAGATGAAGCTCTGGAAATAAAACCAAGATTATGAGAGACGGTACCCAAGAAGAATATTTTTGACAGAAAAATACCACGAAAAAGAACCCAAGAAGAGTTGCCCAAAAGAAAAAAAAAGAGAGAACCCAAGAAGATGCAAACAAAATTAATAACATTTACAAGATAGCATAGGAATTTAACAAGACAATTCCTAAGGTAACATTCCTTAACATATCGTGCAAGCATCAGAAAACAAAAATGTATTAGATCACTTTTATAGATGTTGTCTCTTTTATGGTCTGACTTATGCGGCGGTCTTTAACAAGTTGTGGGGAAAGAATTGCAGGATAAAAATTAGAAAACTTAGGGAATCAAACTACTTATTCTATATTCTAAACGCATCTACGTGAACCTGGGTGCTGAAAGGAGGCTATGGCAGATGATTGTCTGATGTTTAAAAAATCTTGGAAACCAAAAACCTCTTTAGGGATTTTTAACCATATATCCTGGTATGGTAACTCTAAAAAAGATTTCCAGAATCTTATATTATATCCGCGGAATAAATCATATAGTTATGGGTGTAAGGCAGTCATATAACAACTCATAAACCCAGATTAGACTTTTATGGCGAAGCTAAGACTTTGGTTGAGATTGCATTGAGACACTGCAGATGATGAAAACGAATTAATTCTATAGACTATAGTTGATGTTGAACAAATTTGGTTTCAAATATAAAAGCTATGGTCAACTTAGACACAAGATTAAACACTACTTGCAATCTGTCAGTGAATCTCGTATTGTTACCACTAACCTTTCTGAAAATTCCTCTAATGGTAGCATTGTGGTCGTGGCTATAACGAGACCAGTAATTCCTTAGCTTCATCTCCTAACAATTTTTTTTTTTTTGAACATTACATCTCCTAACAAATTTGCTTCATTAATCTCTTTAGAAGGAGACGAAGAAGATCAAATAGATTCCCACAAAGAAAGAAATTGATATCCTGACACCTTCTGGAAAAAAAAATTATAAGAGAAATATCGGTTAAGCCATAAAAAAGGAAGATGCACTTGCAATCATTTGTTGAAACAGGATGACCATTGTCATAGTCTATAACCTTCTTTTAAAAGAAAAAAGATAACAATTGGACGCCTGTTGATCCAACTGGGGAATAATTCCTATAAGCTGCATTACAAATAGTTTTTTTTATTATTTCTGATTGACGAATTAGTCAGTTTGGATCTTGATTTTAGAGTTTTATTTATCACGATTTAATGATATATCAACATAATCTTTACTAAGTTTCATAAGAGCTATGTTCGGTGTGATGCTGTCGTGATTAACTAATTCAGCGATAAAAAATTAAACACCAACACAGGCAAAAGAAACATAGACATCATTCGGAATTATGAAACATTTTAGTTCGAAAAACATAGTAAAAAGAAATGCTGGAGAATAAGAAAAACATCATTGTGATTACTTTTCATAAGCGTCGGTGTCACTCCTGTCGCTGTGAAAACAACAACAGTTGTGTAGTGGTTGCTGCAGCTAGTTTTATGATGTTGATGGTGTTACTCTCCATATATTTTGGGTATGGGTGTGATTGCGAAGACACAATAAGATACTTAAAATTTTGGTGGATGATCGTTGACGACGCAGCTTTACAAGAATTATTAGAGTTTATGGAATATTAGTGGCAGCTATAACAATATCTCATGCATAAACAAAAAGCATCCACTAAAGAAAAAAAAATGTTCTTGAGATCCCATGCGAGAATAGATTATCGACGGGGAGAAGAGACCAACCATTTGAGCCCTTTAGGGCATCAGCATTGGAAGATTCATGAGTAAGGTTCACACGTTTTCCAACCAAAAAAGTATTAAAATAAGTGTATTTTGGTGAACCCGTCTCTCACAGCCTCTTCGTGGTGAACCTGGATTGTTACTGTAGCACGGGCACCACGACACGTGGTGGGCTGCGATTGATCCCCTTTTACTTTTTTTTTTTTATAAATCAAAAAGAAAAAGTTTAAAAAAAATAATAATTTAATATTGAATCTGACGAACTTCTCGCCGACTTACCGATGCGCGTGGTCTTAGGACATGGGATACTTTATCCCTAGTAATAGCATATTTTAGGCACTGTAACGGATGTACCCATTTTAACACCTCTAACCATATACATTATCCATGTTTATGATCCATTGATTTCATTCTTTTGTTTCCCCTTTATTAATCTAGTAACAATTATTCCAACTGTTTGAGTAATAAAATAGTCTTTATGTTAAAAACAAAACCATTATTCCAATTGACTCGCATATTAGTAAAAAACGTAATATCTGTCATGAATAAATTTGACTCAAATAATTCCTTGGATTAAATGGTTGGTCATTTATATCATTGACAATAATCATAAATGTTTCATGTCTTAGTCTTTTGTTTTGGTAAAATTTCATGTCTTAGTCTTTAGGATTAAATGTCGTTGAAAACACAATTAAGGAAATACTTTAAATATTTTTCAGAAATATTCTTTACAAAGAAAAAATAGATGGGAGCAAAAATTTCCATCTTCATATATATATATACACTACATGAATTATAACTCCAAACAATAAAATTAATTCACTAGATATAAATAACATAGCAATGACGAGTATTGCATCATCCTGTTCCGTTGCCATCGAGTTGAACTCAAGCCTACCCATGGAAGAACCTAATACTGACGTATTACCACAAAATGTCGCTCACTTGGTTGAAGATCCCGGTAAATTAAATAACAATATTTAATTAATAAATATAAAATGTAATGAATATATGTCATAATAACAATTTTCACATTCTATATATATACGTTTGTTCAATCCAAATCCATGCCTAATATCTTAACCAAACAAATAAACTTAATTACGTAAATAGTTTCATTTTTTAACAAATAAATTATGATTAATTATGTTAAAATAATAAATAAAAGCATGCATACTGGAATATTTTATGCACCTATTCATATTTGTTGAGATTTGTTGCATGGAAGACTCGTCGCAAGATGTAGACTATCATGGAGTGGATTGTTTGAGAAGAAAGTACCTTTGTTTAATTTGTGTGTTAATTAATTATTTTGTACCAGTACCAGCCGAAGCTGATAATGTCAATGTCAGTCTTAAAAGGAAAAGAAAATTGACCACTCGTCAAAAAGAGTTAATTTTCAATGCTTTGTGGGAAAGAAGTTTATATGGAAAACTGGAAAGGAATGCCGCAAAAGAAGTATCAGAATTGTTTTCGATTCATACTCGAACGGCTTACAGGATATGGAAACAAGCTAAAGAACATCCTGGTGATTACATCCATATGTGCAAAACATTGCAAAATTAATTAAATCATTACAAAGGTTGGTACATCCCTGGAGATTCGATATGAATCACTGTGAAAGAAGATCTTTGACTATAACAGTGTAATGCTTATAAGAAAAAAAATAAAGTAGCAAGATGTTGATTTTGTTTATCTATGTTGAACCTTTCGTTGTTTGCTTAATGAACCAATTTGGTAATATGTATAAATTTCGTTTCTTCTTTCTTTAAAAGATACATGATTTCGTACGACAGACTAAAAGCACCACTGAAATATTATGGTTTGCCATTGCATTTGCTAATCCAAAATTTAAATGATAAAGTGGACTGCAGTCTTTTGCGTTTGTCATTTTCTAACTTGTTAAATTACAAATCCATATAGAGAAGATGAAGTTCTGGAAATAAAACCACCTTTGTGAGAGATAGTAAGAAGATCTTTGATAGAAAACACCCCAAGAAGTAAAATATAATAACATTTAACAAGATGACATTAGTAATTTAACAAGATAGCTCCTAAGGTAACAACGGACATGTTTTGTTGCAAGGATCAGAGAATCAAAAACAATATGTATTATGTCAATTTTATAGATGTTCTCTCATTTTTGGTGATCTGATTTATGTGGTCTTCAACAAGTTGTGAGGAAAGAATTGCAGGGGAACAATTAGGAAAATTGGGAATCAAACTTTCAGAGAGAAAAAACGTAATCAAGTTTTAACTGCAATTTTAATTTAATTAATGTCTACCAATTTTAAGATAGAAAAATTGAAGTATGAAAGAAAAAATTAGTACACGCGCCAGGTAGGGGTCGAACCTACGGCCTTCTGCTTAGGAAACAGACGCTCTATCCACTGAGCTACAGGCGCAGTTAATTGCTATTTGTTGTCATACATTTTTAATAAGAACTAACTACATTTCATATTCTCTGGTAAGTACGGAAGTGCCTCCAACAGTGGTTCCAGCCATTTCCATTTACATCCACTCCAACTTTCCTTATTATCACTTTGAACCCAAAACTAAACCTTCAAGTTCACATATATTTTCCAGCTTTCATTTCTAGCTTGATTTTGTGTTGTGTTCTCACAACACTTATAGGCTTATAGCGGATTAGACCAAGAATTTCACATATGCCACGTGTGCGATTCTAAGCATCACCAAATATTTGGGCATTCGAAGAGAATTTTACTCCTGTTCTTCCAACCAAATTTAATACTGTTTATGATTGTTATATGCTTAGTTTAACTGAAATAAGACTTTGTGGCGATCATTTTAAAAATGCAGGAGACCAACTTATAACAGCAAAAATCATCAAGAAGAGAGCAGATTCAGCATAATATATAAAAACTATATTTTTAAACATAGTAACACTATACCAAAAATACAAATAACCCTAACTGTGAACCAAAAAGCCAACGCCCCTCCAAGAACGGGGCTTTCGTCTTAAAAATAAGTTTTTTTTTTGTAGAGAAGAAAGGGAGAGAGTCTCAGACAACCAATATTACCATCAAACAAGTAGATATTGGAAGCAAAATTAACCATCACACTTGCCGTCAGGGCACAAAATAAAATACCATTTTCCTGAAAGAGATATATTTCATTGTTGGTTATGAAAAATTAAATTTTGAGTCTCTCTACATCCTCCTACTCCTCACACCAAAACCACCATTTTAAGATTTTCCTCCACGGATTGCCAAGTTTCCTCTCTTGCTCCTAATTGTATATTTTCACTGGCTTCTCATATGCGTGTCGGTTCTACAACCAAAGAGCATTCAAACATTATTATTAACAGACAAAGGAAGAGCCTCCTAGAGAGAGAGACAGAGACAGGAGATGGTTTTCTTTTACCTGATTTGCAGCATAAGCCCTTTTAGGAGCATTATCAACGTGCTCCAACCCAAGATACTGCTCCCAGGCACTATATACATCTCTTCTCTGCAGCTTTCCAAACATTTTTGTAATTAAATACTGAAATTTTTTTGAGCAGTAATCAAAAGGATAAGAAGTCGCTTTTTACCTGAAAGCGATCATAAACGACATCTTTGTCCTGCAAGTAGTCGGGACGTCCCATTGAGAAAGAAGCAAACCTCCACTGGGTAACATAGGATAAGAAAAAAAACGAATTAACAAATAACCCTATACTGCCACCATTAATAACAACAAACTTTAACATTCCAGTAGAATCAAGAAAAACTTGCATACCTTGGCGAAGTCCTCATCAGGTACATGGAGTTTCTTTTGGATACGGACCTTGATTTCTTCTAAAGTTTCACCTTCATGGATTACTAGAAAGAAGGGCTCGCCGAAATTTTGTACTTGCTGCAGAAGAAACAATGGTTAAGAAAATAATCGACATTAACTCTTGTCTTTTAAGGTAACTTAAGCTTGATAGGGAATTCGTTTTTGACTACCGCCTGATTTTGTCCGGCCTCCTTTGTAAAATGGTATACATGGATTAACCGATCAGTAGGACCGATATTCTTCTCTTCCTCAGGTATCTAAGATTTCACAAGATAGTAAAAAGAAGAAAGTCAGCATCATTGAAGTCATTAACCAACTTGCCACTATATTTAAACTAATGTAGTAAAAAGAAGAAAGTCAGCATCATTGAAGTCATTAACCAACTTGCCACTATATTTAAACTAATGTAGCTCAATACAACTATTCATCTCAAGCATTCAAATAGCATACACAACTAGTTACAATACGGTTTATGCTTCTCTAAAGCAATCCATGAGACCTACTCCTCCTAAAAGGATTCTCTACATTGCAACAGCAAATAAATTATCTCCTTCAATTACAGAAATACTTCAGCCATAGCAAGACTATCACATCTTTAGAATTTTGTCGAATCTGAAACTATAGATAGAAGATAGGCATAAATTTCAAAGAAACAAGAACCAACATCTAAAGGGAAACAAGAAAAAAAAAAATCAAAGGCCACAACAGAGACAGAAAATACAGACAAAACGTGGACGATGACATAACTAGAGGAAAGAAGGCGAAGCCTGATGATATACCTCCTCTGCTCGTAAAGTCCAGTACTGGTCATTGATATTCTCGATTCTTTCCGTGGATGGAAAGGCCTGCAAAGCGTACCCAAGCACATTGGATCAAAATTTGCCAAGTCTCAGAAGATTGACAAACTACATCACACAAAATGTGGTAAATTCTACAGGCAATCATATCAAAACAGAAAAAAAAAACATAAGAATTTAGCCTGTTACCTTGTATATCTTGTGGAAAAACACCTCCAACAACCTCAGTTCTGCATCAGGATGCGACAACTCCACCTGATGTACAAGAGTATATTATTTAAACCCAAAAAACATTAAACAAGCAATTGTATGGAACAGAATCCATTAAGAAAGCATGCCCTATCTCAGGAGGAGAAAAAAAAACTTAATATGGCTAGTACGTAAAAAAATACATGCAATAATAGAAGAAACAAGATCGCAAGTATTGTGAACCACCTTTGTTTTAAGTTCGTTAATAACATCTCCCACAGTACTCTGTTTAGGAAGTCTGATATTGTGGATTACCACCTGCAAATTGAATAGTTATGAGGTTCAAATATAAGTATATGTATTAGAGAAAGATAATAACATGTGTAAGTTCAACAGACACCTCGTCCTTTGTGGCATGATGGTAAGCTACTTTTAGAGTCTTAAGACCTTGCAATTCTGGAAGAGGAATGTCCAGAACTTCATAATACAAAATGTCGGACGTCTGAAAAAACAAGAAGCAGTTATAATAAGCAAATCCGTATTGGTATGGAAATAGGAATGTATAAGCTCACTCAAAGGTACGACAATCACCTGATTATAGTGAGCTAACATATCTGAAAGATGGTCTACTCCACGGTATTTGATAGGCTGGGGCTTGGGTTGTTGGGAGTAGCAATTGTGAGAAGTAAGCCTAATTTTCAATGGATCATCAAGGCCAAGCTTCCCAGCTAATCTATTGACAACATCATCATAACTGTGCAGCTTCGACCTGAAAATAGAAGCATTTATGAATTCCAAAAATGGAATTAGCGATTTAATGTTGTCCATAAAGGTACTTACAACTCCATAGTAAACTCGTCTTCTTTTGGTCTTTCCAGAGTGCGAAAGCGCACCACCTACGAAATAACAAACATAATGAGTAAGTTTCTACCTCATCCAGAGACGGATCATCACAGATAGGGTAACACTGGAAAATTTTCCAACCAGACAGCAGAAGAAAATAATACGTTGGATCCTAATATTCTTTTACTTCAAGTTGCGACGGTTGATTGAAAAACTATTTGCAACTTAGTAAAATTATAACAATATTTGCCCTACTGTTAGTGCAGCTTTAACACAACACTAGCCCAGTTCACTGTTGCCTACATTTCCAAGTCTTAATTATACCCACCTCTCGGTTCTGTACATACTCCAAAAATGATGGTACATCCGGGAAAGGACATTCATTCTCCTGGATAGAAAGAGGTTTCTGAAAGCAAATGATATCTCCATCTTCAATCTGAAAGTAAGAAACACATTTAAAAAGGAAAAAAAAAAGACAACAATCCATGAATCATTACAATTGCTACAATGACAGCAACATTACTTGAGATAGTCTGAAAGAAGTCTTCTTATCCAGATGTTCGCACATGACACAAGGTTCAAACTTTATTTCCTGATAACGGGCACGGAAATTAAATCAATAGAAGTTTCATGGCCAAAAGCATGATGAACAGACATAATTAAAAGACACCAGCCCCTACCTCATAAAGTTCTATTTCCTCATCAGGAGCAAAACCAGCCATTTGATTTAATTGCCCTACTATATCCATCGGCTTACTGGAATTTTTCACCATGAGCCTGCCAACATATCTGCACAACATGGACAAGTTTTGTAAGAATGATGCAAGATGAAAATTTAAGTGAAATAAAAACATTGAATAGGAGTACGGGTGAAAGCTTCTTCATTCAAGAGGAAAATGATAAAAAGAGTAGTCCTTTTAAGATTATGGGACCAGTTTACCACCTTTCTTTGAATGGATGTCAGAGAGGAAACTGGTGGATACTAGAATTACCTTAGAACTGCATTGACAGGGTCATAAAGCTTAAAGAAAAGGAGAATATCTGCAGATGACTTGTCTGGTGGAGGAATAGGACGCTCATCCTAAATATATAAAAAAAATTGTAAGACTATTTTTTTCCTTTGGTAAATTCGTTTAGAGAATTTCATTCAAGGAGTTGGACTCAACAAATCAAAATAGGTAACAAGGAATATTACCGGTCCACGCACTATTTCCAGAAACAGCTTTAGTTCAGCATTGTTTGCCTTGTTTGTTGCCTCTCTTAAAAGTCCAACCTACAATAATCTCCTCAGAATTAAGTATTCTAAAACATAGACACTTTTCTAAGATAACAATCTGGCTTACTCATGCAATCATGGAAAAGGAGCTTGGCTTAGTACACTAACGATGACTATGAAATCAGTAAAACATACAAGCTCATGGAAACAAGACACAGTTTTAGTTCGTGAGAAGTAAAAGAGTACCTAGGCATGACAGTTGATAACGAGTCCCAAATGCATGAAAAATTTACATTACAAAAAAGATTAAATACCGTCTGTAATTCTTCATGAGATAATATGGGGCGGTTGGGCCGATAGGTATGGTTCTGCCGCTTTGCCCAAATCCAGAACCGCTGTAGCTGAACCGGGACACCAAATTCTTTGGCCACCTCTTCCTACATGATGGTAAATTTTAAATAGTGTTATAGCTACAAGTACACAAGAAACTAGAGAACCAGTAACAACTGGAAACTTCCCATCATAAACCTTTTATTAAAAGACTTGAATAAATAAGATTCCCAACGATAGCAGAGATTTATCACATTAGAATCCAGAATCCCTAATAACTATACTCCTGCTCCGAGATAGATTTCAGTAACCAAAGAGAACTTTCTTTGCAAAACACGTATCCTGCCGAAGATTGGAAAACAACACCTTTTGAACAAAAATAGGAAGACAGATACCTACCTTAAAGAGTTGAAAGGGGGTCTGTTTCTGGATTCGGAAACTCTTAACTTTTTCATAATCAATAAGATCAAAATATATATTCTTTCCAATTTGCTCAGTAATGTCTTCATCTATTGCGACCTGTATAAAAAGCATAAATTGCATTAGTAACATCAGTATCAAATCTGTACCAGAAACAGAACTAGATCTGGTTAGAATTAGAAACCCAATTTAAGAAAATATAAAACCTTGATTGTCGTGAAAAGATGAGCTTCAGCCTTGTATTTTTTTTTGTGCTCCTTTTCTTCTTGTTCTTTTTTCAGTCTCACCTGACAGACCATGTTAAAGTAATTCAGGTAAAACCAAGACAAATGCAGAGGAAGAAGGGTGTAAATGAATTTCACCCGTAAATGTTCCGCAATGTCTTTTTCATCAACGTTGCAGATTATCTTATCCTTGTCGCTTTCCCGGATGTAAACAAGCATGTATGCGTTCGAGTATTTTGTGAATTTAAAAGGTGGGTTATTGAAACCAGGATTATTCTGTGGTAACTGCAGACAAACCAAATTTGATAGTGCAAGAACTGAGAAAAATAAGTCTAACAAAGCAAATATGGAAATAAAACCCAGAAAGAGTGTGCTACCTCTTCTTCACCACCATATTGCTCTTCCAGCGCCCTTTTCACATCTTCCTTCGTCACCCGTTCATCATCAAATTTATACCTAAAAAGTTAGAAGTTAGGTAGTCTAAACGTTAAGCATGATAGTCTACAAGTAAAGCACGGAGCAATATGTTCATTCGTGTCATCTTAAACCACAGAAAAATGCAATGATTATTCATTTCAGGTTGCAAAGTATAAATTGGGAGACAGAGGGACACAAGAAGAAACAACAAAGATCACTTATACAGTTAATCTTGATTCTCAAGTATGAAAACTAATATCACTCCATATAAGTTTAGAGACATGGACAGAAAAGTCAAAAGAAATCTAATAACATATCAAGTATCGCAAGACATGGCTTCAACCGTGCTAGCCTAGATGATGAGCAAACTAGTTTTCAATTAAACTACTTCAAGTGTCACATATACAAAACTTAATCTAGTATACAAGAGATGCAGAGGTGGAGACATAGAAGGATACATACCACTGGTCTGATAGAGTTGGCCTAATATAAGCATAATAGTGCCCTCCATGCACTCCCCCACTATGAACTAGGACACTGCACACAAATGGGCAAACAGTTCAAGCAAGCAAATCAGGCAGGCAACACGGACAATTACTACAACATAATTCATGTTGCGTTCAACGATCATAAAAGAAAATTAAATGACCATATATAAAGGAAACTTAAGCTCCAACAACCAGATTCCCTCAGAAGGAAAACCTAGCAGAGAATCAAAAAAAGAATTTGATACTTAAAGAAAACATCCTACAATATTTATGTCCTGTTTGAATCTACTATAGCACAAGTTATTAAAACTAAAATACAACTGAAATATTTACCTGTGGAGTGTGTATAGATTACGGACAGTCTTGTCAGCATCAGGGGATAAATACTTTCTATTATCTCTGTCGAGATCCAGTTCAAGAGGAAACTCATATCGATCATTTATCTGTAAATAGAGAGATCTGTTAGCACCTATAGACTGATATTAGAAAATAGGGTCACTGTATGCTGAGTTTCTGACTATGTTGGGTTAGAGGAACTTCAAATACTAACCTTCACCATTGTGTCGCGCATAAAATCATATTCAAACCTTTTGAGCTGAAGTTGAAGCACGGGTGGGAAATCTATAAACAGAACACCTTTTTTTGCATCCTGAAAACAAGAAATTATTCAAATATAGGATATAAGTGGGCTAAGTAACAATGAATCAAAAAAAAATTTATTTAAGTTCAAACAATGATAGTTCATAATGATTTATAGCATGCAGACACATAACAAATCCTACGCCATATAATATACAGACAACTAGATAGATGGGTACTCAAATAAAGACTTCAACAATTACTCAACGTTCTCTAGAACTAAAACACGAGAAGGAACGAAAGAAGACAGCTTTGAAAACATAAAAATGAAAAGCAAAAAGACAGACAACCTGTAAATCATGTCCTTCTGCATGGTATTTGTTGTCACCTTCAAGGCGTTCAACTTCAACGTACTTGTCAAAAGAATCATATACATCTTTGCAGCCTTTAACATCAAGCTGGAGGTCTGCCAATAGACAAATTGCACGGATGTGAAGTTAGTTTATCAGATTATACTAGCTTCTGAAAAAAATAAGAAGCCAGGACATAGAGTTCATGATTACATACCATAGAAAGATTCTTTCCTTGTAGATTTGTAATCTACATTGATGCACTCAATGTAATTCATGTGGTGACCCTCGAATAACTTCTGTATTGTTCCCTCCACAACAGTTCCCTTGAAAAGGAAAAAAAATCATATATATATATATATATATAAACACACAAATCACTAACAGAGAATGGAAGAATCAAGAACAGTCACGCAGAAGAAGACATACCTTCATTTTGTCCTCAAGCTTTTCACTGAGAACTCGGTTGAGTTCTTGAACATCATGTTGCATGAACGAATCATATGTATCCCAACCAAACGACTTGGTCAGCTCTTTTGTCGCTACACTGGTATCATTATACTGAAGCTTGTAAAACAAGCTCTGGAGCGCCAATGGGATACTCGCTGTAGGTGCATCATTCTCAGTTGTTGGCATGTGGTAAACAGCCTACAAGAAAAGTGCATTATTCAGATGGCTTTAACAAGAATTTGGAGAAGTAGAGATTTAGAAAATTAAAAAAATAAAACGAGACATGCATCCCACCTTTCTAAAGTAAGGTATGTGGTATAACGTCTGCAGGAGAGAATTCATGTAACAGGTAGCACCTTGGTTCTTGAGTCCAACAAAACCAGTCTCTTTTTTTGAGTTATATGACCAGTAATCAAGAACCTTCCGCACAACAACTTCAGCTTCAATTAGAACAGTATCATTCACTAGATATCCACGAGTGGGATCATAAAGCTCGCTGAGAGGCATGAATGATGTAAACCCCCAATCGCTTTCTCTTGAATTGAACTGATGTTGGGTCTCTGCAACCATACAAAAGAAACAAATCACAATGAAAACTGCATCTACTTATCAGAACAGCTGGTTAACCAGAAATTTAAGTAGCAGCGTCACTGGCTGTTGAGGAAGTTCAAAGATATCCACATAGTGATCATTAATCATGTTTACTTTCAATTTTCAGGTAAAGCATGCTCAATGTTAAAGAAAACAGTAGCTTGACTCCGTCACAAGCTCTACCCTATATTCCTTTAACGCACTCAACTTCGGGAAATTAACAACTAAGCCAGTACTTGCTCATTTAACGCATGAGTAAGAGCACTACCAAAATAAATTAAAGAAGTTACCTTTTCTGATAGAATAACTGTTGTTGATTTGATTCACTATAGCAAGGCTGAACTGTGAACATCTGCTCCACCCGTACGGCAAACTCCCAGCGTCAGCAACATCCAAGTACATGGACAAATGGTCAACATTGTTTCCTTTGGGAAAAATCAATACTCTCCTGCAATAAAAAAAAAACATCAGCTAACACAATGTCAGACAGAACAAGGGAGAAAAAAACGCATTACGTGATATCAATTGCAAAAAAAAATGCATCGAAAAAAAACTCTACAAGCTATATTTTACCATTTATAGCCTCCGACAACAAAAACATCAGAGTAATGCTTCCTGGTGCTCAGCCTAGTGAAACCAGGGATAGTCCACGTGAACTTCATAGTGGGAGGCTCCTCCACTGGAGGACTCTCCGCGGCGGTAGCAACAGCAGCAGCAGCAGCCTCAGGTTGAGCAACAACTACAAATGCATCAAGAGAACTTGTTAAACAAAAACCCTAGCAAACAGTGAAACATCCATTTTCTACACTTCAGCAATATCCACTAGTGCTATATAGCATCTCCACTATCTAAATCAGAGCAGAAAAAAAGATGATACTAATCAGCAAACCGATCGAATTCAAATCGTACCTTCCATGGGCTGAGGTCCCTCGACCACATCAGAATGCGGAACGAGCATTTCCTCGTCCTCTTGCTGCTGCAAAATCAAAAAAGAAAACAGAATGATAAAAATAATAATCAGACTTCTGACTTATCGAAAAACCTTAATCTCACGACTCCGTGATCAGAACGTTGAAAACAGAAACCGCAACGGCGAAATACACAAAATCGCAGTATCTTCTAGATGATTCTACAGCTTTGCAGACGAACCAATGAATTAAAACCCTACGAACTTCGACAACAAATTGACACAAAACATAGTAATCGGAGATTACATCAAGCGGCGGTGGAGTCACCATCGTCATTATTCCACTGAGAGCGATTTACGGTAGGATCGAGAGCGCCGAACTGAGAAATTGGAAAAAAAAAAAATCAAAGGGAGACGAACAGAGAAGTTGAAGAGAAGATCAATCTTCTACTTTCTTACTCCTTCTGGCTTTCCCGAAGGGGTGGTTACGATATTTTCACAAAGTTTAGGGGTTTGTATTGTAAATTGAAAAAATTGTCTTAAGATGCTGATACCAAATAAAAACTCTCCACGTGACGGTGTGTGAGATCTTCGGTGAAGCCTTTTTGGGCTAAAATCTCCAAAGTTTTATTTTGATTGGTCACTACTCTAATTCTTCTTAAGGTTTAAGATAAGGTATTTAGAAATACAACTTTCATATATTTAGGAAAATACATTAACTAATATAATAATTGGATTTCACATTACTTAAAACGTGAATTCTATACTAAAAAAAGTATAAATACATATCCACCTTCGTTTATAAGATTTGTATTTTTAACCAAAGAATCCAACTTTTATTGGTCAGTTGTCATAATGATATTTATCAAAACAAGTATATAGTACATCCATTAATTAAGATTTTCAAATTGAAACATATTTTGCTAAGAGTAGATTTATCAAAACACACATGGCAGTCCCAGTTTTCTGTAACATGGTAAGCCACCACGTCCATGTAATTAGAGTTTTCTGTTCTTGTAAATATTCTTATGCTCCATAAAAAAAATCCAATAATCCAGACCAACACCAACAAAAAATAAGAATCGTATATTGGGATTAGAATTTGGAAAGATTTTAGTGATTTCATAAGTTGACAGATTTTTAAGAGTTCAATAGATTTACAAATATTTTCTAAATTTCTACCAAATACTTTATGTAGATTGTTATTGATTATTATGAATTTTCAAATATACTTTTTCAAAAAGTTTCTCCTTTTAAGCTAAGATACAAAAAAAACTTTCTAGAAATTTTCCAATTTTTTTTGATGAAACACAAATTTTTCGTCCATATTTAATATCACCTACATATACATTGATAAATAATTGTTCTAGCTCAGTTACGTGTAGTCTGGTTCTTCTTAGCATTATTTTATGAAAAAGTGATCGGTGAAAACAGTGAAGAAGAAAATGGAGAAATTGTAGCATCCCCGATCCTAGCTAAGGATCGTGGAACGGACCATGGGACGAGGGAACGTGCAAACCGGTCGTAAGACACAAAGGCAAGCGTTCCATGGTCTGAACAAAAGGGTTAAGTCCGAATAATAATTGGACTTAGCCTAGGAAAAGGAGGAAAGGAAGCTGGACCGAGCTAAAGAAGAGTGTATCGAGCTGGACGAGCTGGAACACTAGCTGTGCTGTGTGCTGGACGAGCTCACTGAAGTTAACCAGCTCAGACAGCTAGTGTACTGAGTTCAACCAGCTGGACTAACTGTCCGGAAGCTCAGCTCAGCTGAAGGGAGTGTTCGACGGTTGGGCCGGTTGGATGGATCCGGAACGGTTACGAGTCGATGGTCGGATCAGCTGCGAAGCTGGACTGATCCGACTGAACCTTGCGCGTGTGAGAACGTGCGAAACGGTTGGAAATCGGTTTCTGGTCGAAGGGGCGCGTACTGATAACCGTCCAAGCGGTTGGAAAACTTACCCCTTCGTCCCATAACCGTTTCTTCCCGAGTTCTATAAAAATGGGGCTTTGGGATCGATTTTTGACACGGATTTTCCCTAAGGAAACATCAAAAACTCGATCAAAACCAAAAGCATCCAAAGGGAAAAAAAGAGGGCGATTCGGAAGAGACTCGTCGGATAATCAAGTCCAGAAGGCGGTCCGTCTGGGATTGCTTGAAGAACGATCCGACTATGGCGGATCCGAGGGAAAAAGAGAAGCACGCTACGATTGGAACTCCGGAACGCACGTCTAAGGTCAGTGGAGTAACCGGTTAAGCCATCAACCTAACCGTCGGGTGAATCCGAACGTGTTAGGGAAGATTGGACTGGCGGTTACATCCTTCCCTCTTGCTTGAACGTTTCTTCTTTCTTCTGCATGAACGTTCGAGTATTTCTGGTCTTAGGACCGGAATGGAACCATGGCTTAGAGCCGGTTCGATCATGCGATCCGATGCTTATGTATTGGATCCGATAGATCACGGATCATGGCCGTTTGGCTTGATTGTATTAACTTTTGTTCGGCTGGTTCAGGAAGTAAGACGGATTGATCTAGATCCGCGAACTGAACTTGTACGATTAGATAGTAAGACTGGATAAGTCGAATTACTAAGGGAAAGTTGGGTTGAACTTAGAAAGAACCGCATTACATTGTTGCATGCATTGAAACCGGATTAAATAAGTTATCTGTTGGGTCGCTTATATTACTTTGGTTTCAGGAACTGAACGTGATCGTGGGAAGGATTTGGCTTAGCCGTGAAGACTCGAAGCCAAGGATGGATGGGTGGTTTGATAAACTGGTTTAGGATCGTTGTACTTTGTAATAGCATATAAGCAAACTCTCATTGTAAACGAATCCTTTGTCACATAAATAAAGAAATCAGTTTATCCTATTGCATATTGACTCTAAACAATTCGCAGCCTGACTCTAACTAATGAATCTCAGAATTGAACGAACTGAATTATTAAAGGAAAAAGGTTTTAAAACTGGCAGGACGTCCTGATTAAGACCAGGTCGATCCTTAGAACCTCACCGGACTTAAGATCCGGGTTAGGGCACTTTAAGTTGGTATCAGAGCATGCTTGATTCTAGGATTAGTTGGGTTATGGAGAAACCACTCATCCGGCTCGGGTCTCACGGTAAGATTTGCTAGTCTAGGATATTCTTATGTTGCGGTGGTTCGCTAACATGTTATATTCCTCAGGCTGGAAAAAGCAGATCAAGGAGAAAGGACAAGGCAACGGCTGAAGCCATCGTGGCAACAGCGGATGGTGGTATTCCGCTGAATACTACCCCAGTCGGACCTGAGACTGGGGAAAATGCCGGTGAGACGTTGGCGGTTCAGACCAACCTTGTCGATGCTGGGACTCAGCGGGAGGATGACCCCCCTGACCGCAACCTAGAGCAGCATAATGAGGAAGTCGTGGAGTCCTCTAATGCAGGACATCACTCGGCCCCGACTGGGGGAGCGAGGGATGAGCAGGCAAGACGCAGACGTCGTCGTACCGCGGAGTCGTCCATGAGAGAAGTGCTTACCGCACTAAACTCGATGGCGACTCAGATGACGGCACTTACACAAGCGTTTACACCACTTGTAAACTCATCTGTGGGGCAGTCGACTCGGATCCCGACGGCTATACCTTTAGTCGGAGCGGAACCAGTAAGAGTGGCGGCTGAAGTAGTGGAACTCGATCCAGAGCCGGTCCAGGCTGTGAAAAAGGTGGACTACCTGAGTGTTTTACAACACATTACCCGTATGGGAACCAAACATTTCAAGGGTAGTACTGATCCGATCGAGGCAGACGAGTGGAGGAGCCGTCTGATCCGGAACTTCAAGTCCAGTCGGTGCCCAGACGACTATAAAAAGGATATTGCGGTCCACTTCTTGGAAGGGGATGCGCATAACTGGTGGATGGCTGTTGATAAGCGTACTGCTGGAACAATCGAGAGGATTGAGGACTTCGAGTACGAGTTCAACAAAAAGTACTTCCCAGCCGAAGCATGGGATCGGCTTGAAGCAAAATTTCTGTACCTTACCCAAGGTCGCAGAACTGTCCGTGAGTACGAAGAAGAATTCAACCGACTCAGGCGGTATGTTGGGAAGGAATTGGAAGACGAGACGGTGCAAGTACGTCGGTTCTTCCGCGGTCTAAGGGTGGAACTACGTACACACTGTTCTGTCCTCACGTTCCGCACTGTCTCGGAACTAGTCGAAAAAGTTGCCTTGCTGGAGACAACTCTTGCTGAGGAAAGCCGGGTGAAGTCGCACACCCATCAGGCTTCGGGAAGCAAGTCAAACGACAGGAAGAGAAAGAGGGATCAGGACGATGAAGGCGGCAAGTCTTCAGGAAGTCGTCCCAAGTGCACCCAGTGCGGTAGGAGGCACGAAGGGGAGTGCTGGAAGGCGATGGGAGCTTGTACCCGGTGCGGTAGCAAGGACCACGCTATCCAGAGTTGTCCAAAAATGGACCAGGGGCAAGGAAAAAGTGATGACGGCAGATCCTGCTTCCATTGCGGAAAGACGGGGCACTACAAGAGAGAGTGCCCAAAGTTGCAAGGAGAGCAGAAGAGGAGCCGTGCGGATGCGGAAAGGTCGACCCATGGCAAGGGACAGACCACAGCACCGCGGGTGTATGAGCTTTCGAAGGAGACCGGCGAGTCTAGCACCTTCCAAGCGATCACTGGTATGTCACTTCGCCCTGACTTCATTCTATTATTGCATTGCATTGCATGGAACATAGAATGGGTAGAAACTCAGCCTGAATGATTGTAGGGACTTTGAGTATTGGCGGTGTAGATACACACGTCCTTTTCGATTCAGGGGCGACACATAGCTTTGTTAGCCCGAGTATGATCGGAAAGGGAATGTTCCAAAAGGAACGGGAGGGATGTTTTGGCATAGTGAATGCAGCCGGTGGGCAGGTTATGCAATCACTAGGGCTGGTTAAGAACATTCCGGTTGTAATCCAAGGCAAGAGTATGCCTGTGGACTTGGTTATAGTCCCTCTTAAGCATCGCGAAGTGATCTTGGGTATGGACTGGCTTGGAAAGTATCGGGCCACTCTGGATTGCCATCGAGGGCGAGTCCGGTTTAAGAGTGGAACGGAACCGATTGCTTTCCAAGGAATCATGCCGACTTCGAGTAGTTTAGTGGTCTCGGCTATCCAAGCAGAACGGATGCTCGAGAAAGGTTGTGAGGCATATTTGGCCACGATCTCCACAACCGAAGTTGGTAAGGATGTTGACTTTGGAAAAATTCCAGTAGTCAATGAGTTTGAGGATGTGTTCCAGACCTTAACGGGTTTACCACCTGACCGGTCTGATCCATTCACAATCGAGCTTGAACCTGGAACATCCCCATTGTCCAAAGCGCCATATAGGATGGCTCCAGCTGAAATGTCCGAACTGAAGAAACAATTGGAGGAGTTGCTGGACAAGGGATTTATACGGCCAAGTAGCTCGCCGTGGGGTGCGCCGGTCCTCTTTGTTAAGAAGAAGGATGGGAGTTTTCGTCTATGCATTGACTATCGAGGATTGAATCGGGTTACTGTGAAAAACAAGTACCCATTGCCTCGGATAGATGAACTGCTAGATCAACTTAGAGGTGCGACTTGGTTCTCCAAGATCGATCTGGCCTCAGGTTATCACCAGATCCCGATCGAGCCAACAGACGTTCGGAAGACAGCATTCAGAACGAGATATGGTCATTACGAGTTCGTGGTTATGCCCTTTGGCCTAACCAACGCCCCAGCCGCATTCATGAAGATGATGAATGGGATCTTTCGGGAATTTTTGGATGAGTTTGTAATCATCTTTATTGATGATATACTTGTTTATTCCAAAGATCGGGAATCCCATCAAAGGCACCTTCGGACTGTCTTGAACCGGCTGAGGGAACAGAAGCTGTTTGCAAAACTCAGCAAGTGTTCCTTTTGGCAAAGGAGTATCGGATTCCTTGGGCACATTGTGTCGGATAAAGGAGTCTCGGTTGATCCAGAGAAGATTAAGTCCATCAAGGACTGGCCAAGACCAAAGAATGCTACCGAAGTGCGGAGTTTTCTTGGACTGGCTGGTTATTACCGAAAGTTCGTCAAAGGGTTTGCAAGTCTTGCTCAACCCATGACGCGGTTAACCGGCAAGGAAGCAAAATTCGCATGGTCGGAGGAGTGTGAAAGGTGCTTTCACGCACTGAAGGAAATGCTAACAAGTGCCCCGGTTCTGGCCTTGCCTGAAGCTGGTGAACCCTACGTGGTCTATACTGACGCATCCATATCTGGGCTTGGCTGTGTTCTGATGCAAAAGGGCAAGGTAATCGCCTATGCATCAAGACAGCTGAGGAAGCACGAAGTAAACTATCCGACACATGACCTGGAAATGGGCGCGGTAGTGTTTGCATTGAAGATATGCCGATCATATTTATATGGAGCCAAGGTGCAGATCTTCACAGACCATAAGAGTCTCCAGTACATTTTCACCCAGCCGGAGCTGAATCTGAGGCAAAGGCGTTGGATGGAATTTGTAGCGGATTATGATTTGGATATTGCTTATCATCCGGGTAAGGCCAACTTGGTTGCGGATGCTCTAAGCAGGAGAAGAGCTGATGTCTCAGCCGAGAAGGAGTCTGAAGAGCTTGAGGGAATGATCCGGACTTTGCATCTCAATGCATTGTCTACGGATCAGGAACCATTGGGGAGAGGTGCAGCGGACCAAGCGGATCTCCTCACAAGGATCCGGATGGCTCAGGAGAAAGACGAGAACTTGAACAAAGTTGCTCAAAACGACAAGACCGAGTACCAGACATCAAGTAACGGTACGATTCTTGTCAATGGTCGTGTTAGCATTCCAGATGATAAGGAACTTAATGACGAGATATTGAAGCAAGCCCACTCATCCAAGCTTTCAATCCATCCCGGGCAGACAAAGATGTACCGTGATATTAAAAGGTACTATCATTGGGTTGGTTTGAAGCGAGATGTGGCCAAGTGGGTCGAGAAGTGTTCCACCTGCCAACTGGTTAAGGCGGAGCACCAGTTTCCGAGTGGCTTGTTGCAAAACTTGCCCATTCCGGAGTATAAGTGGGATCACATCGCAATGGACTTCGTGACAGGTTTTCCAACAACCCGGAACAAGAAGGATGCAGTATGGGTGGTCGTGGATCGATTGACTAAGTCAGCCCACTTCATACCCATAAAGAAATCCGATGGTGTTGGAAAGATAGTCCAGAAGTACATAGATGAGATAGTCCGGTTACATGGCGTACCGGCTAGCATTGTCTCAGACAGAGACCCGCGTTTCACATCACATTTCTGGAAGGCATTCCAAAAGGCGTTGGGAACTCGAGTGAACATGAGTACCGCCTATCACCCGCAAACTGATGGTCAATCTGAACGGACCATCAGAACGTTGGAAGATATGTTGCGGGCTTGTGCATTGGATTGGAGCGACTCATGGGAAAGGCATTTGCCTTTGGTGGAGTTCTCTTACAATAACAGCTTTCATAGGAGCATCGGGATGTCTCCCTATGAAGCTTTGTATGGGAGGCCATGTCGGACCCCTTTATGCTGGACCCAGGTGGGGGAACGCAGCATAATCGGACCAGAGATAGTGGAAGAAACGACTGAAAAGATCAAGTTCATAAAGGACAAGCTGAAAGAAGCTCAAGATAGACAGAAGAGCTATGCAGACAAGCATAGGAAGGATCTTGAGTTCGCGGTGGATGATCTGGTCTATTTGAAGATGATAACCTTCAAAGGCCGAGCAAGAACTTCGGGAAGGGGAAAGCTTGATCCGAGGTACTTGGGTCCGTTTAAGATAACAGAACGAGTTGGTCCGGTTGCGTACAAGTTAAACTTACCAACCGCCATGGATGCGTTTCACAACGTTTTTCATGTATCCCAACTCCGAATGTGTCTTACGGAACAAGACGTGATAGTGCCTGAACTGCCTTCGGAGTTAGGCAAGAACCTTACCTTAGAGACAAAGCCGTTTCGTATTGTCGATAGGATGGAAAAAGCCACAAGGAAGAAAGTGATCCCGATGGTTAAGATCGTTTGGGATTGCAATGGGAAGGAAGAAGCAACTTGGGAAACGGAAGCAAAAATGAAGAAGGACTTTCCCGAGTGGTTTAAGCAGTTTCAAGAGGAAGCAGAACTTGGTTTGGATTCGGGGACGAATCCCTATCAAGTGGGGGTGACTTGTAGCATCCCCGATCCTAGCTAAGGATCATGGAACGGACCATGGGACGAGGGAACGTGCGAGCCGGTCGTAAGACACAAAGGCAAGCGTTCCATGGTCTGAACAAAAGGGTTAAGTCCGAATAATAATTGGACTTAGCCTAGGAAAAGGAGGAAAGGAAGCTGGACCGAGCTAAAGAAGAGTGTATCGAGCTGGACGAGCTGGAACACTAGCTGTGCTGTGTGCTGGACGAGCTCACTGAAGTTAACCAGCATAGGCAGCTAGTGTACTGAGTTCAACCAGCTGGACTAACTGTCCGGAAGCTCAGCTCAGCTGAAGGGAGTGTTCGACGGTTGGGCCGGTTGGATGGATCCGGAACGGTTACGAGTCGATGGTCGGATCAGCTGCGAAGCTGGACTGATCCGACTGAACCTTGCGCGTGTGAGAACGTGCGAAACGTTTGGAAATCGGTTTCTGGTCGAAGGGGCGCGTACTGATAACCGTCCAAGCGGTTGGAAAACTTACCCCTTCGTCCCATAACCGTTTCTTCCCGAGTTCTATAAAAATGGGGCTTTGGGATCGATTTTCGACACGGATTTTTCCTAAGGAAACATCAAAAACTCGATCAAAACCAAAAGCATCCAAAGGGAAGAAAAGAGGGCGATTCGGAAGAGACTCGTCGGATGATCAAGTCCAGAAGGCGGTCCGTCTGGGATTGCTTGAAGAACGATCCGACTATGGCGGATCCGAGGGAAAAAGAGAAGCACGCTGCGACTGGAACTCCGGAACGCACGTCTAATGTCAGTGGAGTAACCGGTTAAGCCATCAACCTAACCGTCGGGTGAATCCGAACGTGTTAGGGAAGATTGGACTGGCGGTAACATCCTTCCCTCTTGCTTGAACGTTTCTTCTTTCTTCTGCATGAACGTTCGAGTATTTCTGGTCTTAGGACCGGAATGAAACCATGGCTTTGAGCCGGTTCGATCATGCGATCCGATGCTTATGTATTGGATCCGATAGATCACGGATCATGGCCGTTTGGCTTGATTGTATTAACTTCTGTTCGGCTGGTTCAGGAAGTAAGACGGATTGATCTAGATCCGCGAACTGAACTTGTACGATTAGATAGTAAGACTGGATAAGTCGAATTACTAAGGGAAAGTTGGGTTGAACTTAGAAAGAACCGCATTACATTGTTGCATGCATTGAAACCGGATTAAATAAGTTATCTGTTGGGTCGCTTATATTACTTTGGTTTCAGGAACTGAACGTGATCGTGGGAAGGATTTGGCTTAGCCGTGAAGACTCGAAGCCAAGGATGGATGGGTGGTTTGATAAACTGGTTTAGGATCGTTGTACTTTGTAATAGCATATAAGCAAACTCTCATTGTAAACGAATCCTTTGTCACATAAATAAAGAAATCAGTTTATCCTATTGCATATTGACTCTAAACAATTCGCAGCCTGACTCTAACTAATGAATCTCAGAATTGAACGAACTGAATTATTAAAGGAAAAAGGTTTTAAAACTGGCAGGACGTCCTGATTAAGACCAGGTTGATCCTTAGAACCTCACCGGACTTAAGATCCGGGTTAGGGCACTTTAGAAATAATCACTGAAGAAATACTAATGAATCTCAATGACAAAAATATGCCAATAACTGAAGAAACATGATAGTTTCTAATATATAGATAGATGCACTAGGAAAAATGGAAGTCAATAGTTATGGCGAGACAGATTATTTTTATTGGTATTATGATTTGATGTGTTCATGTAAACATATACTCCTTTTTAGGGTATTTGTTCTTTGTGTTATGTTTTTTTTTCTGTATAATAAAATGGTTTGTTATTTGTTTTGTTATGACAATAATAGTTTTAATCTTCATATTACGTGATGTGTTTTATTAGTCTTGTTTTCACTGACTTTTTGTTTTTGAGATACCATTAGTTTTGGATTTGGTTTCTTCAGTAGGATCAAACGAAAGAAAAATGTAAATAAAGTGGATTTTGTTACAAAAAAAAAGTGGATTTTGTTATCCGAAAGATCTTATAAACTATGTTTCTTCTCGGTATCATAGGTCAAACAAAAAAAATATATCATGCGGTAAGTGTTTTCTTTTTTATTATTTTACAGATTTCAAAAATCTTATGTCTATACATGATATTTTAAAAATCAAGTTTTATGAATAAAAACATAATGAATTTAGGGGTCTTTACAACTTATGACTCACAACTTGATTCTAACCACAAAACTAAACCCCAACTTGAATCAAAGAGAAAACTAACTTCAAGATCATGTGAAATTACAGTCAGTCCCTTGTGACCAAACAAAAAAATCGCTACCATTTTTTACGAATATAACCCTATTAAGTCATCTTAGTCGTCTGAGATTCTGGAAGTCATCCAGACGACTTCTATGGAAGTCGTCTGGAGTTGTTGATCTTAAAAATAATTTTAAAAAAATTAAAAAATATTTTGAGTAGCAAAAAATTTAAATCATGTAACTATAAACATTTGTAAGTGATGTAAATTAAAAAATAATAAGTTTGAATAGTTTTTAATATAGATGAGTGAAAGTGGTTAATCATGATATTCTTTGATTTTAGGGTTTGAGAACATATGTAGTAGTATTGTATGTTTTGTTAGGGTTGGATTATGGAAAGCTTGAATGATTTTTTGAAAATGAAAATTTTTACCTATTCGTGATTGTTTCAGTGTATAGTAAACATTTTTTAAGTTTAATTTGATTTTTTGAAGTGTGTAGTTAGTTAAATTAGTTTAGAGATTGTGTTTAGGGTCTAGACGACTTAAAATTAAGTCGTCTGTTGAATTGTTAAAGTTGGATGACTTTAGATGACTTTAGACGACGTTCTTTTTCCGCTTAAATATTTTAAACCAGACGACTTCCTAGACGACTTACTTGTAAGTCGTCTAGGAAGTCTTCTATTTTAGTTTCCCGCTAAAAGTATTTTAGTTTTCCGCTAAATATATTAAAGTCTTCTGGACGACTTACAATTAAGTCGTCCAAAGTCGTCTGAACAAAAAATATTTAACCTAATTAAATTTTGTGTCTCTATATATAATAAAATTTTACACATTCTCTCTCTTCCTCTCAAATGGCTGCAACAAAAATGTAGTGTTCATCATTCTTAAACTTTCTAACCTCTCTATAATCTTTTTGAACTTATAAACACCAAGCTTTATATCAATTTATTGTTTTTGTCTCATATTTTTCTCACTAATTTATCTTATTTTTGCAGGTATTTCATAACATATTTTTCATATTTTACTCATTGAAAAGTAAATCTATTAATTTTAAAAATATATTTTTTGGTGTTTTATAAAGATAGATTTATCTAATCTTCCACTTATTTTCTTTGTTCTAAGCCATATGAACGTTTATGGATATGCAGTTTTTTCAGATCTGGATTTAGATTTGCAGGTTTTTCAGATCTGGATTTGGATTTGCAGGTTTTTCAGATCTAGATTTGGAAGACTTTTGGGACGACTTACCTGGAAGTCGTCTGGACGACTTACCTAGAAGTCGTCTGAACTTCTTGGAAGTCGTCTGGACTTCCTGGAAGTCGTCTGGACTTCCTGGAAGTCGTCTGGACTTCCTGGAAGCCGTCTGACGAAGTCTTCTTTCATGTCTCTCCTTTTAATAACAAACCTGAGCATTTTGGTAAGTTTTTGTGTCTGATTTTTCTTTATTTGGTCACCTCATGTTGTATAAAGTTCTTATATTTTTTTCCTAAACTAAAACTCTCCAAACCCACTCTAATCTCCTTGACTTCAATACCCCAAATTTTAGATGATTTTTTCAGTTTTGTCTCATGTCTTTCTCACTAATTTATTTTTATTTTTTGCAGATTTTTTATCACATGGTTCTCACCTTCCTCTTATTTAAAGGTAAATCTATTAATTTTAGATATGTATTTTTGTGTGTTCTATAAATGTAGATTTGTCTAATCTTACACTAATTTTATCTCTTTTAAGCTATTTTAACGTTTTTGGATATGCACATTTTTTAGATCTGGATTTGAAGAATTCTGGGACGACTTACCTGGAAGTCGTCTAGACGACTTACCTAGAAGTCGTCTGGACTTCCTGGAAGTCGTCTGGGCTTCCTGAAAGTCTTCTAAGCTTCTTAGAAGTTGTCCGGACTTCCTGGAAGTCGTCTGACAAAGTCTTCTCTCATGTCTCTCCTTTTTTATAACAGATATGAGCATTTTGGTAAGTTTTTATGTCTGATTTTTCTTTATTTGGTCAACTAATGTTGTATAAAGTTCTAATATTTTTCCTAAACTAAAACTCTCCAAACCCACTCTAATTTTTTTAACTTCAATACACCAAATTTTAGATAAATTTGTTCAGTTTTTTCTCATGTCTTTCTCACTAATTTAACCTTTTTTGCAGATTTTTTATCACATAGTTTTCATTTTCCACTCATTTAAAGGTATATCTATTAATTTTAGATATGTATTTTTGTGTGTTTTATAAAGGTAGATTTGTCTAATCTTCCTCTCATTTTCTCTATTTGAAGTCATTTGAACGTTTTTGGATATGCAGGTTTTCCAGATCTGGATTTGGAAGAGTTTTGGGACGAGTCTTCTGGACTTCTTGGAAGTCGTCTGTACTTCTTAGAAGTCGTCTGGACTTTCTGAAAGTCGTCTGGGTTTTTTGGAAGTCTTCTGACTAAGTCTTCTTTCATATAAAGTGGAGTCCAAGCTTGTTTACTCATTTAGTTGTAATTTTTTTATATAATCAGTAAAATTGTTTCGCAAGATGTAATATATGTGCTAAAAATCAAAGAAATTAATTATTTCAATAGTTTTTTTCTTATCTTTAGATTTCCTAAATGCAATAATAAAGTCTAAATATCTGCTTCTCATCTTAATAAAGAATGCTGATAGTCTTATATTGATTCAATATTTGAAGAAGCATTTTAACATTTCTTCCAACTCATAAAAAATAATACTTAAGAGATGGAACCAAACAATAGTAACTAGTCAAAGCATATCACATTTTTTACAAGTTTGTATTGAAAATATAAGTTTTACATATCTTGAAGTTTGTGTTGATCAACCACAAAATTCCAACATCCATCTAGCCAGAGCCGGCCTTTAACATAAGCGAGTGAAGCACATGCTTCCAGCCGCCAAATATTATGTAGTAATTCGGCCACTTTTTTGTCAAAACTCCCTTTAGCATAATTAGTAAATGTACTCATATCAACTTGAGGTGGTTACGAGTTTGAACCTACTCAGCCACATAATATTTTTTTGGCTTCTAGCCTCCATATTTATAGGACCGGCTCTGATCTTGCAACAAACATTCTTCATACAATTCATGTAACTTACACCTCATCTGCAAAAAGAAAAAAATACACATTAGCAACTGATTTTATGTGTATTCTCAGACTCATAAAAGAAAAGAAAAAAAGATACAAAAATAAAAAATCAAATATTCAGGTGGGAGATCTTTTGTTTTTTATTTTGTTGTATGTATATCAACTTCTTACAATATGAAGACATTGTTATATATGCTTCTCGAAGCAATAACAACAAAAACATTATGACATTGATTATCATAATCAATTGAATTCATGACCATGAAAATCGAAAAAAGTTTTCTGATATTAATAAAAAATATAACTGATTCTTTTAACTAAAAGTAATTATTCAATTGGTTTTAATTTGGTCCACAAAATTAAAAGGTATTAAAATAGACCAAAACTTAAACTCAATCCTAATTTTTAATTGGGTATATCTTTTCACTACTATACCATAGTATAAACCATTTTATTACTTCTTTATATTTTATGTGGAAAATTTACTAGCTTTTAAACATAGTCAAATAGTCAAGTTTTCCATCTTTCCAAATTAGTGACTTTAGACCAACATTACTTATTCTAACGAATTTTTTTTACATATGAATACACTATTTTAAAATGTTTGTCATACATTTAGTTATCCGACGAACGTCTGAAATCTTATCTAAAAATGATCTAAACCCATCTTGTCAAAAACGTGTTCCAACACAACTTTGGGTCACTTGAAAAAATTCCAAAAACATATAAATTACGAAAAGCTAACATTCTTCGATCTCTTGAAGTTCAACTACAATTTTCTTTCGTTCTGCTTCTCTTCTTTTGCTTCTTTATGCTGGAGTGGCGTTTAAAACAAAAGCAAAAGGATCAAGATAGAGAGAGCCACGATCAAAGCAAAACCATAAGCGACAAAAAATTACAAACCACTAACACATCTCTTACGCAACTCATTTTTGATCAACCTAGCTTTAACAAATAAAATAAAAATAAAGGCATGTCTATCTTGTCGCACGTTACAGCCTGAACCATGCATGCACGTGTCCGTCGCATTTTGAGACGTATCATCTTTTTTTTGGTGAGCAAGACGTATCATCTTTTACATGCAATAAATAAGCCATTGCAAATGAAACAGTTTGGCACACAATAACGTCATTAAAAATAAATAAAAATATTAAATCAATGGCGGAGGATCAAGGAACGGCAGCGATGGAAACATCTAAGGTGGAGGAGAAGCAGCCAGAGACAACAGAGGCTGAAGCACCGGGAGTGACGACGACAAAAAGGATTATGGTTGCCATTGACGAGAGCGATTCCAGCTTCTACGCTCTTCAATGGGTCATTGACCATTTCTCTACCCTACTAATGACCACTGAGGGGGCTGAAGCGGAAGGTGGGTTGCTCACAGTGATTCATGTGCAGCCTCCGTTCCATCACTTTGCTCCTTTTCCGGCTGGACCCGGCGCAACAGGTCCGGTCTTTCTGGTTTAGTTCGCATTCATATAAAACTACATCTTAATCTAAAAAACTAAAATGACTAAAAATGAATAATTTGTATGTTGAAATAATTAATGTATTTACACATAATGGACTCGACTATAACCTACTCGGCTTTAATTTCTGACCAGTCGAAAAAATAAAATGAAACAATTTAGTATAGGAACAACAAAATTATTTGACATTTTATTATATGATATGGTGAATAACTTGGTTCTGTGAAACGGATGTACATATAGCAGCAGTGTACCCACCTTCGTTGATGATAGAGTCGGTGAAAAAAACACAACAGGAGACCTCTGCAGCGCTTCTCTCGCGTGCACTCCAAATGTGCCGAGCCAAACAGGTTACACTTCATTTTTGGTTTTATACTCTTATATATAATTTGATTAGTTACTACGCACTTGTAGCTTCTAAAGCATATGCCCATATAAATTGGTATAAACACTGCTAGCTAGCGACTCAAACGGGTTTTCATATCCATGTTGAATAAACACATGTTGATGAGCATATTTCACTATTTGGCACCAAATGAAGTTATATACAAGTCTTGTGTGATTGCAGATACGTTCTGAAACTCTGGTGTTTGAAGGCGAAGCAAAGGAAATGATTTGCCAGGCGGTGGAGCAAATGCATGTTGATCTTCTCGTTGTTGGTAGTCGTGGCCTCGGCAAGATCAGAAGGTATAATACATATTTTAACTTTTTTCACCTTCTCTGAAATCATTCTCAAAAATTTGCGGTTGTTTTTGTTTGCTTTTTGTGCGTTTTGGAAGAGCGTTTATTGGGAGCGTTAGCGATTACTGCGCTCATCACGCCAACTGTCCCATCCTTATTGTGAAGCCACCAAAGGAGACGACTAGTTAAGTAACAAGTTCTACGTGTTTGGGGGTAATTATATCTTATGTAGAGTGTTGGTCGTTCGTACGTGTTAAACGTGTATTTCAAGATATTTAACTTGGATGGATAATCAAGAATTCAAGATGTGTGTCTGTGTGTTTGAAGAGTAATGCCTCGCGTCGAATAATGAAGCGTATAACTTGTAGTTTGCCGCTTGTGTGTGCATCTATCGTTGTGTTTACCCTTGTGATCATATTTCTGAACGTTTCCAGATTATAGTTACCGAAGAATCTTGTTCTCATTTTGAATAAACCATCTAGAAATCAGAATGTTGCAAATCACTTTGATGATCAGAAGAACAATCGACCAGGTGTAAGAAATAACAATTTGAGAATCAACGAACGTACTATATCTGCTAACCACTTAAACAAAAGCGAGCTCCTGAACTTTCTTTCAATCAGTTGAAGCATTCAAAATTTATCTATTCAAGGTGGTCCAGACGAAATAAAACAACATAGCAAACATCTTAAACATATTCCTATTAGAGCAAACACAACAAACTCACCTCAAGGAAAACAGAGCTATGTACCGTTGAGTAAAGAAGAGAAAGGAAAGGCCAAAATGTATGTTGAAGATGATCAGGCCCATCCGAAGCCCAACAAGAAAACAGCACCAGAGCCCATCAAAGCGTCTTTGTCTTCTAGTCAGCAACGGTCATCAGAATCCAGCTCGAGCAAAAGCAACGTACAAGCTAGAGCGACGACAGCTTGCGGTACGACAAAGGGAGCGTTTCACCTTGAGCTGTCAAACCCCTTCTCAGCCCTTGATTCAGCACCTGATGCAGATCTTGACATGTGTCTAGATCATTAGGGCTTTCATCATTTCATATAAATATGTAATCGCTTGTAAGCTGAAGTTTAAGTTGAGAAAGATAAAATAAAATCTGCATTTCTTCTTCACCAAAGTCTACTTTCTTTATGGTATCAGAGCACTAGGGATTAGATCCTTGGATGCTATGGCTATGGAGATTTTTAGCCCTCCTCCACTGAGGATCTCCAACAGTGTGACAGTTACACTCAACGAGCGTAACTACATACTCTGGAAATCTCAGTTCGAAGCGTTTCTCAACGGCCAAGGTCTACTTGGTTATGTTACTGGTCAGACGCCGTGTCCACCGGCTACCATCACCGTTCCGGGTATCAACGGTCAGTCCACCGAAGCTCCACATCCTGATTACGCAAAGTGGTTCCAAACCGACCAAGTCATCAAGTCTTGGCTCCTTGGCTCCTTCTCCGAAGACATCCTCAGCGTTGTAGTCGACTGCACCACTTCCTCCGACGTTTGGGCCGCTCTCGCTCGCTACTACAACCGCTCTTCCTCCTCGCGCCTCTTTGAGCTTCAACGCAAGCTTCAAACGGTGACAAAGCTGGAGAAACCCATGGATGACTATCTCAAGGAGATCAAGACCATCTGCTCTCAACTGGCCTCCATTGGAAGCCCTGTTCCGGAACGCATGAAGGTGTTCGCAGCTCTTCATGGGTTAGGTCGTGACTACGAACCAATCAAGACGACCATCGAAAACTCCATGGATTCTGACCCTCCTCTTGCCTTCGACGATGTTGCTCCACGTCTAACGAGTTATGATGATCGTCTCAAAAGCTATGCTGATCCATCCACCGTCTCCCCTCACTTGGCGTTCTACTCTGCCAGAGGCAGAGGAAACTCTCAGAGAAACAGAGGAAGAGGCCGTGGTCAGTACTCTACCAGAGGCAGAGGGTTCCATCAACATGTTGCGTCGTCCTCTCAATCTTCGGTATCGTCTGAACCTGACTCACGTCCTATCTGCCAGATCTGTGGCAAACCGGGTCACCACGCACTGCGCTGCTGGCATCGGTTCGATAACAGTTATCAACCTGAAGAAATGCCCCATGCCTTAGCTACGCTGCGCATCACTGATATCACCAACAGTCCCGGTCATGAGTGGTTCTCTGACTCCGGTGCGACCACTCATGTCACCAACTCACCTAACAACCTTCAGCAAGCTCAAGCGTACAATGGTTCCGACTCGGTGATGGTTGGCAATGGAGAGTACCTTCCCATCACTCACACCGGCTCTGCTTCGCTTGCTACGTCGTCAGGTACGCTTCCTCTTACTGATGTCTTGGTTTGTCCTGATATGGCAAAATCACTTATCTCGGTTTCAAAGGCTACTACAGACTATCCTTGTGCTTTTGTTTTTGACTGTGATGATGTTCGTATCTATGATAAGGCCACCAAGCAGCTTCTTCTTCAGGGAAGCAACAGTAATGGTCTTTACAAGTTATCAGGAACCTCACCTCAAGTGCTCTACTCCACACGTCAGATTGCTGCAAGTGATGAAGTATGGCATCAGAGGTTGGGGCATCCCAACTATCAAGTTCTGCAACAGCTTTCAGCAAATAAGTCTATCTACATCAATAAACGTGTCAAGCCCTTTTGTGAAGCTTGTCAAATGGCGAAAAGTTCAAGACTACCTTTCACAGCTTCCTCCTTTGTAGCTTCAAGACCATTGGAGAGAATTCATAGTGATCTGTGGGGACCTTCACCTGTTTTGTCAGTTCAAGGGTTTAGATACTATGTAGTCTTCATAGACAATTACTCTAGATATTGTTGGTTCTTTCCATTGAAGCTTAAATCAGATTTCTTTGCAATCTTCCTAAAGTTTCAGTCTTTGGTTGAAAATCAATTTAATGCTTCAATTGGTACCTTTCAATGTGACGGAGGTGGAGAGTATACCAGCAAGCAATTCTTAAATCACCTTCAGTCTCGTGGAATCCAACAATACATCTCCTGCCCTCATACACCTCAACAAAACGGGTTGTCTGAGAGGAAACATCGTCAAATCACAGAGCTTGGACTCTCACTGCTCTTTCACAGCAAAGTGCCTCAACGACATTGGGTAGAGGCTTTCTTCACTGCAAACTTTCTGAGCAACCTCCTCCCTCACACTGCGTTACCTGACTCCAAGAGTCCTTATGAACTCCTACATGGCTCAGTTCCTGATTACAGAGCTCTCAGAGTTTTTGGATGTGCGTGTTACCCTACACTGCGTGACTACGTCTCATCCAAGCTTGATCCCCGGTCTCTGCAGTGTGTCTTTTTAGGCTACAATGAACGATACAAGGGTTACAGATGTCTCCTTCCTGCTACGGGTAGAGTCTATATCTCTAGGCATGTCATCTTCAATGAGCAGAGCTTCCCGTTTGCAAAAGAATATGCTCACTTGCAGTCTAAGAATCCATCCCCTTTGATGAAGGCATGGCACCAAAGTTTTCAACCACGCCCTCCTCCTGCACCAGTTCCGCAGACCTCTCCGGTATCTAGAAACCCTCTAAGAGTATCTCTGAAGCCTCAACAACTGTTTACCCCGGACGACTTTCCTCCACTTCAGCCTTCTACTGCCTCTGCTGCTGGTCATACTCAGGTTCCCTCTACTCCAACGTCTACTCCAACAAGAGTTTCAGCAACAGATCATTCTACTGCGTGTGATGTAGAGAGTTCTGGGTGTACGTCAGGCTTAGATCCTGTTTCTATTGGCAACAGCTCTTCTACATCTCACAGCAGGACAGAATCTCCTGTTCAGCAAACTTCTCAGTCGACTCATCCTATGATCACAAGAGCCAAGGCAGGCATTACAAAACCCAACCCCCGCTATTGCCTTCTTACCCAAAAGGAAACCTATCCTCTACCTCGAACATTGACTGAAGCTCTCAAACATCCAGGCTGGAACAACTCGATGTCTGAAGAGATAACAAACTGTGAAGAAACTGGTACATGGTCACTAGTTCCCAGAACCGCAGACATGAATATTCTAGGAAACAGATGGGTGCATCGTGTTAAACTTAATGCTGATGGCACCTACAAATCGCTGCGTTCTCGTCTTGTTGCAAAAGGTTATGATCAAACCGAAGGCGTCGACTACCTTGAGACATATAGCCCAGTAGTCAGAACAGCCACAGTCCGAATGGTCTTACACACTGCAACAGTCATGAAATGGGATGTCAAACAGATGGACGTTAAAAACGCCTTCTTACACGGCGATCTCACAGAGACAGTGTTCATGAAGCAACCTGCTGGGTTTGTTGATAAGTCGAAGCCTGATCACGTCTGTCGTCTGCACAAAGCACTCTACGGTCTTAAGCAATCCCCTCGCGCTTGGTTCGATAAATTTAGCACCTATCTGCTCGAGTTTGGCTTTGTCTGCAGTCGAAAAGATCCCTCTCTCTTTATCTACTCTCATGGCAAAGACGTGATCATGCTCCTTCTCTATGTTGACGACATGTTGATTACTGGAAATAGCTCCTCTGTCTTGATCAAACTCCTCGACGAACTCAACAAGCAGTTCAAGATGAAGGATCTTGGTCAAATGCACTACTTCCTCGGAATTCAAGCAATCTTCCATGGAAATGGTTTATTTCTCAGTCAGGAGCAATATGCCAAAGACATTCTTGCTGTCGCTGCAATGAGTGACTGCACACCTGTAGCTACTCCACTTCCCCAAAAGCTTAACACGCTTACAGAGGAAGAACGAGCCAAAGAGCCTCGCTTCTCCAACCCCACCTATTTCAGAAGCTTAGCGGGTAAACTGCAGTACTTGACACTTACTAGGCCTGATATCCAGTTTGCAGTGAATTATGTGTGCCAGAAAATGCACTCTCCCTCGGTGTCGGATTTCAATCTGCTGAAGAGAATCCTACGCTATCTGAAAGGTACTCTTCCGATGGGACTTAACTTCACGCATGACACTGACTTCACCCTCAGGGCTTACAGTGATAGTGACTGGGGAGGATGCTCAGCTACCCGTCGATCAACTGGAGGTTTCTGCACCTTCCTTGGTTCCAACCTCATCTCTTGGGCATCTCAGAAACAACCCACAGTCTCCCGCAGTTCCACTGAAGCAGAGTATCGCTCGCTATCAGAAACGGCCACTGAACTTGCTTGGATCTGCCATGTTCTTCGAGAGCTTGGTATTCCACAACCAGTAACTCCTGAGCTATACGGTGACAACCTCTCCTCAGTTCAACTCACAGCCAACCCTGCCTATCACAAACGTTCTAAGCACTTTGAGACAGATTGGCACTATGTGAGGGAACGTGTTGCTCTTGGTGCTTTAGTGGTCAAACACGTTCCTGCTCGGCTGCAACTGGCTGATATCTTCACTAAATCTCTGCCTGCGGATGCGTTTCAGTCTCTTCGTTCCAAACTTGGTGTTGATGGCCCACCTACACAAAGTTTGAGGGGGGGTATTAGAGCAAACACAACAAACTCACCTCAAGGAAAACAGAGCTATGTACCGTTGAGTAAAGAAGAGAAAGGAAAGGCCAAAATGTATGTTGAAGATGATCAGGCCCATCCGAAGCCCAACAAGAAAACAGCACCAGAGCCCATCAAAGCGTCTTTGTCTTCTAGTCAGCAACGGTCATCAGAATCCAGCTCGAGCAAAAGCAACGTACAAGCTAGAGCGACGACAGCTTGCGGTACGACAAAGGGAGCGTTTCACCTTGAGCTGTCAAACCCCTTCTCAGCCCTTGATTCAGCACCTGATGCAGATCTTGACATGTGTCTAGATCATTAGGGCTTTCATCATTTCATATAAATATGTAATCGCTTGTAAGCTGAAGTTTAAGTTGAGAAAGATAAAATAAAATCTGCATTTCTTCTTCACCAAAGTCTACTTTCTTTAATTCCAACCGACCTAGTGAAAATAAAACACAAACTTCATTGATAAGATTGTAACACTGAGGACACAAGAAAATTCCTTAACGATTGGCCTTGGCAACTCTTTCAATCTCATCCTTCTTCTTGATAGCATAGCTGCAAGAGATAACAGTATATTACTATTAGCTTGACTAATGAACAATAATGAAGTCACTAAGAGTGTGCAGTACCTGTTGGAGGAGCCCTTGGCTGCGTTGATAAGTTCATCAGCAAGGCACTCGGCAATAGTCTTGATGTTTCTGAAAGCAGCCTCACGAGCACCGGTGGTAAGCAGGAAGATAGCCTGGTTTACACGTCTTAGAGGGGAGATATCAACGGCCTGTCTCCTCACAACACCAGCTGATCCAATTCTTGTGGCATCTTCACGCGGACCACTGAGCTCAACCAACAAACAAAACAACTCTTAAGTAAAAAAAACAAAAAAATGCAAACTGTTGCGACGGTATAACAGTATAAACATGTTGCTTACCTGTTGACAATGGCATCGATGATGACTTGGATTGGATTGGCATCAGTCAAGAGGTGGATGATCTCCATGGCGTGCTTGATGATTCTCACCGCCATCAACTTCTTTCCGTTGTTTCTTCCGTGCATCATGAGAGAGTTCGTGAGCCTCTCAACGATGGGACACTGAGCCTTCCTGAATCTCTTCACAGAGTATCTTCCGGCGGTGTGGGGAACAAAGGTGGCGTGTTTAGCTGCCTGGACTCCAATATAGTCAACAAGACTGATGTCTGTCACCTACAAGACATCGAAAGATAAACAAAAGCAACCGTTACTAAAAACACTTCAGATCTCACAAACACACAAAATGACAAGTACCATTTAGATATATGTAAGTGTTACAACCAGAACAAGAGCATTACGTTATAACAAGCATTGCAAAATAAAAATGAAAACAAGAACAGCACTGTGAACATTGACAAGTGTTACAATTTGATATTAGTAAAGCTAATGTGATAGTGATACGGACAAAACAATTGTAATAAATCACCAAATCTAAAGATAATTGCAAATTTGTAAGGCTAGATTCCAACTACGTCTGCTACATTGAAACGAAGATGCAAAATGGAGACGAAATAAAGAAGAATTAATCGTTAGTTTACCGAGACGTCGTCATAGGTCCAACGGTTGAAGAGCTTGACCTCGTTGGTGAGCTGCTGCTGAATCTCGGCGTCGATTTCTACGGCGGCGGCCATGGCTGTGTGAGAAACAGAGTGCGAGGTAAATTGACAAATGCCAGAAGAGAGTAAGCAAGAGAGAAAGAGGGATCACCTGAGATCGTTACGCGGTTGCGCGGGATGAGAGTGACGGCAGAGAGTGAGACCAAAAACGCTTCAAGAGGACGGACGAAAACCCTAAGACGACGATTTATATACACAAATGTGAAATTAGGGTTTTGGGCTCTAATGTAAAACCTGTCTAAATGGGCTTGTTTATCCATTACAGAACCGGGTTAATGTGTTCCACGGTTTATTTGTGGTTTAGCTGGTTGACTTGCAGGACTATTGTAAAATTTGTAATTGTAATAAAATTATCAAATACATGTTATATGTAAATAATCTACATTTTTAATTTATTCTTTTAATACAAATTATGAAATATTTACATAATTAATAATTAAATCAAATACATGGTGGTTTTGATTTTCTAATGATGAAAGCTTAATTAATTCTTTGAATTCATGTACCATTTTGCATTGGTTCAATGATTATTCTTGCAAAGACATCAAAATTCAAAAGGACTAATCCTTAGTATGCACATGTACAAAGTCATGTTGCCTCCAAGCTACAAAGAAGAAGAAGAGATGTATACAAAGAAAAACTGCAAATGTTCACCATGAAAGCTAGAAGAAGGGGAATAACAGGTACTCTGCATAAAAGAGATTCCATATAAACCGGTAATATCCTGCGATAGCTTCCTGCAATAACAAAAAATGTTTCTATATTCCATTAGATACACACTCCATTGATATATTATTCACATCATCATCATCACATTCTGACATCATTTCATGATAAGATGTTGATGTTCTGCAGAAGTGTTTTTACCTTTGTGTAGTTTGCTTTTTCTAGCACCCATGTCTACAAAAGGAAGAACATCAGTGATATTAGACACTGATGAGATTATGGCAATGTATAATAAAGTATATAACATTAATGAAGGTTTTTGGGACATTATCTTAGCCTGACTATGATCAATGAGATACATAAGAGTATCTTGGGATGCATTACCTGGAAAATCAAGCATGCAGCCAAGATCATATGTGCAGGAATCATCAAGCTACCTCTAAAAACCTGTCAAATGTTTAAAGCATAGACGCTTAGCGTTTCAAAGCTGCGTACCGAGCAACTGATAGTATTCAAGCAAAAGAAAAATGTGAGAAAAAGATTATCAAGCTGATGAATGTAGTAATGGTGTTCATTCTTTAAATTGACAGAAACTGGGGAGATAGAGATGTGTTCACCTGAGGCATGTAGAAAGCTAGCGATATCGCAGAAATATAGTTCACTAGCAGAAGTCCAGAACCGAGGAATGCAATGTTCCTCACTCCAAGCTTTGTTGCTAGAGTTGATATTTGGAACCTATTCAAAACCAGTCACAAAAAATGATTGATTAGGCTATAACTTAGAAACAGAATCTCCCCTGCAATGGAGTGGAAGAAGGAATCAGGGTTTATGGTTGATAAGCTTGAACCAAGGCGTAAACATAACAAATCAAATGGAGCTGGTTAGTTTAATTGGATGCGATGCTGATCACATGTTTAACTGCAATGCTATATGTGCAATGACCTACTTGCGATCTCCTTCAACATCAGGAAGATCCTTTGTAATAGCAATGACCAGTGCAAACAGTGTCACAAAAGACGTGATGAAAGCCACCGGTGCACTACAAATACGAAACATAGAGTTGAGTATTTCGACCTATGTATCAAGTGTTGTGCATATGGCTACTAACCTCCACTGAAAGGAAAGTCCAAGAGCAGCTCTAGTAGCATGGTACACACCGAAATTAAGAAGGAAACCTCGTACCTGATCATCAAATGTCAATAACAAAAGACAAGTTACTGAATGCCATGGTGATAGTTGCCTTATCAGACACAGAAGCATAATAAAACACAGCCCCTTACCGTGGCAATAATAAGAAATGCTGCAACTGGATATCTCTTCATTCTAAATGGTGGAACAGAATAGATAGTCCCCAGAAAAAGACCAAGAGAGTATAGGCATGTAATGAATGGACCAAAGTTGAATCCAACAACTGTTAGCCCTGCAACAGCGAAAAATATCACCAGCAGCCAAGCAGACTGCACTGAGAGATCTCCTGCTGCTATTGGTAAGTACGGTTTGTTCACTCTGCATGAAACACTTTCGACTTCAAACAAGTGGATGCAATCATCATATACAGAATGTAGTATCAATTCAATCTCACTCTCAAGACTAGTGAAGAGTTTCCATAGCACAAATGAACAGAACATGATGCTTCATAGTGATGCTACATTAAATAATCATAGAGACCAATGTACATCTGCATCTAATGGGTGCCACATACTTGTCAATTCCAATGTCGTAGATCTGATTGATGCCAACTATATAACCATTCCCACATATAAGAGCAAGAAGACCTGAAAGAGCCTTGAGTACCAGGCTCCATTTGATCAGATGAGTGTTCTCTATCAAAGCTCTTGCCACCAAGGCACTGCCATTAAAAATTTATCAGTTAGTCAAAAATGAAACCCTTTCAATGAAACAGTATTGCAACATAATACTAACGTGGATCCTAAAGCTGTTCCTCGGATGGTATGCGGCCTAAGAAATCTCCAGCAAGCGTTCTGGAAACGCGCAATTTTATCAAGAACTGGATCGGAACCAGCAGCACCAGCCTGAGAACTTGCCTGAGAAGCAACATTAAGATGTTGTTCAAATGAATGAATGGCATTTTTCACTGGAACAGATTGAAAAAGATTCTGTTCCAGACAAAAAGTATATTCCACCCAAACTTGACTAAAAGTCAACGCAACGGCTAACATGCTTGTTAACCAACGAGAAACATAGAATGAAACCTTACCCGAATCGAGATTTTTCTGTAGTTGGTTGAAACAAATTTCGACCGCATATAAGAACTTGGTAAGCTCGTGAAGCCAACATCTTGAGACCGGCCTAGAAGCTTCCCAGCTAAATGCACAGAAGGCCGGTGATGATGATGATGGGAAGCTGCTAAAAAACGAGGTGATGAAGAGGAGAACCGAAGACAATGTGGTTGAGAGATTGAGAGTTCCATTGATGCCACTAGCCACACAAAAACTCTCTTACTCTACCACTTGCTGTTACGACCAAACCATTAAAGAGATTGCATTTTGCAATCCGGTTCCTCTATTCTTGAAATCTATCAGAAGAAGCCCTACAACTTTTCATTTGATTTAAATTTTTTAAATCATAATTAATTGATAAAGTAAATACAAAACTGGATTACATTTTGATAAGTTAAACCAATATTGAAAGATAAAACATACAAAATTTTGTTAAGAAGGGGGATAGAAAACACACTTCATGTTAAATTTGGTCTCTCTTAAGAGATGTCAAGAAAAATTTGGTTCGGTTTCAGCTTGTGCTTTAGAGAAAGCTTCTGAGCTCTTTGACAATGCTTCAGCTTCATCGGAAGCACTTGAGTTGATTGTCTCTGCTCCCTCTTTATTCTCCCCCTTGTCCGTGATGACTATTCTTGAGGGAACTTCGCTTTTGGTTTCAGCTGGTATCTCTGTCTCTTTATTCTCTTTATCAATGTTGTCATTGACTTCAGTCTCTAAACCTTTCGTTTCATTTGTTCTTGTCTGTTTTGTCTCTGCTTCTTCTTCATTCTCCTCCTTTTCTATGGCTATTCTTAAGGGAACTTCACTTTTGGTTTCAGCTGATATCTTTGTCTCTTTATTATTCTCTTCATCAATCACGTTATTAGCTTCAGTCTCTAAACCTTTGGTTTCACTTGTAGTTGTCTGCTTTGTCTCTGCTCCCTCCTCATTCTCCTGCTTGTCCATGATGACTATTCTTGAGGGAGCTTCGCCTTTGGTTTCAGCTGATGTCTCTTTATTGTTCTCTTCATCAATCATGTCATTGACTTCAGTCTCTACACCTCTGGTTCCATTTGATTCGCCTTCTTCGTTAACGTTCTCTCCTATCTCAGCATCAGAAACTTTCTTCCCATCTTCCACCACTGCATCATCTACTTCCTTTGAAACAGCCGTCTCTGGTTTCTCTTTGATCTCAGCTTCTTCTAAAGCATTCTTCTCTGTATTATCAGTTTTATCAGAATCTAAATCAGCAACCTTCTTTGGTTCGATCACTAAATCCCCCAGCTTTGAATCAACCTCCTTGACGAGATTCGTCAGCGCTCTTGCATTTCGAGCTTCAGACAACCGAGTTTCCAACTGCTGTATCTGTTCGGCTCTGGGTTTGAGATCATCCACAGACGCTCCTTTATACAAACCCTTAAGAACACACATCAAATGAGACTCCACACTATCCAAACAATGCCGCTGAACCTCGCACTGACGCACATCAGCCAAACAACCAACACCACGAAACGGACAGTTCACAAGCTTCATCGAACAAACAGTAATACAATGCCTATCCATCTCCCTCCTCATAATACTCCCCTCCGAGCACCCCTGCTCGCAGGGGATCATCTTGAACGGACAAACAGAGTCATGACTCTCCCTCTGGTTCGCGCAGAAAACCTCACCGCACCCTTCGTTCCCACAATCCATCGTCCTATAACCACACTCCAAAACGTGCTCCTCAAGCTCTCTTTTAGTTTGAAACTTCCTCTCGCAGTGAGAGAGGCCTTTGAAGTCGACGTTCTTGAGCATCGTCTGGGCTAGAGACTCGATGTGATCGGTCGGCCAGAAGCCGCCGCTGGCCTCCATCTCCTGAGCGAAGTCGTCGATGCTGTCCTCTCTCCTCTCGCTGAGGAGCCAGTTAGAGACGCGGCTGAAGAGGTTCCTCTTGGAGGCCGCGAAGTCGTCAACGAAAGTGGATACTACGTCGTAGGGATGATCGTGAGGAGGCTCGGCGATCTCCGTATTGTTGCCTTGGAGGAGGATGTGGTCGGCGACGAAGGTTTCGCTTCTGTGGTTTAGGTAAGAGATCATTTCGGTTTTGATTTCGGAGGCGACGGAGCCTGGGGTTTTGAAGAGGTCTCCGGTGGTGTTGTCGACGGAGGCGGTGGATAGGCCGGGGAGGAGGAGGAGGGAGATTTTGTGGGCGAGTTGCGTGTCGTAGAGGTCGCAGTTGAAGGAAGGTCCTGCTTCTTTGTGGTCGTTGATTTTGTCAGGATCTGATACAGGAGGAGGATCCATTTTTGATGTGAATCTCTGGAACAGAAACTTAAAACGATTCAGACAAGACAACCCTTACAACCACGATCTAGAAATTTGCAGATTATAGGATCAGGGCATTTACACGAAAGGTTCGATATTACTAGCAAAATCAATGTAGAAACGAAAAAGGACAAAACTTTACCTAGAGTTCTTGTCCTAAACAGACAACGGGGGACAATCGCAGCAAGAACTATTCTGATCAAAAGGAATAAGAAAGGAGAAGGGAGAGGGAGAGAGGGGGGCGCGACGCACCTTTGGTTTTTGGCGCAATGATCGGTCTTTTTAAAGTCTCTCCCTTTTTTTTTTGGTTTCTCTCCGTCTGTATAACAAAACATTAAACTCTCAAATGCTAAAAAGTGCATCTCCAACAACATAAAAATGTTTTTCTTATCTACGTATACATACTACATAACATGCTTTCACCTTTTTTTTTTACAAGAAGACACTCTGACAGTCTGACATATATATAAAGTTGGAATCTTTATCTCTCCCTCTGATGGATAAAAAAATTAATCTTTACACGGTTACACCCATCCGGTTTGAGATGGCGATCTTATGTCGGTGCTATTACTACTATCTGTGCGAGAGTCATAATAGTGGGTGAGAGAATTGATGATCTGAGCTCTCTGACTTAACAGGTGATAGAACCTCCTACTTCACGAACTGGAAGTACAAATCATACCCAAAAAAAAAAACATTACAGGATTATTACTAAGTTTATTTTACGTATTATGTTAAAATATAGTATATTATAAAGTTGTGTTATTGAACAGTGTCGTCACTGATTAAAATTTGTCCTTTTAATCTCTAGAGACAAAGAGAGAGAGAGAGAAGAAAACTAAAGAAAGGACGATCCTTTTGCCGGTTCCTTTGATGGCGGCTCCGGAGGATGAATCTTCCGCTCAGTCTCAGTCCTCCTCTGCCACTGCGGCTCCCACTCCTCCTCCTCCTTCCTCCGCTGGGGATCATTACCTCGCTAAATGCGTCCTCCGCCCCAGCGTCGTTCTCCAGGTTGCTTACGGCTATTTCCGCTCTCGCTCCTCCCGCGACATAGTTTTCGGCAAGGTTAGGCTTTTTCCCCCTTCTTCCGGTAAATCATCAATACCTCTTTTGGATTTATGTGGAAAATTTGTTTCCGTTTATATATCTCTCTTATAGGGATTGAGATTTGGTACTCAAGAATCTCCAATTGTCTCTGTTGGGGGCATTGCCAAAAGAGGAAACTTTGTATGCTTTCTTGTGGTTACAGTGTGGAAGTTGCATTATTAGGAATACTATAAAAAGATCAAGGCTTTTTTGTTAATTATGGATGAATAGGTAGCAAGATTAGTATCTCTAGAGGAGGAATCCAGTCATGCCTATATATATATGTTCAGCAAGTCTATTAACCCTAGCTTGAAACTCACTTTTTGTTTGTTTGTTTCTTCTTAATTTATAAAAGTTTATTTTTAGTATGGTTGCATTTACTGAGGAGATTAGTAACGTTTTTCCAGATTTAGTTACTCGTTTGGTCCTATGAGTTAAAGCACTTAGGGCATCATGGATCGGATCCAGGATTATTTATGTGTTTGTTTGTGGGAAAAGCTTTTTTTATCTATATTAATTTGTGTGAGCCAGATATATTAATATCTTGCTCTTTAATCAGTAACTAGAATGTTTTTTTTTTTGTTTGGCTCACATCAGGAGACCTGCATAGAGTTGGCGGTTATTGGTGAAGATGGGAATGTTGAATCGGTGTGTGAACAGAATGTATTTGGAACTATTAAAGATTTGGCTGTAATACCTCAGAGTAATAAACCATACTCAAATAGTTTCCAGGTATGCAATTTCCGTTCCGAATAGTTTATTTTAGTGATCCAGATTTTACTTGGTTAAAATTTTTTAAAAGGGTGACAAGCTAGCTGTGGTTTTCTTAGTCAATGGAATGCAGACGTCTGTGATTTGATATGTCAACCATCTGTTTTCTTTTTTTTACCCAGATGGGGAAAGACTTTTTGGCTGTTCTTTCTGATTCTGGAAAGCTCTCATTTCTCTCATTTAGCAATGAAATGCACAGGTTTCTTCCTTCTCCACTCCTTTTTATCTTCATTTCATTGTCATGTTACTCATTTTACTGCTATGTGGTGTAGGTTCTCGCCCATACAACATATTCAACTTTCTAGTCCAGGAAACTCAAGGGATCAACTTGGAAGAATGCTCACTGTAGATTCTAGGCAAGTTTTCATGCCAGTTTATTACATATATGATTCTGTTGATGCCTGTAGATACTACTTTTATAATAATGGTTACTAGCTGTATCTCTTTTGTATATATTACGTAGTCCTGAAGTGCTTATACTTCTGTATTCTTTAGAAAATTGAATTTGTTGGAGAGATCACGTTTTAAACCATACCGTAATGTTAGACATACTTTTTTTTTCTTAACTAGCAATGAGTAACATTGAGTCCTATTATGCATTTTGCAGCGGTCTTTTTCTTGCTGTCAGTGCATACCACGATTGCTTTGCGTTATTTTCCCTCTCAACATCGTCTATGGCTGATATTACTCATAAGGTATTTATTTCTTGTTACTTAATTTGACAGGAAAGCTGCCTTTCAACCGTGACATGATTGATATAATTTTTCGTTTTACTTATAGAGGATATTTTATCCTTCTGAAGAGGGAGGGAAGGCTAGCTCTGAGCAAGCATTATCTGGTACTATTTGGAGCATGTGTTTCATTTCTAAAGGTTTTAATGATTCCAAAGATTATGATCCTGTTCTTGCCATGGTTTTAAATAGGTAATCCTTGCAATTTTGATAAGCTTTGTTTTTAGTTACTGTACTTGCTCCATAGGAGTCTGTCATCTCAGAGTTGCTAACCTCAGTATTTTTCTGATTGTATAGGAAAGGGTCGCTCCTGAATGAGCTAGTTTTGTTTAGATGGAATGTCAAAGAGGAATCCATATCTTTAATATCAGAGTACGTTGAAGCTGGACCTCTAGCACATAGTATTGTCGAAGTTCCTCACTCCTCTGGACTTGCCTTTCTGTTAAGGATGGGTGATGCCCTCTTAATGGATCTTAGAGATTCTCAGAACCCTTGCTGTTTGGTTAGGACATCCTTAGATCTTGTTCCTGCTTCATTAGTGGAAGAGCAGTTCCTTGAAGAGTCATGTAGAGAACAAGATGGAGACGATGAGGGTCTTTTCAATGTTGCTGCATGTGCTTTGTTAGAGCTCAGGGATTATGATCCCATGTTCACCGATAATGAAAGTGACAATGGAAAGTTGAGTTCTAAGCATGTCTGTTCATGGACTTGGGAGCCGGAACATAATCATAATAATCCCCGGATGATTGTTTGCTTAGATGATGGCGAATTTTTCATGTTTGAACTCATATATGAAGATGATGGGGTTAAAGTTAATATATCAGAGTGTTTATACAAAGGTCTACCATGCAAGGAAATGTTATGTGTGGAAGGTGGATTCCTGGCTACGTTCTCCGAAATGGCTGATGGAACGGTTTTCAAAGTGGGAACCGAGAAGCTACATTGGATAAGTTCTATTCAAAACATAGCTCCGATCTTGGATTTCTCAGTTGTGGATGATCAGAATGAGAAACGAGACCAAATCTTTGCCTGCTGTGGTGTTACCCCTGAAGGCTCTTTAAGAATTATCCGTAGTGGGATTAGTGTAGAAAAACTTTTAAAAACCGCACCTGTTTATCAAGGAATCACTGGTACTTGGACTGTTAAAATGAAGCTTACTGATGTGTACCATTCGTTTCTTGTTCTGTCCTTTGTTGAAGAGACCAGGGTTTTATCAGTTGGGTTAAGTTTTAAAGATGTCACTGATTCAGTTGGTTTTCAGCCTGATGTTTGCACCTTGGCATGTGGTCTCGTTGCCGATGGTTTGTTCGTTCAGATTCACCGAGATGCAATAAGGCTGTGCATGCCCACCGTGGATGCTCATGCTGATGGCATTCCGGTTTCTTCACCATTTTTCTCCTCTTGGTTTCCTGAAAACGTCAGTATCAGCTTGGGGGCAGTTGGTGAAAATCTTATAGTTGTGTCTACGTCTAACCCTTGTTTCCTGTCTATTCTCGGGGTCAAGTCAGTATCATCTCAATGCTGTGAAATCTATGAGATTCAACGAGTAACATTGCAGTATGAAGTTTCCTGCATCTCAATTCCCCAAAAACATATTGGAGAAAAGAGACCCCTGGATAATAGTTGTAGTAAAGCTGCGATTCCTTCTGGTATGGAGCGAGGCTATACGTTTCTGCTTGGCACACATAAGCCTTCTGTTGAGGTCGTCTCCTTCTCAGAAGATGGTGGTGGTGTTCGAGTCCTTGCTTCCGGGATGGTATCGCTAACAAATACAATGGGAACTCCTATTAGTGGATGTATTCCTCAAGATGTAAGACTCGTGTTGGTTGATCACATTTATGTCCTTTCTGGGTTAAGAAATGGAATGTTGCTACGTTTTGAGTGGTCTCCCTTTCCACATAAAGAAGAGATTGATACTGTTGGGAGTGAAAGAAACAATTTACCCATCGACCTTCTGTTAATTGCCACCCGGCGTATCGGCATCACACCTGTTTTTCTGGTTCCGCTCAGTGATTCACTAGATTCAGACATCATAGCTCTTAGTGACAGGCCATGGTTGTTACAAACAGCTCGGCAAAGCCTTTCCTACACTTCCATCTCATTCCAACCTTCTACTCATGCAACTCCTGTATGCTCGTCTGAATGCCCTCAAGGAATTCTTTTTGTTGCAGAGAACTGTTTACATCTGGTGAATATATTCTGCTTTACAAATATTGGTTCCAGTTTTTTACTGACCTGCCTAATCCTGTCAATCAATGTTTAATGTTCTGAAATAGTTAGCTTGAAAAATAATTATAAACGAACAAAGAAATAGTTATTTTTCTATAGTTTAGTAGATTATACACGATAGAGTGATAGGCAGTCTATGGTTGCTTGATGTATTTGCTTGTTTTATAGGTGGAGATGGTGCACAGCAAACGTCTTAATGCGCAAAAGTTTCACATTGGAGGCACTCCGCGAAAGGTTATCTACCATAGTGAAAGCAAACTATTGATTGTGATGAGAACTGATCTGTATGATGCGTGTACGTCTGATATATGCTGCGTGGACCCGCTCAGTGGGTCGGTGTTATCGTCCTACAAGCTCAAACCTGGAGAAACTGGAAAGTCAATGGAGCTTGTACGCGTGGGAAATGAGCAGGTTCTTGTGGTTGGGACGAGTTTGTCTTATGGTCCTGCTATACTACCCAGTGGTGAAGCTGAAAGGTTTGAAATCTGATTCTTAAGTGATTACAGAAGTAAGAAGAACCTTTTGCTGATTGTGTGTTTATAACGCCTGTTTTACAGTACAAGGGGACGATTAATCATTCTCTACTTAGAACACACTCACAACTCTGATAGTGGCTCAATGACAATCTGCTCAAAGGCTGGTTCATCTTCCCAACGTACATCACCTTTTCGTGATGTTGTGGGATGCACAACGGAGCAACTATCGAGCAGTAGTCTCTGCAGCAGTCCAGATGATAACAGCTATGATGGAATCAAACTTGATGAATCTGAAACTTGGCATTTAAGATTGGCCTGTGCAACCACTTGGCCGGGAATGGTTCTTGCGATCTGTCCATACCTTGATCATTTCTTCCTAGCGTCTGCTGGCAATGCTGTAAGCCTCACTTTGATGATTTATAGTTCTGTGCTAATTGTTTATCATTCTAATGCGCTAACAAATAAGCTGCTCTACTATAGTTCTATGTATGTGGCTTTCCGAATGATAGTCCTGAGAGAATGAAGAGGTTTGCAGTGGGAAGGACTCGTTTCATGATAACATCTCTGCGCACATACTTCACTAGAATTGTCGTTGGGGATTGCCGTGATGGTGTTCTATTTTATTCTTATCATGAGGTTTGTTGTGTTGCCCCTCTCTACTAATAAACGTTACCTTCTGTTGTCCCTTTCTAATATGTCCTCCTACTTAAACTTTGGCTGTCAAGATTTGATATTCTTTCTTTCTTCCATGTTATCTGAAGGATGTGAAGAAACTTCACCAAATATATTGTGATCCAGCGCAGCGATTAGTTGCTGATTGCTTTCTAATGGATGCCAATTCGGTTGCTGTATCTGATCGCAAGGGGAGTATAGCTATCCTGTCTTGCAAAGATCATTCAGACTTTGGTACGAAACACTTGGCCTTTTTTCTTGTTGGGCATGGAATCAATATCCGTAGCTGTGTCAACTTGTAGATGGTAGATGCAGATTTTTTTTTGTCAATAGATGCAGATATTTTATTAGTGTGAATGATACACCCTGTCCATATATTACATGCTGTATCAGCCAAGGTGTATCACAGTTGTAGGAGTATGCAACTGTAGCTTCTCTTGAACTAGAATTTAGCTTATTTGCCAACTGGTCAGATGTTTCATCTCGTTAGTCTTTACTTCGCTGCCTTGTTCTTAGGATTTTTCTAGGTGCTATGGAACAAACTTGGGATGTAAAAATACTCTTAATAGATGCTTTGTTAAGATTCAGAAGAATTTTCTAACTGAAACTACCTCGTGGTGATCCAGAATATTCAAATCCGGAGTCTAACCTGAATCTAAACTGTGCTTATCACATGGGTGAAATTGCCATGGCTATCAAAAAGGTAAAATCCTAAACTTGAAAAGTTAAGTCTGCTATCTGAATTGCTCTCTGTTTCACCTTCCCCCTAACATTGTGAACAGGGTTGCAACGTTTACAAACTTCCAGCTGATGATGTGCTGCAAAGTTATGGTATTAATAAAAGTATTGACGCAGCAACTGATGACACTATCATAGCTGGCACATTACTGGGAAGTATATTCGTCTTTTCTCCTATTTCAAGGTATGACTTGAATATCAAACTGAAGGCACAGTCAGTTCATGGTATTTCGTAGCTGTATCTGCATATCATGGAATGCTTAATAGTTTTTGCAATGAATGAAAATGTAGGGAGGAATATGAACTTCTAGAGGCTGTCCAAGCAAAGCTTGTGGTTCATCCTCTGACTGCTCCTGTTCTTGGTAATGATCACAAGGAGTTCCGAGGTCGAGCGAATCCGGTAAAGTGAACCAAAAAGCAGTTCTAGATTTTCTAGATGCGCCACGAAATATCTTTTATTGGTAGTGTGAAACATAAGTTTTCACCGTGTTGCAGTCCCAAGCGACAAAGATTCTGGACGGAGACATGCTTGCTCAGTTCTTGGAGCTTACAAATAGACAGCAGGAGTCAGTTTTATCAACGCCTCAGCCATCGTCAAGCACATTAAAAGCAAATTCAAAACAAAGTTCTTCTCCGCCTTTGATGCTACACCAAGTTGTACAATTGCTTGAGCGTGTCCATTACGCTCTGCACTAGGCTATCCTCTTCTCAGCCTCCTCTCTTCCGCAAGATTGCAACTTATATTCCACGACTAACGGTTTCAGTGATCCAACCTGGTGCGCAACCTGAGTCCACATTATTTATAATAGTGGTAGCGAAGTGGTGAATTGCGTACTTGCAAGCTTATCAACATCTTTGCTTATAGGGATGCAAAAGAGTTGTAAAAATATATCCAGTCATAGGAGCTACCTTTGTGTTCTTGAGGGCAATGAGTCTTAACGACTAATCCTTATTCTCTCCCCCTCTCAGACATTTTGTGAAGGAGCATACTTCCCTATGTACAGAAGGCGAGATAAAGGTTTCTCTTAATGCCTAGGACTCGGCATCATTGTGTACATAAAAATAACCAAATGTTTACTTCATGTTATGTTAAACTTGAAATAAGTGGATAGAGAGACAAACTGAACTGATAAAAGAATATTATAAATTTTAGTTATCTAGTGGTATGTTCCAAATGATCCATTTGTTATCAACAGTTCGTGCTCAGGTTAAAACTGAAAAAAATATTATTTTTGTTTATCTAATAATGTTTACAAATTAACCATAGTGTCCATAACCTAATGAAGCAATGGTACTCAACCATAATAGACTCTATAATACAGGTTTGGCGCGTTGTTCGCGGAGTTATCAGACTGATCAAACTCCTCAAGTTCACGAGCTGCATGCGTATCGAATCTAAATTGAATGTGCATGCCGTCACATTGCGTTTATAGTGCTAACCAAACCCATGTTTATCAACTTTGTACACATATATGCAGTCATGCTCTCCAGCAACGAAGTCAAGTTGCTCCCTCACTTGTATGTTATTCAACTCACTCGAGTCTAATCGAAATTGCAACATAACAAAATATGGAAACTATGCTATAACTGTGTAAGCAAAAAAGTTCTTATATAAGAAACACAAGCATACAATTATTGATCTCAGTTTATAAATATTGATAAATAAAATAAATTTCGCAAACATAACAATTAGAGATAGGCATTTAAGAACATTTTGAACAAATGGATTAAAATATTTACACTACTAACGGTTCCCTCGCAGATTTAGACTAATGAAAAAAGAACTTTAATTAAACTGAACATATTTACCACGTCTTAGCTTCCTTAAAGAAACGTAAACATATATTTAACACTCCTAAAATGGTTGAAGATTCTGAAAGCTTGTGTTCATTAGACCAACATTATCGTGGTCCTAGGACCAAGTCCTAAGTAATATTGGGCCTAGAAATAAATAAAAAAGACTGTAATTCTAAAGAAACGAAAGCAAAATGTCCTTAATTAAGAAGTTTCTGTGTTGGTCCTTAGTGACAGCTGGCAGAATGCCATTCGCCGATAAACCCTCCCTCCTCTTTCGTCTCCCTCTCTCCTCTTTCGTCTTCATTCATTGTTGATTTGTGCCTGCTGAGATTTAGATGTTATTGATTCCTCAAAAAAAATTATGTTTCTTCTGAGGAGGAGATCCGATCCGGCGAGGCTGCTGATGGTTCGAGACTTGCCGGCGGCGGCGGGGAGAGGGCGGATTCGGGGAGGAAGATGCGTATGGAGAGGGAGGTTAGGGGATCGATGTGGATGTCTTTGGTGGCAACACCGGTGGTGAATAACGGATTCGGAGGGGAGACGGATTTTTCGGGTCGGGTCGTGAACGCCGAACGGATCCGATGAGGATGAGGAGTCTGATTGGAGGAAATTAGGGTTGCTCAGATTATTACGGATCCATGGAGGAGATTAGGGTTAGTGGAGAGAATGGAGGATTACTTCGATTTGGAGCTTTTGGTTGAAGGATTGTGAAGTTTGTGTTTGTTCTTTCACAAGCCAGAACTTACATTAACAACCGATAATGTAAACATTTGCAATTGTCCTTCCTCTTGTCTCTTAAGATCACAAATACTAATAATTAAACCTAAGGATTCAAATTTGAATCCCATCGATAATGTTGGTCTTATAAGTTTAATATTCAAGAAACCGCCAGCAAGTGCCTACATAATTTTCAACACGCAAAAATAAAAACATTATTCATTCTCTACGGTCTTTCCACTGAGAATCCAAACTACTCTAACTAGCTGTTGTATAAGATTCTGAAGCATATGATCATATATTAACTTGAAATTAAAGAAACCGACAGCTAGATAACATAAACTAATTTCACATGCAACAAAAAAACCGATGATATATATATATATATGTATTGCATTTCTTTTTCATGTTAAATAAGTCAATGGAGCATGGACTGAGGAAAAAAGAAGAAAAGAATTTTCGTGTAATTAATTATGAAAAGTTTTGGTGTAAAAATGTTTAAATGGTTTATACTAGATGTTTTTTTTTGTAAATGGATATATACTAAGTTTTGTTGACTAATCTAATCTATTAAAAGAGAAATCCAAATAAAATTTGACCCAGATTTTTCCTGCATAATTACAAGAGAATGCCACTGAATTTTTTTTGTCATTTAACACATTTCTAATCCTTCCAAATTCGATTGCCTTAATTAAATTAAACCGTTTATTACCAAATCTCGGTTTATGTAGGACTTAGTTACAAATATTATTTCATTTTTCATTCGTAACATGTAACCAGCATGTTTACATATAAAACAAACCAACTCTGGTCAACTAAAATACATAAGCTTAATACTGTTCACATTTTTTAATCATAATGTAATGTACGATTACTTTGTTTCTAAAGATTTTGCTTCTAAAGATTTCATGTTAGTAAAAATAAACTATATGTTACGGATTTTGATGCCTTATCGTTTTATTCCTACTATGAAAATCCATAGAGTCAGATAGTGTGATTCATCAAAAAATATTGTTTACATAGCCACCAATAAATCAATCAATTCGGAAAGCTTTGTCTCTGTGATGGAATTTGATCCCTGAATTCTATAAAATACTACCAGACCAAACCGAGAACAGTTTTATGTATCGCAATGCATGTATCCTATGATTTAAAATATTTCCGGTTTATAAATAACGTTTTAGTGATATACTAAAGCTATAGCTACCATCCACATAATCTAAAACTGTATATCCAAAAAATAATACTAAAATCAATGATATTTAATAACTGTTCCTATATTTAAGCAATCACAGTAATAATACGATATCAATTAAAATATATAAAAAAAATCTGCAGTTGACTAATTCATGGAATATCCTTTTCTATACACTATCAAATAAATTGGAAATGTGTTGATTTAATCATAAATGCCAATAAAATTTAAAACCAATATTCGACATACCTTTTTTTTTCTTGACAACGAACGGATTCATCATCCTATTAATAAACCCAACCTTTAATATCATTTGTATTTTCCTAATTTAATGACTTATTTCCTAATTAGATCCTAAATAAAATAACAAATTAATTACAATTTAATGCAACTGATAAATACCTAATCCTACATTTTAGCATTTATTATCTTTCCTAAATACAAAATTATAAGAAAATCCTTACAAAATCGATTTTTAAACTCATTTTAATTTTAAAATCTAAATTTTAAATAACTAATTAATATACATGAAAACAGTTTAATGTTATCTATATTATTAAAACATGAATATCATTTTTTTTAAAAAAAATGTTTGGAAATATGGATATCAGTTTAATAAATCAAGTTTGTTTGGAAACATGAAAAACAATATAAAAATGTAATGTTGTTTGGAAACATGATGTATAGTAGTATATTAAGAAAAAAAATGTAATGAGCTTATATTATTAATAAAAAAATTTAAAAAATCATTATATTATGAAAAACTATCTATTTGGGCCAGCTATAAAATATACAAAATAGAATAATCTATTTACCTAAAAATATTTTTTTTGTCAAAATAATCATAACTTAAAATTTAAAATTTATATACATATTTCAAATCAAAATTATAATTTAATTTTGATTTATATCAAAAATTGATTTAAATGCATATTCAAAATTTTATTTTTTACTAAAATAGTTTCAATAACCATTATTAAAAAATTTTTTTCTATATATATTAGAAACATACAATAAAAATCTCAATTTCATATACCAACTTAAATTTAGGGTTTTTATTTCACATTAAATTTTAAAAATATTATATATTATTATTCATATGATGGTACATATAAAATACTATATGATTATTTATATGATGGTATGTATTTAATACGTTTAATTTACAATGACATATATGATGTGTAATAGTGACTAGGGTAGATTTTCGGGTATCCATTCAAGTTCGTTTCGAATTTGTTTGAGTTTTGGGTTTCCAGAGTCAAATATCTCAGCCGCATTCATATATTTTAAATTTCGGTTTGATTCTATTCGGATCTTTGCGGGTTCGGTTTGAGTTTGGATAACCATTTAAATTATTTTCAAAATTTTAATGTCATTATATACTTGAAGTTTTTCAAAACCTATAAAGAATACCTAAACTCAATTAACATATAGATTGGTTTGGTTTAAATATTTGGATACAAAAATAATTATTATTTTAAGTATTTTTGTGCTTTAAGTCTACTTTAACTATTTTACATATTTTTTGACTACTTTTATATATTTTAAAGTTTTTTTAACTAACTTAAGAGTATCATATATATTCTGAATGTTTTTATATACATTAAATCTAAAAATAATTAATGTATGTAAGTATATAATATTTTGTGCTAATTGGGTATCCGGAATACTTCGGTTTGGATTGGATTCAGTTTCATTTATCTAAATATCAAAAATTTGAATAATTTGGATATATAATCAACTTCAGTTTGGGTTTAATACTACTCTTCCGAATTGAAATCGGTTCGGTTCTTCAGATTTGTATTTTTTATTCAGTCCATATTTTTAACATGAAAAACAAATAACAAAATATTTCTGAAGTATACATCCGCGCGGACGCATGGATCAAAATCTAGTTAAGTCGTTAAATAAGAAAATAAGAACTGACAGTTGGTTATTAACATTGCAACTTAGATATACCATTTCATATAAATATTATCGGTTGACTATATGATATAAATGTGTATCATAAGCTTGAGGGTTTCCTGAGGTTTTGGTTTGGAAGTAGAGAAATAAGCTCTTAATGTAGGAATGGTAGTACTGCAAAAAACTTGAATTCTTGCTGCGCTTGATGTAAAAATATTTTTTTTTTTGATGAATACAAATTTAACATTCATTAAAAAAAGTGTATCATAACCCCAAATTTTTAAAATACGAAGACCCTTTAAAAAAGTGTGTATCGTAACCAACAAGAAACAAATAAAATTAACATTACTTAGCGAGCATGCTATATACAAGTTAAATACACGGTATACACCTAAGTGCTATGGCAGGTCATTGCATGAAATAAAAACTCAATTAAGTGCATGCAAGTCTTATATCCAAAACCTAACTATTGACCTAAATTTTGATCTCTATGCAAACAAGTTCCCAAGAAATGGTGATGGAGGAGACATCAAGAACAACGTCGCCTTGCTCAGTGGTATCAGAGTTTGAAGGAACAGTTTTAAAGAGCGATGATCCATTCTCTTACTTCATGCTCCTTGCCTTTGACGCATCTGGTGTGATCCGTTTCGCCGTTTTGCTGTTTCTTTGGCCCGTAAACACACTCCTTACAGTTTTCAGCTACAAAGACGCCGCTCTCAAGATCATGATCTTTATAGCAACGGCTGGTCTCCGCGACTCAGATATCGAGCTGGTGGCTAGAGACGTCTTGCCCAAGTTTTACATGGATGATTTGAGCATGGACACGTGGAATGTTTTCAGCTCGTGCAAGAAAAGGATCGTTGTGACGAGGATGCCCCGAGTTATGGTCGAGAGGTTCGCAAAGCAGCATCTTAGAGCCGAACAGGTAATCGGTACAGAGCTAATCGTGAACCGATTTGGTTTTGTCACCGGTTTGATTCAGGAAACTGATATCGATAAAACTGTTTCAAACCGTGTCGCTAGCTTGTTTGTTGACCAGAAGCCTCATCTAGGTCTTGGAAGAATACCGGCTTGTACAACATTCTTATCGTTATGTGAGGTAATTCTATAACAAAAAAAAGAGAAAGGGTAACGGCTAACGGGTGGAATAGCCCCAAGTCGGTCATGAGATTCATAGGGTTTGAAAGAATTACGCATTGATAATTAAAATGACCAATACATATATTTTTAGTTAATTTGTAAACCGAATGATCTATACTTAATTAACCATTTAAATTTTGACATTCGTTCATGTTGCTACATCTAAGATCGGTCCTGTCTAGAAATTTCACAATTTGAAGTGTTGAAGTCTCCTCTCCATGAGTGAGCTAAGAACATATTAAGATGATTGATCTTAGTGAAGTAAAACCATTAACAAATCTTTGCTAAATAATTTGAATGGAAATGATATTATGGTTAACTAGGATTTGTGACAAACAAAAAAGAGTTTAACTAGGATATATATATATACTAGACATAAGCCCGTTGCGTTGCAACGGGTTTTGTTTGATGTTTTAATTTAATAATTAATTGTTTTATTCAATAAATTGTTAAAATTTTATTATGTTAGGATTTGTTCTAAAGGAAAACATTCTATTTTATAATTCTCTTTTTTGTTTACAATTTAAATATACAAATATTATTAAATAATCTTTTTTTTTGTTTAAGATTTAGAAAAGGTAAATTACTGTTATATAAACTTGTACAATTTATCTTCTCTTTAGAAGTTTTTTAACAAATTGCTATCAAATAATTATTTCTAGTTTATAATAAATAATTAAAAAATACTATTTTTATGATGTATATCAATACTATTTTACAGTTCTTTTATTAGCTGTATAATTTTTAATATCATGTTTATCTTCAAATTCTCTCTTAAATATTATCAAATAATTGTTTACAATTCTATTTTGGTTATGACTTAAAAATATGATAAAAATCTCTTTTGATTAAGATTTTTAGAAAGGAAAAAAATTATCAAAAGTTATTTTACAGTTTCTTGGGTTTTATAAAATAAATTGATATTAAATAATCTTTTACGGTTCTATTTTATCTAGGATTAAGAAAAATGAAATTACTATCAAATAATTATGTCCAGTTAATATTAACTATTTTTAAAAGTTGGCATTCTCAAGGTTAGGCTTTCTCAATACCAGTAATATTTTTTTCAATTTTTTTTGTTAATTAATTTTTTTAGTATCATATTTATCAATAATTTTTCAAAGTGAAAATTACTATTAAGTCAAATTTTATAATTTGCTCTGATCAGGATTTTTTTTTTAAAAAAATCTTATTTGCTAATTAAAAAGAAAAATATTTTATGAATCTCTTTTATTTAGGATTTTAGGAAAAAAAAAGTTATTTTCACATAATGGCATATTTTAATTGTTTTAACTGATATATGTCACAATCATATCCGGTGAAATATGTTTTTCATTTTGGTTTATAATTTTTTAACACAAAACTATTAAAAGTAAAGTTAGTTAATTATACAAAAAATAAGATTACTTTTACAGTTTTATTTTATTTAAACTTTTAGAAAAAGAAAATTAATTATTTTATAATTGGGTTTTTTTGATATTTTTATACAACTAAATTATTTTCATAATGTTTTTATTAATTATATATATATATATATATCATATACATTATTTGAGAACTGATTTTATCTCATATCCTCTGAACAGTGATAAATACCATAAGATGTAATAAAGATAAGAGGAAAAATTAAGTTGTATCAAGTAATTAAAAAAAATACTCAGGTAGCTTAGACCTAAATATAGATGTGAACTATTTGTAGCTATTTTTTGTCATAAATGTTTAACATACAAATATCTATTAGAAAAGGAAAATTGGTTACTTATAAGAAATAATAAGAGTACTTTTTTAATTTTCTTTTTGTTTAGAATTTTTAAAAAAGAATATTATTTATTTTATAGTTATTTTTTCTATATGATTTTATTAAAAATTTATTATACTTGTAGGGTTTCATAATTCGTTTCTGTTTAATATTTTTGCTTAAAAGTCAATATTTATCTTTAATTATTCTCTTTCTTTAATATCTTTGAAACCAATATATATATATATATATATATATATATATATATATATATATATATATATATATATATATATATATATATATTTAAAAAAAATAATTACTTTCAAACAGATTCTTATAATTATTTTTATACTTTTTTAAAAAGAAGAAATTACTATCAAATGTTTAAATAATATATAATTTTAAAGACTATGTAATTGTAAACATCACTTTCAAATAGCTTCTTACAATGATTTTTTCTTTAGAACTTTTTTTTATAATGAAAAGTATTATCAAATATTTTTCTTTCAAATATAATGTAAAAAAACTATATAATAGTAATTTTACTTTTCAAAGATCTTATTTTGTAATGGAAATTTTACTTTCATCAATCTCTTTTAAATCCTAAATGAAAAATAATTGTATCATATTTTTGACACTTGTCACAAATATTTTGAAATAAACTACAATTTTGTTGCATAATTCTATTTTCATGATTTAAAAAATGCAAAATTAGAGTTTTTTGAAAAGGAAAATTGTTTTCATATAGCTTATACAATTTTATTTTATTTTTTTATTATTTTTTATAGGAAGCTTACTATTAGATAATTATAAGTATAGAATTTTATTTTTTTTAACAATATATTGTTTAAAATTTTAAAAGGAAAAACTATTAAATAATTATTATAATTCTATTTGTTCATATTTTTTTTTAAAAAAGGAAAATTATTTTCGTCTAACTTTTACAATTTTCTTTTATTTGGATATAAAAAAAGGAAAAATACTATTAATTAATATATATATATATTTTAAAAAAATAATTACTTTCAAACAGATTCTTATAATTTTTTTTATACTTTTTTAAAAAGAAGAAATTACTATCAAATGTTTAAATAATATATAATTTTAAAGACTATGTAATTGTAAACATCACTTTCAAATAGCTTCTTACAATGATTTTTTCTTTAGAACTTTTTTTTATAATGAAAAGTATTATCAAATATTTTTCTTTCAAATATAATGTAAAAAAACTATATAATAGTAATTTTACTTTTCAAAGATCTTATTTTGTAATGGAAATTTTACTTTCATCAATCTCTTTTAAATCCTAAATGAAAAATAATTGTATCATATTTTTGACACTTGTCACAAATATTTTGAAATAAACTACAATTTTGTTGCATAATTCTATTTTCATGATTTAAAAAATGCAAAATTAGAGTTTTTTGAAAAGGAAAATTGTTTTCATATAGCTTATACAATTTTATTTTATTTTTTTATTATTTTTTATAGGAAGCTTACTATTAGATAATTATAAGTATAGAATTTTATTTTTTTTAACAATATATTGTTTAAAATTTTAAAAGGAAAAACTATTAAATAATTATTATAATTCTATTTGTTCATATTTTTTTTTAAAAAAGGAAAATTATTTTCGTCTAACTTTTACAATTTTCTTTTATTTGGATATAAAAAAAGGAAAAATACTATTAATTAATATATATATATATATTTTAAAAAATAATTACTTTCAAACAGATTCTTATAATTTTTTTTATACTTTTTTAAAAAGAAGAAATTACTATCAAATGTTTAAATAATATATAATTTTAAAGACTATGTAATTGTAAGCATCACTTTCAAATAACTTCTTACAATGATGATTTCTTTAGAACTTTTTTTTATAATGAAAAGTATTATCAAATATTTTTCTTTCAAATATAATGTAAAAAAACTATATAATAGTAATTTTACTTTTCAAAGATCTTATTTTGTAATGGAAATTTTACTTTCATCAATCTCTTTTAAATCCTAAATGAAAGATAACTGTATCATATTTTTGACACTTGTCACAAATATTTTGAAATAAACTACAATTTTGTTGCATAATTCTATTTTCATGATTTAAAAAATGCAAAATTAGAATTTTTTAAAAAGGAAAATTGTTTTCATATAGCTTATACAATTTTATTTTATTTTTTATTATTTTTTATAGGAAGCTTACGATTAGATAATTATAAGTATAGAATTTTATTTTTTTAACAATATATTGTTTAAAATTTTAAAAGGAAAAACTATTAAATAACTATTATAATTCTATTTTTTCATATTTTTTTTAAAAAAGGAAAATTATTTTCGTCTAACTTTTACAATTTTCTTTTATTTGGATATAAAAAAAGGAAAAATACTATTAATTAATATATATATATATATATTTTAAAAAATAATTACTTTCAAATAGATTCTTATAATTATTTTTATACTTTTTTAAAAAGAAGAAATTACTATCAAATGTTTAAATAATATATAATTTTAAAGACTATGTAATTGTAAACATCACTTTCAAATAACTTCTTACAATGATGATTTCTTTAGAACTTTTTTTTATAATGAAAAGTATTATCAAATATTTTTCTTTCAAATATAATGTAAAAAAACTATATAATAGTAATTTTACTTTTCAAAGATCTTATTTTGTAATGGAAATTTTACTTTCATCAATCTCTTTTAAATCCTAAATGAAAGATAACTGTATCATATTTTTGACACTTGTCACAAATATTTTGAAATAAACTACAATTTTGTTGCATAATTCTATTTTCATGATTTAAAAAATGCAAAATTAGAATTTTTTAAAAAGGAAAATTGTTTTCATATAGCTTATACAATTTTATTTTATTTTTTATTATTTTTTATAGGAAGCTTACGATTAGATAATTATAAGTATAGAATTTTATTTTTTTAACAATATATTGTTTAAAATTTTAAAAGGAAAAACTATTAAATAACTATTATAATTCTATTTTTTCATATTTTTTTTAAAAAAGGAAAATTATTTTCGTCTAACTTATACAATTTTCTTTTATTTGGATATAAAAAAAGAAAAATACTATTAATTAACTATTTATATAAAAATTAGTAGTTAACACATGTCACAATCTTAAATATATAATTGACATGTGTCACGATCATGTTAATTAGTAACTTTGAAAACTAAGCTTTATATAATAAGATACAGCCTTAAATTGTGTAACACAAGAGATGTTTTAAATATGATTTATTCTTGGGTTCACCCCCTAGGGTGAACTTAGAGGTTCACCAGCCAATAGAATTGAGTTATTTAAGATTTAGTATCTTTTAAAAAAGGAAACAAAATATTATCAAATTATATTATACTTTCAAAATAAAAATTAAATAAAAATTACACTAATCACAAAAACAAGATTTTTTAATCTAAAAAAATTATTTTCAAAATATATTCTTAAATTTTATATTAATCACAAAAAAACAAGACTTTTTAATCTAAAAAAAATATTTTAAAAAAAGAAAAATTTAAGACTTTGGATAAATCTTAAATTTTAAATTTTAAGATTTATCCAAAAGTTTCAAATTTACCCAAGGGTTTAGGATTTACCCAAGGGTTTAGGGTTTAGGATTAGGATTTAGGGTATAGTTTTTTTGTTGATTGTGTTAAAATAGTTTTTTTAAAAACAAAATCAAATTTTTAGAATTTATCCAAGAATTTATTAAAGGATTTAAGATTTAACATTTATAGTTTAGTATTTTTTTGTGGTATTAACTATATTAATTAATTTATTTTCTGTAACTATTTTATATTTTTATGTATTTTTATTGTTTATTTAAAAACATTATTTAATTTGGGTTAATTTTGTTTCCTCATTTAAAAGATATCAAATATCAAATGCTCAAAGACTATTGGTTGGTGAACCTATGGGTTCACCTTAGGAGGTGAACCCAAGAATAACTCTTTAAATATATATACCCAAAAAGATGTTTTAAATTTTGAAATCATAATTAGGAGCAAATTCACGAACCAGTTCTGTGGAACCAACACGTTGAGGTGGAGCCGCCTAACCCCGTGATCTTCCACGAAGGAGGCCTCGTGAAACGACCAACACCAGCAACTGCTCTCATCATCCTCTTCTGGTTCCCTTTTGGAATCATTCTCGCATTGATACGGATGCTTGGGGTGTTCATTCTCCCAATGTGGCTCATACCTTACGTCACTACCATATCAGGCTGCCGAGTCACCGTGAAGGGAAAGCCTCCGCATACGACTGGAAACTCTGGTGGCCTACTCTTTGTATGTAATCACAGAACTACGATCGATCCGGTTGTGATATCTTATGCGCTTGGACGTAGCATCCCTGCGGTTATATTATCCACTCACTCGCGGGTTTATGATATCTTGAGTCCAGTCCCCATTGTAAGGTTCACGAGAAACCGTGATGTCGATGCGTTGAAGATGAAGCAAGAGCTTTCCAAAGGAGATCTAGTGGTCTGTCCTGAAGGATACGTTGGTCATCAACCGTTCGTGATCAGGTTGAACTGAGAAAATATTGATACTAAATATTTAATGATATATATATACACCTAGTGAAGCAGTGGTCAACCATAAATTTTTTGGCGCAGGTTTAGCGCTTTGTTCGCGGCGTTAACAGACAGGATCGTGCCCGTGGCCATTAATTGTAGATATGGATTCTTCCAAAGGCCCCTAGGAAGTTGGAATGGTCTGAACTTGATCTTCTTATTCATGAACCCGACACTCGACTACGAGATTACGTTCCTTGACCAGCTTCCACTGGAGGAGACGTGTTCATCCGGAAAAAGCCCATACGACGTGGCCAACTATGTTCAGAGAATCTTGGCGGAGACGTTAGGGTTCGAGTGCACTGACCTGGGGAGAAAGGCTAAGTTCCAAATTCTTACTCGAAACCAGGGGAGGATCTAGACGCTTTTATAGTGGGGGGGGGGGGGGGGCACAATTGCATCAAAAATAAAACTAGATTGGGGGCACTTTTCATATTTTTCTATAAACTAAATAATATTTAAATAAACAAGCTTAAATTATTAAGGAAAAAAATAAAAACAGTAGGGGCACATTACCCCCATACCCATGCACTTGCATCCGCCCATCCGCCCCTGCTTTTATAGTTGGGGGGAGGGAGGGGAGGGCACAATTGCATCAAAAATAAAACTAGATTGGGGGCACTTTTCATATTTTTCTATAAATTAAATAATATTTAAATAAACAAACTTAAATTATTAAGGAAAAAAAATAAAAACAGTAGGGGCACATAACCCCCGTACCCATGCACTTGCATCCGCCCATCCGCCCCTGCTTGAAACACAAAACGGTGTAAGAAGATCACTTGCCTCTGTTTTCTAAGTCAGCGCTTGCTAGTGATTGCAACTTTACATATTAATCCTTGCAGCCTTCTTCAATGGCTAATTCTCAAAATTATAGTATGTTAACACTTGATGATCGTTAAAACAGTATCTCAGGCCAAGGTACTGTTTGCATACTCCATTGCCCTTTGCTTCACGTACTCGACTCTCTCCTCGTCACCAGCAGATTTCTCATATTCCAAGAATTTCTTGAATAAAAACAGAAAACAAACAAAGGGCTAAAAAGAATCTTCCGTGATCTCAAATACACTAATATGAAAAGGAGATTTGCACCTTTACACTATTCAGATAGTCACCCTCTAACGGTTTCCTGGAAGATTTAGACTAATGAAAAAAAATAACTTTGAACTGAACATATTTTATATTTACCACGTCTTAATTAGCTTCCTTTAAGAAATATAAACATCTATTTAGTACTCCGAAAATGGCTAAAGATTCTGAAAGCATGTGTGCATAAGCTTAATATTCAAGAAACCGACAGAGCCTGAATCATTAATTTTCAAGACGCAAAATGACAAAACATGATTCATTCTCTACGGTATTTTCACTGAAAATCCAAACTACTCTAACTAGCTGTTGTATTAGACTCCGAAGCATAAAATCATATATAACCTTGAAATCAAAGAAACCGACAGCTAGAGCATAAACTAATTTCACACGCAACAAAAAAAACGATGAGGATATATATGGTTAATTATTTATGTTTCTTGTTAAATAAGTCAATGGAGTATGGACTGGGGGTAAAGACGGAAGAGAATTTTCGTGTGACTCCAAAAATGAAAATTGTTGCATAAAAAACATTGCAACTTGCCTATACTGTATAGGCTTATACAGACTCCTATAAAGATTTTTTCCTATAAAGATTATCATGTTGATTATATATGTAATACATACGTAATGTGTATCGTAACGAACAAAAAAAATGAAGCATCACTAATAAAGAGCATTAAATGGAAATTAAGTCCATCCAATCCTCATATATAATGATAGAGAGGCGGAAGCTAGATGTGATATGATTCAAGTTATGAACCCTAAATAGGTGACTTGCGGCTTAAGGTACGGTGGAGAAGATGATAATGGAGGCGAATACTCTACGCAGTGTTCGTTAGAACTCTTGGGGGGCACGGATACTCTCCGTAGTGCTTGTAAAAGCTCTTATGAAAACTCAATGTTTATTAATCAAAGCGTGAATGATTTACAAAGACTCAAGCTGCTATTTATAAGTCTTGAGATAGCTAAAACCCTAAACGATAAAGGAAAACTACTATTTATCTATTCCTAATAATAAAAGGAAAACTCAGAACATAAGTAAAGCTTAAAAAGGAAAAGTCCATAACAATGGCGGTGAAAGAGATGATGCGCTGCATCAGGTTCCCCCGGGGTGAGAAAGATTCGTCCACGAATCTGGATCCTCATTATTCCCATGGTACGGAGATAAATGTTTGACGTTAAAGACGTTGGAAGTGCGGAGATGAGCCGGTAGTTGGATTCTATAAGCATTTGGATTGATGCGTTCCAAAACTTCGCAAGGACCAACTTTCTTTGATTTGAGCTTGTTGTAGTCACGAAGGGGAAGGCGTTCCTTTGTCAAGTAAACCCAGACCATCTCTCCTGGTTCGAAAAGAACCTCACGCCGCTTTTTGTCTGCTGTAGTTTTGTATTTAGCCACTGATTCTTCCAAATTTGCCTGCGCCTGACAATGAATTTGTTGGAGGTCGGAAACAAAATCCACGGCTTCACCATGATGCCTTGTACGATCTGGTGTTGTTGCTAAATCCAAAGGACAACGTGGCGTAATACCATAGACAACACGAAAAGGAGAAAACCCCAAACTGCGATTTAAGGCATGATTATGAGCAAACTCAGCCTGAGAAAGCTTAGAATCCCATGTTTTGAGATTATCTCCAACTAGGCAGCGAAGAAGATTACCCAGGGACCGATTGGTAACCTCCGTCTGACCATCGGTTTGAGGATGATAAGCAGAGCTCATGTCCAGAGAAGTGCCCAACAATTTCCACAACGAGCGCCAAAAATGACTAAGGAACCGTGTATCTCGATCGGAAACTATGGACATAGGCAACCCATGCAGGCGATATACTTCCTTGAAGAATAAGACAGCGACGTTGACGGCATCCGTTGTTTTCTTGCAAGCTATGAAGTGTACCATTTTTGAAAATCGGTCAACAACGACGAAAATAGAATCATGTCCCCGCTGAGTCCGTGGCAATCCCAAGACAAAGTCCATGCTGACGTCCGTCCATGGTTGCGTAGGAACAGGAAGTGGGAGATAAAGACCAGAATTTGAAGCACGTCCTTTAGCCTGTTGACAGATATGACACCGTTCGACAAACCGTTCAACGTCTTTGCGTAATGTTGGCCAAAAATAAGACATAGCTACCAAATGCAAGGTACGATCTCTTCCGACATGACCCTCGGTGTGAAGTTCGCGAATGATTTCTAACCTCAGACTGCACTGAGGAACGCATAAGCGAAGGTCTTTGAACAGGAAATCTTCATGAAGAACGTAGTCGCGCGATAAGCCTTGTGAAGCTTCTGCAAAAATTCGCCCAAAGAACGGGTCCGTGGGGTATAACTCGGCAAAAGAGGCAAATCCAAGAACCTTGGTGTGCATGGTAGTAATCAACCCATGACGACGGCTGAGTGCGTCAGCTACACGATTAGTTTTCCCCGATTGGTGCTTAATGGAAAACGTGAATTGTTGTAAATATGCAATCCATGAAGCGTGCCTGGAAGAAACTTTTGCTTGACTATCAAGATGGCGTAGAGCATCGTGATCAGTAAATAAGACGAACTCCCGATGAACTAGGTAGTGACGCCAATGTTTAATAGCTTGGACTATGGCATAGAACTCCACATCGTACGTGCTGTATCGTCCACGAGCACCTGCGAGCTTTTCACTATAAAATGCCACAGGTCGTCCCTGTTGACTTAAGACTGCTCCAATGCCTAGTTTAGAGGCATCACAGTGGAGTTCAAACGGTAAAGAGAAGTCCGGAAGGACAAGGATAGGGGCTGTCGTGAGTTTCTCTTTGATGAGAGCAAACGCCTCTGTAGCCTCGGTCGTCCATTCAAACTTTCCGTCTTTCATGCAGCTCGTAATCGGTGCCATGATAGTACTAAAGTGATTAACAAAACGTCGGTAGAATGATGCCAAGCCATGAAAACTTCGAACCTCTGACACAGTCTTCGGGATTGGCCATGACTGGACTGCTTCAATTTTAGATTGATCCACGGCCAAGCCCATGTCAGACACGACATAACCCAGAAATAGTACTTGGTTGACGCCAAACTCACACTTCTGCTTGGCTGCAAAAAGCTGTTCGGTACGTAGAACGGTAAGAACTTTACGCAAGTGCTCCGTATGCTCGGCCAGTGATGTACTAAAGATCAAGATATCATCAAAGTACACCACCACGAAGCGTCCAATAAAGGGCCGTAATGCTTGATTCATGATACGCATGAACGTACTAGGCGCATTAGACAAACCAAACGGCATGACTAACCATTCAAAGAGGCCCTCACGAGTTTTAAAAGCTGTTTTCCATTCGTCACCAGGACGAATACGAATCTGATGGTAACCACTCTTTAGATCGATCTTGGAAAATATTTTTGCAGTGCCAATCTGATCCAAAAGGTCATCAAGGCGAGGTATAGGAAACCGATAACGAATTGTGATTTTGTTGATTGCACGACTGTCTACACACATACGCCAAGATCCATCTTTTTTGGGTATTAAAAGAGCCGGTACGGCACACGGACTAAGGCTCTCTTTAATGTGGCCTTTGCGTAAGAGATCCTCAACCTGTCGTCTCAATTCTTCATGCTCTCTGGGACTCATTCGGTAATGAGGCCGATTAGGTAAAGTTGCTCCGGGCACTAGGTCGATTTGGTGTTGTATCTCTCGTAATGGAGGAAGTCCTTCAGGTAGTTCTTTGGGAAAGACGTCACGGAACTCTTGCAATATATCGTCCAAAGATGAGGCCAGTGGAGTTGTTGGAAGTTGGTGTGTGCTTGTTGGGACGAGAGCGAATGCCATGCCTTCATCACGAAGCTCTGAGATGAAAGTCTTATAGGAACACAAGAGTGATGTAGGTGGCGTGGTTGATATCGGTTTGAGTTGGTCAAGCTGTGCCGCCGGTAACGCACCTGTGTGTGTTTCTTGGGATGGCACGAGAATAATGTGCCGATTGTCCCACATAAAACTATATGTGTTCTTAGCTCCGTCGTGAAGTATTTTTCGGTCGAACTCCCATGGACGCCCTAGAAGAAGGTGACAGAAATCGATTGGCGCAATATCACAATATATGCGATCGTTGTAGTGTTTTCCCACTGAAAAAGGAACAATGGCCCGATGTGTAATACGAATTGTGGCTGTATTGTTAAGCCAACCCAGATTGTATGGTGCGGGATGTTTCTCTCGTGGGATTCCCAACTTCTCCACAGCTTCCTCGGAGACAACATTACGACAGCTGCCTGAATCAATGACAAAACTACACACGCGGTCTTTGATGGTACAGCTCGAGCGGAAAATGTTAGTTCTTAACCACTTATCATCCTGTCGTATTGGAGTAAGACACGACCGATGGAGAACTAATAGACGACCACTGTCTCCGAGTGTTTGGTGTGTCTCGGTGTGGTCTGATTGGTCCTCCTCCTCTTGCGAGTCGTAAACATCCTGGTCGTCAACCCCATCATCAACCACCAATCCTCGACGTGTGGCGTGAGGGCAAGCACTTAGACGGTGTCCAAGCTCTCCACAACCGTAGCAGCGTACTGTAGTAGGACGAGTGGAACGACGTAGTTGTGGTTCATCCTGTGTGGTGGTTTTAGAAGTTGAATTTGCGGTGTCTCCTGCCTCTTTATTCGAAGTGGAAGGAGTGTTGTTGCCTGAATTGTCCAGTGTACGAGACCGAGAAGAGGATGAATTCAGGTTAGATGATTTTGCTTGCTGTTCGAAGGATGCCGCGCGACGGTGCGCTTCGCCGACCGTAGATGGGTCGAATTGTGCCATTGATGTTTGAAGCTGCGGTCGTAGGCCTCCAATAAAATGTGAAACTAGTTGTACTTGGCTGTCATTAATCTCGTTTCGAGTTAATAACAAAGCAAATTCTTCTGCATACTCATCCACAGTGCGATTTCCTTGGCGTAAATTTTGCAACCTCGTATACATTGTGCGCTCATAGTTGTGTGGTAAGAAGGTCTGCCTAAGATGTTTTGTTAACTTTTCCCATGATTGAATCGGGGCTTTGCCGGTACGGGAACGAGTTGTTTTAAGTTGTTTCCACCAAGTTGCAGCGTGTCCTCGGAAGCGCATGGCAGCAAGGGAGACACGACGATTTGTAGGGACTTGCTTAAACTCAAGGATTTCTTCAACCGCGATCATCCAGTCGACGAGATCATCACCTTTGAGACCACCATGAAATTCTGGTATATCAACCTTAAAACTGTTTTCCCACCGATTATTTCGAAAATCTTGTTGTCGTATATCCTCAAGAAAAAGTTGTTGATGTTCGTGTTCTTCATCATCCTCGATTGGATATTGCTGCTGGTTTCGTTGTGGTCGCCGGTCTTGGGGTAGTGGTGGAAGAAACTGTTGTTGTAGGCGTTGATGTTGGTGCTGTCGCTGTGGTTGGTGACGTTGAGGTTGTATGATCGGAAGTTGCGGTTGATGTTGTGGTTGGTTATGTTGTGGTAAGTCTTGAACAGGAGCTACTTGTTGGTTCTGTGGATCCAAACGAGCAAGCACTGTGTTCATAGTATCCAAACGACTTGTCAATGTTTCGCCCAGTTGCTGAATTGAAGTCTGCACCGATGTTTGAAAGGAAGTTTGCATCTCCACAAGAAGGGCTCGTAGCTCGTCCAGCGAAGTTCCTTCTACTGATTTTTTTGACATGATAATCAGAGAAGAAGATCCAGAAACGTACTGTCTCTGATACCAACTGATAGAGAGGCGGAAGCTAGATGTGATATGATTCAAGTTATGAACCCTAAATAGGTGACTTGCGGCTTAAGGTACGGTGGAGAAGATGATAATGGAGGCGAATACTCTTCGCAGTGTTCGTTAGAACTCTTGGGGGGCACGGATACTCTCCGTAGTGCTTGTAAAAGCTCTTATGAAAACTCAATGTTTATTAATCAAAGCGTGAATGATTTACAAAGACTCAAGCTGCTATTTATAAGGCTTGAGATAGCTAAAACCCTAAACGATAAAGGAAAACTACTATTTATCTATTCCTAATAATAAAAGGAAAACTCAGAACATAAGTAAAGCTTAAAAAGGAAAAGTCCATAACAATGGCGGTGAAAGAGATGATGCGCTGCATCATATAAACCAAACTACAGACCTAAAATTTAATCTTCCCAAGAAATGGTGATGGTGGAGACATCAAGAGCGACGTCACCTCAGTCGGTGGTGTCAGAATTTGAAGGAACGCTACTAAAGAGCAATGATCCATTCTCTTACTTCATGCTCCTTGCCTTTGACGCATCTGGTGTGATCCGTTTCGTATTTTTGCTGTTTCTTTGGCCCGTAACCGAACTCCTCAACGTTTTCAGCTACAAAGACGCCGCTCTCAAGCTCATGATCTTTGTAGCGACGGCTGGTCTCCGCGAGTCAGATATCGAGCTGGTTGCTAGAAACGTCCTTCCCAAGTTTTACATGGATGATTTTAGCATGGAAACGTGGAATGTTTTCAGCTCGTGCAAGAAAAGGATCGTGGTGACGAGGATGCCTCGAGTCATGGTCGAGAGGTTCGCTAAGCAGCATCTTATTGCCGAAGAGGTCATTGGTACAGAGCTAATCGTGAACCGATTCGGTTTTGTTACCGGTTTGACTCAGGAAACTGATATTGATACAACTGCTTTAAACCGTGTGGCTAGATTGTTTGTCGACCAGAAGCCTCATCTAGGTCTTGGAAGACGACCCGTTTCTACAACATTCATATCGTTATGTGAGGTACCAAAAATAAATATGCAGAGCATCATTTTAGAGCTATCACTAAATATATAAAAGAACATGCATGCACCAGCACGACAGCACCACATATTAGGATGATTGATCTTAGTGTAGTAAAACCATGACTAAATCTTTGCTAAATAGTTCGTATGGAAATGATATTATGGTTTAACTAGGATATATATCTACTCTTTTGATATATATATATATATATATATATATATATATATACATATTAAATGTTTTAAATTGTACAGTACAATAAAATGTTTAGAACATGCATGTAATGTTATGAAACTATAACAAGACTACAAGAGCATCATCAACGGTTACGTATCTCTAACAAGCAAGTCTTTTTTTTTAAAAAAAAAACACACAGTTAAATATTTTCAGCACAGGTTTTAATTATTTATATTAATATTTTTGTATAATTTATTTATCTGGTTAAATTTTAATATTTTAAAAAATAACACTAATAAAAAGGATACACTTGTAGAAACCAACTCTTGTCATCCAGTCAAAGTTTCTTTAAGAAAACACTTATCTCAATTTTATTACTTTATTAAAATTTATCATTATTATTTTTTGAGAATTTTTTATTTTTTTAGAAATTTCTCTTAATTCTGCTCTAAAATGTTAAAACTAGGAGCAAATTCATGTACCCGTTCAGTGGAAACAAGCTGAAGTGCAGCCACCCAAACCGGTGATCTTCCACGATGGAGGCCTTATGAAACGACCAACACCGGCCATCGCTCTCATCATCCTGCTCTGGCTACCATTTGGAATCATTCTAGCCTTTATACGGATCCTTGGTGCGTTCATTTTCCCAATGTGGCTCGCACCTTATGTCCTTAGCTTATTTTTCGGCCGAGTCACCGTGAAGGGCAATCCTCCACCCAAGGCTGGAAACTCTCGTGGCGTACTCTTTGTATGTAACCACAGAACTATGATAGATCCGCTTGTGATATCTTATGCCCTCAGACGTACCATCCCTGCCGTTCTAATATCCGACCTCTCGCGGTTTTATGATATCTTGAGTCCGGTCCCTATCGTACGGTTCACCAGAAACCGTGATGTGGACGCGGTAATTATGAAGAAGGAGCTGTCCAAAGGAGATCTGGTGGTCTGTCCCGAAGGATCCATTTGTCACCAACCCTTCGTGCTAAGGTTAAACTGGGACATGTTGATGTTACTTATCTAATCATATGGTATACACATAACCTAGTGAAGCAATGGTCAACTACTATATCTAAAAAAGTTCATGCAGGTTTAGCGCGATGTTCGCGGAGTTAACAGACAGGATCGTGCCCGTGGCGATTAACTGTAGAATTGGATTCTTCCAAAGGCCTCTAAGAAGTTGGAATGGTCTCTACTTGATCTTCTTATTCATGAACCCGACAATCGAGTACGAGATTACGTTCCTTGACCAGCTTCCTTTGGAGGCCACGTGTTCATCTGGCAAAAGCCCATACGACGTAGCTAACCATGTGCAGAGAATCTTGGCAGAGACGTTAGGGTTCGAGTGCACTCAACTCGGCAGGAAGGCCAAATACAATATCCTCCCTTGAAACACAAACGGTGTTGTGCTTTGTTGCTTCAGGAATATGTTTAAAAGACCACTTGCCTCTGGTGATTACAACTTCAGATTTTAATAAATAAATATGATCGCAATGGATGTAATTAAAAATTATCGTATTAAAAGAAACAGGAGCTAAAAATTGTCGTTTACACTTTAAAACATTTGAGTGTATCCAACTAATCTTGCAGCCTTGTTCAATGGCTGATTCTCAAAATTTTAGTACTCTACTACAATTGGTGATACGTTACAACAGTGTCTCAGGCCAAGGTACTGTCAGCATACTCCATTGCCCTTTGCTTCACGTACTCGACTCTCTCCTCGTCACCAGCAGATTTCTCATATTCCAAGAACTTCTTGAATAGAAACTGAGAAAACAAAGCACAAAAGGGTTGTAAGAAAATCTTGCGTAATCAAATGAACTTTATTAAAAAGGAGATTTTCAGGTGAGAGGTAGTAAGAGGCTATGGCGCACCTTCATCTTCTTAGGAGGCAAGCTCAAGCTAATAGCTCTCTCGAACAAGGATCTAATCACATCAACTTCTCCCAACCGGATCTCCTGTACACCAAACAACAGAACATACGTTAAAAACACTACAAAGATGGCAAATGAGACGGAAATGTTGAAGAAGCAGGATAAAAACGAACCTGGTCAAGATAAACACTCCACAAGTCTGTTCTTTTTGGGTATTCCCTTAGAACGCCTTCAAAAAGTGATCTCCCTCTGTCTGCAACTCCGCATTTGAACTCAAGAATAGCCGTTTGTGATATGAATTTAATGTGCTTATGGCGGGGAAGACATAGCAAGGCACGATTCACGATGGACTGAATGTCTTCCTCGTCTTGCTTTAAATAACTTTGTACTTTCCTTAACCAAACCTAAAAAAAGCACACATCCGATAAAAAAAAGTTGTTAAAGAACAATCACTTGAAGAAGATAGGGATCACACAGCATATTACCTTGCAGGATTGCTTGAACTTCTTGATCATCTCATCTAGCAGCTTATCAGCCAGTTTGTATTGCTCTGTTCTCTCATACACCCCCAAGAGTGCGTGGTAAACTTTCTTTGGGTCACAGTATTGGCGTGCTCTTTCAAAAACTTTCTTAACAGCTTCCTGGATAAGGGAACCAATCACGAGAGTAAGTATAAAACCTATTATTGGTACGATAAAAAAAATTTCGCTGGAGTCATCATATCTACCTCTGGAGGACTTCCATGTTCATTTTCCAGATTGAAGTAAGCAACCCATATGTTAAGCTTCTCATCTTCTTCACGAATATTTATAGTCCTCAAGGCCCTTGAGTAGAGAGATTTATGATTAGACAAGACCAAAGAAATAGAAAAGTAGAGACGATCACACATTAAATACAAATGCCAACAGGAGCAGGATTCTTCAGCAATGATGTACATAGAAGTTAGAGAAAAAATACCTCTCAGCAATGGATCTGGCTTTCTCAATATCAGCCAAACTGAGCATGAACGCCATATACTTAATCCAGACAAAACTGCTATTTGGAGAGCTTCTAACCAATTTCTCAAATTCATCAGCACTCTCAGGAGCATGATTCTCCAGCAATCTTCCTTCAGCAGCTTGTATTTTTTTCTCTCTGCACAAGTAAATTTCATTTAGCACGGGTTGAAACCAAATACAGACGCATCGTGAATTTTAAATCAGGAATTAAAGAAATAGCCAACCTTTCTTCCTTGTCTTTCTGCTTTTCCCTTCTCTTGCTCTTTTCATCTTTGGCGACTCCCTGCAGTTTCTCATTCTGATCTTTGTCAAAGCCCGACTCCTCAATGTCGTCAAGGTCAACCTCAAGCGGAGGGACATAAGCCCTTGATTCAACTTGGGCAAGGACCAGAGAAGTTCCACTATGTCTTTCAAAGCCTGTTTCCTGGAACCCGAAACCACCAACTGCTGCAAGAGCTCCCGACTTCGAGTCATTGACTGGATCACATTCCATGCTGTCTTCATGAGCGTTTTCTTCAGATGGTGGCTGTGCCTCATCATCGTCGTTCATAAAATAAGAACTCTTCATCCCAAGCGATATACGTTGCTTTTCCTCGTCCAGCTAAGGCAAACACCAAAATGAAAAGAAAAAACATTTATAATACTTAGAAATAGCCTATACCAACGACATCTTAAAACATTATTATGTAAATCACAGAAAAGCTACGTTCAAGATAACTCCCGATTATATTTACTGGGAAGTTAGCAAAGATCAGGTGGTGGTGAAGAAATATACTACACAGCACCCATTCTTACTGAAAAAATGACTTCGTACCTTCAAAATCTTTGCGGTGACGCTTTCCCCAGCCTCGTATCTGGCTTGTATATCCTCAATACGATCATCAGAAACCTGTGATTTATGACATAATCCAACCTACAACAAAAAAAGGCAGATAGTAATAAAGTAAAATACGGCAAGTCTGGTTACTCCCTAAGGCAAGTAGAGCATAATATCTAAGATATCAACGAACTTTTAAGGTAATAAAAACTCGATCTTTACCATGCTCGTGTTGTCTATTGTAATGAATAAGCCATAGGGCTCCACACGTTTGATGCTACCCGAAATCACGTCCCCAACATGGAATTGCTTCAAGTCATAAGATTCAGATTTTGGTTGCCCACCCGCATTTCCTTTCTTCAAAGTGACTTCTACCCGCTTGGATAATGACTCGACATTTAACACCCTGAAACTTGTTTTGTTAGAGCAGACTATAATGTATTACAGAATATTTGTTTGAAATGAAATCTGGTTTTACCTGCCAGCTACAAGTTTTCCTACTGGAAACTCCATTTCCGGATCCTTGACAAAAGTATCACTTAAATTTGACAATAGAACTTTAGCGTCAAGCGTCCTTGAAAGCATGATAAAGCAACCTTTTGACATCGTATTCTTGACATAACCCTGTAAAAGTTTGAACTAACATAAGTTCTACTGTAAAAAAGGAATTGAGTTGCTGAGTCATGGTTATAGATGCAAAAGTACCTGGATGGCCACATCAGGAGAAAGATCTTCAATCCTTTCAAAACGTTTGCATATATTGACACTGCAAATTATCATCAGGATAATAAGTAAGTGAAGCAAGTGAAAGATCATGCGATTTCAAGATAACATAGAGTCAAGGCTGATAGAAAAGCATATAGTAGTTATCATCAAGTATGTTACTTATTTCACTTATTCCACTCTGTTGAAAAAATGAGGAATACACATGAATTGGAAGGCTGATAATAAGCTAATGGACAAAAGAAAAAAACTTACTTATTACTGGAAGCGTCTGAGAGATGGTCAGAGCTCATGCCATCTAGAGATGTCCGTAACGACAATTCAATTTGCAAAGTCATTTTACTAGACTTGCTGATTTCCAAGACTTTGCATTTGACAAATTGGCCTTCATGAAAACCATCTAATGGATTTGAGACCCATGAATCGTTGATTTCAGTAAAATGAACTCTCCCAAACACGTAAGGACCTATTTGCACACGAAGTCCACCAACACCAGGAAGTATCTTAGAAATTCTTCCACCAAGAACGTCCCCTTCATGAATGAATAAAGTAGCATCATCACCAGGACTGCTACTATCCGTTTTGCAGCCCCCACCATTGGCAATGCTTTTCTGGATATCAAGTAGTGGACGCTGAACCAACCGTGCTGTTTTCTTCTCTTTATTGTACGTTAAAACATAGCCTGAAACAACTTTACCAATGGGAAAACGCCTCTCAAAATCCTCAAGTTCACCAGCTTCGCATGCAGTGTCTAAAATGAATATGCGTGCCGTCGCGTTGCGAGATATTGCCAGCCAAACCCATTCTTTATCCACTTTGTAGACATATCCGCTGACACGCTCTCCAGTAACAAACTCAAGTTGTTCCCTCACTTGGATGTCTTTAGATTCACTGGAGTCTACAAGAGATTGCAACGTAAAAAAATATGGAGATTATGTTATCATCTTATGTGAGAAAAAAGTTCATATACACACAAGTATTCTTAGTCTACAATTATAGAATTAATGAAAATTGCAATCATAACAGCTAGAGATGGCCATCAAAGAACAATTTAAACAGATGGACCTGAACATTTACAATAATAACACCATGTCACAATTTCCTGGACGATCTAGACTAATGAAAACAAAATATTTTAAACCCTAAATCATGTGATTGTTCTGTTATATAAATTCCAAGGGCGAGTCAGTGGGCCATATTGTTCGTGAAAAATTTCTTGGCTTACCTCTAAGTATTGCAGGCTTTGCAGAAAGCTCCCAGAGTTGATTCTTTTTGATATTAGTATGGGACGGCTTTGCAATAACCCTTGCATTCACTGATTGCCCGACTCTGAATTTGGAAAAAGGTTCTTCACTTGTACTTACATCATCCACCTATTCAACGAAGAGTTAAGTCGTATAAGCATTTTTCGTCCACACAATCTCGAAGAATGAATATTAATATCTAAAATGATGATGGCAACACAAGAAAAATCACCTCTGTTATGTGGATTCTTCCTCGGAAACTTTGGCCAAAGTTTACTCTTACTTCCAAAGGCTTTATTTCAGTAATCTGAAAAAGTAAAAGATGTTAGTTTGAGACAGTAGAAGTTATGTTGGCAAGGCTACTTGAAAAATCATGTTACTAATCTACATCTTTTGTTGTAATTTTTTCTTTGTTCGTTTACAAGCTCAGGTAGTCCTCTTAAATTCTCAGCTTTTTTTTCCTTTAACTATCTTACCTATGTTAAAGTTTGTTATGTATAGTTCTGAAGTAATTGGATAGGTAATTTAAGTACATTCTGCTCAAGTTTCAACAGCGAAGCAATTAATTCTGCACCTCAAGCTCACTGTAAAAAGACGAGCTTGTTGAATAAAAATAGAAAGACATAAGAAAGTAAGGCGCTAGTACCTCGGCGTGGACAATGGAACCAACGTCACAGCTAGATTTATTCTTTGTCCTCTTAGAATGGGATGTCTCAGAAATACCCGAAACAGAGTCAAGAAGTAGAAGCAACCTCCCAGACGTCAAAGGGTTTTGCAGAGCCTCGACAGAAGCAACAACACTGCACAGAGAAATTATCAAAAGATAATGCTTAGCTACGATCTAGAAACTACACCAGTAAGGACCGCCGCTACTATTGATAATTATAAGTACGATGAGGAGATAGAATATCAACTGTCAATGGAGATAAAGACATTCCCATTTTCTATTAGTTTAGCCAGGCAGGGCCAAGAAAGCATGAGATAAAGGATTCGTGAAAAAGGGGAGCACAGTTTACAAGTAAAAGATTGGTTAGAAAATGAATGAATGAATGAATACCTTTGTCCAATTGAAAATTGTTTCACTGGTAACTTCTGTGTGTTATAATCTGATATTGACGCATATCCTATAGTGTAACCATGTTCTGGAATCGACAAAATCTGGAAAAATAAAAAGTGGCAACTTGAGTAACATGCAGAAAAATATTAACTTATTGTAATCAAGTACTTACCAAGTATTGCTCCTTCACAATCTCTACAACAGCGCTGACCCTTTGATGAACTTCAAGTTCCTTAGAAATACCTCTTCTACGTTTCTGAAGGAAAAAAAGAATACAATACGTCATAAGCCAGCTGAGATCAGCATCGCCAACAGCAGTAATTCATCTGAACTCAAGCTAACGACACGAGCATGCAAGAAAACACGAATAAAGCAAAACTATGAAAGAATATATTTTCTTGTATGGAACCTTTTTTGACTGGCTGTTGGACACCTCTTTGGTTGAGTTGTTTATGAGCTCAGGCCGCAAAGATAAGTCAACTAGTCTCTCTGCCCTAGATATATCAAGAACAACTGCTTCGACAACAGAACCGTGTTCCAAAGTAGCTCCGCCCACTACATATAGAAAAACAATGTGTGAGAAAGACAAGGTACAGATGTTTTAATACCATAATGCAAACTGAACCCCGACTTAGATTCTCCACAATGACTTACACTGATGCTGAGGTATAAAACCAAGCACGTTATCAATATTGTCAAAATTCACCACCAAACCCAGGTCATTTTGCTCATGTACCGTTCCCTTGACCAAGCTCCCAATAGAGAATTTCTCAACCCAGCTACATTCACTTTCAGTAATATCAGATGATTGCAGGTCCGAGATCTGAACATGTGAAACAATGCACGTTAGAAATCAATCCTTTTTTTGCATCGCTTGCAGAACAGTGCTACTCAAAATTATGGAGACAGGTGCAACACAACGGGTTCCATAAAGTCTTAAAGCGCAATAAAAAAGAGAGAATATCCCAAGAACACTACCTTCTCATCCGTAAGGAAGTACTCCTGGATAAAAGAAGCATCTACAGAAGCACAAGATGACTGCTTCAGTGAAAGAGTTATCCTGCTTTTTTCTTGATTGATCTACAAAGAAATATATTGCACATGGTCAAGATTTCATATTATCTTCAACAAAATTAATATAAGGCCTCGAATCCAGTATTCACATACATCGGCTATATTAGCCCGAACGGATTGTCCAACAAAGAAGGATTCTGACAGATCTGCCCTGGGTTCGTCAATTGCCTAAAAAATAAAATGGAAAAAACTTTCAGAAACATAGTATGACAACAAAAGTATGATAAAGAAACGGATAGTAAAAACCAATCCACCTTGCTTCTCGGAGCGAAACCAGTCAACCGTCCCAGAAAACGGACGAAGCAGCCATTTTCAATCAAGTTACAAACATAACCCTGTGTACAAATCATAAAAATAAATGTGAAGTAACTAAATAAAAATTCACTGTTATATTTCAAAGCCATGTTCACTCACATGAACCACTGAGTTTGGCTGGAGCTGACTAATATCCGAAGGAAGCTCTTCAGCAAGCTTAATGAGAGAATATTTTGAAGAGAGAGCCAAGTTATTGCCTTCAATGTCTAAGATAAACAAAAAAATACTCCATGTCATTATTAAGCTTCTTGAGCATACTAAATAGTTATATAAAAATGCCTCCTATAAATGTGTAAACGATATAAGAAAAGAAAGCTAGTCTGAAAATTAGTAAGAGTGATAAAAAAAAACATACCTATTATCAGCAGCTTATCAAGCTCAAATCCAGGTCTTAAAAGTGACATCATTAGTTTTGCTTGGTCTGCATCAGAATAAGAGAACTCAGAAACAAATGAATAAAAGCAGAAGTCAATCTATACGCTCATGTAGGAGAAAACACATACCATGATGATCAGCTAAATGTTCAGCAGAAACTGTACCCTTCAGCAAACCTTTGGATTTAACATGGACAGTGACTGCTTGAGGAGTTATACTATCAACTACCCCAGATACAATACTACCTAACTTGATGGAATCGTCTTCAGAAACACTGTCAGAAAGGATGTACACAAATGTGAGCTAAATCAATTAAATGATATTACACCAGTCTTGAACGAGACACGATTATCATATCAGATTAAAAGGGAGAAACCTTGTTGGTTTTATCATAAAGCTGAGGTTGATCCTTCGAGTACCATGAACCGCACTGGTTACTCTGCATTTGACAACCTCCCCGACATGAAACACTGAACTGGGATCACTTCCAGGCTCTAAACCAAGTTCAAATCTGCTTAAACAAAGTGAATATACCATATTAGCCTAAAAAATAACCAGAACAGTAAGACAAAGGCCCATGAAATACAACAACGGGTGCAGCAACGACCTGGCAACAAATCCTTGCACCCCATTATAGAAGCGAACAAAGCATCCATGCTTTTCAATCTTTGTTATCCAGCCATGAGTCACTAATCCTTCAGTCGCATCAGCGTAAGAACTCAAAATCGGAAGTTTAGACTTGACCTGCAAAGAATATACATATTACCTCCACTGCATGAGAAGAGACTTGAATCGGTAACAACCAGAGACGTTATCTTAACATCTATGTTCATGTACGAAGAGACTAAATAAATAGTATTTCCTAACTCCAAAAAGACACCAGTTTGAGAAAAAATTTCCTACAGATGTTTTACGTCCACAGCTAAGTGAAAAGCTAAATAAAGAAGGAAAGTAGTTTCAATTCAAAAGCGAAATGAAATAAATGTAATAAATGAAACCTAGAATCAGCAGTGACAAGAAAAAGAATGAACGATAGTAAAAACGAGATGATTTATCACCTATTATATAAGAGGAAAATTATTTGAACAGTTATAAGCCTCCTCAAAAACAATCAAAACGAATTTAGCAACTAGACAAATCAAGGAATATGCAAACAACCAAACAAAGTCAGATCCACTATGATAAGAAAACTTACAAGAGATTTCTTGCATGTAACAGTTATTCTCTTTGATTTGCAGCCAAGCACCCGAAATGTTAGTTCAGCTCCAACCTGTAAGAATATCATTCAAAATTTACGCATGCCCCAGCAACATTGCAAACCAATTAATATAGGGCCAATGTAGGGTGCCGACCTTGAACTTTTTCCTGGGCTTCGTAACTTCAAACTCAGACATATGCCCAAGTGGGCACATTGCTTTTAAACCACCCGGAAATTGCACAATGGCACCAAATGAATCAACAGATATGACTTTAGCCTTCGTCACCATACCAGGCTTGACATCTGAGTGGGTGAAAGCTGGACCTTCAAAAGCACTTTCCTGCTCAAACAAAAACAAGACCAAGAGAAAGAGTCGTAAATATAAGATTCTACATCGAACTAACTCTTAACTAGCATTTAGACTCCAATCTACGATTTTAAGAATCAGAACTGAAATAATGGAAGATGCTTTAATCAATAAGCACGGCTTGTTGTAAAGAAAGATACCTTTAAAGTCCCTATGGCCAACCCCTCCATCTGCTTAAGGCCGAGGATTCGAACACGGATGTGGTTACCTTCCTTGAACTTCTTTTCCAGTTTATTTACTTCATCTTCTGCTGCGTCATATGTCTGTAGTTACAAATAAATATAGGTCAGAAGCAGGCCTGAAATCTTTTAGAGCCCTAAATATTTTAGAAGAATAAGAGCAGCCAATTGGACATACGCTAACATATGCTGGAGTTGAAACAGGCTTAGAAGGGAGTTCAAGAAGAAGGCCTGATTTATCAACACGAATAACTTTTGCTTCCTCAAATATGTCTCCGCTAGAGACATGCTGTAAAGAACCAAACACAAGTTTCACAATATAGTTTATGAAAGTGCTTATCACCATTATATTTTACTAAAAGCTAATAGACAATTCTGTCGCTTACCAAAGGAGGAGCCTTGTTACCAACAAGATGTGGGTTTAACGTCAAACCAACAGCTCTAGTTGATGGATCCATAAACAATATTCTAGCATTGACCTGAAAAAAAGCATTATATGCAAGTAAGCAAAAAGGAGAAAAATATCTCTCAGCAAAGAACATAAACCAAAAGCTCAAAACAACGGAATCATTGCAAGACATTAAGTAGTTAAACGCTTCCAAAACAATGGTAATCAAATAAATCGAGCTAACTTGTACACCGAATAAAGCGTAACACTTCAACAATGTTATACCATCTTAGTCTGAGTATATTCATCCTTCCAGCTCTTGTTACACAAAGGATTTTGTAAATGGAATAGATCAACCTGCGCATCAATGAGAAATGAAACTCAAAGACGTCACCAAGAGTTAAACACAAGAAACATACAATAATGCACAATACCAAAACCATGGTAACTCACCGTTCCAGTAAAGTACATAAGAAATCCTAACAGTATCCCATTCTCAAGGACAGATTGCACACGGGCATTAACCATCATGCCTGGGATGAGAAGATCAAACGACATCCCACTAAGATCCTTGGTCTGCAAAATGGTACTCACGAGGTTAAGTTTTGTTTGAATCAAAGAATTTTATCAGCGCAATTGGGGAAGTACGAAGCATACCACACACTTTGCCACTGAATCTGGGTCCGAACTAAGAGAAACAATTTTCCTTTCTTTATCAATATTTGTAACCACGCCCTTAATAAGCTGCCCAGTCTTTAACTCCTGATTTCCTGGAAAATGGTAGACACAGATTTTTAAGATCATCGAAAACCAGAGAGACAGGAAGTTCCCAGGAAAGATCAGAGGCATCCACAAAGTTTTTGGAAATGAACTATTTCCTTTAGCTGGACATAGGCAACCCGTTCCATTATGATATACGGCAGAAGGTACGTTAAATATCAAATTAAATGTTCAACATGAATAAAAGACTAGGAGGCCAGTATATCAACGAGATTTAGTACCATCTTTGCTTTTTTTGATAAATCCTGTGATAGAAGGCAATCCGAAGTGAAGGATATAACCATGATCTTCCACGCTTTTCACGTTTGCAGTGACTACCTGAACAAACATTATGGAAAAGAAATGAAAGATCATTATTTTCGTCAGAAAAAAAAAATTGAGTTGGTAAAGATACAACCCTACTACCCTAGTTAAGAAGATCGCAGACGAACCCTTTATCAATATAGCTTATTGTAATCTAAAATCTGCTAGCATATGCTGCTTGATAAAAAAAACTCTTAAGTTCCATGAGTCATGAACTCGTTCAGTTTTGGATAATTAGAACGTTCTGGCTATGCAAACATACTTGAATACCAGTACCCACAAATACATTTGAAAATCTTACACAAACGGCAGAACTCCCAAGATAGAGAAATCACGAAACCAAGCATTGACATACCATTCCGGATTGAAAGGAATCCAAACTGAATCCCTTGTGCAACAGAGAAAGCCGCAACGAAAGCCATATTTTCCTTTTGCCCGCCTCCTTATTATCATCATCTAACTGCAATACAAAGCAAGGAACAAGCTGGCCCACAGAAAAAATGTCTCGAAGGAGTTCATTTTCATCGTCCTGGTTGACAAAAAAAAGGAGTACCAACTCAGTTCAGATTGTAAAAGCAAAGGATTTAAAATGACCAAAGTACAGAGAATTTAGACAGCCAATTAATAAACTACAGCTTTACCTCAGTTCCGAAATCCGTAAAATCCAACGCCTCGCTTGCGCGAACTAATCCACGCAATCCCCCTGGAAGACTAACTACAATATCCTTCTGGTTTACTTCAGTCACAACTCCAAGAAGCTTCATTCCCGGAGAGATATTCTGAATATAAATACCAATGTATGTCAGAACCAAAAAAAAAAGAACATAAGATAATTACTCTGCTTCAGAAAAGCTTCTAGTACAGTTGCATTATACAATCATGGTTATGATGATAGATGGATGTCAACAGAAAGCAAAAATGCCATTGGTTGGTGCAAAGGTAATAACGTGCATAAGGATTTAAGAACTATCTACCCACATTGACTAAGAAACTTAGCTACTGTAACGATGATGCATCTATGGATCAGCACCTCGATTAAACCCTGATGTTTAGTACAATGCACAGATGATACAGAGAACAAATGGATACGACTTGGATCACTAGCTATAAACTAAAGTAGCTTTACAGGTATGAACTTACCTTAATGGTAATCTTATTGGCATATCTTGGACGTTTGCCAGTTAAACCACCGTCAAAAAGAGATCCCAATTCGTCAACATCGCTAGGGTTTCTCTTCTTAGGTTTACCTCCTTTACTCCTCTTTGAAACAACACGCTCCTCGGCTTCAAACTCAGCGTCTACTTCTTCGTATATTTTCTTACGCTCTGTTTTGCTCAGAGAAGTGCCTCCCCCTGAAAAAAAAATCAAATCAGAAACATTCAATCATGATGACATCTAGAAATTTCAATATACAACAACTCTTTGCTTTGAGGGAGAAACAAACCTCGAGGAAAGTCAGGGACGTCTTCGAGCTGCAGAGCCATTGCTTCGGACCTTGCAGCGACATCGTCCTTCGTCTTCTTGAACGGTTTCTTCGATGACTTGAATGATTTAGTAGAATCATTACGTTTTCCGCTTGGAACTTTTCTCGACGGAGCCACCATATCTCTCTCTCTAATGGCGGACGGCAAAAAAGAAATTGGATCTTTTTTGCTTTAGGGTTTAGAGTTAATGAAGAAGAAGAAATAGTTTTGTAGGGTTTTTCGAGAACCGTTATTTTTTTTTTTAAATCGCCTTGTAAAACCGACCGGTTTGATCCTAACCCAAAATAATTAAAAAGATTGAAGTGGACATGTTATGGGCCTGTATGGGCCTTTTTTAGATACAAACAAGGAAAGGCCCACTGCAGAACATTCTCGAATACACACGACCAGCTTTTGTGGTGTCTGATAATAAGAGAGAGCGATAGAGAACGACGAGCACAGGCGAACGATCTTCGTTTCTCTTGTGGGATTCAGGTTTAGTTTCGGTTCTCTTATGCTTTTTTATTTGTATAAGTTGTTTGTTTCTGCGATGAGTTTCTGCTGTTATGTTGATTGCTTCTTCGTTCTTCCTGATCATGATTACGTTTGTCTTATCATCCCATCTCTATTTTCGTTTCTTTTCGCCAAGTGGGTTGATTGCAAAACGAAAGCTTTAGTCAGTTTGAATATCTAGGGAAGATTTTGTCTTGATTTGAACTTGCAAAGACACGTTCTGTTTTGGTGAATGAGACACTGTTATTTCATGTTTGATCAGCTAAACTTGTATTGGTTTTTTGATGCATGTCCTCAATTTGAAAGTCCTTATGTATATGGATATTGGTTTGTAGAGTGATAATGGGGAGGAGGTATAGTTACAGTCCATCACCAAGGAGAAGGTACAGAAGCCCAAGTCCCGTGGGGTACTACAGAAGAGGTCGGAGTAGAGATCCCCCGACCAGTCTACTTGTTCGCAATCTCCGCCTCGACTGTCGGTATTATTACACAACTCATCTACTCATCTTTTTGTTTGTGCATGCACCAACTAGATCTCTTTGGAAATGTGTAATTGTCTGAGTTTAGAAACACAAGAAATGGTAAAGCTCTCACCTTTCGATATTGTCAAATGCTTGAATTGTGTGTTTATAACCATTACAGGCCTGATGATCTGCGTAGACCATTTGGGAGGTTTGGTCGTCTCAAGGATATCTACATACCTCGCAACTATTACACTGGGTAAGTGTTGACGACTTTTTTTCCCTACTAATACTGTCCATTTGCGTGACCTCATACTCTCCTAGGCTCCTAGGTTTGTGTAAGTGTAATTATGATAAACTGTGGTGGTTTATCGAAGTTTGGTTTGTCTTATTGGAAGTGTTGAAGATCAAGAAGTAGAAGAAGATTAAATAATGTGCATGGGATCGAAAATGAAGTAGTAAGAATACTTTGTTTGGGACTCCAAGAGGGTAAGTGAGATTTTAGTGTTGATGACTGGTTAATACTTCAAACAGATTGAGTTTTGTTTTGAAGAAGTTCTGGTCAAAGTCGAAGTTAGTCAGTGGCTTCGAAAAGGTTAGCAGCTAGCTGATGGTGTGTGCTTGAGTTCCCTTGCTTTGTTGTATCTGTAAGGTTTTTTCCGTGTATCATGATTCAGACAGTAGTTGTCTGTTGCCAATTTGGTTTAGAAGAGAGTTACTTGTTTTGATAATTGTAGTCTCAATATGTGACGACGTGGACTTGCAGGGAGCCTCGCGGATTTGGCTTTGTGCAGTACTATGATCCTGATGATGCTGCAGATGCAAAGTATCATTTGGATGGCTATGTTCTTCTAGGCCGCGAAATCACTGTGGTATTTGCAGAGGAGAACAGAAAGAAGCCTTCCGAAATGAGACAACGATCAAGGTAACACTTTAGTTTCTGGTTGATTAACTGTTATTAGCTTGAAACTTCACTTGTTGAAACAGTTAAAGAACTGTTCATTGATCACTTTCAGGGGAAGGACATCTACAAGATCTCCGTATGGTTACTCCCGTTCTCCTGGCTATTCACGTTCGCCAAACTACAGGAGAAGCTACTCACGTTCGCCAGTCCACAGGAGAAGCTATTCACGTTCACCGTATGATGAAAGGCACCGTTCAAGGTAACTGTACACTTTGTAGTAAATGTGTTTTCATTTTCGTTTCCAGTGTCGATTTTCTTTTTAAACACACTTACCCTATTATGCATCTTCCGCAGATCTGTTTCACCGGGGGATAGGAGGCGATCTTACTCAAGGTCAAGCTCAAGATCTCGCTATGAGTCGAGAAGCAGGAGCCAGAGTCCTGGATACTCACGCTGATTTGATATATGACCAAAGAATGTGAAGATGGGGCGTGGTCTCACACTCTGGTTGTTAGTAATGTATGAAAGACAATAAATTGTAGTCTGGAGTTGAGAGGACAAACGTATGTATGTTTGGTTTCTATTTCCTTAGTACTTAATGGCAGCCTTTTGTATGTTCACGCGTGACATCTATGCTACTTAGAGAGTTTCTATACTCGTTACATGTGATTATAAAATAATGGTCAGTTGACAGTAACTAATAAAAGAGCTTTTCTGATAATAAATATGTTCTGCATTTCTGAGTAACTGTTGGAGCTGATGCATTTCTTCATATCTTTGTGTAGGAAACTGATTACATGTTGGAGAGAAAGATCGTTAAGGCAATCTTTTGTTTCACTTAGTTTTTTTATTATTTATTGCCCTAATAAACAGAAAAGTTTTTCATCATCTTTTGTCCTTGGAACTAACCAACCAATCTTTTATCCTCTTATAAAAACATAATCCACATACTTGTCTCCTAACGATAAGAAATAAGAAAAATATAGTCTTTCTTGGTTTACTTAACCTCTTCCTACTTTAAGTATATATACTGGTTGCTCGTTACAAAAGGTATGTTTTCTAGGTTAAGTACATTACAAGTCACCAGTTTCTTAACAAAAAAGTTCCTGTTTTCTCACAAGAGAAAACAAATAATGAAACACAGTTTGTGTGTTTAGATTTGTACTAGGTCAGCTCTTAGTCTTAACTCAGAAATGACTCTTTCTCTATATCTTGTTTCTTAGTTTGTGATGGAAGCTCTCTTCTTGAGTTGTTCTTCTTCCTCCATTGCTGCACCAAACAAGCTTTCCCGATTGCACAACGGTCGTGACTGGTGTACGTTGGTTAGGGATAAGAGAAGGCTAAACTCCACCTGGTGCCGCGTAGGTGGTGGTGATGGGAGAAGCAACAAACCAGAGAGGTCTATTATGGTTTCTTCTCTGTTGAAAGACAGAGGTCAAGTATTGATAAGAGAACAGAGTTCACCGGTTATGGATACTGACACAATGGTTCTGTCACCTCCAAATGATAATGAGAGAGCCATTGAGGTCAATGGAGTAAAGACTTTGTTGCCGCCTTTTAGTGGCGCTGCTAAGGTGGGGAGTAAAGAAGGACTAGGCATTGTCAGTTTCCTCCAAGGAAAGACGTTTCTAATCACTGGCTCTACTGGTTTCTTAGCTAAGGGTACAAAACATACTTAACATATCTCTTTATCATATTACAGAACTGTGTCTTTACACTAACTACCTTGTGATATCTTTAGTGCTGATTGAGAAGGTCTTGAGAATGGCTCCGGATGTTGGGAAGATATATCTCTTGATTAAAGCCAGAAACAAAGAAGCTGCGATTGAGCGGTTAAAGAACGAGGTAACTCATCTTTTTTTTATATATTATTTCTTGTGTTTTTCACATGTTATGTGCATTACTATATCACATGAGCTTGTTGCTTTTCAGGTGTTAGATACAGAGCTTTTTAGTACTTTAAGAGAGACTCATGGAGCATCTTACATGTCTTTCATGTTAGACAAGCTAGTTCCTGTGACTGGGAACATCTGCGATTCAAACATTGGATTGCAAGCAGATTCAGCTGTGGAGATTGCAAAAGAAGTTGATGTCATTATCAACTCTGCTGCCAATACAACCTTCAATGAAAGGTTTGCATCTTGTATTGGTATCCATATAACATCAATGTATCTTGTGTTGCTAACTTGTTGTCTTCATGGAGGAGACAACAGATATGATGTAGCTTTGGACATAAACACACGAGGGCCTGCTAATATAATGGGATTCGCCAAGAAGTGCAAGAAACTCAAGCTTTTCTTGCAAGTATCCACAGGTATGTAACAAAGCAAAATAAACATTAATAACTTTTCTTGCAAGTGGGCCACAGGTATGTAAACGTGTTACGTGTATAACAAACAGAAAGTAAAAGGGTTTTGTTATGCTTTAGTTTCTTTAATTATCTGAAAAAAAAATTGCGCAGCTTATGTGAATGGACAAAGACAAGGAAGGATCATGGAGAAGCCATTCACGATGGGAGATTGTATAGCAACCGAGAACTTCCTTGAAGGAAACAGGAAAGCATTAGATGTGGACAGAGAGATGAGGTTAGCTCTCGATGGTGCCAGAAAAGGGACTCAAGATCAAGAGGAGGCGCAGAAGATGAAGGATCTCGGTCTAGAGAGGTAGTAATCTAAATATTTTACCTTAACTGCACAGCTCGATTTAAACACATCAACCATTGAAACAGGGCAAGATCATATGGATGGCAAGACACTTATGTCTTCACAAAAGCAATGGGAGAAATGATGATCAATAGCACTCGGGAGGACGTACCTGTGGTTATCATAAGGCCTAGCGTCATCGAAAGCACTTACAAAGATCCTTTCCCTGGATGGATGGAAGGAAACAGGTAACTCATATATATATATATATATATATATATATGTGACATATGTGTGTAGATGTGAATGTATACATAACATAACAAAGCTGATACTTCCTCAATCTAAAAAATAGGATGATGGATCCTATAGTCCTATGTTATGGAAAAGGACAGCTCACAGGGTTTCTGGTGGATCCGAAAGGAGTTCTTGATGTGGTTCCTGCCGATATGGTCGTTAACGCGACACTAGCTGCTATAGCAAAGCATGGAGTGTCAAAGACAGATCAAGAACCTGATATAAACGTGTATCAGATCGCTTCTTCTGCAATAAATCCACTTATTTTTGAAGACTTAGCAGAGCTTCTTTATAACCACTACAAATCTACCCCATGCATGGACTCGAAAGGTGTTCCTATAAGAGTGCCTTTGATGAAACTATTCAATTCTGTTGATAAATTCTCGGATCATTTATGGAAAGATGCTCAAGAACGGAGCGGGTTGATGAATGGTGTGAGTTCAGCAGATAGTAAGATGATGCAGAAGATAAAGTTTATATGCAAAAAATCTGTTGAACAAGCCAAACACCTTGCCACTATTTATGAGCCATACACTTTCTATGGTGGAAGGTAAGAACAAACAACATTATTGTTCTAAGACTAAACAGATAAATTTTTGAATCTATTTTTTGTGTGTTTTGATGCAGATTTGATAATAGTAATACACAGAGGTTAATGGAGTATATGTCTGAAGCAGAGAAGAATGAGTTTGAGTTTGATGTTGGAAACATTAACTGGAAGGATTACATTATAAATGTTCACATTCCTGGTTTACGAAAACATGTTTTGAAGGGAAGAGCTTAAGTTCAATCTCGTTAAACAAGCCCAAAACTGAATCATACCTTTTCTTTGATCATTTTTTTCATCCATCTTATGTGTACTCGTGTTGTGTTGTTTAGTATATCACTTGGATTGGTAATAATTTGAATGTAGTGGTAGTATTGTCTCATGTTTGCCTAAATTCCACAAACCCACAATAAAACTAAACACTAAAAGAAAACATATCTTTTGAAACATAACTATTAACGGCAGAGGAGGTTAGAAAGGCTATTTTTTCCATCAAGGCAGAAAGCGCGCCGGGTCCCGATGGAATGACTGGTGCATTTTTTCAAAAATTCTGACACATCATTGGGGATTCTGTGACCAAAGAGATTCAGGAGGTCTTTCAGAGGAACACTTTACCGGATGAGTGGAATTTCACATATCTCTGCTTGCTGCCAAAGATACCAAACCCGGAAAACATGACGGACTTAAGACCTATAAGCCTTTGCTCGGTCTTATACAAAGCTGTGTCCAAGATTCTGGTCAAAAGATTGCAACCGTTTTTATCGGATCTTGTCTCTGTAAATCAATCTGCTTTCGTGAGTGAAAGATTGATCCAAGACAATATCATCATCGCTCATGAAGCAATTCATGGGCTGGACAAGCACCCGATATTGGAGAAGGAGTTCATGGCTGTGAAAACAGACATGTCAAAAGCATATGATCGAGTGGAATGGAGCTATTTGAAGGCTCTGTTACAAGCTATGGGCTTCGATGAACTTTGGATCAGCTGGGTCATGATGTGTGTAACCACTGTATCCTTTGCGGTGTTGATTAACGACCAACCGTTTGGTTTGATAGCACCATCTAGAGGCATTCGCCAAGGAGATCCGCTATCTCCGTTTCTGTTTGTGCTATGTACTGAAGGACTCTCACACCTGTTGAATGTGGCAGAGCGGAATGGTCTAATTACAGGGTTGAGCTTCTCCGAGAGGGGACCCTCCATTCATCATTTGTTCTTTGCTGATGATAGCCTATTTCTCTGTCAAGCTTCTGTGCATCAATGTCGAAATTTGAAAAAGATTCTAGACTTCTATGGGGAGGCTACTGGTCAATGTATTAATGTGCAGAAATCAGCCATCACGTTTGGTGGTTTGATTCCGGAAGAAAGAAAAGAAGAGATTCAAGATATTCTGCATATTTACAACCTGGGAGGAAAAGGCAAATATTTAGGCTTGCCAGAATCTTTTGCGGGATCAAAAGTGAGTCAACTCTCATATCTCAAAGATAGGACTCAGTGTAGATTGGAGAGTTGGTTCATAAAGAAGCTCTCACAAGGTGGTAAAGAAGTTCTCTTGAAATCGACAGCTGCTGCTCTCCCGGTTTTCGCCATGTCCTGTTTCAGAATTCCAAAATTCAGTCATTACAAAGCTTGAGAGTTTAATGGCTAATTATTGGTGGAACTCAGATGGGCACATAAGAAAAATTCACTGGATAGCTTGGGAAAAGTTGTGTCTTCCTAAGGCTCTAGGTGGTATTGGTTTCAAAGATTTGGAAATGTTTAATCAAGCCCTACTTGCCAAACAAGGATGGAATATAATCAATCGTCCAGAGTCACTAGTTGCGAAATTTCTTAAGAGCAGATATTTCCCCAACTCTGAGTTTCTGTCGGCTCTACGTGGAACTAATCCTTCTTTTGCTTGGAAGAGCATTCTTTTTGGTAGAGAGTTGTTGCAAAAAGGTTTGATCTGGAATTTGGGGGATGGTTTAAACACACTGGTCTGGTTGAATAAGTGGGTGCATGATCCAATTTTAGGAATGAGAGCTCCATGGATTAAAAACATCACCTTTGATGTCAATCTCAACGCACATTCCCTTATTGATCAATCGACCAGGAGATGGAACTTAACCAAGCTTCGAGACATCTTTGTGCCAGAAGATGTGAAACTTATTATGGATCATCAGCCGATTATCTCGAGACCAGATGGTTTTATTTGGAAACTGACTCGGAGTGGAAATTTCTCAGTCAGATCAGCGTATGAGTTGGCTCAAAATTTGAAGATCAAAGAATCATATCCAGAGGTTCTAATGCAGCCATCAATCAACGAGATCAAAGAGAAAGTGTGGAAGATTACGACAGCCCCAAAAATCAGGACTTTTATCTGGAAAGCTCTTAGTGATGCTCTCCCTGTGGTGGACTTGATAAGTAAAAGAGGTATGAAAATTGATAAGAGATGTCAGCTGTGTGGACTGGAAGGGGAATCGATTCACCATGTGTTGTTTGAATGTGACCCAGCGAGGCAGGCTTGGGCTCTCTCTGGTATTCCTACTCCTATTTTTGGTTTTCAAAAAGGTAGTGTGTTCTCAAATTGCAACTACCTGCTGAACGTGTCAACACGAAGAGGAGGGAGTGTGGAGCTTATGAGATCTTGGCCATGGGTGATTTGGTTTATTTGGAAAAGTAGGAATGATTTTCTCTTTAATAGCAGAAGATGGAACCCGGAAGAGATTCAAGAGAAAGCACTTTTGGAAGCGAATGAATGGTTTCTGGCTCAGGAAGTTGAAGCAGATGCAACTAAGAAGGAGGCTATGGTGGAGAGGAAAGCAAAGTGTGGTTGGAAACCTCCTGCCCCAGGATGGTTGAAGTGCAATATAGCCTTTGAATGGTCAAAGAATTCAAATTTGCTTGGAGTTGCTTGGGTTCTACGGAATCACAGAGGGGTGGTTTTGATGCATAGTAGAAGGGCTTTCTCAAATATCATATGTTTGGAGGAAGCGAGATTTGAATCTCTATTGTGGGCGGTGGAAAGCATGACTAGTCTCCATTTTAACAAGATTATTTTCTCTGGTGCTTTCAAAGAGTTGTTCTTAGCGGTACAAAAACCGCATCTTTGGCCAGCGAAAGGGTTTCAAGTAGAGGAAGTGAAAAGGAAACTGAGGATGATGCAAGAGTTTCAACTGAATTATGTAGCTGTGGAAGGTAACAGAGGAGCGACGATCATCGCACAAAGTGTCACGAGACAGGGAAGAGTGCAGTCCTATGTAGCCTCGGGTCCCCCGGCGTGGCTTTTTGAGTTCTTTGTCAATGAAAGTCGATTCCTCTGATCTTTCTTTTACAGCGAGAAATGGTGTTCTTTTGTCTCTGTTTTGGCTTGTTTGGGAACAGAGGAGGGTATGTCTCTGTTTTGGGAAATCTATTAACAGAGGTGTCTGTTGGGTGATGAAGTTTGTTGTAGTTGGTTGACCCCTTCTATAATATTAAATCTTTGACGGAAAAAAAAATGTTGAATATCTCTATTATTAAAATTGAAGTACATATATAAATTACCCCTTAGTTTTCAGTGTTATTTACAATGGCATGCCACTGAGCCTATTAATTAACCTACCTTATTGGATTTTTTTATCTTTTCTCTTTAATAAATGCATTTCTAAAATCGAATTCTAACTAAAAAATTATGGAAACAATAATTAATAAGCCTAACTTTTAATATTTTCCGTCTTTTCCTATTTTATTATACATATGTATCTCTGAAAATAAATAATTCTATATATATATATATATATATATATATATATATATATATATATATATATATATATATTTCGTAATTAAACTTAATTATCTGGCAATTATTTTACTAATTCAATATATACATAATAATTAATTTCATACTAATTAACCCACCTTTTAGGATTTTTTATGATTAATTATCTACCTATCTTTAAATAGTTATTATATTTTTATTATTTATAAGTAATAACTAAAATAAAAATCACAAAAAGAAACATTTATATATATATATATATATATATATATATATATATATGTGTGTGTGTGTGTGTGTTATTATGTATATTTTCATAAAATATTAGTCCATTATAAATTCAGTTTAATAAATGTTAAAAAGTAGAAAATATATAGGACCATACATTTTAAATAGTATATACAACAATTAAATTTTACATTTTCATAAAATTTTGGTCCATATAAATAAAAATACATTTTTACAGATATACAGGTCATATTTTAAACAACTAATGTTTTTTAAAAATATATTTTTTTTCAATAAACTATTTTTATACATATGAATTTTTTTTTTAATTTTTTTTATAAATCTTACATGGATATTTTAATATCTTATATTTCCATACAAGATGGACTAATAAATTGATGCTACAAAATTATATTTATTTATCTATTTCATATATTTTACTAACTCAAAGTAATTTATTTTGAAACACATTTTAAATTAACTACGTTCATATATATATATATATATATATATATATATATATATATATATTTCGGTTATAATCTATCATTGTTGATTTGACGCTCTCATTATATACTATCATTCGATTGTTATTACAAACACAAAAAAAAAATCAAAGTATTACATGTAACTAATAACTATTATAAAATAGATCATTTAGTATAAATAAAAAATTAAAAAATAAGATAAGCACCCGCCGGGTCGGACGGGTCATGGTCTAGTACGAAGTTATAACAAAAATGATTTAATGAATAAACGTCTTATCAGTTAATTATGTTTCGGTAGATCATCATCCCTATAAAATATATCTCGTTTATTTGTACCAATCAAACATCTACTAATACCAAAAACAAATATGACAAAGTCTTTTCATACTGCAATGTTTGTATCTATAATTTTGTTCTTCACGTCATACACCATTTCTTGCCAAGAAATTAATCAATATTCACAAGAGGTACCAGAAGATGTGAAGATGTCTCCTACATCGGATTTTGATATCTACGTCGAATCTCCCGATGAATCTCCATCTGAAGAAGCCAATTCACCTGCAATGGAATATGGAAAGAAATTTGGACATCATTACACAGACAAAGAGCTCAGGTTTCTTGACGTTTGCTTTCAAAAGCTGAACTCATCACACTGTGGAGATGATTTGTTCAAGAACATGGTAGATGTGTGAAAGCCAGTATAGTTAGCTGAATGTTGTGGTGAGCTACCAAAGATTGGCAAAAAATGTTACCTAGGAATGACTCAGATCATTTTATCAAGTTACGAGTTTAGAAATATTGCGCCTAAGGCTATTCCAAAACCAAACAGACATGGAGCGATTGTGTTCGTGTAACTGAGATTGGAATTCAATTTGGCAGTTTGAGCGCTATTTATGAACTACACTAATTGATATTCTGTTGTGCTGATGTTTTATATATGCCATTTTATAACTCACGTGTAATGACAATTAACACTATACAATAAAGGAAAAAATATTCTACAGATCTTTCACAAAAAAAAAACTTTTACAAGTCTTATATTAGTATACGAGACTTGTTGCAATAAACATCTACCAATATCAAAAGCAACTATGACAAAGTCTTTTCATATTGCAATGTTTGTATCTATAGTTTTGTTCTTTGCGTCATACCCAATTTCTTCCCACGAAATTGATCAATCTTTACAAGAGGTACCAGAAGATTTGAAGATATATATCCTACATCAGATTTTGATATCTACGACGAATCTCCCGATGAATCTTCATCTAAAGAAGCCAATTCACCCGCAATGGAATATGAGAGGAAATTTGGACATCATTACACAGACAAAGAGCTCGGGTTTCTTAACGTTTGCTTTCAAAAGCTGAACTCATCACACTGTGGAGATGATTTGTTCAAGAACATGGTAGATGCGGGGAAGCCAGTATTGTTAGTTGAATGTTGTGGTGAGCTACTAAAGATTGGCAAAACTTGTTATCTAGGAATAGCTCAGTCATTTTATCGAGTTATGAGTTTAGAAATATTGCGTCTAAGGCTATTCCAAAAACCAAACAGACATGGAGCGATTGTGCTCGTGTAACTGAGAATTTGAACTCAGTCTGGCAGTTTGATCGTTACTGATGAACTAAACTAACTGATATTTTGTTGTGCTGATGTTTTATATATTGTCATTTTGTAACTCATGTGTAACGATAATTATCATTATATAAATAAAGTTAAAGACCTTATACAGATCTTTTCACCGAAAAATATTTTACAAATCTTATACTAGTATGTGAGACTTATAGGAACTAGGTGTTTGGCCCGCACATGCGGGCATAAATATTTTATAAATACTGATTAATAAATTCATTAGTAAATAAAACTATAATATAAATTATTATTTATGTTTTTATCTAAAATTTTTATGTCTTATAATTGTTTGTAATTTGTTTTGTATGTTAACATATATTTAGTAATTATATTTTTATTTAAAATATAGCATCTTTTCAATTTAATATTAATAATTTCAATTTATGAATATTTGGTTATGGGCTTCTGTTTTTAATGTTTGAATATTGATAATTTAAATTTATTTTAAAATAGTTTTTTTTAGAATTTTGGAAAATTCTTATCATTATGAATTTTAATCAATTTCTGATCAAAAGAGTTTAAATTCTTTTTTATTTTTGTGATTAATTTATATATTTATTCAGTAAGAGTTTTATTGATATTTACACTTTAAATTTTAATTATAATTTTTATTTAAAATTCTTCTTTATATTATATTCATTATTAATAAATAAAATTTAAAAATTACTTAATATTATCTTTTCAATTATATGAAATTAATCATTTTAATTACTTAATATTTAGTTATGTATTTTCTGTTTTTAATTTTAGCTTTTTATTTAAAAATATTTTCTAGATAACAACACAATATATATAAGAATTATTTTTTTTTGTTTTAACATATATTTTTAGATTCGGATAATTCATATTATTATTAATTCTACTAAGTTATCTTATTAATTAATTTTAAATTCGTTTTTATATATTAGTCAATTTATAAATTTATTCATTAAGAGTATCATCGATATTTTAAATTTTTATTAAAAATATTTTTCAGATAACAACACAATATATATATATATATATCTATAAGATTTTTTTTTTTGTTTAAACATATATTTTCTAGATTTGGATAATTCTTATTATTATTAACTCTAATCATTTATCTAATTAAATAAATTTAAATTCGTTTTTATATATTAGCTAATTTATAAATTTATTCCTTAAAGGTATCATCGACTTTGACCACTCTAACTTTAAACATGGGAGCTCCGTTGCGAAAAATCACTTCGCAAATAATAGGTTTTCGCAAATAATAGTATAGACTAGACCTTGACCCGCACGACCGTGCGGGTATTAATATTCTATTTTTATTTTTTATTTATTCATAATAATGATCTACTTGTATTATTTGATTGTATTACATTGATTAAATCATGATCTTTTGTGTGCTAAACTATATATTGCATGACCAATATTGGATATCATGTTAAAATTTTTAACATTTGTATTGAATTACAAATTTGTATACAATGTATCAATAAATATGAAGAACTAAAGAACTATGACTTAGTATGCTATAGAACTGGTGTTTTGAAATCCGATATGGATTTGCAGTTGAACCGATAAATCCAGTACTCAAAATAAATCTGGTTCGAATTTTGTTAAAAAGAAAATATTTAAAAACCCAATCAAATTCACAAAAACCAATATATAATTTTCATTTATATTTATATTTTTTAATTATGTTAGAGAATCTGTTATATATATATTATAAAGTTTTAATTAATTATGATTTAGAATATGTGTTACTTTTGATTTATTTTGAAACTGAAGTTTAATTTAATTATTGACATAAGACATTCAAATATTTATAAATTATAAGTCTTTATATTTTTTTTGTTAGATGTCGTAACTCTTCAGTTCTTACAAAATAAAAATGAATAGGCTAAAATTTTTTTTGATATTTTCTAAACTTTGTTTTTAAATATATACATATCCAGACTATATTTTATGTTTTAAACATTATAAATTACTTAATTTAGTTTCTGTTTTTTTTGGTAGCTGATATATTTTTATATAATAAAAGTAATTAATTTATTAATCTGTGGTTCACCCGCGAGCGACCCAATGATTCGGTGATTCGGGAGATCATCTGGTTGAGTATCCAGATGAGGTTTAAAAGTATTTCATAGAACAACCATTAAATTAGTTATACATTTTTGAATAAAATACAATGATTTTTGTAATATATAAAATTTTCGATTAATAGTAATAACAAAAAATGTAAACATAAATCTAATCATTAATAAAAAATGATGGTCTTGGTTGTGTGTAAAAAAAATAATAACAGCCAGTAATATTAATTCGTCTGAACCTAAGAAAATCTTGTTGTTAGCATTAGTATATGCAAATTGCTTGGGTGGCAATTATTCACAAAATCTTTTATTTATTGTTTACTATTCCACAATTCAAGTGATGAAGATCGTATTTGGAAACAAAATATAGATAATATATTTTTATCTTAAATATAATAGTTAGCCGAAAATGATGTTTATAATTTGGATGCTAATTGAATGTGAAAAAAATATTCGGAAATATATTATTTTAATTGTTTGTGTACGTTTTAAACCTCATTTTATATGCTTAATTAATATTTCACATTGATTAAAGCTTAGTTTCCATAGACTTATCAAAGTATTATGTTTGGATTCTAAATTAATTGATTTGGTTTCTTTAGAATGATTAGCAATATGGACTTGTATAGCTAGTTTGAATTTTATACATAAAAAGTAGAAATATATGTATATCTCGGTTATAAGTTAAAATAATATATCAGTGTCGATAAACTTATATCATTACGTACGTCGACTACTTTTTATACAGGTACATGTTGATATTTTTATTAAAGAAATGTGTATACTGCACATCAGTAAAGACTCAAATTCTAAGTTTCCTTGATTTGTTTGTAGGATAATAATTAATACTTTCCTTTTTTTGTCAACAATTATTCGACTGTTTCACAGAATAATTAATTCTAAGTTTCACAGAATATATTATGAACAACTGTTTTGTTGAAAAGGTGAAGATGAAAACATTGTAGTATAATTTTTTTTTGTTGTCCATTAATTACATTCATCTCTTTACTAAAATAATTATGCATAATAAATGTATAGTTACTAAAATAATTTTGCATAATAAATGTACAGTTACCGAAATGTTAGGAAAACATTAGAGTGATATAACGTCAGTTTTGTTGCCATAAAATCTCTATGAGAAAATGACACATATGCCACCAAACCAAGTTTTTCTTCACAATCTACCACTCAATATTCAACATCACAAAAATAACATTCATTAAAGGTAGTCATTTACTTTTTTGTTCCTTTTTTTGGTTAATTAAAAAAAAAATTGGGATTTTGAAAATCAAAAAAACCAATCACGTCGTATTCTCCTCTTTGCTCGCCGTCTTCTTCTCCTCTTTGCTCGCCGTCTTCTTCTCCTCTTTGCTCGGTCATCCTCCGGTCGTCGTTCCTTTTCGTCGCTGTCGTCCCTCTTCCTCGCCGTCGTCCCTCTTCGTCGCCATCGTCTATTACCGTCCGTCTTCGTGTTTGCTTTCTCTGTGAAAAGTCAATTGTGAAAAATGGTTACAAAATCAGATATTGCATCTGAGGTACTTTGTTATCTAGATGTGTCTAATATGTATCTGGAATCATACAGTTATTGGAGTCTGAATTTTAAAAGAAGCTCTTGATTACAGAGGATGAAAAAGAAGAGTGACAAAGAAGAAGAAGAAGAAGAAGGAAGCAAAGGTGAATACTTTTTTTTTGATGTTTTGACTAATTACCTAGTTTTGTGCTCTTTTGCATCTCTAATTCAATCACTCATTAAAACAAAAATATTCTTTTGATATCTCTCTGTGTTACTGATTAATTAGATTCTAGAAAGTTGGTGTTTTAAAATGTTTAGATTATTGATAGCTTTCTAAGACTTGAAGTATAGCCTTATGGTTTAGATTGAGAATGAATGAGTTCATGACTGTATGGTTGATTAATAAGTTACCTCTTGTTTGTTTTAAGCTGAGACTTAAACTACGAAGAAGAAGAAAAACGGAATAAAAGCAAGAAGAAGAAGCTAAGTAATAAGTTATTTTTCTGGAAGCCAATCCTGAAAGTTCCACAAGCCATCCTAGAAAACACATGTGTTTTATAATGATACAACATGTAACACTTTCTTCACTGAAAATATTTCAAACTAACTTATTTTCATGTCTCTATTTGATACGTGTTCTCTGTTTTGTAAACAATGACATCTATTTTGTGAATTCTATTGCCAATGAGAAGTGGCTAGCCCTCTTCTCTTACATTACTCGTATCCACATGATCCAGAGTTCAATACCATCTAAAGTCAAAACATTTTTTTCTGGAATTCCATCTTGAACATGAGAAATGGTATCATAAATAGATTGCATATGTGTGTTTACAATGATAACAATACTCTGAGAATGCATCAAGACAACCTGAAATTCCTTCAAAAACAAACATAAATGAAACAAAAACGTTGTAATCATCCATTACAAACTTCTACTTGTCCAAGTAACATCAACGTGCAGAAACATAGTTTTATAAATACAAAGAGTGTGACATTTTTCACTTTCTGTGAAGCTCTTTATCCATAAATGTGTCGAAGATGTCAACATAACTTGATCCGTAGGTTCTGAATCTCCCATCTTGTTTGTATCCTGCTAAAACAAGGGAAAAAAATTTCAAACTTTTCTGGAAGGCTTTCCTGAAACTACACAAATGCTTCCTGAAAGTTTTCTAAACATTAGATAGTTCACAAGACAGTTTCATAAGCACAAACAACAAGAGACTCATGAGAAAATTCAAGAGTTTTTCAAAGATATCTACATGCCTAAGCAAAACAAGACACCAAGCAAAAAAAATTCAAAATTGGTTACCATCCGATTTTCTGGAAGGCTTTCCTGAAACTACGCAAATGCTTCCTGAACTTTTTATAAAACACTAGACAGTTTCACAAGACAATTTCATAAGCACAAGCAACAAGAGACTCATCAGCAAATTCATGAGATTATCAAAGATATCTACATGCCTAAGCAAAACAAGACACCAAGCAAAAAAAAATCAAAATTGGTTACCATCCGAATTTCTGGAAGGCTTTCCTGAAACTACACAAATGCTTCCTGAATTTATTATAAACACTGGATAGTTTCACAAGACATTATCATAAGCACAAACAACAAGAGAATCATGAGCAAATTCAAGAGCTTATCAAATATATCTACATGCCTAAGCAAAACAAGAAACCAAGCAAAAAAAATTCAAAATTGGTTACCATCCGAGTTTCTGGAATGCTTTCCTGAAACTACACAAATGCTTCCTGAAAGTTTTCTAAACACTAGACAGTTCACAAGAAAGTTTCATAAGCACAAACAACAAGAGACTCATGAGAAAATTCAAGAGTTTGTCAAAGATATCTACATGGCTAAGCAAAACAAGACACCAAGCAAAAAAAATTCAAAATTGGTTACCATCCGATTTTCTGGAAGGTTTTCCTGAAACTACACAAATGCTTCCTGAACTTTTTATAAAACACTAGACAGTTTCACAAGACAATTTCATAAGCACAAGCAACAAGAGACTCATCAGCAAATTCAAGAGCTTATCAAAGATATCTACATGCCTAAGCGAAACAAGACACCAAGCAAAAAAAAATCAAAATTGGTTACCATCCGAATTTCTGGAAGGCTTTCCTGAAACTACACAAATGCTTCCTGAATTTATTATAAACACTGGACAGTTTCACAAGAAATTATCATAAGCACAAGCAACAAGAGAATCATGAGAAAATTCAAGAGCTTATCAAATATATCTACATGCCTAAGAAAAACAAGAAACCAAGCAAAAAAAATTCAAAATTGGTTACCATCCGAGTTTCTGGAAGGCTTTCCTGAAACTATACAAATGTTTCATGAATATTTTCAAAACAAGAGACAGTTTCACAAGGACAAGCAACAAGAGACTTACAATGTCATAAACAACATTTCCTAAACACATTCAATAGATGCAAACAAACAACAAATGAATATGCAAGCATGGATATAAAAGTAGAAATTAAAGAAGAAAACAAAATGACATGTCACTTAGAAAAGCTAAATTTAAGACATTAAGAGCAGCAGCAATGACGGCAAGAGGTGAGGAGATAATCACAAAACTTGAGTATTCAACACAGCTTAAGTAGATCATTAATCATATTTTTCAATCAAGGCTTTAAAAATGACACATAAAGGCTTTGTCATTTTATCGAACATGTTAAGGGCATAATCAAATCCCATTAAAATAGAAAGCTTTGGAGAAGATAAAATGGATCACCTTAGCTTTTGTACTGCTCAAAGTGAATCGTGAATTGCTTTGTTCTATCTGTTCAATTAATACAACAAAAACAAACTTATTAGTTCTCAAACCATTATCATTGAAGATTGAAGCCTCATATTTCATCTCAAAACTCTTGGAATCATACTGAGATGAGTTGTAGAATCAAACCTTCATAATTTCGTCGGAATTGATGATAGTGCTCGTCTTCACCGAAGTTGATTGGGATTCGTCTTCTTTGTGCTGCCGTAGTGAGAAAGAGATCGAAAAGAATAGAATCAAAGTTTTGTCCTTTCGTCGGAGATGATGACAGTGCTCGTCATCGTCGGAGTTGATCGTCACCGTCAGAGTTGACGACAGCGATCGTCGTCTTGGTGTGACCAAGTAAGAGAGAGATAGAAGAGAAATCTCTGTGTCGCGTGGGAGAGAAAGAGGAGTTTCTAATTTTTTTTTCTTTTTTTGTTTTAATATTTTAAAACAAGGATAGTATGAATATTTTACCTATTAATGAATGTTATTTATGTGAACTTCAGCTTCTAGTGGCATTTTAGAGATCATAAACTTAGATTGTGGTATTATGGACAATTGCCCAATCTCTATTAGTCATATTTTTTTAGGAAATTATTTAAATTTGGAAAAGACAAGAATTAATTAAAGTTAAGATTATTTAATACTTCAGTGGCATTGCTTTGTAAATAAATTGCAAGTTTAAGGGGTATTTTTTATTTGTACTTCTCTTTTAATAATATAGATGTATTATCTTTTCAATTTAATATTAATAATTTCAATTTATGAATCTTTGATTATGGGCTTCTGTTTTTAATGTTTTAATATTGATAATATAAATTTATTTTAAAATATTTTTTTTAGATTTTGGAAAATTCTTATCATTATGAATGTTAATCAATTTCTAATCAAAAGAGTTTAAATTCGTTTTTATTTATGTGATTAATTTATATAACTATATTATTAAAGTTGAAGTATATTTTGGAGATGTTTGGAAACAAGGATAGTTCAATAAATGAGATATGTTTGAAAACATGAATATTAGAGATGTGTACTTTCTTTTATTTACACATTTATCTACTGTATTTTCAATAAATTAATAATAAATGAGAATTGTTTAGAAACATGAATAACATATTTAATACTTCTTTTTATTTTTACATTTAGCCATTCATTTTACAATAATTTAAACAATATGTTTTCTATATTTCTTTTTATTTATAATTATGTCACTATATTTACAATTCTTTATGGTGAAAATAAAAACACAAACTGAAAAATAAGTAGTATATTATAGGGACCTCAATATTTTATAAAAAAGTTTTAAATACCCTATTATTACCTTATTTAGTTTAGTAAAATATAAAAATTTCAAGAGTTCAATTTTCATAAAAAAATATCAAAACAATTAATAATAATTCATAGGAAACTAATGCAAAAAATTAAACTTTAAAATGGATAAAAGTATGTCAAGAAGAAAAAAATAATGGCTTATGTTATTAATAAAAATTGGACATTCATTGTATTACAAAACCTATCTACTTGGATTATTTTTAAAATTTAAAAAATGGACTAATATAATTACCTAAAAAAATTGTTTTGTCTAAAATAATCATAATTCTTTTTAAACATTTTATATAAATATTTCAAATCAAATAATAATTTAAACTTGATTTATATAAAAAAATGATATAACATATGCATATATTCAAAAAACATTTTTTACTAAAATATTTTCCAGTAACCATTGTTAAAAAAATGTTTTCAATATATGTAAGAAAAATACAATAAGAAGACCAATTTCATATACCAACTTTAATTATGGTTTTTATATTTCACTTTCCATTTTAAGAATATAGTATATGTGATTATTTATATGATCTTTCACGTTATTAATTATTTGAAAGCATTTATTAAATAAAATTTCAAAATAAAATCAAGTTGAAATAACTAATGATTAACTCAACAAAATTATGATACAGATCTGAATTATCTCAACTCCTTTAAAATAGTTTCATTTAAAATAAATACTAAATTCTATAAATTAAATTTAAAATAAAATTAATAAAATTATAGAATTTTTTTTGAAATGCATAAATTAATTTTTCAATACAGAGAGTGTTGAAGATATAAAATATTTTATTTGAATTAAAAAAAATAAATGTAAAAAAAGTTTAACTTTGGGTTAAGTAAATAAAATCATATAACAAGTTAGAATTATTTAGAGTCTTCAAAAATTTAGTCATATTTAAAATATAAAAAATAACTCATAGAAGTAAATTTAAGAGAAATTTCATAAAAATTTAAAACATATAATTTATCAAAAATAATAATTTTTATTACGTAAATAATTTTTCAACAAATTTGGATGACTAATTTTGCTCTACATCTCGTTATTGGTCAATTCAGGTGATGAGAATTTGGATGGCTCTACGGTAGTTTACATTGTCTTCTCGTATTTTGGTGGTTATGAACTATATATATATATATATATATTTTTTTTTCAATATTTATCTTAACTTTGTTGGTCTATTTAATATAATATTTTAAATTTTTATACTAATGCAATATTTATCACAGTATTTAAGTTTTTATCTTTCATTTGAATATACCAATTAAACACATTGAGTTACTTGATTATTTTATCTATGCAAAATAATTACGAAAGCCATTAAAATTTTTGTTTTATTTTTAAATTTGGTTATGTTTCTTCTAGGATGAATATGAAATGTTATATTTTAAAACCATTTGTTTTAATTTAGTTCCTTAATTGTCTGTTGTAATGATTTTAGTTTTCTTGTCAATAACGATACTATTTTATTAGTTTCGATATATTTTTGTTAAGTGATTTTATTTTTGCATTCGCTTCGGGCACCGATAAAGGCTCGCACGGCTCTGGCTCTACCACGGTCACCAGGAAGAATAATGCTAGGATATATCCTTTGGTACAACCCACAACTCTTCAAAGATCTCTTTGATCATGGTGGAATTGAAATTTTACTCTAGAAACAAGATGTTCTTTCAACATTCTTCTTCTGTAAGACTAGTATCACTAACGTGACTGATGGTTTTTATGTGGTTCTTACACCACTCTGTGTCTTTTTTTTTTCAATTCAGGAAAAAATCTAAGGAAACACAATGCAACAGCTGACAGCCAGCCGAAATCAATGGTAATTAAGATTCGTTCATGACTTGTAGCAGTAGAACCAAGCCAATTATTTTTTTTTCTCGTCACAGCCAGCATCAAACCGGCACAATATTGTAGAAGACCATGCCGTTGTGCTGATTTTGTTTGCTCTCATTATGTCTTGATGTCATCATTGACCTCTCTTTTAGGTGACTGGTTCTATTGTTTACAATGGAAACATGTTTTGTTCCTCTACTCTTGCTGTCGAGACATGTTTCGTTTGGGTATTTTGCGGTTTGCTATAGTGGAGACAATATTTATGGACTTGGAAAAAAAAGAAACTAAACTCAGTTTTATATTACGGATTTTGAGAAAAAAACTCAGTTTGGCAATAGTTAAAGGAAATAAACAAGATTTAAAAGATTTTGGGTATTTTATAAATGTTTTTAGCTAGATTTTCGGATTTATGCTTACAAATCCAGTATAATTTACATTCTACCAAAGTTAGAAAAGAGATGAAGTGGTAGCTATGAAAATTAGAAAAGAGATGAAGTGGTAGATATGAAAAACTGGGATCGTAGAAAAAGAAAAAAAAAAGTGAAGAATATGTTCTGCTGAGGCAGATATGAGAACTTTGATTATGCCTTATAATCTACCAAATATAATAAAAAACATAGAAAGAAATGTAGATTTGTTATTCTGTCTTAGTAGGTCGAAATGTTTTCGGTGTATTGTGCATTCTACCTTAGATAGATCATTGTGTCTTTGGTAGACTAAATATTCTAAATTATCGCAGATGGTAGATTTGATATACTAACACTTTTATCCCATTTTTGAACTTACTATTCCAAATATTTTTTGAATTTTAAAATATTTTTATATATGCACATGCTTGACTACTTCATGTTTATATTTTTCTTAATTTTTTTGCACTGTAAATATATTGATATGAATTTTTATGTAGAAGAAGGGTATTGAAAGTCTAAAGTGACAAAATTTGATTTTATACTATGGAGACAATAATTTAGTTTACTTGTTCTTTTTCCCCAAAATTACATTTCTTCTTCATCAATGTAGACTAATTTTTTTAGTACTATCATATTTTTTATTTTTTATAGATATGAGCAAAGGCTTGAATCACAAGTTATATTGTCTTTTACTTTTAGAGGCATTTTTCATAACTACTTAAGATGTACGCCATACATTTTTTCTTCATTTTCTTTGAAAAAACCCCTGTGTAATTGCGTGATAGTTTCTGATATGTTTTGGATACAACTTTAATTGACTTAAAATGAACGTCTAACAAGATTTCAAGTTCAGCGTTAAGTGTCATAAATATCTTTTGAAACATAACTATTAAACGCTAAATTTTATGAAGTTATAACATAAAGTGATTAATAAATAAACATTTATCAATTAAATATGTTTTTGTTAATCACGATTTTTATTTCCCTATAACATCTCTCGTTTATTGATACCAATCAAACATCTACCAATATCAAAAGTAAATATGGCAAAGTCCCTTTGCATTACAATGCTTGTATCCATAGTAATATTCTTCATGTCACATTTAACTTCTTCCCAAAAATTTGATCAATATTTACAAGAGCTACCAGAAGATATGAGGATATCTCTTCCCTCAGATTTTGATGTTTACGTTGAATCCCCTGAAGATTCATTTGAAGAAGTCAATTCACCCGCGATGGAATATGAGATGAAGCGTGGACATCATTACACAGACAAACAACTCGGTTTTCTTGAGGGTTGCTTTCAAAAGCTGCACTCTTTAGACTGTGGAGATAATATTTTCAAGAACATGGTAAATGAAGCAATGCAAGAATTGTCAAATGAATGTTGTCGTGATCTATTAAAGATTAGCAAATATTGTTATCTAGGAATTACTCAAATCACGTTATCGAGTTATGAGTATAGATTTATTGCGTCTAAGGCTATTCCAAAAAGCAAACAGACATGGAACAATTGTATTCGTAGAGTCGGAAAGCAGATGGGCAGCCCAATTGGTTTTGAGGAACTAGACTAATTGATGTTCCATTGTACTGATATTTTATATACAAGATTTTGTAACTCCACATATTATAAATAAAGATAAAAAGATCTTTTACAGATCTTATATAAAAATACGAGACTCGTTGGAGTAATCAGATCAACATGGGTGATCGTAAAATTATAGTTTCTCATGTGTTGTCATATTGGTGCTGGTTAATGCATTTCTGATACTTATTTTTAGAAGAAATTCATTTCTGATATGTTATCTTGAATAGTTTATCTCTTACAAAATTTTATAAGGATAAATATTAATAAACGACAAAATAAATATTTTAAGAATTCAGAAATATTTATCAAAATCACTTAGCAGGAGACTCAAAACCAATTTTCTAAAAACCGGTAGGCGGTTAATAGGCGCTTGAAAAGAACTAACAACTAGGCGGGTTATTCGGGGCCTAGGTACGTTAGCAAATTATTGATTTAGTTTATATATATTATACATTTATATGACAATTTTTAAAGTTAAATTATAAAATTGTTACAGTGAATTATCAAAATTGGACATTTAAAACATAAAACAATTAGATAAATTTCTTAGATTTATAATAATATTATTGTCTTAGCAAACCCCATCACTGTGCTTATAAATCCATCTCCTTCTCCATTTTTGTAGGTAGCTCTTCTATGTTCTTATCACCGGTTTCCTTTTCGTTTCTTTTGTAATATCCATGTAATGTAGTGGATATAAGATCTCACCACTTTGATGAAACTGTTGTCTGATTCGTTGTGTTGGTAGGACATTATTGTGACTTTTTTTGTGTTAGCAATCATTATTTTGGCTATAAAACTTAGATATCATCTCGTGTGTGTGTGTGTGTGTTTTGTTCTTAAATTGATTTATTCTTTACTTTGGAGAATCTACTGTTTCTTTCTTGGATTTTTGAAATCTACCTCTTATAATTTTCCTCTCCGTTTCTGCAATGCAAGCATGAAAGAGAAGAACTCTGCCACCGCCTCTACACTTGGACGGATTCTAGCTACTTGTTCTAAGCAGGTTTGTTGGGCAGCTCTTTTTACTTTGTCTTGTGGTATGTTTCTTGAAGATTCAATCCTTGTTATTGACTTAAGAGTGCACTTTTTGTCTCATGCCAGAGACTACGAGAGCTGTGTTGCCTCAAAAGTCCACGAGGTTGAAAGAGACTTGTGCTTGAAAGAGTTTCTGGCACTGAAGAATTAAAAATTGTATGCAACATACGGTATTATGTAATTTATCTGCAAGAGAATTGTATTGATCATTTTATCTTGGAAAATTTGCTAATAAAGAAAAAAAAACTTATTCATTGTCCTTTTAGAATAGTATTAGGGATTGTTGTCCACTTATAACTAATATTAAGGTAAACCCAATTTTAATCCTCTAATATTGTTTTTTTTTTTAAAACTAATTGTCGTAGGTCCATTTACTCATTATTTACCGACTTCAAAAACACGGATTACCCAGTGAAAAAAAACACGGTTTATCCATTGCAGAGTTTTCAAATATTCTCGCCGGCGTCTCTTTTTTCTCACCTCCATCTCTCTCTCTTAATTACCCAACCGGAAAACTCTGATAATCCTCTCTCAGGCATCTCTTGAATATCTGGTTTTGTTTTTTGTGAAGGTGAATTTTCGTTATTTGGTTGTTTTCCTTTGTACAAGGAAATTGCACGGATGCTCTGATGAACACTTCATGAAACGTTATCTGTGACTAATTTTTCTCTACATCTCGTTATTGGTCAATTCAGGTGATGATAATTCGGATGGCTCTACCACGGTCACCAGGAAGAATAATGCTAGGATATATCCTTTGGTACAACCCACAACTCTTCAAAGATATCTTTGATCATGGTGGAATTGAAATTTTTCTCTAGAAACAAGATGTTCTTTCAACATTCTTCTTCTGTAAGACTAGTATCACTAACGTGACTGATGGTTTTTATGTGGTTCTTACACCACTCTGTGTCTTTTTTTTTTTCAATTCAGGGAAAAACCTAAGGAAACACAATGCAACAGCCGACAGCCAGCCGAAATCAATGCTACACTTTAAGATTCGTTCATGACTTGTAGCAGTAGAACCAAGCCAATTATTTGTTTCTCATCACGGCCAGCATCAAACCGACGCAATATTGTAGAAGACCATGCCGTTGTGCTGATTTTGTTTGCTCTCATTATGTCTTGATGTCATCATTGACCTCTCTTTTAGGTGACTGGTTTCTATTTTTTACAAGTATGGAAACATGTTTTGTTGCTCTACTCTTGCTGTCGAGACATGTTTCGTTTGGGTACTTTGCGGTTTGCTATAGTTGAGACAACATTTATGGACTTGGAAAAAAAAAGAAACTAAACTCAGTTTTATATTTATGGATTCTGAGAAAAAAAAATCAGTTTGGCAATCAATACTATTAAAACAGAAGACCCTTTTTTGAGGCACCCTTCTGTTTCAACAATATTTACAACTATTTGCCACTGTATTATTTTTTAAGCTATACTTTTTATTTTTCCTATTTCAAATCAAACTGAAAAATTAGAAAACTATTTGTAACAACCAATCGAATATTCTGTTTACCATAAATAAATGTATATGATCACTTAACTACTTCGTTATAGTTAGGCCAACCATCATTCGTGAACAGATTGAGAAGATCAGATTTTTATGGGCTTTATTTTAAAACAGCAGCAAAAATTATATATTATCTATTGTGCTCTCTTCTTTTAGAAAAGCAACGCATGCTTGAAGGGATATCTACTGTGCTCTCTTCTGATCTTTTCCAAACAACACATGTGAGTTTATTTTTTATGAGATTCTTGTGTTCATCTGCTAAGCAGTGTGCATGGTTGATTTTGATTTTTCTTTGGATTTTAGTTTGACGGGTTTTAGAAAAAAATCGTACTGGTGAAGTTTTATTTTCAAATAGGTGTTATAGTTGCTGATTATTCTCGTGCTATGAGAGGAGACGAATCAAACAACTTTTAGTCGAGTTGAAGGAAAATACTGATCTCACTATGAAAGCCACCGACTTGGCATATACATCTTAGCCCAAATTATTTTTTTTTCTTTTCATCTTCTAGGTATGGTTTGGCTTTAACATTTATCCTTTTCATGTTGGTTTCATTTTTTTTTTCTTGCATCAATCTTCCCATTAACCATATAGCAGGGAAAGTATTGTTTTGCATAGCATGGGATGTTTTTGGATAAAATTTAAAATCATTTAAAATGCATTAATATAATTACGTTTTAAAAATAATTATGAATATAATTTACAAGAAATTCTATAATCTTCCTTTTTGAAAAAAAATCAGCTTACATTAGAATATACTGGTGTTATACAACAATAATATATATGAATATCCCATTTTAATCTCAACAAGTTTTTCATAGAACTTTAGATATTGGAGATATCTACTTACTTTGAATTTTAAATATACAAATAAATATGAACTTACAAAAATCATAATATAATTGAATGCACCATTTTCATGATTTTGTTTTTAAAAAAATTGCATACTATACTTAAGATTTTGGATCCCTAAATATTAGACATAACCTAATTTCTTACATTTTGAATATAGACAGAAACATTAACTCATTTTAGAAACTCTATATATGTTAAAGATATGTACCAATTAAATAGACGTAGATATTTCCACGATTTTCTACCAAAAATCGTTTATATATCTACATTTACATAACAATTTTGAATTTATAGATAAAAAAATTAACTTCACACACATAAATATATATATATATATATATATATATATATATATATACTATTAAAACAAAAAACCCTTTTTTGAGATGCCCTTCTGTTTCAAAAGTATTTACAGATCTCTGCCACTAGATTATTTTAAACATATGATTTTTTTTAAATTATGTATTTTTCAAATTTCCTTTTATTGAAACAGCAGAAAATCATTTTATTTTAAAAATCCTTCATAAAATCACGCAAACAAAATTCAGTTGCTATAATTTAGTTATTGAACTGGATCCTAAATATATGTAAAATCATAACTAAATTGTTTGTTTTATCAACAATATCTCTTAACTTCCATATTAAAAGGAATGTTGTTATTTTGGAAAATAAATAGCTTGATGTGTCGACCCAATATAAGCAAACTTCACGATTTAGTTTTTAGCAAAATTACACCTTAACGTAGTTGGCCACTATATTTGTATAGTTATTTAAAATATTAATCATTGTAATATTTATAAACACGTTAGAAAATATTAGTTTCAATACTATTAAAACACAAGAGGCTTTTTGAGACTACCTTACAGTTTTAAAATATTTACCATCTTATGCCGCTGATATATTTTTAATCTATTCTTTTTATTTAAATCATATTTGAATCTATTTAATCCTAACTAAATCTGTTTAATCCAACAATAAAATTTCATTTGAACTAGCCCTTAATTTCAGGATGATTTCTTTTTTTTGTATAACTGTTTGTTTTATTTTGTAAAATTAAAAATATATCAATATATTGTTATATACGAAATTAAATTATTATTAAAAATGTAAAATACTTTCTATTTACTAAAATATTTACGTGTTGCAAGTATCATTTAAAATGACCACATAAATGTTAATTCTTAATTTTAAACAAAAAACTACAAAGATGACATTTTTTAAATAAATTTGTAATTTTTTTAAAAAAAAATATTTATTCATTTAAAACACAAGTATTTCCAGTTAATAAAAGGTGTCCAACTAATTATTTACATGTTTTACTCTTTCAAAAAAGAAAAATAACTTCTTAATTTATGTAGCATATAATACTATGGTTTTAAAAGTTAAAAACATAACTACTTTGTTAATGTAAGAAAACGTATCTCCCTATTTCTTTGGGTAGTATTGAAATTAACAGTCATTATTAAAAATGTTTTTAGCTTTTGATAGTTTCTATACGAGAATAATTATAATGATATATATAATTTATATTAAACAATTTAAATCTGATTTTTTATCTTATGTGACTATATTAAAATTCGTCCATGTATGATTTAAATATGTTTACATCGATATAAAAACATTTCAATTTAAGGTTTGTAATCATATTTAACATATATTTTTAGCAACAATACATGAACATCTTTAGCAAAAAAAAAAAAACAATACAATTGAACACCATTTTTTTTCAAAAAATCATTATCACACTACAACAACATAACTTCCATCTCAGCCTAAAAATCTGAGATTTATTCAACCAGACATTAACTTATTTAAATTTTAAATATTTTATATAAACATTAGTTTTATCAATTAACAATGATGTTTAAATATGGTTTAATAGGGGGTCTAAGTGGATTTTTAATAGAAATAAATATTTTTATAAATTTATTTAGTTTAACGGGTTTTCAATAGATTATTCGATTAAAAATCATTTACTAAATGTTTTACAGGTGGCCGTTCGGGCCACAATTGGGTTCGGTTTGGTTCTATTCAGATTTTAAATTTTCGGGTTCAAAGATTTCAGCCTCATTAGGTATTTCTAAATTTTCGTTCGATTTCGGTTCAAATCTTTGCGAGTTCGGTTTGGGTTCAGATAACCCATTTAAATAATTTTTAAATTCCTGATATATTTAAATTTTCACAAAATCTATAAACAGCAATAGATATTACATATAAATTTGAACATAGGTCAAAATACCTAAAATTAACATATAAATTGGTTAGATTTGAATATTTGGATTGAAAATGAATAGATATTTTAAGTATTTTTAGTGTCTTGAATATACTTTAACTATTTTAGACATGTACTTTTGGCTATTCGTACATATTTTCAAGTATTTTAAACAACTAAAAAGTATCTTATATATTTTGAATGTTTTTAATATACTTTAAATCTAAAAAATAATTGATATATATAGCTATATAAATATATTTCAGATATATTCGGCAATCCGAAATACTTTGGTTCAGGTCGGGTTCGGTTTTGATTCTTTAAATACCAAAAACTTGAACTCATTCTGATATTTAATCAATTTCAGTTCGGTTTGATACTACTTCTTTGTTCGGTTCAGTTCTTCGAATCTAGATTTTTTGCCTATCCCTAAAATGTCCAATTGATAAACGTTATATCTAATTTTGTTTATAATTGCATCAAAATATATAATAATTCTAATCACTTTAAACACAAATATGATTACAGATAACACAATATAAATATTAAATTTTTCTATGGATATATATACATGTTCTTTTAAAGGAATATACTAATATAGATTTAGTCCAACTATTTTAATAAAATAAATTAAAGTCTTTTGCTCACCATTTTAGAAAAAAAATATTTTACACAAATATGATTACAAAGAAACAAAAGTAATTAAAAATATAAATATGAAAATTAAAATTAAAATTTTTAAATAAAATACAATACAAAAGGTATACCCGTCCTCCAGAGAGGACGGATCAAAATCTAGTTAATACTATTAAAACAGAAGTTCATGTTTTTTGAGCTGCCCTTTTTGTTTCAACATTATTTGCCAAACCATGCCATTGGAATATTTTAGACTATACTTTTAATTAAATGTTTTTTTTTTGTTTTTTCCACAATTCCCAAATATTTTCTGATCAGAGTATTTCGTGAATTAGGCCACTTTTCAAGGAGAAACGATTTTTCTTTATTTTGATATCTTTAAGCTCTGTGAGGTTTCTTTTGAGATGCCTATCAAGATACACGTGATTTTGCTCTGGTAGGTTGAAGCAAACTGGAAAAGTTAGGGGCTGCATCTGGGTTTTATGTCATCTTATGATTTGGATGGGATCGGCAACATGGAGATAAGATCGCATCACAATTTTGTGAATCAGGGGTGAGTAGGAGAATTCTAAATTTGCATTCAAAGAGATATAACGAAGGTTCTCAAGATCTGGGAAGAGAATCACATGGTTTCATAAAAGATTACTCGGCTTTGAAGGAGAGTAAGTAAATCAATGGGGATTTGAGATCTATATCTGCGGGTCCGGAAAGATTCGTTGATCTCCCATCACATCATTGAGGTACGTTGGCTCGGTTTTTTTTTCTGGAAGTCTTCAGAAATCAGTGTTGATAACAGGCTATCGAAGAAGATTAGGTTGGCTTTTGAATAAAGTATTATCAATATTGAAAATATTAAACTGTTCAGTGTTTCAATGGGTTGAGTTGGGAATATTTTAGTGATTATAGTCGGTATAAACAAAGGAATTGGTTTCTTATGCAATCTCGGTTTATATTTTCAAAAGAAAGGGAACCAGGATTGTAATTAGCATCTTTTCGAGATCTCATACTCTGGTTTTGGAGTTTATAGGGGAATACAGCTCCTAATGGATCTTATTTTTTTTGGCTACGATTAGCCAATTAAATGTATTTCTATGGTACATGATGGTTCACGGGGAATTGGCAATTAGATATAGGGTTTTATAGATATAAAAGTTTTTCTATAGATCTTTCGGAGAACAAGAAATAGATATTTCAGAGAACAAGAAGAATAATTATTTCACTGTTGAATTATCTGCTCATTACTCACGTTTGACTGTTCTATACATGTATATTCAGATTACTAAATTGGTTCATCGTGAGTGGACTCTTCTCAATCCCTATGGCTATTGTCACTTAGAAGATGTTGTTGGTGCTCGGGGGTTGGTAGTAAAGGGTTGGAGGTTTATCAATATTATTAAAACACAAGGGGTTTTTTTAAGACCACCTTGAAGTTTTAAACTATTTTTAATCTATATTTTTTATTTAAATCATATTTAAATCTATTTAATCCTAACTAAATCTATTTAATCCAAAAATATAATTTCATTTGAACTAGCTCTTAATTTAAGGATGAATTTTGTTTAGGTACAATTGTTTTGTTCTATTTTGTAAAATTAAAAATATTTCAATATATTGTTATATAAGAAATTAAATTATTATTAAAAATGTGAAATATTTTCAATTTCTTAAAATATTTATGTGTTGCAAGTATCATTTAAAATGACCACATAAATGTTAATTCTTAATTTTAAACAAAAAACTACAAAGATGGCATTTTCTAAATAAATTTGTAAATTTTAAACAAACTATATCTATACTATTAAAGTACAAGCACATTTGGATATTTTACTAAACTTGTCATTTTTAAAATGGAAAAATCGCATAAAAAACCATGAAAGTGTCACTTAATAGCACTTTAAACAATGAAGTTTTTTCGCTAACACTTTTAACCTTCAAAGTGACATTTGCGTCATAGAAAACCTCTAAAGTGAAAAATTGACCGGTTATACAGGTAAAAAAGTGATGTGTCAGGTTTTATTCATAAAAAAGAATTAATTAATTAATAAAATAAAAACAAATAATAATTAAATTTCAGAAAATTAAATAAAAATAGGAAAATTTAATAAAAAATCACAAAATTAAATAAACATTCAAAATTTTTTAAAAAAAAACTTTCAAAAAATTAAATATTGATTTCTAAAATTTAATAAAATTTATAAAATTAAATAAAAAATAAATAAAATGTATAAAATTAATTTTAAAACAGAAAAAAACATATTTTTTTTTTAAAAAATCATTATTTTTCTAAAATCATAATTAAAAATATATAATTTTTAAGAAAAATTTAGAAAATTCGAAAATTCTATTGTTTTTTTTGAGTTACAAGATTTTTTTTAAAATATCATTGCATCATTTACAATAACAAATTCAAATATATTACTTAGGAAGATGATGGTTTTTCACCTAATCGATAACAATGAAGTTTTTGGTATATCTCCAATAAAAATTTTTGACATCATTGTTAAAATGCAACCTTAATCGTCATTGTTAATGGTTATGTGAAAAATGACCATCATCATAAATGATGTATTTGAATTTTTATTTTAAACGATGCTATGATATTTTTTTGAAAAAACTTGTAATTTAAATATTTTTTTGAAATTTTGAATTTCCTATATTTTAAAATATTTATGAACTTTTATTTATTTTTCTGAATTTTAATTCAAATTTATTTATTTTTTGAATTTTTATTTATTTTTTTATTTTATTAAATTTAATAAATCTTTATTTAATTTTTTGAAAGTTTTTTTTAAAAATGTTTTTTTTTAAAAAAAAATCTCTGAATGTTTATTTAATTTTGTGATTTTATTATTTTTTCCTATTTTTATTTAATTTTCCGAAATTTACGTATTATTTTTGTTTATTTTATTAATTAAATAATTGTTTTTTGAAAAGTTTTGAAAAAAAACCCGAAACATCACTTTTTACCTGTATAACCGGTCAACTTTTCACTTTGAAGGTTTTTTGTGATGCAAATGTCACTTTGAAGGTTAAAAGTGTTAGTGAAAAAACTTCAAGGTTTAAAGTGATAGTAAGTGATACTTTGAGAGTCTTTTATGTGATTTCCCCTTTTTAAAATTAACATTGCATGTTTCATTAAGGGCAATCAAGTAATATTAATAACACATTCAATTGGGCCATTATTTTTTCAGATCTAGCCCACTGCCACATTAGATATCTTTTGAGTCATTTGGGCCGATTAAGAAATCATATTCAATTCCCACATTTTTTTTCCTTTGGGCCATTGAATCTAATTTCAAATAACTTTTTTTTTCAATCATTCTTAATATTTTGTGTAGTGAAAAAAAATTAAACATATAATTTTTTTCTTTTCTTAATATAGTTTAAGCATTCATAAAAATGATTTTTTTCATTGAAAGTATAAATTTTTATTAAAATATATTATTTTTATTAAAAAATTTATCACATAATAAAATTAATTCATCAGAGTTATACAAGCTTAATTCATTAAAAATGAAGTTTAAACTTTTAAACATAAATAGTCATTTACAAAGGAACACGATTATAGTAATTTTTAACAATTACTATTACAACAAATGGTTTAACCGGTAACCGGGTTCCGATTTCAGTGGTTTTTGTTGAGTTTTTAAATTTTGTTTTTTTTTACAAAACTCAAATTGGATTTATCTTTGATCACTGGATTTACCAGTTCAACCGCGGGTCCAAGTCTGATTTCAAAACACTGATCAAAACTATACAACTATTTATATTGTTTTCATATTTAAAATATCTAATTCAAAATTAAAAAAACTAAAATACATATACAATATGGCTTTAATCGAACATAAAATACATATACAAAACGGGTTATATAAATGCATATACAAAACGAGTTATATAAATTTGATTATATAAAGTTTTCACCAATCATAAACCCGCACTTTGAAAACGCGAATCAAAATATGACATTTGATAAATATTTGTCAATTAAAAAAGAAAAGGAAAATAAATCCGCGCTTTGTAAGCGCGGATCAAAATCTAGTATTCATTTAAAACACAAGTATTTCCAGTTAATAATAGGTTGTGTCTAACTAATTATTTACATGTTTTACTCTTTCAATAAAAAAAAATAACTTTTTAATTTATGTAGCATATAATACTATGGTTTTAAAAGTTAAAAACATAAACTACTTTTTAATGTAAGCAAAAGTATCTCCCTATTTCTTTGGGTGGTTTTGAAATTAACAGTAATCATTAATAAAACTGTTTTTACCTTTTGATAGTTTCTATACGAGAATAATTATAATGATATATATATATAATTTATATTAAACAATCTAAAGCTGATTTTTTATCTTATGTGATTATATTCAAATTCGTTCATGTATGATTTAAATCTGTTTATATCGATATAAAAAACATTTCAATTTAAGGTTTGTAATCATATTTAACATATATTTTTAACAACAATACATGAACATCTTTAGCAAAAACAAAGACAATACAATTGAACACCATTTTCAAAAAATCATTATCACACTACAACAACATAACTTACATATCAGTCTAAAAATCTGAGATTTATTTAACAAGACATTAACTTATTTAAATTTTAAATATTTTATATAGGCATAAGTTTTATCGATTAACAACGTCCATGATGTTTAAATATGGTTTAATGGGGGGGGGTTTAAGTGGACTTTTAATAGAAATAAATATTCTTATAAATTTAATTAGTTTAACGATTTTCGATAGATTATTCGATTAAAAACTATTTATTAAATGTTCTACGGGTGGGCGTTCGGGCCTCCATTGGGTTCGGTTTGGTTCTATTCAGATTTTGAATTTTCGGGTTCAAAGATTTCAGCCCCATTACGTATTTTTAAATTTTGGTTCGGGTTCGGTTCAGATATTTGCGGGTTTGATTTGGGTTCAGATAACCCATTTAAATAATTTTTGAAAATTTTAAATTCCTGATATATTAAATTTTCACAAAATCTATAACTAAAAATAGATATTACATATAAATTTGAATAGCATATGTCAAAATACCTAAAATTAACATACAAATTGGTTTGATTTGAATTTGGATTGAGAATCAATAGATATTTTAAGTATTTTTAGTGTCTTGAGTATGCTTTAGCTATTTTAGACATTTACTTTTGACTATTCATATATATTTTCAAGTATTTTGAACAACTAAAAAGGATCTTATATATTTTGAATGTTTTTAATATATGTTAAATCTAAAAATAATTTATATATATAGCTATATAAATATATTTCAGATATATTTGGCAATCCAAAATACTTCGGTTCAGGTCGGGTTCGGTTTTGATTTTTTAAATATCAAAAACTTGAACTCATTCAGATATTTAATCAATTTCAGTTCGGTTTGATACTACTTCTTTGGATCGGGTTCGGTTCAGTTCTTTGGATCGGGTTCGGTTCAGTTCTTCGGATCTAGGTTTTTTGCCCATCCCTAAAATGTCCAATTGATAAACGTTATATATAATTATTTTTATAATTGCATCAAACTATATAATAACTCTAACCATTTTAAACACAAAGATGATTACAGATAACACAATATATAAATTAAAATTTCTATATATATATATATACCCGTCACTTTAAAGGAATATACTAATATAGATTTAGTCCATTTATTTTAATAAAATAAATTAAATTCTTTTACTCATCATTTTAGAAAAAAAATATTTTACACAAATATGATTGCAAAAATAAAAATAAAAATATAAATATGAAAATTAAAAATTTTAAGTAAAATACAAAACAAAAGATATACCCTTCCTCCAGAGAAGACGGGTCAGAATCTAGTAGTTATTAAAGGAAATAAAAAAGATTTAAAAGATTTTGGGAATATTTTATAAATGTTTTAGCTAGATTTTCGGAGTTATGGTTACAAATCCATTATAATTTACATTCTACCAAAGTTAGAAAAGTGATGAAGTGGTAGCTATGAAAATTAGAAAAGAGATGAAGTGGTAGATATGAAAAACTGAGATCGTAGAAAAAGAAAAAAAAATGTGAAGAATATGTTCTGCTGAGGCAGATATGAGAACTTTTATTATGCCTTATAATCTACCAAATATACAAAACATAGAAAGAAATGTAGATTTAATATTCTGTCTTAGTAGGTCAAAATGTTTTCGGTGTATTGCTTTCTACTTTGGATAGATCATTGTGTCTTAGGTAGACTAAATATTCTAAATTATCATAGATGGTAGATTTTATATACTAACACTTTTATACCATTTTTGAACTTACTATTCAAATTATTTTTTGAATTTAAAAATATTTTTATATATGCACATGCTTGACTACTTCATGTTTATATTTTTCTTAATTTTTTTGCATTGTAAATATATTGATAGGAATATTTATTTAGAAGAAGGGTATTAAAAGTCTAAAGTGACAAAATTTGATTTTATACTAAGGAGACAATAATTTAGTTTACTTGTTCTTTTTCCCCGAAATTCCATTTTATCTTCATCAATGTAGACTATTTTTTTTAGTACTATCATGTTTTTTTATTTTTTTATAGATATGAGCAAAGGCTTGAATCACAAGTTATATTGTCTTTTACTTTTAGAGGCATTTCTCATAACTACTTTAGATGTACACCATTCATTTTTTCTTCATTTTCTTTGAAAAAAAACACTTGTGTAATTGAGTGATAGTCTCTGATATGTTTTGGATACAACTTTAATTGACTTAAAATGAACGTCTAACAATATTTCAAGTTCAACGTCAAGTGTCATAAATATCTTTTGAAACATAACTATTAAACGCTAAATTTTATGAAGTTATAACATAAAGTGATTAATGAATAAACGTTTATCAATTAAATATGTTTTCGTTAATCACGATTTTCATTTCCCTATAACATCTCTCGTTTATTGATACCAATCAAACATCTACCAATATCAAAAGTAAATATGGCAAAGTCCCTTCGCATTGCAATGTTTGTATCCATAGTAATATTCTTCATGTCACATTTAACTTCTTCCCAAAAATTTGATCAATATTTACAAGAGCTACCAGAAGATATGAGGATATCTCTTCCCTCTGATTTTGATGTTTACGTTGAATCACCTGAAGATTCATTTGAAGAAGTCAATTCACCCGCGATGGAATATGAAATGAAGCTTGGACATCATTACACAGACAAACAACTCGGTTTTCTTGAGGGTTGCTTTCAAAAGCTGCACTCTTTAGACTGTGGAGATAATATTTTCAAGAACATGGTAAATGAAGCAATGCAAGAATTGTCAAATGAATGTTGTCGTGATCTATTAAAGATTAGCAAATATTGTTATCTAGGAATTACTCAAATCACGTTATCGAGTTATGAGTATAGATTTATTGCGTCTAAGGCTATTCCAAAAAGCAAACAGACATGGAACAATTGTACTCGTAGAGTTGGAAAGCAGATGGGCAGCCCAATTGGTTTTGAGGAACTAGACTAATTGATGTTCCATTGTACTGATATTTTATATACAAGATTTTGTAACTCCACATATTATAAATAAAGATAAAAAGATCTTTTAAAGATCTTATATAAAAATACGAGACTCGTTGGAGTAATCAGATCAACATGGGTGATCGTAAAATTATAGTTTCTCATGTGTTGTCATATTGGTGCTGGTTAATGCATTTCTGATACTTATTTTAAGAAGAAGTGCATTTCTGATATGTTATCTTGAATATTTTATGTCTTGCAAAATTTTATAAGGATAAATATTAATAAATGACAAAATAAATATTTTAAAAATTCAGAAATATTTATCAAAATCACTTAGCAGGAGACTCAAAACCAATATTCTAAAAACCGGTAGGCGATTACTAGGCGCTTGATAAGAACTAACAACTAGGCGGGTTATTCGGGGCCTAGGTACGTTAGCAAATTATTGATTTAGTTTATATATTTTATACATTTATATGACATATTTTATTTTTAAAGTTAAATTATAAAATTGTTATAATGAATTATCAAAATTGGACATTTTAAATATAAAACAATTAGATAAATTTCTTAGATTTATAATAATATTATTGTCTTAGCAAACCCCATCATTGTGCTTATAAATCCATCTCCTTCTCCATTTTTGTAGGTAGCTCTTCTATGTTCTTAGGACAAGTGCAATGAAGGTTCACGCACGGAATCTAAGACAAAAATATATTATAATAAGATAGAACATGTGAACCTCTCCCCTTGCAGTCTCGTCCGGAAGAGGCGATATCACAGGATTTTCGTGGGCCTCACGACACATGGCGGCCCACGATTGGTCCAATTATATATATATATATATATATATATATATATATATATATATATATATATATATATATATATTTTTAAAAACAAACGAAAAAGAAAAAGAAAAAGTAGAAAAAATAATGACTTGGCGATCCCCACCCCAATATCGCTGATGTACATGCCCTTATCACCGGTTTCCTTTTCGTTTCTTTTGTAATATCCATGTAATGTAGTGGATATAAGATCTCACCACTTTGATGAAACTGTTGTCTGATTCGTTGTGTTGGTAGGACATTATTGTGACTTTCTTGTGTTAGCAATCATTATTTTAGCTATAAAACTTAGATACCATCTCGTGTGTGTGTGTGTTTTGTTCTTAAATTGATTTATTCTTTACTTTGGCGAATCTACTGTTTCTTTCTTGGATTTTTGAAATCTACCTCTTATAATTTTCCTCTCAGTTTCTGCAATGCAAGCATGAGAGAGAAGAACTCTGCCACTGCTAAGGAATTTGATGAAATTTGTGATTATTGGTGGGATTTTTAATTGTTAAGGACTTTGATGAAATTTGTGATTATTGGTGGGACTTTTAATTGGTCCTTAGGTTAGTTATTTTTTTGTCATTCAAACAAACATAGAAATCTAAAGTACATCAATTTTCTTTTTTTTTTTTCAACAAACTCACAGAGCCAATAAGAATCTAACATATGAATTGACAAAGTGATCCAATTCTTAATGCTGCTGACTCTAGAAGATAAAAACAAATATGGATTGCTTACAGGACCACCAAGACTTGTAAAACCATCAAGCTGGAGCTCCTCAAGAATGCCTTCACAACCAATCACATAAACCTACAAAAGAAAAGCAAATACGAAAAGGAAAAGATCACCGACAGAGAGAAGAACTAAGCAATGTTGGTAGTAGTCCTATTAAGACAGAGACGAACCTTCTTGTCCTTGGGAAAGTTGTTGGATTTGAGGTACATAGCTGCCGCAAATGACTAAGAGAATATCTCATCCTTTCAATGAAAACACACACATAAAATTTCAAACGGTAAAACACACAGGTGAAACGAGATCCAAACAACATATGAGAAAACCAAACCTGAGTAACAGAAGTGAGACCCAAAGATTGAAACTTCTCAGTGTATTGCCTCCTCGATTTCATCGAGTTGTTCGTCTCAAAGACAATGTTTTTACCCTGCAACAGAATACACAAAAGTTGACTACTTTATCAATCAACCAAATCATTCAAGTTAAATGGTAAAATTAAACAACCAACCAAAAATTCATTCCTATTACAGAACCAAGCTCAAGAGAAACACTTTTGAATCAAATTAGATTCATTGTTAGATTGACTGCGATAGAAAAACGAGACCCAACACCTGAAGTCATTTAATTAAAATATAGAAACAGAGACATCAATCTGGAACCAAAACAACGAAATTTACAGAACAATCAGTAACAATATAATCAAAGTAACAATTTACAGAACAATCAGTAACAATATAATCAAAGTAACTCACGTTGTCTGGATCCACAAATGCAAAATCAAATCCACCCTCGCTCTCTTTCTGCCAATCACAAACAACAACAAAAATAAAACACAATGACCACCTCTTCTCAAGATACTGAACCAAATGTGAATGAACATAAAGCAAAGAAGATAAAAGCTAATACATGGTTTAAAAGCTCGTCGAGGACTAGAAGAGCTTCAGACTCTCTGAAACCAATATTCTGTTCCATCCCATGCGCCTGCGCCATCGTCGGCGAAACCATCATCGACACCGTCGGAGAAGAAGTTCTGATCTTCTGCTGTTGTCAACGGAAACGGCGAAGCACATCTCCGTGTGAAGACAGAAAAGGCAAAGGCATAGCGGAAGGAGAAGGAGGAGCAGGAACAGCTTCGGAGACGCCACAAGTCTCCGACGAGGAGAGCAACCCACAATAGTCCATCGTCTGGAACATTCTTCGTCGATTGAAATTGAGAGGCATCTGGATATTTCCCCAACTCCGCTTTATCTCCAGCGACATGTGGCAAGGAAGGACAAGCTAAGGTCGACGTTAGTTAAGACCCGTCCCACGTAATATTGCCTATTATTGATTTAATTTTGGGCCAAAAATACCCAAGGACTCATTTATCGGACGCCAATAAAGATAGCCTTAACTGTATCCGTGAAGCCAAAAAAAGATACGTATAAACAAATACATATACACAGCTCCCGTAGCACAAATGTTAGGTTGATGTTTGTTCTTGTGGATTTGACATATCTTTTTGCGTGACTTTAGTCCTAGGGAGATACGCCAAGGGGAGGAGGTTGTGTGGTATGCAGATGGGGAAACAATCGTACGAAATGAGTATAATCCGACAATAGCTTATGCATATGGTTAGTCGTAATAGTTTCATTAATGTCACGGTGGTTCCATAATCGTTATAAATATTGTATGTCGGCATAGTGGTCATACCACTTGAGAATAACAATCTAAGGATCTCATTATAGTATTGCTCTAATGTGGTATAATCTTCCTTTTTTGATGTGTGGGTCTTTCTGTCTGTTAATGACTGGTTCTCTTTTCCGCAGATCGTGTCTTTGGACCTACAACCACAACACGCAATGTCTACGATGTTGCTGCACACCATGTTGTTAATGGAGCTATGGAGGGGATTAACGGTATGAACTGACCAGACTTAATGGCAGTCTATTTTGTGTTTAGAACTCTATTGTGGATATCGACACTTTTACAGGAGCATTCTTTTTTCCAAACCCTATGTTTAAAGACTTAGTTCTATGATACTGATCATTCATGTTCCTAGTAAATGTTAAAATCTTCAGAACAAAATTTGACTTCGATGTGCTTACCAGTTAATTTGTATATAATGGTGAATGGTAATCCAACTACAGGGACTATTTTTTCATATGGAGTGACATGCAGTGGAAAGACTCATACTATGCATGTAAGATACCGTCATCTGGATAGTTCTTGGTTTGTCTTTGTACCATGCAGTTCAATTTGTCGTAAAGATATAGTGCTTCGTGAGAGAATCATGTATTTCTTTGAATTTCAACTCAACAAACTTAACTAACACATGTAAGAATCTTTCTACAATAGTTATAGATAAACAACCTTGCGATAGAAAGGTTTTCTACCTTAATACTGTTTGATTTCTTTGTACCCTACTGTTGAAACCATATCCGATAGTTTTTCCTTGATTTTTTTTGTTCAAATGACAGGGTGACCAGAGATCTCCTGGAATTATACCATTATAGCACTGAAAGATGCTTTCAGCATTATCCAAGAGGTACTTCTTATGATATTGGCTCGTTAGATTCCTTGGCCTATGGACTAGCAACCTCACATATCTATTTTCTTGATATAGCTACATGTCGATGTCGTGCTAATGTCACAATAAAACTTTCATTATCAGATTTGTAATATTAATAAGGCATTGTTCGATTTTAATTTGTATAGTTTATCTCTCATTTTATATTAGATCTAGTTTTCAGCAGACAAGAAAATGTTTTTCCACTTTCTCTGATTTTTAAGCATTTCATCAATTCATTTCATTTTTTTCAACAAACTATTGTTATTTGGTGGGAAAATAGCCAATTCATACCCAACATATCACGATATGTTTAATTCATACCCGACTTATATGGCCGTGCCAAAACATACATAAACTTATATGGTTGTGCCAAAACATATCTAAACTTATATTTTTGGCATTGAATTTGAATCTTTTTTTTTGTCGACAAGATTACAGACTCATATAGACTCTGTAAGCCAAACTGGGTGCTCGTTATCCATATGGACCGTAAACGACGATTGTTGCCTGACACCGCGTGCTAAGCTGTCCGCCTTTTTGTTTTGCGTCCTTGATATATGAATAATCTCCGAGCTGTGAAAACTTCTCTTGAGACACCTGATGTCTTCTAAGTAACTTGCGAATGCCGGCCATTCCTCTGGTTCCGAAACCATCTTGAACAATCTGTTGCAAACGTCACATTGTATTGTCTAAGATTCCTCATACACTCCATTGCCCAAATGAGTGCTTCTACCTCTGTGTGTAAGGATGATTGACTTGCCCTTGTATTCCTTGCACCCAACAATCCTTCAAAACCTTCTAAAGTACTATACCATCCCTGGCCTGAGAAGGTATCCCCAGATTTCCATGAACCATCCGTAAAGCACCACCGTCTCGATCTCACCGGTAACACCGGTTCTGGTGCCACTGTAACCTGATTCTGCCGCAATATTTCTTGCTGTGCCTCAGACCAGAGTAATGATTCAGACATAGCTAGCTTAAGGGTGTCCCTCGGATCTGTGTCCAAATTGCTGAAAACCTTGTTATTTCTTCCTTTCCATATATACCAGAGAATCCACGCAAAATAATGGTCATCTATTGTCGGTTTGATCCTCCAAAATAAATAATCCATATTTGTGAATAACGATTGTCCTGGAAAATGATCCGGATGCATTGGAATTCCCGATAGAGCCCAAACCTGCACCGCCGGCGGACATTCAAAAAAGACATGGTTTATGGATTCTTCAGATGCTCCGCACCTATCACAACCTAAATCCCCCTTAAGGCCTCGGGCTTTGAGATTTTTCCGAACAGCTATACATCCTGACAACAGCTGCCATAGGAAATGCTTCATCTTTGGTGGACAACGCACTTTCCAGCAGTATGCCTTAAGATCTGTAATTGTTAGACCAAACTCAATTGCCCCTCTCCCGTTATCGGGATATGCTCTTTCTAATTGATAACCTGATTTAACCGTATATTTTCCATTCTTTGTAAAGTGCCAGCCATCCCGATCTGCTGTCAGTCCCCTACTCAAAGGTATACTTTCAACAATCTTTACATCTGCGAGTTCCATTATTTCCTGTAAGCCAATGAATTCTAAGTACGCGTCCTAGCGTCAATGAGGGAGTCAACCGTGAGATCTGGGAAAAGAACATGTTGTTTTCGATTTGCTGGTCTCGGGCGAGTGGTTGGGAGTCAGAGATCATTCCATACCGAAATAGAAGATCTTGATCTCACCCTTTTGATTAGTCATTTGCTAACCAGAGATCTAGCAGAGATTATACTACGCCACCCGTAGGAGGACGAGTACGATCTGGCCGGGTCTAGGGGTGAAGTATTTCTAAAATACCGACTTTTAAAGACACGAGAAAAAAGAGAATTTGGTTTCTCTATAAATCTCCAGAGTTGCTTTCCAAGCATAGCTGTATTGACATCCGTTAGATCCCTAAATCCCAGCCCTCCATCTTCCTTAGAGAGACAAACCTTGTCCCACGATTTCTAGTGTAAGCCTCTTGTGTTACCACTAGGACTCCACCAAAACTGTGAGACCGCACTCGTAAGCTTCTTCATCACCGTTTTCGGAATTCGATAACACGACATAATATGATTCGGAAGAGCAGTGATCACCGATTTTATTATTACCTCTTTACCTCCTTTACTAAAAAAATTAAAGGTCCATCCATTAACTCGATTGTGTAAACGTTCCTGCACGAAGCCAAAAACCTGAACCTTTGAACCTCCCAAGCTCTCAGGGATCCCCAGATAAGTTCCCATCCCACCCCTATTTTGAATTCCCAAGATATCCCGTAGCTCCTGACAGACATTCTCATCAATTTTGTGGCCAAACTGAATTGAAGATTTCTGGAAATTTATCTGCTGGCCTGAAACCTTTTCATACTCCTTAAGAATTTGAATCATTACAACACATATATAACTCTCGTAAGGACGGTTTGTGATCGGATCAAAACATTTACGAATATATCTCTTATGTAAGATTAAAATTTCATTTATTAATTTTTGTATTAAATAATACAAATTTATGAAATTTTACCTTTAAAAAATTACTTGACGTCAAAAAAAAATTACTTTTATTAAATGACTGTTTAGTTTTTTGTGTAAAAGAAATTGTACACATAACATCCTCATCACCAAAATAAGCTAACGTTGCATCCTCACGAATAAAAGTAGATGACATGGTAGCTGATGTGGTGGTTGGTGTATGATTTCGCTAAAAAATATAAGTATACGTATGTTTTGGCACAACCATATAAGTTCATGTATGTTTTGGCACAACCATATAAGTCGAATATGAATTGAACATATCGCGATATGTTGGGTATGAATTGGTCGTTTTCGAGTTAATTGGTCAATAACTTAACCACATGGAATTAACTTCTCATGCGATGTCATGATGGTGCTAGTAAATGCATTTTTGATACTTTTTCACAAAGAAATACATTTCTGACACGTTACCTTAAATGTATTATGTCTTACAAAAATTTATAATGATAAACAATAATAAAATATAAAATAAATATTTTAATATTTTAGAAATACTTAGCAAAATTACACAATATGAAATTCAAAATTATTTGAAATACTGAAAGAAAACATATTTTTTGAAACAAAACTGTTAAATATTGAATTTATGAAGTCATAACATAAAATGATTAATGAATAAATAACTTATCAATTAATTATGTTTCCGCAGATCACCATGTTTATTTCCTTATAAAATATCTCTCGTTTATTTGTACCAATAAAATATATACCAATATCAAAAGAAAATATGGTAAAGCCTTTTCATATTGCAATGTTCGTATATATAGTTTTGTACTTCGTGTCATACCCAATTTCTTCCCAAGAAATTGATGAATATTCGCAAGAGGTACCAGAAGATGTAAAGATATCTCCTACATCAGATTTTGATATCTACGTAGAAACTCCCGATGAATCTCCATATGAAGAAGTCAGTTCACCCGCAATGGAATATGGAAAGAAATTTGGACATCATTACACAAACAGAGAGCTCGGATTTCTTGACGTTTGCTTTCAAAAGCTGAATTCTTCACACTGTGGGGATGATTTGTTCAAGAACATGGTAGGTGCGGGAAAACCAGTATTGTTAGCTGAATGTTGTGGTGAGCTAATAAAGATTGGCAAAAGTTGTTATCTAGGAATGGCTCAGATCATTTTATCGGATTACGAGTTTAGAAATATTGTATCTAAGGCTATTCCAAAAAGCAAACAGACATGGAGCAATTGTGTTCGTGTAACTGAGAATTGGAACTCAGCTGGGCAGTTTGATCATTATTGATGAACTACACTAACTGATTCCGTTGTGCTGATGTTTAATATATGCCATTTTATAACTCACATGTAATGACAATTACCATTATATACAGAAAGCTAAAGATCTTTTACAGATCTTTTCACCAAAAATCTTTTACAGATCTTATATTAGTATACGAGACTTGTTGGAATAACATCAATGATCAACATGACCGGTATTATTTTTAGATTATCTTTAATGAATATAGATGTAAACGCTCTAAATTACACAACCAAACCAACATTCCGGATATATATCCGTACTCACAAATCCAGTACAATTACGGTCTATAATACGCTTCCCCTTTCATTCCTTTCAACACAATTCTCTCTTATCCACAAATCACAATGGTTATATTTGTCTCCGGTAACTTCATGTTCCTTAGCAGCAAAAAAAAACTAGATGTGTTGCTGGAAGTTTCTCATAAAACCATTGAGCACATCTACTAAATCCAACGTTTGGCTTTCTTGGAAAGAAAACATTTGATACAACTACATGTCGATGTTGTGCTAATGATGGGTCATTACTGTGACTTTCTTGTGTTAGCAATCATAATCTTGGCTATAAAACTTGGATACCAATGTCGTGTACTCGTGTGTGTGTGTGTGTGTGTTTTGTTTTTTTTATTCTTTGTTCTTATCTTAGCTTCGGTGAATGAATCTATTATTTTGTTTTTGAAGTTTTTGAACTAAACCACTTCCAGTTTTCCTTTTAGTTTGAGCAATGCAAGCACAAAAGAGAAGACTTCAGCCACGGTCTCTACACTTGGTCGGTTTTATCTACTTGTTTTAAGTAGGTTTGTTCGGCAGCTCTATTAACCTTGTCTTGTGGTATTTTTCCTGAACATTCAACCCTTGTTATTGACTTAAGAGTGCACTTTTCTTTTGTCACAAGCCAGAGACTACGGGAGCTGTGTTGCATCGAAAGCCCACGAGATTGAAAGAGACTTGTGCTTGAAAGAGTTTCTTGCACTGAAGAACTATATGCAACATATGGTATAATGAAATTTAATTGCAAGAGACTTGTCTTGATCTTTTCATATTCATCAATCTTGAGTCTAGACTAATCTGCAAGAGCTCTACAAGTTTTTATTTGCTTCTGTGGAGAAAATGATGGTTAATTGACAAATTGTCTCTCTACACGATCAGATATATAGTCCAAGTGGCTGTGTATTATATTTGGTGGGAGAGAAATAAGAGGAAACATGGGGAAGTAGCCTCTCCACCTGAACTTCTGGAAAAGATGATGGAGAAAACAATGAAGAACAAGTTATATATTCTTCAGCAGGCGAAGATAAAGACTTTTGAGAAGGGGTTGCAGTTCTGGTTCTCAACCAGATAAGAGATGGGGGAAGTGAGTGCTAGGAAATGATGTTGAAAGGATTGCTAAAAGAAGATAGAGAAGGTCTGGAAAAGAGACATTGAAGTTTTGGTTTCTTTCTTTTCATTTCAAAAATTTGTATAGAAAGATAGGAAAGGACACACATTGTAACAAGGTATTTTCTTTTTGAATTCAATTTAACATTCAATTCAAAAAAAAAAAAAAAGAAAATGATGGTTAATGAATCTGTCTAACTAGTTGCTATATAACTGAGTTCCTTTCCTTCGTAGGTAAAACTGAACAATACATATTACTTTTGTTTTGGGTATTGCAGATGACGAGTGTGAGATCGTCACTGTTTTTGAAGCAGCATTCACGTCAAATGATATGCAGCATTTGGCTGCGATATTCAGGGTCTTGGCAAAACTGATTCATGGATTTAAAGAAACTACAAAGTATTACACTTCTATGGTCTTATTAATGAGACTAGTTCCGCAGTTCATCTTTGAAATTAACATCACTTACCATATTTGTATTATATAAAATTATATATCTGTTCGTTCAATAAAAAAAAATTCTTGGTAATACTTTGATTTATGTTTTGGTTCATTCATAGAAAATAATGATTACTTTTCTCAAACCAGTCTTCTCACTTTGTATTAAGATCTTCTGGTCTAAAGGTTTTTTTTTGGAATTTAGGAGTAACAAAAAGAATATAAATTAAATCTGGATATTTTTTTTTGTTTTTCTAAATCAAATTTTCTTTCAAATTAAAACTTTAGTTACACGTAAAAGTGAAGAGGTTCAGATTTGATATCTCTAACTTATAACTGTGAACTTGCCAAAACCAAAACAAGATTAAGCATTGCTTTTAGGATAATTTTGTTGGGTTTGATTTGGATCGTTCCAGCGTATATATATGCCTAAACACTATCCTCTTCAAACCGGTTGTTAAGTGTTCATTTTTCGTGTGTAGGTAGGTCCAAGATGTGACTGGGACAATTCAAAGCTCTAGTTATCGTTTTATCAACCAAGTTCTAGTTATCTCTCCGTAACACACATCATATTTCCCTTAACATTAGGATAAAGTATACTCGTGAATCTGAATTGGATGGCAATAAATAAAAACAAAATCCCTTCCCATCAAGGCATCAAACTGCCAAAGTCAAATTCTAGAAAAATATTAAATTAATCCTTTTTCTATATTTTAGAGTCTTCTCTTCTTTTTATTCCGTGTGTATAAAAAACAAAAAAAAGAAGAGGAAACTCGTCCTACTCTCTCTCTCTTAACTGTATCCGTGAATGCAAAAAAGATACGTATAAACAAATACATATACACACACACGCAAGTATGTATGTATAGTCTTCGTCTTTTTTTCTCTCTCTCTCTCTCTCACCTGTACCTTTAATATTGTGTTTCCGTTTACGAGAAACCAAACCCAACATCATCCATTGATAACACGACTAGTTGTTATACAATCGCAATCGACGAACAATCTGCTTGCTAACTCCTCTCCTCCTCTCTGAGATCTCTCTCTTCCTCCTCCCATTAGATTCAACCTGAGGAGGTACTTCCTTTTTCTCTTTGTCTTTTTTATGGAATTTTCTAAAAATGCTGTAATGTTTCAGACAAATCCGGTAATAATTGGACTCTTAACCAACGACTTGTTCAAGTGTTTCCAGCTCTTATTACATTAGTACCGATTGAATTGTCTTTCTTTATTCTAGCTTCCGGATATTGTGATGCTCTGATTTGTCTTCACGTCTTAGCTTATGCTTTAATTTTTCTTTTTCCCTAATTTTTATTGGTTAATTGCAAAACCTTTTTTGCGGCTCCGGCATGAACTTTGGGGCCCTACTACTACTGTGCGTAAGTTTAGGCTTCTTTTTTGGACGCTTTTTAGCTTTACTGCTTGTTGGTGGATTTCACTTTTTAAAGTTAATTTCCAAGAGACATCCTTATTGAAACTGCTCACACTTTTCAGTGTTGTTAGTTTTAAGGGATGATGACAGAAAGAAGAAAGCTTTCGATAACTGCTTTGAATTAGCTTAAGTTGCTTAGAATTGGGATAATGCTTTCTGCTTTTAACAGCTTTCTTGATACTTTCTCTTTTTTTTTTTTTGTTTATTGATGACTGGCTGTTGTACTCGTGTCTTGATTCAGTGTTCTGGAGTTTTGACTTCGACTTGTGATGATGGCATCTAAACAAGGATCATCAAAGTCGAGAAAAACAGGGTTTAGCAACTTTAAAGGTGCTGATTCCACTGCTTCCTCGACAACCTCGTCTTCGAAGCTTTATCAAGAGACATCTATCGATGATGGACATAGCTCTCCTGCTTCTTCATCTGCTCAGAGCAAGCAGCACTTCTTCTCACCAGACTCTGTACCTCAGAGTGCTCAGCGTTCTAAAGAGAACGTCACAGTGACAGTTCGCTTTCGTCCACTCAGGTTCCCCCAGTGATGTGCTTCCATTAGGGCTTGCAAATATTGGGTTGATGTATGTTCTGTGAATTTTGATATATCTTTTGCGTGACATAGTCCAAGGGAAATACGCCAAGGGGAGGAGGTTGCGTGGTATGCAGATGGGGAAACAATCGTACGGAATGAGTATAGTCCGACAATAGCGTATGCATATGGTTAGTCTTAACAGTTTCATTAATGGCACGGTCGTTACATAATCATCATATATTATGTATGCAACACATCACTTAGTAATAACAAACTTAAGGATACTAGTATTGCTCTTATGTGGTATAATCTTCCGTTTTTTCGATGTGTGGGTCTTTCTGCCTGTTAATCATTGGTTCTCTTGCTGGCAGATCGTGTCTTTGGACCTACAACCACAACACGCAATGTCTACGATGTTGCTGCACACCATGTTGTTAATGGGGCTATGGAGGGGATTAACGGTATGAACTGACCATATTTAATGGCAGTCGCTTTTGTATTTAGAACTCAACTTCTAGTATTAACTCTTTCACCGAAGAGCACTTTCTTCCAAATCCTATGTTCAAAGACTTGGTTCATGATACCGATCATTCGTGTTATGTCAACAAGGCTGACTGGTCTTAGTGAATGTTAAAATCTTCAGAACAATTTTCACGTCGATGTGCTTACCAGTTGATCTGTATATAACATTGGAATGTTAATCCAACTACAGGGACCATTTTTGCATATGGAGTGACAAGCAGTGGAAAGACTCACACTATGCATGTAAGATCCCTTCATCTGGATAGTTCTTGGTTTGTCTTTGTACAATGTAGTTCCATTTGTCCTAAAAATATAATGCTTTGTTAGAGAATCTTGTATTTATTTTCATTCTTCTCATTGTCGCTAATGAAACCACTGAGATACATGCCAAAAATAAAGCCAATCATTGAATTTCAACTCAAAATGCTTAACTAGCACATGTATGACTCCGTTTACAGGAGTTAAAAAGGAAAAAGAACCGTGCGATAGAAAAGTTTCTTGCCATTGATATATGTGCATCGTACTGTTGAAACCATATCTGATAGATTTCGCTTATTGTTTTTTGTTCAAATGTCAGGGTGACCAGAGATCTCCTGGTATTATACCATTAGCAGTGAAGGATGCTTTCAGCATTATCCAAGAGGTACTTCTTAGGATATTAGTTCGTCAGATTCCTTGGCCTAAGTACTAGCAATCTCACATATCTATTTTCTTACAGACACCAAGTCGAGAATTTCTTCTGCGTATTTCCTACATGGAAATTTATAACGAGGTGCTATTATTTATCCACTTTCTTCTCTGCTCCATTGCCCATATTTCTCTGCTCCATTGCTCATATTCAGCTTCAAGAGTAGTGAAGAGTGATAGAATACTCTGCCTTTAATCTTCCTTTGAGATTAATATCCTTAAGTTTCACCTTCTTTCAGGTTGTCAATGATTTATTGAACCCAGCAGGACATAATTTGAGGATCAGAGAAGATAAACAGGTATGTGATTTAGCGTCAGATCATCTTTTGCGTATACGGGCTGCTGCTCTCGCTGACTTGTAATGTTTTCATCTATTACTTGCTCATCTAGAATCCCAAAACGTTCACATCACATTCTTTTATTAGGAACCATGTGTAGGCTTGTTTGGTACCTGAAAACAATACTGGATCCATTATTTCTCTTGTAAGATTTTATCTCTATGAGAACTCTGCTGTCACAGTGTTAATATGTGGCCCTTTGTTTCATTGCAACGTTCTGGTCACATTGCTTTCAAGCAGACTCGAAGACGATCCTCTTACTTATCGTTTAATATAAGAATTTCATGATGAGCTTCTTATGATTTCTATCTTTACGAGTGTATTTTCCTCCAAGTTTTTTAATTGAACGCATCCTTTTAATATGATTCTAGGGAACCTTTGTCGAAGGGATTAAAGAGGAAGTTGTTTTATCCCCTGCTCATGCCCTTTCTCTTATAGCAGCTGGAGAAGGTATGTTGGGCTTCCACTTTTCCCTTTAGCTAAAGAAAGAAGTTTACTATAAAACCTCATAAGTCCAGAAAAGACTGTTGCAGTTTTCATTTGTAAAAGATTTTATTATCAGAAAATTGGTTCACCCTAGGACCTCTACCTGCGTGAGGCTATACAAAAGATAATTCTTGTATTTAATATGAGAGATTGAGTGAGAGTAGTAAATATGAGTAGTTCTCTCTCTCTATCAGGATTCCAGTAATCATATTTCATCCTTAAAATTTGTCATGGTCTAGTAAATTGCACTTAATTCAATTCATATTGATTGAAGTTTTGTCCTCATGACAGAGCAACGCCATGTTGGATCCACGAATTATAATCTGCTCAGCAGCCGGAGCCATACAATATTTACGTTGGTATGTCAATATTCTCTTTGAAATGTTGGAAAATTTGGTAGCTTTGTGCAGTAGCGATATCCTTTTTTCTCCGCACGTGATTATACTTTTAGTGTGGAAACCGCCTTTCTTTTCTATTACTATTATTGGTTAGAAGGTAAAAATGATACTTCTTTGTCATATAATCACGGTAGTATTTAGAAAATAGAATACTGAAATGTCACACCTTCTATTTCTTATTCAGCATAACTTGTGGACCATGTTCTTCTTTTCACGTGTTTTCTTCTGTTCGAGGAATTTCTGTTTGTCTTTATTCTAATTCTAGTTATTTAGTCGTGTCAAGTGTTCCACTGGTTATGGTACTGCTTTCTTTCCAAATCAACTCATATAGCTGTACCGTTTCTAAAAGATGATAAACTCATTTGGATGCAGACGATAGAGAGTAGTCCCTTAGGCAACAAGAGTAAAGGTGAAGCTGTACACCTCTCTCAATTGGTAAGCTTCTCTTGTGCCAGTGATATATGATCAACTTTTTTTTTCAACACTAGAGCGAACTCAACCGATATTAACTACCCATAATTTGTCTCCTATCCGCAGAACCTCGTTGATCTGGCAGGTTCCGAGAGTTCGAAGGTTGAAACCAGTGGTGTAAGACGCAAGGAAGGATCATATATAAATAAAAGTTTGCTGACTTTAGGGACTGTAAGTTTTTTCTTACCACAGTTTTCTTTTAGTCAACGATAGGTTTCAGAGTCAGTTAGATCGAAGGAGTTCATTTTTATAAAACCAGGTCTGATTAAAGGACCGTGTGATATACATATCAAGCACGCTTTATACCCTTTATATCTTAAGATATGCAGTTCAAAACACATAACTTAAAGTCTTATTCAGTTCATCTGCAGAATCACATATCCGGCTTCACATTATTTGTTTGCTACTTTTATCTCAGATCTGTGCTTGTCCAAACCTAAAATAAAATAGTTGTCCATTCTTGTTTTTATTTCTCCTCACCCAAACCTTAGTTTTTTTCTTTCTGGTCATGTCTTAAACATTATCTTATAATTATGTTATGATGCTGTAGGTGATATCAAAGCTCACGGATGTGAAGGCTTCGCATGTACCATACAGAGACTCTAAGTTAACCAGGATCCTTCAGTCCTCATTGAGTGGCCATGACCGAGTATCTGTAAGTCTTGTTAGATATGTTCTCCATCCTCTTGCTACTATAAATATGAAATCCACAACATGATATCAGAAGAGTAATTGTCCCTTCTGGATATGGTAGCTTATTTGTACAGTGACTCCTGCATCAAGCAGTTCGGAAGAAACACACAACACATTGAAATTTGCTCATCGTGCAAAACATATTGAGATCCAAGCCGAACAAAACAAGGTTTGCCTCGCATATATTCTAATACTAAAGATCTTTCTTGCTTTCTAACTCCATAAAACTGCAGATAATTGATGAGAAATCATTAATCAAGAAGTATCAACACGAGATTCGACAACTGAAGGAGGAGTTGGAACAGATTAAACAGGAAATTGTACCAATTCCTCAGTTGAATGATATCGGCACAGATGATATCGTTCTCCTGAAACAGAAGGTATACTTGAAAGTTTTTTTACCTTTCCTAGAGCTGCGACAAACTTGATTAATACTTTTGGAGTGGAGTAAGGGATGGCTTTTCCAAATAGAGCTCCAATCTTGAAAACATGAGTTACATTCAAGCATTTGAGAGAATATGTAGTAACCCTGTCTTTTCGTTTTTCTTTGCTATATATCGTGATGATAAAAGCTAGAAGATGGTCAAGTCAAGCTGCAATCCAGACTCGAAGAAGAGGAAGAAGCTAAAGCAGCTCTCTTGAGTCGAATCCAACGTCTGACTAAATTAATTTTGGTGTCCACTAAAACTTCACAAACATCTCGGTTACCTCATCGCTTTGAACCTCGGAGGAGACATTCATTTGGGGAAGAAGAGGTAGAGTCACTGATTTAGCCTGGAATATTATAAGTCGTTTCCGTGGTAGTTTCTGAGGATGTTTCACTTTGATCTGATGGACTTCAGATTTGTTATTTTCTTGAAGCAAGTACACATAACTAATTTTTTTTGTGTGTGGCTAATCTTTGTTGATACTGCGTGTGCAGCTTGCTTACTTACCATACAAGAGGAGGGACATGATGGATGATGAGCACCTTGATCTGTATGTTTCTCCGGAGGCAAATCATGAGATTAGAGATATTGCGTTTAGAGAAGAAAAGAAGACCCGGAAGCATGGATTGTTAAACTGGCTAAAGCCTAAGGTATACTAATGATTGAATTTTCTTATTAGCATTATGGTTTATTCTTGTTCGTTATAGAACTGCACCTAGCAACTATAGGTTTGTGCGCATGTAACACGCAGTCACCACAGGTTTCTTGGATCCTCATGTTGTTCAAAGAATAATGATATAAGTAAAGAGTACCAATCACACGACCTTGTGTCCTTTGATTCTTTGGTGCCTCTTCTCCCCCTTTTGACCCAAGCTTATTTTTTTTCCTATCAGAAAAGAGATAACAGTTCAAGTGCCAGCGACCAATCGAGTGTGGTGAAATCCAACAGCACACCATCGACTCCTCAAGGAGGAGGAAGTAATCTGCATGCAGAGTCAAGACTCTCAGAAGGCTCGCCTTTGATGGAACAATTCTCAGAGCCTAAGGAAGACAGAGAGGCTCTAGAAGACAATTCCCATGAAATGGAGACGCCAGAGGTACGAAGAGATGTTTTCACACATCTGTTACGTAACTACAACATCATCTATTTCACTCCTTGCTCTCTGTTTTATAAGACTTATGTGCACTTGTTCACAGGCTAGCAATAAAGCGATAGATGAGTTGGATCTTCTGCGGGAACAGAAAAAGATTTTATCTGAGGAGGCGGCTCTGCAATCAAGTTCATTGAAACGGTTGTTAGATGAGGCTGCAAAGTCCCCTCAAAATGAAGAGACTAAAGTAATCTAATCACTATGTTCATGATCTTTATCTAGATGTATCTTAAATGTAGCAAATATTCACCTTCTTGGATATCTGTGTTACTTAGGAGGAAATCAAAGCCCTCAATGATGACATCAAGGCGAAGAATGACCAGATTGCAACGTTGGAGAAACAAATCTTGGACTTTGTTATGACATCACATGCGGCATTGGATAAATCCGACATCGTCCAGGTAAGTTCATTGGCAAGAATTACGCCGTGACTTCTTTTTCTTGTGGTTCTTTTTCTCAAGCGATTTCTCTATAAATATCTTCAGGCACTTGCTGAGATGAGAGATCAACTTAATGAGAAATCTTTTGAACTCGAGGTAACGTATTGTTTCTGTTTACGCAATACTTCATCTATTGCTACAACACCTAGAGATGGTGTTGCTACTGCGTGGAGGATACTATTTCTCTTGGCTCCAATATAAAATCTACTGCGTTGTTCTCACTCTTCACCCTCTTTACAGGTTAAAGCTGCAGATAATAGCATCATTCAGGAACAACTCAATCAAAAGGTTGAGAGACTCTTTCAGTATCGATTTGTCTTAGGTTTATAATCTGTTAGAGAATTTAATATAATAACCAACGAAGTATTTTCCTGCAGACGTGTGAATGTGAAGCGTTGCAAGAAGAAGTTGCCAACCTGAAGCAGGAGCTCTCTGATGCCTTGGAACTAGCACAGGTCTCTATAAACATTTCATAAACATCTTTATTTGAAAACTTCTAACCTAATAGCTACATGTTTCTCAACATTTAAGTCACTTTGCCTTCTGACGTGACAGGAAACCAAGATCGAAGAGCTGAAACAGAAAGCTAAGGAACTAAGTGAATCGAAGGAGCAGTTAGAACATCGTAACAGGAAACTCGCAGACGAGAGTTCATATGCGAAAGGCCTTGCATCAGCAGCTGCAGTAGAGCTCAAGGCATTATCTGAAGAGGTTGCAAAGCTTATGAATCACAACGAGAGACTAGCAGCTGAGCTAGCGACACTCAAGAGCTCGGTCCCACAGCGCGGTAATAAGACAGGAACAACAACAACGACAACAAATGCAAGGAACAATGGGAGAAGAGAGAGTCTCGCAAAGAGACAAGAGCAAGAGAGCTCGTCTATGGAGCTGAAGAGAGAACTGAGGATGAGCAAAGAGCGCGAACGATCATACGAAGCTGCACTTGTTGATAGGGACCACAGAGAAGCCGAGCTTGAGAGGATAGTAGAAGAATCGAAACAGAGAGAAGCGTATTTGGAGAACGAGCTTGCTAGCATGTGGGTTCTCGTTTCTAAGCTGAGAAGGTCTCAAGAAGGTGGTTCTGAAATCTCTGATTCTGTATCGGAGACGCTACAGACGGATCGTTCATTTTGAGACATGAAGTAGGATATGTTTGTGCAGTGATTCCAGAGTTTGAGTTGTGTAAAGTATTATGATTAAACATAAAACATGATTATTTGAAAATTATCAGATGGTTTGAAGACAAAACAGCGAACATGTCCATGATCATGCTGATTGGTCTTGGGGTCTGGCATGGGGAAAACATCAGATAAAAAAAAGTCCTTTCAGGCGGAACGCATCAAATAGACACTATACATACACTAAAGAGTGTGATCATTCAGATGTATATTTACAGAGAACAAGGGTGAAACCAAAGAGTTTGGGGTAGAAGTTAGAGAGGCTTAAGAGTGTTCTTAGGAGCACTAATCCATGGAGTGTCTGCAATGGCAAATCTCCACAGGGCACTGACATGTTCAGGCAATGCATAATCTATCCCGACTCGAGGACCAACCAATACTTTCTCCACATCTTCACCTCCATCCAGAACCTCCAACCCTCCTGTTTTCATACATCGTTTATTACAACCAAACTTAAACTCATACAGAAAGAGCAAAACCAGAAACTCCATTAACCCATTTGGTTTATTTGTACGACTAACCAGGAGAATAGAGAGGATGATGAGACCACTCTGTTGAAAGTCCAAGCGCTTGCCCTACCTGCAAGAGGCACAGAGAATGCTAAGTGAATCTCTGTACTGTGTGCAGGGCTTGATGCAACGTGTAAAATGAATACAGATCAGACTAATTAACCTTTCCTGGTCCATTAAGAAGAAGGGGTTTGTCGGTTTTCTGGCCACGACGCTCCTGTATGGTCTCCAGCCCTGCAATACCATCACACTCTTTTAAGCCAACCAAAGATCTATATAACCATTTTTCTAGTCCAAAAACAGTATCAATAGCCTCAAATGAGTGTAATGAGCAGATTATTACCGGTAACAGGAGAACAAGACCGTATCAAAACAGCGGCTCCAACTCCATCCTTATCAGCAACAATGTTGAGCATCATATGAAGACCGTAACAAAGATAAACATAGGCATGTCCTCCAGGTCCAAACTAATTTAGAACAAAAAAAAGAACCATATTTTAGAGAAATTCGTGAGGTGTATGTAACTAAATGATAAGAAAGCAGAATGAAGAAACTAACAATAGGTGCGGTCCGTGGGGTAACCCCGGCACGTCCATGGCAAGCTGAATCATTTGGTCTATAAGCTTCTACCTGCCAAAGGAGGAACAAGATTAGATTCTCCATCCAGATCGTTTGCAAATTACAATCACAGTAACATTCTAGAATACCATAAATGTGTATTAGCTTCATTAATCCAGATTTTTTTTTAAAAAAAAACTAAACTTTTCTGAGGAGACAAGAACAGAACTTTGTATCTGACCTCTGTTATGCGCAGAACAACATTGTCTCTCCTCAGAAACTTCCCGAGCAAACGCGGCGCAAGATCAAGCGCGTCGATTTGAAAGAACTCTGGAGGCATAAGCCTCATCTCGGCGGTAGATGTGAGGGTAAGTGGGTACTCGCGTCTGACCCGAACCGACCGAGTTTTGGAGCAGTGCTTCTTCTCTCGTGCTGCGCGTAGGGCCAGTGGAGTTGTAACCTTGGGTGGTTCCGATTCCTGATCAACCCGCTCTGATCGACGAACAGGCGTTTTCATCGGGAACAAAACCAAAAGATTTGACTTTTTCGAATGTGGTGGACTTTGACCTTTCTTCGTTTTGTTATTTGGCGGGTGATTATTCTGCTGTCCGAAGGTTAAGCCCTTAACAATTTGAGATAAACTTTCCTCTCTGTTTTTTCTTCAACATAAACCTTTCTCAATATTTGGCGTGCAGAAAACTTTTTTTAACTAAACTAAAATAATAATTTATTAAGTTTATATTATATGATCTTGTATATTCTGTATTTTGTAAATTATTATCGATTATAGTTAAATAAAAGGAAATTGAGATGTATAGCCATGAAAAACATTAATTAGCTATATAGCTAATTTCTCTAGTAAATCTATACACGGCTTCACTTTTGTATAATAATTCTATTTTGCCTCTTAACACAACCGGTAAAACCTGTAGAAAAAAAAAATTTCATAATACTTACTTGTCAAAAGTTATTCGTGGTTCTTTGATATTCGCTTATTCCTTACATGTATTTTTTTTTATTTGAGAAATATGAATCTGAGAAAGACGACTTGTTACGATTAACTTTGTTTTGTTTTAACCTATCCATCCTATTGTCCTAATATGAACAATTCCTACTCTGAACATTTTGTAATCCTATTGTCCTAATATGAACAATTCCTACTCTGAACATTTTGTAATCCCTTAGATACTTCATTAAGTTGTCGTGTAGCTTTATTCTCAAATTTTACTGTCGTGTGTATATATATATATACACACACAATGACATTGCATATTGTTATTCCATGTAGAATAGATGGTTTCGTTTTCTATACTATTCAAATGATATACCATAAAAATATGGACTAAATCATGTTTGTTGTGTTTTTTATAGTACGTTTTCATCATCATAATAGCGAAAATATATCATAGTATATTGGAGAATGGAAATGAATATGTATGGCATTTCAAAATTTGGGTTTAGTTATTCTATATAAAATGGCTGATCTTGTTTACTATACTATTCAGATGATATACCATGAGTAGTATATGGTATTTGTTATGGTATGACTTCATCACCAAAGTAGTATATGTTACCGCATAAAATAGCGCAAATATATCATAGTGTACTGAAGAATGTAAATGAATATGTCTGATATTTAGAAAATTGGATTTAGTTTATGGAACATTTGAGTTGACATTGGATTAAGATATATATTTTCATGTAGGATATAGTGATTAAAACAATAGGTTTAGTTTATGGACGATTAGGGTTGACACTGGGACAAGAAATACCACTTTCATATTTTGATATTTGGATTAGAGTGTATACTCCGTAACTTTTGATTTTTGGATTTTGGGTTTATATTTGAGTTTAAAATTCAGTGATTGAAATTTATGATTTAATGTTTAGAGGGTAGGATGATGTAGGAGGATCATGTTTATGATTTAAGGCAAATTAAATATTTAACATAATTGTTAAATAATTTTATTAAATTATATTATACTATCTCGTTAATTTGTACTATACTATATATTATACTTTAATTTATACTTATATTAAATACTAGGTTGAGGTGGTGAATCTACTAATTATTTATTTGTGTTATCATTTCACTGTTAGTAAGAAGATGAATTTATCTTCTCTTAAAAATGGAATTTCTATTCTAACCATTCAGTTATTTATTCTGTCCATATATGTTTATTCATCGACGTCATCTTTTTTCTTTTCTCTCTCCCGGTTATTTAAAAATAATAGGGGTATAACCGGCTGAAACTTAAGTTAAATATTATTAACTTAATAACGTCAGAATCATTGTTATTTTCTTAATTATGATTTCAAAATTGGCTATATGGCAAATTAACTCTTATTTTTATCGGATCCAATTTGGATCTTTTTTCTAGACACTTCCAAAACTTTAAGTTAAATAGTTTTCTTTTTGGCATCATTAATTATTTTACTTTTTTCATTTTTCAATTGGAAAATAGAAAAACAGAAAAAAAAAAAATTCTAGAGGCTTCGTTTGCATATATCTAGGTTTAGCTCCTCGTCCCAGCTGAAAACTCAATCAGTCATTGTTAGGTCAAGCTCGATCCCCAAAATCCACACAAACCATGGCGAAGTTCGGCGAAGGCGACAAGCGATGGATCGTCGAAGACCGTCCCGACGGCACCAACGTCCACAACTGGCACTGGGCCGAAACCAACTGCCTCGAGTGGTCCCGCACCTTCTTCAATAACCAATTCTCCAACGCCGCCATCCTCTCCGGCGAATCCAACCTCTTCATCAAAATCAAGAAAGTGGAGAAGCTCGAAGGAGAGGCGTACGTGAACGTTCGCAAGGGGAAGATCATCCCCGGCTACGAGCTCAACGTGTCGCTTTCCTGGGAAGGCGAGGCGAAGGATTCGGAAGGGAAGACGATCTTGAAGGCCGAGGGGGCGGTGGATATGCCGTATATCTCCGATGAGAATGCAGATGAGGATCCCGAGATTAGGTATTACGGTTACGTATAGGTTTAATCCGGTTTAGTATATACCGGTGGTTATAGTGGTTAAGTTTCTTTTAGCTTTTACGAACATTATGATTTGAGAAATATAATTTTATACATTTTCAATTCCGGTTTAGTATATACCGGTGGTTAGCTTTTACGAACATTATGATTTGAGAAGTATAATTTGATACATTTTCAATTTCGGTTTAGTATATACCGGTGGTTAAGTTCCCTTTAGCTTTTACGAACATTATGATTTGAGAAATGTAATTGATTGCATTTTCAATGTTAGGGTTTCGGTGAAGGATGAGGGGGCGATTGGGAAGACGTTGAAGGAGGCGATGGTGAAGAAGGGGAAGGGTGTTGTTCAGGAGAAGGTTAGGGCTTACGTGGAGGCGATGGCGAAAGGAGGTCCTTGTAGGGATGAGTTGGAGTCTAAGAAGGCGGCGCCTAAGTCTTCTGCGGCGGCGGCGGTGGAGAAGACTGTTTTGCCTGCTGTGGTGGCGGAGAGTAAGGTGGTGAAGGAGAAGAAGGTGAAGGCGAAGACGAAGGAAGGGTTTAAGACGATTACTATGACTGAGAAGTTTAGTTGTAGAGCTAAGGATCTGTATGAGATTCTGATGGATGAGAATCGTTGGAAGGGGTTCACGCAGAGTAATGCTAAGATTAGTAAAGAAGTGAATGGTGCGATTAGTGTGTTTGATGGGTCGGTTACTGGGATGAATGTGGAGCTTGAGGAAGGGAAGTTGATTGTTCAGAAGTGGAGGTTTGGGAGCTGGCCTGATGGTCTTGATTCTACGGTTAGTTTTTTAGTGGTTGTTTTTACTTTGTGAGTTCGAAGGATAAGAGTCTGGTTTTTGCGTGTGATTGCTGTTGAATGTATTGTGCTTTTGATGTTTCAGGTGAAGATTGCTTTCGAGGAACCTGAACCTGGAGTCACCATTGTCAATCTTACTCACACTGACGTTCCTGAAGAAGACAGGTTAGTGTCACTGATCTAATTACTAATTGCTAGGTTTCCCTATAATGAGTTGGTCTTGCAATTGCTGTTGAACTTGTAAAAAATAGAATCGAGATGGTAGTATGCAATTAGTTTTTCTGGTATTTTGAGTGCTTGATGGCTTGGTTTGTCCTATTAATGTTCAAAGCTGGAACCAATAAACTTTGAATCGCAACTCTGGGAACAACATTTAGCTAGTTAAATTCCCAGTGACCGACGCTACTGTTAACTCTAGTATCTATGTTAATCCTTGCCACTCATGGACTTGGTGTATGCTGTTCTTGGACTCATTCAGCCTTCTTCGCTCTATTGAATGAATTCTTTTGGGATCTGTGTTTTTACTGTATTGGTTAGTACTTAGTATATGATAGAACATTCCTATCTCCAAATCTCTCTTTGACCCACAGTCTTTTAAATCTTCTATCTATGCTAATCCTCTTCACTGACTAACTCTTAGGTTACGCTGATAGAGCGCCTTTTATTCCTTGTGAACACTTATTTGCTTATTCCTAAGTGTCCGAAGTACATTTGAAACGTATTTTTTAGAGTAGGAATGTTCAACACATGCGGCACGAACCAGTTTTTGACCTATTCTCTGTGTTTCTAAATGTGACTCCATTGGCTGATGCAGATACGGGAATGCGACTGTGGTGGAAAACACGGAGAGAGGATGGAGGGACCTGATCTTCCATAGGATCCGTGCTGTTTTCGGGTTTGGAATGTGATTTGTGATTTTGATTGTCAAGTAATCAAAATCAGCATTGCTTATCCATAAGTTCGGCTACGATTTCAAGTCAAAACAAGGGGGACTTACGAACAATGCAGAAATTTGTTTCACTTGTAGTTTATGCATTTTCCATCAACTCTTTGGTCTTTTGTTAACACTATTTGGATTAATGGCACACACCAATCTGTTCACTTGAGAAAAAAACTCAAGTATTTTATCATCATTATCTAAATACTCTACTCAAAATAAATTGTTTGCATAGTCAGACATGGCAATAAGACTGCCTAGCCAGCACTGTCCAAAGACTGGAACTATCAGCATTTGTGGTGAAATTTGGTTATCATCTTCGTACTAATCGTAAGGCATAACCCCCCCCAAGTTGCAATGAACAAGTTACCAGAACCTGCTTTGATTACATATCAGCATAACAAGGTCGTTTGCTTCGTTTATCTAAACGGGTTTGGTATAGCCTATGTGGATAAAATTTATCATTCACAATGAACAGATAAATCATCATTGTTCTCTAGCAAACGTTTTTACTAGCCTTCTGAGGCATCGACACACAGAAGGCTTTCTTGAAATCAACACATATAAACATAAGACCTCGCTCTTAACGTATGGTGCCTTTAGGACAACAAAACTTTCTTCTACTACTTTTAATCATCAAGAAGAGACTACAAATGTTAGAGACTGAGGTATCAAGCTCAGATACGTCAAAATCAGATTGTCGGTTCATACCATTTTGATCAACATTTTGTAATCATTAAGCTTTGTAAAGATTATCATTTTCTTGTTTTGTTAAAATGATGTTAGGCAGAAAATACTAATTTCAAATTAGCATTTAGTATAGTCATGAAACTTCACAAAATAGTGTGGAAATTGTTAAAGACAAGTTTTAAATACGGTTGACTGGATAGTTAATTTGATTACATCAGATCCAAGATTAACATTCCGAAGATTGTTGCGGTTACTATTATCAATTTTCTCATGGTATCTCACGTACTTCATGTTAGAGAATTATTAGTAATCTTCGTTTGTCTAGAGCGGAAATGTCGCAACTCGTTTCCTCCATTTCGTTTATATTTTTTGGATCCGTCGAAAAATCCGCAACACTCTCGTTCCATTGGAGTTGATGCCATAGAGAGAGTGCGTCAAGTGATTTAACTTGTAATAAATATTCTTACCTCCTTCTTTTATCACATAACACATCAAACACGTTAATTACGCAATCAATATGTGCATTTTTAGCATTGTTGTAGCATCTTCTTCTTCTTCATTCAAATTCAAACCGTTTAACACAAGTTACCGACAAAGGAAAAACAAACTTTAATTTTAGCAGTGACTAAGAGCATTATTATTGCAGTTTCTGATAGGGGATGTAAGGGGGGGAGGGGTCCACAAACGCAGAGAAACTGGGAAGAAAAGGAGAAGAAAAGCGCGGTTACAGAAACTGGTTCTGTGGGTTTCTGCCACTATTCTGCGGGCCCCACGACACGTGGCGGCCCGCGAATGGTGCAATATTAATTTTTTTTTTTAAACGAAAAAAATTAAAAAAAAAAAGAAAATAAAGAAACCCACAGGGTTTCTGTGGATAATAATGCTCTAATAAGTTCCATTGCGGGGTTCGACTTTGTAAATTGTAACCCCATCTTTTGACGTGTAGGCCGTTTCTTGCTTCCACGGTTCCTTCCCCAACTTAACTGCCACATATACATACTACTTTGTCATTCAAAGCGAATTCGTTTATCCTTTCACATTCTTTTTGTTTCACGCTTTTAAAGAATCACAATCTCGACATTCCAAATAAATAAAAAAAAAAGCACAATCTCAAATCCTCAACATTCCAAACATGGCGTCGTCACCAGTGGCATTCTCGTAGTTTTCACGATGACAAGGGGCACTTTGTGATATAAATCACTCAGAGACTTTCTTTTTTTTTATCGACGATTCCTAAGCAAAATTGTCACTTTACCCGAACAGACAACTCGCTGTCTCTTTTACGTCTTCTCTCCAGAACGAAAAAGTCTCTTATCCGTCAACATTTCACTTTTCCTCTTTCCCAAAATCTCTCTCTCCCTCTTTCTCTCTCTCTATACAACTCAAATACACAGTAACAGAGAAAGAAAAAAACAGAGTCTCATCACGCGCCCAAAAAAGACTCAACACAATGACTTCAGACTCTGACAAGCACGGCGGAACAACCATCTCCGCCGCACCCTTCGAGTTAAAAAGCTTTATCTCCGCCGTGAAACCAAGAAAAACCTCAACTTTCGTATACGCTTTCGTCATAACATTCGTCGTCTTAACCGTTTTCTTAGTCTTTACGCCTTCTCCAATCACCACCGTCTCTCACTCCGTTCCTTCATTCACCCTCCTCCCTAATCTCACTGCCTCCCACACCGTTACTTCACCGTCCAGAAACACCACATTGCCGGAAACTCTCACTCCGGCGGCTACTAAAAACGCAACCTTTGCGTCTCCCGTCGCCAATGGAACAAATTCACTTGCTCCTCAACCCCGGACCGACCATGCATGGGGAAACAACATGTTGTTGTCTCCTCTAGACAACAAGACAGGTTATACTCCTCCAAGTTCGGAGAAACAACTACCCGCGGAAGCACCTCTGTTCCAAAACCTAACCGTCAATTCCTCTGCTTCTGCGATGAGAAAACAGAGTAAAAAGTCGCGGAAGAGACGAGAGATCAAGTCTCTGAAGAAGTGCGAGTTCTACGAGGGAGAGTGGGTTAAAGAAGATTCGTATCCTTTATACAAACCCGGTTCTTGTAATTTTATCGATGAACAGTTTACTTGTATCTCCAACGGGAGACCTGACGTTGAGTTTCAGAAACTCAAGTGGAAGCCAAAGCAATGCACTTTACCAAGGTAAAAGGATAAAACTTTGCTTTTAATTTTAACTTTAAAATTTAGTTCTTGGTCTTTGACCAAAAAAAGAAAAAAGAAATCTAGTTCTTTGTCTTATATGGTTGATGTTCCATGCATTTATATATAAAAGGTTGAATGGAGGTAAATTACTGGAGATGATTAGAGGAAGGAGGCTCGTGTTTGTTGGAGACTCGCTGAATAGGAACATGTGGGAGTCTTTGGTTTGTATTCTTAAAGGATCAGTGAAAGATAGGAGTCAAGTCTTTGAAGCCCACGGAAGGCATCAGTTCCGTTGGGAGGCTGAGTACTCTTTCGTTTTCAAAGTACGTTTCTTTCAGCAATCAAATTCATTAATTGTTTTGAGACTTTTTTTTGTAATCGATGATTGTGTGGTTGATAGGATTATAATTGTACTGTGGAGTTCTTTGCATCACCTTTCTTGGTTAGAGAAGGGGAAGTTACGGACAAGAACGGGACTAAGAAGGAGACTCTACGGCTAGATTTGGTTGGGAAGTCATCTGTGCAGTACAAAGGAGCTGATATTCTTGTGTTTAATACCGGACATTGGTGGACTCATGACAAAACTTCCAAAGGGTAGTAGAGTTCTTCTGTCAGCTACTTTGATCCTTGATTTGGTGGATTAGTCTCATTGTTTGAATGCTATAATTAGGGAGGATTACTATCAAGAAGGAAGCAATGTTTACCCCAAACTCGACGTGGATGAAGCTTTTAGGAAAGCATTGACTACTTGGGGTCGATGGGTTGATGAGAATGTGAATCCAAAGAAGTCTCTTGTCTTCTTCCGTGGATATTCCCCATCACATTTCAGGTAAATACAGATCTTGTGTTGTGGCTTTATAACAGAGATCAAGAAAGTTATCATTTTTTAGAAGGTATATATATATATTAGATATAACTGAACCAATCATAAACAAGAAATATAATTTGATTGGTCACACTATATCTCTAACAAAAGTAAAAGTTACCTAGAAATGTAAAAACTACTAACAGTTTGAAACAAAGAAAAATCACTAAAACTACTTATAATATGAAACATAGGGAGTAGAAAAACTGTTTCTAAAAGTTGGTTTGGTTTGGTTGCAGTGGTGGGCAGTGGAATGCAGGAGGAGCATGCGATGATGAAACAGAACCGATCAAGAACGAGACTTACCTAACGCCTTACCCTTCTAAAATGTTAATACTTGAAAGAGTTTTGAAAGGGATGAAAACGCCGGTCACGTATCTCAACATCACGAGGTTAACAGATTACAGGAAGGACGCTCACCCGTCTGTTTATAGGAAACAGAAACTATCTGCTGAAGAAAGCAAAGCTCCATTATTGTACCAAGACTGTAGCCACTGGTGCCTCCCAGGTGTGCCTGATTCTTGGAACGAAATTTTCTATGCTGAGATGCTTGTAAAGCTCAACCAGCCTCATGGCAACAGACGGCGGAAACCTAAAGGTGTATAGGAGTTGGAATCAGAACCCTTTTGTTAGATGAATACAGATCTTTTCAAATGGGTGAAAAGAAAAGGAACCACTTGGTAGAATCAGTGGTCTCCTTTCAGATTTGTGCCACTGAAGGTGTAGAGAAAGTAAGATATGGGAATCACACCAGTGTCTTGATGTACGTAAGAGATGAGTTAATCACTTGATGTTGCTGCATATGTAGTCTATCACAAATGATTCATTTTTTTGTGAAAGTAAGACAATCATTTGGTTAAAAATAAGATGTGATGACATCAGCTGGCAAAGCATATGCATGATCAGTTGGTTTGACTCCAAGGAAAAGAGAACATTGCATCAATGTTTGGATTTAAAATGACATAATAATACTCTTTAGCTTTACAAAGACAAATGAACTAAATGGGAAATCATTTTAGTTACATGCAACTCCAAAAGTAAGTATGAAATATATCAACACCATATCTAAAATGCATTCATTCTCCATATCTTATTTAAAATACACATGAGGCTAGGCTTCTAGAAATATGGAGCTTAAGACCAATATTGGACACAAACCTGACAGTCCAAGATGAATTTGACAAGATTTGGTTCGTCAATCCAGTGGACTCTATCGATCATGATCGAACTCAATAAAGACCGATAAAGAATAGCAAACATGGTGGCTACTCTTTTTACTTGATGCGGCCTCATGCATTTCGTTTTTTTAGCAGGTGAATTGTAGGTACGTGTATCCTATGAAATGGAAAGTTTTAATTCCATGATCTTTATAGGACAACATGAAACTCTTGCAAACTGCATAGATTAATCGTGTGTTTTTTTCCATTTAAAATACATGAATTTCTGTTGTTTTATTTGAGATTTTAGAGAACCAATACTTTGCGTAACCTTAGATGCTTTGATGTAAATTAATTATGTAATTTCAAGACCCACCTTGGAAAATTGTTGATAATTCTCAGTTTAAACAAAAATTATCCTTTGCTAGTAGGTTCATGGTGTCTAGTGGTGTTTGTTGTCTTGTTAGTTTGAAATTCATGATGACATGAAAATGATAATGGTGGACATGAAGAGACCATTTGAGGAGCAATATGGTTGCGATGAAATGTATGTATAAGGAGTCCACTATTTCTCCCTAATATATGCAAGTAAAATATGTGTGATCTCTGTAACTAATTACGACGACTCCAAATCGAACACTTTGTGTCCAACTTGTGCACAAAATCATGGTAATCAGTTGCTGACAACTTGATGTTGCTGCATTTTTAGTCAATCACAACTTTATTTTTTGTGAAAATAAAGAATTGAACTAACATTTGTCTAAATTCCAATGCATACCCCTTTACCTATGATGATCAATCAATTGTTCAAAAAGAATACCAAATAGATACCAAATAGGAGCTTCAATTCAACAGGTTGCCAGGATTTACTAGCGTCTGCGAACTGTGAACCATTTGAGAGGAGCTTAAAGACATGGAAGACTTCTTCTAGATACCAAATAGATATTACAACATGTAGTTTTTTTTAGATTCCAAAGAGATATTACAGCATGTAATATTTTTTAGATACCAAAGAGATACTACAGCATGTAATATTTTCTTCGTCTGTGAATGCTTATGAAATAATGTTTCTAGATTCATGTCTCACTGTTTCTTCGCAGTGAAATGTTTTTATAGTTTTATGATTTGAAGCGCACAAACTCAAACTGTGATGTAATACTAGAGCTCATCCTGCTAGACAAATCTATCAGCGTATTTAGGTGGGTTGATACAGGGTCATGTTCTTTAGGTGGGTTGCCTTGTCCGGTATGTAAATGGCCGCTTCTATTTCTGCTTTTTTTTCCTTTGTATCCTATCCACTCAAGTGTTTTGAGACACACGACACAAAACATTCAGGAACACAAGTTGGTTCCTCCCACTGATGCTTGAAACTTCTGATTCAGAATATGCCGCAGTTAAGCTTTAACAAAATCGAGGATGGTTTTTTTTTGAGAAAATAGAAAAAAAAATATGAAAAAGAAATAAGCTGCAGAGCATTATTAATGTATGTATGATTTGATTGAGCAAAGCGCTAACTTACATGGTTTAGCCTAAAAGAAGAAGACGATGAAACACCCGATTCGGTTAGTATTTCAATTGTTAAACCAGAATGTTATATATCCGTGTAGGCCGTTTCTTGTAACCCATCTTTTGACGTGTAGGCCGTTTCTTGCTTCCACTCCCCAACTTAACTGCCACATATACATACTACTTTGTTCATTCAAAGCGAATTCATCATTCAAAAAAGTTCAATAAAAACTACTAATAATATGAAACAGAAGGAGTATAAAAAGTGTTTCTAAAAGTTGGCTTGGTTTGGTTGCAGTGGAGGGCAATGGAATGCAAGAGGGGCATGTGATGATGAAACAGAACCGATCAAGAACGAGACATACCTAACGCCTTACCCTTCTAAAATGTTAATACTTGAAAGAGTTTTGAAAGGGATGAAAACGCCGGTCACGTATCTCAATATCACGAGGTTAACAGATTACAGGAAAGACGCGCACCCTTCCGTTTATAGGAAACAGAAACTATCTGCTGAAGAAAGCAAAGCTCTGTTGTTGTACCAAGACTGTAGTCACTGGTGCCTTCCAGGTGTGCCTGATTCTTGGAACGAGATTCTCTATGCCGAGATGCTTGTAAAGCTCAACCAGCCTCATGGCAACAGACGGCGGAAACCTAAAGGTGTATAGTAGTTGGAAGCAGAATCTTTTTGTTAGATGAATAGAGAGCTTTTTCAAATGGATGAGAAGAAAAGGAACCACTTAGTAGAATCAATGGGTTCTTTTCAGATTTGTGCCATTGAAGGTGTAGAGAAAGTAATAGATGGGAATCACAGTAGTATCTTGATGTACGTAAGGGATGAGTTAATCACTTGATTGATGTTGCTTGCTGCATCTGTAGTCAATTACAACTTTAATAGTGATTCTTTTTTTTGTGAAGATAAAAGATTGAACCAACATTTGTCTTAATTCCAATGCATACCCCTTTTAATTACAATATTATGATGAAACTCACTAGAGCCAGCCAACTAGATACAATCTGAATGATAATGTCACAGGAAAGAAAACATGAACATATATACAGTCCTTCATGAGACTCCGCTCCTCTTGGTGTGCACTCAACAACAGAAGAAATCCAAGTCTGCTGTAGACTCTTTGTTTCACACTGTTACTTCCACAATGAAACGTTTTTATAATTTAGACTTTTTGTTTTTAATGATTGGTAGATAATATTGCATTTCAACCAATCACCGGTCCTCCTTTGCGCCAATTCCTCTCTCTCTCTCTTTCTTGAGATCACAAGTTTGAAAGCTCTCTCATTGATTGTTAATTTTGATGTTGTTTGAAAACATGCGGGCTCTCTGAAAAGTAACACATGTACTCGGCAGTTCGAATCTTGACCGTGGATCGAAAGTGGCTCATCTCTGGGTCTGCCCTTATTGGGCTTTTATGTATTATAGTTGTTTTATTTTCGGGCTGTGTTGGGCCTTGAATGTATAGAGTTCAATAAAACATCAGTTGACAGAAAAAAATACGCCGTCAAGAACCACGTCAGCATTCCAACGATATATCAATTGAAAAAGCAACCTACTCCCTCGCTCACTTCCATTTGTTTTCTTCTCTGTTCTTCATCTTCTTCTTCCCACTTCCTCTTCGATTTGTCTAACCTTTTTTCATTGATTTGTGCGAGATTGTAATGAAAAATATTTTTTAATCATGAACCCCATTATGAAAGAAGATAAATGGTAACACTCTCTACATTATGTCAAAATGATAATGGTGGACATGAAAACACCATTTGAGGAGCAATCGGTTGTGATGAAGAGGTATGTATTAAAAGTCCATTATTCTCCCTGATATATGTGAGTAAAATATGTGTGTTTTCTACAACTAATTATAACGACTCCAAAACATTTATGTCCAACTCGTGCACAAAATCATGGTAATTAGTTGCTGAAAACTAACATATGTAATTTAACAATGAAGTCATGTATTAACAATAAAGTCAAAACTAATTTAAAGCTTTCGAATCCGAAACCACACTATCAATATCCATGTCCATGCTAGCAATCCATTTTCATACGATTAACGAGATATCAAGAAAATGAAATTCATAAATTTGTAGAAGTCATAAAGCTCTTGAAATATGGTTGTTTACTTCTCACACAGTAGAGCATCATCTACAAATTCCTTAGAGAAATGTAAGGTTGTGATCGTAATTTGACTTTTATTGCAATCAGGAACAAGCTGACAAGGTTAGAATTCGAAAGCTACTTATTTGTTATTGGTGCTACCTCATGCACTTCATTTTGTTTGGCAGGTGATATTAGGAGTTTTCAAGGCTCCCAAGTCAAATGATAGTAAAGTGGAAGTAAGTCGAACCAATTCTAAGGGATTCAAAGCAGTGAGAATGCAAGTGCCTATTTAATCTAAGTGCAACCAGATATTTGAATGATTTTAAACTAATACTAGAATGCAATAACAAAATAATAACTTTCTTAACTATTGGAAAGGAGAACTCATGGGTATAGGGAATTTTGACCTTGGGTGATCAAGTATCAAACAAGGATGGCAAATGATGAATCAAACAATTAACCTTAAGCCTAAACACAATCCTAAGCAAGCTCTATGTCTAGATGAATGCTCATTTGCTAACACATCTCAAACATCAAATCTCTTTGGTTGAATGATATGAAAACAATCATTAAGAACAAGTTTATAGCTATCCTAACACTCTTAACAACAAATGTCTTTGGCAAGATACATTAAGAGCCTAGTAGAGTTGTCTCAGACATTTCATCAAACACCTTTTGGGTGGGACATATCTAGAGATCAACTTTTGAATGATCAGTACAAAAGAAGCAATAAGAACACTCTACTAGCAAGGTTTGAGATTGATCTACACTAAAAACATCCTTGATCTAACCTAATCACCCTAATCTCCCTAACCCATGAATTCAACAAGTGATTACTCACTAATCTCCATGATTCCTCTTAAACCCATGATGGATTTCAGATTAATCATGTAGAGAAATAGATAAGAAATCAACAGAAACACAAGAACATAACAAATCAAAATCCAAAAGAGATGAACTTTTATTGAGAGTTTTGTGTTCTTCCCATGAAAAAAAGATAATCTGCCAAAAATTGGCTTCCAGAGTACTTAAAATTAGGTTTAGAAGTCTAAAAACGTGCTTAAGAAATTGCAAAAAGGTCCTTGAGAAATCATAAGTTCGACCAGTAAAACACGTGGAGCGACCTGGCATAGTCGCTCCAAGAGGTCGCTCCCGACGCGTTTTTTCGTGTCTCGCCTGGTCAAAACGCGAGCTACTTGAGCTGGTCGCTCTGGGAGGTCGCTCTGGATGGGAGCGACTTGGAGGAGTCGCTCTGGACTGGTCGCTGTGGGTGGGAGCGACCTTGGTAGGTCGCTCTGAGAGGTCGCTCTGGTTCGTATGCCTCTAGTAAATTGGTCATAACTTCTTCATTACATCTCCAAATGATTTGAAATCACTTCCATTAGAAAGCTAACTCAATTTACTGTGTCTCCACAAAATCTTAGCAACAGAAGATTTCTCTAAGGCCTTCATCCATGCTCATCTTTCACCCTCTTTTTGATCACATTGCTCCCAAATATCTCCAAGAACTCCATGTGGTATTCCAATACCTGATAAAGACTTATGTATGCAAAATGCAACATAAACATGTCTAAATCTTATTTTGTATGATGAAAATGCATATGTATGAATAGCTAAAACAATGCAAATATGCAAGATATCAGCAGGTGAGCTACATGAATGAGTATCCTTATGAAATAGATCTAGAGAAGTTTCTAACCACTGATGCTGATGAGACATACAAATTCACTTACAGACTGAAAAGGTAAACTGTGTGTGTTTGTTTGATGTGGTTGAGAAATAGTAGACACACACCAGATTCATGCTCACAACACAACTTCATATTCATAAACAAAATTGAGCTTCCCTGGCAAGTCTAAGTCAATAAAGAGTATTCACTATTAGTTCTCAGATGATCGATCCATCATCGCAGACAATCAAAAATCTCTTCTTTGTTTCTAGCAGGTTGATATAAACCAAAGAACAAGAGATGGAAAAGGGCAAAATCCAAATGCTAGTTATAGTGAACATAGACACAAAGCATGAGGAAGTTGAATGATATAGCTTTCTTCTAGTATCTTTTATGCCACTAGAAGGTACATGATTTTTATATACCATCTAACCAAATATACAACACAGCAACTTTAAAAAAAAAGTTTCATCAGACTGTTCTTGTTAAATGCAATGAAGACAACAAAATTCTAACAATTCCCATTGTCACTCTTTAAGGTGACTTGTTTAGCCTATACCCACCTGGAGGGAAGAAAAAAAACTACTACCATAACGGCGATGAAGCAAGTTGATATAAGCAAAAAAATATTGGAAAAAAGGCAAAACTCAAGTGCTAGTTATAGTGAACATTGTACAAAGGAAAAAAAGTTATAGTGAACATTCCACAAACTTGGGTAGGAAGGCAGTTATGATTTTGGTCATAAAAGAAAAAAGAATGGACAGAGACGATGAACCGAGGTATGAAGATGAGAGAAACGAACTACGTAACGCCTAACCTAAACCAGAATGTTGTAAACCCGAACTAAACTAAATTGAACCGGTAGTACTCAAAACCAGAAACCCCGAGTTATGGAAATTTAACCGGATGAATTGAATCCGGTTCGGTATAATAAAACCCAGAAGAAGATAAACCTTTATCGCAGCTTGCTTCTCTTCTCTCTTCTCTCTTCTCTGCTCAAACTCAAAACAATGGCGAGTCTACTTGACTCACTCACAACCAGAAACTTCTTCTCTAAACCCATAATCTCTAGGATCTCTTCTCCTTTATCTTCCTTTGCGTCTTCATCAGCTTCGAATATCTCACCCTTTTCTCCTCCCTCCGTTCTCTCTTACTCTCACCAACAGTCGCATTCCCGCTTCCCTCACCCTGTTCTCGCAGCAGCTCTGGATGGTCCCTCCGCTGAAGACGAGCTAGAGTTCGAGGAATCCGAAGAAGACAGCTACCCTGATGATGAGTCGGATGAAGAAGAAGAAGACCTCTCCATCGATATCTCAATTCTTGAAAAAGAAGCGAGAGATATCGCTAGAGACTACGCTATTACTCTGTCTCGCGAGCTCAAACTCGGTAAAGTTTCTGTCTTTTTTTTTGCATATCTCTGTAATCCAATGACTGTGAGTAATGATCGTTGCTTGATGATGTTTACAGAGGATGGTGTAGTTGAAGGGAAGGAATCACGTAGAAAGGGGAAAAGACAAGCCAAAAATGTTAGTCTGTTTTTCTCATATTGTTGCTTATTTCAGTAAAGGCTCGTCCTTTGAGTTTGAGATCTGCTTTTAAGTAGATAAAGTTTTGATCTTTTTGTTGGTTACTGACATTTAAATACAGAACCAGACGCAGATACCAGAGCATCTTCTCCAAAGAGTTGCCATCGTTGGAAGGCCCAACGTTGGCAAATCAGCTTTGTTCAACCGTCTCGTTGGGGTAAAAATAGTTTTAACTGACACCAAAAAGTTTAAATCTTTTTTTTTTTGACATTCATGCTAAAGAGTCAAACTTGTTCTTATTGCAGGAGAATAAAGCAATTGTGGTGGATGAGCCTGGAGTTACTAGGGATAGACTGTACGGTAGATCTTACTGGGGTGATCAAGAGTTTGTGGTGGTGGACACTGGAGGTGTTATGACTGTTTCTAAGTCGCCAGCTGGTGTCATGGAAGAGCTGAATGTTTCGACCACCATTGGAATGGAAGGTATTCCGTTAAGCTCTAGGGAGGCAGCTGTTGCGAGGATGCCTTCCATGATTGAGAAACAAGCTACTGCTGCTGTGGAAGAGTCTGATGTTATTGTTTTCGTTGTCGATGGCCAGGTTCGGTTCTTATCTTCAATTCTGCTCAATTTTCTGTCTTTGGCTTACTCAAATTTTAAGCTGCAGGGTGTCATTGATGTATGGTAATGATATTGGTACTTAATATTTGCAGACAGGGCCTACAGGTGCTGATGTGGAGATTGCAGACTGGTTGCGGAAGTACTACTCACATAAGAATATCATCCTGGCCGTGAACAAATGTGAATCACCACGTAAAGGACTCATGCAGGCGTCTGAGTTTTGGTCTCTTGGGTAATTTCACTTTCATCTTACCCTCAGTATCATGTTTGTGCAACTTTTAATTGATAATCCAGCTGCCTATAAATATAGAATTTTATGGACAGACGTCATTTGATTATTTGTTGCTCTGTTTAATTGTTAGTGATTATAGACGTCCTAATTTTATGGATTTAGTATTGTTACTTTGATGAGTATATGGACCTGGCGATACTTGTAAAGCATCAGATGTACTTTCTCTCCTTACAAGTTCAGTATTATTACTATATATGGATTTAGTACTGTTATTTTGCTTCAATTCATTTCTTTGTGCTTTCGTTTACAAATTTATGGTGGCGTGAAGTTAATAAAAGCATATCATGATGGAATATCCAGGTATTCACCTATCCCTATTTCTGCATTGTCCGGAACTGGAACAGGAGAGCTGCTTGATCTTGTTTGTTCTGGACTAAACAAACTCGAGGTTTGTAACCTTTTTAGTATGTTCGACTTGGCCTCAGTTTACAAATTAAAATATCAGATATTCATTGCTTTTTTTTCCCTTTAGTTAATGGAGAGCATTGAAGAGGAGGAAGAAGAAAACTACATACCTGCCATCGCAATTATAGGCAGACCAAATGTTGGGAAAAGTAGCATTTTGAATGCACTTGTCCGAGAGGATAGAACTATTGTTAGCCCTGTTAGTGGCACTACCCGTGATGCTATTGATGCAGAGTTTACCGGACCAGATGGGGAGGTCAGTTCACTTTATACTAATTCAGATCTATTTTAAGTGCTTTCCATGTTAATTCCTAGCATTTTAGTCAGTTTGGTTTGGCTACTATCATCGAGGATTACCATTGTTTAAGTTGGATTTAGTTTCCCTGACTATGAGCAGGGGAGGATGAGAAATGAAAATGTTCAAAAGTTGCATTCGCTGAATAGCCATCCATATAACAATGAAAAATGATTTTATGAACTGTCTTGCAGAAGTTTAGGCTTATAGATACGGCTGGGATCAGGAAAAAGGCAGCTGTGGCTTCATCAGGGAGCACCACAGAGGCCATGTCAGTGAATCGTGCATTCCGAGCAATTCGTCGTTCTGATGTGGTTGCTCTTGTAATCGAAGCCATGGCATGCATAACAGAGCAGGTATCTCACGAGTTCTAAACAAGTGGTGAACAAACTCATCTTCTTTTCGTTGCTTAACGGTTGTTATATTGGAAACAACAGGACATGAAGATTGCAGAGAGAATCGAAAGAGAAGGGAAAGGATGTCTTGTGGTTGTCAACAAATGGGATACAATACCTAACAAAAACCAAGAGACTGCAGCAAATTACGAGGACGATGTTAGGATGAAGCTTCGTTCCCTCAAATGGGCACCCATTGTTTATTCAACTGCTATAACTGGCCATAGCGTTGACAAGTAACGTCTCCTTCAAAACTTCAATAACAGTATGGTCCTTTACATTCTGGTCTTAGTTCTGTGGATGATATATATGAACAAATAAAAATGTAGTATTGTGGTTGCTGCTGCGACGGTTCAAAAGGAGAGATCAAGAAGACTTAGCACTGCTACATTGAACCAAGTTATAAGAGAAGCGGTTGCGTTTAAATCCCCTCCAAGAACCCGAGGTGGCAAACGAGGCCGTGTTTATTATTGCACTCAGGTGATGATAAGATCTTTTCTATTAGCAGTGAAGGCAAATCTTGAGACTAATTGATGTGATTAATGCAGGCAGCAATAAGGCCACCGACGTTTGTGTTCTTTGTAAACGATTCAAAGCTGTTTTCGGATACCTACAGAAGATATATGGAGAAGCAGCTGCGCACAGATGCAGGCTTTGCTGGGACTCCTATTCGGCTTCTTTGGCGTAGCCGTAAGAGATCTGACAAAAATGGAGGAGGTACGTGTTTTGCTATAGCGTAAACTTTTAATGTTATTTTGAAATTATGACAATGTTTTGTATGTATAACTTGAAACAAAAATGTTGCAGGTGGAGGAACAATGAGAATGTCAAGTCTTTCACGTGAGAGAAAGGTTGCAACCAAAGGGTGATAATGTCGAGCCATTTTTGATTAATTGTGTGTATTTCTTGAGAATAATGTATTCATGTTCAATATATATTTGACTAATTCATAGTCTCTGACTATGTTGATCTTCCATGTATGTTTCCTGTTGTTTCTTGAGAACCAAAACAAGATCTACTAAATATCTTGGCGATTTATAGAAAACAGAACTACATCAACATTTTTTTTTTTGACAAAGGACTACATCAACATTTCCTGCAAGTGTTTTCTTAATAGTTGGTAAAAAGAAAAATGATAAACAGACCAAAGCACAGGCGATGAGGCTCTTAGTAAAGCTGCTCTTTCTTTTCATGCCACCATCTCCACCTGTAATAGAAAGAAACACGAAACTGCCTTTGTCAAAAACATTAGAAATATTCATTTTTTTGTCAGAAAATAAAACAAAATGAGATCATCTATAATGATAAGAGTATGATATAAGTCTACGTAGTATACGTACCAGTAATAGTCCCAACGAGGACGGACTTTGGTCATGCGGTTATCATCAGAAGGATGATAAGGATGAGCTGCGTGACGAGTGTTGTGGAAGGCGCAGCAACCAGCGGCATAGACTGCAATAAGGAGGACAAGGACCAGAATGTTGACGACCGACAACTTTCTCCAGTCAAGACGGATTTCTTCGAGAACCCCAGCTTTACAAGCATCACACTCGTAGCATAACGTTTCAATACCATTGTTCCATCTGTAGCAATCATCTCCTCCTACTATTACTCCGGTCTCATACGTACACGCAGTAGGTGGCTTACAACATCCCGACTATACAATCAAACACACACATAAAAAACTGATGAAGATGGTAGCTTATACCATAGGGCCATGAATATTAGGAAGATGTTAATGAGCAACTTGGCCATATGTGCAAGTGGAGCGGTTAATCCTTTTAAAAATCTTGAAAAAAATGAATTTAAAAAAATTATATACATAGTTCAGGACCTAAAATTATAAATTTTCAGATATATTCATAAATTTAATGGTTATAGATTAAAAGAGATGTTAGACATATTAGTAACTTTAAAAATCTACAGTTAATAGTATATTTTTTTGAACAGTTTCTAGGCAGAGAATAATACCTGAACAGAAGTCATGTCTCTTTGGAAGTAATCAAGTGTAGTCCAGGATTCAATCTGAGCACAAGTCTTGGAACTCAAGATACAACTTCTTATAGAGATCCAGTACTGAGGATCTCTAACTCTTTCTCTCAACCACGGATGATAATCTCCAAGCCTATACTCTTTATATACCCTCCCCGGTACTTCAACGCCACCTCCTTGGCTCGTCACCACCAGACCAAACAGAGTTAGACCCATTAGAGTCGCGATGAGGAAGATCATGACCACTAAGTAGACCCAAAGAGCCCATGCCACGTTGAAACATGCTCCTATGAATCCCGCGAGAGATACTAAGAGTATGATGAAACCTATAACGAGTAGTGGAGTCTGGAGGAAGTTTTCGCAAGTTGTGCTGCTTCTTGCCTTCCATAGAGCGGTTCCTATGATTGGTATGGAAGCTAGTAAGCTGAGGAGGTTTAAGACTCCAATCACTGTGTTGCTGAATCTGTACATAGTAGTAGAGTTATCAAGAAGAAACCAGAGACTTAGCAGCGTCTTCTTTTATATCTCTCTCTCTCTTTTGTAATAAGCAGATTCTCTTCTTGCAATGTGAACTTCATCAGCTTTATCTTACAATCTTCTTTGTTTTTTAGTTATTATATTGGTTAGCTCTACCTTTTTATTTGCTTTTGATTCTCTCTTATCAATTGGGAATTTTTTTAAGCGGAAAAGTTTAGAGTTAATGGTTTGATGATTCATGCTCATATTCTCTGGTCGTCTCTTAATTTGAATCAACCAAACACGTACATTTTTTCAAATAAAAGTGTCTTTTTGGACAATTGTTTCTTGTTTATTATTCTATTTTATACGTTTATCTCGTTGTAGTTACCAATAAAGAAGACCACAAGTAGTGCCTTGATTAAAATACACTACTCAAAACTATTACCATATTGTTATATACATTTTTCTAGCTTAAAGTCCAAAAACTGCAATCATGGATTATATAATGCATCATATCATATGTGGTGTTTTATACTTTGAAATTGCTGACTCGTAACGGGAAATAATTGAGATAATTTTCCTATATATCTTGTGTTTTCGTAGTTCAGTTAAATCCAAAAATATATTTTCAAGTTTCATTAATAAATTTTTTTTTCTCATGGGCATGCAGTCAGTTAGTAAAGTTTGTTAAATTTTTGTCATTCATTTTATTTATTTATATGTTTGCTAATTGACTACGTTTAAACAATTTTTGTATTGTGTAGTAAACTATGTTAAATTCACAACAGTCAATGAAACAAACGGAGGTAAGCAAAGAATAATATAATAGACATGGACAGATGAATTTTCTTTTCAAGATGCTTGTACTGCCACCATAACTTAAGAGAATATTAGGTTTTGTAAGTTGATGAGAACAATATGATCTTTGATTCCTCCACTTCGCTTTTATGTGTAAGCAATAAGAGCATTACATTTGTTTCAGCTGACAATTTTACATACTACCATGCATTTTGATTTTGATTTTACATTTTGCAGGTGATTTATTAAAAAAAAAGAAACAAAATCTGAGCCAAAAGACACAAACTTGAAAGACTGAAAAAGAGTAGAAAGAGTGTGGTCCTTATGTGTACAAAAGACAAATGGGAAAAGGAAAACAAACTAAACAAGACTGTAAAAAGAAAGTCGCAAAAACTTGAAACCAAGTGATATCTTCCTATAGAACCATTATCTCTAGTATACATCTCAAAATCCTCAATATTTGAGAACATTGAAACAGATGCAGCTCAGCTGTAATCTGTCTGCAGCGTCAAGTCTTGTACACCCAAGTCATGGTATACATCATACACATATTGCAGTAAAGGCTTTTCATCTATCCCGCTTTTCACCTAAACACAGATACCAAAAAAAACACAACTCAAAATCAGCACCGTTCCTATCGTGTAATGTTTTAACCGATATGAAATAGAAGCTAGTACCTGGATTCTGAGTGATCCAACAGTGTGACCGGGGACAACCTCCCAGAAACGTGCCTGTAATACCTCCACGACATCTTCTCGAGAAGTAATCTGTAAAGAAAGAGAGTTGAGGAGAAACCCAGGTTGATCTCTCTTTCTATATATATGATAAATATGTACACGTTCACTTTATGTAAAAGAACGAACCTGTCTCAAGCATTTGCTTAATGCGGAAGAAGGAATGTTTGGAGGTGCCATCTGAAGCAAGACACCACCAGTGGCTTTGAAGAGTGGCATAACAAGCATAAACACTGTAACAGATACCAATCCCAAACATAGGACCTCTGCATTTTCAACCCTGAAAAATCCAAGACAGGAAGAGCGATATAAAAATTTGTAAGAGGTCAAGCAATAAGACAGTTTTTATTCATCTCGTTCCTTTAAAAGGAAGCGAGAAGCGAGAATTACCCGAGAGAGAGGAGCCAAGATGCCAGTATCAGACCTGCACTGAAAATGCAGCAGCAACGAATATGTCATGTTGGATATATAGACGTTCCATGCAAAAAAAAAAAAACTTTTCTATCTAGCTTTTTGGCTCTGCTTGAGGAGATAAAGAAAGACAGCGAGAATAAAACACCTGCGGATGGAATCTGATATAACATGCAAGCAAACGGAGTGGTAGTTCATATCTTCTGCTTTTCTGTACACTGCATCATTTTATGAATGTAAGAAAGAAATTCAAGAACAATGAGGTTTACGAATATGTACAGAATGGGACAGTTCATTTCAAGAAGCAAAGCGAATAATATTGGCCAGATCAGTTGCTACCATGCTGTCTCCCTGTTTCAACTAATCATCCTACTGATTCTATCTTAACCATGAACCCTTAATTCTTTTTGGCTTTACATTGACAGAGGTGGCCAATTTTACAAATGAAATATACCAAAGCCGCCAAACAAGGCTATATCATATATCTCACCAGTATCGGCATCAGTTCATTCAAGTCTAACCAGAACTTAAGCATGAATATACAACAAATAATACATACCAATATTGACACGAGCATAATTCCGAAAGAACCAAACACCTAGTAGGTTCACCAGCAGATTTGTTACCGCTGATACAATAAGATAATGCCTGCATAAAGGAGATTTCAATACATCACTAATGAAAAGAACTTAGTACAAACTTAATAAGTGCCAAAGAAAAATCTACAAGCTCCTAGGCATGTCACTTGTGAGAAGAAACTTACTTGTGCTCAGATTCGTCTTGTATAAATGCATGAAGAGCTTCCACAGCCAAGGAGAATGACATGAACATAAGAAACAGCTGTCTACACATATGTCAATACTGAACATATCAATGTGTTAACCCAAAAGATAAAATACAGAGAATGAGACAGCAGGAAGGCAAAATGAAAAGATAATCCACATTTTCAACGAGCTGTGCGATTACTCTATTATAACAATAACAGTAAAGGAAAGCGTACTAACCCTAAGTTAAGCTCTCAGCACTACTTTCTACACGATATTACACCATTTTGTTTGCATGGCACAACAGCCTTTGAAACCTCAAACTAAAACTGGAAAAAAAACATCCACAATACGTTGAGAGCATACTTACAGCATTAGTGAAAGCAGACAGAACTTCAAGTCTTTTGTACCTGAAAAAAAAGAAGCCAAATTCTTACAACCAATTCAGCACTATGCGATTACAGTATCAGCAGTGAAAAAAATCACACAGACATGTTTTCATATATAGCAATTAGATAAAATTTTATTTTAGGAATTTTCCAGAGATAGAAAAGAAAATTATTTAACAAATTGGCAATCAAACTTTAACTACCACAAAGCATGCATTGAACATATATCAAATTTCAAAAATTTCTCACCCGTATGAGTAAGCATGATCAGGCTTCTTCCTTGAAGTTGCCATTGCAAATAAAGAAAACGTCAAGAGACCACATCCAAATGTCAAATGGAATGCATCGGAAACCAAACCTGTAACAGTCACATAAAACAACAACAAAAAATCTTAGGACTTGGTATCACAGTTAGTAACTAACCAGATATAACAGCTGCATAGCCAAGTTGCCTGAATACGCACAAGATCTACTATCCATGTGGTTTAGCTCCATAATTTAGATTATATCATATTAAGACTTGGAATTAAAATCTTAGGGGCTTTAGCTGATTCATTTCATATTTATATATATATATATATATATATATATATATATATATATCGATACTCCTAGATTCTTAGTTCTTCAACAAATCCAAGTCTCTCACTCAATCAAAGTTCCCACGAACTAAAACCAAGCAACAACATGTTAAAACCTGAGACCAAGTCATACCTACGCGCCCAGTCAATAGCCCAATCAAGAGCTCCGTGGTAGAGTACGCAACGTTAAGCGAAATCAGCACTAACAGCCTCTTCATCTGCCGATTCCCATTTCTCAGCACCCCAAAAATCACCAACACCATACGCAATTCCGCCGCTTTCCCAATCACCGCCGCTTTCCCTTCCCCGAAAAACGCATCGTCCCCGTCGACGGAGTATATCTCCGGCGGCATGTCGATGGTGGAGACGGACCTATCGAGAAAAGGCTTAGCCGCCGCCGGGGTTCGCGGGCCGTGGGAGTGGTGGAAGGAGCGGGAGTAAGCGAGCCTCCGATCATTGGCGGTGTACCCGACGTCGCTGCTCCGATCATTTGGGAGTTCGTTATCGCCGCGAAGGTCGAAGGAAACGGATCTCTCCATTCTTTGCTCTCTCTGTTTTGATCTTTGACTGTGTAAATCAGTAAGTCTTTAAAGTACACTGCGTGTACAAGAATAGTCTTAATGGGCCGCTACTGTAAGCCCATTTCGGACCTTAAATCTAGAAGCGTTGACCGTATTAAGACGCCTTGTTGGACTTGATTGGCTCTCGACTCTTGTAATTATGTGCATATGTTTTCTCCTTATGTTATAAAGCAACGAAAATATTACTTTTCATAAATAATTTTTATTAAAATTACTATATTAGTCTGTTACATAGTAGTTTAGTAGTAGGTTAACATATCACATTCAGGCATTTTTCAGCCCGTTAATGTTAATAATTAATTTTTGGTTGGATTTTTCCCTTTAAGGAACTTTCTCCAGCCCATTAAATAACTTTACAGAGTAGAGACTTTCAGTTACGTTACCAAATTTCGAAAAATAAAATAAATAGAGTGTCGTTACTCTTTATGAGACAGCTGTATCCACCATCAACATGACTCGTCGTGGGGTCCTCCTTCGTTCACATCTTACATATTGGACGGCTCAGATCTTCTCCAACCAATAAAATAAAAAAACTTCTGTTCTCAGAAAGGATCCTCCCTTTATATTCTCTTCTTCTTTCACTCTTCTCTTCGTCTTATTTTTCTTCTCCTCAGTCCTCACAAACTATCAGGTAAAAATAAATTCCCAGACTTTTCTTGAACTTTTGTATGTTGTAACAATGTGAATGAATTAGAGATCTTTTTTTATATTTCATTTGATTATTTTTGAGAATGCTATTGTATTTTTGTCTGTATATCCTCTCAACATGAGTAATTTGACAATATATAGTTTCAGAATCAGTAGAAAATGGCAGATGGAGAGGACATTCAGCCACTTGTTTGTGACAATGGAACAGGAATGGTTAAGGTAAATAATAAACGTATGAAAACTTTATAACTCTATTGTTTCATAAAATGCTGTCTGAAAACCTTTTAATATGTTATGTCCTAATCTCTATGTAAGGCTGGATTCGCTGGAGACGATGCACCAAGAGCTGTGTTCCCAAGCATTGTAGGTAGACCACGTCACACAGGGGTGATGGTTGGTATGGGACAGAAAGATGCTTACGTTGGTGACGAGGCTCAGTCAAAGAGAGGTATCTTGACTCTCAAGTACCCTATCGAACATGGTATCGTCAGCAACTGGGATGACATGGAGAAGATTTGGCATCACACCTTCTACAACGAGCTCCGTGTTGCTCCTGAAGAGCATCCTGTTCTTCTCACAGAGGCTCCCCTTAACCCTAAGGCCAATCGTGAGAAGATGACTCAGATTATGTTTGAAACGTTCAACACACCTGCTATGTATGTCGCTATACAAGCTGTTCTGTCCCTATACGCCAGTGGTCGTACAACTGGTAAGAACATCAATGTAAACGTCCCTCTGTTTCATTGAAACATGATGCATGTTCAAATTTTTTACACATTAATAGAATGTATTAAATTTTAGTTATAAATATACTGTAGTTAATCTGTTCAAAATTTATAATTAATTATTATTATTTGATGAAATATGCTATACAAATACAAAAATTATATAAACAATTTTAAAAAAAAAAATCTAACTTTCCGAAACTAAACGTTTACTGATGTGGAATCATTGTTTCAGGCATTGTGTTGGACTCTGGAGATGGTGTGAGCCACACGGTTCCAATCTACGAAGGATATGCTCTCCCACACGCCATTCTGCGTCTTGATCTTGCAGGCCGTGACCTTACTGATTACCTCATGAAGATTTTGACCGAGCGCGGTTACTCATTCACCACCACAGCAGAGCGCGAGATCGTGAGAGACGTGAAGGAGAAACTCGCTTACATAGCGCTTGACTACGAGCAAGAGATGGACACAGCAAACACGAGCTCGTCCGTTGACAAGAGTTACGAGTTGCCTGATGGACAGGTTATCACCATCGGAGGAGAAAGGTTCAGATGTCCCGAGGTTCTTTTCCAGCCGTCTTTGGTCGGAATGGAAGCTGCTGGTATCCACGAGACGACTTATAATTCGATCATGAAGTGTGATGTGGATATTAGAAAGGATCTGTATGGAAACATTGTGCTTAGTGGTGGAACCACGATGTTTCCGGGGATTGCTGATAGGATGAGTAAAGAGATAACTGCTCTTGCTCCGAATAGCATGAAGATTAAGGTGGTGGCCCCACCGGAGAGGAAGTATAGTGTTTGGATTGGAGGATCTATTCTAGCATCACTCAGTACCTTCCAGCAGGTAAAATCGTTGATTTGATCCTTTTAGCTGTTTGTTACTTATTTTTTTTTAAGCTGACTACGATAAAAAAATGTTGGTGTTGCAGATGTGGATAGCAAAGGCTGAGTATGATGAGGCAGGGCCATCGATAGTCCACAGGAAATGCTTCTAAGATTACGCTGGCCGTTGGATGCAAGATTGTTCAACGAGTTTGTTACAGAATATTCTTTTTTCTATGATTTTTCCGTACTACATTTTTTCTTGTTGTCACTCTTTGGGTGTTTCTGCCATTAGTGAAAAAGATTTGTTGTTCTTCCATCTCTTTTTTGTTCCCTCTTAAATCTGAAAACAAAGAAAGATGAAGAAATAAGATTTTTTTTCTTAATTAAGGTAATAATGAATTTTGCTTGTGTTGAATGGTTTCCGCAAATTAAAAGAGAAGAAAAGAGTTCTTTACAAAAAAAAAAAATCTCCTGCAGAGTTTGAACCACATGAGTGAGGTTTGAGTAGTAGTAATGGTAATCTGCCAACCAAACAACACAATAACTCAACTAAGCTTATTGTAATAAAGATTAGATTCATAGCTCTTTTTTTTTGACCAAAAAAAAAGTTCACTTCAAGTGAGTAAAACATTTGCGCAAAAAACCTTCTTATATCATAAAAGACAAGTTGGCTGATGTCAAGATTCACTAGATCATAATAGTAGTTGTTTCAGAGGAAGATAAGCCATTACACTTTTACGACAGCCACATTAAGATAGTTCGAGAACAAGAGTTTAATTGTCCGAAAGTCACATTACTACGATCCCAAACATAACAGCGATGAGAAGAAGAACAATACAGAACACAAGACAATTCAGACACTAACTTCCCACATCACATAATTCAATCCAAAATGTCTGAAAACACAACAAAATGGATAATTTAGATTATTGAAACGAAAACATAGCTTCTTGAAACAAAGACGACCAGAGACAATAGATCTTTGTGTTCTTTCACCATCATCCTCCTCCTCACAACTTATTATTGTACCAGAACACACCTTTCTTCTCACCTTGCCTGTCAGGTTCAACATAGATACACTCCTTCGCCTCCCTCCACATCGCCTTAAACACCGGCGTTCCATCGAACTGGTAATAGTCTCCCAGTATCGGCTTTATCGCCTTGGTAGCTTCCATCGCGTGGTAATGCGGCATCGTGGAGAACAGATGATGCGCCACGTGCGTGTCCGTGATATTGTGGAACACCTTGTTCAAGATTCCGTAGTCTCTGTCAACGGTAGCCAACGCTCCCCTCAACCAATCCCACTCAGAGGAATCGTAGTGAGGCAGAGAAGGATGCGTGTGCTGCAAGTAAGTGATCAAAACCAAAAACCCGTTGACAATCAGAAGGGGGACTCCGTAGACGCAGACCATCGACGCCACTCCCTGTGCAGCAGCGTAACGGTAGAGACCGTAGCACATAGCGAGGATGCCAGCGTCAGAGATGTATATCTGGAGACGCTCACGGTCGTTGTAGATGGGAGCGTTCGGGTGGAAATGGCAGGCGAATCCGTCGTAAGGTCTCCCCGAGACGTTGAAGGCTAAATACAAAGGCCAGCCGAGAGTGAACTGGACCGTTAGCATCACGGTGCGTCCGAGAGGGTTGTTGAGGTACTTGCCGTACCACTTGATGTCTGACTTCTTCTTGGGGACGAACACTTCATCTCTCTCGAGGGAACCTGTGTTGGAATGGTGGCGGCGGTGACTGTACTTCCAGGAGAAGTAAGGGACGAGGAGGAAGGAGTGGAAGATGAGACCGACGGTGTCGTCTAGCCACTGGTAGTCGCTGAAGGCGTGGTGGCCGCACTCGTGGGCTATGACCCAGACCCCGGTCAGGACGCAGCCCTGGCAGGCCCAGTAGAGAGGCCAGGCGAAGTAGGAGAGAGGGTGAGGGAGGAGGGGGAAGTAAGTGGTGGCGACGTAGTAGAAGCAGGAGGCTATGATGATGTCCCAGATGAGGTAGGAGAAAGAGCGTGGGATGGAGCGTTTGAAACAGTGCGGTGGGATTGCTTTCTTGAGCTCTCCGACAGTGAAGGGAGGTGTCTCGCAGGGGACACGCTTGAGTGTGTCGGTTTCGGACTTCTTGGGAGAAGGAGAAACCTGCATTCTTCCACCTGCACCCATTGTTTTCTGCAAGACAAAAAAAAGCAAAGACTCAATCAGAAGCTGAAACTCTATATTTAAAGTTAACTAAACCAACCAACTATTCTTCAGTCAAAAGATGCAATGTTAAGATACTTAAGTTTCTTAAAAATGGACTACGACAAAAAAGGATAGTACGTGGAACAAAAGGAACAAAGAGCAGAGAAGCGGCAAACCAAAGAAAGAAATAAACGATGGCGTTAAGAATACGACTAGTAAATTAATGAGATTTGATACGCGACAGCTCACATCCCTTTCTTGTGGATATCAATTTCTTATATCTTTTACTAATATACGTTAAAGAGACAAGTCATGATCATAATACCTCTTGAATAGCAACTTGACAAAGAAAAAAGCTAAATGTAACAGTCGAGAGAATTTGAGAGCAACCAATATTATTGTCAACGTATAAAGACTTTTAAATCAGAAACAAACAAACAAAAGTACAATCTTCTTTTTACTGTCATGAATCCTATTATTTACTTCATGCAACTCTATTTGCATCTGAATCTATAAAAAAAGCATCTAATCCTGGTTTCACTACCTTAAATCCGAATTTATTTGTTAAAGAAAAAAGCATGAGTTTTGGTTTTAGCATAGCCAATGAAACTTTTTTTTCATTATTATGTAATTACAGAACCAAGAGCCAATAGGAATCGGTCAAATCTACCAAAGATTTAAACAAATAGGAGAAGAATTTACCCAGAAAAAGTGAAAATATTACAACTTTACATATACTCAGGTACAGATCTAAACAAATATAAAACTTAACAGATAGGATGTATTTTTAAAATACCAGGACGTGAGGCTGCTATGCATGTTTCTGGTGGATTTTTTTTCAACTCCACCAACCCATCAAAAAAAATATATAATTAAAACAACGATCGAACTAGATAGTCAAAGACTTCCGTAGTTGAAAATGCAACCGTTCATATTCTCAACGATATAGACAACAATAATCATATAAATGGTAAAGGTAGCATCAGATTTCTTACATGGAAACAGAGAATCGAGACCAGATCTATAGTTGAATGCAATTAATATTGGCAGATCTATAATTAAATCGATTGAAATGCGAAATGACAGAATAGAAGAGGGCTGAGAAAAAAAAACACAGACCAGAAAGGTTCAAAAGATTGAAAGAAAGAAAAAACGTAAAATGAGATAAAATGGAAGAAGAAGAAGGGGACCTTGAGCTGGCTGACGTAGGGGGGGGGGGGGGATAGAGATTTAACGTTAATAACGATGAACCCTACGAAGAAGCTCCTCCGCAAACGCTATCTTCTCTCTCCTATCTCTCTCTCTCTCTCTCTCTCTCTCTGGTGTCTGGTCAGAAGCAAATGGGCAGAAGGCAAGGCCGTATAAATTGACGGCCCGTGAGTTAAAAAAGAATGAGAGAGAGGGGCATCGAGTGGCATCTCTTTTTTTTATTTTTTTTTTACAACTGGGCCCCTCTTTTATTTCCTCTCCTCATATTTATTTCCTATTTCTTTCCTTTATTACTTTTCTATTCAAAATATCTGATATTTACGGCACTTATGTATTTACGGAAAAGTAGAAAAGATGCAGTGAACAGATGCTTTTAAAAAGTTTATCACGTTTCTTTTTTGTATCTAAGTATGTAAAATATTGGTTGACCCACTGGTAATAATCCAGATATTTACAGAGACTAGTTTGGATTCTGTTACTGTTTTCATCAGTTACGTAACTTAGCATTAAGACGATGGTATTTGATGTCTTTACTTTAATATGAGGAAACGTTCTTGCCGACTCGGCTTACAAGTACAAGTAAGTGGTAGCCGGGAAGAAAAAGAAGAAAATGCTAAAAGTGGGAGACTGGAGGATCGTGCTTTGGCTTCTTCTCTCTCCCATGTGAGAAAAAAAACTTAAAAAAATATCTGTAGACACTATGGTTGAGATCACGTGAATAGCCCCAAGTGTGTGATGTACTTTGGAGATTCGTATTATAATAATAATTAAATTAGGTGGTACACAAGTAGGCAGCGACTGCCGACTAGCAATGAATATTAGCTACTTTATTAGGTCTCTCTTACATCAAAAGATGATTAAGAGTTTTTCTATGCATTACCGCTTATAACGACGCACTTTATTTGAACATTGTTTAATGATCATCACCTACCATGATTATACCTTACATTTATTCAGCTGTTACTATCAACGACTGCTTGTATTACCATTACTAGAGAACTATAACATCGACAATGTTTACATAGTCTAGCATACTCAGAAAATAATATAAGATGATAATCACACACATAGAAGAGAAAACATGACCTTGGTAGCCTTGTTGCTATGTTATTAGTGATCTGGTGCCCTCTTCAACTTAATGAAATTCAGATGACTCAAAAAAGCAGAGAAAACATGAAATATTAAGTAAAAACAGCATACAAATCCTAAACCACTGTTTTGCCAATCATTCATCAAGCCTCTCATCTCAACTAAAACTAGATTCTAAAAAACAACCAAATAGCAAAAAACTTAAAATGACAATGAAAAGACTAACATTGTATTCTCATGAACAAACAAGTAGGTGAAAGATGATGATACTAGAGATCACCACCACTAAAGAGAGAGAGAACTGAATTCTCCAACTCCACCAGCAAACTCTAGGCCCAATTCATGACCTGCGTAGCTCTGCTTCCCCGTGTGCAAAGTGACATCTATCACCAAATGTACAGCTTCCTTTCGAGAATCTCTCACACATCTTCGTCTTGAAGTTGCTCCCTGGATGCGGTTTACCTTCTGAACCAAGTCCACCGCCACCACCACCACCAACACCAGGTGGTCTTCTAGATGCAGAGTTAAGCCTACCAATCAGCTCTCTAACCATTGCACTAGCTTCGTTAATCTGCTCAAACGTTCCTTCAAGCTCAATGTTCTTCAGGTTAGGATCTCTCTCGTGATCTTGGATCGATAGCTTTGCCCCTGTCTGACGGCATATCTGTTTCGAACTGACTCCACCTTTTCCAATGATTGCGCCTGCCAAGGAAGCATCCACACTGATTTTGGCTGTGGCTGAGGCGCCAAAGCTAGAGACATGGCCAGGCCCAGACTCTCCTCTCCCTGAAAACCGGCCCCCACCACCACCAGATCCTTGCATGTTTCTGGAAACTTGAGACATGGGTGATCCCATGTTTGTCATCTGTGCCATAGGATTGTATCCCCCGGGAACATAATGCAAGAAGTGGCAGTTCTCACCAAACGGACAGCCAGAAGTGCTGCAACAGAAACATAAGCAAACAGTTGAGTTAAGAAACCATTTGCATAAAGATGACACAAGAGAACAAACTGTTGAAACACAGAAGAACTGGGACATGACAACATATGCAATTCTGACGACAAAGATAATAAATAGAATTTTCCTATATTGCTAGACTATGACGGACATGTTTCACCACTCGCCAGTAATGCAAGAACCATACTTGACAATAAATAATCATGATATAAGCACAGAATCACTAATATCTCACTACCAAACAGAAATTTTTTACAGCAGCTATCTCAACTACTGTCAAAACTCAAACAAAAGACAAGTTTGGGTTGATTTTCTAAGCTACAATCACCAGTTGGGCTAAACGTTTCTAAAATTATAATCCAGATACGTTTATCATATATGCTTTACTTAAACCTGTTTAGCATGAATGATGATACATACCTGTAATAATAGCTAACCACTTCATTAGCATACAGTTTTTTTATTAGTTGTTAATTTGAAGGTCATACTTGAAGATAAATAACAATTTTGAATATTAATTTAGCTAAGAAAAAAAGGATTATAACCTGAAAAATTTTGTGCATGGCTTCGATTTGCTTCCTAAACCAGATTCCATCTCTGTTCCAAAGATTAAGTGTTTTTCTTTAGTTAAAGACTTTGATGATGTTCAATAATATTTGATTTGAATAATTATACATGTCATTCATCTATAAGTAACTTAACACTTAAAAAATCAAAGCTGCAATGATAAATTCTCCAAAAAATTTCAGGATTATTTATCACACGAATAACTAACAGATAAAAAAAGGCCAATTCAATCAAGCAACCCAGGGGTTTGGACATGGTACTAGCTAACACATGAGAGGGAGGGGTTAAACTAAAAGCAAATAATGAAACTCAATGAGACAGTTAAAGAACTATAAGCTTGATACCAACAGCACTCAAAATTAACTTTTTAACATCACTTATCAAAAGACACGAAAACAGAAGATCTAAACTTGATTCCTAGTAAATCTCATGACTAAAAAACCCTACTTTTTCTGAGTTAAAAACAGTAAAAAGCTCGAATTTTATAAATCACCGCTACCCCAAATCCAATTTGACAAGAAGAAAAACTATTCATCAAAGCAATAAAGATCTAAAGTCTCAACCTTTAACAGAGCCAGTGAAGCACAACAGAACTGTAACAGCTAAAACAGTCTTTCGAGAAAGTAAAAGAAGAATAAAAGAGCTAACCTTGCTTAGACTTCTTGAATCCGCCGCCATTGGAGTTGAATGCGCCAGCTTCAGGCCGTCCTCTCTTACGAGCATCCATGGCAAAAGTACAGATCTGAATTAGAAACCCCTACTGTGTGTGTGTGTCTAGAGAGCGAATCGGAGAAGACAAATCGAAATCGGAATTAAAGGGAAAAACGAGTAGAGAGAAAAAAAATAAGATAAATAAACTTTTTAACCCTAAGGGTGGTTGTCGTCGAGGGGAAAGACCAAAGATGAGATTTTCCTCTTTTTTTTCCCTAACACTTTCCGATTTTTTTTTTTAATTCGATTTAAACCGGCATAACGAATTGAACAAACAAAAAGGTAAACCGGAATGTTCTGAAAAGATGAGGCGGTTGCGATTCCTTTGATACGTTTAGGAGGAATAAATCTCGTACCGGTCTAGTAAGTTCAGCTTCTAATTACGTTTTCCATACCGACTAGACACACAAGCAAACGTTTTTATCTTTCACCTTTTGTTCGAAATTGAGCTAAACGTGAATTAATCAAACACTAATCAAGAAATACTTTTAATATATTTTGGTGGATTCCTAATCAAGAAATATTTTTTTCATCTTGAAAACTGTTTATTATTATTATTACTAGAAAACAACTCCGTGCAAAGATAATTTTTTCTTAAATATATTTTAAATAAATAAAATTTTATGGATTAAACAATTAGATTAATACATGTACACAACAAATATATGTAAAGATACAATATGTAAGTAAACAACAAATGTGTGTAATGTATTTAAAAGTTTAATTATTCTTTAATAGCATAACAATATTAAGTTACATAATCGTTTTCTATTTTTTTTCTTTTTTCTTTATGGCCGTTTTACTTCTTCTGTTTTTCCTATCATTAAATTTATTATGAGAAGATGCATTTAAAACTAAATGAATAGACACAATTTTTAAATTTTTAAAATTCTTAAATTTTTCAAAAACAATTTAAAAATACATTATCTACTTTTTAAACTATTTAAGAATACACAACCTTTCACAATTGCAAATAGTTAGATTTATTATTAATAAAATGATATGTGCAAACTAAAAAAAATACACAATTGCTCATCCCAGAAACTAATAAATCTTTTTTTTTGTAACTGAAACTGAAGTTTTTAAAATCAAACAAAGAATAAAATATAAATTTCTTAGAAGAGAAAATAATTATATATCACAATCTATATAATTGTGATTACAAAAAACTGAGTTTATTATTTTATATCACAATAACAAGAATTTAAACAGAAAACGAAACAATACAGATGAACAATTGCATCTCTCATTGCATCCCTTCAATGCATTTCCTCAATGAAGTGTTGTCTTATTACAAATGAAGACTTGTGTATTTTCCCTTTAGACCTACTAAACAAAACTACTTAACTAAAGGATTAAATCATAATTTTCATTATTATATATATTATTATCTATTATATTAAAAGAGAAGTCATGATTTTTCATTCATGTGTGATTTTTAATTAAATGGACTCTTACTAGAAATCATAACTTTAAATATGTGTATTATTTATTCAACTTTAAATTTTATTTTAATCTTAACAATAAAAAATAATTCATTAAAATCAGTAACTTCCCATAATTTTAGGGATTTCATAAATAGGAGTAACAAATATTTGAACTACTTTAATTATATTTAATATATATATATTAACATTTCGAAATATCTGTTTAAAATATGTTAACAAGAAATTAATTTTCAAAAATTATAAGTAAATATTTTAACTAATTTCGTAATTAGTTTTGAAGTATTATTATACCCTAATATTCAATTATCGTTTATAAAATGAAAATTAAATATTCTATCTTATTTTTATCAATTATATAATTAAAATCAAGCATATTAAAAGAAGATTAATTATGTTGATCTAAATTTTTTAACAATATATTAATTTTCAAAAAAAAATAATTTCAATCTATTTTATTAAAAGAGAAGTCACAACTTCATTTCATGTGTGATTTTTAAGTTGGTCAATTCTTAAGAAATTTTATTAAATGTATTTTAATAAGACTAATAATTTATAGAATATTTTAACTATTAAATATTATATTTGGTTGTGGTCTATTCAGGTATGGCTACTCAGACCACCTCAAGTTTGAGTAATAGAATGGTTTTTCGATGTCAAAAAAATATTATATCTTATTTGTGTCTATTATATATTCACAATCAATCATGTTAATTTTTTTTATTTTATCGAACTTAAAATGATAAAATTATATTAAATTGATAAATTGAAAAATTTTATTTTCATAAATATAAAATATTTATGTTAAAAATATAATACGGTGACAGAGCGACTTAATATTAATATACTACAAGTATAAAAGTTAACATATCCTTTCACTTTTGTATTTATAATAATATGTTGTGTAAAATGAATAATCATAGAAACTACTGCTAAAAATAAATTCATTTTTGAAGGACGGGTAAAAATTTAACATAAATTAAATATAAAATAACTGTCAAATATGTATTTCATGCATGTATTAATATGTTTAATAACTAAATGCAAATACAATAAGATGGATATATAATAAAAAACAACAAATACATAATTTATTATTTAAAACATTGAAACTCTACATTATTGTATTTGAAATAGCTTTGTAAATATTAAAATATATGATTAAAATTAAAAATGTATACTACTAACAATCTAAATATATATATATATATATATATATATATATATATATAAAATTGAAAATAACATCCGCACGGTTGTGCGGATCGAGATCTAGTTATTATATTATAATTCTTACAACTCAAACACTCTAAGTAAACATCATCTGTGTTACCAAAACAAAGTAAATATCATCTACACATTAAATAACATGTCTAAGGAAAACAAAAGGCGAACAAAACAAAATTTTTCTATGAGTAACAATTACTCGAACACCTGATAGATTCACATGAGTGTTTTGAATTATAACTTAACTTGTGATACCAAAGTGTTCATTGCATAGTAGTATTGTAAAAGCGTTGGTTCTATTGTGTCTCTGATTCAAACTACCTTGCTCAATGTTATTCTTTAATACTAAAACATATATTATTTTAGTTGGTTGTAATTGGGATGGTTATTGAAATTGTTGTAATATGTTTTCGTGAATATAATTACTGTAGCATGAATGTTAAATGTTTATTTGCACCAACAAAAACTTGTGACAAATTAATAAAATATTGATAACATTTAAAATAACAACATACAAATAATATATATATCAGACCAAACACGCAAATATACAGTACACATATATTGAATAAAAAAACAACATGATAGTGGAAGACTGTAAAATTGAAACTAATTATTTAGAACATAGATGTAACGTTTTCCAAGAAAAATCTTTGACAAAAGCTATAATAGGATTAGAAATAGATTTAGGAACAATATATTCTTCATGACTTGCTAGTTGTTTACTGCAAAACGTTTTGCAATCTACTTCACACGTTGTTGGACCTGGTTTTCCGGATACTTTCATGCACTGATTTGAGATGCAGTGTTTGATACATTTCTCAACATTGGTTGAAAGAGAATTTTGTGCCGAAAACATCAGTATACATATAGCTATGATCACAAAAATAGTGCATGATTTTTTCAAAATTTGAGTTTTCATAATGTATACATGATAAAGAAAAATGTGAAATGTGTTTTAATTTTGTCTTCTAGATTCCGAACAAGATGACTTTGATAATGTGCTAGTCTTGGTGAGTTTTATAGTAAAGTAAATGATGACTATTTTTAGAAATTTGTTTTAGTTTGTTGGTTGTTTCTTTTTAATGTATATACATCAATTCAGTTATATGCAACTTACCTATATTTTACTGTTGCTAGCTATGTAACCAATTATTGTCACAACAAAATACTTTATCCTTTTTTATCAGCGGTAATAACTAATAAGATATAATAATTAGTAATTTTTATAGTTGTAAATTTGAAATTTTAAATGATATCAAAGTATTACATCAAAACTTTGTGGATAAAACTCACCAAATTACGGTTTACTCGAACACCTGATAGATTCACATGAGTGTTTTGAATTATAACTTAACTTGTGATACCAAAGTGTTCATTGCATAGTAGTATTGTAAAAGAGTTGGTTATATTTTGTCTCTGATTCAAACTACATTGCTCAGTGTTGTTCTTTAAAACTAAAACATATATTATTTTAATAATTGGGATGGTTATTGAAATTGTTGTAATATTTTTTTGGAATATAATTATTGTAAGCATGAATGTTAAATGTTTATTTGCACCAACAAAAACTTGTTACGAATTAATAAAATATTGATAACATTTAAAATGACAACATACAAATATTATATATATATATATATATATATATATGTCAGACCAAACAAACAAATATACAGTACATATATATTGAATATGAAAGAAACAATATGATAATGGAAGACTATAAAATTGAAACTAATTATTTAGAACATAGATGTAACATTTTGCAAGAAAAATCTTTAACAAAAGCTATAATAGCATTAGAATTAGATTTAGGAACAATATATTCTTCATGACTTGCTAGTTGTTTACTGCAAAACGTTCTGCAATCTACTTCACACGTTGTTGGACTTGGTTTTCCGGATAGTTTCATGCATTGATTTGAGATGCAGTGTTTGATACATTTCTCAACATTGGTTGAAAGAGAATTTTGTGCCGAAAACATCAGTATACATATAGCTATGATCATGAAAATAGTGCATGATTTTTTCAAAATTTGAGTTTTCATAAAGTATAAATGATAAAAAATGTGACATGTGTTTTAATTTTGTCTTTTTTTTGGATTCCGAACAAGATGACTTTGATAATGTGCTAGTCTTGGTGAGTTTTATAGTAAAGTAAATGATGACTATTTTTAGAAATTTGTTTTAGTTTGTTTGTTGTTTCTTTTTACTGTATATACATCAATTCAGTTATATGCAACTTACTTATATTTTACTGTTGTTAGCTATGTAACCAATTACTGTTATAAAAAAATACTTTATCTTTTTTTTATCAGCGGTAATAACTAATAAGATATAATAATTAGTAATTTTTATAGTTGTAAATTTGAAATTTCAAATGATATCAAAGTATTACATCAAAACTTTGTGGATTAAACTCGCCAAATTCTGGTTTTATTTTGAAATTTAATAATTTTGAAATTTGAAAAATATTTTTCATTTTTTTTTAAATTATGTATTTAAGGTTTAAATTTGAAAACAGATTTCAAATTTTCTTATATAACTTATTCAAATAGAAATAATGAAATATCAAACTAATAACACTTTTATATACTGTTAATACATTAGTAGAAATTATGTATAAAACTAGGATATACAATAATAATTAGTAACAGATACAAAAAGCTGTTAATATTTACGATATGACATTTGTTAATTTTTTTCTAAAATATCAAAAGAATAATTGTATATAGTTTTCACATAGATTATATCATTAATGTTAAAGGATTAAATCATAATTATCATTATTATTTATTATATTATTATTATATTTTAATTCTAACAACTTGAACACTCTAAATAAACATCATATGTGTTACAAAAAAAAAGTAAATATCATCTACACATAAAGTAACAAGTCTAAGGAAAACAAAAGGCGAACAAAACAAAATTGTTTTATGAGTAACAATTACTCGAACACTTGATAGATTCACATGAGTGTTTTGAATTATAACTTAGCTTGTGATACCAAAGTGTTCATTGCATAATAGTATTGTAAAAGTGTTGGTTCTATTGTGTCTCTGATTCAAACTACCTTGCTCAGTGTTGTTCTTTAAAACTAAAACATATATTATTTTAGTTGGTTGTAATTGGGATGGTTATTGAAATAATTGTAATATGTTTTCGTGAATATAGTTACTGTAAGAATGAATGTTAAATGTTTATTTGCACCAACAAAAACTTGTTACAAATTAATAAAATATTGATAACATTTAAAATGACAACATAAAAATAATATATATATATATATATCAGACCAAACAAGCAAATATACAGTACATATATATTGAATGTGAAAGTAACAATATGATAACGGAAGACTGTAAAACTGAAACTTATTATTTAGAACATAGATGTAACGTATTGCAAGAAAAATCTTTGACAAAAGCTATAATAGCATTAGAATTAGATTTAGGAACAATATATTCTTCATGACTTGCTAATTGTTTACTGCAAAACGTTTTGCAATCTACTTCACACGTTGTTGGACCTGGTTTTTCGGATACTTTCATGCACTGATTTGAGATGCAGTGTTTGATACATTTCTCAACATTGGTTGAAAGAGAATTTTGTGCCGAAAACATCAGTATACATATAGCTATGATCATGAAAATAGTGCATGATTTTTTCAAATTTTGAGTTTTCATAATGTATAAATGATAAAAAATGTGAAATGTGTTTTAATTTTTTCTTTTTTTTTTAGATTCCAAACAAGATGATTTTGATAATGTGCTAGTCTTGGTGAATTTTATAGTAAAGTAAATGATGACTATTTTTAGAAATTTGTTTTAGTTTGTTTGTTGTTTCTTTTTAATGTATATACATTAATTCAGTTATATGCAACTTACCTATATTTTACTGTTGCTAGCTATGAAACCAATTATTGTTACAACAAAATACTTTATCATTTTTTTTATCAGCGGTAATAACTAATAAGATATAATAATTAGTAATTGTTATAGTTGTAAATTAGAAATTTTAAATGATATCAAAGTATTACATCAAAACTATGTGGATAAAACTCACCAAATTACGGTTTTATTTTAAAATTTAAAAATTTTGAAATTTGAAAAATATATATATATATATATTTTTTAAAATTATGGATTTAAGGTTTAACTTTGAAAACATATTTCAAATTTTCTTATAGTAAACCTGTTAGTTAAACCTTAAATCTATAATTTAAAAAAATTATAGATATTTCAAATTTTCATTTTTTTCTTATAGTAAACCTGTTAGTCAAATTTAAGGTTTAACTTTGAAAAATGTTTTCAAATTTAAACCTTAAATCCATAATTTAAAAAATGAAAAATATTTTTCAAATTTCAAAATTTTTAAATTTCAAAATAAAACCGTAATTTGGCGAGTTTAATCCACAAAATTTTGATGTAATACTTTGATATCATTTAAAATTTCAAATTTACAACTATAACAATTACTAATTATTATATCTTATTAGTTATTACCGCTGATAAAAAAGGATAAAGTATTTTGTTGTAACAATAATTGGTTACATAGCTAGCAACAGTAAAATATAGGTAAGTTGCATATAACTGAATTGATGTATATACATTAAAAAGAAACAACAAACAAAATAAAATAAATTTCTAAAAATAGTCATCATTTACTTTACTATAAAATTCACCAAGACTAGCACATTATCAAAATCATCTTGTTCGGAATCTAAGAAAAAATATAAAATTAAAACACATTTCACATTTTTTATCATTTATACATTATGAAAACTCAAAATTTGAAAAAATCATGCACTATTTTCATGATCATAGCTATATGTATACTGATGTTTTCGGCACAAAATTCTCTTTCAACCAATGTTGAGAAAGGTATCAAACACTGCATCTCAAATCAGTGCATGAAAGTATCCGGAAAACCAGATCCAACAACGTGTGAAGTAGATTGCAAAACGTTTTGCAGTAAACAATTAGCAAGTCATGAAGAATATATTGTTCCTAAATCTAATTCTAATGCTATTATAGCTTTTGTCAAAGATTTTTCTTGCAATACGTTACATCTATGTTCTAAATAATTAATTTCAATTTTACAGTCTTCCATTATCATATTGTTTCTTTCATATTCAATATATATATATATATATACTGTATATTTGTGTGTTTGGTCTGATATATATATATATATATTATTTGTATGTTGTCATTTTAAATGTTATCAGTATTTTATTAATTTGTAACAAGTTTTTGTTGGTGCAAATAAACATTTAACATTCATGTTTACAGTAATTATATTCACGAAAACATATTACAACAATTTCAATAACCATCTCAATTACAGCAACCTAAAATAATATATGTTTCATGCTTACCTGAAAGTCTTCTCTGGTATTTTTGAAAAATTCAAAAAAAAAGTATGCCAATATTTACAAAGTAAAATTTCCAAAGAATTTTTTTTGTAGAGTATACTTCTTTGGAAGTCCTTATTTGTAAATTTTTAACTGCAAAAATTGACTTTTGTGGAAGTTTTCTACGTCAAAGTCAAACAAATATTCAATTTCTCTATAACTATAAAAAAATATTCTCTTGTTATTTCATGTATATTAGTCGATGTTGGGACTCCTCAATTAAATTCATAATTTAATTTATTTTAATTATGAGGTTACCAACATTCATAAAATTTACTTTTTAACTTTCATGAAATTTAAAATTTCAGTTTTTCACTTAAATTTTGATTTTTCTGCTTAAATTTTAATTTCCTACTTAAAGTTTTGGCTTATAATTTATTTTTTTCGCTTTAAATTTTCCGTTTTAAATTTTAGTCTTCCGGAAATTCTTAGAAGAATTCTCATGGGAAGACTTTCGAGAAGACTTTCCATAAGTCTTCAGGAAGACTCCCCAGAAGACTTCTAATGAAACTATTATTTGCTTGATCTTATATAATGTTTAGTATTTTATTAATTTGGTTAAGTTTTCTTGATAATTCTTCTCCCCTAGTTGTAGTCATTTGACTATTTTTTGTGCTAAGTGTTTTGCAATTGATGTTGCATCAATAACTTGAATAATGTCAAGTACTTTAAGCAAGATAATATTTTAGACATGAACATAGTTACCAAAAAAATACCTGAATATCTCTTCAAAATTACAAAAGAATTCACAACTTAAAGAGCACACCTACAAATCCCAAAAAAGACCGTAAACATAACTATTATAGATCATTCTTCCACAAAGACAAGATTGTACTCAACTTGACATGGGAGAGGACTCCGTCAGGAGACTTCAAGGACGTCTTCTAGGCTCTAGCGCATTATATGTTAGAAGACTTTTGAGAAATCTTTCAAATTCTGACTCAGATCTAAAAACCATGTAAATCCAAAAACATTCAGATGGTTTCAGAACAGAGAAAATGAATGGAGGATGAGATAGATCTACCTTCAAAAAACACAAAATACATAGAAACAAAAAGATTTTTTTTTAAATAGAGAAAAGCTTCCAAATAAGGTAAAAGCTTTAAGAAAAAAAAGAGTTTTTTTTTTTTTAAAATAAGAGTTTTAAGCAACAAAATGTTACCAAATGAAGAAAAATCGGACATGAAAACTTACCAAAATGCTCAGATCTATTATGAAAGAGAAGATATGGGAGAAGACTTCGCCAGCAGACTTCTTCTAGTGCATTAAATGCTAGAAGACTTCCAAGAAAGAAGTTTTCAAAATATGTCTTAGATCAGAAAAACATGCATATCCAAAAACATTCAAAATGCTTCAAAACATGAAAAGCTACAAAATAAGGTAAGAACCTAATACAACAAAAATAGTTTTCAAAAAGGAAGAACTTTAAGCAACAAGAGGTTACCAAATGAAAAATATGATTTATAGATCTAACTTAATTTAAAGGAGTGAAAGATAAGAACCATGTAATGAACCATTTGAAAAAAAAACAGTGAGAAAGAAGAGATAAAAATGAAAAATTGATATAAACTGTAATGTTATTAAATTCAAAAACGTTAGAGAGTTTTAGAATGAGAAATATTGTATTTTTTTTAATGACACTGGTATTCGGATGCCTACGAGAGAGACCCGACTAACGCATAATGACCGTCCACCATAAATCTGGGCATAATCCGCGGGGAGTCCACCGAAGGCATCCAAAGGGCTGGTGATCACCTCTTATTTATCCACCAGTGACCACACGCAGCTTGAACATGGGTTTCTTCGTATTAAGCACAATGTGCCTCAAAATAATCACCACAAATCCAACAACAGCCGCGCTTCGAACCATACATCTGTCGGGAAGGCCCTAAAGTGTGGCCCGAACGCTTGTCACTAGACCACTAACGCGTAGTTTTTAAATCTGGGTGCAGCATGAAACATCGAACATTGGGTGATCATTAAGTTTCAGATGGATTACATTTGCTGTCATTTAAGAGGAAGAAAAAAAATATGTTAATTTTTCTTTATATAAGAAGACAAAAATTCCAATAAGGGTTAAATATTTCTGATTCAAGTAAGTCTTTTAGACCCTAAATTTATTATTCTAGTTAATATACTGTTAGTTCAGAAGACCCTAAACTCAACATAACAAATTAACTAGAAATACATACTTCATAAAATATAAAATCAACTTTAAATTTTATTAATATACACAAAACTAAACACATATAAGTCAAAATTGAATTTTCAAAAAAAAAAGTTATGCTTCCAAAATCTAACTCTAAAAATAGATACAATATTGCAACATATGTTACCAAATCCTTAACTAAAAAATACTATGAAACACTACATTCACTCATCTATATATATTGTAAGCAATTCAATTTTATTAGATCTTAGTTGATATCATTTGCAAATGTTTATAAATACATTATTTCAATTTTTTTTCTCTATTAAAATATTTTTATAAAATTTATTAATTCTTTTTGTGATCTATTATGTGAGAAGTCTTCCGGGAGATTTACAGAATCTCAAAAAAAAAAATAAGTAGTTAAATTCGTAAAAATAAATTATGATTTTTTATTTAGTGGTTGGTTGTAATTTTACTAGACTTTAGGATTACTTTTATATTTGATTCAAATTTGGATATAATTTTAAAGTTAAAATTAAATTTTGATATTTAGCAAATTCTCCATGCTTGTATTAATTGAGAAGAAAATTTACAAGCATGTAATTTCTAGCAAGATCATCAAAAAATACGGAACATTAATATCAACTTTAATAAATATTTAATTTAAAAAAGTTTTATTATTCTTAATTTCGTAAAGCGGATCAATCCTAGTTTTATAACAAAAGACACATGGGCGTCCCAGAGAAAGAGCCCAAAAGGTCACATGAAATAGAAAAAAAAAATATCAAAAAATGAACAATACCACAAGTTATTCCACTAGAAACCAACCAACACTAGTTTTTAACCGAAAAAACTTAGAGTTGAAAGACATTGTTGAACGGTTCCATAAGTATTCCCAACAAGGATACAAAAACCAAAGGCTATTAATATCCGCAAGGGTTGTATCTTGTGAATGGCAACAAGTTGATCACCCTTGTGCTCCTCTGTAAAACGCTCCTCAGCCATCACAAAATCATCATCTTCTTCTTCGTCTTCTTCTTGTTCCTCCTCCTCAGCATGTTTTATTACTCCTTCATGTTCCTGCTCCTCAAGCCTAAACAAAACGTCTGGCTCAACAAACAAGTCTGAAACTTCATGATCATCATCACCATCAAGCTCTTGATGATCCTCCAAGATGTATTTGTTCCTCATTACCCTAGCTTCGTCCAGAGATATGCAACTAATAAGTCTCCCTCTCTGATCTAACAGCCACTCGCACGCAGCATTCTTCACAGAGATTAGACCCTCCTCACTCCTCAAATCACTAATCTTCAATCCCACTTCTTCTCCATCATCCATATCTTCAATCAGTCTCCAATCTTCTTCAGAAACTAGCATCAAATCACTCTCGTCACAAACAACTAACAAAGGCCTGTCCACAAACGTAGCCTTCACGCTGTATAAAAACACAACCTGATCCGCAACACTGTAACCACACGAACAAGAAACATCCAAAAAGAACAACACAATCGCATCGCCAAGATGCCTAGCCAAAGCATCGACAACAACATTACACTCTCCTCCAAACACAGGCTTATCCAAAACCCTATCCATCACCTGACACCTCATCAAACCATCGTAACCACTAAAACCCACATCGAAAGCCGTAGACTTTGTCCTAAAATCAACGATCCCGTTAAAGAAACAAGCCTTGTCCGCATGAGGGTACCCCGAAACCAAGATCGTCGGAACGTCCGGATCAACCAAAGGAAGCTTCACCATGTGCTGTCTCAACTGCTCTAAATAAGCCAAACCAGGAGTGATCTCGTTAACAACGCTAAACATCTCCGAAACAGCGCTCGCTTTCAAGGCTTTACACTCCTTCACCGATCCACCGAACTCGAGAAGGTTGGCATAATCGTTGGCGACGTTTGCGATCAAGCGTCTCGCGGTGTTGACTTGACCTAGGGAGAAGCTGTAACGTTTTTTGTCGAAGACGAAGCGGAGAAGGTCAGTGTAGAGAGGGTGGATGTCGTCGAAGGGAGGGAAGTCGTTGAGGATGGTGGAGAGTTTGTTGGAGAAGGTGAGGTGAGTGTTGGTGACTTGGCGGGTGTAGAGTTTGCGGAGACGGTTGAGTTTGAGACCTGAGGAGGAAACGCGGGAACGGGTGGTGAGGTGGTCGAAGAACTCGTTTCCGATGGGGACGACGTTTATATGTTTGAAGTCTGATTGCATTGTTGTTGTTTGTTTTTTGAGAGCGAGAAAGAGAGGGGAAGATGATTCGAAAGAGCTAGCTTGTAACTGTTTTGCTAAAGGATGATGATCTAGTAAGGGATTAGTGCAAATCTATTATGAACAAAAAAGATTTGGTTTCTAATTATTATTTGATTTGTTTATCATATGATTTATTTTTTTATTTCGTTTAGTTATTTGTTTGGTTAACATTATTATTTTTTTCCATTCTTCTCAGCAAATTAAAAAAAAAGGAATAATAAAATAAAAAGGAGAAAGAAGGTAAAACGGGTCAAGCAATTTTTCGTTCTATTAATCTTTCGTTCTATTATTGACTGACATATAATCCATATCCCTCTCATATTCTTCTCTCTCGATCTTGCGATTTCTTAGTTTTTGGATGATAAAATCTAGTGAAACCGTCTTGTTCTCAAGTTTGAGATGATTTTCAATTCAATAAGCACCATAGCAATCACATCAACATTCCTGATCGAAGATGATTGCAAAAAAAAAAAATGCAAAAAGGGTATATGTTTCCGATATCAGCAAAGGATGAGTGAGACTCGCAAAAAACACATACACCTTTTGCTAATCACCTATTCCATAATAAAAACACAAGTGATTCACTCTAACGAACAAATAATTTTTTTTTCTTTGTATAATGCAAAGCTTAAGCACTTAAACCGTATGTATCTTGGAGGTGGAATCATCAACACTGTACATGCAGTGCCGGCCCGAACTGGTAAAGCGCCTAAAGCAGATTAAAAAAATACTGCTCTTTGATCATAGCTAAATTTTACTATACATTAAATATATAGTCAAAATAATATCACAATTTTTTTAGAAAATGTAATATCATAATTTCTTAAGTACAAAACATCAAAACATTATTTGCAGCATCTTATATGTTGTTCCTCTTCATATTTGAAGTTCACTTTGTTGATTTAATTTCTAATACTATTATAACAGAATTTTCTACAAATACAAGAAACATAAAACTTTTTTGTTTGAATTACTACAAAGGAACAGAAGAACAAAATATACAATCTATTGATAGAGAAAAATGTAGAATAAAAATATGCCAACATCAATTTTACAAATTTTATTGTTTTCATAGATTTTTTCAAATTATTGAAAACCTTGTGGTGGTTTTTCTGAATTTCATAAGTTTTTAGAGAAATAAAGAAAAAGATGTCCATGAAACTCCGGAGCTATTGTTGACAAAAACAATAGTTATGGTACAGTGGAACATTCAACTGACAATCCAAATTAATTGTTATATTATTTTTTATTCAAACAGCTTTTGTAGCTTTCGAGATGATAGTTTTATTTTCTCAATTATAAGTTTAACTTATCACTCAAAAAAACTTTTGAACAAAAAAAAAAAATCACTCAAAAAACCTTAGCAGTCAGAGAGAAAAAAACTTCATAGCCATCAATCTCCCTCTGTGGTTGGCCGTGCTTTTCACAGCCGCTACGTGAGGGAGGATCGGTGTTCTGATCCTTTTTCTCCGGCGACATGCTTTTTTTTCGGTGGTCGTTCGATTCCGTCTCTGGAAAGCGATGGCTCTTTTAGCATCGGTTTTGCCGGCTTTGTGTCTTTGGAAGGGGATGGTTTCTCTATCATCTCTATCGCCGGCTTTGTGTCTCCGGAAAGGGATGGCTTCTCTAGCATCTCGATCGCCGGCTTTTTCTCGGAATGATTACGGGTGTATTTAAGCGGTTGTTAGTTTTGTCGGTTTTGGTAGATCCTTCAGTGTTTGGCTCAATGGCTCGAGCGTTGAGTATTCTTACTACTTCCGTTTTTTCTTATCTCTTCGAGCTTTTGGCGCTTCCAGTTTGTCAAGGTCTTGTGGTTGGGGTTCGACTTTTAGATGGTATATATACAGCTGTGGAGCCATATACCTGTTTTTTTCTGTGACTGGTTTGTGGAGTGAAACATTAAGCCGAAGCAGTGGTTTCGATTTTCAGCTCATCTTTTGTGAGGAGGTGACCATACTTTTGCTTGTAGATGGTGGGGTATGGGTACACGAGGGTCTGCGTGTATGAGCTGCTGATCTTTTTAGTTGTTGTCCCCTCTTCGAGTTTCAAGTTTTTATCTTGTGCCTTGGTCTTTCATAGTCACTAGCAGTTTTGTTGCAGATGTGCTATTAGTGGTTTTTGTCTCCGTGTCTGCTTCAATTTTAGCGTTGTGGTTTCTACCGGGTTTGGTTCCTGTGAGATTGTGGTTTTGGTCTATATGGTTTGTGGTTTCCTCAAGTCTCTATTTGGTTATTATAGTTTCAGCTCGTGCTTATTCAGGTTCTATGGAAACTCTCGTTTGATTGTCGGTTGCGTGGAGTTAGATATGCTATTGTTTTTATTGTTTTGGTATTACTGGTTGTATGGTTTATCATTAATTTTATAAAGTTTCACAAGAGTTAAAAAAAATGATAGGAAAATAAATCGATATTTAATAAAACAAAAGAAATAATCAGGTTTCCTTTATTTAAATTTTCTATCTAATAGTATATCACAATATAATATGCATAAGTAGAAAAAAATGTATGGAAAGTTGGAACATATAACCGATTGTTTTTGGCGCCTTTATATGAGTATATACAAGTCAGGAAAAGAAGAAGAGTTATTGACTTTTCGAACCTGTAAGCTTTAGGAAAAAAATTGGAGGACCAAACACTAGACTAAAGACACTTTAAAGAGATTTGACGCCCCTATTTTTTTTATTATTTGTGACGCCTAAAACCTAAGTTTTATGGGCTTTAGCCCAGACCGGCTCTGTGTACATGAGTATCATAGTCACAGGTTACATTCTCTAAAACAAGTTAGTCTCCTTACAAAGCAGAATCTTTATGTCGCAATCCTAACTATTCTTTCATACAATAAAATTGTTGACCATGTACAGTTAGTTTAGCATTGTCGAAATGACCGAACCAACTGTCATTTAAAACACATACAACATATTCTTCACGTGTCTGGTGGTTTCAACGTCAACGATAGGTTAGAAGATAATTTATCAAAGGTTTTGACTTTTTATTCTTCTTCAACGGTAGTGACCACACTTGGAGCATCTCAACAACATTCTTATTAACCATTTCTTAACATTAATTTTATTACAAGCAACACTTCATTTGATTGGCGGTGATAATTAACACCTCCTCATCATCATACAGGTAAGACATATTATTTGTTCTCAGACCATTTAACAAGGCTTAAGTGGAGCTCCACAAAGACAGAGGTTGTGAGAGAAAGCTGATTGTTCAAATGTCTGGAGTTGACCACCACGCGGGATCTTTCCGCAGAGGCGATTGTAACTAACGTTGAATTGATAGAGAAGTAGCTTGGTCAGCTCCCCAGGAAGCTTACCGAAGATTCGGTTTTGGCTCATACGCAAGAAAGCCATGCTCTTACCGAACTTAACCTTGGAGAGATCGAATTCAAAGTTATTTCTCGATAGATCCACTGATATTGTTGTTTTGTTCCGTCCGAAAAACATCGAACCATCTCCTATGAATCTGTTTCCCGACAGATTTACATCGTAGAAGTCGTGCTTTGACAAGGATTCTGGTATTTTCCCTGCAAAACAAAGTTATATATTAAATTAGACTTATCAAAATATCAAAAAAAAATGGTACTAAAAATTTATATTACTTTACAATAATTATTAAAAAAAACTCAAATTAACAGTTATAAATAAGAAATTCAAAGATTAAAATACTGGTTACCTGAAAGCTTATTGTTATACAAGTAGAGTGTAGTGAGGTTCCCTACAGGGGAACCGAAAGAGCTCGGTATAGATCCCGTTAGCTTATTGTCGTTGAATCTAATGGTGTCAAGCTTCGGCATCTGAGAAATCGAACCAGGAATAGGACCGGTGAACTGGTTAACGGCAAGGTCCAAGAACGTTAGGTTTTTGAGCTCACTGATGTAATCAGGAATTGGACCGGAGAGATTGGTCTCCCTTAACATGAGGCTGTCAAGGTTCTTGAGTTTGGTGATGGTACGTGGTATGTTTCCGCTGAGATGTGGCATGTTAGTTATTTCGATGTAACTGAGGTCAACGAGGTCGCCGATTTGGTCCGGGATCTGACCTGGGAGATTGCCGGATGGGATAAATAACCCTGTGACGCGGCCGTTAGTGCAAAAGACGCCGTTCCAGGCAGTAGAACAGTCGGTTCGAGGATTCCATGTGGAGAGTTCTGGTGGGTTGTTAAAAGATTTCTTGATTTGAAGGAGGGCATTTTTCTCGATTGAGTTGCAGCTGTGAGAAGATGGAAGAGAGATGAAGAGTAAAGCGAAGGAGATAGAGAGGTGAAGAAGGAGCTTCATTGTGATCTCAGTGGGATTACTTTGACGCATGGAAGCCCACTATATATATATATATATATATATATATATATATATATATATATATATATATATATATATATATATATATATATATAAGTGATTTGTCAATGGAACACAGCTGTGTAATGAATTGAATTTGTATACCTAGTCAAAGTACACTGTTATTTATTTTAGTTAAATGTTTTAACTCGGCAAAACGTGGTTAATGTATCTACTATTTTGAGTTTGAAAGTTATGAGTGTTGTTGAAACATGTTTTGATTCTCAATTTAATCATTTACTCCACGATATTATTTTTGCATGAGATACCTAAATTTCAGATTAGTTTACATGGCACTTCTATTCTGAAAATAAAATAAAAACGTGTTAAAGTGTATGTTTACTAGTACTTATTACGACATAATAGTGGAACGTAATAGTAACCATGGGCTGTTTTTTTTTAGGAATTCTTATGAATGGCTAATGCCACATGTGTCGAGACAAAAACAATACTAATACAATGGCCAGGTAAATGAATATTAGTAGAACCCACCACTTTTGAAAACTAAACCAATTCTACAAGGAGATTAAGATTACATAGCCCTTCCCATACAAAGAAGTTGTGTCCTTGTTAAGATGCCATGGCTCCCTTCCACTCTAAACTTCTGGAGAGAGTCCATCATCACCCTGAGAATCTCACAAAAAAAGCTGAACACTTTTGTCCAAACCCTATTTTAATTTAGACTGAATTATCCCATGGCCCAATATTACCAAAGTCGCATTTTCTTTGGATTACACATTCTTTAGCTTTATCGAAAGAACAAAACCAACTGCCATTTAACAAACTAGTTTATTTAGTGATAGTTTAAATTGTTGACTAACATATTCTTCACGTGTGTGGTGGTCTCAACGTCAGCGATAGGCTAGAAGATAATTTATAGTTTTGTCTTTTAGTAACGCCAGTGGCCCAGTGAGAGTGACCACACTTGGAACATCAAAACATTCTTATTACCAATTTCTTACCATTAATTTATTAAAAGGAACAATTTATTTGATAGGCGGTGGTAATTAACACCTCGTCATCATACAGATAAGACATAATTATTTTTTCTTAGACCATTTAACAAGCTTTAATAAGAGGAGTTCCGCAAAGACAGCGGCTGTGAGCGAAGTCATATGATTTAAATGTCTGAAGTCGACCACCACGTGGGATTTTTCCGCAGAGACGATTGTAACTAACGTTGAAAAGCTTGAGACCGCGTAGTCCGATCAGCTCCCTAGGAAGGTTCCCGAAGATTCGGTTATGGCTCAGATCCAAATCAACTAAGCTCCTAGCGAACTTAACCTTGGAGAGATTGAATTCAAACTTATTTCTCGATAGATCCATTGAAATTGTTGTTTTGTTCCGTCCGAAAAACATCGAACCATCTCCTGTGAAACTGTTTTTCCGACAAAAATACTCCGTTAAAGTTATTCTTTGACAACGACTCCGGTATGTTTCCTGCCAGGGCAACGTTATTGAATTCCAAAGTTTAGCAAAAAAAAAAAAAAACGTTATTGAAAATCAAGTTCATTAAAAATAATAATTATTATTTTTAAAATCCCTTCGATCGGTTATAGGTCTAACATTTTAAAGTTATAATTAGGAAATTAGAATATATTGGTTACCTGAGAGCTTATTTTTAGCCAAGTAGAGGACTTTGCCTACAAAGGAGCCGAATGAGTTCGGTATAGAACCGGTTAGCTTATTGTGTTCGAATATAATGGTCTCAATCAGCGGCATCTGAGAAAGCGAACCGGGAATAGGACCGGTAAACTGGTTATAGGAAAGGTCCAAGAACGTTAGTTTTCTGAGCTCCCCAATATTATCAGGAATTGGACCGGAGAGATTGTTATGCCTTAAGATGAGGGAGTCAAGGTTCTTGAGTTTGGTGATGGTATGTGGTAAGTTTCCGCTGACATGTGGCAAGTAAGTTAAAAAAAGCGAACGGAGTTCGAGGAGATCGCCGATTTGGTCAGGGATCTGACCATAGTTTTTGCTGGAAAAGAGAGAGAGGTCTGTGACGCGGCCGTTGGTGCATTTGACGCCGCTCCAGGTAGTACAACAGTCGGTTTGAGGATTCCACGAGGAGAATTTTCGTGGGTTGTTAAAAGATTTCTTGATTTGAAGGAGGGCATTTTTCTCGACTGAGTTGCAGCTGTGAGAGGATGGGATAGAGATGAAGAGAATGGCGAAGAGGATAGAGAGATGATGAATGAGCTTCATTGTGATTTGAGTGGGGTTGCTTTGTGGCATGGATGGAAGCTACTATATAAAAGTGATTTTCAATGGAACACAGCTGTGTAGTGTTACTGAATTTGTACAACTAGGGTTGTACACTAGTAGAGTACATTATTCTCTTCTTTAAATGTTGTAACGCGGTAAAGTGCATCTACAAATTTTGAGTTTTGAAATATATGCACACTACAAGAAAAATGAGGTTTAATAGCATACGAGTATAACCTTTTTTCGATTATGCTATGTTTATGATGCCCATGTTTTTTACATAGCATTTGGATATTTCGAAACGCTATGTTAGAATGTTGAATTAAAAAAAAAAACTTCAGCGTACAGTTTTGAAAGGGGCGCCTCTGTATTATAGCAGAAACATAAAAAAAATGTTATCTTAGATGTTGGCGGTATTGCCCGGGACACTTAGAAAAATTTTGCCTCCTCAAAAGTTTAGAATTTTCCCGAATAAAGTAAAAACCCCCAAAATTTCTAGGGTTTTTTATTCTTCACGCTCTCGTTCCTCTATCCTCCATTTCGATATGTAAAATAAAAATTAACCTCTACTTTCTACGAATCTCGCTCACATCATATTTCAGAGTCAATCATAAAGCTCCTTACTTATTCTCTGGTTCTATCTTCCTCCGATTGAAATCAATTTCGAAGGTTAACTTGAATTTTATCACTTTGCTATCCCTTCCGATTGGATTTCACAGTTATGTATCGTAGTTGTGATATTCAGTTAAATTGATTCATTTTTGTTAAATGTTATTCAGGTTTTACTCGATTTCAGATCTTCGTCGTAAGGTATCTTCAATCCGATTTTCTGGGTTTCTGTTATCACATTATTATTTTTTGGTTTATTAACACCGTTTTTTTGTTTTGTAGATAACTATAACCACAAGTTGAAGAGATTTATAAGGTAAAACAAAGTAATAATAGAAACTAAAATTTAGAAAATTCTTTCGGTTATCTTGTTGTGGCTTGATTCCGTGAATCTCTTGTATGTAAACTGGGTCGGAGCTGAAACATGGATAAATCGTAGGTATGGTTGCCAAGGTATGAACTTCACTTTACTGTAATTTTACATATCGTTTTCTCTATCTCTTATTTTGTAAATCTGAATGTTTAGATATCATTTGTTCTAATCCGACAGGAATAGCCTTGAGTATGAAAAAGGAGCAAGTGAGTTTGTGTCTGCTTCATCAAGCCGTTTAGGTGTTCCTGCTGAAATGTTTTGTCCTTGTGTTGATTGCCGCAATGTCTGCCATCAGTCTACTGAGAAAGTTTTGGAGCATCTGGTTATTAGAGGGATGGATCCGAAGTACAAGATTTGTAAATTTTGGTCTAAACACGGAGATAGAAGGCCTCATAAGCCATCTGATTTCTACTCGTCTGAAAATGAGGCGTACGAGTTGTTGAGAACAGCTTTCATGCCAAGTGAAGATTATGAAGCACCTAATCAAGTGAACGCAAAAGCTTTTGAGGGAAGTGAAAGCCCAGCAGAAGCTGATTTCAGGAAAAAGTTACAGAATGCAGAAACCCTTTTGTACTCGAAGTGTTCAAACTACACCAAGGTTGCTGCAATCATGGGTCTTTACATTAAAGTCAAAAGTGGGATGTGTGAGAGTTTTTTTGATCAGCTTTTGTCATTAGTTCATGACATGCTTCCCGGAGATAATGTTCTACCTAAGTCTACTGATGAGATGAAGAAGTTTCTGAAGTAGTTTGGTTTTGGATATGATGTCATTCACGCCTGCAAGAATGACTGTATCTTGTATAGAAAACAGTATGAGGATGCGGTGAGCTGTCCTAGATGCAGTGAATCACGATGGGAGAAGGATAAGCATACTGGTGAGGAGAAGAAAGGGATTCCGGCTAAGGTCCTTCGGTATTTTCCGATCAAAGACAGGTTCAGAAGAATGTTTAGATCAAAGCGGTTGGCGGAGGACTTGCTTTGGCACTCTACTAATGCTTCTGAAGATGGAACTATGCGACCTCCAGTAGATTCTCTTACATGGGTTCAGACAAACAACAAATGGCCAGAGTTCGCTGCTGAAGCAAGAAACCTACGACTTGGTATTTCAACAGATGGCATGAATCCGTTCTCTATTCAGAGCACCAACCACAGCACATGGCCTGTTTTCTTAGTCAACTACAACATGGCTCCCACACAGTGCATGTAACCGAGAACATCATGTTGACAATGTTGATACCAGGACCATCTGGACATGGTAACAACATTGATGTATATCTACAGCCACTGATAGATGACTTGAAGAGTTTGTGGACAGTAGGTATGGAAGTCTATGATTCCTTTAAAAAGGAGAGTTTTACTCTTAGAGCTATGTTGGTGTGGAGTATCTCTGACTACCCTGGATTAGGCATATTAGCTGGGTGTAAAGTGAAGGGAAAGCAAGCATGTAATGTCTGTGGGAAGGACACACCCCATAGGTGGTTAAAGTTTAGTCGGAAACATGTTTACATGGGGAACAGGAAGCGGCTCAAACCTACTCATCCATTCAGACGACGGAAAGGATGATTTGACAACACAGTGGAAGTTGGTTCTTCAAATAGGATTCAGAGTGGAGCTGAGATCTGTGAAAGTCTTAGGGACTTTAAAAACGACTTTGGAAATAAAATAAGTAAGAAGAGTAAAAGAAAAAGGACTGCAGTAGACGAGGATGATATTGTTTCAGCTGGGGAGTACGAGGAAGATGATGATAAGTGGCGTTGGAAGAAAAAATCAATTTTCTTTGACTTACCTTACTGGAAGGTATGTTTTTTAAGAAACTTTCGATATATAGTTTTTTTATATTTATTTTACTACTTTTGGTTCTCATAAATACTTGAAATTTATATTGTAGGATTTGCCTGTGAGGCATAACATAGATGTTATGCACGTGGAGAAGAATGTGTCTGATGCACTTCTGTCTATCCTGATGCATAATGCGAAATCAAAGGATGGCCTCAAAGCAAGAAAAGATTTAGAAGACATGGGAATTAGAAGCAACTTGCATACACAAATAAGGGGGAAGAGAACTTACTTGCCACCAGCTGCGTATTGGCTTTCTAAGGAAGAAAAAAAAATTCTGCAGAAGGTTATCAAAGTTCAAAGGCCCCGATGGGTATTGTGCCAATATCTCCAACTGTGTGACAGTGGATCCTCCCAGTATTGGTGGAATGAAGTCACACGACCATCATGTTCTAATGCAGAATCTTTTTCCGGTGGCATTAAGAGGTTTACTTCCAAAAGGACCTCGGATTGCAGTGACTCGGTTCTGCAATTACTTTAACAGACTTTGTCAACGCATTATTGATCCTGAGAATCTACTTAAACTAGAAGCAGATATTGTGGAGACAATGTGCCAGCTAGAGAGATTATTTCCTCCTTCCCTGATTGACATCATGTTTCATCTTCCATTGCATCTAGCAAGAGAAGCACGATTGTGTGGCCCAGTTCACTTCAGGTGGATGTATCCCTTCGAGAGGTAATTTTAATATTTTTTGTATATATTTTTCTTCCATTGCATCTTGTAGTATATGTATATGATATTCACAAGAATTTATAATTTGCGTCGTAGGTATATGAAGACACTAAAAGAATATGTCAAGAATTTGCAAGACCAGAGGCTTGTATGACCGAGGGTTATTTGGCTAGTGAATGCCTTGCATTCTGTATGGAGTTCTTGCAAAGATCTGTTCCAGTAGAAGAAGCAATTACAAGAAACGAAGATGTTGAGACTATGCAGAATGTACTTGAAGGTCGTACACTCCAGAAAGCAACCGAAGTGACAATTACTGATAAAAAGAGAGATATAGCTCACCGGTATATCCTCATGAATACTGCAGTGATAGAGCCTTATGTTCAGTAAGTGCACATATAATTTCAGTATACAACTATTATGTTATTTGTCATCGACATTTATTAATTTTTTTATTGATAACAGGATGCATTTAGAAAAACTATACAAAGTACGGATGTAAGATGTGCCAACAATGAAACCATCCTGTGGAAAACCCATACAGAAAGGTTTTCACAATGGATTAAAGAAAAGGTATGATTTACTTACTTATCTCTCTTCAAAATTGTTACTTAGTAGTTATGTTATTTCTTATTTATTTTTTTACATGATAGATACCAAATAACTCGAAGGAGCATTCACAAAGACTATGATGGCTTGCTTTTGGACCCAGAAATATTGCTCATACCTACAAGGAATTTGTTGTTAATGGAAATCGATACCATACAGAAGATGTGAAGAGGAAGACACAGAATAGTGGTGTTGCGTATGAAGCATTTTCTATGTGCAGAGCTAGTGCCAAAGATTCGAGGCATATGGCTGATATAGTAACATACTACGAGGTGATAAAGGAGATCATATTGCTTGACTATCACATGTTCCAAGTGCCTCTGTTTAAGTGTAGTTGGGCTCATAAAGGTAGAGGACTTAAAGAGGATGACGGTTTCACTCTTGTGAATCTCCATATGAACCAATCAGTATTTGCGAATGATCCTTACATTATGCCATCACAAGCTAAACAGGTTTTCTACTCTAGAGAGGAAGAGAGCTTGCCTTGGTATGCTGTTATGAGAGCACCTCCGAGAGGTTATCATGAGTTAGAGTCAGAAGCAGAGATTTATTCTGCAACATTAACAGTTCAGCATGACGAAAAATGGGAGATGAAGATGACGAGAGTTTTTGTGTTAGGAATGATTGTGAGGGTGTTTTAATATAATAGTAATGATGAGTTGTTTTTTTTTCAGGTCCATGAATTCGCAGGCTTTAACTGAGAAGTGCTGTCGCAGTAAACTTCAAGCGGGTCTTGATATTAGTCCCCAAGTGTCTCTAACTCAGAAAAAACGAAGAAAAATGTTCCAGTGGTGAGCATGGAAAGTGGAGCAACACATAGAGGCTGAGGAAGTGCAATAATCAGAACCTGAAGACGTTGAGCCTGAAGAAGTGGAAAAAGACGTGGAGCCTGAAGAAATGGAAGAAGACGTGCAGCCTGAAGAAGTAGAAGAAGAGGTTAACCCAGAAACATGAGATGGAGATGAAGATGATGATGAAACACAACCACCATCTGAAGAACAGTTCATTCTTCCTCTCGAGACGCAGACTCAAACAGAGACAAAGCAGTCCGAAAACAATGTAAAGAAGACAAGAGGTCCAACAAAGATGCGAAAAGTAGCGAAACATATAGAGACAAGGTTGAGGTGGAGTTTAATGGACTAGGTGAACATGTTGGTCGTGGATCAGTTACACTCTCCTCTTTCCTAGGTCTTCTTGTTAGAGAGCATGTCCCAGTACTTCTAGATGATTGGAGACATCTAGATGAGAAAACAAAAGACGCTTTGTGGGAGGAGATTCAGGTTATTTTCATAACTCTATATATGTATACATCACAAAGTCCGAAATTTAGTCACATTATCAACTTGAATATGTTTTACAGGGAAGATTCAATTTGACAGAAGAATGGCAAAAAGAGGGAGTCTTTAAGCAGATGAGTTGTTTGTGGAGGGCATCTAAATCCAGACTTTCATCGAAAGTTAGAGCAACAAAAAACAAGGCTCAACTTCAGATAATAAAGCCCAGCAACATACAATCTGCTACAGCGTGGAACAATTGGGTTAAAGGAAGATGCACTACTTCTTTCAAGGTTATATAAACTGTGTATTAATTATATAAAAACTCTAATGATATTAGAAATATTTGTATGTACTGATATTATGTTTGTGAATTCTGTTTGTAGGAACAAAGTGATAAATACAGGGAACTCAGAAAGGGGCAAATACCTCACACAACTAGCCGTAAAGGCATGATTCGACTGGCAGATGAGATGGTATGTTTCATAGTATTTTTGATATATTCTTAACTTCAACTGTTGATACCAATTTCATTTAACTTGTAGAGGAAAAACAGTACTGGTCCTACAAAAGTTACTAGAACTAAGGTCTTGGTAGCTGGTCATACGCATTCTGATGGAAGACCCGTGAGTCAAGAATTTGCAGAAACAATAGTAAGATAATTTTTTTTTACTGTAACTGAACTTGCTTGTATTGGATACTTTACAAATGTGATGAGATTTTTGTAATGCATGAGAAGATTAAGAGAATTGACAGTGAAATGGATTCAAGTCCACAGACAATATAGGTGAAGATGCTGTCACTTAGGTTCTAGAAAAGGATAAATCTGGAAGAGTTAGGGGGATGGGCCGAGGGGTTACTTCAACCAAGTTGGCATTCTTACATGCTAGAGACTCCCATGTCAAGAAGCTTCAAGATACTCAAGCAGAACTTTTGAATAAGATTGAAGATTTGAAAAATGTGGTTACTGACTTCGCCAGTAAAAAGGTAAACTCTTGAATTATGTTTAATTATTAAAACTTAGTGCTTTACAAAGATGAAGATTGTAACATGTTTCTTATGTTTGTTTGTTAGAAAAAATCCGATAGTATTTCTACTTCTGAGTTAAGCAATATTAGCAAGGGAGGAATAAGGTGCCAGCTACTTGATTGGGTTTCGAATGATTATTTGGTTGTTGCTGAAGGAGAGTTTCACTCTAGTGAACCCAGTTATAAGATTGGTCGTATTCCATTGGGTCCAAATGCGGCTGATGTAGTTGTGAAGTCCGTAACAGTCGTAACAGCTTCTATATGGAGGCCTACAGCAACTTGTGCTAAGCTTGCTCAGGCTGTAGGAGTGAAAATTGCATGGCCAGCTGAGAAGCTAATCTTGGACGATGATATTAACTTAGCAAACAATGACAACATCAACGATTCAGAGGTAATCATTTAATTGTGTCTTTTTAATGAAAACACAAGGATTCAGCTAACTGATTTATCTTTATAATGATTCAGCCTGCTGGAACTTTTGGAAAAGTTCAAATCTTTGATTACTGGAAAGCAGAGGATGATTTGATTGCTAAGGGTGTTTTGATGTCAACTGAACCAACTGATCTCGTCAACGAAGTACCGCTTGGACCGAACGCTGAAATTCTGAGAATTGAAAAGGTTATGAAATCTACTGCCTTCATCTGGAGACCTACGCTTGAAATGACGAAGATGGGTGATACCCTACATGAGACAATTGCTTGGCCTCTCGATAAGATTCGAGTACCAGTTGAAGATTCACCTAAGGAATCAACCAAGAATTTCAATCAGGTATTTTATCTAACATCTTATTTATTATATGACATTTATGTTTTGCTGATAGTTGGATTCAACGATGATATTGTCATGAATGTGTTTGTTATATTTTTTGGTTTTAGAGTGGAAGTAACAGCAGTGGTTGTAGCAGCAAAGGTGGTAAACAGAAGTGCGCTCTCCTGGACTGTAACAACGGTGGACATAGAGTTGCTTTACGTCGTGTGTTCTCGACTGATCCATCAGAGAAGGTGCATTCAGTTCCTTTGGGGCCGAATGCTTCTAAGGTCTGGGTAGAGGTTTCCGAGTTCGATGGGGCACCAGTGTGGAGGCCAAACTCTGAAATTGAATACATAGGTGATGCGGTAGGAAGCACAGTGGTTTGGCCAAATGATAAGCTTGTTCTACTGTAAAACATATCGGTTACTTTTGAACTTCTTATGCTAGCTAGTATGTTGAACTACTTATGTGCTTTGCGGTTGTACCTTGAACAACTTGTGTGCTTTGCTTTAATGCTTTTGTGTAATATATGACAAGGATGTTTTATGATTAATGAAGTTTATGTTTCATAATAAAATTTGTAAATAAATAATAATCGAGAATATATAGGAAAATAATATATATATATATATATATATATATATATATATATTTCTATTTAATATATATAGCAAAAAAAATTATATGCTATAATTGTTGTAAAATATATATAGCAAAATATTGAACTGCTATAATAGTATTATAAATAACAAAACGAAAACGCTATAACTATTATATTAAATAACATTAATGACACGCTATTAAATAATATTTTATCCCAAAAAGAAAAGCGCTATCGAACCTCAATAAATGATAGCAATTCCAAAAACCACTATCTATTGCACATGACCTACTATCATGGGTGATGATACAGCGTTTTTCGTCCGCTAGTAAAAACCATTTTTCTTGTAGTGGCATGTGGCTGAAAAATGTTTTGATTATCGATTTAATCATCTTCTCCACGAAAATATCTTCTGCTTGATGAGATACCCAATTTCAGATACCTAATCATGGCATTTCTCAAAATAAAATAAAAACGTGTTAAAATGTATTTTTCCGACCTACGACATAATTAACAACCGGACGTAATGGTGACCATGTGTCGAGACAAAAACAGTAATACAATGGCCAAGCAAATGAGTATTAGTAGAGCCCACTTTGAAAGCTAAACCAATTCTACAAGGAGATTAAGATATTTACATAGGACCCATTAATTCCCCCTACAAAGAAGTTGTACTCTAAAACCCCTCTGGAGAGAGTCCATCATCGCCCTGCGAATCTCACCATTGTGCAGCAGAAAGGAGGACATGTGACCCATCTCACTTATCAGTCTGGGGATGCTTCTTTGAAACTCCAAGGCAGAGTCTTTCCATATGTATAAATATCAATATCAGATACATGCATGCACTTTATTAACTTATGTACGTACCACAGAGAACCTTTTTTTAATCGAATCTTCAATTTATTCAAATCAAAGCCTTTTAATTACATCAAATGCTGGCTTATTTTCAATGTACCACGAAGAACTTAAATCAGATGATGGCAAATTTGGGATGAATAGAATGTATGATGCTATATATTATTTTCTTATCTCAAGTCTAACAACATAATACCTGACTTACTTTCCAAAGAAAAACAGTGTGATGTGTGCAGATCTACGTTAACAGTGCAGTGTAATCCATGAACTTCCCTTAAACTGGTGATTTGTGTCGTGGGCAACCAAGTGGATACTAGAGATACCCACCAATTCCCGAAAGCAAAACGAAATTTTGTTTATTTTGGACTAAAGCAAAATAAATGTTATTCCTTAAAAAAGTAACAAAATGATACAATAGCATTAATTCATCAAAGGAACAATTCAATTGATAAGCAGTGATAATTATTAACACATCATCATCATACAGATAAGACGTAAATTACTTGTTGTCACGCCATTAAACCAATCAATTTAACATGCCTTCTTAAGTGGGGACCCACAAAGACAGCGGTTTTCAGCGAACTCGTATGGTTTAAAGGTCTGAAGTTGACCACCACGTGGTATTTTTCCGCATAGACGATTGTAACTAATGTTGAAACGCTCGAGAGGTAGCTCGGACAGCTCCCTAGGAAGCGTCCCGAAGATTCGGTTATGGCTCAGATCCAACATAGCCAAGCTCTTACCGAACTTAATCTTGGAGAGATCGAACTCAAACAAGTTTCTCGACAGATCCACTTGTACTGTTCTTTTGTTCCCTCCGAAAAACATCGAACCATCTCCTGTGAAACCATTTCCCTTTAGAACTACTGCTTGAAAGTCGACCTTTGACAATGACTCCGGTATTTTTCCTGCCAGAGAGCAATGTTAATGAATACAAATATTTCAAACTGACACTTTTGCGATGACCTCATATGTTTCAAAATATAAGGTATTTTAATGAAAGTACAGTGATTAAGAAAATATTTAACCTTTTCATAACTAATCATAAACATGTTTGCATAACTGGTCACATAAATGTAAAAAGTGCATAAAAATGTCAAAACTACTTATATTTTGTAATATATGAAAATTCCTAAACTATTTATATTATGAAATAGTTTTTTTTTTGTCACTGTATATTATGAAATAGTATAGTTAAAAAAAAATATTGGTATATACCATACCTGAGAGCTTGTTGTGAGGCAAGAAAATATTAGGGACGTTGCCAACAAAGGAACCAAAAGAGTTCGGTATAGGACCAGTTAGCGAATTGTTGTCGGCCTGAAAGGTCTGAAGCTTCGGCATCTGAGTAAGCCAGCCGGGAACAGGACCGGTAAACTTGTTAAAGGAGATGTCCAAGAACGTAACTTTTTTGAGCTCGCTGATGTAATCAGGAATTGGACCGGATAGTTTGTTCCACCCTAAGAAGATAAGGACGAGGTGCTTGAGTTTGGTGATGGTGCGTGGTATGTTTCCGGTTAGATTCATGGAACTCATTTCGAGTGTACGGAGTTCAGGGAGGTCGCCGATCTGGTCCGGGATCTGACCGGTGACGTTGCGGTCGTAGGCCATAGAAAATAATGTGACGCGGCCATTAGTGCACTCGATGCCGGTCCAGCTTGTACAACAGTCGGTTTGAGGATCCCATGAGGAGAGGAGTTCCGGGTTGTTAAAATGTTTCTTGATTTGAAGGAGGGTGCTTTTGTCTTTTGAGTTGCAGCTGTGAGATGATGGGAGAGAAGAGATGAAAAGTGCGGCAAAGAAGATATAGAGACGAACAAGGAACTTCATTGGGATATGAGTGGTTATTTTAACGGAGTGAAGATACTATATACCAGAGATTTTCATGGTTCCAAAAGCAATAGGCTGGCAATAGAACTCAGTGACTATGTTTGTTTGGTTCCTAAACACAAGGAAGACCAATTCTTCTCCTCTTATTTTGCAAAACACGAACTTAAACAAATGACCGAAGACTTAGTTGTCTACTACATATATTGTTGGTTGGCAATCTTGGTACGGTTAGAAGTCCTCCGGTTCGGTACAATGTTTCATCGATCTTAATATTCCCGTCTCCCACGTATGATTATTTTAGTATGAAGTGTATGCAATGTTCATATTTTATTTTTGTGTGCATGATATATGAAATGTATTACATATCTCACCTGGCAAATAATCTCTGGACAAGTAGCACTGACAAGCATCTTTACATACCATCATATGGGATGCGATAACTTTTTGTCCTAGATGTGGCGCAAAGTATGAAATCATAAACCATACCATCTTTATATGCTTCACATCATCACTTGGGCACATGTTTCAACTCCAACTCAACCCTTGGTGTTCCCAAGTGAAGCCACTTCATAAATATGGATTACTTGTTATGGCGGAGAAGAAGACTATTGACGATCTTAAGCTAAATAAAGATCCATACCCTTGGAATCTTTTGGAAACTATTCGTCATGTTGAATTGGAATGTCATGTTTGGTTTGAAACTAATCATAAACATGAAGAACCAAGAGAAATACATTGTCCTGAACAAGTACCAATCTCTGAAAGATGTATGATAATGGATCATAGACACATGACGCACTCTTTAGTGGTTATGGATGGACATAGATAAGTTTCACAAGAGTAACTCAGTTAGTAGGAGCACGAAACAAATGACGAAGAATCTCACCTTCTCATTCGGAATTCGAAGCCCTCTTATGGTCAATGAAATACATGCTATATATAGCTATCGATGTGCCAGACTTTTGCAACCGATTATGACGATTTAGTCTCGATGATTCAAGTTGCTGAAGTGTGGTTGAAATTTTCCACTAATCTGAAGGAGCTGAAGAATTTGAAGAGTATATATACAGAGTTCTCGATATTTTTTAGTCCTAGATCTGCAAATATATCAGATGATTCATTAGCTAGAATTGCGAGATTGTTTCATAGAAACTTGTAGTGTATTGGTTTCTTTGTTTCTGGTCTAGTGATTAGACCATTTTAAATTTGAGTAATAGAATGACCATTTGATGAAATAAAAAATAGCCAAAACAAATCTTTATTTCAAAAGTCAATAAATTTACTTATGTGAATAATTTCTATATACAAATAATGTAAACAACTTGGGTGTAGTGCGTCGTTCCTCTGATAATTTTAAAGTGGTCATGGAATCCTGTAATGTGAATAAGATCAATGATTATAGACCTAAGCGCCATTTAATTAATCAAGTACTACTTATTGTATAGAAAATAAACGTGAGTTTTCATACCTGGCGGGAATTTTCATTGTACGAGCCTACATACTTATTTTAGAATATATTTTTTTGTCAAACAACAATGCATACATTCATTCAATCATAAAGATTGTTATCCTCCAACAGAGGAGTTTACAGAAAGCACATAGAGAGCAGACTTTACCACCAAGTCAGCCCCATCATTAAAGGTCGTAAAGATAAAATGAAAAGAAATCCGATCAAAGTATGACAAAGCATGATAGATATCAAACATGATACCGAACAGTTCAGTTTGAGTGACTTCCTTTTTCAGTAAAGAGACGAGGGAGGGCGAATTGGTTAGAACAGCCATAAATCGGACGTTTGAATAAACGGCTGTAACAACCGCAAGGCGAACAGCTATGGCCTCTGCCATAAAAACTGAAGATACATGGGAGCGAAGCTCGCTGAAATTGGAAATGTGCTTAAGGTTATTTCCTAAGAAAATATTTTTATAATTAAGACTTTTTATCAAACTTATTTTAGAATATCTTTATCAAAAAAGTTTGACAAAAAGAAAGACTTTTCATAATTAAAATATTTTATCAGAGTTCTATGATATAATGGCCAAAATCATTTCCAGTTGTTGTAAAAAAAAATCATTTCCAGTTCAACTAATAAACCACTGGTACAACAGCTTTGATTCCTAACATGAACAATTAATTCGATTAGCAGTGATAATTACACATTCATCATCGTACAGATAAAACGTAATTATTTGTTTTTTTGGTCAAAAAAACAATTATTTGTTGTCACCCCATTAAACCAATCAATTTAACAAGCCTTCTTAAGTGGGGATCCACAAAGACAGCGGTTCTCAGCGAACTCATAGTATGATCTAAAGGTCTGAAGTTGACCCAGGGCCGGTCCGGAGGGCAAGCCACCCAAGCCGACGATTAGGACAACCAAATGAAAGGGACATAATTTTCAAAAAAAATGGTTTATAGAAAAATAATATTTGTAAAAGAATTTAGGATAAATATTACTTACTAATCAAATATTAGTTAAAATAAAGTTTGTGAACTCCTCAAAAATATATATAAATTTGTTTGTTAAATATATTATTAATAAAAATGGCATATTTCTGTTTTAAGTTACAGTTAAAGTTTAAAATCCTAAATAAAAACCACAATATAGTTTTTTTTTCTTGTTACAATTTATCAATTTACGTTATTCAGTATTTTTTCTTTGTCTATTTTTTTCATTTCTCTTCTTGCCTATCGATTATATAATTTAGTTTCCATTTGATTGGTTTTTAATTCATCATTTTTGTTGTACATGACAAATTTGTTGTTTGCCAATACTTTATAGAAACTAGAAAACTAAGTTAAATTCTTAATGCTTGAACATAGTTGATAATGGTTTATTTATGAAACTAAATATTTTTCAAGAATCAATATTTGTGGAAGTTAAACTTATTGAAGTTCTACAACATTGTTAGCATAACATTAAAAAAAATTATAGAAATCCTATTGAAGTTTTTTATAAAATTTGTACAAGGGCATAATTCTAAATTTAGCTTAGGGCAGTATAAACATTAGACCGGCGCTGAGTTGACCACCACGTGGAATTTTTCCGCAGAGACGATTGTAACTAATGTTGAAACGCTCGAGACGTAGCTCAGTCAGCTCCCTAGGAAGCGTCCCGAAGATTCGGTTATGGCTCAGATCCAACATAGCTAAGCTCTTACCGAACTTACTCTTGGAGAGATCGAACTCAAACAAGTTTCTCGACAGATCCAATTGTACTGTTCTTTTGTTCCCTCCGAAAAACATTGAACCATCACCTGTGAAACCATTTCCCTTCAGAACTACTGCTTGAAAGTCCATCTTTGACAACGACTCCGGTATTTTTCCTGCCAAAGCGATGTTATCGCTTGAAATATATCAAAATAACACTTTTGAGAAACAGAGAGAATATGATTTATTAAATTATATTAAAAAAATAATTGGTATACCTGAGAGCCTATTGTTAGACAAGAAAAGATTAGGGGGGTTGCCTACAAAGGAACCGAAAGAGTTCGGTACAGGACCGGTTAGCGAATTGTTGTTGGCCTGAAAGGTCTGAAGCTTCGGCATCTGAGTAAGCCAACCGGGAATAGGACCGGTAAATTTGTTATGAGAGATGTCCAAGAACGTAACGCTTTTGAGCTCGCTGATGTAATCAGGAATTGGACCGGATAGTGTGTTAAACCCTAAGAAGATTAAGACGAGGTGCTTGAGTTTGGTGATGGTGCGTGGTATGTTTCCGGTTAGATTCATGTAACTCATTTCGAGTGTACGGAGTTCAGGGAGGTCGCCGATCTGGTCCGGGATCTGACCGGTGACATTGTCGTCGTTGGCCATAGAGAATAACGTGATGCGGCCGTTAGTGCACTCGATGCCGGTCCAGCCTTTACAACAGTCGGTTTGAGGATCCCATGAGGAGAGGAGTTTCGGGTTGTTAAAGTGTTTCTTAATTTGAAGGAGGGTGCTTTTGTCTTTTGGGCTGCAGCTGTAAGATGATGGGAGAGAAGAGACGAAGAAGATAGAGAGACAGAGAAGGGGGAGCTTCATTGTTATTTTGAGTGGTTATTTTGACGCAGTGAAACTAACTATATACCAGTGATTTTCATGGTTCCAAAAGCAATAGAACTAAATAACTATGTCTGTTTGGTTCCTACTTCCTAGACACAAGGAAGACCAATTCCTCTCTCTTATTTTTGCAAAACATGAACCTAAATAAATGAGCAAAGACTTAGCCATCTACTACATTATCGTCGGTTCAGAATCTTGGTACGGTTAGAAGTCTTCCGGTTCAATACAGTGTTTCATCAATCCAATATCCCCGTCTCCCCGTATAGTCGTATGATTATTTTAGTATGAAGTGTCATGTTCATTTTTCATTTTTGTGTGCATGAAATAAAAGTATTACATATCTCATGTTAAGTAGCTAAAAAACCATCGTGTTTCAAAAGTCAATAAATATTTTACTTCGAATGTGAAGAATGTTTATATCATGTTACTAATAATGTGAACAACTTGGGTGGTAGTGCTCTTTAAAAACAAACTTGGGTGCCTGTGGTAGACTGGTAGTGACCAACGAATCTTCTAATCTGAACAAGATTTTGATTATAGCCCTAACTCCTAAGCTGCCATTATTATTATAGAAAATAAACGTGAGTTTTATTCCTGGCGGGAATCTACACTGTACGAGCCTACATGTATATTTTGGAATAACTTTTTCAAAAATGTTTTTAAAAGACTTCTCATAATTAAAACATCTCTATCAACAATCTCTGTTCTAATCGTCAAAATCATTTCCAGTTCAGCTAATGAATCACTGGTATATTACCCACCACTTTAAAGCAAAAAGGAATGCTATTCTTAGAAAAGAAGAACAAATGATACAACAGCATTATTTCCACAAAGGAACAATTCATTTGATAAGCAGTGATAATAAACACATCGTCATCGTACAGATAAAACGTAATTATTTGTTGTCACGCCATTAAACAAATAAATTTAACAAGCCTTCTTAAGTGGGGGTCCACAAAGACAGCGGTTGTGAGCAAACGCATATGATTTAAAAGTCTGAAGTTTACCACCACGTGGGATTTTTCCGCAGAGACGATTGTAACTAATGTTGAAACGCTGGAGATGTAGCTCGGTCAGCTCCCTAGGAAGCTTCCCGAAGATTTGGTTATGGCTCAGATCTAACAGAGCCATGCTCTTACCGAACTTAACCTTGGAGAGATCGAACTCAAACTTGTTTCTCGACAGATCCACTTGTACTGTTCTTTTGTTCCCTCCGAAAAACATCGAACCATCTCCTGTGAAACTGTTTCCCTTCAGAACTATTGCTTGAAAGTCGATCTTTGCCAACGATGCCGGTATTTTTCCTGCCAGAGCAATGTTAAATGTTAGTATTGAATATGATCTTTAAAAATTATTCATATTTAAGAAATCTCAAATTAGTGTATCTTTAGATCCAACATCTAACCTAAAGTTAGAGTTTCAAAAAAAAAAAAAACCTAAAGTTATACTCCACTGTAAGGTGTTTTAGTGAAAGCAATGATTAAGAAAATTATTACTTGTTTCAGTTTAATCGTTGTAAAGAGAAAATTTAATGCAATCTATATATTTAACCTTTCATAACTAATCATAAAGAGTGCATATAAAAGAAATCTTAAACTACATATATTGTGAAATATTATAATTAAATAATAAATATTTTGGTATACCTGAGAGCTTATTGTTAGACAAGAAAATATTAGGGACGTTGTCACCAAAGGAACCGAAAGAGTTCGGTATAGGACCGGTTAGCGAATTGTTGTCGATCTGAAAGGTCTGAAGCTTCGGCATCTGAGTAAGCCAGCTGGGAACAGGACCGGTAAACTTGTTATAGGAGAGGTCCATGAACGTTAAGCTTTTGAGCTCGCTGATGTATTCAGGAATTGGACCGGAGAGTCTGTTCCACTTCAAGAAGAGGAAGTCGAGGTTCTCGAGTTTCGTGATGGAGCGGGGTATGTTTCCGGTTAGATTCAGGTAACTCATTTCGAGTGCTTGGAGTTCAGGGAGGTCGCCGATTTGGTCGGGGATGCGTCCGAAGAGGCTGTCGTCTTTGGACATAGAGAGTAATGTGACGCGGCCGTTAGTGCACTCGATGCCGGTCCAGCTTGTACAGCAGTCGGTTTCAGGACTCCATGTGGAGAGGAGGTCCGGGTTCTTGAAATGTATCTTGATTTGAAGGAGGGTGTGTTCATCTTTTGAGTTGCAGCTGTATGATGATGGGAGAGAAGAGATAAGGAGGATAGAGAGACAAAGAAGGAGCTTCATTGTGATTTGAGTGGTTGGTCTTGACGCAGTGAAGCTAACTATTATAACAGAGATTTTGATGGTTCCCAAAGGAATAGAACGGTTTTTGTTTGGTTCCTAAACACAAGGAAGACCATTTCTTCTTCTCCTATTTTGTAAGACGCGAAGTTAAATAAAAGAGTACGAGATCTAGTCGTCTACTACTGCACTACATATATCTCTGGTTTGGAATCTTGGTCTGATTAGAAGTCCTCCGGTTCGGTTCAATGATTTCTTCAAACTCCACCACCCTTTCATATACATGCAGCTAAAAGAGTCGTATATAAATTGTTAGACGACTAATCAGTATAAAATGTATCTTTACCCCCAAGTCATGACACGTTTCTCATAGAAAAGAAAAACGTTTTAAAATCAATGTTTATAATATAAGAATGGAAGTGTTGCAGAATCGATCCAACCTTCGATGCATGTACCTCTCCTTATATTCACAAGACTTTCCAGATTACAATGAAAGCAAGGAAAAAGATCCCTAAAACCTTTTCAAATTATAGAGAGATCTATGTGTATTAAGTTAATAATGGAATGTGATGAGTGAAGTTCACTGAAACTGTTGTTGTGTGTGTCGAGACAGAAACAATACAATGGCCAGACAAGTGGATATTAGAGATCCTCACCACTTTTGAAAGCGAAAAGAATGTTAAAAAGAACAAATGATACAACAACAAGAGGAGATTTAAGACATTTACATGAAGACCCCTTCCCTGTGTGTGTTAAACACGGAGTTGTGTGTGTGTTTGGTGAGTCACCATGACTCCTTCCACTCTACTCTATCGAGACCGTCGACGATAGCCCTGCGAAACGCATCATTGTGCAGGATAAAGGAGGAGACGTGTCCACCTGTAACCCATCTCACTTCTGAACCAGGCCACGCCTTTTGAAGCTCCAACACAGAGTGCTTCGGTATGTATCCATCGTCCTACACCAATCATATTAAGATCAGATTCAGCAGCAGCAATGTGTCGTGAGTTATGGAATGATTATTCAACTTACAGTTGCGGCAACAAAAATGACAGCATCAGGGTTTTTGGGGATAGGGAAGCGAGTGACATCCGTGAGGGAGAGAACAGTTCTCATCCTCTCTCTGACTTCATCAAGAGTCATCGTGATCTTCTGCGCTTCAAGTTCATCCCTCAGTGCCTCCCAAGCGGTTCCATACTTCAGTATTCCTTCGCAGAAAGCAACAACTGCAGAGTGTGGAGATAGGAAAGGAAGTGTTGCAACTGGTGTTGGATGAAGCGATCCAACCATCGAAGCGTGAACTCCTCCTGAACATATTCACAAGACGTTTCAAAGTTCAGTGAAAGTAAGGAAAAAAATTAATCAAAACATGGAGATGCATGCAATCACATAGATCCCTCGGTGGATGCAATTTGTAACCATGGTTCTCTTTCACACACACCAACAAAACAAATAACAGTCTGATTCTAAGTCTTGAACCTAACTCTAAGGGTGCACATAGCTTATTGAAGAAAAACTATGCTAATGCTTAATACAAAAAGGTGGATAGTCCTGGAAAACATCCAAAACACACAAGTGTCAATAGCTCACAGATAGTTCATAAACTTACCCATACTAAGCCCACAAACACCCATCTTTCCAAAGCCTTCCTCGGTGTCTAGCCAGTGAAGAAGACTGCGCGACTCTTCAATCGTTGCCCTCCCAAGCAAAAGTAGATCACTAACACAGAGGAGCCTCGCTCCACGTTGTAGAAACGGACGCCTTTGGCCATAAAAAGGGCTGCAGAGTGGCATTCATTATCTATGTTTGATCGAAACAAAAGCTTCAAAAGCGGTCAAAGCAAAACGCTTTCATCACTACTAGAAAAGAGAGACTCAATGATTTTACCTTTCCAGCACCATAGTTGCAATGTTTTGCTTCACCAAAGGTCCACCCAAACGCAATCTCCTGTCATATGTATGATCCCCTGTGCCTACAACAATTCAAACCATAATCAACAAATACATCATCTTTACAAATTTAAGAGTAACTGACATATATCCACTGTTCTAAAAAAACCCATTAGTCTGCACGCGTCCGCAGTAGCAAATCAGACCTAAACAAATGAGACTGTCTGATTTGCCACTAGGCGGACGCGCCTAATCGTAGGCGGATGCCTAGAACATCCTAGGCATCCGCCTAATCATAATCATAGGCGAGGCATCCGCATAATCATAGGCAGATGCTCTAGGCATTCGTCTAATCGTAGGCAGATGCCTAGTCAATAATCCAACTTAAAACGTCTAACTAATCTAACTAACTCCTAACGATATCTTGAACATTGCAAATATCTCAATCACAAGCAACTAAGTAGCCACATGCAACATGTGTGCACAAATCAAGATCACATAAACAAGCCATTCCACCAAAGAGCATATCAATTAGGTTTTATACACATTCGAATCCGTTTCCACGGCATCGTTTACCTGCAAGATGAACAACACAAGACATCTTCTGAGGAGGTACGTTTTTAGGAACGAGCCAAGCGACTCTCGCGGTGCGAGACTCGGGAGGCAGAGCAGCGGTGAGCTCGTCATCACAGGGAGTCTGGAAAACGCCTTCTCTGAGACGAGCGGTCTTCGTCTCCCACACGGTTCTCCACACGGGACGGACCATCGGGGGAGGCCAGTTATGGCCTTCGACGTACATAGGGAAGAGCTGTTTCGCCATACGCTCGAGGAGCTCGAGCTTGGGACCGCCCCAGCCACGGGAGAAGAAGGGAGGGGTTATACGCGTGCGGTGCATGAAGGCTCCGTAGACGTGGTCGATTACGTAGTGGAGCATTCCCAATTTGACAGATACCATTGTTGGCTGATCGAGAGATATCAATTGAATATGAATTTGGATTTCGGGGTGGTTTCAGATCTGATGAGAGAGAGGAAAGCTAATGTCTTCTGTTAATTGTTGAATCGAATAAAGCATCGGAGATTTGACTTGGGATTCAAGATTACGGAATCGTAAGGAAACGTTGGTGTTGTGTGAGAGAGATCGGTGGAAGAGGAGATAGGTCGAAGAAGCGTGACGAAACCGGAGATAGAGACAATGGGAATAGGAAAACCGCAGAAGAGAAGAGCGAGAGAAACGGTGGGCTTTTTTATGACTTGACTAAATCATAGGATATGTTGCCACGCTGTCAATTGAATGGGTCCCCTGTTGTGTGTGTTTGGTCTTTTTTTCTGGAGAGTATAGTTTATCCATCCAAATAGGTTAATTGACAGTGACATAATTCGACAATAAATAAATATTATAATTGTTTTCAAGCCCAATGGTATGATAGTGGTTGGAATCTGCTGGGCCTCTGTTTACTGGTTGACTTTTTTTTTTTCTAATACCGGTAGCAAAAGTTGCTTGACTAGATATGTCAATTATAGATCTGGACCGCGGGTTTGGTCCGTAAAGACTTATCGCGGAAGGGGATTGGGCCGAGATTTTTCAGACCCGCAAATTAGCGGACTTTGCGGGATGGGTCTTTGCGGGACTGCGCCTTTTGTGAGAGGACGGCGCGGGCCTCCGGGATTACGAAGACCCCCATTTTTTTCTTTTTTAATTTTTGTTTTACCTCAAAAAATTAAAAAAAGACTGAAAAGAAAGTAATTTATGTGACTTTCCTCTGAGAAAAGAAAAAAGTTTCAGCAATGATGATTCGAGCTCTGACAATGATGACTTGAGCTCCATTGGTGTTTTAATTTAGTGTTTTTTTAATTAATTTTGGAATTAACAACTTTGATTTGGTGTTTGATTATATTTAGTTTTTTATTCATTAAAACTAAAAATTGGTTATGAACTTAGGAGTTATAACCTAATGAAAAATATATTCTGAAATTATCTTTAATTGGTATGTAAATATGTTTGAGTGTGACAAAGTTAATTATAACTATTTTATTTGGTTAAGATAACATGAACAAGACTAAGCTCTGATCAAAGTGGTAGCGACAACAAGCTATAGTCAGAGTCTTGATCGACTAAGCTATTTAATTCTATTACAATGATGTCGTTCAACTGAAAGAGTTAGTCTTGTTACTGATTAGAGTCTTCTTCGATATGTATTTTATTCTTCATGTTCTCTCGTTACTGATCATTGTTATCTCGTTACATCAATAGAATAGAATATACATTAACATTTCTTTTTTTACATGCACTTTTTGTTTGGTTATGACTCCATATATATAATCATCTCATGTTCTATATGCACTTTTAATAAAGAAGATATGCATAATATATAACAAATTTTGAAGAATTTGCATTGTAGATATTTTGTGTATATTAATTATGTGAACTTGGTTATGTAGGGGAGTAGCCTGAGGCATCTTAGACAACATGCAGCATCAGGAAGTGTTCTAGAGTGGCATGCATTGTCAAGCATGATCGGATACATTACATTAACGTATGTCCCGTGGGACAGCCCGTAAAGGAGTGTGCAATTTGCGGTATGGGCTTGGGACGACCTTTTGGAGACCGCAGCCCGCGCGGACCTGACTCACCGTGACCCGCAAAGAGATGAGCCCGCTGCAGTACGGGACGGGACGGGACGGATCAACCTGTTTGACATCTCCATGCTTGACGAACAGTCTGGTTTTATGTCTTTTATCATCTTTGATAAGGTTGTAGGAATGAATGGTTTTATGTGATTTAATGATTTTAAATATAAAAAAATTAATCTGGTCTGTTCTATAATTCAGTTTTCGTAGAATATACACGTCAATCTGTATAATTTGAAGTTGCATCTATATTATTAAAACCAAAGTACCTTTGATACTGTTTGGAAATAAGGATAGTAGTTTAAATGAAAATTGTTTGGTAACTTGGATAGTATTATTTTTTGTATTTTCTATTATTTGCAGATTTAGTCATTATATTTACAATAAATTAAATATATTTTTTTATATTTCTTTTTATTTACATATTCAACCACTGCATTTATAATCAATTTAAATTAATTGGTTACATTTCCAAAGTTTATCTAATCAAATCAATATTCATATATTGGTTATTATTAAATATTAATATTTTACGACTATTAAATAAATCACATGAATTAAAAGGATATAATATTTTAATAAAATTAACTAAATCGTAAAATTACAAAACATAAAGATTTTTCTATTAAATTGACGGTTTAAAATTTTATATTGAACATAAATTAAATAAAATACCCGCACGAGAGTACGGGTTAAGATCTAGTATTCATTATAGCCACAATATATTTTAGAAACAATATTTCTATTAAGTAATTTAAACATCATCTGATTCAATATAAGGTCAATTATCATTTTTCAAATTGATTATCCTTAGGTAACCTTACAAGAGGTGAACATTTTATCCGTTAAATTTGATCTGATTTGTTATTCGTTTCGATTTGATCCTAAAATTTTGGATATCCGTAAACTGTCGAAGCAAAACAAATACTAAAAATCAATATATGCTAAAATCGAAGCAAATCACAAATATTGAAATTTTGGAAAGCGAATATCCGATCTGATCCGGTAATATATAAATACATGTATATCTTGTTTGTATTTAAATTTTTAAATGTGTAAAATTATATGATTATTATTTTTACATATGATTTGATAAGTTTTATTCACATTATTACCTATACAGAAATATTACATAAAAAGAAGAGAAAAACAATTATGACAATTATATTTTTCTCAATTTTGTATTATTATAATTGTTAACTAAGTTTAGAAAATATGTAGATTCACTATTTCTTTTAATTTTTATCTTATATATCATGCAAAAGTATATTTTGCAAAATAAATTTATATCGAAACTTTAAGATTACATGTACTAATCAAAACATATGAGATATCCGTAAGTATTCGTAAATATCCACAAATATTTATTTATTTTCTGGACATTTGTGTTTTGGAATATCTGTATTACTCTAAAACAAAGCAGATCGAAAAATTAGATATCCGTAACAAACGAAACAAATCACAAATACCTTCAAAAACCCCAATAACCAATCTGTGCCCAGGTCTAACCTTTACAACAATATTATTACATCAGGTTGTTGATTGTAACTGTGAAGATAATAGGCACGCAAACAGTGAGAACGTGTGCACCACTAAGAGAATATATGTTTTGTTGTTGTTGTTGTAAATAATCAGAAATTCAGAATCCGGACACACACAAAGATAGTGTACTTACGACCGTAGAAAATATTATGGTCGTACGTGAAGCATAATGTATCCATTCACCTACTACTCTCAGTTTCTCCAGAAAAAACAAACAATCACAATCTCAAAATGTTTCGTGGTATCCAAAAAATGATGGCTCTCGGTTTCAGCCACGTACTCTTTCTATAGTAGTTAAACCTCTGCTTATTGTTTCGTTTCAAACGAATGGTTAAGACTGAACAAAACAAAAACAGCAACGGTGACCAAAAAAATATAGAAAAAATACAATCATGTATTCTCTTTTGCTTTTAGAGTTACGATTTGCCGCAACATCCACCTCTTTTCCCAGTCTCCTGCTCACTCGGAATGATAATCCTAGTCCCCTTTAAAAGACTTGAATTCCCATCAGCGTCATCATCATCGGCCGTTAATGATTTCTTGCTGATAATACGATAAATCTCTGTTAAGATGGTCAAGAAAGCGGTTTCAACATTGGTAGCCTCGAGAGCAGATGTTTCCATGAAGAACAAGTTCTCTCTTTGTGCAAACTCTTGTGCGTCTTCGGTTGGCACTGCTCTTAAGCTTCCAAGATCACATTTGTTTCCAATTAGCATAATCACTATGTTTTTGTCCGCGTGTCCTCTTAATTCTTCGAGCCATTTAGCCATGTGATCGAATGATTGACGTTTGGTCATGTCGTAGACCAACATTGCCCCAACAGCTCCACGGTAGTATGCACTTGTCACCGCCCGGTATCTGAAAAATTAAAGGAGCAGTCAAATAATTATATAGATAGTCATGTTGCCTTTAGCATGACATATATCAAACTATAGAAGTAATGCATGAAATACAAGTTTATCTAATGTGCACATGAATAGTTACGAGACAAAGAAGCAGCAACTGGTTCACCTAAGTGGTACAGAGTAACAAAAGCAGTGTGGAGCAAGCTTGTTCTGTAAAGGTGATGCTATCTTTGAGATAATCAACAAGCATGTTTGAATTTTGTTGTCACTTTCTTCGTGTGTAAAATATAATATTGGTCTACACTAAAACTTTGGAAGACATTTCCAGAAGATTCAACCTGTTCGTACGTATATACTAAAATAGGATCGTAGGTTGCCTAATACTCGAATTCTGCCAGCATCAATCGATCACATGGATGAGTTGTGAATGTTTCCGATAATCATCAACGGGCGCTTGTAATTTTCAAATAATGAATATCTTTAATTACCACATTCTATACATGCACATGTGATCATCACTCACTCAGATAATGCCTGGTTTGAGATCATAAGCAATATTTAAATAAGTGGAAGGTGCAAACCTTTCTTGGCCAGCGGTATCCCAAATCTGAGCTTTGACGGTTTTGTTATCGATGACAAGCGTCTTAGTCTGGAACTCGACACCGATGGTGGCTTTAGAGTCGACGCTGAACTCGTTCCTAGCGAACCGAGCCAGCAGCTGAGTTTTTCCAACCGCGGAATCACCGATCAACACCACTTTGAATACGTAATCGATCTTTTGGTTATAATCTCCTTGCAAATTAGACATCTTTCAATCGCCCGTTCACCCTTCTTCTTCCAAAACAAAAGAAACGTCACGATAATTGCAGATCACGAATTCAAAAGGCTCTTCTTCTCTCAAACAGATCAGCGCGAAGAGTCTCGGATTCGTATTGCGCACGTACTCTACCATGAACGGACAAGAAACTCAGATCAAAGATCGATGACAGAATGGTGGTTAGGCATTTGGATACGTAGAGAGACAAAGGCAAACGAGCCAATTGAAGGAAAGCGAAAAAGGGAGGATTAACGGCCGATGCGGGACCCAGTTACTATGGGCAATATTCCTCTGTGGCGTGGATCACGTATTCCACACTAAACTATGAAATCATCTTGGCCATTTATTTTACTTGTTAACGTAGCCAACCGTTAAATCGATTAACCTTTTATTAATTCGGTTAATTTCGAACAAATCAACAAAAATTCAAGCAAACCATAATCTCTTTCAGTCTTAAAAAAACCAAATTTTGATTCGAAATCATTATATCCACGCCAAATCAATCGTCATTGTTTATTACAACAATTCCGGTTAAATTCGGTTTACGAAAATAACGAAGTAACTCCTCAAGTTGTATAAATTTGTGATCACACCTCCATTACTTTTATTTCACCAGATTAGGTTAAGAGGACGATCACAATATAGAATAGGCGGCAACACAAAACGGTGGGAAATTATTGGCGCCATAAGAAGCTTTTGTTTATTTTATATTATTAACTCGATCGCTTCTCCTCTCAAGTATTGCTGTGTTCGCGGAAAGAGTAAAAACGAGAAGGTCGAAGATGGAGAAGGATGGAAGACGTAGCGAGAAAAATCTATACGAGGTATTTTCTCTTTATGCGAATTGTCTCTCTCTCTTTCCGATTTCTTTCCGCGATTAGGGTTTACGGGGAGTTTGAGTGATCTGTTCCAATTTAAAGGTGTTTTTTTTAGTTGTATTGTTCCTATTAAAAAAGAAATGTATTGTTCCTATTCTCACCGTTTGGGCATCGGTTTTTACTTTGTTAACTATCGGTTAGTGATGTTCCGTGTCTGAATTTCATCGCTAGTTGTTGAAATTTTACTTGTTTATGACCCATTTCTATCATCCCCTTGTTTTGTTGGTGATTAATTATATAATTAAGAAGATTAAATTCAATTTTGATTCGGTTTCTGTTACAGGTTCTTGGTGTGGGAGCGACAGCAACACAACAGGAGATAAGGAAAGCATACCATAAGCTGGCTTTGAGGCTTCACCCTGATAAAAACAAGGACGATGAGGTTATTATATACTCTTTTCTCTTGAGATGAGTCGCTTCGCTTTGTATCTAACAATGTAAGTTTGAATTTTTGGTTGAAAACAGGAAGCTAAAGAGAAGTTTCAGCAGCTGCAGAAGGTGATATCTATTCTCGGTGATGAAGAGAAGAGAGCTGTCTATGATGAAACTGGCTCCATCGATGATGCTGTAAGTGTGGCTTCTTCAACTTTCTTATTCCCTGCCACTGCTGGTTGTTTTGTTTGATTACTTCCTTTGAATACACACTGAACATATGCATAAGTATCTCTTACTATTTATTTCCATTTTCTATTCATATGAATTGGTGAAAGGAAAATGCTTTCAATCTCGGTTTAGATGTTTCTTTTTACTAACTTTGCTTTTTCCCTATCTTTTATTAGGATCTTTCGGGAGATGTGGTTAACAACTTGAGGGAGTTCTTCAAGGCAGTGAAGGTAACCAGCACCCATTCAGGAGTTTGATTCTTGTGTTTTGACTTTCCACACCACTCTTTTTTCTTCACTTACTGACTTCTTGTGTGTAAAAATAGGTCACCGAGGAAGCTATTGCAGAGTTTGAGGCCAACTACAGGGGTTCGGAGTCTGAGAAGAAAGATTTGATTGAGCTCTACACCAAGTTTAAGGGTAAAATGAGCAGGTACTTTATGATCATCCATCTTGTTTTCATTCATTCCTTCATTATTTTAAAATTTTGTGAAAAACTTGAAGAAGTCTTATAAGAACATTATTGGCATTACATCTCTTCCAGGCTTTTCTGCTCAATGCTTTGCTCAGACCCCAAGCTTGATTCACACCGTTTCAAAGATATTATTGATGAGGCCATTGCAACAGGTAGGCTTGCCTCTTTTGCAGTAACTCTGTGTGATAAACGTGTGATTGTTTGTGCGTTGTGAAACCATTGGTTCACTTGTGCAGGAGAAGTGAAGGCAACAAAAGCTTACAAGAAATGGGCAAAGGAAGTTTCAGAAATAAAACCCCCCACTAGTCCCCCAAAGACTAGACGAAAGTAAAGCTTCTCTATGTCTTGTCCTTTTCCACTAATTTTCCTTCAAACATATTTGCTGTAACATGTTTCGAATCTTCTAATATTTGTAGAGCGAAAAGGGGCGCAGAAACGGATCTTTACGCTATGATTTCGCAGAGAAGAGATTCGAGGAAAGAGAAGTTCGATACAATGTTCTCGTCACTTGTGTCCAGGTACGGTGGAAATGCTGACTCAGAGCCAAACGAAGAAGAATTCGAAGCTGCCAAGAGGAAACTTGAAAGCCAGAGATCATCATCTTCATCGAAGAAGAAGAAGCCAAGAAGAAAGTAAGAAGACGTAATCTCTAGCTTTTGTGTTTGTGATGGACAGGAAAGTTCTCAGAATCAGTAGATCACATTTTTATTTTCTTAACGTTATAATTCTGCTACAGTGTGAATCTCTATTGTAATAATTCTTATTTGAAAGTATCACTTTTTCGATCAGTCAATCAAGAGTCAAGACAGTGTGTTTGCCTGAGAGATTCAGAGTTAATGTGGGGATTATACAATTCAAAGAACATAATAGAAACTTTTAAACCTTACCAAATTAATTCATTTCTTTTCCAAAGCGTAAAGACGCAATTAACGCCAAAAAAAAGAAGGAAATATTCCGACAAGAAAATAAAGGAATTTATCTCACTCAGACATAAGTAAAGAAAAGTACATCTTTTAAAAAGTAAAATATTAGCGGAGGCAACTTCCTAAAACAAAAGAAAGTAAAAGGAAGCAAGCAAAGAGTCGTATCTTGAGAAGTAGAGAGCTTTGGTCTCGATTCTTTGAAGAAACAAAATGGCTTGGGACTTGTTCTTGTGGATCCTCTCCTTCTTCGTCAGCTTAGCCCTCGTCGCTTCCGTCTTCTATCAGGTCAACCCTCTTTTTCTTTCTCCCTTAATTCCAGTCAACAACTGAGATTCTTGAATCGAGATCTGTCCTCAGAGTTTTCACTGTTCAAGTCATGAATGATCGGAATTGTTTGTTCTTTTGTCTCTGACTTCGGAAGTTGTTTATTAATCGTGATTCGGTTTGTCTTCAAGACTAGTTTTAACAGCTACTGGGTCTGTAAGGTGAGTCTTCGTTAGTCTAAAGTTGATGACTTTGCGAGATAATAGGGAGAATAAGTGATGTAAATGAGTTAGAAACTTATAAGGATACTCACACACACTACTACTACTACTTCTTGCTATAAATGTTGAGAGCTCTTCTTAGCCTCTCAATTTACTTCTTCTATTGAAATAGTGTGTTTTTTTTCTTTTGTGTGTAGGTTATATGTTTAACGGATTTAGAAGCTGATTACTTGAACCCTTTTGAAACATCATCCCGTATCAACCGATTGATACTACCCGAGTTTATCCTCCAAGGCTCACTCTGCATTCTCTTCCTCATCACATGGCATTGGTTCTTTTTCCTCGTGGCTCTACCTGTGACATGCTATCACGCAATGCTGTAAGTCTCTCTCTCTCTCCCCCTATCATATATTAGTATCATTGTTGTTTCTTGATTGACATGTATTGAAAATTAACATATTTGAAAAACCTTTCCCTTTACTGAAGATACAAAGAGCGAAGGCATCTCATCGATGTCACTGAAGTGTTCCGTGGTATTAGCTTCGAAAAGAAGCTCCGGTTTACCAAACTCGGGTTCTACATCGTTCTCTTCATCATGGTTGTCTTTAGGTAAAGCAAGACGCTCTCTTCTCGAGATATTACTCTCTCTCTCTCTGTTTGGTTCTTGCATGATGAAGTTACTGAGTCCACAACATTTTTTTTTATACAGGCTCACTCTCTCAGCAGTCTATAGCTTCACGGAGGATGATGACCTACTTCATTTGTTTTGATGTACTCTATTTGTTTTCTTAGTGTGTTATGTGTTATAGACATTTCTGGTTCTAAGATCCCTGCTTAGAGAGTATTCGTCAGTTAGGGATTTACTCAAAATCTCACAGAACAACCTAAATTTATTAGAGAAAAAAAGGAAAGTTTCCATATTTGACAAGTAAAGGAGATGGCTTTTCTTAAACCCAAACTTGATCAGGTTTCTTGGTTGAGTTTGTTAACCAGAAAGTTCCTAGCCAAAAGACGTTCGTCCTCAAATGGTGTAAGCAAACCAGCAAGTTCTTCAAACTTCTCTTGCTTTACAAGCGCTGCACATTGATAGACACATAGTTGTCCCATATCGGATATTGGAAGATAGATGGACCACTCCCCTAATTGCCAATTAGTTTTAGGTTGGAAGCCCATCTAGCTTAACATGGTATCAGAGCCCGATCCACACAGTCCAATCCGATCCTCATCGATCTGGCCCAAAGTTGACCCATCGATCTTTGCCCGAGTATTCCGAGATTGACCCTTAGAGAGCCATCATTTCAAGGGGGCGTAATAGACACATAGTTGTCCCACATCAGATATTGGAAGGGATTCTTAGTAATATATAAGATAGATGAACCATTCCCTAATTACCATCCGATCCTCATCGATCTGGCCCAAAGTTGGCCCATCGATCTTTGCCCGAGTATTCCGAGATTGACCCTTAGAAAGCCATCATTTCAAGGGGGCGTAATAGACACATAGTTGTCCCACATCTGATATTGGAAAGGATTCTTAGTAATATATAAGATAGATGAACCATTCCCTAATTACCAATTGGTTTTAGGTTGGAAGCCCATCTAAACTTAACACACATTTCTCCAACAAACACTCGAATGCATCTGCTCTTTCTTTACTCTCCGGTGGATCCAGAGTCCAGTGCCGTGCGAAGAGGCCTAAGGCAAGTTTTTTAAGTAAACTTATTTACAATCATATAGCTTTTGTATACAATCATGTTAACCGAATATATAGATAAATTCTAGAATGTTTTTAAAATATTAAAATATTACAGAAATATAGATTTTTAACTATAAACTGAAGCCATAATTATACTATGACATTGCACTCGCTGACACTGAGCACACACATCTGTCTAATGTCTAGCATTGCAACAACCAAAATTTAAGAGAAAAGGGACACTGAGAAATGGGCCTTAGTTAAAACTAGATGGGCTTTCAAATTTGATGGCCTTGTTCGAGTCGTCTAGACTCAATCCGCGCGTTATTTTTGGCGGCGGAGTAAGTAGTTAGGTCGTAAACGTGGACACGACCTGTCTCACTGTCTGTGTATGTTAGCGATGGAAGAAGTACTAGATTTCGAGTGTACGGACGTCGGAGTTTGGAAGAAGGCTCTGTCTTCGTACGAATCACGAATCGAGTCTCTGAACAAACCAGACCTCGTCTCTCTCGACCAATACTACCGCGTCGAGCTCCCTCGTCTTCTCCACGAACGAGACCCTAACCCTTACCTCACCACCTCCGAGCTTTCTCAGCTCATGAAATGGAAGCTCTCTCGCGGCAAATGGCGGTAACTCTCTCTGAACGCTCCTTAGATTTGATTTCTTCAGTTTTTACTTTTTAGTTTAATTCTTCTCCCTTTGCTTCAAAGGCCGCGTCTGCTCGATTTCGTGTCGTCTCTGGACGATTCCGTGGTGAAATCTGCTTCTGAAAAGGCGTTTAAATCTCTCCCCGACATCTCCAAGGCTGTGACAGAGCTCACCGTGCTTAAAGGCGTGGGTCCAGCCACCGCCTCTGCCGTTCTTGCTGCTTACGCCCCCGACGTTGCTCCGTTTATGTCCGACGAGGTGCGTTTCTTCTTCATGTTATCAATCAGAGAGAGAGAGAGAGCAGCAAAGGAACAATCTTTATTCACACTCTTTTGTTAAACACTCTAATGTGAAAAGGCAACGGAGGTGGCTATTGGGAACTCAAAGGATTACTCTTTGAAGCGATACTTGCTGTTTGTCACTAAGCTACAGGATAAAGCAAAGGTTAGCCTCTCTGCCTCTTTCTCTAAGAAAAAGTGTTATTAAATTATTATTATTGTGTGTTTTCACCTTTGTCTCTGCTACACACACTTGCCTACTCTAGAATCATAATTGATACTGTGGTAGGAACTTTACTGTGTTATAGTATTGACTCTTTTCTTGCTGCTGCTTCAGTGCATTGTGATTCTGTATTGTTAGAGTCTCACATATGCATTGAATCATCTTATCTCATAAACAAAATCTCTTCCCTTTGGTTCTGCTTATAATGATCTTGACATTCTTCTTTCTCGTCTAGTAGGGAAAGTGTTTCCCAATTCTTAAAAATGTTTAGATGCACTATACTAAATTTGGACTGGACCTTGCCTTTAAATAATAGGAGTTAAAGCTGGAAGGAGAGTGGGGTGGACCTTCAGATGTTGAGAGAGCTCTATGGAGTTGTACTGTGCGTTCCAAGTCAAAGCCTGCCGAGAAGAGCTCTTCTGGGAAGTCTTCAGGGAAGAAAAGAAAGCGTTGAGGAGTAACCATTGAAGAAACCCTTGTAGTATATTCATTTATCATCGGCTCTTTTTCATAATCTGGACGAAGAAGATATCACGGACGGATTTGTCACTCCCTTGTATTGTAACTTTCTTGCTAATTCGCATTCTATCCATTTTAAGCGGTACCATATGTCCTTGCAAGTGTTCCTCTGCTTTAGTAGTAGTACTATAGTAATGCTTATCCGTTGTTTTGGTCTCAAACACAAAGATATGGATTGGGGATATTATTTTCAACTGCTCTAAGAGTAAGATTTAATGAAGTGATAGAACAGTTTATCTTCCTCACCAGCACCTATATACTTGAAATGATTTTAACTCTAAAAACTGAGAACAAAGAGCCATACCTCATAAGGATAAGAGGAACAAAAGCTAGTTTTCGAGCTAAAAAGGAAGAGGGCCTTAAATACCATGAAGATATCTGATGATAGGACCTGAATCAGCATGTTGGGTCAACACAAGCAAAAGCTGCAGCAACTTGTGTATCCAGGAATCCATTTTCTTTTTCTTTATTAGTGGAGTTTTTTTTAGTGTTATGTGAATTATGACAAAACATCTTCACACTAAAAAACAGAGGAGTTGACCCAAAAAAAGGGCGGAATCTCATCAGTTAGGTATCGGTTTAACGATATAACCTGTCAGATAGCCACATCTAAACCGGAAAAAATCGAGTTAGTCCATAACCGAGTAGGTAGGGGGTTTAACCGTTTAAGGTAATCTTTCTTATCTTTTAGATCTTTACTTTCTCAGTTCTTTTCTATCCAAATCGAGATCAGAATCGAATGTTTCACAAGAAAGAATCCTGAGATGAAAAGTTGGTCACGTGAGCATGCACGTAGTACAAAAGTCGTGTGTAAAGTGTTATTGCAGTACACGCACATGGGAGCCAGAAGCTGATCAAGTACATTATTATTTTTCAACGATGTCTGGGTTGTTTTGTAATTTTTAAAACTTAAAGCTCTCTGAAGCTAATAAGAATAGCACATGGGGGCTTATTTTGCAAATTTCCGTTAAGTTGATCGATGTTCTATTGGGGGGATGGTGGGGGTTTGTAGAGAGACAAAACGACGTCTCGAAGATTGAAATTGCGGATCGTGTCTCTGCTTCTTCCCTTCAATCCGATTTCAGACAACCTTTTTTACTTGGACAGAAGATTTCACTTCTTTCCAGGTCAGCTTCTTACCTTAACTCGAACTCTTTAGTTTTAGCTTACTTACTCTGTTTCCTTTTTGGAGTTTCCTCGTTCTCTGTTCTGCTTTAGTCATTGGAAAGCTTAGTTCTTTTTCACTTTTCCTTGGAAACTAAGACGTAGTTGACTTTCAGAAGCTCACAAAGTTTCAAGCTTTTTTGTTTGTTGACGACGTTCTCATGGAGTTTTCATGGATTTCAAATATTAGTATGATTTGAATTTCATTCGTTTGTTGAATTCTGTTTAAAAGCAGTGGTTTAAGTGATGAATTTGCTGCGTTATGCTTAGTTCTCGACTTGTGCTTGATTTAAAATCTTCGGTTTTTGTTTCAGTCCATGTTAGTTTACATATCACTCTCTTTGTTCTGAATCTGTTTCCTACTTAAAGCCGGTTTCAGTTAACCAATAACTTTGAATCCCTCGTGCGTGTGCCTAAAACCACAAAGCTTAGACAAAAGATACTAGTACTTAAACTGTTAATTATTTTGTTTATCTCAGTCAATAGTTCACTGATTGTTCCTTACCCATTCACTATTTAGCTTTGTCATGTTTTTTCCTTCCCCGCTATCTGTTAATTTCGTTACCCTTCATTTTCTTCTCTTCCTCTTTGCAGCCCTATAGTGTTAAAACTCTGCACTTCAAGAGGGAGCACACGTGGATATTTGTCTCCTGGATTAAGTATTATTATATGGCTGATACCAGTTCAAGGACTGATGCTTCAACTGATGGCGACACAGATCCTAGAGATCTGGGGGTTAGCTCGTAATCTGACTCTTTATCATTTCCTTATTCTATTTTCTCTACAGTGTCACTCGTGGCAGGCTTGAACCGGGCTCCCTTGGTAAAACTTGGGAGGACATTCTACCGGTAGAGCCAAATCCACAGGACTAATTCCTGATGTTTATTAACATGCAGTCCGAGAGAGGGCAAATGATGCTTGCTGGCGCTTCCGATTCCAGTGACCGATCAAAGGATAAGTTGGATCAAAAGGTGATACATTCATCTCTGCGGATCAATAACTATCTGTTTATATTGCGCATATGCATAATCCGTCTTTGTTTTTTTTTATATCCATAGACCCTTCGTAGGCTTGCTCAAAACCGAGAAGCAGCAAGGAAAAGTAGGCTGAGGAAGAAGGTACATCCTTGCAACATCTGTAGAAGAATAGCTATTTACCATTTACCTTACAACATGTTATTGTTTCCTCCATAGGCGTATGTGCAGCAGTTGGAGAACAGCCGATTGAAGCTGACTCAACTTGAGCAAGAGCTGCAAAGAGCAAGACAGCAGGTTCAACCTTTTTTTCTTTCTTTTCCTTATTTGGATAGATTCTTCCAAGTAAGACTTCTGCCTACATTACTAATATTTTTTTTTTATTTCCACAACTTTAGGGAGTTTTCATCTCAAGCTCTGGAGACCAAGCTCATTCTACTGGTGGAAATGGTTTGTTATTTTCTTTCTTCTCCTCTAGTATTCAGTTTGATATCTTAGGCTTGTAAATTATTAGAAAAATATACTCCGTTGCCTAGTCGCTTGATGGTGATTGCATAAGTCATCTCGTAGCAACATGGTAAGGCCTGTTTAGAGTTCATAGTTTCAAGAGTCAGTTAGCATCTGGATAGAGAGTTAATCTTATGTTCAAGCTGGTGTAGGCTTAGGTTTGATAGGTGTGAGTATCATGGTTTTGTTAGTGATCTTGTCAACTTGTCTTTTTGCAGGGGCTTTGGCATTTGATGCTGAATATTCACGTTGGCTTGAAGAAAAAAACAAGCAAATGAACGAGCTGAGGTCTGCTCTAAATGCTCACGCTGGTGATACCGAGCTCCGGATAATTGTTGATGGAGTGATGGCTCACTATGAGGAGCTTTTCAGGATTAAGAGCAATGCAGCTAAGAACGATGTCTTCCATTTACTATCTGGAATGTGGAAAACGCCGGCTGAGAGATGTTTCTTGTGGCTAGGCGGGTTCCGTTCATCCGAACTTCTCAAGGTGAGTGAGCTACATGTTTCATGGAGACATTTTGATGAAACAAACTCTAACGGGGTCAAAAACTTTTTATGACAGCTTCTTGCGAATCAGCTGGAGCCAATGACAGAGCGACAGGTGTTGGGCATTAACAGCTTGCAGCAGACGTCTCAGCAGGCTGAAGATGCGTTATCTCAAGGGATGGAGAGCTTACAGCAATCTTTAGCTGAGACTTTATCTAGTGGAACTCTTGGTTCAAGTTCGTCTGATAATGTTGCGAGTTACATGGGTCAAATGGCGATGGCAATGGGGCAATTAGGCACACTCGAAGGTTTTATCCGCCAGGTACATTTGAAATGCGAATGTATGTTCGTTAGATATCATCCTACAATGAAAAGAGATAATTTTATATATAGGTATCATCTGTCTGTTATGGGGTTCATAGGACGTTTCTTGGTGACAGGCTGATAACTTGAGGCTGCAAACACTGCAACAGATGATTAGAGTGTTAACAACGCGTCAGTCAGCTCGTGCTCTTCTTGCCATGCATGATTATTCATCTCGACTACGTGCTCTTAGTTCCTTGTGGCTTGCCAGACCAAGAGAGTGAAACACAAGAATAGTGCGTTGCTCAGCTCTATAGATTCCTTCCAGGAGAGAGATCACAAAGCAAGGCCTTCTCAGATTCTTACCAAAAGCAATATTTTGGGAAAGAAGACTGCAGATTTTGAAAATGGTTTCCTGAGATCCCCAGAGACATAGATTGTTGTTGTGTGTTGTAATCTTTAGCCAATCAGGTTGTGTAATTTCTAGAGAGTCAGTGAATATAGTCTTTGAACATTGAGAGTTTATAGAACATCATTTTGAGATCTTAGCAACCAAGATGACAGCAGATGGGATACTTCGAATAACTTGAACTGTATGATGGTCGTCAGTCAAATAAACATTCAGTTTACATTTGAAGGAAAAAGATCTTATTATGTATCTTGAAATCATAAGAGAGGTTTGGGGAAATTCATACAAATTGAAAATGTCTAATTATTCTCAGGAAGAAGACTTCTTCCTTAGTCGAAAATACAATACTGGAAAGACTTATACGGAGCTGGGTAGCATGACAAAACCAGTAGAGCAAACAATCACCAGTTTCAAAAGTAGTTGCTGGTGTAGAAGTTCTTGAGAAAATCAGACTTCCCTTGATCCTTGCTTCCGGTATTCTGGACGAGCCCTTCACCCACCACGTACTGACCAATAATGTGATGACGCTGCTTTGCGTGATCCACTATGTCAGTCAGCTCTTCCATTCCCTTGAATAGAAGAAGATCAATCACCTGCAGAAACAACAAACTATCATCAGGAATAGCATAGACTGCATTCTAAAAAACATCTAAACAGAGAGCCAACAGAACGCGAGATCACAGCGTCCAAAACACAAAAGAAACTGCCATCAACTAATAGTTCAAAACTCACACATATCGCCACACAACCAAATCATAACATAGGGTACTACTGAACAGAAAGAATCTATTAATTCGTGGGAGTAATATACTGTTGTAATGTCACCATACAGAAGGAACCACAAGGTAGGTAGCACAGCTTTAGCAGAAAGTAATAGTTTTTCGGTCTCAGTAAATCTCCACCCAGCACCCATATACACAAAAGACACTAAATCATCCATAAGATAAGACTACCCAGAAGGTAAAGCTTTCAACTTTCAAAACCTTGATGACAATTAAACAAGTCAAAAGTACAATACACCACAAAGACAATCTCCTAAACATCAATGAAGCAATCAGATTAACAATACAAGAAATGCAAAGAAGAAAGTGTCTAATGTCACATGCAGAAGGAACCACAAGGTGACACAGCTTTAGCAGAAAGTAACTGTCTGTAAAGCTTCCACCTTTTTGCTCTGAGAAAAGCTCCACCCAGCACCCAATACACAAAGACACTTTATTATCCATAAGATTAGACTATAAAGCTTTCAACTTTCAAACATAGATGACAATTAAATCAAGTCAAAATCACAATAACAGTCTCCTAAACAATCAATGAAAGCAATCAGATTAACAATTACAAAAACCGTTCAAATGTTTCGTGTCAATAGGGGTAACCAATTAGAGTGAGATTAGAGGGAAGTGCCTTAGGATCGGTGACGTGAGCGTTGTTACGAATCTGAGCAGAGATTGCAAAGCGGAGCTGAGAAGGCGCGACGACGTCTTGTAGATTGTAAATGTCCATGATGGTGGGGATGGATCTACATGCTGCTCTGAAGAAATCGAAAACACGGCGGCGAGCTTCCGTCAGGTTCGCTGAGTTCGGCGGAACTCCGATCTTCCTCAACGTGAATGGTGCGGCCATCTGATCTACGCTGCTTAATCGGTAAAGAGAGAGTCTTCCATTCTCTTCCTGAGATATTAAAACAGAGCAACTATCTGAATAGTTTACGACGTCGTTTGAACCTGAGTTTTTCCGGTTTCGGTTTACTCTCTGGTTTAAAGCATATTTGATTGAACCAAAGGGTTCATTAACTGATAACGAAGTCGTTTCAAGAAGAGTTAGTTTAGGTCTGGACATTTTAATGTGGACTCAAAGACCCAACTTTGAACCGGTCCAAAAATATCCGACCCGAAAGTTTACAAGTATTTTTTGGGTCTAATTTTTTTATACCCGAATAGACCTGGATCCGAAGAAAACTGACTCGAAACAGATCCGAACCCGGAAAGAACCGATCTGAATAGATCCGATCAGATAAGAACTGATTTATACCTGACTTAAAAACATGTATATTCAAAACTATGATTTTGTTGTGTTCTATTTTGTATATATATATTATTTTTGTTTAATTGAAATATTTTTGGTTAACAATATTTATTATTATTTTGTAACATTTTTAAGTAATATGAAGTTTTAAAATATAAAATTTAAAGTTTTAAAATGTTTTATGTTAGTTATTAATAGTTTAATTTAAGTTACTTTGTAAATATTTAGATATATATGATAAACATTGATTAATTTGAATGAGTTTGAGTATATCATGTATTTTTTAGAGTTTAAATATCCGGACCCGACAAAACCTGATTTGGAATCGACAAGACCCGACCCGGAATCAATCTGAAAAATTAGAAATATGTATATAGATCTTAACTATCCGAAGGATCGGATCTGATAGGACCCGACCCGAACCCGACCCGAGGAGCCAGATGCCAAGCCTATAGTTGTTAAGGAAGGTTTAGTTAGAAAGAATAATTTGTAAATAGAACCGGTCGTAGTTAGTTACGCTTTCGGTTTAGTTTAAATCATTTTTGATTGAACCAATTGGTTTTCTGAAGAAGGGTAAAGTAGTCATTTCTCTTGCATCCCGTCGGTGTCTTTCTTAAACCTCTCTTCAGGACATTGGCGCCGTTCTTTGGTTTATCACTCTCATGGCGGCGGAAACAAAGATGGTGAAAGACGCTGTTCTCAACCACAGCGATAATGATGACGAAGAAGAGAACTTCTCAGATGACGGAGACTGGGGAGATTGGGAAGAAGCTGCTGATAAGGACGATGACGGCTGCTTCGAATCTGATTTCGTTTGTTTGTTCTGTGATTCACGCTTCGTTTCGTGTGATTTACTCTTCGACCACTGCCGTCTGAGCCACGGGTTTGATTTTCATGGAGTTAGAAAGGAGCTGAAGCTGGACTTCTACGCTTCGTTTAAGCTCATCAACTATATTCGCTCACAGGTTGGTGAATCTCTCTGTTTATTATGCTCTGTTTCTTGTGCTCTGTTTCATGTGCTCTGTTTTTTGCTTTTTTAGATAAAGTTGGTTTCTTTTAATGAACTAGGTGGCTGAGAACAAAAGTTGGAGCGGGGAAGCTTTGCAGAAGTGTCAACTCAAGGCCAAAGATGTGAACTTTCCTTGGGATGAAGAGAAGTATCTGAAGCCATTTTGGCAGGAGGATTCGCTTTTGTACAGCTTTGCAGATGACGAGGAGGAGGAGGAAGGCGAAGAAGAGGGGTTAGACAGAGAGGATTTGATTGAGGATTTGCGGAAACTTGGGGATTTGAGCATTGTTGACGATGAAGCTATAGGGGAAAGCTCAGTATCAAACAATGGCAAATGCAAGGATGTTAGTCTTGTCTCAGACTGCCGTGACCTGGGACAAAGTTCTGCTGATGGTTTGGTAGTCAATGGGAAGGGTAAAGAACCGGGAGTTTGTGATGGAAGGCTGGTTGGTAGGAACATCAGGAAGGTGAATGAAAACTATTTTGGATCTTATAGTTCGTTCGGCATTCACAGGGAGATGATTAGTGATAAGGTAAATGCACTTAACATTTCGGTAATCACGTCAGTATTAAATAAATTGCATATGTGTTAGTCTGTTTCTCAACTGTTAGATTTAATTCCTTTACAGGTTAGAACAGAATCTTACCGGGATGCGCTTTTGAAGAATCCTAGTCTCATGTCTGGCTCTGTTGTAATGGATGTTGGTTGTGGAACTGGAATATTGAGGTGAGTTAGTTGCTATCTCTCTCGCTCTATGTTGGCTATTTCATTCTCTTCAGGAATCATCTCGCTCATTCTAGGTTATTGCATCTAGGTTTTAAGACTATATAGTAAACATGGTGCAATCTTATTTGGGATTTGCATGCAATATCCTAACTTACCCTTTTGCATGCAGTCTCTTTGCCGCTCAAGCTGGGGCTTCAAGGGTAATTGCAGTTGAAGCTAGTGAGAAGATGGCCAAAGTTGCAACTAAGGTTAGTTTTCTCTACTTCCTAAAAAAATCTGTTATTGTTCTATTTCTCAAATACGAATCCTTCCCCTGTTTCTCCAAACAGATTGCAAAGGATAACAAAGTGTTTAATGATAACGAGCACAATGGGGTACTTGAAGTTGCAAATTCAATGGTTGAGGAGCTAGAAAAGACCATAAAGATCCAACCTCAAAGTGTTGATGTGTTAGTCAGCGAATGGATGGGATACTGCCTTCTATATGAGTCAATGCTCAGTTCTGTGCTCTATGCCAGAGATCGGTGGTTGAAGCCTGGAGGTGCTATCCTCCCTGACACAGCCACAATGGTAAAAGAAAAAACTTGATGTTTCCCCTACTGATGTTGTTTCTTCTTCTGAAATCATATTGGTGAGTTTTGGTCCATTTCCTCTCCTTGTAATCAGTTTGTTGCTGGATTTGGAAAAGGCGCTACAAGTCTTCCTTTCTGGGAAGATGTCTATGGCTTTGACATGTCCTCAATTGGCAAGGAAGTTCTTGAAGATACAGCTCGGTTTCCCGTTGTTGACGTTGTAGAGGCGCGTCATTTAGTGACACAGGCTGCACTTCTCCAGGTTTGAAAGCTCAAGTTTTATTTATTTCTGCCAACAACATAAAAAAAGACAAGTTACTTGAATGTTCTATGTTTTTTTTGTTTGTAGACATTTGACCTGGCTACCATGAAGCCGGATGAAGTAGATTTCACAGCAACAGCAACACTGGAGCCCACAGAGTCAGAAACAGAAGCTAGGTTGTGCCACGGTGTTGTGTTGTGGTTCGACACAGGTTTCACTGATAGGTTCTGCAAGGAAAACCCGACCGTACTATCCACATCACCTTACACTCCCCCAACACATTGGTCACAAACGGTCTTGACTTTCCAAGAACCAATCTTAGTGGCACCGGCCTCGGTTCTGTCTGGTGATGATAGAAGAGGAGCTGTTGGAACCAAAGAATGTCCCGCCTCAAGCATTCACCTGCGTGTGAGTGTTGCACGAGCGTCTGAGCACCGCAGCATTGACGTTTCCTTAGAGGCTACAGGGGTGAGCTTAAAGGGTCAGAAGCGTCGTTGGCCTGTTCAGATATTTAATCTATGAATGTGATTGAACCAGCTTGTAAGACTCATTTCCTGCTTTTTTGATCTACTACAAGGATGAGGATTAATTTCCATTTTGCTCAAGATCTTTTCATTAATCAAATTAATATTTCTAAATCACACGGTAATATTAGAACACTAAATTTTGTTTGAAAGGCAAGTTAAGAACACAATGTAAGAAAGAAGCTATCTACTAACGCGTATTAGGGACAAACTTTATTTTGATAAATAAGAAAGAGAAACAATAAAAGGGAACCAATCCGCTCATAGCCTGAGGTGAGGTGATCACTAGAAAGCTCAACATAAAAACATAAACTCTCTAGGAAAAGGATTTACAGATGATAGCCTAACTGAAGAAGACGTTGCAAATAAAAAGTGATATAATCTATGATGAGTCTACTGGCTCGGTTTTAAGGGGTGCACGGATCCAAGATAATGTTTAGTATGGGGCACAACCATTTTCTTATAACTAAGCATATATATACTTGAACAAACTTACACTAATTTCTAATGAAAAAGGAAAAATTAGGGTGGGGCACATGCCACACCCTCTTGTACACTGGATCCGCCCATGGGTGCACCCCCACCTGAAGATGATGCATCGCTTCCATTTTGGTTTTGGGGGCAAAGGCTGTTTCCTACCATGGAATCGCTGACCAGTCCTGCTTCCACGTCAAATTTAAGCGTCCTCTTGCGGTTGGTGCTGCAGCTGCTATGCCACAAAATGAGATATTTATTTATGTGGGATGGTCTTACACATTATGATGCACATATGGAAGAAGCTGCTGAGAGATGCGTTTTTTTAAAAAAAAAAATTACTTGTTCAAGCGGTTGTTGATGGCAGATAGGTCTTTTGAAGGGCTCTGGTAAGCACGTGTGCTCTCTCCAACACACGCATAGTAACTCTTTGAGCTGTGTGAAATAAGAGCATCCATCTGCAAACACACGAGCACACGCAAGGTTTAGCCAAAACAACCTTGTGACCAACCTCTCCTCATGACTTTGCCATATTATGATAAAAGACTTAAATATGTACTACTAGGATATCTACCTTTGATCCCCGAAGAGGAGAAACATAAACATTGTGCACCGCAGATACTTTTTTAGGAGACATGTCTGGAACACTTGGAAACACCGACACCTTTGGTGATCCAGGACAATGACCTGTAAATCCAATATAAGTACAGTCAATTAACTTCAGGTACTTCATTCATGGATAAAGCTCGCACTCTAACCATAACTTAGCATTTCTTAATTACCTTCAGGTTTATTATTGGCCTCCATAGGCTGGTCGTTTTTCACAGGAATTATCTCCACCAGCAATGGCTTTACGGCAGGAATAAATATTTCGTTGTAGAATGTGATAATGTCTACATGATCTGGCCCCACTCTCTGTTACACAAAGTTATTTTCACAAGTTTTAGTCTTCTTCACATACAAAAGAAGACTGTTCAACATGAAGTTAAGGGTGCATATATATTAAATTACCCCTTGACCTTGACGACGACACTGATACGATTCCACATAAACGCTGCGGAAAACTAGTGGCTTACACTGTGGTTGCTTCCTATAGTTGTATATGATTTCCCTGAAGGTTAGGCTCATTTGGGATATCTAGAGGGATATTCATGAGAAAAACAGTGTTAGCGGAAGAGAAGCTAATATAAACCAGACAATATAAAAGTAAGACCATGAATAACGCTGCTCACCTTGGCCACTCCGTAAAAGCAACATAGAATGATCTGGTCAATATGTCGATTAAATAATAGAGAGGTCCGCTGAGTAAGCACATTTTGGAAGAGACGATATACACTCTCCCTTATTTGCTGCGAAAGTTGTAACCTTTCCACCATTCCATTGATTCTGACAGCAGCCAGTTTATTAATCTGGGGAACAACCATCATGGATTTAACATAAGATTAAGACATAAGCCAGCCTAATCAGTACTATCACGTTTTATGTGCTATATAGTTACATCCAAGTCCAACCAAACGATTAATCATAAGTTCTAGTGTATTAGACCAAAGAGTGCATTGACTTACCTTAGTGAAGAAAACGTTGATACCAGTTTCTGCACAAGTTTCCCCACCGCCTCCTGGGATTGGCCGTGTCGGACTGTACACAAATAAATATCCGTAAAGGTAAACTTAACAAGTACATGGATAACTTGGCAGACTTTAGATAAAAAGGAAAAACTAAATCGCCATTAATATTTATAACCAAAATGTACCTAGCAAATGCAGACTGCAACGGAGGTGGCTGCATCTTGGATTTAACGTTGCCAAAGGCCAACAGACGATCCTTGACTGGTGATGTAAAGGAATTGCGTTCAACTAGAATGCTGCGGTACTCTGTACACTGTCTTTTGGGAGATTTTATATCCCCATTTTGTCCTGTGTGTGGTAAGAAAATTACACCATTAATAGCAGGTTCGTAAATGGTGTTTCAACTGCTTTGACTCAAAATTATAGAAATTAAATTACCTGGACAAGTTTCATGCTTTTGGATAGATGGTGCATGATTTAATCCTTCAGAGAAGTTAATAAGAGCTGCAATTGCATCTAGAGACGGCATCGGTTCAGCTAGCAATCCGAGCCGGTTGATCTCCAATGCAAGCAATGGCTTGGCAACAATCAGAGAGTTGTACATTGAAGAGCCTTTCTCCCAAACCATACTCTCGAGAAGCCGTTCCTCAAGTGAGTTCAGATGCCGTCTCAACTCTCTTGGTAGAGAATCCTCGTGTCTGATGAAACTCTCTATAACCTTGCAGAGATCAAAGGCTGTGATCCCAGTCCTCTCAAGAACCGCCGGGAACAGCATTGTAATGGATTTGTGTGTGGCCAGAACCAGTTCAGCTGAACAAGCCAGCATGCATCTATGGAACCTCTCATTTGTCAACAGAGAGTTTAAGTTATTCGCATGCAGAATCTGAGCTTCTGCTTTACACATCGCCTCAAGAACTCTGTAGTATAACTTCAAAGCTTCTAATCTTCGCTGTTCCGCCCATATGTCATCCATCAGGTTAACAGGTTGTAAATTTCCGCCTGCACATCGGTTCCCAAGGGAGCTATTTGGAAAAATAGCTTCCAATATCACATGTGCTCTTCGTGTGATATCCGTTGTTATATCCCTATCACAGGATTTGAGGAACTGTTCCAACCCAGGAGAAGGTTTTGGCAGAAGCGGGCATATAACAGTCCTGAGCCATTTGGCAGTTGTCATTGCGGTGCTTACTGGTGTTGATGTCAACTTGATGGCACCGCTAATGATATTTGTCTTAGCAGCAGGTGACTTTTGAGGAGAGAGTGGAGTTATAAACGTCCTCGCAGGTGAGCTCAAAGAATCAATCTTCCTCTTAACACCAGTAATATTTACAGCTCCTGCAGATAAGCTTCCAGATCCGAGTAAGCTTTCCTCTTCATTAATGAACAGCCTCTCATCCAGTTCGCCTTTGTTGCAGACTGCATCATCGTAATCTTTTTCAAGTGTGATCAAGCTAGTTGAGATGGATGTCTCATCCAGTAAATCCTCAAAGTAGGTCAAGCCACCTGGAAATGAATTTGAAGAACAATCAGTTTAACGTTTCAATCAACTCATATGGCTTTGTGAAAGGAAAATGTCCTTAAACCAACCTGGGTTAATATTATTTAGCTTGCCAACTTTGCACGTATATGCTGAAGATGGCTTCTTCTTCAATATTGTTTCTATCAAATGATTTGCCTTGTCCATTGTTTTCCTCAACTCATCTTCTGAGGCGTCATATATCTTGCAAAGTGATGCAACCAAGTCTATCTCTTTGTCACCTATCTTAACTGATATTCAAAACAGAAAATGAGGACATAGAATATTTATTCATCGCCGCCATTGTTACCTGAATAAGAGAAAATAAACACTTACCAAAACGTGAAGAGTCTTGGATGCTGAAATTTCTAAACCGACAAGGGACGTGTATGATTAAAATAGCCTGATATCGAAATGAAAAATTAGCCTATACTTATACACATTTCAAGAATGAAATTTCTGTCGAGTAATAGAGTACTAACAAAGTAACAAGACTAAAATGAATAATGGACAACGGAGTACTACTTCAAAGGTAGTCACTAACCAATATAGAAACTAGGCCATTGGTGCATGTCACAAGGTCTTTAAACCGACTAAAAGCATGGTTTCGGAGTGCCAAAAAGAGTAACCACCCAAAACGGTAACTATCTGGCAAATAACTTGCAGAGTTTGCTGAGGTCATTTCTGCGTTTTCATCGTATGTCAAGAAGAACTCCCGGTACCCACGTTTGTAGTATCTGTTACCAAAAATAGGCAAAAAAAACGTTAGACATACAAGGACAATTCACTAGATCTATTCACATGAAATTCTAAATCTAAATAATATTCAAGCTCTCTTTTGTTTATTGCATAATGAGAGTTTTCTTCTGGGATTCAGGTATTACAATTGTGTCTATGTCAACCATTATCATGCCAAAGAACAGGAAAAATGACAAAACAGGTGCAGCACAGGAGGGAAACTAAACTCACTTGCTTAGTAGGCTAAGATGCACAAAGTTCGCTTGCAGCTCCTTTGCCTAGCAATTAAATATTAGGAAAAAAGGCAACACAGGTTAAGAGAAGTAGTAAATCTTAGCAGTGATGAATTATATAGAAAGAGCTTAGGCTGAACCTGAAGTCTGTTCTCCCAGTCTGCACCATAAAGCTCACGAAGCACAGGACCAGCCTTGACCACAAATTGAGGCAACTCTTTAAAGAAATCCACAATACTGAAACAGAAACAAAGAATATAATCAATACAAAGTAACAAGAAAATGTAAAACTAGGGATGAATTGGGCATTAACGTACTTGAGCTTTAGAGCCCTCAGTATCTGACATAGATTAAACCCATTAGCACCAGAAACAGACTGACCGTCCACTTCATTTCTCACAGTAAGCATCTTCACTGAGTAGAGAACAAACGCAAACCAGAACCTCTCTACTTCCTCCCGCTAATAACCAGAATAACAAAGACTTATTAGTCATAGTAAAACCATACTCTTAAACCAACAAAAGGAGAAGAAAACAAAAAAAAAAAACAGAAATTTCACCGTTCCATTTCCAATGTTAGCCATGTTTGCTGAAAAAATCGGTTTGGTTTCGGTAAACAACTTCAAAGCTTCATCGCAAATGCTCCCTTCAAGAGATAGAACTTTCTGCAAATAAGAAATTAATTAATTGGGATTAGAGCTATAGCTATATCTTCAAATCATCATCTTCAGTGGTAACCTCGCATAAGTCCAAGAGAGTTGCTTCACTTCTTTTCCCATTGGGGTCAATGGGTGGGGTCACTGGTGGCTGAACTTCTTCCATGCTCGTGTCAGCTCAAGCTGAAAAACATGAAAAAATTAAACCTAATTGCTCTTACCAATAAATAAAATAGAGAACTTTATCAAAGCACATTGAACCACATCACATAGGAAATAAAACTCGCAAATTCCCCAATACTAGTCTCGTTTTCGATAAAGTTTGGATTTTTTTTCAGGACAAGACTAGTCTCGATGTCGGAATTGAAGAGCGAAACATCAATTAACAAAAATTAAGAAGCCAGAAAACAAAATTCAAAACCCAAAAGGATTATACGAAAGAGGGAAAGATCTTACATTTTGTTTTCTGTATCACAGATCCCAAAAAAAACGAAGAATCTCTGGTTAATAAAGCTGAGCAGGAGAAGATCCAGCTTTTAAGAACTCCCTCTCTTCAAAATCAACGAATTAAAACAGAAGAAACAGTGAGTAAAGGACAGATCTCCGTCAGTTTTCCCTCTCTTCTGACTCTCTCTCTCTTTAGACTGTGGGGTATATGATTATGCGGCAAGCCCTAGAAAAGTACATATCTTGCGCGGGAAAAACAATACCAAGTATACATACACATGCTTATACAACTATATACGCGCGCTTTTGACCACTGAGATCTCGACACGTGCCCCTCTTTGACCCCGACTTACCGCCAAAAACTTACTTACTGTTGCGTGAAACGCGAAGAGGGAGGGAAAGATTCGCCGTTACGGCGAGGTTAAAACAAACGGCGTGGGACATTACGCCGTCTACGTTTCGTGATCGCGACAAAGCCTCGTGAGTGTTACGTTGGGACCCACACTGTACGACGGCGTTCTCATTTTTTATTACTTTTTATTTAGCACGGCGCCGTTTTGATTATGTCTCGTAGAAAATTACACTGTTTGGTTGCAAGATAGAAGTATATCCTATTCGTGGATTGATTCAGATTCGATAAAGTCTGCTCGTTATCATTGACTGTGGATTGAGAGTGGATACACTGTCACACCACCTAACCAGAGACTCAGATTTTTTTTTTTAATCCAACAAAGCTCATGGCTTCACCATCTGATCAAACGGCGAAGATAATCGATGGAAAGGCGATTGCTCATACCATCCGATCAGAGATCGCCGAGGAAGTTCGCGATCTATCTGAGAAACACGGCAAGGTTAGACTCACTTTATATCAATTATAGTCATTTTCATGGTTTTAGCACTGTTTAGGATCCAAAGGAACGATTTTTAACTGCTCTAGAGAACCAGTGTCTGAATGTTGAGATGTGTCTCTGTCAGTACTCAGTATAATACCTCTCTCCTTAACCGAACCGTGTTTGATCATTATAAGATGATTGAAATATTAAAACTTTACTTTTATGTTAGATTTAGTATTTAGCGTCTAGTTCAGTTGAATCATTTGAAACTGCGTCTGGTTCATGAATGAAAGCTTTTAACTTTTGTGTCTACTCTTAGTATTCACTTGGTTTGCTGGATCTTGACCAGCCTGTATTACCTTAACTATATCATACATATGGTGTGTTTAGTTTATATGGTTTGTTATTGTAGCAAAAGGTTTAGAATTTGTTTGTTCCTATGCTTCAACTGAGTCTGATATTTTACCTTCGAGCAGGTCCCAGGACTAGCGGTTGTTATAGTTGGGGGACGGAAAGATTCGCAGACTTATGTTACTATGAAGAGGAAAGCGTGTGCTGAGGTTGGGATCAAATCAGTTGATGTTGACCTACCAGAGGATGTTTCCGAAGCTGATCTTATAACCAAAGTTCATGAGCTCAATTCAGATCCGGACGTCCATGGTTAGCAACAAATGCTTAATTTTCTTTGCCTCAGTTTATCATTTATTCTTTAACTATGAATGTACTTGGATTTTACAGGTATATTAGTTCAACTCCCATTGCCGAAACACATTAATGAGGAGAATGTTTTAAGTGCAATCAGCATTGATAAAGATGTAGATGGCTTCCATCCTCTCAATATTGGTAAGCTTGCCATGAAAGGTAGAGAACCCCTCTTCCTTCCATGCACCCCTAAGGTACTTGCTCCAGTCTCTTTCAAGAAACCATCTGGTTATTAGTTGAAAATCTGCTTTAGTGAGGGGGTGATTTGTTTGTGCGCAGGGATGTTTGGAACTCTTAAAGAGAAGTGGCATAACGATAAAAGGGCAACGAGCTGTTGTAGTAGGCCGGAGCAACATTGTTGGATTACCCGTTTCGCTTCTGTTGCTCAAGGCTGATGCTACTGTCACAACTGTACATTCTCACACCAAAGATCCTGAGGCTATCATACGGGAAGCTGACATCGTTATTGCTGCAGCCGGACAAGCCTGCATGGTGAGTTTTTGTTAAGACATTTTCATTTTGTCTTTGAGAAGATTATACAGTCTAGTTCTTGTAGATCATAACACACTTGGTTTTGCATTTCAGATTAAGAGCGACTGGATTAAGCCAGGGGCTGCGGTGATCGATGTTGGAACCAATGCAGTCAGCGACACGAGCAAGAAATCAGGATACCGGTTGGTTGGAGATGTGGATTACGCAGAAGCTTGTAAAGTTGCAGGCTGCATAACTCCGGTCCCTGGTGGTGTAGGACCAATGACAGTGGCAATGCTGCTGAGGAACACCTTAGACGGCGCCAAGCGGGTCATTGGCCAGTAAGCATATCCTACTGTATCTTATATATGAATCTGGAATTTCTCCATTTTCCAAATATGTTCTTCTGATGACATTATTCCACTCAAATAAATTGAAGCTCGCATGCCCTTTAAATTGTTTGTTTCCCGCAAATTTGTACAAAACATAAGGTTTAGCATCACTTTAATAAAAACATATTTGTGTCATTGTCTGCTTTGATTCAAAATCATGTACAGTATTCATTGAAAGTCTTGTGTAGTTTGTGTATATGATCTCATTTCACAACGATTTACAAACTTACGTTATCAAGTCAAGCTGCTCAGTGTAAGGCAAATTGTAAATATCGTGGATGCTACAAAGACATCTTGAAACTCCCATCTTATGTAGAGACACTCTAAGTCTACCTGAATAGGTACTTGAAAGGTAGAATCACGGAGACGCCGGCGCACATTCTTGTCATCTAAGAATCTGAATCTCGAAGCAGTAATATTTCTTCCACATTCTTCACTACCCAATACCAAAAAGGGAAGTTTGATAGCAAGAGTTGCGGAAAGATCAGCAGAACAAGTAATGAATATAGACTGGATGTTTGAATCTACTTCAAGCACATTGGATTGAATGTCATCAACCTTGTAAGTCTTGGGCCTCAGCCCATTAAGCCTCTTTGAGTTGAAAGACGGCTGGATACCATATTTTCCAAGCATATACCCTTTGCCTGGATAACGCCGACGTGCCATTCTACCGCTTATCACATGCCACGTGTAAGTCTCCCCACAAACACTTCGCCACGTGTTAGCTAGATATAAGCTAGGCAAAGACACGTTTTCTATTACCCAAAATGACTAATTTATCCTCTAACCACCGCGTTATCCGCTCATTGCTTGAGAAGGTCATTTCCGGAATGTTAAGCAGACAGGAAAGCAGTGGAGTACAGGTGGTCCAATGAGAAGAGAGGTTTAGATGGAGGAGAGATCTGAGCCACAAATCTCGTCTATGAATTCTGAGCCACGAAAACAAGATCTGCACCACGCGCTCACTGCACCACGCGCTTCTTTGATTGCTCTGCTCCTCTCTGTCTCTCTTACCTCCTCGGAAGTTGAAACAATACAGAACACAACAAATTAGTCTCCTCTCTCTCTTTGGTTTTTTCTTACTTACAGGTGAAGACAATCCAATCCAAAGCTTCTCTCTTCTCTCTTAATCTGAGTTTCTGGTTTGTCTCATAATCAAAACATATCTCATCGGTTCATTGAAAGTGAGTTCCTTTATCTGTTTTTACTCGATGTTTAGGTTTGTTCTCTCATGGGTTTCTGAAAGTAGTTAGCTTTTTGTTTGTTATTATGACAGATCTATCGATCATGGATTGTTATACGGGAATGAAGTTCGAAGAGCTTATTGTGCCTAATTATCAAGAATTGTCATCAGAGACATACCCATCTAACGGTATGTGGGGTGGGTGGAACATGAACTCCCCTGAAGCTGCAGAGAAGTGTTTCGGTTACGATGGTTTTAATGGCCAGATGGGTATGAGAACGAGTGAAGAGGAAGAAGAAGAAGAAGCGTCCGAGATATCAAAGGCTTTGTACGGTGCTTCTTCACTTCATGATTTCGAAGGAATCGAACAGATGGATGATATATTCTTGTAAAGCCTCCTTCTTTCATCATTAAATAAGTGTCTTTGTCATTTACTCATTTTAAATTTGCAGATTCTTATGTTTTGTGTGTCTCTGTGTGTGTGTTTTCCGGTTTTACTGAAGAAGTTCAATTTTGGAGGATGTTCCAGGGAGTGATGGAGATGTTCATCTAGCTTCCAGCAGCAATAACAGTGTTGGATCTTCCTCTATGTATAGTGGCAGGGATGTTCACATGTTCCATTGTCATGACATGCCTCTAAAGGTACGAGATTTGTCTCCAAAGTTGACTTTTCTTACATTTTTATTAAATTGAAACTGATGATCTATGCTGGTTTTACTGTTACTTTTAGAGATCCTGATGTTAAAGCCTGAGATCCCTCTATTTGTTTTCTTTGTGGTTAAAAGGAGGAGGCTCCATTTACGATCTCGGATCTGTCTGAAGAGAACATGTTAGATTCACAGTATGTGGATGAACTGTCTTCTGAAGAACTCGTGTTACAAGATCTGCAGAAAGCTTCTGAAAAGGCGAGTTCCCGTTTACAATGGACCTGTTTTGTGAAACTTTGATCTGGTCTTTAGAAAAACGAACTAAGTGTTTGTTTTCTCTCATTTTAGTTAACTGATGAGACACGAAAGTGTTTCCGAGATACGTTTTACCGGCTCGCAAGAAACTCACAAGAGAAGTTTAACACCAACACAGAAGAGTTCTATACGCAAGCATCCAGATATGCTTATGGTGATAATACCAGGTATAGCATCAGGTCTTCTTCTTTTTTATTTCTAATCCAGACATGAAATGAGATTAATATCTGTGTTCATAGGATAGAAACTGATCAGAGTGACAGTTATCTGATTGCAGGATGAGTAGAGAGGAAGAGATTGAATCAGAAACAAACTCGATCGATAGAGCTGTCGCAAACCTCACATATAACAAGATGGATTCCAACATAAGCAACTTTCCTCTATCTGAAAGAGTACAGTAGCTTATGTTGTTGGATCAAGATCAAACATTCTCGTCTCTACATCTTCTTATATGAAGTCTTTTGTTACTACATGTGTATATTTGCGTGTATATAAGATGACTTTAATGTTGCAAACTTCAGTTTTGATCTGTCTTGAAAGAATCTGGTTCTTTTTACTTCCTGCAGTAAGTTTCTGTTTTTACTTTAGTAGTGTGTGACAACAATGCTTAATGGCTGTAAACTTGATGTGAGAAAGAGTGCGTGTTTCAATAATTCAGAAGCATTTGTTCAACAATAACCAGCATAGCATGAACTCAGAAAAACATAAACTTCTTGCTGGGCTTTAACTGAGTAATCGAGAGAGTTAAACCAGCCATCGCATAGCATGAACGCAAATCCAAGAAAGAAAGAAAAAGGATTTTTAGTGATTTAAACACCTAACTATTTTTAGATCGGAAGAAAAATCCTCAACAATTTTTTTATATTTTTAAACCCTCAGCTGAATTAACCCCTCTGTTAAAAATTTTGTCCAAAATAGACGGAAACCATTAATCTAAAACACTGAGTTTCACTAAAAATCAAAACGACATGTAGTTCCCCCAAAACAACATGCTTTTTGACCTAAAACAATATGCTGTGCGACGCCGTTTAATAAATTGAAAAAAAAAAGAACTTACGCCTAACTCGAACCCGAGTTCATAGATTTCATAGCTAAGTCATATGCCGATTGGACTAGTTTAGTATACTAGTTCATTTCCACATCTTTGTTTATTAATTGTTTTTAATCCATCTAATTTCATATCACAAAGACGATTCTTCTTCTCTTCCACTTTAGCGCGTCTCCTCGCCGTACCTCTCCTTCTCCCACTGATTTCCACAGGCTCTGCCTCCGCTACCACTATAAGATTACAGCTTATCGGTAATGGTCATACCTCTGCATCCAGACCCTTCTTTTTTAACTACACATCTAGTTTGGCCACATGTTAAAATTTTGTATCATCTTTGAAAATATCAAGAGTATTCGATCTGGGGAAATAGATCCACGAAATCGATTATATTGACAAAGGGCTGAAATGAGTTTACTTCCAAATTCATAACTGTTACTTGATCAAAAACAAAAACTGAAGCTATTCAATCTGAATCAGATGACTGCGAGTTCAAGTAACATGAAGTTGAGACTTTGCAGAATCAAATGAATTAAAAAGAATAAAAACGCACGGATATATCTATTAACAATTATTCTTTACTAGCCGAAGTGGTGAATGATTTTCTAAAAATATTAGAGGACCAAGGTTCGAACTTAGGTGAACCCTTTCTTTTTTGGTTAAACGATGTCGTTTACTGTTTTAAATAAAATTTATGTCGTTTTTTTTATTTTAATGAAACACAGCGTCTTAGGTTAACGTTTTCCATCCATTTTAGATAAAATTTCTAACGGAAGGGTTAATTCATTAACAAAATATAGTTGAGGATTTAAAAACATAAAAAAAATAGTTGAGGGTTTTTCTTCCGATCTAAAAATAGTTCATGGTTTAAATCACTAAAAATCCAAAGAAAAACTGAAGAAAGGAGCGATGAATGTACTAAAAGGTTTTTAAAAAGCAATGGCATCGTCTGATTTTACTGCATCCACTTCATAAACTAGCTACTCATTCTTAGGCACTGGTATTCTAAATCCCCCTTCTCAGCACACGTGTTAATCATCACGTCCAGTGCAAGAAAAACAAAGACAAACCAATAAAGGCCTCATATAATCCATTTCAAAAGAAAGAGACAACGCTTCACAGTATCAAGTTTTAAATATTCAACATAAGAAACAAACTAGTCATGAACTTGCGCTGACAATTCATAGTTTGAGACAGATGTTGCGTGGCTGTTTCAAAACCGTCGATGTGTTAACATCAAAGACTGAAGAAAGTCTGAAAGATTTGTAGTATTTGCTTCCAAGACTCGCCAACCAAAACACACCTAACATAATGTTTTGGACTATTACATTTCGCAGTTTGACCTGGACTCTTTTAGCGGCACACACAACTTCAGGACTACAACTTTGAATATGAATAACATCCATCTCATCTCAAATTCAACCGAACGCGAATCAAGAGAACAAACATCACTCCGATTTAACTCTTCTTTCAACGTCCAACGTCCTTAAGCTCACCATCATATAATCATCAACATTAAAAAACTTGCATATGCATTTACTTAGAACAACAACAACAAACTCACTCCAAAGTAAGATCCTTTCCTTTGAATTGTTCAATTCTATGAGAGTATACATTACATAGACATTACAAAAGCATACACCTTTCAATCACAAAAGCAACGTTCCCACATCATCTCAAGTCCCTTTTTTTTTATTAATCCTTAGGCCAGACACTAACCTTCTCCTTCTCAATCTTGACATACATAGCAGAAACAGCCGCCATGAAATAGATCTGAAGCCACACCACAGACGGCGTGTGGTAACTCAACAAACTCTTCCCCGTCGCCAGCTCCACCAGAAGCAACGCCACCAGCCCTAGCCCCGCCATCCTCCCGTTAAGCCGCTCGGTGTAAGGGGTAAACCCCAACTCCACTTTCAACCCACCCGATACCGGCTCCTTCAGACTAACCGGCGGCAAGTAAAGTCCCGAGCTTTTTGATGATCCCCCGGCTGCTGAGGAGGACCCTTTCTTCGATTTCCTCACCTCTGCTTTCTTCCCCGTCCCGCTTCGGTACCTGAGACGGATGTTCGAGAGACGTGACTCGAACTCATCGGAACTTTCGGTTGGGGTTGAGTCGGGTTGTGTAGTGTCTTCCGTTGATTCCACGTCAGTGGCGCGGACGGTGAAGAGCTGCTTTGAAAAAGCGTGAGGCTTTCGGGTTGAGAGAGAGTGTAGAGATGGGAAAGGGGTTGTGATGCGTAGAGGTGTTGTCGCCATTTTTTTGTTTGTTCAGAGCTTCGTGTCTGCTTCTTCTATCTCTCACTCTCCTCCTTCGCCTTTCGGATAAGGAATTAATATTTCTTTTTTTTTGTATTTTTTTTACAAGTACATTTCAGTGTGTGGTACTCATTTCCCTGGAAAGTTTAATAGGTTAATGGTGATTGGTGAACATCCACTCACCTCTAGATCAAAGCCGGAAAGTATTTTATTTCAATCGTTACAGTCTGTAACTACTTACTAAAAAATCAGTACTATATCATCAACAGATTCAAAAAGCAAGTTTTAATAAAGTATTTTTTGTTTTTTTTTATTATATATTTTCTACAAATATCAACATTTTGTGAGTCACATTTCCTGGAAAGTTTAACAGGTTACTGGTGATTGGTGAACAATAACATCCACTTAACTCTAAAGCAAAGGGAAGTATAGTATATCTCAATCGTCACAGTCTGTAACTTGCTAAAGAAATAGTATTATCACTAACATATTCAGAAGCCAAGTTTAAACTCTTAGAGCTATAACAATTATCGCCTAAATTCAAACTCTTAGAGTGACTTTATCAGTGGACTACTAGTAAGAGCATTTACCTTTATTTTTACTCTAAAACAAAAACATATTATTTTACTCTAAAACAAAAACATATTATTTCTCTATATTTAAAGAAAGTAATAGCATTTTCTGTTTCTAGAAATGTTATTTTATTTATATGTATTAGAGTAAATATTTTAGTATGTATTATTGCCTATTGGATTCTTTTATTTTAGGAAAAATATAGAAATAAAATGGAGCTAATTGGAAAAATGATAGTCTACTCCAGAGTGATATGACAATTATTATATGTACAAGACACAAGTTGGAGTTGCCAAGTTGGAAATAAGTTTTCCAAAAACTTTGTATGTCCTACACTGAAGTACGTGGAAAGTCTGCGAACCCACAACTTAAAGGGCCATTTCATAAAACATACAAAGCTTGGGATTAGTTTTAATTAAATAAAAAGGAGAAAAGAAGCAAATATTCTAATGGATTTGACCACATGGAGATGAGAGTCTTCCTTTTCCATCTAACCTTCTTCTCACTTTCCCATCTCCTTTATTCTATCTCTCTAGCTTTCCCCAATTACATCTCTCAACACAAACACAGCAAACATCTTTCTTTCTTTCTTTTCTCTTGTAGCTTCGAGCTTCACTCATGGCTACCTCATCCGTTCTAGATGGTAATTCTAACACACATCTCTCTAGACATTTCAGCAGCAGTCACGATCTAGAATCTTGATTTATTGAAAATAAAAATCTTTACTTTATTTGTTTTTATGTTGAGCTGGAAACTTGTTAGTTTTTAAGCAGCCCTGAATATTATTCTCTTCGCAAGTTTGGCAGTTGATTGATTATTTGCGTGATTGTCGGAAAAGAATAATTCAACCGTTTTCAGACATACTGATCTTCATGGTCCCCGAGTCTTGTCTGTAGAACACCAAACCAACCACATGCCTATTCACTTATGAACTCTATTATTTTATTTAAATCCAAATTGATTTAAACTTGATTGACGCGAATCATTCAATCTCTGTCACACAGATGTGTGTGTATATTTATATTCAAGATCTACTAGGTCGTTGAACTGAAGTTTTTTTCTTCTTCAGGAGACATAGATATGGAAAAAGGAGGAATGATTCTACAGGCAAGTGACTCTCAAAACCCTATCCTAGATCCTTCACCAACACCTTCACCCTCCGCAACAGCCACCGCACCAGCTTTGGTTCTGTCCAACTCAGGCAAAAGAATGGATCAAGCAGGCAAAAAGAAGTACGTCAAGCAAGTCACGGGTCGTCACAACGACACCGAGCTTCACTTAGCTGCTCAGCGCGGCGATTTGGCAGCTGTGCAGCAGATTCTCAAGGACATTAACTCTCAGATGGAAGGCACTCTGAGCGGGGAAGAGTTTGACGCTGAGGTCGCGGAGATAAGGGCTTCGATTGTGAACGAGGTGAATGAGTTGGGCGAGACTGCGCTCTTCACTGCTGCTGATAAAGGTCATCTTGATGTTGTCAAAGAGCTGTTGAAGTATTCGAGTAGAGAGAGTATTGCTAAGAAGAACCGTTCTGGTTATGATCCTCTTCATATTGCTGCCATTCAAGGCCATCATGGTAATGCTCCTCCTCACCTCTTTGATTGGCTATTTTAGTCCTGCAGTTTAGTTTTTAATTTTCTTACCTAAACTAACCAAAGTTTTTGGTTTCAATTATATTTCGGTTAAAATTTTGGATAAAATCAGTTAAACACGTTACACGGGTAACTTTGGTTAATTCGGTTCAAAATTTGATTAATTCAGTTAGTTCGGTTCCAAAATTTTGGATAATTTCTGGTTTTTTGGTTCATTCGATTCGAAATTTTGGTTAATTTTTTTTTTAAGAAAACAAACGAATCGATTACCGAACCGAAAACTACTGAAAGTTTTTTTATAAACCGACTTACTCGAACCAAACTAATCGAAATTTTGGATCACGGGTTCGGTTCGGTTGAAAATCCTTTTGAATATGTGAATAATTACAAATGGTTGTTTCTTGCAGCTATTGTTGAGGTCTTGCTGGATCATGATGCGACGCTTAGCCATACATTTGGACCATCGAATGCAACTCCGCTTGTGTCTGCAGCTATGAGAGGCCATACCGAAGTTGTGAACCAGCTCTTATCCAAAGCTGGGAATCTGCTGGAGATCTCTCGGTCTAACCACAAAAATGCACTGCATCTAGCTGCAAGGCAAGGACATGTAGACGTCATCAAAGCTCTGCTCGCCAAGGATTCTCAGCTAGCGAGAAGGGTTGATAAGAAAGGACAAACTGCTCTCCACATGGCTGTAAAAGGACAGAGCTCAGAAGTGGTGAAACTGCTTCTTGATGCAGATCCCGCCATTGTCATGATGCCTGACAAGTCTTGTAACACGGCGTTACATGTTGCCACCAGGAAGAAACGAGCAGAGGTAAGGGTGTGATTTCATTTTGGTACTTTTTTACTCGTGGTGCTCACATATTGGCATGTTCTTGCAGATTGTAGAACTGTTGTTGTCACTGCCTGATACCAACGCCAATGCTCTAACCAGAGAACGCAAGACAGCGCTTGATATTGCGGAAGGGCTTCCACTCTCGGAAGAATCTTCATACATAAAAGAGTGTCTTGCTCGCCGAGGGGCGCTTAGAGCGAACGAGCTTAACCAGCCGAGAGACGAGCTGAGAAGCACCGTCACGCAAATCAAGAACGACGTTCATATCCAGCTCGAGCAGACCAAGAGAACGAACAAGAACGTGCACAACATTTCCAAAGAGCTCAGGAAACTCCACAGAGAAGGGATCAACAACGCGACCAACTCGGTAACCGTTGTGGCTGTGCTGTTCGCTACCGTAGCTTTCGCTGCTATATTCACGGTGCCTGGAGGAGACAACAACGATGGATCAGCGGTGGTGGTGGGGAGAGCATCGTTCAAGATCTTCTTCATCTTCAACGCGATAGCACTGTTCACTTCCCTGGCGGTCGTGGTGGTCCAGATCACGTTGGTGAGGGGAGAGACGAAAGCTGAGAAGAGGGTGGTGGAAGTAATCAACAAACTGATGTGGTTGGCGTCCATGTGTACTTCTGTAGCGTTTCTTGCATCGTCTTACATAGTGGTTGGGCGTAAGAACGAGTGGGCGGCTGAGCTTGTGACGGTGGTTGGTGGTGTGATCATGGCTGGTGTTCTTGGGACAATGACTTACTACGTGGTGAAGTCGAAGAGGACGAGGTCGATGAGGAAGAAGGTTAAGAGTGCTCGCAGGAGCGGTTCCAACTCGTGGCATCATTCAGATTACTCGAACTCGGAAGTTGATCCTATTTTTGCTATCTGATGATGATGCAATGAAGATATAATAATCATGTAAATATATTTGGTTGAAGAGGGCTTAGACTAGACGGTTTTGTGTATGAAAAGCCTGAACATCAATTGGCAAACACAATTTGTCACACAACGTTGTAAAACACTGCTCAACTCATTATATGCCAAATTTCAGTTAACAAATTGTATTTTAGGAAAGAGAATAGCTCAGGGTGGATGTATATATATAAGTGAGAGACTCTTTCTCTGGTTGGAAAATCTTTTGTGTTATTGATAATCACTTGAACTCTTGATGCTAAATTAGAACCAAGATTAGGGGCTGCGTACGTTCTCTATGTCCAAATCAAGTTAACACCACACATGGCCACTACTAATTTACACTGAAAGGAGAGCACTCCCAGGGCAAGCAACATTAGGGTGCTACTTCCACACAGTATGATCCAATAAAACCCAAAAAAAATGATGCAAGCTTGGTTTATAAGGGCAATTCTCATTCTAACAAGTCACTACTGTTCAGAAGTAGTGGCAAACACAACCATAGGATAAGATTGTCTAAAAAAAACTTGAGAACTTGCAGACAAAGCCATGGAACTTAAATCACTGTAAAAGTAGCTACTAGCTTCAAGGTATCCAATTCAAAACAAAACTAGTTTGCAAGGAAGTCTAAGTTAGATTCTAGCATAGTTTACCTGAACCGTGTTAGATTCTGCAGTATCAATCATTCAACCGGCAATAGAAATTCTGCAGTATCATCATTGCCGCAGAAGAGGAACTATCAAGTCTACTAACTATTATTTAACCGTTGGATCAGCCAATTCACTTCAAACAAAAACCACAGTACAAGACGATAAATCTCAATCCAATTGCAACACAAACCAGAAACACTGGTCTGAAACTCAAGTTCAAATTTTTATTTCTGACAAAAATACAATCTTTGATCCAGAATAACAAAACACAAAAGATGATTTCTTTATCAGCTTACTGATAAATTAGTCTATGCAGCAGCACTCTCAGCCTCCGATGCAGCTGGTGCCTCCAAAGTATTCACCAGATCCAACCCGGGCCAATGCAAAGCACCAAACACCATCCCATACACATCAGCCCGAGACGGCATCGTTTCAATAACCTTATAATCCTGAGGAGCGTACAGCTTCTCCTCGAACACAGCCCCGCCCAAGTTATTATCAAACAACTTCTTCTCCTTCTGGAAATTGACGAACGTCTTCAACGCGGCGGGGATGTCTTCGGTCTGAACGAAGATCCAGGCGTTCATCCCCTTCATACACGGCTTCAGAGACTCCCATTTGGTCCCTTCCAGGGCCTTGAAGACCAGAGTGTTCTTGGCCACGAGGAGCTTCGTGTTGCTGTTCTCGCGGAGGATCCCGCGGAGCTCCTGGAGCTGCTTGACGGTGAGGCCGTTGTAGTTGATTCCCGTGATGAAGTGGCAGTTCTGGAGGTTGAGCTTCGTCTTGCCTGCGACGAGGAGGGCTCTTCTGAGGCTGGACATCGCTTGAGAGAGATGATGATGCGAAATGAGAGAGGAAAGCTAGGGTTCAGATTCGGAGAGAGGTTTTACACTTGGTTTGGTTTCGGTTCAGATTCGGTTCAATTCGACATTTTTCTGAACGGTTATCAGTTCAGTTCGTAATCTAAAAAGAAGAAAAAAAAGATCGAATCAACTGAACTAACCATTAATTTAGAACTGAGCTAATCAAATTAATGAAATATATCTAAATTTTAACTAAACTAAACTAAAATCTGATCGAAAACATTAATTTCAACTTTGTTTAGGTCAAGTTGCGAACTATACGATTAAACTAAATCTTATTCTACTAAACATGAGTATTAGGTTTTAATTTTAAAAAACATAACTAGATTTTGACCCGCCCTCGAAAGGGCGGGTTTTCTTTTGTTGTTTTTCAAAATAAAAATTGATAATTCTTTGTTTTAATTATGTTAAGTGTGACATGATCAAGTTGCAATTATGCGGTTTGTTATAGTGTGTACAGTATCACGAAAATTAAAATGCATCACACATCCGTTTTACGTTTGTAAATAAATTAAACAATGGTTGTATCTAGAGCTGGCTTCGCGGATCAACTCGTCCCACCCGCCCCGCCAACCCGCGAGTTGACTAATTTTTTTTCGACTCAAAATTACGACCCGCATGACCCGCGAAGATAGATTCAAAACCCGCACCCCCCCCCATATTTGCGGATAACCCGCAGGTAATATAAATTTTAATAAAATATTTTAATGATATTTTAATATTTTTTGTAATAAATAATTAAAATTATATATTTATAATTAAAATTTTATGATTTTATTATATTTTATATATGTATTACGAAAATATGTTTTTTTTGAAAAATAAAAGTGAATTATTTTTTTTTGCGAGTTAGCGGGTACCCGCGATTCAAATTCGGCCGATCCGCATCCGCTCCGCTTAAAATTCACTCGACCCGCACCTGCATATTGAATTTTTCAAATTTGCCGACCCGCATCCGCCTCCAGCAGGTCAAACGGTGCTGACCTGCGGGTAAAAACTCAAATTCTCAATTGTAGTTGTATCCAAAATTCATATTTGGGCTATTATATTATTTTAAATAATTATAAATGATATAAAATATTGTTAAACATGTAAAATGGTCAATAATATTTTTATTTAAGTTTTATTCCTGCGAATTTGTAAAATTTCAATTTCTAATATCAACTTTTTAAAATTATTGCAGACTTTAATTTATGTTATTAAAAAATTTATGAGATATGAAATTGATTATATAAAAACATAATTCATATAGTTAGGCCCAATTGAAATAAGCCCACAAAACCAAAAGACAACAATACCATTAATGAATTTTGTTAGTTAGTCATATTATTAAGGGTATTTTTGGAAGATTTCAACATTTCATTAAGGGTATAATTTAGGAATGATTGAGCTTTAATAGTATTGATTGGTAAAAAAAAATCATATGCATTAGATGAAACTAGGGAAAACGGCCAATTCCACCAAGAACTTTACCTCTCCGTTGTTTTCATACACGAATCACCAGATCAAATCAAAACCACCACAAACTAATTCTTTTTTTTTTTTGAATTTCAACCATAAACCTTTTCAATCTGGTTAATTGTTACATAATCGAATCTGATTTCGGTTTATCTAGCTTCGAGTGATGATATGGCACACACGAGCCTGTAATAGGTTTGGTTGGTTTAATGTCAAACCATTTTAAAATAATAAAAAATAAAACTAGTTTTGTCATCTTAACTCAACACATATTTGAAGAAAAAAATTAAGGTTTGTCGTTATTCACATAAACAAAACGAAGAAGAAGGAGGAAAAGAGAAGTCACATGGGAGACTGAAAAAAAACAGAGGAGTAATCGTAGGAGAGTTCGAGTTAGAGTGGGCTTGAAGAATCGAAGAGTGTTTTCTGTGACTAGCGAGTCTGAAAGATGAGGTATGTCGAGATATTTCAATGAAAATTTTGGAGTCTTTAATACATATTAGTAAGATGTTGTATCTGATTTGATTACCTAACCTTTTGGTGCCATGTGAATTATAGTTCTGAGGTAAACAAACTGATCACCTTTGGCTGCTACTATGGTGGGAAATTTGAAGAAATTGATGGTAAAAATCTTTACAGTGGTGGTGGTTATAGGCTTATAGAAACTTGTGCAAATCGATTATTTCCAGAGCTCATGAACCAGCTACCAATAAGTCTCTATGGTCAAAGAGTGTGGTATAAGTTTCCGTATGAAGGTATGGAAGAACGACACTTGATAAGAAATGGTGACAACCAGTTCAACAAGATGTGTAGGGCATCAGTATTTGTAAATTCAGTCGATATCTTTGTTGAGCCAGAGACAGAAAGAGTTTAGTCATCAAGAGCTGAGAATGAGAGAGAGGAAACAGAGAGGGATGAAACAGAGAGGTATGAGGCAGAGAGGTATGAGCCCGAGAGGATTGAGCAACAATTTGATGAAGAAGCAAGAGTAGAAAGGAATGTGGCTGATTTTGTTGATGAAGATATTGATGAGTATGCTATACCTGTATGTTCAGACGATGATGAAGATGGTGTTGAGAGAGATGGGTACTTGAAGTACATAAAAGGCAGTGGTGATCTGAAATTAAGACAAGGTTTTGACAGTTTGGAGGCTTTCAAAAAAGCTATGGTTGACTAGGTGCTAAAGCATAGATGGAATATTAAGTAGAAATAATTACAATCTTACGTACTTTTTTACTCTCCACTTATGAGCTAACATACTTTGTACATGTGGTATATTTTTGGCAGTGTCAATTATCCAAATGACCTTCTATAAATTTAACACTCTGCACATTTCTTTCTCATCTCCTCTCTGCATCTCTTTCTCTCGTTTCTACTTTTTCTTCTCTTACATCTCTCTTGAAAAAAAATATTTTTTCCACCGATTATTTTTTCAACAGCGTTGTTTCTGGCGGAGTGGTTGTGTTGAACCTGAAGCAGTTGTGGATAAAGAAACAGATGACACCAGTTTCTGTGGCTGGATACGTAATTGTTGTGGTTGGAGATGAATGATCCTGTCCACAACAATCGTGGATGGTTAAAGAAATAGTAGTGGTGAAGGAGGTGGTTGTGTCAGTACAAAAGAAGGATATGACAATGGTGGTGAAAGAGATGGTTATTGATAGTCCATAGTTTGGAATGGATTTTAAGCCACCTTTTGATGCACAAAGTATACCTCCAGCTAGAAGTATGTCAAACTGTAAGACATCACCTATAAAGTATGTTTATTTGTAAAGCTCTCTATTAAGTATGTGCGTTGGGAGAAAGATAAATCAGAATTGAAATGTGCTAGTGAAGCTGAAGAAGGAGAACCATTACAGAAGTGGCTAGTTAAAGTGTTAATGAAAGGGCACACTTGCATGAGGAGTGGACGTTCGAGACTGCTTACACAAGAGGTTATTGCTGGATTGTCCGTTGACGACATAAGGGAAAATCCAAAATTAAAGCCAAAAGTGATTTTAGAAGAGATTCAGAAGCGCTGGGAGTTGACTGCAACCATAGATCAGTGCAGTAACGCAAAGAAAAGGGCATTGGAAATTATCAAAGAGGAGCAAGACTTACAGTTCTCACGGCTTAGAGATTACAGAGTTGAGTTATTAGAGTCGAATAAGGACTCATCAGTCCATCTAGATACAGTACAAGGTGACGATGGTAGTGATGTATTTTAAGTATTTTTTATACCATTGAGGTTTTTAGATTTTATTAACATTCATTAAGGAGATAATCATATATATAATGAGACACTTTCCTCTTTTCTTAAGGTGTCTACATCAGATTTTAATAAATGTTTGTGGATCCATTTTTATATTTTTGTTTAAAGATAATATGTATTCATATGAATATCACTAAATATCACTTAGTGCAATGTTTTATGTATCATTAAAGAGGCTCATAACCCATGTTCGAATAGAGAACATGTGTGTTTTGCATTTTTTTATGATTAAATTTAATGAAAGACATTTATGGTTTTTACAAGTCATCTTCTTCTTTAAACTTTTAGACTTTCTGCAATATTGACTCCAACAACTCATAGTTTTTAAAGAGTTATACATCAGTTTCTTCGTTTGTTGCCATTTTCATGAAAATTTCATGAATTTTTAAATATACTATTCGAATATAGGATGAAATGAGTGAAAATTTAAGGTTTTAAGAATTTTGGTTTTTGAACTGAGTAAGTATAAATCGTCATCGTTGGTGTCCGAATTATGTTTTTCCAGTAATTTTACGGTCCTCGGCAGTGAGTTTTCGAACGTGATTATGTAATGAATTAATGATTGTTGGATCATTTTAAATTAACTTGCGGCATATGACACTCAGTTTCTACAACTATCTTATTAAAGGTGAAATACACTTTAGAATTGTTTGGAAATAAGGGTAGTAGTAAAAAAAAATTTTTTTGGAAACATAAATAACACTATACTAAAGAAAATAAATAATGGGTTTGATTTGAATCATAGATCATTATGATCCAAAATATAATTAGTATTTATTCTTGATTTTTGTATGGTGTAATTAATTTGTTAAGTAAAATTATTAAAATTATTTATAGTTTCATTTTAAGGGTTTTTTAATCAATAAAAAAATATAATATATATTTTGTATTGTTACTTTCTGTTTTTATATATTTTAAATATCGTCCGCATAATTTTTTAATAATTTAACAAATACATTATAATTATATAAGTGATTTTCTTCATGAGTTATTTTCTTTATTTGAGAATGATAGATTATTATTAAGTTAAAATTATTAAATTATATAAAGTATATATTTGTAAAATTCTTATCACAGTGTTGACAGTTCACAATATTTTACAGACGCCCCTATTATACGACATGAAATACATATTTTAAACAATAAACAAAAATAGTAAAATTATGACCGTAAAATTTTAAATTTCTAAAATTTGTATGTACTATGTATATATTGTAAAACATGCACCCGCATGTTTGATTACTGTTAAAAATGAATGAATTATTGTTATGGTACAGGGGGAGTTTTGGCTTTTCGATCAAGTATTTCAAGATGCATGTCGATAGAATGTATGTTTTCGCCCTTTTGCTGCCAATATTTATAAATTTAAACCGTGGTTGTTACAGTAATTGAGTTCCTATTACTGAACCAAAGTGAATCAGCAACCAAACATAACATGCACATGCACTAACCATGTCTTCTATCCTTCTGTGTGTGTTTCTATTACTACCTGCAGGTTCATGCGACCTAGATGGATCTGGTTCACAAGTCTGTGAATGAGACGGTGGTACGTTCTCTTCTTCTATTTGTACTATATATCCTCTTAAGACATATTTACTTTGGCTCAGTTCTAACATCCTGTTACCAGGCCCAATTTTTTTTAAAGAAAGAATGAGTTTTTCTACGGCCCATTTGACAAAAACCTAGGGTTCCCTCTCCCCTTCTTATAAATAGGCAGCCACCTTCTCTCTTTCTCCCCATTCACAAATCGGTAGCGGAGCTCTGCAAAGATTTTTCGGAGACTGGAAGCCCTAACTGTCAACCTCTCTCCCCTGCGCCGCCGTCCTTCTCTCATCTCTCTCTCCACGATCTCTCCCCCTCTCTCTCTCTCTCTTCACCGTCGCTCTCTCTCCTTTCGCCGGCGATCGAGTGGTGGTGGTGGTGGTGGTGATCGGATCTCTTCTCTCCCTTGTTCTATTGTTCAGATCTGCCTAGATCTCATCTCTCTTCCTTTTGTTCCAGATCCAGATCCAGATCTAGGCTAGGGTGAAGACTCGGTTGTGAACCCTTTTCATGTTGGATAATGTCTCGGGCGTTAGTCCCTTGTTAATGTTGTCTAGATCTAGATCTGTGTTGATATGATGAAAGTATGATGGTTGTTGACTATGATGATGTGATGATTGGATAATGATTAATGATGTTTGTGAGATTGTTGTGTAAACCTATGTGATGATTGTGAATGAAAGCTAGGTTGCTAGAAAGAAGTGACTGTATAAAGTGATAACCGTGTAGTTCTGATATCACCTAAGAATGAACGTATAGTATATTGACAATTGGTATCAATGTGATTGAGTGGATGTATGTTCTTGAGATTTCATTTGATATCAATGCTATGTGAACTGTATTGTGTGAGACACCGAGAACGGGTGGCGTCTAGTGAATGAATATGAGTCTAAGTGTAAAGTGAAATGAGAAGTGAGAACATAAAACAAGTAAAGAGTATGAGTATGAGAATGAGAATGGGAATGAGAACGTGAAAGTGAATGTGTCAATGAATTTGTTTGTAGTCCTGCTTGGACCACCGAGAACGGGTGGGCGTCTAGAGTCGAGATGATGATTTGTTTGATAACATTGAAATGAGATGTTGATTGTTATGGAAGAACCTAGGTAATGATAGGTTGTTAAAGAATAAACCGATTGTGTATTGAGAATGAATGAGATGTGTGATAAGAATGGAAGTGATGTGATAAGAACGAAAGTGATGTGAATGACATGATGAGGTGTGTGATAGCGTTGAAAGTCGATGAGACTATTGGGTGTTGTGACCCGTCGATCAGTTAAGTAGGGCGAGGTGAACGCCGTCGATCAGTTATATTTGTGGCAATACGAATGCTGTCGATCAATTATGTTTGTGGCAATACGAATGCCGTCGATCAGTTTTATTGCGTTTGAACGCGTCGATGAAGAAGGGTGGTAACGATGGGGAGGAAGCCGTGGTTTACGGTATGAGTTAGCAGCGCTGTCGATAACGATTAGGATCGCTAGTGGCGGAGACAGATCTGCAGGCGATAAGTCTTAAATGAGTTTAGAGTCTATGTTGTTTGTGATTGCTATATGATATTAGCTTGTGACTTGTGTTGTGGTCTATGTTGTTGTGGTTGCTAGATGATATTAGCTTGTGACTTTTGCTGTTGCATTGTGTAATATGAAATGAGTTCGTAGGTTCCCAAAACCTACCCTCGCTGAGTAATCCCAATTACTCACCCCTCCTTCTTGTAGGTATGATCAAAGAGGAGCAGGAGCAGAAGTCGGTATGGTGCCATTGTTTTGAGTTTTCTTTATCTTTCGGAACCTTTATATTCGAGTTTTCTCTATTCATTGGCTATTTGAATCTTTAAGTTGAGTTTGGTTTTATGTAAGACAATTTGTGTTTTAATAAAAGTTGTTAAACGAGAAGTATTGTTTTTATGGTTTTAAGAAAGATCATCGGGATATGGATGTTACATCAGTGTTATAGACGGCTTGAACATGTGTAGGGATTGAACTAATACCAAGCCCTGAGTGCGGAAATGACAAACACAGCCATAGAGTCAGTGAACAAAAGGTGGGATGGAAGTAAGCATGCAACACTGCAGCTGGTGTACATGGAGTTCAGTTACCTCACTGTTGTTTTCTTCAGAAGCTTTCTACATCTCTGAGAATGCCGTTTTGCCGGTTGTGACATTTAGGTTGATTAAGAATCAAAAGATGTTTTCTTATTGGATGCTATATGTCAATCCAGAGACCACTGCTGAGGCTTAAGTATGAAATTGTGACTGATTTATTCTTGCAAATGGTGGTTTAGCAATGAAAAGTGTAGGTACACCAGAATACCAATTCAGAAAGTCAATATGAGAATTTATCTTCACTTTGGATGCAAAATTTTCATGTTGATTTTTGCCTCTTCTCACGGTAACTTTCCAGTAAAATATTCCATTCAATCATTGCTTTCTTTGTCTAACAGCTAAGCTTCCACATACCATATACAGGAAGAGGAAGAGCGTTTTCTGAGGAAGCTATTGAAGCAGAGAGGAAGCACAAAGAAGAAGAAGAAGAAAAAAAGGTATAAGAGAGAGAAAGTATGAAGGTCGAGAGAGAGAAGCTGCTAGAGTGATAGTGAGACAAGAGAAGGAACTTGCTGTTGAAAACAAACCTGGGAATGGGTTCTCTGTCTGAATCTCACCAATCAAACATTTGCACTTCACGTTTTTAGACTTGGGTATTAGCGAGCATTTGAGAACAGTCTGATTTATAGTACCAAATGTAATGTTTAGTGATCTTGATGTCTTCTATAATAGGTTTCAACACACTGAGCTGCTCTCAAGTAATTGTTGCGAGATTAGTGGTTTGGATGTCTACTTCTTAAGAGTCTCTCTGTTCTCATAAACTAAGTTACATTGAGATCTTAAGAAACAAACAAATGTATGTGGCAGCTGAGATAGACCATCTACTATATTAACAACTCTGCGCTTGCGCGAGGGTTGTTAATAACTGACATTTTGTTTCTAGAAGTATAAGAGCTATATGAAAAAGCTTTATGAACAAATCTTATATAGAAGAAGACTAACATACATAGAATGAAAATTTGGATTAAAATGTCAGTTTTCTATAAATTTATTTGATATGTTAACATATTAATAGTTGTTACCATTTTTATAGTTTTCTTTTTGGTTCCTTATCTAATTTAACATGGAGCATATTTACTCTATAATTCCTCATAAGAAAGGGAACGTGAAGGAATTACTAATTCCTACAAATAATTAGATTTCCTTCTAACTGGTAAAAAAAAAACAGGAAATGAGGGGAACGTACAATTCCCTGATATTTCTCCCCTCCCCCCCCCCCCCCCGAATGTGTATCACCAGTTGGACTTTAGGTGTTTTCATGTACCATGTGCAGTAAAAAAATATTTAAAATTTTAATACATATTTAAAAAATAAATTTTATTAAATATTATAGATTTAATTATTTTTTACCAATATTTAGATATAAATTTGATTTAGTTAAATATTAAATTAAGATAAAGTTATTTTTTAAAGATATATTGAAATATACATATATATATATATATATATATATATATATATATATTTAAATTATAATCTTAGATAGTACTTTCTATCTATTTATATTGGTTAAATATATTAGATCAATTTGTATTTTTCACAAATTAAATCAATTTGTACACAACTAAAAATGTGATAAAATTGTACAATTATCAAAAAATTAAACTAAACAATATTCATAAAATTCTAAACAATATTCATAAAATTTGTAGATATATAAGAAACTAATAATTTTACGATTAGAAATCTATTTTTTTAAATGTAACAATTTCGAAAGCTTTAATAATCAAATTGTATAATTATAGAAAATAAAACAAAAATAATATTTAAAAAAGTTTACCAAAAATAAATATCAATGTTAAATGTAATGTATAAGTTATTATCATATTCTGATGGCAAAAAATAATTATCATGTTCTAAAAAGTTTACCAAAAATATAATCATCAATAAATGGAATAATCAATGTCATATTTTTTCCGGAAGTTATAAAAAATTTTAGTAGTCATGTCATATTTCTTTTGTGAAACTGATTATAGAAAATACATGTGGCAAAATCATTTCTCAAATATATATATATATATATATATATATATATATCTGAAAATAGTGTTTCACAACCAATAAAGCTGAATCATTTATTTTCGTGATAGCATTTCAGCAATAAAATTAGTCTTAAATTTAACAATATAATTTTAAAAAGTTTATTAAGTAATCCACATTTTCACCTTCCTATTGTTTTAAACCAAATTTACTGGTAAATTGTTTAGCAATCCAGAATTTGTTTTGGATCAATATTTTATTTTAGGTCTACCAAAATATCCGACATCAATATAAAATAATATTTTAACACGTAATTAATAATATAATATCAAATACATAAATTGTAAAAATATTCATAAGAAAAAAAGATAATCTATGATTTTTGTATTAATTTTTTTTACTTATTATCAAAACTATCATAATTACAGTGCAATAAACAAAGAAAATATAGAGAAACTATTCAAAAAGATATTTCGAAAGTATTTAGCAGAAACCTCCTACCACGTGCAGGATTTCAAATGGTCCTACAGATTAATGGAAACATAAATTAATAAATTGAATATTAACACATAATTAATAATATAATATCAAATACATAAATTTTAAAAAATAGTCATAAGAAAAAAAGATAATCTATGATTTTTGTATTAAAAATTGTTTTACTTATTATCAAAACTATCATAATTACAGTACAATAAACAAACAAAATATAGAGAAACTATTCAAAAAAATATTTCGAAAGTATTTAGCAGAAACCTCCTACCACATGACTTGATTTCAGATGGTCCTAAAGATCACTGGAAACATAAATTAATATATTAAAATATTAACACGTAATTAATAATATAATATCAAATACATAAATTTATGATTATCTATGATTTTTGTATTAAAAATTGTTTTACTTATTATCAAAACTATCATAATTACAGTACAATGAACAAAGAAAATATAGAGTATAGAGAAACTATTCAAAAAGATATTTCAAAAGTATTTAGCAGAAACCTCCTACCAAGATTTCAGATGGTCCTAAAGATCACTGGAAACATAAATTAATAAATTAAATATTAACATGTAATTAATAATATAATATCAAATACATAAATTTTAAAAATATTCATAAGAAAAAAGATAATCTATGATTTTTGTATTAAAAATTATTTTACTTATTATCAAAACTATCATAATTACAGTACAATAAACAAAAAAAATATAGAGTATAGAGAAACTATTCAAAAAGATATTTCAAAAGTATTTAGCAGAAACCTCCTACCACATGCTAGATTTCAGATGTTCCTAAAGATCAATAGAAACATAAATTAATAAATTAAATATTAAAACGTAATTAATAATATAATAGAAAATACATAAATTTTAAAAATATTTATAAGAAAAAGATAATCTATGATTTTTGTATTAAAAATTGTTTTACTTATTATCAAAACTATCATAATTACAGTACAATAAACGAAGAAAATATAGAGAAACTATTCAAAAAGATATTTAGAAAGTATTTAGCAGAAACCTCCTACCACGTGCTGGATTTCAGATGGTCCTAAAGATCAATGGAAACATAAATTAATTATTGGGGGCCATAGCGCCCCCCCTCCTCCCCGGGATGTGGATTTCAGATGATCCTAAATTATTTATATATATATATATATATATATATATATATATATATATATCTGAAAATAGTGTTTCACAACCAATAAATCTGAATCATTTATTTTCGTGATAGCATTTCATCAATAAAATTAGTTTTAATTAACAATATAATTTTAAAAAGTTTATTAAGTAATCCACATTTTCACAATAAACAAAGAAAATATAAAGAAACTATTCAAAGAGATATTTCGAAAGTATTTAGCATAAACCTCCTACCACGTGCTGGATTTCAGATGGTCCTAAAGATCAACGGAAACATAAATTAATTATTCGGGGCCATAGCCTGATGTGGATGCTCTCTTTTTCTTTTGTTTATTTTTCATTACCTGTTCATCTTCTTTCCTGCAGATTTATCTTTTCATTTTCCTATTTACACGCTATCATCTCTTGAATATGACTCCAGAAATTCCGACGCAAGGAGAACCCCTCTTAACTCTCTTCACTCAAAAATATGAAGACTGGGTCAATAACCGCAACATAAAAGATCAAAAAGTTACCAACAGTAACTATCCTTCTGAAGGAGATTTGAAGAAGAGAGAGGGGCAACCAGATGAGACAGCTGAAAAGGATCACGTGGAAACCAACTCTGAACTTCCAGGCAATATAATCTACGGTTTCAACAATGAGATTGAGTCATTGAGGAAATTTTTGTTGGATCAAAAGTTCTACAATGATTTCAAGAGTCTTGTGGTTGTAGGAGAATACAGTGTGGGGAAAACAACATTATGCAAGACCATCTTAAATGATGAAGATGTGAAGAGTGTTTACGCTCCAAGAATCTGGGTGTCTATGCATAGCAATGAACCTAAAGAGGGACTAGGTGGGAAGATATATGTGTTAAAGAAGATCTTGACAATTCTTGGAGTTGAAGTTTCGATTTTGGGCATTATCAAAATAGAAGCAGTAGATGAGTATAGCTACAACGAGGAAGCTAGAAAAGATGATGGAGAGACTGCGGCGGAGAAGGAGCTCTCTGCTTTACTATATGCACTTCACTTGAATCTGAGGTGGAAGAAGTATCTGATCGTGTTTGATGATGTGCGAGAAGAAGACAACTGGAGCGAGATGCTTCAAGACGATGAGGAGAAACTCAAGGAGGATAAGAGATGGGGAAAGTATCTTTCAGATGGATTCCCTAAAGGGTCTGGTGGGAGAGTCATACACACCACCAGGATTATAGTATTCTCAAATGAATTAGTTTAAAATTTGTTTTGTTTTTAGGTTAGGTTGTAGAAGCTAAGAAAAAAAAGAAAAAAAAAAGTAAAATACAAGCAAAAGACAAGAAAAAATAAATAAAAATGTTCAATACTACGAAAAAGTTAATAGATATTGTGGATGAATGGTTAGGTTGTAGTTATACAAAAAATTATTGTAGAATTTTGCATGTAGGATTTTTATGTAGATATATCTTATGTAGTTGTAAGAAGTAAATGAAGAAAATAATAAAAACTGGAAAAATATTTTTTGAATAATTTTTTTTTTCTTTACAAATTACAAATAATGCTTTACAAACAACAACCATTTTCTTTAGTATTTTTTTGCTTTAAACAAGATAAAACATAATTGATAATGTTTATGTTTTCTTTTTGTCAAAGATAATTTAAATGTATTAAAAATATGAGTTGAAGATACAAAAAAATATTTAGTCCATCCCAACTTCCAGCCAATCACCGTCGTTGGAGTAAAACATTATAATGTTGAAACAACAAAATAAAACCACATTGCAATATAGCTGCAACTGTATTTATATAGGAGAACATTGGTAAAGATAAATAAAACGTGTTCGTAGTGATCCTAATTTTTAGATTTGAGTTTTGGGTTTCTGATTTTTAGTTTTTGCTTTTTGTATTTTGATTTTTAATTTTATAATAGATTTAGGTTTTTGAAAAAAAAAACATGAGTTGTTGTTTCAGATTTTGGTTTTTATTTTTCGAATTTGTTTTTAAAATTAATAAAAGTTCGGTTATCAATTTGGTTCTTCGTTTGTCAAGGTTATCAATTTGTTTCAATATAACTCGCTCAGTCAATTCGGCTCAACAATCATCAGTTAATCAAGTTTTTTTCCTATTAAATGCAAATTCTAAGTCAGACTAACTGAACCAACTATGTTACTATAATTTGGAAACTAAATCTTGACTCGCACAACTGTGCAGATGCATGTTTTACAGTATATATTTAATATATATAAATTTAAAATATTTTAAATTTTACGCTTTCAGTTTTACTACTTTGTTTATTCTTTAAACTATATATTTCATCATTATTGTGTAATAGAAACGTCTGTAAAATATTGTGAACTGTAAACACTCTAATAATTTTTTTTACAAAATATATATATATATATATATATATATATATATATATATATACTTTATGTAATTTAATAAATTTTAACCTAATAATAATGTATCATTCTTAAATACGCAAAATAACTCATGAGGTGGATCAAGAAATTTTGGAGAAAATATTAAAAATATACAAAAACTGAAAATAATTATACGAAATATATATTATATAAACTATATTTTGTTCTTTATTTATTTAAAAATCCTTAAATGAAATTATAACTCTAATAATTTTCCTTAACAAAATAATAAAAAATATATTAAATCCAAGAATAAAAATTAATTTTACTTTGGGCCATAATAGTCTTTTTTTATTGAAGACTAACCATAATAATCTATAATTCAATTTAAGCATGTTATTTGTTTTTTCAATATAGTGTTATCTATATGTCCAAACAACATTATATTTTTTTTACTACTATCTTTATTTCCGAATATTTCTAAAATGTATTTTTATTTAATAAGATAAATGAAGTAACTAAATTAACCAAATTTATCCCAGTTTCTATTCAGATTAAACCAAATCTAACCGAAAATAAAAAATTCAATTAGCTTCCACATAATTTTCATAATCAATTTTACCGAATATCAAACCCAAAATTTCGGGTTAATTTAATAAAAATTTCTACGAACTAAATCAACCAAAAACCGAACTACTTTACCGAGTTATGCAAATTGTCCAAACCACTTTATATTCAACCTAAAACATCCTTAAACTGAGTTATGCAAACAACAATATAGAGAGCTTCAAAAGCTAATCAAATAGATAAGTCCACAATAGGAGAGGAGGGATCACAAAGTGTTGTATCGAATCTGGTATCCTCGAAGCCACTCTTCACCTTTCTCGTAGTAATCCTTCTTCGTAAACGCATTCCCCAAGAAGCTCAACTCAGCAGCAAACACAGACGCTCCACGCCACGCGTCCAGCACTGGATCCTCAGCTTGAACCACATTTATTGTCGACCCACACGGTCTGATCATCCTTATCCCGTACTCCAACCGCTCCTTCATCCCCGGGACAAGGCTGCACCCACCGGTCATCAGCACCGAGCTCGTTAGCCTCTCCTCCAACTCTTTATCACTGTCTGGTAGCCTTCTGATCGATGCACCTGCCATCTCGTCTAACCCCACTTGTTCAATACCAACGAGGTTAGGATGGAACAAGATCTCAGGACACCTGAATCTCTCCACACCGATCACTATCTTGTAGTCTTCCTCCGTTAGCGGACGAACACCTGGAGCCTCCCCTGACGTCTGACCAACCTCTCCTTCAGCTTTCTGCTCGAACGTTGGATCTATTTCTTGAAGCCTTGATGATAAACGAGCCAGCTCGGCCTCGTCTGAGTCAGGTCGTTCATCGTCATCGTCTTGATCCTTGCTCATGAGTTTGTAGAGCTGCCAATCTTCGTCTTTAGCACCGAAAGTATCCTCTCCTTTGCCTCTATCGAAAGCTGCTGTTGTCAGCAGACGCATCCTTTCTCTTTTTGCAGCGCTTAGACGTTCCCCTCGTCCAACGTTTCCGGTCTTTTGATTCCCGTTTGTGTTTGATCCGTTTGTTTTCAGCCGTTTCTTTTGCTCGACTCTTTCCAACACTTCCTTGTACTGAGCTCGCATCTCCTCTAAGTAGAACTCTGGATTCTCACTACAAACCAGAAGAAGATGATTTTACTCTTTCCTCTCATTTTAAAAAAAAAAAACTATTGAGTTGGATTTGGATACATACCGACGTCTTTCCTCCTCTAATTGATTTCTTCTCTCTTTCTCCAGTTCCTCCTCATTACGCTTCTGTCTAGCTCGTAGACGTCCCTCTGTTGTTGTTTTAAGAAATAACTGCTTCTTCTTTTCCTTGATCTGCAAGCAACAAATGATTTATAACCAGATCATCATCGTATGCGTTGATTCACATTGTTATGGAGACAAACCTGCTCAGGTGTAAGCATATTGTCAGGGACGTTTATAAGAGGATACTTTTCGGTAGAATCAGTGTTCTCTTCGAACTCATCAGCTTCATCCTTCGGCTCACCCCTCGCTTTTCGAAGCGCCTGCGTCACCTTCGAGACAGTAGATTCCAGCTCTTGCCTGGAGGCATAACCCGTGTCTGATAGAAAAGATGGAATCTCGTCTTCTTCGACCTGGTCAAGCTGCTTCACGAGGAAATGCAAGCTGTGCAGTTCGTTTTCCATTTCAGTTATCTTGGAAGTTCTCTTTGCTTCGGCCATTTCTCGCAGCCTTTGTCCTTGTTTTTCTCTTATGGCTGCCTTCCTCGCAATCTCTTCTTCTGATGGAGGGGCTTCGACGGGAGGAGGTACCCATGGAAGCTGCCAGTACCTTGTTTTCTCTTCAGCTTCCTTCGTTTCTTCCTGATCAATGATGATCATGTTGTTTTGGTTTACTAGTAGTGTCAGAAACTACCTAATAATCAAATTACCTGGAATTTTCGAGCTTCAGAAATGTAATCAAGAGCGATATAACAGTGTTCCAATTTCAACTCTTCTGCCTTCTCCCATGTAAACCTAGACCTATTGTGTAGATGAGCATGGAGACAACAAAATTTATCAAAATCTTGAAACGTGGGGAGCTACACTGAGATTGATAGATAGATAGATCCAGTAGAAGGACTCACGAATGAAAAGGGTACTTAAGTGACAGAAGCTGCTTTAAATAATCAGTGACGTGAAATCCACCAATGTTAGTTCTGCAGGATCCTTTATAAACAGGTTCTCCGTCGATAAACTGTAACCAGTGAAAAACCATGTACCAGATCAATAGTCAATACCAGCATATAAGCACTATCATACCAATGGATTAGTAGTCACAGATACATACCGGAATGGTGTGTGTAGTAGTGAAGCCAGGACAGATAACAATTCCATCTTTTCGACATTTCCCATGTCGTTGATTGTACTTATAGCTGAAAGCAGCATCCACTCCAAATGCTGTGGTAACAGGAGAGTTATATCAAAGATTTGTTTCAATAAGAGACAATTAAATGCAGTGGAAACAAGAGTCATACCAACAGCAGGCACTCCATAAGTCTCAAATAGCAGTTCTGCCATTTTGCTACGAGAATAAACAGGGTTGCAAACGCATTCTGTAATTAGGATCGGATGATCAATCTGCCCTGCCATCAGATAGCGTTAAATCCATAGGATATAATTCTGACAAGGAGTATAACGTAATGAATTATCAAATCAAGATGACATCAAAAAAGATCTTGGACATACCGATGATCCACTAGCCCCCAAACGATCAAAGGCAAAGTCAAGGATCTAAAAAAACAGAAGAAACGACATAGATGAGTGCCGCAGGTTCTTTATAAAAATGAGCACAAATGCAGGAGGGAATATCACAAGAGTCAATAAATTGAAACATCAGAGAACTAAAGGAATAAGAGATAACACTTAAACAACCAGCAAAACCGAATACAAAAGTGGTATAAAGAGCAGAAGCTCACTAAAAATAGAACTCGTTGCTGAACAAAAAAGGTTTAGAATCCATACATATTCTATGGTCTCGAATTGATAAACAACATTGCTGTCAAAAGCGGAACGTGGTCCAGAGCGAGTGCAGTCAAAGAACTTCATCATCGCAGGATCCAGCTCCCCAACAATCGTAACAGTTTCCCCTGTACAAAAAAAAGCAAGACCAAATATTATACACACCAGTAACAAAAATACAAGAATGTGGAAGCAATGCAGCAAGAAAAATAACATTAAGCATAATCACATAATCTCTAAACCCGCAGCTAGAGTTCCAATCAACTTAAAGAGAGAGACTCGAACACTTGTTGTAATCGAAGAAGCATCATATAATCAAAGACCTGTAGCTTTGTGGCGTGGCCTTTGCACGATATTGCGGAAAACAACACGAGGCTCAGTTTCTCCTGCCCACCTGAGAAAGTTTCAAACTTTATTAACAGAATCTGAAGTAAACTGAGATGGAGTGAAAGTTAGGGTTTATGGGGATAAGGTATACCCGATCCGGAAATAGGAGGCGCCATTATCGATGACAATGGGAACCGAAGGTGGAATGAGTTTGTAATCAGTCTGCCTACGTGTCTTCGAAGCGACCGGCATGCCTATTTCTGAGTGTATTTAGCCCTAGTCGCCGTCGTCTGCTTCTGTGTAAGGAACTCGACCGCCTAGTGCTCCGGTGAAGAAAGAAGAAGATACATAATAACAGACACGTCGGATGTAATTAATTGGGCCCAAAAAGCCCAATAGACAATATACACAAGTATTGGGCCTTTTCAATTTTCGTTTGCAATAAAAATGACTACTTAGCTCATTGTGCTTCACCCCTCTCTTTTCTAGGGTTTTAAGGTTTCAGCACCGTTTCACGAATCTTCAATATCATCATGACTACCGAAGAGAAAGAGGTCCTCGCAGCCAAATTGGAAGAACAAAAGATCGATGTAATTTGATTATCTTCTTACTCTCTTTACTTGGAATATGACTAGACTCAATTACTGTTTTTTTTATCCTCCGCTCAGATCTTAGTGTTTATAAGCTATGGAACTTTTAGATCTGATTTTTTTATAGCTTAGCGTATATCTTACTTTGTTTGATTTATGGATTGATGTGGTTAGCTTGATAAGCCTGAAGTCGAGGACGTTGATGACAACGATGAGGATGACACCGAAGACGATGATAATGATGATGATGCAGAGGGTAAAGTCCCTTTCTTTTTAATTCTTCCGTGATCAGAATATCTATTTGTCGGTACAGATCCAATATTGTTAGTTACTGAGTTCATGCTGCTTTGAGTATGTGTTTGATCAATAAATCTTGAAATGAATTTATGTACTTGTTACGGAACATCCTTCTACTTAACTGAATCATATGTTTATTGTTTGTTCCATTATAGTCATTATTGAGCTGTGTGATTCTTGAAACAGGACAAGAAGGAGAGGGAGGCAAGTCAAAACAAAGCAGAAGTGAGAAGAAGAGTCGCAAAGCCATGCTGAAGCTTGGGATGAAACCCATCACTGGTGTCAGCCGTGTAACCGTCAAAAAGAGCAAGAACGTTAGTGTTTTCTTTCTTTGTCCCTATTTTTTCATAGATTTTTAGAGATTCAAAATATATTGATTCATTGTTGGAACATTACAGATTATGTTCGTCATATCGAAACCCGATGTGTTCAAGAGCCCGGCATCAGACACGTATGTGATCTTTGGAGAGGCGAAGATCGAGGACTTGAGCTCTCAGCTTCAGTCCCAGGCTGCTGAGCAGTTCAAGGCTCCGGATATCAGCAACGTGGTCTCGCAGGGTGAATCGTCCTCGAGTGCTGCAGCAGTGGTGCAAGATGATGATGAGGAGATTGACGAGGAGGGTGTTGACTCAAAGGATATTGAGTTGGTGATGACCCAGGCAGGAGTGCCTAGGCCAAGGGCCGTGAAGGCGCTTAAGGCTGCTGATGGAGATATTGTATCTGCCATCATGGAACTTACCACCTGAATCAATATGGTTTCAGCTTAAACTACATGTGGTGCCTGTCAAAATGATTTGGAATTTTGTTTTTTCATGTTTCCTTGAAATGATTTTCAATGTTGTATCAGTAAAAACCTCAAAACCTCATAGATTATTGAATTTCAGTTTTATTTGATTTTGAATATTTTCAAGTTTTTGGTGATTACAGTTATGACTTTATGAAGTTGAAGGCTTGATCCTTTAGTTTAGTCCTAAGAAGACCCCTATTCATAAGCTCGACCTAAACATGATTTATAGGCTCGTATCCTCTGTTAGGTGAGTTTAAACGAACCAGCCCAAGAGATCATGAGTGGTAAACTCTTCACTCCAACTAAAAATGAGATCGAGAACGACGTGAAGGTGCCACAGATGTGGCTGTGGAGTGTGATTCCAGTCGGGTATGGTTTGTGGATCAGCATGGTGTACCCATAACCCCTTAAGGCCTTAAAGGTTCAAAAAGATCTTGTTTCTCTGAGAAAGCTGTAATAAAACTCATTTTATTACCTACCTCCTCAGGGAAAGAAGTTAATGGAGATGCAAGGACGTGACTAGTTTTGTCCCAAGACAATGAAGGATTGTTACATTGAAGATGTTTCAATTTTTGCACCTAGAGTGATGAAAACCCCATGTTCAAGAATGTTGCAGTTGCTGATATATAACAAGACTAGACAAAATTAATCAATGAATTCATGTGTTATGGATTATTATACCTGCTACGTTTTCCTTCTGCGTGATGAACTGAACTCGAGCATCAATTTATCATGTTCCAATTTCTAATATAGACATTAACATTCTCAAACCAACTGATTCATTAGATAGTGACATTCACCACAAAGACTCCCAAAAAACAAAAGAAATAGTCATAGATATCACAGATTTCACAAATGGAGATGATTCTCCCCAATAAAAACTGAACAAAGAAGAAATGGCTTGATCCATTCGAATTTGTATGTGCACGCAGCTAGCTGTGTAAATGTATAGATAGTCTTTTAATTCAATCTGAAAGAGGAGGCATATCACACTAAAGCCACGTAATCCCCATCAAAGATGCTAATCACAAGACTATATATAACGATGACTGGTACAAACATCCCAACAAAAAAAAAAAAGAAACTCATTCACGAATGTAACCTAGCTACCACCCGCGATCGCAGCAATCTGACGAACTGTTCTATAGAAAACAAACTCACAATATTATGCTTGGAGAATGCATCTAAACACTTATCCACATTCACGTCAACACGAGTCTTGGTCTTTACTGTGAGAGACAAGGTTTCACTTCTTAGATTTAGGTTAGGTTGGGAGATAATGAATCGTGGGCTGAATCCCGTAAGTAAGCTTAATGAATGAATACGTTTGTATTGATGATCAAAGAGTATTACAAAAGGTGTTTATGATGATTACAAAGAGAATACGTAATGTATTTAATCTAATCTGATAGTTGTTATGTCTATGGAGATCCGCCTCTATTTTGGATCTTCTCTGTCTTTATATATTCTAGGTCTCTTCGATAGCTCCTTAACTGATCTCCGAAATACCCGGTTTTAGTTACGTACTTGCTCCAGGTTCCTCTTGACCAAGTCTCCGAAGTATCAGCTCCCGTTATAACGTGACCTCTATTACGATGACTTCCAGGTTCAGTCTTTAATTCAGCTTCCAGCTCGTACTAATGTGATGGGCTTTACGCGGCCTACTTGGTAGCTTACATTTTATCGTGACCTCACCTGAGGATCATATTCGGGTCCAACAGTTGCCCCCAGCTTCCGAATAAAATCTTTTGTCTCGGAAGCTAGAATCCAGCTACCGACCTTATCTTTTCGTTAAAGTCATGATTAGTTCTTATCTTGTTTAGATACGGTTTATCCGATCTAACGGTCCTTATCGCGTTAACCAAAATCAACGGTTCAGATGGAGGAAGTTTGAAATGACGTTTCCGGATCTCGAGAGTTGATGAGATATAAAGCTGCGAGCATTAACTGCTACGCCTCCCACTTTCTCCACGCCTCCGTTCAGTTTCCCAAGGTAACTTCTTCTCCCCTCGGTTATTTTTACTGCGTTTTCTTTTTTTTTTTATATCTTTCTCGTTACTTTTCTCTGCAAATTCTCTCCCAAACCTTGCAATCGACTTTCTTCTTGATCTTCCCCATATCATGGATCCTCCGAAAGAAGGTTCCGGTGAGTCCGGGATGCCTCCCTCTGCTTCTGGGGCTAAACTACTGAAAGTTAAGCAAGAAGTCGGAGCCAAGATGAAGGGGAAAAAGAAAGCCAGAGAGACGATCGCGACCAGGGTCTCTAAGAGGAAGAAGAAAGATGATTCCGGTAGCCTACACTCGCCGTCGTTGCTGGACAGTCAAGACGTAGTCAACCTCATGACTCAAGCTCTTGGCTCGAAGGAGCTTGGCCGTGCCTGTAGCTCCGACGAAACCCCTGAGACTGCTCCGGAGGGTTGGTTCTGTTGTCACGAGAAGTTCATCTCCAAGTCTCACTTGAGATTTCCTCTCCCGACTTTACTGCTAGATCTGCTAGATCATTACCAATTAGCTCTTCCCCAACTCTGTCCTTCGATCATTCGTGTGATTAACGGCTTCATCACTAGGTCTAGAGAAGAAGGGGTTAGCGTTGGTCTTACCGAGCTCATGAGCCTCTTCTCTTTGAAGGAGAGTGCTTCCAAAGAAGGCGGTTCCGGGACTTACTACCTCTCTAGTCGTCCCAATCACGTGATCTTTAGATTCTCCAGTAGCGATGATGACTGGAGGAAGAAATACTTTTATGTTAAAGTTGATCCTTTGACGGTTCCCGCTGGTCGGAACCTCAGGGTCACTTGGTCTAACCCATCTGGTTAGGAATTCTAGGAGTATTCCCTTTCCTATTTTGTTTATTTACGGTTGGTTAATCTTTTTTCGTTTTTTTTTGATTTTTTTCTTTTGCAGAGATTGAGGATCCTCCGAAGCTTTCTACTAAGCTTACCAGAGCTTTATACCGCAAACTGCTTCAGACTCCTTGTTCCTGGACTGCTTATACCACATCTCGGATAGGTGCAGCCAGGTTCCCAGACGTCTACAACGCCTCTTTTCAGGATCCCATTCCTGCTGAGAACCTTGAGGGTAAATTCAGGCTTGAATTCTTTTTTTTTTACTTTATCACTAGTCTTGTCGTTTGTGAAGTTTTCATTCTTATAAGAGTTCTTGTTGTTCCAGTTTCCGCAGGGGACTCTGTTGTTTCAATCTCAACCGGTGCTAGCGCTTCAGGTACCGAAAAGACCAAGTCAGGTGATATGACTTTAAGGCCATTGTTTCGTTCCAGGGGTAACCCTTCGAAGGCTGCTAGTGTCTCCCGTGGGGGAGATAGGAGCCAAGGAGGATCTTTCCTTAACTCGGTGAAGGACGTTTTGGATGATGGAGCATCCAAACCTGTCACTGAGACTGCTCCTGTTGAGGTCGCAGCCCAGGATGTCACTCTTCTTCCTGAGGTCCCTGCTCCAGAGGCTGATCACCCGGCTCCCAAGGGTACCAGCGACGTTGAGCCGTCGAGACACAAGAGGCCTAGGACCGACCAAGGTGGAGCTCCCACTCGATCCTCCTCCTCGACTTCCAGGGGAGGAACCGTTGGGTGGAGTTTTACCCATTCAAAGCCTGGGTCGATTCTAGATGATTCGTGGGGTTTAGCTGCGATACTGAGGCACCTGAAGAGGGTAGGGTGTCCCCTTCCAGCGCTGAAGGACTTGACTAACCGGGAGGAATATCTCGACATTGCCCATTGTATGGGTCAGGTGCGTGATCTCTACCCGCTCTTTATTTACATTTGTTGGGAATAATACTTATATATTTTTTATTATTATTTTTTTTGTTATCGTAGCTGGCCGGGGCTGTTAACAGGGCCCAGCTCGGGTTTGAGAATGCTCTGCGTGATGCCCCCGATGCTGGCGAGCTTGCTGAGGTTACCGAGGTGGTTAAGGCGGCCAAGGCTGATCTCGATCAGGCCCGGGCTCGAATCTCCGAATTTGAAGCTGAAGTTATGAGGCTGGGCTCGAAGGCTGATGCTCAACAAGGAAAGATTGAGAGCCAGGAGCTCGATATCCAGGTGAAGAGCAGGAGGATTAGTGACTTGGACTCTGCTCGAAGGATAGCTGAGCGCCAAGTTCGTGAGCTCGTTACCTCGTCCCAGGAGAGCCAGAAGAACAAGGAGGCGGAGGTCAAGCTGGCAGTCAGGGAAGGGAAGAAAGAGGTTGCTGAAGCTTATGGCAAGATCCTGGTCTGTGTTCAGGAGAAGTTTGCTAAGAAGAAGGAAGAGGTCAGTGCATTGGTGTATGCTCAGGAGCTCCAAGCCAACGTTGATCTCTTGAAGGACATGTTGAACAACAAGATCCAGAGTGTTGAGGAGGAATACAGCCAGCTGGTGGCTTTGTTGCCTGGTGCGACGACCGCGTATGAGAAGGCTCAAGTGTCTGACTTTTCAGTCAGCAAGCTTCCTCTTCCCCAGATCTCGGACAGCTCAGGTATTTTCGAGATTAACATGTTTAATCCGTCCTTTTCTGGGGAATATGGTTCTAATCTGGATTTAATGGCCCCTGACTTAGTTCCGATCGAGGCAGCTCAAGGAGGTAATGCTAACGTGGCTGATGGAGAGGTTCCAGTGGGTGATGGTGAACCGATCCAAGATGAGAAGGAAGATTAAGAGCTATGGCTCTTTTAAGTTTATATTTCATGTTTCTCAAACTTTGGTTTAAGTTTCGTTTGACTTCTACGACTTTAGTGCATGAGGATGCCTTTAAACCTTTATCGTTGTTTAGGATTTTAATAGCCTGGGGAGGCTGTTAAACCTTTATCGTATTTAAGACTTTGTTATTTTCATCTCGAGCTTTTGAGCTTGGTCGTGTCCTATTTTATCATAACAATTGCTGAATCAAATTAGGACTTTTAATTTCGATTTGAACGTTTCTGCTTGATTAATGTTTGGTCATGATGACTTCGAAGAGAGGTCCTTGACGTTGTTTGCGGAAAATTTAGGGACCTGGATCCAATTTGAAAGTTCTGAGACCTGACATCTAGGTCTGTCGGGACCTGAGTTAGACTCATCGGGACCTGAGTTAATCCGAAGGATTTCGGGACCTTTGGAATGCGGTGAATGAAATCGAGGAATTTTGAGATTTTGTTGATTCTTTAGGATTTTAAGACCTTTTGATTCTTATGAGGATTTTAAGACCTTGGTTGTTGTTAAGGATTTTGAGACCTTATTGATTTGTCAAGGATTTTAAGACCTTGGCTGTTGTTAAGGATTTTGAGACCTTATTGATTTGTCAAGGATTTTAAGACCTTGGTTTATGTCAAGGATTTTAAGACCTTCGTGGGTGTTAAGGATTTTAAGACCTTAGGTTATGTTAAGGATTTTGAGACCTTAGGTCCAGGTTCTTAGGGACCTGACTGCGTTCGAGACAGTTGAGCTCAGGTCGCGGTTTGATGGGACCTGAATTTTCTCAGAGGGTTTTAAGACCTTTGATGCTTATGAAACTGAATTAATCGTCCTATTAATGTCAGATATCAAAGAGTACATGATTCAGATTGTTTACATAGTAGCTTGTTTTTGGGCTAAGCGTCCTTGGTGACAGGTGCCGCTTCGGCTTAGATGATGAGATTGGTGAGAAAAGGTTGGGGCTGCACTCACGACGGAGTTGCCTACGTACCCAGTCAAGGGATCAAGCCAAACGTAGTTCAGGGAATTTGGGTACCTAATGATAGTATCTTTTGAGGTTCGTGGCGTTCCACGATCGGATTTCAGGTACCCCGGTTCGTACCTTCTGGAGTTTGTAAACTCCGGGTCGTACTATGTGGATGATTCGGTAGGGTCCTTCCCAGTTGGTTCCTAACTTTCCAGCTCCTGGTTCTTTAGTTCCTTCGAAGACCTTTCTGAGTACCAGGTCTCCTACAGCGAACTGCCGGGGCCTTACTTTGGAGTTATAGTGCCGAGCCATTGCTTGCTGGTAATTTTGAATGCGGAGCAAGGCTTGGTCTCGTCTTTCCTCGATTAAGTCGAGGCTATCCATCAGGAGCTGGTTGTTAGCTGCGGGGTTCGAGGTGCAGAGCTCGCGTCGGAGGCTGCCTGCGGTAGTTTCTGCTGGGACGACAGCTTCCATCCCGTAGGCTAAGGAGAAAGGAGTTTCCTCCGTAGCTTTTCGTGGGGTGGTTCTGCAAGCCCATAGTACTTCGGGTAGTTTTTCTGACCAGAGTTCTTTCTGAGCTCCTAGGCGTTTCTTGAGGTTGGCTAAGATCGACTTGTTAGCAGCCTCCGCCTGGCCGTTACCTTGAGGTCGCCGAGGTGTTGAAAATGTGAGACGGATGTTCCACTTATCACAGAATTTTTTGAAATCGTGGGATATGAATTGTCCTCCGTTATCGGTTACGATTTCGTATGGGACACCGTGCCTACATACGATATTTTTCCATACAAATCCCTCGACATTGAATCTGTTAATTTGTTGAAAAGCTTCAGCTTCGATCCATTTCGTGAAGTAATCGGTTAGGACCAGGAGGTTTAGTAGTTTCTTTCCTTTGCCTGATGGTACCAATGGACCTACGATGTCCATGGACCACCTCATGAACGAATAGGGAGCTGATATGTTAGATAGCTTCTCCGCTGGCTGGTGTTTGATCGGTGCGTGCCTTTGGCATTTGTCGCAAGATGAGGAGTAGACCTCGCAATCTGCGATGATTGTAGGCCAGAAGTAGCCTTGTCTTTTAATTCGGATGGCTAGAGCTCTGCCTCCGGAATGGTTTCCACAGGAACCATCATGCATTTCTTTCATGAGTTTCATAGCTACTGCGCCGTGAACGCACTTCAGGTAAGGTCCGGAGACACTTCGTTTGTGGAGGGCTGACTCGATTATACAGTATCGTGCTGCTAGAGCTTTGAGTTTTCGAGCCTCCCACTTATTGGGTGGAGTTTTTCCTTCTAGGATGTAATCCATGATTGGTATTCTCCAGTCTTCTCTCCCTACAACTTTATTGTGAAGCGGGGAAGGAGGTTCCTGTTCGGGACCCGGTGTAGTGGTGCCCCCGGGGGTATTCGTTGGAACAGGCTCCAAGGGGTCTGAGTTCTGAAGAATATCTCCAATTCCCTCGTTGTCCCCTGTGGTTTGTGCAGCGTTCCTATCTGCGTTTTTACGAGCTGCGCGGCTTCTTGTCTGTACTTTAAGGACAAGTGATTCTGAGGTTTGGGTGATACCTGTGGAGGTGTTTGCTAAGTTACGCTCCGAGGAGTCTGATCTTTGGCTAGCACCTTTACTTTGGTCGTTATTTCTTGAGTTCTGGGTTGCCTTCTCAAAGATGCTTTTTCTAAAGCTGCGTGTTTTGGTTCTAGGGAACCAGAATGTCGTGAAGACTTGGGTAGCTTCTGTCGGGAGGCTGTTATCTTCTACTTTTGTTTTCAGTTTGCTGTCTAGCTCAGCTTTGATGGCTATGTCGATACTTGGCTTCTCGATTCCTTCCACGGGAATAATTCGTTTTATGAGAGGGTCGGACGTGGAGGCTAATGCAGCGAGCGCGTCTGCTGAAGAGTTCTCTCCTCGTGGGATTCTCGTTAGCTCGAATTTATTGAACTGTTTTGTCAGGCTTAAGACTACTTCGAGGTATGCCCCCATCCTTTCATCTCTTGTTTCGTATTCTCCGTGAAACTGGCTAGCTACTAGCTGAGAGTCACAGTAGGCGCTCAGCTCTCGGATTCCGAGGCTAAGGGCTAATTTTAAGCCGGCGATTAATGCTTCATATTCAGCTTCGTTGTTGGAGGCGTTAAATCCAAGTCTATAGGATTGTTCGATGGTTTCCCCAGCTGAGGAGGTTAATCTTAGACCGACGCCGGAGCCTTGTTTTGACGAGGCTCCGTCCACGTGTAGGCTCCATTTTGGGACCTCTATCTCTTGGTCTAAATGTTCGGATGTGAGCTCGATAACGAAATCGGCAAGGACCTGAGCTTTTGCAGCTGCTCGAGGTCTGTATTCGATATCGTATTCGCTGAGTTCGATAGCCCATTTAGCTAGTCGTCCGGACTGGCTAGGACTATGTAAAATCGTTCGTAATGATGTGAGGTCATTACGATGATTGAGTGTGATTGGAAATATGGTCGTAGCTTCCTAGCAGCTGTTACGACTGCTAGGGCTAGTTTTTCCATGGTAGGGTATCTCGTTTCGGCGTCTATTAAGCTTCTACTAGTATAATAGACAGGCCTTTGTTCGTTTTGCTCTTCCCGTACTAGCACCCCACTAACTGCGGCTGCCGATACGGCCAGGTACAGGTACAGTGGTTCTCCAGTTACAGGTTTTGACAGTATCGGAGGTTCCGAGAGGTATGTTTTCAGCTGCTTGAAGGCTTCTTCACATTTTTCGTCCCATAAGAACTTCTTATTATTTTTCAGGAGTTTGTAGAATGGGAGGCACTTGTCAGTGGACCTGGAGATGAATCTATTTAGTGCTGCGATCCGTCCAGTCAATCTTTGTACTTCCCTGGTCGTTCTAGGTGACGGCATTTCTAGGAACGTCGCTATCTGTTTCGGGTTGGCTTCGATGCCTCTTTCGGTTACGAGGTAACCTAGAAATTCGCCGGAGGGTACTCCGAAGGTACATTTAGCTGGGTTTAGCTTCATGTCATATTTGTTGAGGATGTCGAAGCATTCCCTTAGGTGGGAAATATGGTCCTCTCCCATCGAAGATTTGACTAACATGTCGTCGATGTAGACTTCCATGGTTTTTCCAAGTTGTCCAGCAAACATTTTATTTACTAACCTTTGATAGGTAGCTCCCGCGTTTTTCAAGCCAAATGGCATAACCTTATAACAATAGGTTCCTCGTTCGGTTATGAACGCGGTTTTCTCTTGATCCTCAGGCTCCATCATAATCTGGTTATATCCAGAAAAGGCATCCATAAAGGACAGGAGCTGGTGACCAGCCGTTGCTTCGACTAAGCGATCGATGTGAGGTAACGGGAAGCTGTCTTTGGGACAGGCCTTGTTTAGGTCGGTGAAGTCTACGCAAATTCTCCATTTCCCATTTTTCTTTTTTACTACCACTGGGTTGGCTAACCAATCGGGGTATTGAACTTCTCGGATTGATCCGGCCTTTGTTAGTCGATCAACCTCGTCGTTAACGGCTTGGGCTTTTTCAAGGCCTAGCTTACGACGCTTCTGTTTGATCGGCTTGAAGGTGGGATCTACATTGAGTTTATGTGTGGTGACGTTGGGGTTTATGCCTTTCATGTCACTGGTGGCCCATGCGAAGGTTTTGACATTTTGCTTTAGGAATTCGATGAGCTCCTTTTTAGTTTCGAGAGGTAGCTCAGATCCGATGCTTACTTGTTTTTCAGGGTTCGAGTCGTCGATGCTAACTTTTTCGATGAGGTTCTTGGGAGGACCTCGGATATTCTGTTGCATTTCGCGACTCTCCTGGACCTGTAATTGCTATTGGGGGGAATTTTTTATGATCTCGAACCCTCCCAGGTAACAGATCCTTGAAATCTTTTGGCTACCATGTACGGTAACTATCCCATCGGTTGCTGGAAATTTCACGCATTGGTGATAAGTTGAAGCTACTGCTTTCATCTTATGAATCCAAGGTCTTCCAAGGATTGCGTGGAAGGGAGACGGTTTGTCGACAACTATGAAGTTGGTCATTTTCATGACTCCGCCAGCTATGACTGGGAGCTTGATGGTTCCCAGTGAGGTAGCTGTTTCTCCAGAGAAGCCCACAAGGTTGGATTTCTGGTCGACAATTTCGTAATCATCTATTTCCATTCCCTTTAATGCATTATAGAAAATGAGGTCGACGGAACTTCCGGTATCGATCATGAGCTTAGGTACTTCGTAGCCTGCTATATTTAGCGTTACGACGAGGGCATCGTCGTGAGGTCTGTCGAGGTTTGATGTCTCACTTTCCCAAAAAGAGATTTTAGTGTTAGACTCGGGTTTGGTCGGTTTAGACTGAGTATTGGACACAGCTTTCCGTACGTGACTTTTAATAGAGTTAACGGAGTCTTGACATGAATCGGACCCTCCAAGGATGTAATCGACCCTTGAGTCGGGGCTCGATTGGGGAGGTTTTTTATTAAAGAGAGCTTCAATTTAAAGGTTTTTTCCTTGGGGGAATTTCCCAAGGATCATTTCGACTCTCTTCTTGGGAGCGGGAGGTGGCGAATTTGTTTCCTTTTCAGGTGACCTCTCGCGTTTCGGGGAGTCATCACGGGGACCTCTCTTTTGATAAGGCTGTGGTTTTTCAGGTCTACATCTTTTATTTCTCCGGCTGCAAATTTAGCAGCCAGTTGTCGTTGGAGGTCCCAACACTCTTCGGTTGAATGTCCTTTCCGATCATGATAAGAGCAATGTTTGCTCTCGTCGTAGCCTTTGGACCAGGGGGCTTTGCCTGTTGCGGCGACAGGTTTTTCTTCCTTGTCATCCTCGATTACATAGGAGTGCTCTCCCTGAGTCTGGTTATTTCGGAAGCTTCCTTTTTTATGAGGTCCCTTCCCGTCGGAGGTTTCGCCTTTCGGGTGATTCTGGGATTTTCTGTGGAGTTTATCTAACGCCGCAGTTTCTTCTTCCAAGGTAATGTATCTAGAGGCCCTGTGGAGGGCGTCGTCGATAGTTGGAGGAGGATTTAGCGTCAGTTCCGAGAAGAGGCCTGATTTGTACCAGAGACCTCTCCTGAGGGCTTCGATAGCTACGTGATCGTTGGGGTTCGAGAGTTTGGTTCTTACTGCCCTGAATTTTTTGATGTAGGCTCGCAACGAGTCTCCCAGTCCTTGTCTGATCTTCCAGAGGTCAGCTTCGGAGGCTTGTTTCATGATGTGGGTTGAATATTGTTTCATAAAGGCGTTAGCTAGCTGATCGAAGCTGTCTATAGAGTTTGGTTCTAGACTAGAGAACCATTCTAGAGTTGTTCCAGTCAGGTTTTCAGCAAATGTTCTGCAATATCCTGCATCGCATTCTTCCTTCGTGAAGTGAGCTTTTACGATCGCTAGCTGGAAGGCTCTTAAATAAGCCTTTGGGTCTGTGTTTCCATCGTATTCAGGGATCTTGATTTTTCGAGTATCTCTTATGTAAGAGTTAGCGATTCTATCGGTAAATGGAGTTCCACTAGTCTCTTCGATTAGGCTCTCGATTTCGGGAGCTGAGCTCGTTGCTTTGTGAACCTGAGCTCCCAGTTTCTGGAGAGCTGCATGGGTTCGCTCCATGTATCTGCGAATCGCGTCAGGTCCCTCGAAGGGAAGGACATTTGGATCGTTTTCAGGTGTTTGGCGCACAGGTTCCTGGCGGAACCTGACTTGATCATTTTCCCAGTTAGCTGGCGAAACGGATCGTTCGTTCGTCCTCAGGTTCCGAGCGAGATTAGTGCGAAGAGCTGCAGGATCAACATCCGTTCTTTGAAATCCGTCGGCATTTGGGGTTAAAAACCTAGTTTGAAACACCGGAGCTGTCGTTCTGCCCCCGGACGGAATGTTGGTTCCTGCTCCAGACCCCGAAGGAGGTGGCGGTGGAGGCAATCGTGTGCTCCCAGCGGTGTTCCGATCGGGCGCGGAGCTTGTCGTCGCCACGTTGCTCCCCATGGTGCTGATGACTGGTGGGACAAACGCAGGGACTGTCCTAGCGCGAGGCGTTTGGAAAGCAGGTTCCTGGTCGTCTGCTCCAGAGCTATCAAGGGAGAAATTCAGACGCTCTCGAGGGAAGGAAGGGTCGGATACTCGTTCATGGAACGTGATCCTTCTTCCCTGGTGGACGGATGGTTGGGTTGTTGCGGATTGAGATCTGGTTATCTCTTCGAATTGTTGCTGCCGTTCGGCTAGCTGTTGCACCGTTCGCTCAGTTTGTTGAGCTTTATCCACTAACTGGAGCATCATCTGCCGGATCTCAGAAAGCTGAGCTTCCGTTTGGTTCGGAGCGGATTGATGCGATGTGTTATCGAGGGCTGAGGACCCAGAGTTGGTCCCTCCGGGGGCTCTCAGGTTATTTGCCCCCGGAGCAGTGCGATTCGGTGAGCTATTGCTCAGGTTCGATTGATCGGGGTTAGATGGATTAGTTCCATCGAGTGGATTCATCTTTAAGCTTTGGAGAAAGGGATTCGATTAATTGTCCCCACAGACGGCGCCAATTGTGAGAGACAAGGTTTCACTTCTTAGATTTAGGTTAGGTTGGGAGATAATGAATCGTGGGCTGAATCCCGTAAGTAAGCTTAATGAATGAATACGTTTGTATTGATGATCAAAGAGTATTACAAAAGGTGTTTATGATGATTACAAGGAGAATACGTAATGTATTTAATCTAATCTGATAGTTGTTATGTCTATGGAGATCCGCCTCTATTTTGGATCTTCTCTGTCTTTATATATTCTAGGTCTCTTCGATAGCTCCTTAACTGATCTCCGAAATACCCGGCTTTAGTTACGTATTTGCTCCAGGTTCCTCTTGACCAAGTCTCCGAAGTATCAGCTCCCGTTATAACGTGACCTCTATTACGATGACTTCCAGGTTCAGTCTTTAATTCAGCTTCCAGCTCGTACTAATGTGATGGGCTTTACGCGGCCCACTTGGTAGCTTACATTTTATCGTGACCTCACCTGAGGATCATATTCGGGTCCAACATTTACTTGGTTCTCTCTAAACCAAGAGTCAAGAACATGAGTGTTCATGGAGATGATGGCCCTGTTTGTTTCTCCATTTAAATGAATTCATTCGGATGGTCCATTTGTGTGCTCCATCTAAATGATCCATTCAAATTTTTAGTCATGTTTGTTTCCCCATTTGGATGAATCATTTGAATAAATCATTTGAATGGATTTTATGTTTGTTTCTACATTTAGATGAATCATCCAAATGAGTTTAATAACCAAATTACATATATACCCATGTTTTGGTTTAGTCATATGTTTGATATCAATTTTAACTAAACAAAATCTTATTATTCATTCTAAAATATATTTACAATGAAATTATTTTACAATGATGGGAAAATAAAATTTTTCGATTTTGGCGGCAAAATTCAGTTTTTGGTTTTGGCAAAAAAACGCGTATTTGCAGTTTTAGCGGAAAAACTCATTTTTAGAAATTTGATGGGAAAACGAGTTTTTTCGGTTTTGCGGTTTTGGCGGGAAAACAATATTTTTCGATTTTTGCGGGAAAACAAGATTTTTTTGGTTTTGGCGGGGAAACGAGTTTTTTGGCTTTGGCGGGAAAACGAGATTTTTCGGTTTTGGCGGGAAAACGAGATTTTTCGGTTTTGGCAGGAAAACAAGATTTTTCGATTTTTTGCGGAAAAAACGAGATTTTTTTGTTTTGGCGGGAAAACGAAATTTTTAGGTTTTAGCGAGAAAACGAGTTTTTCGGTTTTAGCGAGAAAACGCGTTTTTCGATTTTGGTGGAAAAACGAGATTTTTTAGTTTCGGCGGGAAAACAAGATTATTTTTTGGTTTGGTGGGAAAAAAAAGTTTTACGATTTTGGCAGGGAAACGAGTTTTTTCGTTTTTAGCGGGAAAACACGTTTTGCGATTTTGGCGAAAAAACATGTTTTCTGTTTTGACAGGAAAATGTGTTTTAGAGTTTTGGCGTGAAAACATATTTTTGTGATTTTGGCATGTAAACACGTTTTTTGGTTTTTGGCGGGAAACCACATTTTTGTAATTTTGGCGAGAAAATGTGTTTTTGGCGTGAAAAATTCATTTTTAGATTTTTTCCGGCGTATTTGTGGTTTTGTTAGTTTTCGTTTGTTACCAAATGATATTATGTTTAGGTTTATAATTTGTGAATTACACATAAGGGGTATAATAGACATTATATCATTTTGAATGAACAATCTCCATTCAAATGCTCCAAAAAACTCATATCCATTCAAATAGATCATTTGAATGGAGAAACGAACATGTCCGATCTGTAACTGCTGCTCAACCTTCTCTTTCTTTTCCACCATCTCCTTCAACCTTCTGTTGATCTCTTCTTCCTCTCTTCTCCTCAATAACTCTTCCGCGTCAGCTTCTCCATCTCTCCTCATCGAAATAAGATCGATATCAACCATCTTTCTGATCGCTTCTTTCTTGTAAACCTCCGCCACGTCATCTGATTGCTGCTGGTAAGGAGGCGGTCGAGGACGGGAGTAGAGAGGAGGATCGCAAGCGAAAGAAGCGCTAAGCTCGGAGACGAGACCGATGAGGTTGGAGCTAGGGTAATCCCAGTTGTGGAGGTAAGGCAGCGAGACGAGTCCCGAAGGGGTGACGTGCGCGTGACGTTGTTTGATGATCATGTCGGGAGTGGGGTTTAAATAGACGCAAGGAGGGTGGAAGGGATAAGAGTCTGGTAGCCAGATGATGACGGGGATGTTGTACGTGGCTCCGTGGTAATCCATGGGGACCGTTCCGTCCGCTTTGAGGAGGTTGACGGAGGAGGAGCGGCCGTCGCTGTGGATGAACGTCGCCGTTTTGGGGTTTAAGGAAGGGTAGTAAGAGATTAGGTCGAGGAGGTGTTGCCTGATAGACAGCTTGGCGGATTCTACGTAAGGGACAGATTTGGGACCGCTCTGTGAGAGGACGGAGGTGAGGTATTGCTTCATATCTTCCCGGTTTGACGTCGAAGGAACCATGTTGGGATTTTAACGTTGTTTGCGCTTTAATTAATTAAAACTCTTTTTCTTTGATATTTCTCTATTTATATTCTGATGTAAATTTCTTAATCTTTTGATTTCCATTCTTCTTATTTGCATTTTCTTTCATGATTTACTTTTTGTTTGCTTTTCTCCTTTTCTTGATTGCCAGGCTTGCAAGATTTGCTTTGGCAGTTCCAGACTCCAGTCATAGTCTGAGTCATCTTCTTCTTGTCGGTTGTTGACTACTTCAGTTTATATCCAAATTGTATTCTTTTTTTATTGCAGCAAATATATCTGGGAATTGTTCTTGCAATACCTTTGTGATCGTACAAATGAGATTACTCTTGAACGAGGAGCCAAGATCGTGAGCTCATTGCATATGTAAGATGTAGATTGCTTACGCTTATCTTTCACTTCCATCTGCATGTTAACATGATGCTGTTAAGCAGAAGAGCTTCTATTCATTGGTCATGGTGTAACAGCCACCTCCTCAAGACCGTATCCAGATGCACGTGTCAGTGTCATCACTACAAGGGACCGAGAAGAAAGATGTCGACGGTGGCACTGCAGCATCAAACGAAGACACCAAGCACCCACTCCAAAGTTCAAAAGAAGGCATTGACTTTGATTTCTCGACCTGAACCGAGACTAAACTGGCGCCAGACACAGAGGAATATTCGGGCTGGCCTGTGATGGGCAAAATAGACCCAGTACAGTTTGCAAGGGTAAAAGGGTAGACGAGGACGAGGAAGGCTGATGTAAAGCAGCATCAGTAGGACATAAATAGAGTAGCAGCACTTAGACTCTGAAAAAGAAGGCTAGAGGCAAATCAGCACAAGTAGTCATAAATAGAGTAGCAGCATTTAGCCGTTTGTCTAGAAAACGCTTCTTCCGTTATCACAATCTATGTCCTGTTTCTGCTCATTTTATGAATCGACGACTGTACGCTCTTTAGTAAGACTTAATTAATTTCTTCTGATATGTTTATTTAAGGGTCTATAGTCAGAACCAGAAGCTAAAATATCTTACAGAGCAAGTAAAAAAAGATTACACATACAACAAAAGAGAGGGACTGGACTAGTCATGGTGTTGCTCCATGTGGTTGAGATGAAGGACACCTTCGTGGTTCTTGTGAACCTCCACCTTGATTTTTTCCTCCTTGTCTCCTCTCTTCAACTTGAGAAGCATGTTGTATTTTGCAGCCTCACCAGTAACCTGAGGAACCATAGTTTTTTCCCACTGATCACTAAATCTTCAAAAATCACCAATTCTGAACCAAAGTTGGTTAAAACTTTTGCTAAGATGAATTCAAAAGACTGACAAGTTTAAAGGTTGAAGCAAAGCCAAAATACCTCAGCGTTAGCATGAACAACCTCCTGAAGTTCATAAGGGAACAAAGAGTTAGACCTCTGCTGGATAGTCTTGACAGCATGATCAGCAACATGCTGCACCTCTGGATCATCTCCCGGAACTTCCCTCCATCCAGATTCATGTTCACCTGATCCCACAAAAAAAACCCAAATTTTCATAATAAAATATGTATTATTATAATGTTTTTTACTCTCATCAGTCATCCTAATAGATAGTCAAACCTTTCTTGCAGCCGAGATCAGAGGGAGGGAGTGATGGTAGAAGAGGCAGCATCATCAGATTCAGAGGCAGCAGGCTTGAACTCCTGCAACTCCTTGAAGTTCAACCAAGGTTTCACCCACACTTTGGCTTCGTAAAGCTTCTTCTTCCCAGCCTCGACGATCTCCAGAGTCAGATGATGCAGCGTTCCTGCTACAACTTGCTCTTTCGCCTTCACCACCCTCGCAAACTCCATCAATGCATTCTACCAACGTCACTCGAAAAATCAAATCACTTCCAAAAAAAAACATAACCATATATATACTCATCATCCTAAGATCTACACTAAAGCGAGATCAAGAGTTAAGACTGTGATAAATTACTCTAAATCGCCCTTTGGATCAAACGAATGTCAAAGCAGAATCACTAATCAAGAGAGAGAGAGAGAGGGAACCTGTTTCTTGTTATGCTCATCGACGGCTAAACGAGCGAGGCTCTCGACCTCGTCACTGTTCTTATTAGCAGGTACATCGCGAACGCCGCCGAGCAAGTCCATGTCGTCGTTGCAGAACCCTAAATCACTAGCGATCACAGAGGAAACGAAGATGGAGATAGAGAAAAGGACTACGATGAAGAAGAAACGGCTTTTCATCATCCCACTTTTTTTTTTTTTTTATAACATCTTATTTTATTATTATCAAAAGAGGTTTAACATAGTATATGAATCGAAACATACAACAAATACATTTTTAAGTAGAACATGATAATAAAAAAATAATAACACGATGCTTCCTAACTCTTTTGCAGGATAGACTGATTCGCTAACTTTATCTATTTTTGTTCTCGGTCTTCTATGATCTTGTGTTCGGCTGTCAATTATATTTGGTTCGGTGCTCTCTGATTTTTTTTCAGATATTTTCGGAATTAATCAATCATCTACGGTTACAGGTCGTTGGACTCCGTGCCGCCCAATAAAATGTTCCTAATACGTTTTTGGTTTACCTTCGGTTTAGCTTCAATTTTGGTTCAGATATTGAAAATTTATGGCTAATTGGGTAAAACTGGTACTTTCTCTTTAATAATGTTTACAATTGGTCGAATGTCAAAATCTAATTTCGTCCTTTAATGTTTTAGAAAGAGTAGCTAACGGAGTTTTGGATTGGTTTAGTTCGGCCTGAACCGGTAAATTGGTTGAGGAGTGTATCTTTAATTATGATGCTTGGATATGGTGACACGTTAAAATTGTTTTGATATTCTATGACCTGCTTTATCTACCAAAGCCCATTCCAACTCTCACAAATCCGTAAATGTAATTATTATCCGAATTAGAAATTTGTTGACAATTAAAAAAATCCGATTTAGAAAGTTTAGTTTCAGGTTACTTGGTTGAATGATCAAAACCAGATTTGTTGGTTTGGTTAGAGAAAGATTAGCTATATAGGTTATTTGGTAAATTCAAAAATGAGAAGTGGAGCTAAGATAAGACAAAAGAGTTTTATTTAGTTTGATATGTAATCCCTTATTGTTTTTGGATACAAAGTTGCATAACACTCCTTATTAAATAGCAGCGTCAAGGAAGGAGTTAACAGAAGCAAAGGACCTTTGGTTGTAACAATCAAGGTTACCTCCAGGATTCGCTCCAAGTATGTTACAGTACCTCTGATAAAACCCAATTCTATCCGCGACTCTACCGTCTTGGCCACGTCCACACTCTAAACCACCGTTAATAATATTCGTAATCACACCGTAGCCCGGTAGTCTTCCAGCAGCACGGTCAGCATCTGAAGGCTGCCACTGGCCGACGATCACGGCGTGGCACGACGGTTTTGGAGACTGAGGTGTCATCCAGAACCAAATCGCGGCTTTGAAAGCGATCACTGCGTCGTTGGAGACGAGGTCAGGGTTGTTGAGTAAGTCGGCTCCGATGGCTCTACCACACTGTCCGTAGTTGTAGTTCCAAGACAGCTGCATCGGTCCTCTTCCGTAGTAGCGTTTACCGGATGCGCATGGCCACGTGGCACTAGGGGAACAGTAGTCTGAAGAAGGGTTCTGTTCTTGTTTGAAACAGTAGCCCCATGAATATGGTCCGTCTGGTGCTGTGGCCCACCCACCTTCAACATGCAATCGTCCATTCCATTAATTTATTTGTCACAGGTGTAATAACGTAACAGATTAGACTTTTGTTAATTAAGAAAAGTCTAGTCTAACTTTTTATTACGTGTTTAATTTTGAATTTGGAAAATGGTGCGTTGGAAACTTATGTGTTACGTTTTGTATATACAATTTTGATAGATTTATTGAAGTCATTTTGGAAAATTCTTTGTAACATTTTAAGCAAAAAAAAAAAAAAAAAAAAAAAAAAAAAAAAAAAAAAAAAAAACTGGTAGTTGTAACGTAAAAATGTATGGTTGTTTAATTCTTTTATGTTATTTTTAATTGCTATTTTGATTTTATTTTCCATCTAAATAAAGCAATAATTATGTTATAAACGAAAATAATCAGTGATTACCGGTGGTCTCGTGGGAAGTCTGACCAAAGAAGGCGGCGACTTCTTTCTTCCTTGTGGCAGTGTCTCCGGTGGTGCCGAAGCCAGGGAAAGACTTAGCGGCATTGATAAAGGCATCATAAGTGTAGAAACCTCTAGCGGGACAAGCATTATCATTTCTATGTTTAAGCATGTCATCGAACTGAGATCTTGAAATGATGCCTGAAAGATCACCGGTGGGGCCAGGAGGAGTACCACCGCACTGGCTTTGGCAGCCAGGCTGCTTACAGTAAGGCTCGGTGTTACCGCACCATCCGAACTCGCTGCAGCATAGACCGTTGGGGCAGAGAGCTCCTCCGGCTTGTCGACCACATTGTTCGGCTGAGGAAAATGATAGAAGAAGTGAGAAGTTGAGAAAGAAAAGTAGAATAGTCTTCATCTTGCTTTTGTTTTTTGTCTTTAGGCAAGTAGTGGTGTTCGGTATATATAGCACATATTGTGGAATAGATAAGCAATCAATGAATGTTAAATTAAATTATATCAAAAAAAATTCACGTTTGATATATGAGCAATAAACAGTACATGTAGGTTTATTTTATTTTATTTCCCCTTGCGTCAATGTTGTTACTTGTTAGGTTAGATGTTGATTTGATTTATATTTTTGGTGATTATTTAAGTACCTATGAGCTTTGTGGACATAAATATATTTATGTTTATAAATCGGAAGTTGTGTTAAATTTGATGGAATATTACCAATGTAAGAAGAACAAATTTTGGAATATTAATATTATTGGTAAATTCATCATTTATAATTGATATTTTTATATTAAGATTTAGTTCTAGAAATAAATACATTAAATATATTCTACAACATCAATTTTTTTTGTATATAGAACATCCATCTTTTGTATGTGGGAGGACTGATCCTTCCTATTAAATTGTCAGCGAGGTAATAAGTGGACATCAGTCGTGGAAGTTTGGGCGGTCTGAAGTCACATTAACCGAGTTTCGAAGCGATCCGGATGCGCATTTGATTTTATGTAGAAAAACCGGCATAGAGTTTGCAAGAATAGTCAAGGATATATACATTTGGTGACAAGATTTACGTAAGTTTTAATTATGAATGTTGACAAAAGAAAAGGTTAAAACTTAAAAGTGATAGATGAATATGAGGCGGCTAGTACAGGACCAACTTTTTCAAAAAGGAAATTGAGATATCGAGAATAGATATAAGGTAACGTATTGGAAGTAAGGTAACGTATTTGCATTTACCAGTTGATGTTATAGTGACTCAAGACCAAACTATACAAAAGTTTAATATCCATGGTAATAGAAAATTCTGAACTACTATCATGACTTTCTATTCTAATATTTTTCCAACGTACGTGTCATGTTTACAAATTACGGGGAAAACCAATATCTAGACAAGACCTGCGTGTACGGGATATACATATGCAACTACTTAACGTATCTATGCTAACTCTCTATATGTAATAGGGCTGGGCACAAATATCCGTTACCCGCCTTAAACTCGCTACCCGCCCCGTACTTGCCCCGTAAATACAAGTACTCGTCCTAATCAAGGCAAGTAACAAGTTAAGAATTTTAAATACTTGCAAGTTCAAATCAAGTAACAAGGCTTAAATTTATTTTAGGTATTTGACTCGTGTTGACCCGTTACTTGATTTTCAAAATATATTATAACATTTACATTATTATTTCATCTAGTTTAATACTTATATAATATATCAAACATGTGGAATCAAATAGTTTTCTCTTTTTGTCTTCAAATTTTATACTACATTATCTTACATCGGTGTAGCATAAGAACCAAAACATTTTTTTGCTATAAATATAGACAAGCACCTAATCATAAAATCAATGAAATAGAATTTTTATTTTAAAGACTCGACTACAAATTTTTAAAGTTAAGTGAACAAATACAAGTACAGCAAGTTAATCGCAAGTATCTCATATATAAATGAATAGTATTTGGTGTTAGCAATTACAATTATAAGGCAAATTTTCTACTACTCGGATAAAGCAAGTCAGATTACAATACAAGTATAGCAAAAATTCCGGATATTTGTCCCGTGTCTAGCCCTACTAATAAGTAATCGAACAAGGCAAGTAACTTGCAAGTAACATGTTTTGGGACAAGTACTCGATATAACAAGTACTCGTTTTCGACAAGGCAAGTACCAAGTCCAAAAATTCATTACTCGTTCAAGGCAAGGCGAGTATCAAGTATACGTAAAACGCAAGTATTCGCCTTGCGCCCACCCCTAATATGTAATACACAATAATAAGCACTTTGACTAGGTCTCGTTCCAATATTTATCTCTGTGGGCTGCTTACAGTCGCTTTCAGGCTACATAATAATAGAGTGCTTAATTTAGACATTAATATAGATCTTGTTTGACTTTCTTGCCTAGCTAGATAAACATTCATGCATGGTAAACCAGAATCTAGGCAGATGGTCACATGGGACTTTTGATTCTACAATATGAGTCACCTACTGCGTTTAGTTCAGACACGGTTTCAAAGCATTGTTACAATTTTTATCTTCTGCTTCTTTTTTTTTCTTCTATAGAAGTATTTATATTAAAATCATCCCGTAAATCAATCGGGCGATCATCAAAACAAAATCTCATAATTCAATGTATTACAACTGAATTTTGTCAGTCCAGCCCAATTAAACCTAGCACATTCCACTAAGTTGCTTTCAAAATCTTTAGAATATAAAACCGTTTTCCCCTTCTTCAACATTGACCACATGAATGTGAGGTTATTCTTTTGGATGCCAGGAATTTCTGCAATGTCTCCGAAATAGCTAGTTCTAGATAACTTCTCGAGAGAATTTAACTACTTCTTGTATCAGGCTTGAGAGAATTCAACTACCAGGCTCATATAGTTTGTCACATCTTCTAGTAACTTGATCCAAGTTGTATTTCTCCTTTTGAAAAAGGCAGATTATTCAGACATCAGCTCTTTCTCATTAGAGAAGTTTCTAGTTTTGGGTAAACATATAACTATTATTAAGAATATATAGAACTTAGTCTTTTACCGGTGAATCAACTTGGATTTGTTAATGAATAAAGTCTCGCATCGGTAGTTTGAGAAATAATTAAGTAATATATAAAAAGTTAGGATCAATCCACTAATTACCAATTTTAAGTTGGAAGTCTATAATTAATTCGAATCTAATATGGTATCAGAGCCACCCAGGCCCGGTCCTGGGCTAAAGCCCGTAAAGCTTGGGCTTTAGGCGCCAAATAATATATAAATTTTAGGGGCGCCAGAATATGGTAAACACACTCTAATGGTCTAGTGGCGTATGATATGTACTTTTATCTCTTTGGTGGGCGGTTCGAACAGTATGAGTTATTTGTTTTTTTTCTGCGCTTTTTAATAATAAGATTCTAATTTGATTTTTATTCCTTTACTGACAACATTAATTTCCGTTTCTGTATGTTTTTTCATTAAATGATACTATTAGTCATATAAAATAAATCAACTAATTTTCTTTTGGACATTTATGTCATTTAATAAGAATTTAAGACCATTTATCTTTTTATTTTCTTTCATTTACCATGACTAATTTTCATTTATTTACTTATTTTCATTGTCAATTTTTTACGTTTTACTAATTATTATTTTTTCTACTTGTTTCTTTTTAAGAACTACAAACAAATAAGATGTTTATTATCAAACTTTCCAAAAAATACAAGAGGTTTATTCTTGGGTTATAATACCCTCTCCGCCATTGTCTCTTTAACGATTAAACGATTCAATAAAAAGAAAAAATAAAACGATTTCAAAATGATAATTTTTTTATTGTATTTTTCCGATATATGTATTATTTTGTTTTCATTATAAACATATTATTCTAATTTTACATTTGTATGAAGTATTACTGAAAATGGTGAATACACGATGAACTAGTGTAATCTAAAACCAATAGAATTCTCGAGTAATCGATTAAAAGTAGAAGAACATTGAAGAATCATTGTTTTATTTATAGTAGACCAATTTATTAACATTTTTGATGATATTTAAGCACGTCAATAATAATTTGGATTCTGATTGGTTTGGAAAAGCTAAAAAATTTTGTTATTAGGGGCATTATTTTGTTTTGCGCTTTAGGCGCCACCAAACTCCGGACCGGCATTGGAGCCACCCGATGTTGGACCACTCTGTAGATGGTATTCCCACAATTGCCCACGCACGTGCGTAAGAAGGAGTGTTAATAAATAAAGTCTCGCATCGGTAGTTTGAAAAATAATTAAATAATATATAAAAGGTTAGAGTCAATCCACTAATTACCAGTTGATTTTAAATTAGAAGCCCATAATTAACCTGAATCTATCATGTGTTTCACCACCATACCTCCCTTTTCCTGGACTTGTTACAGAATTTCGATCTCAGCTTCTTCACCGGTGAGAGCTGATTTTCAAAGTCACTACGTGACTATTTTTATGCTATCTGATTATGTAGCGAAGGTTATATTGACGTATTCAATTTCCGTCTCAAATCCGCTGTCATCTTTTTTTTTTTTTCCATCTGATATACTTTTATTTAAAAGGGTCAAAACCCAACTTAAGGCCTAAAAACCATACATATACAAGGCCCATATCATAGGTACAGAAAACTAAAGATGACTTCAAAGCCCATGCACAAAGACCCGAAGCCCACCATACCAACTCGACAAAACATGTGTCGAGATACTTTCCCAAGACAAACACGTGTTGAACCCTTAGCCAAATAAGGTACACGCGTCCTCAATCCTTTCATCTTCCTCACCTCATCGAGATTACGCCAGATAACCTAGGCGGCGCCGGTAACAACACCGGAACTCGACTCTGCATCACCATCCATCAGTGCTTGGAATCCTCAGGCGGATAGCGTCCATCGATCAATTCGAGACCTCATCCAGCCTCCAAGCCACCGAATCATCCGAGACTAAAACCGTAACCATAGATTAAAAGAAACAAAGCCAGACTCCGATCAAAACCGGAGATATAGCCACCCACCGTTGATCTTCCAAAGCCGACAAACCATCACCCAGAGAGAAAGGTGTGGTCTCCGGAGTCAAAGCCGGTCGTCCATCAATAGGTAGATGCGACACCGGAACTGGGACCAGACATGCAACGCTGCCGGAGCTGTTCATGCCGGGAAAAGCCGACGACGACGAGCTGTGAAAGCCTCTTCGCCCCGGAACCTCTAAGCCTCTACAACGACAATCTCCCACACTCTCAAAACTGTCTCTTGCCTCTCTAGAGAGGAAGAGGGAACGAGAGAGAAATCTCTCTTGGAGAGAATGAGAGAGAAAGTGTTGGACGGTGCAACTTGTTTAATTTATCCGCTGTCATCTTCTTACGAAGAATTATCCAATTCATTATTTATTTTGCATTTTGTAGTTTATGCTTTAATTAAAAAGGATAGGCAATTCTCTCTAATCATTGTAATCAATCAAGTTGAATAGTTATGAAATTACGTTGTGCTAAAAAAAGTAAAACTTAATCCTTGAGAAAACAGAGTCATCATAAACTATCCTCTACGATTCATTCAAGTTCATCAGTAGTTCTATTTTCACACTACATCCTTTCTGTAATTAAATCATTTCATCGCCCTAGGGTTGATAGGTTTTGAAAATCGATTGGGTGCTCCTTGATATTGTTCTGACATTGGTTTAGCCCATATTTGAAATGAAACAATATAGAAATCTATCTACAATTCACAATAGGAGAATCAAGGCATATATTAAGAACAAAAAGATAGGCTCTTGGTGTTCTCAGTTCTCAGGGAGCTCCACAAATACTGGCACAGAAGATACCTGACTTCTTCTCACTTAAGCAAGGATATCAAAGCTCCTTAGTGAGACTGAACGGGTCATGAGATTACATTAAAGCCTCGCAAAAGAGGCAATATTATTGAGTTATTAGTATAAAACTCAAATAAAAAATAATAATAAAAAAAATATATATATATATATATATATAACTCATGTCACCAATCATAAGTTTTACATCCAGTCAAACGAAATATAGTAAAGCCATGTTGTGCTTTTTTAATATTATTTTTAGTTAAATTTGTGTTTCTCTAACCTGAATCAAACCTCTTTTTGTGCTAATGGCTTGCACGATCGTGACGACTTTCCTCTTCCTAAAGAAAAAAAATTCCAAAGCCAGTGCATGAAACATCATATGACTTATAATTGCTGGCACGACTGTTACTTATGATCTCACATCTTCACCACATTAATCTCATATATATATATATATATAGCTTCACTAAGTCTAAACACATGGTTAGTTAACATTTTGTTTTCTCTAGACTCCAAAGAAACACCAAAATGAACATTGAAAACTTACTTGAAGGTCAACCAAGTGTAGCGGATCTTCTTGATCATCATCGCCGTCTAAACCGCCAGGAATTGAAACACCAAGCAAGTCAAAACTCATCTATAGAACTGAAGGACGATAAGAGCTATCAAGAAGAGAATGGTGACTTGCTAAGGAAGAAACAAAAACTTCGTCTTCAAAGAGATGTGATGAAAATGCAAGGAGAGCTAGAGGAGGAGCAAGCACTCAACAAGGCTTTACGTGGTATACTTCGTGGACCAGTCATGTCTCAGCCTCGTCTCTCTTTACTGCTTCTTCCTCCTGAGGCAAGTATACTTATAGATAAAACTCTGCGCTTTGAAAGTTTGAATGAAGAAATGTAACATGGTTTTGAGGTTGTTTAGGTTCAAGAGATAATAGAGGAGCTCGCTGCGGTTGAGGCAGAGATAACCTACCTCGAGAAAAAAATCCAAGGCCTGAAACATGATGTGTACAGTGAGAGGAAAGTGAATCAAGAACTTGAAGCCAAATTTGATGAAAGAGAAGAGAGGATGATGACGATGACTCCTAAGAAACTGCTACAAAGGCAGAATCATTTTCCTTGGGAGCCTGACAATGACATTACAAAGATGACATCTAAGGATCTGAAACAAAGATCCAGGTTACAGAGTTGTGAAGATCCTCATGGTTTCAAGGATATTCAAATGAGCATTAATCCCTTCTCACCAAGAAGCCGTTCTTCGACTTTTTCTGATAGAACATCATCAAGAATGCAAGATAACAAGAAAGGGCAAGAGACGACGCCAAATGGAGTATCAGAAGATCTGTTGAAGTGCTTGATGGGGATCTATCTGGAACTCAACAGGTTATCCCGGGAGCGAGAAGGGTCAAGAACGGTTTCAAAGCTGAGTCTCTCACACCTGAAGAACGCTTCTTTCAAACGCAAATCAGCGTATGGTCAGAACGCATCAAATCTTGATCCTTATGGAGTTGTGATGGGGACTTCTCTCAGAGACATTGGAGAGTACAAGAACTTCATACACATCACTCGAGCTTGCATTGATGTTAGCCGTCTATACGATTGCTCAACTTCTCTTGTCAATCTAAGGTAGTTAAAACTTCAGATTCCTTCTTAATAATATCACAAGATTTCATGATCGCTGGATAATAAAAAAACACACATGTGTAGGGTTTTGAAGGAGAAGTTGAGCAAGGTAGATTTGAGTTTCTTGAATCACAAGAAAAAGATGGCGTTCTGGATCAATACCTATAATGCATGCGTCATGAATGTAACTATATATGCTCTGAGAACTCATATATGCATCTTTAGTTGAAACAAAGTCTTAGTGTTTTGAAAACATGAATTTGTGTGTAGGCATTTCTGGAACATGGATTACCTTCATCAAAGGAGAAACTACTGACCATTCTCAAAATGGTACATAATTAATTATTAACATAACAAGAAGAGTCACCTTGTTAAACTTCTCATAGTTAAATCACATTGACTTGTGTTGTAGGCAACAGTTGACGTGGGAGGTACGCAACTCTCAGCTCTAGATATTGAAGGATCCATCTTACATAGTCCATGCGAACCCATGGGAACTGTAAGTACTGATGTACACAAACGGTACGGATTCAGATGCGATGAACCGAACCTAATGTTCGTGCTTTGTCGTGGAGATTGGTCTTCCCCTGCAGTAAGTACACTCTCTTTCTTTATGCACACGGTTTGACAACTACTGTTGTTTCAAAATTATTTAAGTAAACGAAGAATCTGTGTATGCATGATATAGTTGAGAGTCTATACAGCAGAAGATGTGATGAACGAACTAATCAAAGCAAGAACGGAGTATTTAGAAGCTTCCATAGGTATCTCGGGGAGGAAAAAGATTGTGATTCCGAGATTCTTGCACAATCGTCTTCGTGATTTTGCAGAGGACGAAGGGTCATTAGTTGAGTGGATATGCAGGCAGCTACCACCAGGACACCGATGCTTGCAGCTCACGGAAACATCGATGGAGTGGCTGAACAAGCAAAGTGTGTCGTCTTTGAACAAATTAATAGAAGTAAGGCCTCATGAATACGAGTTTCGCTATCTCTTGCATTTGTAAATCTAATCCTTCACTTGGTATTTGGAGCATTTAAAAGTTAGGGATCGAATCTGAATAAGTTCGATTTAGCCGGATGAAACATGTCTTGTCTCCAAATATTTTAATAAACTATTATACATGGGTTTACATAAATCCCAAATTATCAAAATCTTTTACTAAAATTAATCTAGAATATATGGTCCCATAAATTTCATATCCGATGCCTAATTGTGAAGTTTCGACCACTGGCAAATAAAAAATGATTTACAAACCAAAGGCTGATGACGGTGGAGTCCTCACATGCTAAAAAATAGGTGAACAAATCGTTTTGTAGACGGGAAAAGCTGAAACTAGATGATGTCATGACATACACACAAAAAGAAACCTTTACTTGACTATATAAAAATCATGTTTACATACAGTTTATAACATGGAAACGACACTAGTACAACACAACTAGTCCACGAGCGATCGGTCGAAATATTGTTGTTAATTTATTGTAAAATAATCTTTTTAGCACTTGGGAGTCGGAGCTTGACAATATTTGATAAGCCTCATAGCAGATGTTTTAAGCGAGGGGTACTTAAACATCAAACACATACATGGTTGAGGGCCTTTCTTTCTCAGTCTGGGACAACAGTCTTTTTGCACGAAACCCCATCCATTTTTATTCATCGCGATTATGCATTTATCAAGTTGAGTGTCGCAGCCAACGATACCTTGAGCTCTGATCGGAGCCAAAAATGATACCAAGAGTACGAAGAAGGCGATGGACATCAATGGCATGATCATCTTCATGTCTGATTAATTAGTAGTTGGTTAAATATGTCAGGAAGAAAGATAAGTTTATTATTATACCAATTGTTTTTTTTGGAGAAAATGGTCTTTGTTCTTTAAATCAATGAGCTATGCAACATATGTGAATATGGAAGGTGGGAACTGATTCCTATATATAAGGGAGAACGCTGATTCTATTTTTTACATGACTAAAACAAGCAAATGACTTGTTCAAAAGAGCGAGTCAATAGGAAGCAAGGATGAAGTTCTTGAAATTGGTAGTTATTTATTGCCTAATGCAAAATGCATGCGTCTTGATTTGAATCATTTTTGTCCTGGTCTTGGGCTTGTATCACTTTATCAGGGTACCACTTGAATATGTTCTGCTCAATTCTAAATTTCTACAATGTAGCATCATCATATATTTAACGTATAGACCAATGGTTAAGTCTATATTATCACGGAAAACGCATTATATACCACCAATTTTGGAAGTTGTCATTCCAAACAGATGTATTAGGCTATTAGCAACCTTGTTATATATTAAAAGAATTTCACTTTCCTTACCTCCAGCTTAATCTCGTATCTTCCATTAACTTGGAAAGTTGGATTGGCCAGCACACACACGATGCTGTCAGAAGCAGAACACTTTGTCAAGTCTTTTAGTAATATTGTTGTCTTTTTGAACAAAAAAAAAAATTAATATTGTTGTCTAAGAAATTTTGACCAAAAAAATTCACTTTTGACTCCAAAAAAATTAACTTTCCCGTCACTGTGAAAAATACAACCGACGCGCGAATACAGCGCGTGAAAAGACAAACAGAGGTTTACTGGTTCTACCTCGAAATGGAACACAAGAACTCTGAAAACAAAAAGAAAAAAGTTGAATTGAATCAGAACAAAGTTCTAATGATCTCCAGAATCTATTGAAGTCTCTCTCGAGATAGAGCTATCTCTCTCTTTATCAGGTAACTATCTTACGTCTTCATCGATTGATTTGACATTCATCGTTTTCTTCCCCCCAATTATCTTTTGTGTGTTGATTGATTGATTGACGCCGACGTTTTACCTCAGTTTTAGGGTTTCACAATTCGATGAACACACTGTTTCATGATTTCTCCAGAAACCAAAACATGCATGCTTGATGTTTCATAGAACATAGAACATAGAACATAGAGACAAAGGAAACGAATTCGCGGGTCTGGTCTATTCTTTTTCATAGAGACAAGTCTGTAGCTTTTTTATCAGTAAAGTTTTAAACTTGATCCTAGTGGATATGATGCTCAATATTAGCATTTGCTTACAATGTACTTAGATTATTATTGCAGCAGCTTCTTTTGATGCATAAACAATAATGCAACAAGATGATGGTGATGAAGGACAACAAGATGACAGATTACGAAAACAATCTGTACAAAAAACTAAAGAGCGGAAAGCTCGAGGTCAGAGTCTCCTACCGCACTTTCCTCTGCCCTTACTGCCCCAAGCAGAAGGTTGGTCTCTACATCGACATCCTCCAGCACGCTTCCGGAGTTGGTAACAGCAGCTCCAAGAAACGAAGTGTCACTGAGAAGGCTTGCCACCGTGCCCTCGCCAAGTACCTTCGTAAAGATCTTGCGCATTACGCCACGACTACAGTCTCCAACCGCTCAAAAGCCTTGGCGTCATCAACCACGCCTAATATTCCTCTAGCTTATGATGATCAGTTCGAGAAACTTGTCTGGCCTTGGAAAGGTAATGAAATAAGAAGGCCACCCACCCATCTCATATGTCATTATAAAGTATCATGTTAGCCAGGGCCGGTCCTGAGATTGTGGGGGCTATAGACAATTTAGTAAAGATTTCAATATAGTTTGGGGGCCTAAATATTTCTTTTTATACAAATTTTGGGGGCTTGAAGTGAATTTTTGAAGCGAATGTTTCATCAGGCTTGGCCGTGACTGGCCCTGATGTTAGCATATACTAATAATATAAGTTTGTATATTTGGCTGTGGTAGGTATTTTGGTTAATATTCCAACAAAGATGGGACATGATGGTTTGTGTTGTACTGGGGAGAGTGGGCCACAGCTTAAGGAAGAGCTGATCAGGAGAGGATTCAACCCTATTAGAGTTCGTACCGTGTGGGACTGTTTCGGTCACTCAGGAACTGGGATAGTTGAGTTTAACAGAGACTGGAATGGACTTAACGATGCTTTGCTGTTCAAGAAGGCTTATCAAGAAGATGGTCATGGTAAAAAAGATTGGCTGAGTAGTGGTGGCGGTGCTCTTGCTGACTCGAGTCTTTATGCATGGCTTGCCAATACTGATGATTATTATAGGGCTAACTATATAGGAGAGTACTTGCGGAAGATGGGTGACCTCAAAAGTGTTCCTAGGTTTGCGGAAGAAGAGGCTAGGAAAGATCATAAGCTTGTGCAGCGTCTGAGTGTAATCTCTGAGAACGTACAGGATCAGTTGAGGAAGCTAGAGGAAAAATTCTCAAAGACTTCTATTTCACTTAAGTATGAGACTGAAGAGAAAGATAAGATCCTCCATGTTTACAATCAAGGTTGAGCTTTTCCCTATAGCGTCAAGATCCACGTCCCTATGCGTATTGCTTTTGGTTATATTCATGTTACATTTTATGTTTTTGCATCTGAAGATCTCACGGGAAGACAACAAAGGTCGACTGATCATTTCAATAGAATCTTTGCTGATCATGAAAAGCAAAAGGCGCAGCTGGAAACTCAGATGAAGGAACTTCAAATTAGAGAATCTGTTTTGGCAAAACGTGACGCGGAGAATGAAACACAGAGGAAAATAGTGGCAAAAGAGCTTGAACAGGTATACATATGCTAACGTCCTCGTTTATTTAAACTACGATCTTGTTTTGCTTCTTCTTTCTTCTGAAAAATTTTCCATTGCCATTTATTTTCAGAGCGCAGCTAAATATAGTTACATTCAGCTTGTAGCCGTGGAACAACAAAAGACCAGAGAGAAAGTTAAAAAAATGGCTGTAGATCACAAGGTCTTGAAAACACTTCTTTCTTCAAAAAAAAAACTTTGTTCTTCTTAAGCTTTATGTGACAGGATCCTGCCGTGTTTTTAAACCATAGATGCAAAAGGAAAAGCTTCGTGAGAGAATCTCTGAACTGGAAAGACAGCTTGATCAGAAACAGGATCTTGAACTTGAGGTCGAAAATCTGAAAAGAGAGTTGAGTGTGATGAGGCACGTGGAGTTCAACGGTGGTACTGAAATTGTGAACAAGGTGGAGACCTACCTTAGGGACCTTAGTGAGAAGGAAGGAGAGCTTGCACATGTAAACAAATTTAATCAAGATCTTATCGTACGGGAGAGGGAGACCAATGATGAGCTTCAAGAAGCTCGACGAGCACTCATCAGCGTATGTAGATGTATTTTATACCAACAACATTTCTCTAACATGTATTGGTCTCATAGGTGTATATCACTACTTGACTTTCCTTCTAAAGGGTTTTTCTTGATTTGATTGCATTTGTAGAATTTGAGAGACACGAGATCCCATATTGGTGTTAGGAGAATGGGGGAGCTTGACACAAAGCCTTTCATGGAAGCAATGAGGAGAAAGTATTGTCAAGAAGATCTAGAGGATTGGGCAGTTGAAATCATCCAGCTATGGGAAGAATATCTTAAGGATCCAGATTGGCATCCTTTCAAACGGATAAAGCTTGATGCTGCAGAGATTATAGTGGTACCTAAATAATATGCTTCTTAAGTGTTATTCATGTGCATGTGTACAACAACTGCAATAAGCATATGGATTGGAACTTGGTTTATGAACTGGTGATTGATAATATTTTTGTCAGGAAGTGATAGATGAGGATGACGAGAAGTTGAGAACCCTGAAAAATGAACTGGGGAATGATGCGTACCAAGCAGTGGCAAATGCATTGCAGGAGATAAACGAGTATAACCCGAGTGGAAGGTACGTATCCTCAGAGCTGTGGAACTTTAGAGAAGAGAGGAAGGCTACGCTGGAGGAAGGTGTTACTTGTTTGCTGGAGCAGTGGAATCAGGCAAAGCGTCATAAGCCTTAACACACACTTAGCCAGGTAGACATAACTGCCAGCTCCGTATAATCTGTGCTTCTTTCGGAATTCGCTAAACTGAGGTCGTTTCTTTTGATGTTGCAGCAGATGGAGATTGGACAATAACTTGTGCGCATGAAGGTTGCCAAGAACTGTGACTCTGTGAGGCGTTCTTGTGAAAGATGACATGTTCAATAAATGTCTGTCTTTGATGCACTAAGGGTTTTAGAATAGGGAAGTTAGGTGTAGGCATGTAGAGAATATAAAGAACTTGAATGGCGATCTTTGAACTCATTGTAGAAAAAAATAAGTAACACATGGATTTGTGAAGAGCTGCAAAATGAATTCTTTGTAAGTATATATCTATCACTAATAACCAACACTCTCCACTATGTTATCTCACTTGTTGAAATGGATAAGCAATAATAAAAGAATGTCTACAACATTATCGACGGTGACCATAATATACAACATAATCAGTTTGAGATAAAACAAGTACAGAAAACAGTCATTTACAAAATGTCAAAGCAGAAAAATAAATGTATCAAGGAGAAATACCAGAATTAAAGACGATTAATCTATGCAGAAACCGAGTTTACAATTATTATTCTTGTTTTCAGCTGTACACCCACCCACAAATACTTGCCTTCTTTTTACACTGAAACACCTGATTCAAGAGCTCTACTACCTCTGTTCATGTCTGGATCTTTAGGTGCTCCTCTCGCCTGATGTTTCCCTTGGTGCTGCGACCAATACCCGTATGCCCTCAACACTCTGTCTAGCAATTCTTGAGGCACCGGCTCTCCTCTTCTTTGCTGCGGTGATATACTTGCTGTGTGAACCAGCGTCTTCCATTTGTCCTGTAAAATATCACATTTTCTTGCAACATTAAGCTACTGTAAGACGTGATAACGTTCCAGATTTTTACAAGTTTGTGTTTAATGTTTTTACCTTCAAGTCCACGTAGGTACGATGATCTGCATTCTCGAAAGCACGGAATTTCACATCACGCCATCTGTGTGTGATGAGATATAACGACCATTAGCTTTTGACACACTAACTCACCACTAAACCACATGAAACTAACTATACCTTCCAGTCCCGAGTTCCTCAACTGCTTGTACGAGAGCTTCTACCTCTGTCACAGAAAAAGGTCTCCTGGTTCTGCGCTGAGCAAGCTCAGAACGCTTAGGTTTCTGGTTCAACGGAACTATGGCAAGCGCCTTAGCTTCCTCCAAGGCTGGGAGTGGAACAAGCGCTCTTGATTCCGATGAAGGTTCATCAACAGAGATATCACTCTGATATGGAACTAACTCGAGGTTATTATTGTCCACAATACTTCCTGAGTTAATCACATCATCTGCATGGAGAGTTCCAGAATCTAACATGGGAGAAGCCGCAGACCTGGGAAGATCATCAAGAAGCGCTTTTGCTTAGGAATCTTCTGCGGGATTAAAGCAAATCCCGCAGCACAATGACAAGTTAGTGAGTTTCTTTAGTACCGTTCACACAAGCTTGCCGGCTCGGTTGGTGGTGGTGGCACCACCGCAGGATCTTCGGAACATAAAGGTATGGGAACTTTGCTGGGACCAGGCTCCAAGGTGAACCCAAGGTTGCTTAGATTCTCTTCACATGAGATCCCAGTCTGTGACAGAGTTCTCTTGTCATCTCTGACCTTCTTCCCATGTACCAATACCCCAACACGTATTCCACCGCTGAGTAAAACACTGACAGCCTCCATCACTGTCCTCTGTAACCAAAACGGTCAAAGGTTACGACTCTGTTATATTAATACCATACTGTAACATTGCCATGTACCTTGAGTGATCCTACAGTTGCAGTTTCTGGAACTTCAATAAAAAGCTCTGGAATCCTAAAGGACTTGATGCTTAGCTTTACTGCACCAGAGATTAAAGGAATACATGAGAACCACAACAGCTAAGATAAGATAACTGAAGAGTTGCAATAACCACCTGAGTCTCGCTTCTTGGAAACACTTCCATTACTAAGTCCACCATCAGAAGTTACAACCGAACTTCGGTCCGGTGATCTTCTCCTCTTAACAATGGTCTCACGTAGCCATCCGTTGTATCCATAACATGATTTTCTTTTCCGGTGAAGAACCTTTATGCCAACATCTACAAGACAATCGTGATCAAAATGTTAGAGCAGGGCATAGAAAACATAGAAGAAATGTATATTAGATATAAGTGAATCAGGTTGTGAATACTTACCAGCTCTGTAGTCTTGTTTCCAGTATTTAGACTTTCTTATTCTTCGAATCGTTGGAGACCTATACGACTTAGACTTATTGCTACATTTACGAGAACTATATAATTTTTCATCATCATCTCTATCTAGGTTAGCATGATTCCCTTGTCTAGCAAGGAAACCATTAGGGATCACATCCACGCAGAGTGGTTTAGGAAACTGCACATTTAATGCAGTTTTATCCTCTAAGTTGCAAGTGTTAGTGGTTAACCCTCCATCTTCCAAGCCATGGGTTGCTTCTCCTTGTTCAGACCCAGTATTCACATGAACATCCCCCGTCTCCCCATGAATCTTCTTCTTGTGATGATCAGACATCGGTGTTCGCTCCAAAACGCCGTCGTTATCAGGAAATGAGAAGCTGTTTACAACGCACTTGTCACTAGTGTTTTCTTCATATGTAGGTCTTGAAACAGAGTTTCCTTGGTCAGATGACTCAGATTTAAGAGGCTTGTAATGGTCTTCTTGTTCTTGTTTGATTTCTTTGCCGAAACTCAACTGATTATTCCCTTCGAATGCGTTGGAAGAGGCTGAGGAACTCTGGCCTTCCTCTAGTATCTTTCCAGCTAGAGAAGCGAGCAAGTCCATTGCACACATCTGGCCGTCATCATCATCGGTGCTCTTGTTTAGGATCTTCCTCTGAAAAAAAAAAAAAAATCAACCGAGTGTCATTCATGACAAAGAAAGCTAACAAAGATCCAGAGGAGTATTCAATGACATGATCGTTTTTTTACCATGCAAGAACGAGGAGCCTTGGGGATATTGGGGTAATCAAAGGCAACGGATACGCAGTTTAACTTCCTCTTCAACACCATCTCTCTCACATATGCATAAAACTGGCAAGACAGTAACAAAGGACACAAAATTTAGAAATGAGCACAAACATTAAACCTTAATCTCTAGCTGAAATGAATTTAAGTACAACGAGAGACCAAGGTAAATTGAGACACATATAAACCATTTTCAAGACTAAAGATCTAATGTTATTCAGTTTACTGGTGTCTCCAAAAAAAAAACGAATATCCAATTATTTCAAAACATCAAAATTGGACACAAAGCAGGCGGATCAGACACACAGAAACAGGAATCAGCCATAAGAACCAATCAATTTACAAATCAGATCAACACAACCAAATCCGAGCCCTTGATCTAAGAACACGAGAGATGGATCATGAGAGAGAATTAGCTTACACCTCCAATAAATAAAATCACATTGAAGCTCAAAAAAAACAAAGAGTAACCTGATCAGATCTCGATCAAATTGCCAAATTTTTGACGACCCATTTAAAAAAATCGAAACTTGGAATCAAAAATAACCTCAAAAACCCTAGAGTTAACAGATCGAAACTTACCTAATCAACCTCACCAGCTCCTTGATCGCGATTAGGGACCACTTCAATCACAGATCACGCAAACAGATTTGATGTTTTTGGTATGTATATAAATAAATGTACAAAAGGAGAAATTAGAATCGATCTATACAGAGAGAGTTGGAGATTCTGAGATTTAAGGAAAAAGGAAGGATTTTTCGAGTTTCGTATTATGAATCGGTCTGTTTGTTTGTCCCTTTAAAGCAAAGAAGGAAGAAGACGAAAACAGATAAACCCCTTTTTTTCTAATATTCTCATTAATAAATAAATAATAAATAGTTTTTATTTATTTATTGACCACACAAATGACGATGGGTTTTGGGATCAGGCAGTTGAGGAAAACCGGTTAACCGGCTATTGCAATTCGTATAAAATCTCTCTAAACCCTGCTCTCTTCCGGCTAACCGGCTCTTGAGGGTGACCCCTCACTCTCGGACCATTTCTTAATGATAGGTTTTGTCAGAGGAATCTTAATTTTAGGGATCGGATAAAAAACAATAAAATAGTGTTTTTTGATTGGTGTGGGGTCCTCTAATACAACAAAAGTAGCTTCTCTCTCCACCATGTGGTTGAGAAAGTCCATTGCTTTGGTAATAATGTCGTCACGAGGTTCAGTAATCTGGTTGATAATAAACATGAACTCCTCGGTGATTTGTTTATATGTTTAGATGTGTAGAACCATGTGAAATTAACGTGCTCTGTGCTTTTTAAGCTTTTGCATAATTGAGTGTGAATGAATGATCATGTTATTGTGTTGGATGCGCCACAGTAATTACATTTTAGCTATAGTGTGAGAGCCAGAATGTATTGATTTCTAATGTATAGATAATATATGGTTTAAGTGTTGTTGCCGACAAAATTTTTGTTAGAGTGTTGACCCTAGCATAGTTATGGCCAGGTGTTGATTCGAATATACCAAGTATATTCGTGGCCTACTAGATGTGACAACTACGCTATGTGGATGGGTGTTGGACCCTTTGTAACCTTCGTGATTATGGGCCGCAACACAATTGACTAATGGGCCAGGTCGGACCATCAAGTCAGAAAGCACAAGGAAATTGACAAGGTCAAGTGAATTACTCTCTATCAAAAAAAAGCTAACAACATTTTAATCTCAACGAAGACTGTTATTATTCTCTTCTCAATTTATTTGAAACATATGGTATAAAACTTTACACCAAATAAATTTTCAATACTCAAGTCGCTTCATATTTGGGATCAGCAGCTACGTAATGATAAGCAATTACCAATGCGAAGATAGAGACGCCAAGAAAATTGACTATAAACCCCAAGTCTTGATCATTGATCATTGATCATTGATCATTGATCATTGATCATTGATCATCTGCTCACCAACACAAAACAACATTTGAGCAAAAACAACTCTTGTTAGAATAAACAACTCTTTTGTAACACTAGAGTGTTCTTTTATCTAACACCCAGAGATTGTTCCCATATACTTATCCATTTCACCAAACACAAACTTCACAGAGAAAGAAACTGTGTTAACTACACTAAATTGGATTGCAAATCATAACACTAAAACAACAACATACAGCTAAGCTCCATAAACACAGCTAGAGGAGCTAGACCTAAATTCAATTTGATCATTGCTTAGAGAACAAGTTGATTGATAAAAAGAAAAAAACCAAGCAAAAGAGATGATCCCAGTGGGAATCGAACCCACGACCTTTAGATTCGGAGTCTAACGCGATATCCACTCCGCTATGGGATCACATTAACGAAAAAGTTGAGACTCAAAGAATCTAAAAACCCAAAACGTCACACAATCCGACAACAGCACTTGACAATCCTCTCGTCGATAGAGACGGGTTCAAAGGACCATCACACATAGATATCTGAGAAACCTTTCACCATCGCGAGAAGCACACAAACTCAGACTCCTAATGACCAGATCAAAAACCAAACACACTTGTTGGAACCGGATCAAAAACCAAATACACCTGAGGAGAGTTTTACCGTTTAATTAGGACGGAATCAGGGGAAAAAATGATCAGATCTCGAGGAACCAGAAGCGAATTACAGAACACACAACAAAGTATTGAAACTCAGTAGGATCTCGATGGCTGCTGTCCTAAGGGTTTCTTTAATTTACGTTTCACTTAACCGGTTCAATTAAAAAAATTAAACCGCTTCCTAATCCACAGTCTCTCAGATAAAGCGGGCCCATGGGCCCAGTAAGTAGTCACATACACGTGACAAGCTGACGGTGCCGATCCGTTCTTCGCGCTCTCGGTTTGCTTCTTCCCCCACACTGACCCGATTATAAAAAAGAAAGAAAAAATCTAAATCGAGACTCTCCAAAACCCTAGATCTAACACCCCCCCAGCCGTCAGATCAGATCAATGGGGAGATCTCTTCTCAACCGTTGGAGACAGCAATGGTGGAGGTAGAAGAAGAAGCGCATTTTTGGCTATCGTGAAGATTATTGTCTCCTCGACTAAGGCTCTGTGTTTTTTTCTCTTCTCCTCATCTTGATGGCCAGCAATTCGAATATCCTCTAGCTATATTTCTTTTATTTTGTAATTTCGGTGGTGGTGATGTGTGATTTGGTTGCCCGTACGGGTCGGCTCCAGCAACGGTACAAGGATGGATCGCGTCTCATTGCCGGGTACTGTGTTCTTACACATGCTTATCTATTGTCTCTTTGGAGTTCATGCTATTGTTATGTAATATGATTATAATTCATCGTGATATTGAATTGTCTTTGTATCGAACATTGCTTGGTCCTTGTTTCGATTTGAGTTTTTTTTTCTTTGATTATGACATGACATGAGTTTAACCCTTTAGCTGTCTTTTTTAACAACTTCAATGTCACGTGTTTGTAGGTGTATTCCGTTTAGGTATGTAAAAGATGGTAATTCTGAATCTGGGGAAGTTGTTCAAGTGTTGATGATCAGTTCATCTAGCGGCCCTGGACTTTTGTTTCCCAAGGTATAAAAGCAAATGCCACTTTCTTCTTGCTTTTGAGGTTTGATACATCTTCGGTTGAAGTAATCATATATTTGAATCATGGATTCTTATAGGGAGGATGGGAGAATGATGAGACTGTCAAAGAAGCTGCAGTAAGAGAAGCAGTCGAGGAAGCAGGAGTCCGTGGGATTTTGATGGTAAGATACTTTTTTTCACTTACCGAATATACCCCTTTGTCTTTATGTTAGCAGCCTGGTGCTGGATGTGTAAAAAAGTTGAATTTCGCAGGATTTCTTGGGAGATTACGAGTTCAAGAGCAAAACACACCAAGATGAGTTTAGCCCTGAAGGGTTATGTAAAGCTGCAATGTACGCCTTGTATGTGAAGGAAGAGCTAGAGGCGTGGCCGGAACAAAAGACGAGAACAAGGACATGGATGACGATTGGAGAAGCTGTAGAGAGTTGCAGGCACGCTTGGATGAAGGATGCTTTGGTTGAAGGTTTCTGTAAATGGCATAAGGAGAAGATGGGCAAAGGAGATGAAGATTGAAGTTTAAGTGTGCATAGAACTCTGAAGTTGGTTTCTTTCCTTACGACGGTTTTGGTTTTTTAAAACTCTGAAATTGGTTGCATTTCCTCCTCATTTCTCAATGCTGTAACAATTATTAAGAGTTTTGAACAAAAGATACATATGAATACCAATGCCGGTTCAGCAAAACCAGAATCACATGCCTTATTACGAACATGTCTTCATCAAATGTCTCCTCATTGGAATGACCCTACAAAGCATGTTATGGCTGATATTCGAGCTGCCATATTACAGAGCAATCAGGGTGATTTCTCTATTATTGAAACTCCAAAGCTTCACATCAATAAAGCATTATATGACTAATTATGTTTGATAATTTAAATTATTAGGGATAACACAGAATAAAACAATACATCATAAGGCTGGGCCTCCATAAATACTTTTACATGTGATTCATGTGGTCCTCCTACAAAAGCATTTAAGCATCTCCCTTGTATCCAGTCTTTGATCTTCCTTCTTTTCCTAGTATCTTAGCCGTACCATCATCAACATTTGTGGCAATTGGTTTAAGCTCTTAGCCTCTTATGATAATATTTACGCGCAACTATTTTGTTTATTAACTGTTTCACGTATAACCTGGATGAGAGAATATACTAAGTACTAACTATCAGAGCTTTCCAGCATTTATGACCTACAAATCGGTTATTCGCGTTGTATTGGTTATAACTTATAAGTTATAACATTATTCAACGCCCATCACATGGCAAGAGGTCCAGATCCATTTTTATGGAGCTGTCTTCCTTATTAGATATGTACCAAAATCATCCCAATCAACACACAGCTTTACAAAGTGTTCATGTTAAAGGACAACATGAGCAAAAATGGCATATGATGCGATAGTAAATCAAATCTTTCCAATAAATGATATCTCTTTATCATAATAATTAATAAACTCAGTTTGCCAAGAGACCTATACATTTGTGTTTCAACTCATCATTTTGTTTGGAATGAATTAAAATGAAATTTCGTTATATATAAAGGAAAAATAGGAGCTTGGGGTGTTTCTCTGCAGTGTTTTATATATATATATATATATATATAATAATGGATGCATATATATAATATATATAGAATTGTGGTGAGAGTGTGTCAAGTGGTAGTAGGTCCACCTGCCAAGTCACCACCGCCTGAGATGGAGATGAGAGGTCGGCGCGATACACTTTTACTGACGAGATGTGAATCAAGGAACACAACAATGACTGTTATATCATCATGAAAATGTCTCCTCACTCCTCTGTCAATCTTTTTCAAGTCTGAATATCTCATTTCTCTCTTCTTTGCTGCCTCTCTTAGAGCTGTTTTTATGAGCTTCCTTGCAATCCCCTGCACCCATCCATATGTTTTAATCTATATGCAACAAAAAGAAGACAGAACAAAAGACAGAGGATAAGAGTCTTACATTACGAGGGTTAGTATTCACAATGTCAACAGCTTCCTGATTGCTCATGTGCTCCCACAAGCCGTCTGATGCAAATATAAGAAACTGATCCTCTGGATGGATTTTGTGTACTGTGATCGCAGGCTCCGCTTTAAGGATCGGCGTTTTAAAAACCTCAGGCACCCTGAACTTTGCTAATAGTGGCTCTCGGTTGAATTCTGACCTCTTTAAGTACGCATCACCAATTGACCGTGACACCTTTGAAGAGCCAAAACAAATGTTTCAAAATACTTAGAATTTGCCAAATAAATCTCCTATTCTACACTTCCTAAAGTGATAAAAACATTGTAAATCTCTTCTTATACTCTAAATGTAAAAAACATTGTAAATCTCTTCTTAGACTTCACCTAATCAGCGAATCAGACTTAAGCGAAACAATTTTTCTAGAATAATTTTTGAAATAATCGGTATAGACGCCTGCCTAGTCAATAATCTCATATAAACGCTTAGCTACCGCCTAACGATTTCTTGCACATTGCATATAACTAAAGAGACTTTTACATCCGCAAGCTACTTTGCAACAAAGAAGCATAGAAATGGACAATCTGCATTTATTCTTTTTACCTGTATAATACCTTTGACACGCCACACTTTGTGCTTCAAGACAACAATCTGAGGATCATCAGGATGCAACAACCGCAACTCCTCTCTCACAGATTCAATACTCGCATTATGCTCCGACGAAAGCTGAACGGCCCTGACAGCTTTAAACGCTTTCTCCAGTCTCCCTAACACAACCCGAGAATCCCCCGCGTTAGCAATGTACAACGATCCGCTACATATGATCCCTACAAGACAACACGCCCCAACAGAAGCAATCTGAGGCTTCGTCTGCCACTGCCGCCGCACAAGCGAAAGAAACTCCTCCTCCGTAGCTAAAAACGCTTTGGTTATAACAGACGGAGACATTCCATGATTCTCCGACGTAAACTCTGCATCCAAACACAAAGTCTCAACAACAAACAATCTAAACCCAATCAGAATCACACAAAGCAAAACTACTTACTTCTGATGTTATCGAATAAATGTTTGTTGACAAACCGAGCTGCTTCAGGACCTCCATGGCCATCGTAAACACCGACGAAAGTAGCTTGGGGACCCGAATCGAACATACTAACGGGTCCTGACTCGAGTTTGCTGTGATCTTCGAGGAGATTGTTGGCTTGGATCACAGACATTGAGAAGTCTCCAGCGACGTGGTTACCGGAATCTTTATACCAAAGAAGACCGTCGCATCTTCCGTTAGCGTCTCCTCTAGTAGAATGTTCTCCCTTCACGGAAGGTCGTTTCCAACATGGTGCTATCATCCGCAATATAGTTTCCGATACCATAAAGAAAGATAATACTTTATAACACACCCCAATAGATCAAACTTCCTCCTTCCCTATCAAGAAAAAAAAAAGAATCTTTAAATGTAATAAACCGGATCGATTTGTAATCAGACAGAACATGAGTATTCAAATAACCTTCGGACAAGATCGAGATCGGAAGCAGAATGTCACTGATGAGGAGTTACGATACAGAGGGGGGAGAGATCGTAACTCCGGTTGGATTTTTACGAGGGAGAATTGACAAAATCTACTGTCTGAATTCCATATTTGGGATGTTCGATTTCTCTTCTTGTATTGTTTCTCTCTTTTTGTTTTTTTTGAAATTTTTTTTCTTTTTCGTTTGATGCTTTTTTTTTTTTGCTTTTGATTTTGGGTTTTAGCTGTTTAGGCATTGACCTTGGAAACAACCCAACGTTTTAGGCAGCTTTTTCTCCTAATTTTAGCAACTTTTTTCTTTTTCAAAATTAATAAATTTATTACTAATTAAGATGTTTTTAAAAAGGATTAAGCATGATACCGATCCTAGTCAGCACCTCTAAATATATTACAAAGAACTATATAAATCTCAGTTTAAAAATAAGACAGAGAAACATGATCTGTAAATTGCAAACAACTTGGCCCATATCCTTAAAAGATGAGAGAGAGAGAGAGAGTGAGAGAGAGAGAAACATGATCTGTAACTTGTAAGCAACTTGGCCCATATCTCCATCGATTTCCATATCCCCACAAATCTCAAATGATAAAATTAAATAATTTATAGTATAGTCAAGAGAAAATCAGAAATGAAAATTAAAATATGAAAGCGTTGAACAAAAAATAAAACTAAAATTAAAATATGAAAGAGACCGCATATTGTCCGCTTTATGGTGTCAATAAGGCATTCTAGAATGATTGAAATGTACTAAATCATCTGTAATTTAGCATAAATGGAGAGGGTATTAACGTAATTTACATAAGAAGACGGAAAGTGGGCGTGGTGGAGAGAGGATGATAAGAGAGGGAAACGCGTCTCTCCATGAGGCTCATATTCTATTCATCTCCTCTCTCTCTATATTCTCAATCTCTCTCTCTCTATTCGACTCGTGAAGCTCGTCGGAGGAGGTAAAATAAACATTAGATGGCTCAGAGAACGGAGAAGGAAGAGACGGAGTTCAAGGTCCTCGAAACCTTAACGACCCCCACCACCACAACCACGACGCTCTGCTCTAACAACTGCGGCGTCACGGCGAATCCAGCCACCAACAACATGTGTCAGAAATGTTTCAACGCGTCCATCGCCGCCGCCGGTGTAGATTCCCCTTCGATGTTGAAGAGAACATCGAGATCCGTTAATCTTAAGTCCACCACACAAGCCAAAGTCGTGATCCGTCCCAGGGAGATCGACCCGGTTAAGAGAGATCAGCAGACGGTAAACCGGTGTTCTGGCTGTCGGAAGAAGGTGGGGTTGACCGGGTTCAGATGCCGGTGCGGCGACCTTTTCTGTTCCGAGCACCGTTACTCGGATCGACATGATTGCAGCTACGACTACAAAACCGCCGGTCGGGAGGCGATCGCTAGAGAAAACCCGGTCGTTAAGGCGGCGAAGATGGTCAAAGTTTAAAAGTTAAAGTTCAAATTCGAAAGGAAAAAAAAAACAAATCTTCAATCGTGGTTCAAGCTTCCGATCTATAAAGTTTCGGACAAGAGAGATGCTCGCAGACATTGATTTGTAATGAAAAAGATCAGAGAGGTTCTCTTCTCGATTTGAATGTGAACCTTAATTTATTTTGTTTCTTCCTCTTGAATTATATTTAGTGAATGATGAATATTGTTGTAGCTGTTACAGATTCATGAAATTTTTATTTGCTTCGGATGTGATTTTCTCGATCATCAACGACGACGACTTATCGAATGGTATGGTGTACCGTATGTAAATTCGGTAGTCATGGAAGGGTGTTTTGGTAAACGTGTCTCTTGTTTCGTGTGCGTCACAACTCACCATCTCTCGACAAAAGTTTGCTTGGCGTATAAAAGAGCGGCCAATAACGTGTTTGAGTTGTATTTGTATTGGCTTATTTTAAGTTTAGATTATCTTCTGAAGACTAGTATAAACAAGATTTTAGGCACTATTGAAAAGAACAACTTGTAACATAACTTTATTAACTCAACTCTCTTTTTATATGATGCAGCATCATGTGATTGCACAAGATTTATCTCGTGAAAGAAAAAAGTGTGATATCTCATGATGACTATTACACGCAGGTACACGTACCAGCCCTACTAGAAAATTCTTTTTTTTAGGTCTGCCTAGTCTTTGTCCAATAAATAATGCAACTACACACGATTAGTTTAAATGTCAAACATCAGCTCGGAATGAGAGGAGAGTAGACTATTCGTGGAATGTTGTATAAGTTTGAGGAATGAAACTTGAAGCTGAAATTTCACATTTTCATATACAATATACAACTTGTCATATGTTACTATCTCATTTCATAGAGCATTCTATCTATTTTACCGTTCGTTTACCCAGCAAATATATTGTCCAAAGTCGGAGGGCCTAATACATTTTATCCCAGCCCAATTATGAACTCCTTATGTTTGTTTTGTGCATAAAACCTCCTGACTATAAATAGAAAGTTTCACATGGCCATGGCTCCTAAATTTTGTTTATTCTCCAGTGTACATGATAGGATACGTGCAGAAAAAACAATCAACAGTTAAGATTCTAGGCTTCTCTTCCATTTTTTACTAGTTCCAGTTATTAAGTGAACCCGATTACTCCGTTGATACCGTATAACGTAAGATTGTACCATCTAAGGTCCTTAAAAACTAAGAGAATATGCATGGAGAACAAACTAAACTAAAACAGAAATATCTTTACTACATCTTTCTTCTCCTTTCATATAACGCATCCTTTAATGTAACTGTAACCGAACTTTAAATACAATTTACATAAACTACCCAATATGTGACTAAGGAAAACATAATTCCACTAAACAAAAACTACCCAATATGTCCTTGCACTTCTTTGGTTTCCTATTTCTCTCTATGAGATCGTCTAAAGATAATATAATCTCAAATCGGAATCGATTCCAAGCATATATGCCATAGCTCTTTTACTTAACTTCGACATGGTACAAATATCATTTGCAGGGACATTATCCACTACCTCTCTACTTAAAAAAACTAAATAAGTTTTAATTTTGTTTTTATTTTTTTAAGTTCACAAACACTTAATATTTCTGTATTTAAAAGATTAATATTTTAAAATTTACACATAGTAAATAAAAATTAAATGCATATATTTATCTATTAAATTTTGGTTTTATTTATAATTTTATTTGATTCCAAAATAAATACTACTGTTCTTTTTTATAAAGTAAAGGGCATTAACTAAAATTTAAGATATCAATCGTGAAAATGCAAAATAATATCCAAAATATCAATTTTCTTTATATACAAAGGGAGTAAAAATATTACCACTATAATCGGTCCTTGACTGGACACAAGTTTCCTCAAAGTTTGGAGTAACACACTCTCTTCATCATGCCTAATAAAAGACACAAAATCAAACTTGGAGATCTCCACTCTATAAATTGCACACACCTTACAGCGAACAACAACCAACCTGATCAACTAATCCACAACCCTGTCATCTTCTTCTTCACTAACACTCTTCTTCTTCTTTGCTTCCACATTCCTCTACACCTCATCAAACTCATTCAACATCACAAACATCTTAAACCAAACACAATGAGTTCTCAACTTTCAACAACCTCCTCACCCAAACCAACCTCGCTTCCGCCATCAACTCCTGTCAAACCATAACCGTTCTCGCCCTTTCCAACGACGCAATGTCCTTCTTCTCCTCCCAATCAACCGAAGACAACAAGGAAAGCCTCAGCCTCCACATCGTTCTAGACTACACGACATCAAGAAGTTAAGGAGCATGAACAAAAATCACTAATACTCACCACTCTCTTCCAATCAAGCGGTCAAGCTAAAGGCCTACAAGGGTTCGTAAACGCAACCGTAATGAACAACGGTGACGTTATTTTTGGATCTGCAGTTTATGGATCTCTCCTTGACGCTAAGCTTATAGACTCTGTCGCCACACATCCATATAACATCTCCGTGCTTCATATTAGTACTTATATACCAATAATGAATCCTAATAATTTCTGATACTATTTATACTTCATCTTCACCACTTCCTTCGCAACCTCCTGGTGATGATGATTATGAATATGACGAGCCACCGTCCCCACCATCCTCTACTACTTTACTAAGCCTGTTGTTGCTGCTGCTACTGCCGCTACCGCTAGGCCACCTTCTGCTGCAAAAGCTAGCCAACTCAACAAGTGGAGTTTCAGCTATCAATACTCCTAACGTGGCGTTTGTGATCTCATCCTTTCTTCACGACGGTCTGGTGATATGATGGTTAAGACTTGATGAATAAACCAGATCAGCTTTCTGAAAGCCAGAAAAAAAGTTGGAGATTAGCAGCAAAACTTTCAAGCTTTTTCTCAAAAATATTATATTACTCTTGAGGTGTGAGAATCCAGATCAGAATACAACAATAGCAAATTATCATTTTTCTGTGAAAAGCCTTGAGTTACGTGTTTGGATGTTAATATGGAGTCTCTAATTTTTTTTGGGGAACCTCAGTTAAATGGTTATATATGTACAAGTTTATGACATCTTCGATATGTCTCGAGGTTTTAAATTGTCAATCTTATATTATCTTATTTGATTGTTACATAGTCATATGACTCATATCAGTTTTGAATTAGATAGGTAAAAATGACATATTGAAGTTTTGGTAAAAAACACTATGTTTTGAGTTTTCGTGGAAAATATATAAGTTCGTGACTTATAAAAAGGCTATTTTGTATGTGGGGATCAAAACATTGAATCAATAAAATGACTATATAGTTAAGTCAGGAATGGATAAAAGGATGCTCATAATCTTTTTCTTATGTTCTTTTGTTTTGTGTTACTGAATTACATTTTTTTCTTCTGAATTACAGTGAAATCTCTATAAATTAATAATGTTGGGACTACACCAAAATTATTTTTTTATTAATTTATAGAGACATGAATTTATCGAGATGCTAATTGAACTAAAACTCAAATTGGGACTATGAAATTATATTAATTTATATAAATTTTTAGTGTATATTAATTTATAAAGATTTTATTGTACTTAACTTATGTTTTAAATTTATTATGATCGCATAACTTTAGACAAATTCTTCATTGCTTCTTAGTCAACTTACACTCCAACACACAGAAAAAAGTCTTCGTAATGATTCTATAGAATAACAATTACTAAATAACATAATACAGAAGTTCTTAAACTAACTAAATTAGAGTATAAAAATATAAATAATTAATATTGTAATAGAATATATTTTTTGACCAAAAAGAAAGATTCAATACAACAATTAGTGACCACATAAAACCTCATATCTAATCAAGATATAGAAAATAGGCTTAGACCAATATTTTTTTGAAACACATACGTCACACCTCCAATAACCGTTGAAATAGAAACTCCAAGTATAAACTACTGGTTAGCTGTTATGGCCAGGCTGGAAAGCTGGTGGTTCTTTCACGAATGAACAAGCCAAAAGCCAGTCGTAGAAATTAGAATGTTGCAATAACAAAACACTACAAGAGCCATCACATGTTGTTTCTTTTTCATTGTGTTTTTGCTTTGTCGGCTATGAAGATGTTCCAAAATGAAATATGTCACCACAGACTCCAAGGTTGATGAGTAAGAGATACACAATATAACAAATTGTGGTCTCGACCGAATGTAACCATGCGAATCAAGTCCTCCATGTGAACTTGAGAATGAAGCCATCGAGTTTAGGCCACCAATAGCCAACACAAATTTTCGTAAGTTCTTCTCACTCAATATAAAGAGCCTCCAACATATCTGAACATAAAGTGTACATAACAAGTACATAATCAAAGACTGTATGAACTATATAAGAAGTAAGAGTTATATCTAGCAAACTTGTTATTGATAGCATCATTTAACATGACAATAGCATCCGTAAGTTGAGCAATCGCGATTGCAAGACTTGGTTGTTCGACTGGAAGATCATCTTCAACAGATTTTGGACATCTAGGAACCACTATATGAGTCTCTTTGACAATTGCTGAACTTATATGAACCAATTTGGTTTCAACCTTATTATCAACTGCAGATTTAACATGTTCATCAGTCTTATTAGCATAATTACTTTCCCCAAAAATCCTTTGTTGACTTGTATGATCTCTCATCCTTAACTTTGGGTTTGGTGTTGCCTTCAATCTAATTTTCAGATTTGATGATTCTTAAAATCCTTAGAAAATCAATTTGACCCACATAAATTTATATTATAATTTTTATTAAATTAACTAAAATAAATTTGTATCTAAGAGACCAACATTTTTAATTTTCTTTTGTGTATATGAAGTCTTTAAAATAATTAAAATGAGCTGCAATACGTTAAATCTTCAACAATGACGATACATCTAAGAAACTAACATTTGTATTTGTCATTTTACAGTTGATAAAGATTGTAGTGTTGTAAAATATTAAAACCATTTAATGAATAAATATAAGTATCTGGTTTGGTGTTGCCGTCAATCTCATACGTATTTGATAACAAATTTTATATTTTATCTTTGTTTTGTTTAGTTTTACATTATTTGAAGAAATTAAACAACCACATTAATCATATAATAAAAGTATTTTTCTTATATATTATATTTTAAATTTTTTAAAACAATTTTAAATTATTAAAAATGGTAGAAAACTCATATTTAAAATTTTGTAATCAATGTTTTTTGTTCAAGCATGATACAAATGATCATGAATCGTATGAATATGATGTATCATTAATAGATATGAATATAAAGTCTTTAAAATAATTAAAATGAGCTGCAATAATTTAAATCTATAAGAACGATTATAGATCTAATAGACCAACATTTGTATTCGTCATTTTACAATTGACAGAGATTTTAGTGTTGCAAAATGAATAAATATAAGTATAGAAACTCACCCGCTGATACACACATTGTCACCTAGTTACTTTTTAGTTTTGCTTTTGATTTTATTTGATCCGCAAACACTTGTTATTTCCGTATTTAAAAGATTAATATTTTAAAATTTACACATATAATATTAAGAATAAATGCATATACTTATCTATGGATCTTGGTTTTGTTTTTAATTTTATTTGATTCTCAAATAAAATTATGCGACTCAGATTTTTAAATTTTAGTTTTTAAGTCAATTGAATTAATTTAAATTCAAAACACCAATTTAATACAAAATAAATTCCAAAACATCAATTTTATATACAAAAAAGTAAAATATTACCACTATAATAGGTCCTTGACACGACACAAGTTTCCTCAATGTTTGGAGTAACACACTCTCTTCCTCATGCCTAATAAAAGACACTGAACCAAAACTTGCAGATCTATATCTTGCACTATAAAAAGCTCACATCATACAGCAAACAACAACCAACCTCCTCAACTAATCCACAACAATGTCTTCTCCTTCTTATTCACTTACACTCTTCTTCTTCTTTGCTTCCACATTCCTCTACACTTCCTCAAACTCATTCAACATCACAGACATCTTAAACCAGAACAATGAGTTCTCCACTTTCAACAACCTCCTCACCCAAACCAACCTCGCTTCCACCATCAACTCCCATCAAACCATAACCGTCCTCGCCCTTTCCAACGACGCAATGTCCTTCTTCTCCTCCCAATCAACCGAAGACAACAAGATAAGCCTCAGCCTCCACATCATTCTAGACTACTACGACATCAAGAAACTCAGAAGCCTGAGCAAAAAATCAGTAATACTCACCACTCTGTTCCAAGCAAGCGGTCAAGCTAAAGGCCTACAAGGGTTCGTGAACGCAACCGTTATGAACAACGGTGACGTTGTGTTTGGATCTGCGGTTCGTGGTTCTATCCTTGACGCTAAGCTTATAGACTCTGTTGCCACACATCCATATAACATCTCGGTCCTACATATTAGTAGTTACATACCTATGGCGGATCCCGAAGGTCCTAGAAATTCTGGCTCATCTACACCAATTCCTCCACAACCTCCCGGTGATGATGATTATGAATATGACGAGCCACCATCCCCACCATCCTCTAAGACTAAGCCTATTGTTGCTGACGCTACTGCCGCTACTGCTAAGCCACCTTCTGCTGCTACTGCTAAGGCACCTTCTGCTGCAAAAGCCAACTCAACAAGTGGAGTTTCAGCGATTAATACTCCTAACTTGGCGTTTGCGTTTGTGATCTCATCCTTTTGGTTCTTCATGATGGTTTGGTGATGTGATGGTTAAGACTAGACAATGAATAACAGGGTGCAAGAATCAAAAAGATAAGATCAACCTTTTGAGAGTCAGAAAACAAAGTGGCTATTGGCAGCAAAGCCACCAAAAACAGAAGAACACTTCAAGCTTCACAAGTTACTATTGAATAAGGCAACAAGATCCAAAGAAGAAATAAAGTGATTGATGATTCGTTAAGGGATGAAAAATGTTGTAAAACTCAAAATTCTTTATTTATTTAGAAGCTTGGATAAGTTTTTAAGAGATTTCAACAGGAACCAATAAAGAAAACACAAGCTTGCAAGGCTTCTTTTTACTAAATTATCTATTGTTGTTTGGTTGCGTTGCATGTAATCAAGAGACAAAAGGAATGCAACACTAGATTAAAGTTTATTACTTTAAGCTATGAAAAAAAAACAAAAGAACCACAAGAGCATGAAGCACATTTGACATCCATGTCTCCCCAAAACCCAACAACAAAGTCTTCAAAGACAAGGAAACAAGGTGCTATACATGCATAGTGTGGCTTTCATTGAAGGGAAACCAAAAACGAAGAGAGAACTTAAACGCAGTAACATTTTCTCTTTTATTGAGTCAGTGATGTAACCCATTTCCATTGCTATACACATTGCCGTTCTGGTAAACTTTCCCCATAGCTGATCCATTGGCCACTCTAGTTCTTGTAGAAACTTTGCTCACATTGCCACTTGCTTTCAGAACTGCTTCTAGACACCCAGACGCTGCTGCGATAAGACCTGTTTGGTTCAAAATGTTCTCTTAGCAAGCCCACAAAATCATAATACAGATTCTTCCCATTATGCTATTATAACCGAGAAATTACCTAGAAACAATGCAGAAGGCTTTCCAGGTCTGGACTTGAACTCAGGATGAAACTGAATACCCACAAAGTATGGATGATTCTGTAGCTCCACAATCTGCACACCACACACTCAGAACATTGAAATACTGTTCCAAGCTCAGTAAGTTACACATTAGTGTAGGGTTTCTACGAGCATATTACCTCCATACGACGGCCAGTCTCGTCCTTTCCAACAAATAAGAGCCCAGCATTCTCAATTTCTTGTATCATAGCTGGATTTACCTGTCATTACAAAAAAAAACATATTCCACTTTTAACGACTGAGGAGAGAGCTCAAGGAAAAGGATATGTAGAATAGAAAAAGCTAAAAATATAACCTCATATCTGTGCCGGTGTCGTTCATCAACAAACTTAGCATTACCATACCTAAAACAGAGATAATAAGTAATAAGTTATACTTTGGAATGAGCATAAAGACATGTGTTTTAAGTCTGTTATGTACTTACAACTTAGCAGACTTGCAATCAGGAACCTGAAAGTGAGTCCTCCTTGACCCTAAGCGCATTGTGCCACCCATATGAGTTGTGGATCCCTTAAAAAACAGATTAAACAAGGTTAAAGAAACCTGAAAGCATGTTGTAATCAGTCAAATGTAAAGGCTATATGTTGTCTCGTACTTCTGGCATAAAAATGACGCACGGGCTTGACGTTTCTGGTTCAAACTCAGTGCTGTTTGCATCCTCAAAGCCAAGAACTGAGCGCGCGAACTCAACAACAGCCAACTGCATTCCCAGGCATATGCCAAGGAAAGGGATTTGATTTTCACGGGCATGCTTTGTAGCAAGTATCTTCCCTTGCACTCCTCTATCACCAAAACCTCCTGGTACTAGAATACCATCAGCACCCTGAAAAAATCAAAGTGGTGAGTCCCAATACACTAATTGAATAGGCGTACCAGTCTCTATTAGGATTAACCTACCTTCAAAAGATCCCATGCAGCTTTATGGACATCTGGCGCCTGCAATGGCAAGTCGTACAGAGGTTCATGAGTTAAAATACAGTTGTAGACTTGTAGTCAAGTCAGAGAGAAACAAAGAAAATACTCACTTCCTGTGATGTAATCTCTTCAAGGTCACTAGCTGCAACCCAGTCTACAACAAGTTTCTTGTGACATGCAACAGAAGCATGCAAAAGAGCCTGTAGACAAAAATGAAAATCCCAGTTGTCAGAATACTCAATACTAGAAAGGTTTGGTTTAAAATGCATAACTATTTTTGGTAAAATCAGGACAACAGAGATCCGTTACCTTCAACACGGAAAGGTAAGAATCAGTAAGGCCAGTGTACTTTCCAACCATAGCAATTCTAACCTGAAAGAGAAGACCATTGAGAATGAATGATGGTTTCCATTATATAGCCACGCATCAAGAAAAAAAAAATAATTACAGAAAGTGTTGACTAACAGGATCCTGTAGCGTATCATAGATTTTAGTTCTTGCAGTCCATTCTGTCACGTTAGCCTCTACAGCTTTGCTGCAAAGAAGCAAACATCAATTAGTAGAGAAAAAGTCATCACAGCCAAGCTAAAATGTGGAACCTAAAGCAGGACTAAGATTACACTTATAAACAAGGAACAATGAAAAGATGGTCTAGAGACAAACCCAAGGAGGTTCAACTCTTTTAAGATTGCTTCATGAGCCTTCTGATCCTATAGAAGAGAAGTTAACACCAAAAGAGTAAGACGAAGAAAAAAATTAACACCCTAACAAGCTCCTTTGAAATTGTAAGCAGTATTAGAAACTATTAAAGCACAGGTTTACTTACCTTTAGAAGCAAAGGAACGTGCCAGATATTTGGAACGTCATAGAGTGTTACAATATTCTCTTCCTATGAAACCAAAGAAAAGCAGACATAATTTTATTAAAGACTTAAATGAGATATAACATCTCTATTCCATAGGAGGTTAACTTTAAAAAGAAACAAATACCGGCACATGGCAAAATTGAGATAGTTTCGTCTTCACATTGTCTTCAAGTGCCTGTTTCAAAACAAGAACTGTAAGATTGAAAAACCAAAATGCATGGCTCGTTAACAATACATCAAATGAAAAGTATTGGAGAGGCCTTTACCTTCGTGCTGCGACATGCAAGGATATTTGGAATCAAACCAAGGCTTCTGAGCCCTCGCACGCTATGCTGAGTTGGCTTTGTTTTCTGCAATTCAGATGTTGATACCTCAACTGTTACGAATTAATAAAATAGAATCTCCGTGGAAGATACGAAAAATTACCTGTTCACCAACAACGCTGAGAACAGGCACAAGGCTCACATGAACCAAGCAGAAATTACCAGGCCCTAAGAACAAAAGACAGAAGGTGATGGAGCCGATAATCAACAGGCATAAGAAAACTAGTGAATGTTCAAAAAGTTAATACAAATATAGAGCACAGCTTACCAACTTTATAGGAGAATTGACCAAGGGCCTCAATGAAGGGCATAGATTCAATATCACCTACACAGAAACATATAAGTAAATAAAAGTCACTCATCTGAGAAATCGACAGGAATGGTATATTATCAACCAACAAAAAAGTACCTACCTATAGTCCCTCCTAGTTCAATGACGCAGACATCAGGAGAACCTTCCTTTCCATCAACGGGAACATTAGCAACACGCTCAATCCATTCTTGGATTGCATCAGTTATATGCGGAACCACCTTAAAGAAAAGTTAAAACACTTTGTTCAAACACCCAGTCAAATTAGAACCAGAGGAAAGATAAGAGCACAAGTAGATAATTTGAGAACCTGTACTGTTTTTCCAAGGTAGTCACCTTTCCTTTCCTTATCAATAACCGACTGCAAAAAGCAACACAAAATATTTGTAAACCAGGTTCTAACATGAGATGATTAATGAGGTGGTAGTAGTAGTAGTTATAGACATACCTGGTATATTTTTCCGGTTGTTAAATTGTTGTCACGAGTCAATGTACTGTCTAGAAACCGCTCATAGTTTCCAAGGTCCAAGTCCACCTAAATATTTTCACCGGTTAGATACAATCATACACCATGCATCAGTTTTATACAGGAAAAAAATCTGATATACCTCTCCACCATCATCCAAAACAAATACTTCTCCATGCTCAAACGGAGACATTGTCCCAGCATCAGTATTAAGATAAGGGTCTGCGCAAACAATGTAAACGGTCAAGCAAGTTTCATCCTTCGTAGTGACATGAACAAAAAGCTGACTCCTTTAGTTGTTACATGCAATCTCTTAGCTACAAAAAAACAGAGGATGGATGTAAGATAATCTCTCACCAATCTTGATGGAAGTAACACGAAGGCCACAGGCTTGAAGGAGAAGTCCAATGCTACTTGCAGTCACTCCTTTCCCAAGTCCACTCACCACTCCCCCTGTCACTAAAACATACTTCATGTTTTTGGTTTTGTCTCTCAGTTCCTTTCTTCTACTTCACCTAAACCATCAAGAATAGACACAAGTAAGCATAAGACAGAACAATCTCTTCCTAAGAAAGAGAAGATGGTTAAGTATGAATCAGACATACAAGAAGAAACTGAGAAGAAGAAATGCTAATTTTTACCTTCGTCAAGAAACAAACAGCCTTTCTGGATTTTTGAGGCGGCGGCTTTAAGCTATAACCTGCGAGACCCCTCCCCTCTTATTTATTTAAAATCTCCACAAAAAAAAAAGAATAAAAAAAAGTTCGTATTTTTATATTAATTTTATTCAGTCCCCTATATTAAATGTTGTGGCTTTGACTCATATGAGCTGTAGATTTCATTAAATACCATGGAGACACACACTCGTGTTGAAGCTGTGGGAGGTTGCATAGTGTTTCGGTAAGATAGGCCCAGCAGAGAGTCTTAAAAACTATGCGTCCAATTTTATAACCAATCAAAAAGTTTTTTAAAAAGAGAGATGGGAAAGGTATCAAACTTTTTTGAGTCTTTGCCTGCTGCTGCTTTGATCGCTTGTTCTTTTGTCCATTAATAAGAGGCATTCACATGTTTTCATGAAAACTAGAGACAAGAAGAGTCTATAAGTCCATGTACTCTTCCTCTGTCTTTGTTTGATGTCTTCTTCTTCTTCTTCTTCTTCAGCTGATAAGAACCAAAAACTAACAAACAAAAACTTTGGATCCACTTGCAGTTGGCACCGGCATGTTTCGTGCTGAAGAAGCATGTTTTCAAGAAACTACTGGCTTCTCTCTGTTACATCTGTATGCAAATAAACAGTTTTGGAAACTCGTTCGTGTCTGTGTTCTTCAAAATGTTATTGTGGAATTTGGTTGGAGTTTACTGAATTGATGGTTTTTAAAATCATTGAGAGAACAAATGGTAATGGTGAAAACTTTAGACCCATTTTCTTGTCTTTATAAACATAGAAGCTCTACTGCATGACCAATTGCAGAGAAGATACTCAGCAAAGTAGACTCAATCAATCTCATCTTTTGGTTTTAGGATATGATAAAGGGATTTGAGAAAGGAGAAGAAACAGATGCAGAACATAGCAAGTAAAACAAGATTACAACACGCTTATCATCTTATCTTACACAAAGCTGCCTACTCACTGAGTCGTCGTGTCAGTTCCTCCTTCACCAGGAGCAGCATCAGCTTCTGAAGCGGTTTTAGCCATAACTTCACCTGGAGGAGGATGGTCAAACTTGCATGTTGCCCCGTACTTGCAAGTCCCTGTCTTCATGTAATACGGGCAGTTTTGGGCACCCTGCAACAGTGTTTTTTTTTGTTTCCTTTTGGATTAGCACACATACTCAAATACAAGCAAAGCAGGGTGGGTTACGTATGATCAACGTTTTGTAGGTACCTCTCTTCTGGGATACCCTGCAAGACTCAGCTTTACATTCGGCTGTTGAGGAGCTTGTTTGCTCGTTACACTTAACCTATCTGCTGGGTGATGGAACCTGCATCTCTCTCCAAACTTGCACTCCCCTGTCTTCATGTAGAACTAAAATATTTGAAAGATAGTTAGGGCTTTTAGTAAAAGTCCCACTAACATGTCAAACAATCTAAGAAGAGCACAAGAATACTCACGTCACATTCTGGCTGTCCAGGTCTTTGGGGATAAGTTGCTGAAAGCGCTCCTAGCTGTAACAAATTCCACTTTAATTAAACTAAGCCTCCACCAACTGAGGGATAGCATTTGATTGTTTCTTACATCATGATTGTAGACATTTCCCGAGGGTTGAGCAAGAGTCTGATAGAGGGAGGCAGCTGAGTTAATCAACCCAAGGTTTATACTCGCAGTGGTCGGAGACACTAGAGGATAACTGATTCCAGCAGCCTGGGGAGTGAATGCTGTGCCCAAAATCAAAACAGCAAGAGGTAGACAGACGATAGCGTAAAGATTCTAAGAAGTGGAAGTAGTACGTTAAGGATTCTAAGAACAAAAATATTGACATGAGACACGCTCACAAACCAGTCCTCTCAGGGTGATTGTAGCGACAGGTGGCGCCATACTTGCAGCTGATCGTGGAAAAATGGTAAACAAAATGAAACGTTAGTGTCACTTTTTCTTTTCTTTTCAAGGTTGTAAACAACGACTTTGTATTGGTTATTCACCTTCCGGTCTTGAGATAGAACGGGCAGTCTACTTCATTCTGCAAAAGCTACAATCTAATCAGTGAAACTTCATTTTTAAGATGACAGAACAGGTCAGCATACAATTTCAATTCTTCATCAGTTCTAAGAATAGTAACTAGACACGAGATAGTTCACTATAAGATAATATGTCATTCTTATGTAACTTGAAACTGAACCCATTACCGGCCTAACAGGTAGTCCCTTCGTGTTGTAATATGCTGCTGGAGCAAATGTCACATGCGGATTGTTGGTGGCATCAGGTTCACTGGTTACCGCCTCACTACTACCATTATCTTGGCTAGATGATGGTAGCTGGATATCCTTTGGGTGGTGGAACTTGCATGTTAAACCAAATTTACATTTTCCAGTCTTCATGTAGAACTGTTGCAGAGTAGAAACATCAGTAAAACTAATAATTAGGGTTAGATTCATCTTTATGAAAACATATAAGTTATGTAACTATATGTGTATATCTTACAGTGCACGGGGCCTCAGAAGGCCTCTCAGGTAATGCATCTGGATTTTCAACAGTAACCTGATATACAGAAGAGCATCAAGCTTTTAATTGCATGCACAGCCCAAGATCATAGTAGCATCTTTTTAAGAAAAACTGAGGAATATAATTTGGAGTTGGGAAAAACACTTACTGCAGCCGCTGTTTTCGGATGATTAAACTTGCACCGTAAACCATATTTGCAACGTTGTGTTTTCACATAGTACTGCAGCAGTGAAGACAAAGATGGTCAGATCCTGAAGGCAAAACATAACTAAACAGCGAGAAACGTTTTCAAGAACAGCTTACCGGACAATCTGGTTCACCTGGTCTCTCAGGGTACTCATCATTTGGAACAACTGGTGCCTGAATGAAAAGATATTCAAAAGAGAAAAAAATGATTTATTATAATATCCTGGAATGCCTAGACAATGTCACTTTGAAGTCAAGAAACGATCTGATTAAGGGAAATGCAAGAATAACAAACACAGCTGCAGAAACAGAAACTGAAGCCTTGAGTCACTATCAAGATACCTAAACAGTATATAGATATATTGTACTAAGTTTATGACTCCAGACAACAAGCAAAAAACAGTATAGGTATAGTTTAAAAGTAATTAGACACAAACTCTCGTGGTATATAAGCATATAAGTACACATAGCATTAATCCAGAGAAGAGAAAAACGTAATAATAATTATAATGTAAATACTATAGATAGTATAGTAAAACGATCACCTCTTTCCAATCTGGGATTCCACCTTCAGGAACCCAAATAGGATGATCAAACTTGCAGCCTTCTCCAAATTTACAAGTTCTGGTTTGCATATAGTGGGTACAATCCTTCTCCCCAGCGCGCTGAGGATAGACAGGCAAATGGCTGGTACTCTCCAACTTAAGGCGCTTGGTTAAATAGTCTGTAGTATACCAAGCTTCCGCCTGACCCATTGTATTATGGGCACCATAGAGGGTCGGATAGTAGAGCGCTATATTACATAATAAACAGTAATATACAACAACATGAGAAGGTAATATATATATATAACATATGCTGCTGTATATATTAATATCTTGAAAATAAACCCGACGATAATGAAAATACGAAAGAATACAGCAGAAAGCAAATATAGCCTCAATAGTATCTTCACTTAGACTTACAATAAGAAATTATGTCTTACATATAATCCTTTCGAAAAGTTTACAGGGAACCATAGGAAGTTGCAAGAAAACATAATCATCAATCAATCACAAAGTTTTCTACTTAAAAATTTCGCATAAACTTTAGGGGAAAACAAAAATTTGTGATGAATAGCTACAAACTTTAGGAACAAAGACTAATAGAGAACACTATTGTAGTTAAGCTAATAAACATTTCGGATAAAGGAAAAAAGGTTTCTACTTAAAATACCGTATAAACTGAAGGAACAAAGACTAATAGAGAACATTACAGTAGTCAAATATACTTTACAGAGATGTAATGAATAGCTAAAGCATATCCTTAGGGATGATTCTGACTTCTATTACAAGATCGTTGGGCTAAGTACAGCACAGGGGAACACAAACCAGCATTTGCTCTGCTTGTGCAAAATGTAAATCAAAGATCTATCCCTAGAATAGCAAGATGTGTGTTCTAATGCCTTAATATCTGTTAAAGCTACGTTTTTTTAATGCAGCAATTGAAGGAACCATCAAAGATAGAATCGAGATGAGAGCAGAGAAAACGTAAAGGTGGAGACTTTAAGGCTCTCTCGAATTGTACAATTCAAACAATAAATACGAATCAATGAAGCAGATCTGAGAAGTAGTAGTAAAGGACAAACCTTCAGAGGTGCGTTTGACACCAGGAGGAAGAGGCTCGACGGCGGCGGCGGCGGGAGCCTCCACGCCGGGCGGCCAAGCTTCCTGATACTGCTGCTGCTGCTGGAGCAGCTGAGGGTAAGCCAAATGCGACGCCGCGGCGTTGTTGGGGAGATGGTGGTGGTACATAGCAGCGGCGGAAGAAGAAGAAGAAGGAACGGTTCCTGAGTAGTTGGTCAGAGATTCGGATCCGTCGTGAGATAGGAAGCGATACGTTGCGTCGGGGTAGTACCGGTCAGCGGCGGAAGAGCCGTAGAGAGAGGAAAGATTGGTACTTTGCTGTGGCTGAGGTTGCGGCGGAGCGGGGGAAACGGTGGAGTTGGCGGCGAGAGAGGGTTGGAGGGCGTAGGTGAACAATTGGTGACGATGTGCTGCCATTCGGATTGGAAAACCCTAAAGAGAGAGAGAGAGAGAGAGAGAGGTTTGTTGTTGTTGCCTTCTCTTTCTCAGATCCCACTCCCACGAAACTAATTTTGATTTGACATCTCCACTTGATGATTCTCTTTTTTACTTATTATTTAATTATATTAATTATCTTTTCTTTCTTATCATTGGATGATAAAGTCGAGGGCTTTTTTTTGTTTATTTATTACTAGTACATAATAATAACTGAATAGAACACGGAAGTTAAGACCATATGATCTACTATCATAGTATCATTCATTGTCATAACTTCATTGTTGTAAAGACCAGTGGGAGAGGTTACATGTCCTCGAAAAGGTGAATCTTTCCATGTCTCCTCATCTGAAAACTAAATGAGCACGCACTCCTTTTCTTTCCGGATTCTACACTTTATATTAGACTGTTCATTTTTCACTGATAAGTGTTGTAAAGACAGCTTGAATCTCCTAAACAACAACTACTTCATTAGTTTTGTTTTGAACCTGTTGCAGTATGACCAAATCGTCACTGTTTCCCATGACAGGAACTCGTAAGTTTCATGCAATCTTTTCGTATATGCTTAGGGGGAGAAACTGCAAACCTTTTTTCATTTTTTCCTTCACTCTTTCTCATTGTTCGTGAAACTGAATTTGGATTTCCTGAATGTTCAAGTTGTGAACAAGTAGTTGTATTACTACTCTTTATGTGTAAGCTGAGTGATTGATTTGGATGCAGATTATCAGATATCCTCATTATGCTTTAACGTTTTTGATCTGAAACATTCTTATGACATAATTTTTCTTTTGGAGTTGAACTGATTGCGTTATGTGTTTTTTGAGATTTGTCATATGTAGTTTGCTCAAGATTACAATATCATTCTCTGTGTTGTTTTTATGTAAAAAATCCTAAAAACTTCATTTTGGGTAACACCATTGGAGATACATTTTAGAGTAAAGTCTTTGACTATTCAAAAAGCAAAAAAAAATATATGTTTTATTGCTAAGGACTCTATCAAAAGAAACCAAACAAAGCTCATGCGCTAATAAGAGTTCAGCTTCTGTATTTCAACGGAAAAGACACTTCTTCAATAATATTGTTGTCTGATTCCTTAGGCTTTGTTACCCATTTGAACTCATCTCTTCAACTTTTTGAGCTTTGGTTCCTTGTTTGTATGTTCAACACCCTCGCATGCCTTCCAACTCCAATGGTACAAGAGTCCATTGCACTTGTAATTCATAAGAGAAAGAAAGGTGAAACCTTTGTTGTTGATGACTTCAGCCACATCTTGGAATCCAACACAAATAACTCAGGACGTGTGACGATTTGGCTTCTTTGAGGAAAAGTTAAGAATATTGAATTTTGCCTTGGAGGCAGAGAAATACAGAGCATTGGCGTTAGGAGACATAAAGCCCAAAGGAAGGAACTTGGAACCAATTGCTTCAGTTGTGTCGTCAAGAGCGTTGCGTCTCTTGGGACATTTGAAAGAATCATTCGAACAAGCTTTGCCTTTCTGTGGATCTCATTTTACCAATGTTTCCGTATATAAAAAAACCATCAAATCTGATGTTAATATGTTATTCAAAAAGCTAGTGATTCGATTAAGAAAACATTTAATGAAAGGATTCTGTATACTGTATTAAAAACACTTTGTAAAATTTGAGCTAAACGAAAGGTTCAATTGTTATTCTCAAAACTCTGTTCAAGCTACACTTCTTTGTCTTTACAAATCACAATCTGTATTCATCAAAAAAAATATGAACAAAAAAAACATAGATTAGAGTATATTACTTGTATTAGTTCTAAAAGTACTCGAAGTCTACATAAGCCGTATCATCAGTCGGAGTCGCGGGACCAGCAGCACAAGCAACCTGAGCATCATGCTTAACCGAGTTATACTGATCATGTCCCTTAGCCTTCCCTCTCGCAGCGGTCAACGGCCCCAAGTCAACAGGGTCAGGTATATGAGGCGGAGAGGCGCTACGCACCAGAGCCCAGTTCACACCTTCAAAGAAAGGATGCTGCTTTATCTCCGTAGCTCCCCTCGTGTAAGCGATCCTCCTGTGAGGATCCTTCGCTAACAAACCGCGTATGAGATCACGCGCCGCAGAGCTCACGTGAGGAGTGTCAGGGAACTTCAGTGGCTTGCCCACCACGTTTTGCAGCGTGGCTCTGTTGCCCTGACCTTTGAACGGTGTTGTCCCGTGTAAGAGCTCGTATAGGAAGATCCCAAAAGTCCACCAGTCCACAGCGCTTCCGTGTCCTTCTCCGCGTATGATCTCTGGAGCTAGGTACTCGTGTGTGCCCACGAAGGACATGGACCGCACGTCTGTTGGCTCTGCCATGAGCTCTGGCATGGAGAGACCGCCTAGGCCGGAGTCGGATTTGGCTTTCCGGGTTTTCTTGGAAGGGAGGAGGCGTGGGAGGAAGGCTGCGGGGTGCATGCAGCCGTTGACGGCGAACTCTTCGTTGAGGATGGCACTTCCCGTGCTGCAGACTGATGAGGACTTGACGAGGGTGGGGTTGAATGTGCAACGGAGGGAGAGGTCGAAGTCGGAAAGCATTATGTGGCCTTCGTCTCGGACAAGGATGTTCTCTGGCTTCAAGTCTCTGTACACAACCCCCAGCATGTGTAGATACTCCAACGCTAACAACACTTCAGAAGTGTAGAACCTGTCAAGAAACTCATGAGAAATTAGAGAAAGATAGTAAGTAAACTCCAAGCTAGTGTTGGGGTTTCAGGTTTACTTTTCGGGTCTGATCCGGTTATTCGGGTTTCTATTTTTTTATAAACCGGAAACATAACCGAACTAGAAATGGTTGGAATTTGGTTCGGTTTTAAAGCAAAAATTCGACAAAAGCTATAACAACTTGAGTTAAGCTCGAAAACCCGAAAAATCGCAAAACCCAAAGAATGTTTGGATAGTTTATAGATATTTTGAAAAATAATGCGATTAATATTTTTTTTTATTTCTAGTTGCTTTAAAACTAAAGCTTAATGTTTTATTATATTTTAGATAATCGGATATCTATTTGAGTTTTTGGTTTCAATTCGGGTTTGTTTTTCTCAAGTTTAAAGAAATAGGAACAATTCAGATTTTAATAAATTGCGGATTGGTTTTGTTTTTTTCGGTTATGCACAGGACTACTCCAAATAGATGGAATGTTTTATCTCACCTTGCAGCTTCTTCAGTGAAACGCCTGTTGGGCTGCTTCTGTCTGAGAGAATGAAGATTTCCACCGCTGCAGAACTCCATGACCAAGCAGTAAAACTTCTCAGTTTCAAAGTAAGAATATAGCGTCGGTAAGAAGGGATGATCAAGCAGGGATAGGATCTCTCTTTCGGTCTGAGCCCTCAGCAACTTGTTTCTACTAGCCAGCGAGGCCTTATCCATCACCTTCATGGCAAAAACCGCATTGGTCCCTTGTAGGTCAGCGAGATAGACACTGCCTATGTCCCCATACCCTAGTCGTTTCAGAAGCCTGAAGTTGTCTAGACCTATTTGAGGCCCTCTTGAAGTGACTGAGTTAATAGCCTCCCACCTCACGTCTCCTCCCGTGTGAGGCTTGAAAGGTGTAGCTGATGGGCCCACCGAGTTGTCACCATAGCCATAATCTCCATTCTGTCTGGGGGCTCTCTTGTTGTCTGGAGACTTTGTCTTGTGTTGGTGGTGATGAGCTCTGGCGGATGGTGATTGTGTTTCTGGTGTTGTTAAAGGGACAATCCTCTTGGGATCATAATAAAGATTTTTAAGAGCATTTTTCTTGGTTCCTAAGCTATCGCTCTCGTTTGTTCCTCTAGCTGAAGGTTCAGGAGACTTTGAGGGTTGATGATGTCTAACGAGAGGATCCATCTTCTTGAGATCGAAATGAGGGTTCCTGGGAACATTGTCTCCTAGTTTAAGCGAAAATGGAGAGGCTATGTTGTTTGGTCTAGGCGACTTAGGTTTTACGGTTGGATCTATATCATTAGAGTTATCTGTTGTGTTCTTACTGGAAGCTAAGTCCATGTCTCCAGGCTTGTGATGATTCTCTTGGCTTATAAAGTAGCTCTCACCTGCGACATCAAATGAAATTCAAATTAAGATGCTTATTCAAAAGATAGACAGAAGAAAAGTGTTGCGATGATCACACGTTTACTTGATGATTTAAAAGACAAGCCGAGGAGAAATCAAACCACGTCAAACTGAAGAAACTGCCGCCAGAAAGCACGAAACAACATACAACGAAGATAGATTGTAATGTGTTATATAAACTATATCATAATCTCACACACAAAATGTCTCAAGAAATCAAGAATGCAAAACCATGTTCAATATGCATGTGGCATAAGTGCAGTTTTGAGAATACGAATCACAAAATCATCTAAACAAAACCAGTTATAATAATAATGTGTACCAAGATTCCAATCCAAAAGAAAACATGACAGAATGGGAGCTTTAATTGGCTTGTGTTTTTGTAAAATTTTGGTTTTTTATCCTCTTAATAGTATCTCCACCTGGTAAAGCAGAGAGAGAGGAGGAGACATGAGGAGATGCAGAAGAGATGGAGCGAGTGAAATGTTCTTTGCCTCTCATCTCTCAATGCATGTTTTTTGCCGTTAATTCCTGTCTCTCTCTCTCTCTTGTCTAAATTAACCATTTTCATATTACCTAAATGGTCCATTGACATAGACATATCTTAACAATTGACATAGACATATCTTAACAAAAGATAGTTACAATAATCAAAATGTGTAAAAGTAAAGCTCACCTGGTCATCAGACATTCTCCTTGTCTTCTGCTTCATCTAAGTCTGCCCTCTCTCCGTCTCTTTCTTTTATCCGACAACAACCTGTCCCAATGGATATTCTTCTGGACGGCGTCCAAGTCGCCGTTGGAACGGTCGTAGAAAAAGAAGCCGTGAGTTCCGTTTAAGAAGTTGCGGGAAATAGAAATTTGGTATTATTAAAATAAAATTCTTTTTAATACATATACGATTCATTAAGTATATTCTTTTAAAAATTAAAAATTAGTGACTTAGATAAAGAAAATAATAAATCAATGATTTAGCTAAAATCTTAGGAAAATATGACAAATAAGCAAAATTACCTAAAAAATGGAGAACATGACAAACCAACAAATTCACTTCTCAAGTAATAGATTTAACTATTTTAATATAACTATTGAAAATTTTTATTAATTATTTTAAAAATATTATACAAAAAACCATAAATATGATTAAAAACACAAATATAGAAATTAAATTTCTAAAAAAATATAAAACAAAAAATATAGCCACCCTTTCAAAAACGGATCACAATCTAGTTGGTAAGTAAAATTTCATAAACTTTTTTATAAATTGAGATTGTATTGTTATTAGTTCATGAGTTCCATTTTTAATAGAATCTATTATTGTTGGTTTATTGTTTTTTTACAAATCCATTCAAATTTATTGTTATTCAAAATTTTGGTCACTATTGATTTCAAATTCTAATTAAATGTGTGTGTTATTGGAATATGGGTTCTATTTATTTTTAGTCATAAACACACAACTTTCAAAATATCATATATATCCATGAAAATTTTAAAATTCATGTGATAAAACTAGAAAACAAAATAATTATTTTTACCAAATATCTATTGCACATTTAATCCAAATTATATCTTCAAAACTATAATTCATTACATTTTATACATTTTGAATGTATTATATATTTGAATTTTTATCATTAAATAAAAAATAAAATAACAGATGAACTACTAAACAAAACATAATACAATAATACAGTTAAAGTTGTTAATATAATATTCATTTTATCATATTAACATAATTTTATATTTATTATTATTGTTTTGTTTAAAAAAAATAAACATGTTTTTCAAAGAAAAATAAACCTTATGCCATATAATTTTAATATATATATATATATATATATCATGTATTTACTTTACAAAAAGTGACAGAACATAGATAATATAAATTCATGAAAATCTATACCAAACTAAAAATTTATTATTTTTGGAAGTTATTGATTCAATTGACTGTTAGTGCGATATTTACTTTCATTCTTACCTTAATTTCCCAAAAAAAAATGTTGACTTGCTCAGTTACAAAATAAAAATGTTACTTTTTTGTAACTGAAAACAAAAATGTTACTTGCTAAGAGTTGATAAGATTGTCACTAATTAATAGATCAGTCCATCAAAGAGTCAAAATGAATATTTATTTCATAAACTTAAAAAATTGAACAAAACTTAAGTTCCCCCTAAGGTGAACCTCTAAATTCACCTACCAATAGGATTTAGTTATTCTAGATTTGATATCTTTTAAAAAAGGATACTAAATAATGAACTCATTTAATGAATTAAAATTATGTTTTTAGATAAATAAAAAATAGTAGCAATTATAAAAAAAAGACTTTTATAATATTGATAAATCCGTCGGTAAATATTAAACCCTAAACCCTAAATTCTAAATAATAAACCCTAAACCCTTAGAAAACGTATGAACCCTTGGGCAAATCATATACCCTAAAACGTTAATCCTAACCCCTAAACCCTTAATTTTAAACCATAATATTAATCCCTAAATTCTAAACATGAAATCCTAAACCATAAATTATTCGTCAAATATTAAATTCTAAACCTTTAATCCTAAACAATAAATTATTTTGAATTTAGGATTTAGGGTTTAGTATTAATGGTCATAATTTAGGGTTTATGACTTAGGATTTTGTTTATGATTTAGGGTTTGGTTTAAATTTAAGGGTTTAGGGTATATGATTAACCCGAGGGTTCATGCTTTCCCTAAGGGTTTAGGGTTTAATATTTAGAATTTAGGGTTTAGTATTTACCGACGGATTTATCAATATGGTAAAAAATATTTTTTTATAATTGCTATTATTTTTTATTTAACCAAAAACATAATTTTAATTCATTAAATAGGTTTATTATTTAGTTTTTTTTAAAAGATATTAAATCTAGAATAACTAAATCCTATTGGTGGGTAAACACTCTACGGTCTGCATACATATACACTAAAACGCGGCCCTAATAACGACTGAAATATTATTTAGTTTACCAGTTTTTTTTAAAATTATGAAAATCAAGTACTTGTTATGTTCGTGTATGATTAGTTTACCAATCTTTTATGAAATATGAAAATGAAGTACTTGTTATGTTCGTGTCATACTATCTTTTCGTCAAGTTTTATAGAACTAAGCTGGTTTTGTACAAATGTTTAACAATCCCCTATATATTAAATGAGAAGCACTTTTAAGAGTTTCCAAAATTGGATTTGCAGAAAAGGTGACGTGTTTCATTGAGAAACTTTTATTTTTTAAAACGCATATGTGGCACTCTTAGAATGAAAGCTGCAAAAATCGTCCATTAAATGATAATGTAACTTTACCCTTTCGGATGGTATGATATTAATTTGTCGACGAAATTTCTTTTTGCTCGAACATCTCTAACGCCCAACGTGAATGTATTTAGCTCGAACATTTCAACCGTTACATAGATATCTCTAAGCGTAGTTTGCAGATTCATTCACAACAAGTCCCATGTTTGTATATCAGTAAAGATTAAAGAGCCTGCTCTTCCACGAATCCAAATAAAAAACAGAGTATGTATGACTCAATGATTGTCATTATCACCGAAACAAATTTCGAGTTATTATGGTAGTTGATGAATTACATAAACCGTTATTTCGAGTTATAAAAAACAGAGTATGTGTGCTTTCGAGTAATTCATTCATAACAAGTCTCATCTTTGTTTATCGGTAAAGATTTAAGATGTTGTTTCTTTCATCTGATGTTTCGCCATTAAGTAGAGAGATCAATAGAGAGACAAAGCTTTCTTCATGCATTTAGCAGAGCCCTCACGTTCTTGAGAACCGCCTTTCATTGCTGAAAGAGGCCGTTGAAAATCAACAACTAGAAAAACGAGTCATACTCCATTCTGTTGCTGGCAATCTGATGTAAACTATACTTTGACGAGAGGTGTTAACTGTAAAGCATATGTGGTTAGGGTAGTAGTCTTCTCGAGCAAGAAATATAAGCATGCGACTGTCACCATCTTCGCCGCCATGAGAGCGCTGCATTAGGCGAACTTGAAGATGAGAAGAAACTTACAGAAACCAACCACCAGAAAGTCTCACGTGCTGGTCAAATATGGAACAACCTTTTAAATTTTGGACAAACACATTAACGTGATGCCAAAGAGATATGATCAGGATACATTTAACATTGGTCATGCAGTTTTTCTTTAACACATCTGCACGACAAATTTTTAAGAGTATCTACACGAATCCAATGATCCTTGAAAGACCTGCATTGCATTTTTTAACAGTTGCTACGCTGATATATGCTAGACTTCCAGTCTTTGAATCAACAATGACATGGTTTCTCCTCTCTTCTTTGTCTGGTACAAAGAGATTCACTTTCTCTTCTGAAGAGAACAACCAGATACTTAAAGAAGAGGAAATACACACATGTCAGTTCCTTAAAAGTAACTGATCATGTGTCGCTTGGACAGAGCTTCTCACTAAAACCGGCCTTTAAAGAATATTTTTTTTCCAAGTTTGATATTGAAAAAACTGAGTATGGGTTTTCTAATGGGGTATCAAACTCTCAAGGTTTCGACTAGTTTTCTAAAGGCCATGAGGTAGGAGTTTTCTAAGGCAGGCTAGACCATATGTTTTCTGATATAGAAGGAGAGGAGTTCATAATAATCAAGTTGATGAGAAGCCAAGTTTATCAATATATCATTGGAGCAGAGAAGTACTTTATCTACGGCCAAGAAAGCATAATCAAACACAGTCAATGCTTATAATCATAAACCAGAAAACAGCAAACATTCTATTGAAGACAATCTCACACGCAAATTGGATAATAGAAGTTCTTTAGTTATGGCCAACAAAGAAGAATCAAACATTTATAGAGAAGTTCTTTAACTAAAGGCCAACAAAGAAGAATAAAAAATATAAGACGCCAACAGCAAAGACGTTCTTGAACATTTTGTATATTATTGTTTTTTTTTGCTAAAAACATTTTTGTATATCATTGTTTATGTTTTTCTATATATTCATGCACATAAGATGAATGTGTTTGTCACCACAATCTTAACACACGAGTTCATTGATGTTGAACATTTTCTATAAATTTATGTTTATTAAGTTCAATATGATCAATGCTCGATTAACAAAATGGTATTATTATGATAAATGTAAGTTCATATAAAAAACCAGTGCACCTATGTTAAATCAGCATCGTGTGGGTGTAGACAAACCGAATTAACCCGAGCTCATGTGGGTTTTGAATAGGACATAATCAGGTTTACACATAAGAAGAATGTTTTGACAATTTATTGTTGTGAGTGTTTGTCAAGAAAGAATTTATGATATTAATTATCCTATATTTCACATTTTTCTCTTATGGCAGTATATATACTAATGAGTAATTGGCAAATTAATTATCATAATCGACTCTAATATAAGTCATCATACCTTTAATCATCTCTTAGTAAAATATATAAACTTAAGCATGCTTTTGCTTTAATTATTTTTATTCTTTATTTATACAATTTTACTTTTTACATGATAAAAAATATATACAGTAATGTCTAGGCCTATTTTATTTTTACTTAATTTTACTTTTAAGAATTTTATCTTTCATTTGTTATTTTGAACAAAAATGTATTTAAGTGTTAATTAATGGTATGTTTTATATTTATCAACCACTTTGATATACTTTTATATAAACATACATCTTTCAATATAACAAATGAAAGATACTATTATTTAAGTGTTAATTAATGGTATCTTTCATTTGGTATATTGATGTGAGCACCTATATACAACTAAATATTCACAGCAGCTGACGATTCTGATTTTATAGGAAATTATAATATTTTCTTTAAATGCTTCTTTTCACCATCTACCAAATTGTAATGAAATGATTTGTCTTAATAATTTTCTTTTTTTCCTAACTCTTATCTCAATTTGATTTGATTTTGTATGCGTTTGAAATTAAAATATGATATAATTGGTTGACATCAAGATTGTTTAAAATCCATATAACATGAGACCAAAAACAAATAATAATAGTTTTGATTTATGACTGATAATACCAAAAACCTAAAGTTTTTTAACCTCAAACTTATATTTTAGAAGTTTTTGCGATTGGTAACAGTTGTTGGCGCTTTGCTACAATCACAAAAAAAAATCTATAAATAGCTTCAAACCACTCCGAATATCTTAAAACCAAAAGTTCATTCCCGCTAGCTTTTGATGTTGCGGGCGGTTGCGGTTGGAAAAATAAATATTAATATTTCTTAAAAAATATGTTAATTTTTTTAATTAAAATTTAAAATGTAAATATTATATATATATATATATATATTGGTTTAAATTAAAAAAAATTATCATAATTTATTTTATACAAAACTTCAAACTAAGAATCTTTGCTTTAATATTAAACATTAATATTTATACATATATAAAGATATATACATATATAAACGAAACAAGATATTCATTCAAAAGTTTTAGCATAAATCTTTGAAACATATTTTATTGAAATTATAACTTTCATAAAATATTTAAAATTAAAAAAAATATATATGTTATTGTTATTAGTCATATTATATTAACAATTATTATATTTTATCACACAATAGTATGTTTTTGATATTTTATAATACCATAATACATTTATAATATTATAATATATTGTTAATGTTAATTTATTATTAACCGCTGCAGTATCATAATCAATCAGTCACAAATATCTCGCAAACAAAATAATATTAATGTCGTGTCAGTTATAAAAAATGGTCAATAACGTTTGAAACTACAACCATCCACGTCCGCAAATTTGTGCACCCACAATCGCAACCACTAAATTTAAGCCAACCAGATCCAAAAGCTCAATAAAACCAATCTAAAACCAAACCAATATCTGGATTAAACCGATCTAATATTTTATGAACTTAAAAATAATAAAATTAATAATTTTATTCCGCGCAAGACGCGGATTAATATCTAGTACTAAGATATAGTATTGTCGTAATAAGATTTCAGAAACAAGAATTCTAGTTATACATATGTTGATGTGGTGCTAAATGCAAGTTTCCATAATACTTCCTCTGTCTCATTTTAAGTGGTTTTTAAGGTTTTTGCACATGGATTAAGAAAACACTAACTTTTATACAAGTTATCTTGGTTATATAAGAATATCATTAAATGAAACTAATTCAATCTATAAGAAAAAAACTCAGGATTTTGTAATTGGTCTAAAAGTTCAAATGGTATTAAATTTTACATAGAATAATGTGAACATCACTTAAAATGGGATAAAAAAAAAACCTAAAACACCACTTAAAATAGGACGGAGGGAGTAATTCGCAACGTGGATTTAAGAGCTGGTCCGAAGAGGTGTGAGTAACGATGTATGGGTAGACTTTTCCGTGATTTGCGGACCTAATCAGTACTGGATCTAAAACGCACAAAGGCGTGAACAAATGAATGAAAGATGATTACCAAAAAAAAAAAATGAATGAAAGATCATACTTTAGGTTTGAGTACTGTTTAACACGGATGGCATCAAAACCGTTTGACATATACGCTGGACCAAACATTGAGGGACTCAATTTCCACAATTTTCTATAAAGAAAATTGTATATCTTATTATATATGTGTATACAGATATCTTATTATATCTGTTTTTCTGTGTTATTGTTTGTTTGTTTCAGAGATCCATTTGATTATCTAGTATTTACTCTTGGTCTTTTCATTTTTCACGTTTATCATATCATAAACCTCCATAAGTGGTAATCAATAACTACTGAAAAAAATATCGCCATGTGGCTACTTGGTTAAGTCGTTTTTTCTATACTTGCGGTGGAGAATCAACACCGGCCTTCCCTCTGATGTCTTTATCATACATCAAATATGATCATCTTCTCAATGCATTTGGTCTCGTAACAATAGTTTTTAAACAAGTTTACTCGATTTTCTTTTGATATAAACTGCTTGCTAATCTAGAAGTCCCTCTCGTAGCGATACATATATTGTACATAGATAATTTCTTGCGGATACATCATATATTTTAAACCTTATCGCGTTTATGTTCTTTGTAAGTGTTACCTATACAGCTATGCTGCTAGTTTTATTTAAATCGCCGAAAGGACCCGTGATTTTGTAAAGCAGATAAACCCAGTTCAAGATTTCAACCCACCAATGCCTCATGTATTAATCAAGCGCTATCAAGTTAATATTATGACACAGATGACAAAAAAAAAGATAGTTGAATGCTTATTAAGCCAATGTTAAAAAGAAGAGTTGAATGCTGCCGCCATGCAGTACTTTTAGCTAGGCACTAAGCTACATACAACTTATATTGAACATATACTTACATATATATAGTTCTTTCGTTTTATTTTCTTTTCAATTGCTATAAGCCTATATCAAGAATTAGATAACGAATGCAACAGTGTAAGCCGTGCCCGTGCATTCATGAAGTCCGTAGGGTTGATATAAATTATTTGTCTTGTCGTCAACGTTGTAATTGTATAATTGTTGGGTGCAAGCAAACTAGCAGTTTGAATTTCCCACTCCCTCCACGGCTCCACTGTCTTTGTCATTACATATTGTCCGAAACAGTTAGGATATTCTACTATATATTAATATATATAATCTCAATTTATAAGTTCGGTGATAACCATTAATGAATAACACAAGAAAAAAAATTACTGTTGGCTTAATATATACTAGATTTTGACCCGCGCTTTCAAAGCGCGGGTTTGTTTCTTTTGTCAATTTTGTTTTTTGTAACAAATGTATTTCAACATAAAATATGTATCAACTGTTTTAATTGTTTTTTTAAGATTTGTATTATCAACTTCTTGTCATACTGTGTTAAAATTTTGAAAGTAAGAAAATTCCCTTATTTAATTAAAAAAACTACATATCTCAGAAAAAAAAAACGAAAACATGTAAGAACTACAAAACAAAAGGTTGTGATTTACCCACAATGTTGATTTTTAAAGCATTGATTGAGAAACACCATTATTTCGTTACTTTAAACCGTATGAGCAATCCATTAACTCGTTGAGAATAAACCTGCACATGATCACAAATGATAAACTTAGTTTACGGGAAACTAAAATCATATAAAAGACAAAAAAATACCGATACTAAAAGCTTAATGTCGACGATGGACTAATGGGATGACACGACCTTATATAATGGGAGAAGAAGTGTCGTTAAGATTGTTACATAATTTTAGGCAATCAATTGTTATTGGTATTTAATTCTTAGATTAATTGTAAGATATTGCTTGATTGTTATGCATAATATAATTAAGAGTAATCATTTTTTAAAAAAGAATAACCGATTGCTGTATAACAGAAACGTAAAGTAAAGAATGGTTGATTTTTTGGGTATTTAACATTTAATTAGGCACTACTATTTAGATATTTCTTGATTTTACCCGATCACAATATATGTATCTAGGATTTACGTACAATCAAACATTATTAAAGCCCCGATTTACTAATAAGTGGTTGATATATTTATTCAAATTAAAGCAAAGAAATCTCCTAAATTAAAGCATCGATTAACCAAAAATAAATAAAACATTTAAATAAAAACTTAGATTAAAATAAAGCCAGCGGCATTTCATTGTAAATACTTTAAAATTTCAGTGTGGCTTCAAAAAAGCCCCTTGTGTTTTAATAGTATTGATTTGTTTTGATATCACCCCGAAAATATGTGAATTTAAACAGAATATATAGTTAATAATAAATATAATTGATACATTTTAGAATATACTCATTTTAGAAATATCTATCGATGGCATTAGAAAAATATAGATTTATGTTTCTGTTTGTACCAATTCAAGAGAATATACTCAATATCAACTAATATGTTGATTTTGATTTTGAATTTCTGTTTCCATAAAAGATTTCATCAAAATCTAAATGTGTTAGTAAAGATATTTGGAAGCCCATTTGGTGAGAAAATATATTTAATTATCGGGTTACAATTCAAATTAACAGAAATATCTTGGGCCTGCGATTTTAGTTGTTACTAAATGAAAAGCCATGTTTTGTAATTAACTTAAAGATGTTAATAAAAAACCTTGTTTTGTAAATAATTTTGAGAACGTTTTCTAATTCCGCTGAAATTTCAGGGACATGTTCACAAACAGTCAGCTGCTTTAATAGTGTAGATAGACGAAGTCACAAAGTGATATGGGATGTAATCGGTTGACACAAGATGATGGGATTATACTTTGATATTATTTGATGAACAAATATCAAATCTCTTCTATACTTAATCACAAGTCACTCGACGTATCAAAATTTAACATTTGGCAAAGATTTTTTGAAAAAATTAAACAATAAAAAAACTGTTAATGAATCAAAGAACGATGCCTATTTTTAAAAAAAACTGTAACTTTTAAATCCTTATTTTTTTTCTGATCACTAATGACATGGCACAAACGGTTACATCTCCTATATTTAAACTAACTAATTTTCTACTCTATTGACTATATTTTTCTTCCAGCCGGCCTTCTTCTTTTATTCTCAATCTTTTGATGTTTTCATTATTTCTTCAGCAAATCGATTTATATATATATGACTACTTCCATTCAAATCCAATTTTATCTTTTCCTCGGAGTATTATCTTATTCTTTTGTGTTATTCAGGTCGAAGTTGTTTTAGTGGATTAGTCTTTTAGGAAAGAGGAAGGGATAGCAAGGCTCCACAAAAAGATTTTAAAATTAGACATTGTAAATAGTAAATACTAAAGTAAGTATCTCACCACTTCTCTTTCAAATATCAGTGGAAAATTTCTATGTTACTGAGTTTTTTTTCTCTGTTGGTTTGTCATTGATATATGGCAAAAATAAAGGTTACCATATCTTGCAGTTCGGGAATACGAAGATGTCATATCTGCAATGCTGTGTGGAGGAAATTGAAAGTAATATTGTCAACAGAGGTATTTTATCTATTATAGTTGTAAATTGTTATAATTTTCTATATTATCCTCAATTTATGACTATGCAAATATAAATTAACATTCTTCATCATCTATTGACACCAAAAAGTAGTACGAAACAATTTATACGATGTTCATACATTCTAAACCTAAAAATATAATTTGAATACATGGTAAACAACTTATATGTTAATTCTCTCTTTTCTCAAAAAACTTATATGTTAATTCTTTTTTTTTTTAACTTCTGAACTCAATTAAGAGGAACATAGAGTAGTTTCAAAGAAACAAAAGAAACAACTCCAAAGGGAGTAAAGAAAAAGAACCAAAACACTAACAAAATTGATCTTAAAAGAAAGACTTTAACAATCGTTGGAGATAGCTTCTTCTTGAATCCGGTTGTGAAGCCATGCCGGACCGCCAAGAGCGAGATAAGAACTGAATCTCCCCTCTTGAGTAACACTTCGAGAGATGGCTCGGACCACAGAGTTTGTTGCGTCTGTTTCCTGCTCAAATGTTAAAGAATGAAAACACGATCCAAGCGAGGTGATCTTGGAGAGAAAATAACGATGTCTTGGCCATAAGAGTGGGTTTGTTATCGCCATGAACGCCGATCGAAGATCTAGTCCTACGATCACATCAGAATAACCCAGGTCAAGCATACTTTGTAGAGCCCAAATCACACACCGGAGCTCTGCAACAAGGCGATTATGGGATGGTGTGAAGGCGTCTCTAGCGTGATGTTTGACATTTCCTTCCTTAATTCTTAAAAATATATTTTTTTACAAACAAAAATGTTCTCATGCATAGCATGGCCTCAATACTAGTACCATATAAACTGTAGACTGTTGTACTGTGGCTCGCATTGAAGCTTAGCATCACCGTGTACACGCATCCAACATAAATTTCATATTTTGTGTCTCGCTATCTTCTAATTATATAGTTTTTGTTGGTGTAACTTTAGACTAATTATAAATATAAATAAAATCTAGAGGAATCCAAGGGTTCAACAGCCAACCTCTCGCCAATTTGTGACTTTGGAAAAAGAAAAGAAACCCGACAAGTCAAATTAGCCCAAATGACTTGTTCTCTTAGAATTATGTGTATTAGCCTAGGTGTCTACTAATATTCTAACTTTAATTATGAATAATCACCAAATAGATTCAGTTCAAAATATATATATAGATAATTGGACAGTCTGCTTTTGTTTCAAAGTCTTTAACTACTAAGCAATAAAAAACAATGTAAAACCACTTTAGATTCTTTTTTTTTTTTGCTTTTAAAACTCAAATAACATTTAGTAGCCTATATATAAGGATACATGTACATTCACAGAATCCATTCACCGTCGAGTTAACAAGTTATATACAGAGAGAATATTTCAAAACTTTTGAGTTTAGGGGTGTTCAAATCTGTTTAATATACTAGACTGGAATAATTTTGAATTGATTGCGTTTTTTCTAACTAATGGAATTGTAAATGAATTGATTGTTATACTAATATTCTAGTGTCATCAAAATATATACGAGTCAATGGACTTAAGTATTGTAAAAAAGGAAAAATGCGAATTTGGTCAAACGTACATAAATACATTTACAAAATAATTCTGCAAATTTTATTATTCCTGTTAGTGCGATATTTATTTTCATCCCTATCTCAATTTTTCAAATAAATATACGCTTGCTAAGAGTTAGTTGATAAGACTGTCGCTAAATCCTAAATCACGGAGTCAAAAATCATTTTTTTAATTAATATCTTTAAATACATATATAATTATAGGACTAATAAAAATCTAACAAACCTACAGAAAACATGGGTTTGACTTTTGACATATTCAATTCTTTAAAAAAAAATTGTGGAAGATGTTTGCAGCCTTTAAAAAAGTTTTTGAATTTTGGATAATAGCAAAATTATGTTTAAAATAATTATAAATACTAAATAAGTCTCTTGACGAAAAACAAAAATAGGAGTACTTTTTAAATAAGAAACCCCAAAAAAATGTTTAAAAAAAATTAATAAACGATAATTTAGCTATAAAAATTAGTCTCCCTAATTTTCAGGAAAATCACATTGACAAAATCTTGATAATAGGATGATATCCGAAACTAAATCTAATTATAATTATTTATTTCCTAAACTAAAACAATTCTATAAACTACAAAACATTTTAGGTTTTAGATAATGATTTGAAAAAGGAGAGAGAGAGAGAGAGACAAGTTGGTCAATGGATATAAATACTACTCTAAATACTCTGTTTTAGAAACGGACAGCCCCAAAAAGGAGCAAAAATAAAAAAAGACAGAACAAGAGGACGAGAAATGAAGACAATGACGACAATGCTCTTGTGTCTCATCGCGATGCTCCTAATAGCCTCCGCATATTCTAACACGGTGATGCGTCTCGACATGGCGCACCGTGACACACTCTCGCCGAAACATACACCTTACCATCGCATTGAAGACATTTTCGGCGAGGACAAGAGGCGTCACAGCCTTATTTCTCAGAAAATAAAAACAACTAAAAGTGGAGCGAGAATGTCTCTGGGATCAGGTTTCGAGTTCGGAGCGGCGCAGTATTTCGCGGAGATTATGGTTGGAACGCCTGCGAAGAAGTTCAGGGTGGTGGTGGACACAGGGAGCGAGCTGACATGGGTGAACTGTAGGTTCCAAGGGAAAGGCCAAGAGAAACTTGAGAAGCGTGAAGTCTTCAAAGCAGAGGGGTCGTCAAGTTTTAAAACAATTGGATGCATGACAAAGACTTGTAAGGTTGATTTGATGAACCTCTTCTCCCTCGCTGTTTGCCCTACGCCTCAAACTCCATGCTCTTATGATTACAGGTAAATGTCATATAAATAATCTCTCTTTCATTGGTGGTGTTCGCATTCTTGATATAGTCAAATTGTGATTAGGTATAGTCAAAATCTGATTAGCTCATTTGTAATGACATATACCAAAGAGGTATTGTTGTGTGTTTCATTTGGTGCTGGTGATAACAATATAGATCCGTATTTCAGAATGTGATTAGGTAGAGAGAGTCTAATCAGGAGATGATTAGTATGCCGATATGAGTAAATGTGTAGTGGTTATATGCCAAAGAGGATATGATGGTGATGGTTATGAATGAGAGAAGAAGAGGGACCTATCTCTATTGTTACCATATCCTTCTCTCTATTTTTCTCCAACTATCTAGAGAACTGGAAGGAGATGTAGATTTGGATGCAAAAAGGGGATAAGATGTGAAAATTAAATGTGTCTTGCTACTATTCATTACAATACATAAATGTCACTTATTCTGACTCGTGAGTTAGATTTGCCTTTTGAGTAAATAATAAAACTCTAGCCTTTCTTATTGTATAGTTAAACCTAATACAAATATTTCATGTTTATGCATTCTTTTACTAATACTAATTTGGATCGTGTGTAACAGATACGCAGATGGGTCAACAGCACAAGGTGTATTCGCCAAGGAGACATTCACACTTGGTCTCACCAACGGCAACGTTACTAGTATCCCTGGCCTACTCATTGGCTGCAGCAGCTCCACAAAGGGTGACAGCCTTCGTGTAGCCGACGGTCTTCTTGGCCTAGCCTTTAGCGATTACTCCTTCACTTCAAAAGCCACTAACATCTTCGGAGCCAAATTCTCATACTGCCTGGTTGACCATACCTCCCACAAAAACATCTCCAACTATCTCATCTTCGGTTCTACCCCCTCGTCCACCACCACCAAAGCCCCCGCAAGACGATCTGCTCGGCTTGAGCTCAATCTCCTTCCTCCCTTCTACACCATCAGCATCGTCGGAATCTCCATCGGAGATACCATGCTCAACATCCCTCCCCTAGTTTGGGACGTAACAAAAAATGGTGGGACCATCTTGGACTCAGGAAGCAGCCTCACGTTCTTGGCTGACGTAGCGTACAAGGCCGTTGTGTCAGGGCTAGAGCGTCACCTTGCTGGTGTGAAAAGAGTCAAACCAGAAGGACTACCAATGGAGTATTGTTATGATACCAGCAAGTTCGACGATAGCAAGCTGCCGCAGCTGTCGTTTCATTTCAAGGGCGGTGCTCGTTTCGCGCCATATCGTAAAAGCTACCTCATAGCTACTGCTGCTCCAGGAGTCAGGTGTTTAGGGTTTGTGCCGGCCGGAGCTCAGGGTCCTAATGTCATCGGGAATATAATGCAGCAGAATCATTTGTGGGAGTTTGATCTTGCGACCTCGACCTTGTCTTTTTCTCCCTCTACCTGCCTTTAGATATCCATTTACCATGCTGTTTAATTTCTTGACATTTTTTTTAAAAAATGTTAGTGAAAGAATAAATAGTGTTATTAAAACTTGCTAAGGCATTTTCAATGGTTAAGATCATTTTTTATTATTTCGAAATGAATTTGCATTTCACTCATTTTTCCTTTGTTTAAAAAGTATTGTAAATATATTTTATTATTAATACTTATTATTAGTTCTAATAATGTTTGTTATTATTCTTTATAATTTTACAAATTTTATATATTTACTGTTGGATGTTTTAAATTTTCGGACCCTTATTAGAGAAAGATATGTTTTTAATTATATGCTGCTTAGTTAATTAACCGACGTAATATTTAAATTATATGCTGCTTAGTTAATTACCAAACCAATGTTTTGACTGTCGATTAAATTAACACTGGAAAGGTTATCTACTATTATAGAATAACTAGATTCTGACCCGCCCTGCAGAGGGCGGGTATATTTTTTGTTGAAAAAATTAATTTTATGTCATGAATATTTTTATCCTTGATAAATTATATTTTGTTACGAATTTACGAAATTTATCTAAAATTATTGTATGAATAATTTTTGTTATTTTAAATATGACCAAAATTTTGAAGACTCCAAATAATTTTGACCTGTATTATGATTTTTATTTATTAACCTGCTGTTAAATTTGTGAATTATTTCACAGTGATTTTATTCCGTTATGTATTGATAAAATATGTTTTTGTGTATTTTAAAAAGTTTATATGATTTTTTATTTTAAATGAATTTTTTATTTTAATAATTGAGAACATTCAGGTCTTCAGAATCTAGATTCTGACCCGCCTTTTCAAAAGGACATGTATATTTTTTGTTTAACTTTTTCTAGATATTTAATTGTAATATTTGTGTTTTTTTATTAATCATATTTTTTTTGTAGTCATATATGTGTATAAATCTTAATCAAAATCTATTTGATTTACTGTAGAAATAATAGTAATTTAAAGTTGGCCGACATACACTCGTTTCTTTATAATTATAAATCTATTTTTTGTAATCATATTTATCTATTCAGATTAGGCCTAGGCATCCGGTCCTCAGATCAGGTCTTATTGGGTCTGCATCCTTCGGTTCCTGGAAATTTAGATCCATATAGATATCTATAGTTTTTCAGGTCTACTCGGCCCGGATCTTGTCGAACTCTTGTCGGTTCAGGTATATAATTCTAATATCCGTAAAACACTGGTAATTTCAGTTTTATTTTGGATTCGGGTTGATTTGGGTATATAGGACCCGAAAAAGACCTGACATATCCAAACTGAATTTTAAATCTCGAAAAGTACCTGCAAATCCTAAAAATACCTGGAGAAAATATATCTGAAACTTACCCAAAATCAGATCCAAAAACCCGAAAGGTATCTCAAATTTTACCCGAACATCCAAATTATATTTTTTGGAAATCTCAAATTTACCCGAAACCTGAAATTATACCTAAAAACCTGAACTCGAAACTTAAAAAAATATCTGAAATATCTAAAATACACACAATCATCCAAATTTACCTATATATAATAATTTTTGAGTATTTCGAATATTTGATTGGGTCTTTTGTAGGACGTAGATCCAAACCGAGACTCGTGGGTCCCCATAAAAAAGATCCAATAAATATTTTAGCATAGACTCGGATATGAACATGTATTTTCGTATCTGTTCTAGTTTGGTTCTTCGGGTCTGGTAAAATGTTAGATCTATATTAGATTTTGATCTGTGCTTGAAGCGCATATATAGTGTTGTTTTATATTTTTTCTGTAAATATGTCTGAAATTAATTATTACTATTTTATTATTAACTTTCTAATCATAAATATATGAATACAAATTGAAGATTTATTTTAAAATTTAAATATACTATTTTTTTAGTTTATTAAAAATATTGCAATACAAACTATAAATAATATACATTGACTTTCAGTTTTGTTATCTAAAATTTATTAGTGATTTTTTTACTTTTGGTTTACGTTGGATTTGAAATTTAATTTTATTATTCACATTATAGATATAAATATTTATGAATTTTTAAGTTTTAATATTTTTTTGTTAGATGTCATAAATCTTATAAAATATGTTGTTAGCTGCTATCTTGCAAGGGAATTTAAATGCAGTTATAAAATATGTTGATTGAACTATTTATTAAATGACGATTTTTGATGGAATTATTATTAACTCAAATGCAATTATATAAAAGAAATTGATTTATGTGTTTGATTAAATAATATATATCTATGGAAATAGTAATAGTAATAGTTCAGTTACAAACAAAAAAAAAGAATTAGTAATAGTGGATCCCGATTTTAGTGCATTTCGAAATGGCAGTTAAAATTTTATATTTAGATGCAGTTAGGAATATAAAGTTTTTTATGTGTACTTATAGTTAAAAAAATAGCTGGACACATCTCATATCAATAGGTCATGCTGGAAAATTAATAGTATTGATACAATACACAACTCTTATCTATAGATTAGATCAATTACGTACAGATGACTCTGCTTAGACAAACATATTTACTTCATTTCATTACTTGAATCACAACAATTTCTTCTGTGTTCCTTTAGGTCATATCAATAACTGCATAAGAACAAATTCAAATTCATTTACATATTGTCCTTCTTCATAATACTAACCAGCCAACCTGAAATCTAAACATACATTACACCTGCAAGTTTTGAAGATACTTTCACTAGCAGTATGAACATAATACTGTGAGCCATATATATTATATTCATTTCCATTTAAGTTATATAATCTTTTCCTTTTGATAATCATAACTAAACATAGAATAACTAACGTATAATATATAGCAGATTACTAAATTTATATATATATATATATATATAGTTTTTTAAATACAAATTATCGTCCAATATATCTAATTGTTATATATTTATGATCAATATCCTAGAATATGGTTACAATAAATGTACGTAGTCAAATTTGTGATCCAAGTTTACAATAATGTGTCCTGCAAACTAAATATTCTTATATTCAAACCATCAGCTCTAATATATTCCAATAACTTTAATAACAGCAGAGTTGATCAAAATCTAAACTAGCGTTTTTTCCAAGCAGAAAACCTCTAACAACTTAACTCAGTTTAAATATTTTTTCCTTATTTGATTACATATAAAGTTATAGTTCTTTTGTTAGTTAAGTTCTGGACTAATTCATTTCAATTACACATTTCATTATATCTACTCTATTAAAATAGAGACACTTTTTTTATCTACTACAAAAATGTCTATTTGGACCATTTCATTAGTATCTTAACAAATTAAATTAAATAGATATGTTTATATAAATGCAAGTCGTATTTATGGATATAGTTCCTATATTCTTGCTTTAGAAAGATTTTGTAACAATAGAATGAAGAAAGATCTTTACTACAATTTCTCTTTGTTATATCTTCACTACAAACCCACGTCATGTAATATTTTTTTATAGAAAAACATGCTTGAAGTCTTTCTTCAAAAAAAAACTTGCTTGATTAATTATAAAAATTAAAATTATTTGTTAACTTTTACGCCAATTATTTTTTATTTTATGGACCATTAACTATTTTATTGAAAGCCAATCGTTTTTTTTTGTATTTGAGTTTATATTTCTTAAAAATCTGTCTCTAAAATTAAACAACATAAAAAAAATCATTATCATTTATTTTTGCATTCAGATATAAAAAAATATCGATCTTAATTTTAGTACGTTAATAAAGTTTTAATCTAACTTTTTATAAAATATAAATAAATTTATGAAGTAATAAAAATTAATACTAAAATTAATTACAATTTTTTATTAATTCAAATTTCTTAATAAAATTTTAAAACCCGTGCGAATGCACGGGGCTGAATCTAGTTTATATTAAATGGCTCGGACCATGTATTTTAATCATACGTTTTGGAACCCGTGGTATCCACTTTCCTATATTCACTTCTTTTCTTTTAGACGAAAACTCTCACTTTGATGTATACAATTTTTTTCATAGTATATATTATATTTGTCATAAACAAGAATTGTTTAATACATCATTCTAAAATTATACTGAATGTAACATTAACAAATACTTTTATGTTCAGTTGCAGGATGTAAATTGAATCTCAATAGTATTTAATTATAAAGTTACTCTACAAAAATTTCATATGTATTTGATACATAACTGTTTCAGATTATTTAATTATATTGGATTCAAAATTCTTCTATCCGAAAGAACTGGAAAAGAAAAAGAAAAATCAATCTAAATAGATCTGGACCCAAATAAATTTACGACCTGAAGAACCCAAACCAGAAAAGAATCTTTCAAACCGATCCGGCGATCCCCAAACGTCCAAGCCTATTTGAAAAAATATATGTGATTTTCTGTATATACTTCGAAGTTCATAAATATGGAGAATTCAAACTGGCATAATTTTATGCAAAATATAAAAAAATATGAAATATAGTTCATCTATAACTTATTACAGATTTTTTATGCAAACCTTATAATATACATGCATTATGTGTGGTATAAGTAAAAAAAAAAATATTACGGCCAGAAAATCTATTGAGCAAAAATAAAAACAAATAAAACGAATAATTTACACAAATTCTTGCAAAACCTTATAGTATTAAATAATTTCTGCGTGTTCAAATCAATTTTTATAAATTGAAACAAAATTTATCAATTTAGTCAAGAAAATAGTTATACAAGTACAAATCAAAATAGTCAATAAATGTCCGCCTGATTGGGTGGTTTGAATCTAGTTTACTTTTAAAATTGTGTTCATTTAATACCTACAATCTATATTATATTATACTATTATTTGATAAATGAATTTACTTAGTTGTCGTACTTTTCATGATTTTAGGTTTAATCATATTTTATGTTCAATTATGAATATTAATAAATAATTTAGTGATTTATTTAGTTGATAATTTATCATTATCATAAGAATAATTAGTAAAAAACAAATATCATAGTTATATATAATTTAGTGATTTTGCTTATGTGTTACTTTCTCCCTAATATTAGTTGATTTTGCTTATTTGTCATTATTTATTATTCATTTGTCATATTTTCCATATTTTAGGTAATTTACTTATTTATTATATCGTTAATAGTTTTTTTTTTATTTTTCATATTCTCCTTAATTTAGGTTATTTATTTATTTATCATGTCCTTAATAAATTTAATTGCTAATTTATCTATTTGTCATATTATAAAATAATTTCAGGTGGAGATTTTAGTTTTGTTTACTTGTCATGTTCTTCATTATCTTAGGTTATTTTGTTTATTTATGATATTTTCTTATTCTAGAAGCTTATTTGTCGTATTCATTGATTTAGATTGAATTTTTAGTTTTAATAAATAAAACTTTGAATTGTTAGCCTTAAACATTTTAGTTATTATTTGACAAATATTTTCATTATATTTAGTGATAATTATTATTAAGGAGTATTATCAAATTTTAGCAATAATTTTATAGTTTTTTCATGCTATATTTACTTTAGTAATATTATTTTTTTAATGTTTTTGTTTATTTTAAAAAGAAAGCTTGCTTCTCTTTCATGTCACCAAATTATCTTATTAATCAAAAAATATGAATCCAGAGAATACAATCTCTCACAGTTAAAAATTAAAAAAAAAATCAATTTTTTACAAGACATATCTAATTTATCATTTTCGTTTATAATATTTTAATCAAGCAAAAATGCAGTTAAGACTTTGATAAATAAGAGTTTGATTTTATAGACTTCACTGATAATTGAAAATTATGGTTTATTTTGTAGATTGATTTTTATGTTATTTTAAAGTATCAATAAAAAATTATCAGGCTGTTATGCTGATGATATTATTTACATGTATAGATTGGTGTTAGAATAAATAAAATATTATACAAGTACCAAATCATTATCTATATTGCATTATCATACAAAGGTAAACTATATTTTTTGATTAATTTAATATTTTAAAGTAATTAAATTATTTAGTTTGAAATTAAAAATTATTTTTGAAATTTGAATTAGTTAGATATATATTAATCCGCACAAATGTGCGGACCATCATCTAGTATGTTCATTATAATCAAAATATTACTCCATCTGTTTTTAATTGTAAGTAGTTTTGCTTAAAAGCTCAAATATTTAGAAAGTTATTATTTAAAAAATATCAAGTAATTAATTAATTCAACAAATTATACAAAACCTAACATTAATCCATTGATTACACAATATCCTATAAATGAAATATGTGCATTGAAATGTGTAAACTACCTATATTATGAAACAAATATTTTTTTGCTAAAACTAATAACAAATAGAAACAGAGGGAGTAATAAGTTTCAAAGACACTTGATATATCTCTAAATTTGAAACAAAGAATATCAAAAACTTCAAATTGTATCTCAAGTTTAAGAATAATAATAAATATTTTATTGGATAACTTTCTTAAAGAAAAAAATTCTGAATAAAATAAATAAATTAGTTTTAAACTTAAGAATTATGTTTCTAGTCATTCAAATAACTTTTCACTTATTATTATTATTTTTTTGCTAAACACTTTTAACTTATCTTATTATATAAATCTTGATTTTCAAAGTTACTAATTAACAAGATTGCGATACATGGCAATTGTGTATTTAAGATTGTGACATGTATTAAATAATTAATCTTTACATAAATAGTTAATTAATAGTATTTTTCCTTTAAGTTTTAAAAAAATTATTGTAAACAAAAAATAATTTCATACAAATTTAATAATATTTTTCTTTTTTAAGTTTAATCTTTACATAAATAGTTAATTAATAGTATTTTTCCTTTTAAGTTTTAAACAAAATATTGTAAACAAAAAAAATTTTTATACAAATTTAATAATATTTTTCCTTTTTAAGTTTAAAACAAAATATTATAAACAAAAAACAATTTCATACAAGTAATTATTTGATATTATTTTCTTTTTTTATATCCAAAAAAAGAAAATTTTAAAAATTACAAGAAAATAATTATCACAAAGCTTGGTTTTCAAAGTTACTAGTTAACAAGACTGCGACACATGACAGTATTTAATGTTGTGACATGTGTTAAATAATTAATCTTAATATAAATAGTTAATTAATATTATTTTTCCTTTTAAGTTTTTAACAAAATATTGTAAACAAAAAATAACTTCATACAAATTTAATAATATTATTCCTTTTTAAGTTTAAAACAAAATATTCTAAAGAAAAACACTTTCATACAAGTAATTATTTGATATTATTTTCGTTTTTTATATCCAAAAAACGAAATTTGTAAAAATTATAAGAAAATAATTATTTGATATTATTTTCGTTTTTATATCCAAAAAAGAAAATTGTAAAAGTTATAAGAAAAAAATTCCTTTATTACAAAATATTCTAAACAAAAAAAAATTTCATACAAGTAATTATTTGATATTATTTTCGTTTTTTATATCCAAAAAAGAAAATTGTAAAAGTTATAAGAAAATAATTCCTTTTTTACAAATTTATTTTTCTTAGAATTCTAATAAGGAAAAAATAATTAGAATTGTGACATGTGTTAAGTAATTAATCTTTACATAAATAGTTAATTAATAGTATTTTTCCTTTTTAAGTTTAAAAAAAATATTGTAAACAAAAATATATTCATACAAATTTAATAGTATTTTTCCTTTTTAAGTTTAAAAAAATATTCTAAACAAAAAAAATGTTCATACAAGTAATTATTTGATATTATTTTCGTTTTTTATATCCAAAAAAGAAAATTTTAAATGTTATAAAAAATAATTCCTTTTTACAAATATACTAAAAAAACAACTTCATACAAGTAATTATTTGATATTATTTTGATTTTTTATATCCAAAAAAAAAGAAAACTAGAAAAGTTATAAGAAAATAATTAATTTTTTTACAACTCTCTTTTGCTTAGAATTCTAATAAGGAAAAATATTTAGATTTATTATAAATAATCAGTTGTATTCTCAGGTTTTTATTATCCGTTAAAAAAATTAAACTATTATTTTCTTTCATAATTCTGCTTTGTCCTGATTTTAAAATGGAAAAATTAAAATTTCTTTAAAAAGGAAAATTATACTCATACATCTTATACTGTTTTATTTGTTACAATTTCATGCCTATTACAACATGTACTACATATTATTTTTATAAAAAGTTATTCTCACAATTGAGATTCAGAAACATGATATTTAGCATACACATATCACAAAAATCAAATTAGTATCAAACTGTATAAAGTACAAATAGTTTCCTTAACTCTAATTGCATGATAAAATGTGGATCTATAATGTTATTTATTGATAAAACATTAAAGATTATTATTTATATCTATATTCTCTTTTAAAATAGATAAATTATTTTATAGAAATGGATTTGCTCCAATGTGTGATTATACAATAGAGTTCAGTTACTTTTAGAGGAAAATATAGAGATAAGATATTTTTGTTTATAAATAAAGAGATTAAAATGTCATTCCATTACATTTTTTCCTTACAAAATATAGAAACTCTATATCTGAATCATACAATGGAGAGATTTCCATTTATGAGAAAAAATAGAGAAATATATAGAGCTGGAAACTTGATATATTTTTAAGATGAAACCATACAAACCAAAATATATAAACGCTAACGAACGCATACAAAAATTTGAGATACTACAATAACAACACAAAACATTACTAAATTATTATGGAAGCATTAAAATATGTATGACGTTGTCTTTAAGAAAAATAACACATAAAACTAATACAAACATGCATTAAACTAAGAACTTGATATATTTTTAAGATGAATTAACCATACAAACCAAAATATATAAATGCTAACAAATGCACACAAAAATTCGAGATACTACAATAACAACACAAAACATTACTAAGAGTTTATGGAAGCATTAAAATATGTATGACGTTGTCTTTAAGAAAAATAGCACCGAAAATTAGTACAAACATGCATTAAACTAAGAGTTTAAGAAAGTGTAGGAACATTGTCTTCAACTCAATTGGCTTGATTCAACTTTTAATTTCTTTGTATTTTTCTTTATTTCGTATTTCTTTATGTTGATTTTGATTTGAATTTTCGAGAATAGCGGACTGCAAGGAACTCTCACACACACACAATCACTCACCTTGGACTTTGATACTGGGAACACAGATAAAGCCATCATACGTAAAGACCTCATCTCCTTGATAATCCATGTCAAGGTAAGGAATTAAAAACACCTTGCCACGATAACCTTTTCTGCGAAGGGCTGGGAGGATAACCGATAAATCAGTTGGGCAACCCTGGACATCCCGCACAGAGAGAGAGAGAGAGAGAGAGAGAGAGAGAGAGAGAGAGAGAGAGAGAGAGAGAGAGAGAGAGAGAGAGAGAGAGAGAGAGAGAGAGAGAGAGAGAGAGAGAGAGAGAGAGAGAGAGAGAGAGAGAGAGAGAGAGAGAGAGAGAGAGAGAGAGAGAGAGAGAGAGAGAGAGAGAGAGAGAGATTACCTTTTAAATTTTGCTTAACCAAAAACATCCTCTTTCGGCCAATGCTCAAAATGCCAGTTGTAATAGGGATCCAATTCGAAATGTGGTGGAGGTAATACATGAACATTGTAATATCTATCACGCAAAGCTTCGAGAACATTGTAGAAATCTGTTCCTTCATTGACATTTCCAGAGAAAACCAACAAATTTCTTGGTTGGAAATAGGTGGCAGGATTATCCAACGCCCACAAAACAATGTCCAGTGACATTTTACGAGCTCGAGCACGTAGTTCCGCTGCAGAAAAAAAGGATAGATTTATTAGAGATACATATACATGGTATATAAATATTTAAACCATGTAAGAGTTGATTAATTCTCTCACCTTGTTGGGGAATGATGGTGATTCCGAATCTTGTAAAAGCATCAACCCATCCTTCCGGGAAGGAGGTTTCCGTATCAACCACGTAAGCCATGATTGAAAACTCACCATCGAAACACAACGACTTTCTAATGTAGCTACTAAAACAATAAGGATCACAAGTTAACATGAGGGACTCCGGCAGGTCCAAGAAGACACCTGGGCAACGTGAAATGTATATCTGGGGATTGGGTTCGTAGGGAGGAGAGGGCGGGGTGGTTTGCATGGGAGGATAATATAGAGGCGGGGGAGTGTTTTGGATGGGAGGATAAAACAGAGGGACGACCTCTCTTGTCATTGTGGTTTCAGTAGCTTGTAATAGGCTTTTGTAAAGAGATTCGAACCTAACAGTATTATCTAGCAGCTTGGGTGCTGATGATAGAGAGGCATCTTCATCAGGGATAGCTAGGCGAACCTTGTAGCCTACACTTCTCAGGCCTTTGAGAAGAAGGAGCAAACTCGGTTCAATCTGACTTAAGATTGCCATAAAAGTAATGTTCTCAAAGCGAAAATTTGGGAGGAAATCCATATCCGTATCCCACCATGCCATGTCTAAAACGATGCCTCTCTGAAAAGAACGTACCATGTAGAGAATTAGTATTAGTATTATTATTATACCAAAAACCATTATTAATTATCTTATCAGATAGAGATTAATATATAACTCACCTGGTTGAGTAACGATGTTAATCCAGGCTTTCTCATAGGCTGATTTATCCGGGAAGGTTTCCGAATTACCAACATAAGCCACGATTGACAAATAATGGTTAACACAACCCATCTCCTCCTCAAGAATTGATTTGATTCCGTGATAAATCGTTTCAGGAGCAAGACCCTTAGGAAAAGGGAAATCCACCGCGTCCCAGAACACACGCGACACACGCGTGCAGAAGTAGTCTGCGAGAAAAAGGTTTTCACTTTTTTCAGGTAACGCATAAAACAATCTATAATTTAAACACACATATTCACAGAGAGAGAGAGAGAGAGAGAGAGAGAGAGAGAGAGAGAGAGAGAGAGAGAGAGAGAGAGAGAGAGAGAGAGAGAGAGAGAGAGAGAGAGAGAGAGAGAGAGAGAGAGAGAGAGAGAGAGAGAGAGAGAGAGAGAGAGAGAGAGCTTGTACCTGGTTCGGACGACATAACTGAACTAATCGGATAGGGTTTCGTCTGTCGGGAGAAGGAGGATCGGATCAATTACACCATTGGTCCTAAATCCCTTATATCGTGTCGGTTGTTGTTGACGGGCTTTTTCCTTTTTTTTATCCTAAATCACACACACACATACACTAAGTAGGTTTATTGGTTCTAGTAATTTAATGGATTTATAAATCCTCTATATATATTTAAAAAATTTCCATAAATCCAATGATTTCCAAATTCAGACAGCTAGATTTGAGAATTATGCGCATAAATTTCAAAATCATAATAAATGAATTGTTATCTCTATAATATTATTTGAGAAGTCAGTTTCCTACGTGTCCGTTAACTTTTACAGTGGTTGATTATATTGATACCCTTAATGAATTAAATATATATCTAATTATATCATTATCATTATTTTATTTTTCCTTTTTAATTATGTTTCATTTTTATTTTCTTTTTAAACTAACCTATATAATAAAGAAAATTTATAAATTTTAAAAACGAAAATATCTTTTATATATAGTGTTATTCATAATAAGGAAAGTTCACAAATTAGTTTTGATGATTTAAAAAAATCATAATATATATTTTAAAATTATTAAGCATTTTATTTAAAATAATATATTTCAAAAATTATTACAAAATAATTTAAATAGCATAAACTAAGATATCTTTAAATAATAAAATTTAGTTTGTTCTTTTTATGTTCCCTTTTATATTTTTCAAATAACATATATGATAAAAAAATATTTATAAAACTTAAAACAAAAATATTTTCTACATATAATGTGATTTAACAAAAAGAAAAGTTTAGAAAATTAATCTTGATATTAAAGTAAATAATTAATATTCCTTTTAAATATGTATCGATTATGTTTTCAGCAATTTTGTACCTATCATCACTTTATTTTTTAAATTATCATATACCAACAATTCATAAATATATATACACATGTAAGATGAAAACAAAACTAATGAAATGAATACAATAAATATGATTTTGTTGAATTATATTAGAAATATTTATACTTGAATTTGACGAAATATATGCAACACATTATACCCACAAATGAGTAACAATACCAATATATTTTTTAACATTAAATAAAAATATATATTTTTTCATTATAAAACAACTCAACATATTAATAAATAAATATAAAATTATCAAATAATACTATAAATATATTAGCTAACTATTACAATTTAATATATTTATTTATGTAACTTTGAATCTATCAACACTTAATTTTACTTTTACTATTTGATTCTCGAAACAACATATATTAAATTATATATAATCTTACTAAAAAAATATATACAAATCTAAGACAAGAATCAAACTACGTGAAAATAATAAAAATAATAAGAATTTAAATATGTACAACAAAAATATTTTAGTTGAATCAAAAAAGTAAATGTTATCTAATATATCCAAATAATAACAAACAGTCGAAATAATATATATCCAAATTATACGTATAATTAAAATAACATAATGATATCTTATTATATAAAGCTTAGTTTTCAAAGTTAATAATTAACACGATCGCGACACATGGCAAAATATCATTAAAGATTGTGACATGTGTCAAATAAAACTGTCCCAAAAAACATATTTAAAACATATTTTCCTTTTTAAAATATATCTACTCTCATAATGTTAATTTTCTTTTATCAAAATCCTAATTAAAAATATTAAAACAAATAATTTAAACATATTTTTCCTCTTTAAAATATTTCTACTCTCATAATGATAATTTTAATTTATTAATATCGTAATTAAAAAGGTTAAAACAAAATAATATAGAATTTTATCTTATTATAAAAAGGTTAAAACAAAAATAAATAAAGAATCTTATCTTATTATAAATATTTTTCAGTTATTATTAAAATAAAACGATTTTTTAAAATAAATAGGTCAAAACAAAAAAAATGATTATAATAAAACGATTTTTAATATTTTCTTTTATTAAAATACAAAAAATTTAATAAAAAATCATAGTAAACCTATTCCAAAACCAAATTGTAATTATCCCTATTAAAATATAAACCTAAAAAAATGGAAAAGACTATTTTATGCTAATTTCCTTTTATAAAATATTTTTAAAATTAAAGTTATATTTTTCATGATATTAGGAAAGGTAAATTACTTTTAAATAAATTATTTTTCCTCTTTAAAATATTTCTACTCTCATAATGCTAATTTTCATTTATTAATATCTTAATTAAAAAGGTTAAGAAAATAATATATAATTTTATCTTATTATAAAAAGGTTAAAAAAATAAAGAATCTTATCTTATTATAAATATTTTTAAGTTTATTATTAAAATAAAACGATTTTTTAAAATAAAAAAGTCAAAGCAAAAAAAAAATGATTATAGTAAAAAGTTTTTAATATTTTTTATTAAAATACAAAGATTTTAATAAAATTTTATTGTAATTTTAATTTTAACAAAACCTATTCCAAAACCAAATTGTAATTATCCCTTTTAAAATATAAACCTAAAAAGTAAAAAAGACTATTTTATGCGAATTTTCCTTTATAAAATCTTTTTAAAATATTATTAAAATTAAGAAATATTTTAAAAAATAAAAATGTTAAAACAAAAGAAAATATTCTGATTATAATAAAACAATTTAAAATATATCTACTCTCATAATGCTAATTTTCCTTTATCAAAATCCTAATTAAAAAGGTTAAAACAAAATAATCTTAAATATATTTTTCCTCTTTAAAATATTTCTACTCTCATAATGCTAATTTTCATTTATTAAAATCTTAATTAAAAAGTTTAAAACAAAATAATATAGAATATTATCTTATTATAAAAAGTTAAAACAAAACAAATAAATAATGTTATCTTATTATAAATATTTTTAAGTTAGTATTAAAATAAAACGATTTTTTAAAATAAAAATATCAAAACGAAAAAAATGATTATAATAAAACGATTTTTAATATTTTTTTATTAAAATACAAATATTTTAATCAAAATTCATAGTAATTTTAATTTTAACAAAACATATTCCAAAACTAAATTGTAATTACCCCTTTTAAAATATAAAGCTAAAAAAATGGAAAAGACTATTTTATGCTAATTTTTCTTTATAAAACGATTCAAAATATATCTACTTTCATAATGCTAATTTTTCTTTATCAAAATCTTAATTAAAAAGGTTATAACAAAATAATTTAAAACATATTTTTCCTCTTTAAAATATTTCTACTCTCATAATGCTAATTTTCATTTATTAAAATCTTAATTAAAAAGGTTAAAACAAAATAATATAGAATCTTATCTTATTATAAAAAGATTAAAACAAAACAAATAAAGAATCTTATCTTATTATAAATATTTTAAGTTATTATTAAAATGAAACTATTTTTTAAAATAAAAATGTCAAAACGAAAAAAAATGATTATAATAAAACAATTTTTAATCTTTTTATTAAAATATAAAGATTTTAATAAAAAAATCATAGTAATTTTAATTTTAACAAAACCTATTCCAAAACCAAATTGTAACTATCTCTTTAAAATATAAACCTAAAAAAATGGAAAAGATTATTTTATGTTAATTTTGCTTTATAAAATATTTTTAAAATTAATATTAATAATCGAAAAAAATAATCTTATTATAACAAAACAATTTTTAATAATTTTTTTTAGAATAAAACGATTTTTCAAAAATGTCATAGTAATTTTAATTTTAATAAAAAACTACTCCAAAAAGAATTGTAATTATCCTTTCTAAAATATAAACCAAAAAAAATGGAAAATGCTATTTTATATTATTTCTTTAATTTGTTTAAGTTTAAGGAAAATCAATTTTCAAATCTGAGAAACGTAAAAATAAAAGAGATTTATAAAAAAAAATATTTTTAATATTTACCAAATAAGATTTTTTTTTAAAAAATCCTGACCAAAAATAATTGTAGAATTTTACTTAATAATAATTTTTACTTTGAAAAATTAATGGTAAATATGATACTAAAGACTTTTAATTAACAAGAAAATTTGTAAAAATATTACTAATATTGAAAAAGCCTAATCTTAAAAATGAGAACTTTTAAAAATGGTTAATATTAACTAGAAATAATTATTTGATAGTAATTATATTTTTCTTAATCTTTTTTTTCTTAATCCTAGATAAAATAGAATTGTAAATTATTATGTAATACTGATTTCTTTTTAAATAATCCTAAAAACTGTAAAAGAATATATGATAGTTGTTTTCCTTTCTAAAAAATCTTAATGAAGAGATATTTGAATCATATCTTTAAGTCATAACCAAAAGAAAATTGTAAAAAAATATTTAATAATATTTTAAGAGAGAATTTGATGATGAACATGATACTAAAAATTATACCGCTAATGAAAGAAGTGTAAAATTCGTATTGATACAAATTGTAAAAATAGTAATTTAAAATTATTTAATAGTAGCTAGAAATAATTATTTGATAGCAATTTTTTTTTGAATTTCTAAAGATAAGATAAATTCTTAAATTTTACAATAATTTTCTTTTTCTACTTCCTAAACAAAAAGGTAAAAGAGTAATAAATAGTATTTTTTTAATTTCAAAATTAAAAATAAAAAGAAGATTATTCAAATAGAATGTGTTTATTTTAAAACAAATCCTAGCACAGTAAATTTTTTAAAACTTATTCAATTAAACATTAAATTATTACATAAAAAATCGTCTGATGATATCATTGATTCGATTGGCGCTATTTGACTTTCAATTTTTTTTAGGAAAGTGTATAGTTTTTTTCTCTAATGTAAGTACAAATTTGATAATGATTCATCTATAAATCGTGATTTTAAAATAAATGTATTAACTTAAATTTATGTGTAGCAACTGTCTTTTAACTTTAAAATATATATCACATAACATATGCAAAAATCAATCATAAAACTATAATAAATTAGTTTATTATTTTATGTTTTTTATTAAATTAAAACATTAAACAAAACCCGTTGCAACGCAACGGGCTCATATCTAGTTTAAAATAAACCATGCATATTGATTGCAATATAAATAACATATAACTAAAAAAATATTAAATTATGTTATTGTAAATAAATTATTGTAGTGTATTAATATTAAAATATTTATATCCGTGCATGAGCACGAGAAAATCACCTAGTAAATCAATTAAATGGATTTGTAACAAAACCTTAAAAAAGGCACTACAAGAGAACATCACGTCTGTCCGAGAACATGGGTCGTCAAAAAATTATCAATGGTATAGCGAGGATAACAAACTTCTCAACTCATCGCTCCTTGTTATCGATTAAGCTAAGAACATCTAACTCATTTTTATTATATTTTTATTGATAATTCTAACAAGTTCTTTGTGTGGATTCAGAGCATCCTTCTTTAGGGATATGATCAAGAATCAGGAGCATTGGGGTGTGTCTCATGCTCATCCTCCGACCAATCTAAACATGGACATGTTGCTTGCTAGGACGTTCTACGAAGAAATAGGTTTGCTTCTTCTTCAATTGGTATTTACTAGTTTTTGTCAGCCATTGATTTATGTAGAGCTAATACAAGTGGCTAATAGAAAAATTTCCGTGTTTTTTCCAGTCATATAGTGCTGGATGGAAAACGAATCATGTATAATATGAATTTGTTTCCAGTCGAAGAAGACATACAATTGCTCATGGTAGTCTGCACTATATGATGTATTGAAAAGTTGAACCTGCAGTAATATTTGTGAACTTGTCCAAACGTAAAATAAACTGAAAAAGTTAATAATACAAATCCAGTCAAAATAACAAGGTTCAACTCAATATTTGTTCCTTTGTATTTTTACCTTAAAACACTTAAGAATCCACTCAAATCAAATTACAAATCAAATCCATAAACAAATCCTTGCCATTTAATAACACTTGATTCTAAAATCTGTTTAAAAATCATAAAACCAATAACATTGAATTTGAAAATGGATTTTTAAATCATATAACCAATAACACTGAATTTTGCTTATATTTTTAAATCCACTAAAAATACATAAACCAATAACACCTCTAAGGTCGGTCCGGGCTACGCCCGCATTTTTTGTTTTAATATTGATTATATATTTAGTATGTTTATTTAATATATATATATATATATATATATATATATATAATTATAATCTATTAAAAATATAAGTAGGTATAGAGAAATATAAAATAATACTAAATTCTTCAATGTTTTTGTCTTGCGCTATTCAAAATATTTTATATCTATTTTCTTTTGCTATTGTAAATTATATATAAGGTGAAGCACAAAATGAACAAAAAATATTTGAATTTTAGTTATGGTGTTTAACTGGTTGACATTTTCCATGTTTCAGTTCACTTAAAACTATTTATAATGTTTTTTTCAATTAGTCTCTAAATAGTTTTAATTGAATCTTAAGTTCAATAAATTATTCAATTTTTATCTCACGCGATTCAAAATATTTTATACCCATTTTTATTGTATTGAAAATTATATATAAGGTGAAGCACAAAATGAACAAAAATTAATTGAGTTTTAGTTATGGTGTTTAATTGGTTGAATTTTGTACATGTTTCAGTTCACTTAAAACTATTTATAATTAGGATCGACCCGTCCTACGGGCTGGAAATTATAATTAAAAATATTTTATATGAATTTGATAATTTTATAAAGTATTTTAAAAATAATATAGATTGAAAATGATAGTATAAATGAATAACAAACCAAATTCCGAGATCATGTAATTTTTAATAACATATTTGGTTTGAACTGAAGTGACAACAGTCTTTATTATTCAGTATTTTCAAGGGATTCAAAGTGAGAAAAAATAATTTATAAGTGTTATATATATATATATCTTCTTATTGTTTTATTCCACTATGACATAATAAAAGAAAATCTTTATTTTGAAGTGATCTCTCCTTCAATATAAGAGAGCTTGTTAGAGATGGTCTAAATGGGCAATATACTGTAGTGTTGTGGCTTGAATCGGAGTTCAGCATCACAGTGTACACGCATCCAACATATATGTTTGTCAAGTTTTGCATTCCTACTACCTAAATTTCCCTTAAAATGTTGATTTGCTAAAATTGATAAGATTGTCACTAATTCATAAATCAAGTAGTCTAAACGAATATTTCTGAACAAATAGCTTTAGAATACAAAAGGAATTAAAGGACTTAAAAATCTAAAACACAAAGAAAACATGGTTTTGACTTTTGACATATTGCCTCAAATGTTTTCTTTTAAATTTACGGAAGATGTTTGTAGCCTCTAAAACAGTTTTTGAAGTTTGGATAATAACAAAAATGTGTTTTAATATAATAATCAAATCTTATTATATAATTTTTTTTCAAAGTTATTAATTAACACGATCACAACATGTGTCAATAAAATTTTAAGATTGTGACATGTGTTAATCTATCTCATAATTAAAAATCTTATTATAAATATTATTAATAGTAATTTTCCATTTTTTTAAAAAAAAAAATCTAAACAGAAAATAATTGTAAAAGATTATTTGATCACGACTCAAATTTGATTCTTCAAATTTAGTAACTAACATGATCGTGACATGTATCAATAATTTTTTTTAAGACTGCAACATGTGTTAATCTATCTTATAATTAAAAATATATATTCTAAAATAATAACAAAAACAAATTTTGTTAAAAAGTAATTGTAAGTATTGTCTAATAGTAATTTTTTATTTTAAAATCCTAAACAAAAAAGTAATTGAAAAGGATTTTTTGATAGTAACTTTTTTTTACTTTGCAGAAAGATCTCAAAGTAAATCATAACACCAACACCGATACTCTCTCATACTTTCATTTCAACATAGGATGTAATTATTTCTGCATAGATTCTAGTATAACCTTTCTCGCCAAAATCTGTACCGTAAAATTCCTGGCATTCGTAGAAGAGATAACCATCCTTATCATGCGAGCTTCCAGTGGCCAAAATGGTATGACCATTCATGGGCTCAGGAGATTTCCATTCTGCGTCAGTTGGCCAGAAAATTTTCGATCCTTTGAGTTTCCAGTAGCTCTCATATATAGGTATGCGAATAGTTGCAGCACCTTGCTTCTTGATCAGCTTTTGCAGTTTAGAGTGGAAGGATTCATAGCCGGAAGCTTCATCTCCATGAGAGTCAATGGACTCACTCAAGTGGCGGACGTCTACTCTCTTAGCACGGTACCTGAAACGGTCGTCCTTTGGGTCAATCTTTCCGTCAATACGCTCGGGCTGGGTCAAACGACACGGCTTCTCAAGAAGCGTTCCATGTTTTTGCAGGTATTTACCCAACACAGTGAAGTCTCTGGCTCCTCCATCCCGCTTAAAAAGAAGCTTCCTATCCTTGGGGATTCTATCAATAAAATCCTGAATCGAAAGGTGTTCATTCTCCGGCATCTTCTTCTTCTTCTTCAACAGGAACTCAAGTTGACGGACATAGGCGATGGCCCAGCAGATGCTCATCACCTGTAACATTACCGCACAAAGGAACTTAGGCCCCGCAGTTTGCCATGTGAACTCCATCTCCAACTTACGCTTAGCCATTCTGGTTTTGATCGAACAGCTCGTTTGGGAGTAACTTTCCTTTAAATATTATGAAATAGGTTAAAATTTATAATGATAAAAAGTATATATATATATATATATATATATATATATAAAGAGATAAAAAACGAATTTTGAAATTTATTTAATAATAAAAAAAAAATATTTCATAATATTGTTTTAGAAATTTTCTTTTAAAATCCTGAATAAAAAAATTTGTAAAAGACCATATTAAATTTGATTTTTTAAGTTGTTAATTAACATGATTGTGACACATGGTAGTTATATATTTAAAGTTGTGATATGTGGTAAACTATCTCATAACTAAAAATAAATATACTAAGATAATAAATATACTAGATTTGTAAAATAACTTATTTAATACTAATTTTTCTTTTCTAATATCCAAAACAAAAGATCAATTTAAAACATTATTTGATATTAATTTTCCTTTTACATTTTTGACATTTTTTAAAAATATATCATAATTAATAAAATCTATAACAAGACAATAAATATATTTTTAAGTAATTTTAGAATTATTTAATGATATTTCTCTACTTTTTCATTTTTAAAATCTGTAAACAAAAAATTGCCAATAATTTATTTAACTATAATTTTATTTTTATAATATTTTAAAGGAAATATATTGTAAAAAATTTGATGGTAATTTTTGATAGTAATTTTTCTTTTCTAAAATCTTAAACATAAGAATAGAAAACTGTAAGAGAATGTTTATTAATTTTAATTTCTTCAAATCCTAATCAAAACTATTTGTAGAATAATTATTTCAAATATATTTTATGAATAATTAATTTCCTATTTAAAAAATCATAAACCAAAAGAAACAATAAATATTCACATTTATATATGTTATTAAACTCTCTAATTTTTGTTTTGAAAATCAAAAACCAAAAGAAATTATAATTATTCATATATTGATCAATATATGTGATTAAACCCTCTCATATATTGTCAAGACTTACAAGAAAAATTTAGGTGAGTGTTTATCCATGTTCTTTCACATCTTCGCATGATATCTTTTTTGAGTGACCACATGTTGTGGAAATAACTAGATATTCTGATCTTCACATTAAATTGATGTCGAATTATTTAAATAATATAATTGTCATGATGTTGTATTTTAGTTATTGTTACGGTTATACTTAGGTGTTTGTACATATAGATGTAGGGGAGGACATGAATCGGATATCCAGGTTTTTGGAGATATTTTTATCAAATCCATTTTGTCATAATACTCAAGTATTCGATCTGATATGATCTGTAGCCACCCAGCTATTCAGTGTTTCAGATAGGCAACAAATTAGAATTTTGACCGGATATCCGATTCGATCCGTAAAAATAAATTAAAAATCCAAAATAATATAATAATAATAATGTTTTATTAAAAATAAAAATCTATTACTTTTTAAAATTCTAATAAATAACTTTATAAATAAATAAAAATAGTATAAAACTTATATAAAATATAATATTTATATAACTTATATATATGCATATAATGTATCAGATCGGATATCCATTCTAAAATGTATTATATTTGTGATCTACTTTGTTTTTGACAGATATTATATATAAGTATTTACTTTGCTTTGTAAAGTTACGGATATTAAGAATTTCAGTTCAAATCGAAACAAATAATGAATGGAATCAAAATTTACATTTATTTTGTCCAGCTTTATATAGATGTTATGTTGTTTTGACTAAGTTAATGTGACTATTATACTTATGTGTGTTTGTTCTTATCGACATATAAAATTGGTTATGTTGTTATAGATCATATGCTATTATGAAATTTAAATCAAAGAAAACGACTATATATGCAATAGAATGTTGTAGGTCATGCTATTAAGAAATTTAAATCAGAGAGAAATACTTTACAGTAGAACATTGGTATTGATAACTCGCTTAGGCAACATGATTATTGAAGTCGTAATCCTAACCAGAAGTTATGCGGAAAAATAGATTTTTATTCCTAGAATAAGTCTCCTACCAACAGATGCAAGAAAACCTTTGGAACTGAAAAGACTTTAATGTCCTATAAGATCTATATAATGACTATCAACAAGAGTTAAGGTCAAGCTTAAAAGGTTAGTTTATTTGCCAAGTCCAGTCTTATAATTATATGTCGTACTATCAAGAGTCATTACAACTAAAGAGCTTCAAATTTTTAAAACATAGCGACAAAAATGTTTTACAAAATATTTATATAGAGGTAAAAGTCACATCATGGATGCTAAAGTAAACAAATTTGATGTTTTATCTAGCAATATATTTGATATTTAGCTGACTATCAATAAAACATATTGATTGGTGTTGTGCAACATTAATATTTTGAATTGTGTTGTTTTTAATTTGTCTTGCACAATATAAACAATATAAAGCGTTCACAGTCATATATGTTTCAATTTACTATAAGTAATTTTATTTTGAAAAATAATTAAAAATGAAGTATTTATTAAAAAATGAAAATATCAATATACTATTTAAAACACTATGAATATTAAAATAGAAATACAAATCAAAATTTATAGACGGGTTATTATTATTAAAATGTCACCAATATATACTGAAAATTCAAGAACTAATGTGAAAAAATATTTACATTCTTTTTATATGTTCTTGAAATTAAGATATCAAATAAAACTCGTGCAATGCACGGACGGATCCATATCTAGTAAAAAATAAACTCTCGTTGGAAAATAGGCTTTTTAATAAGAAACTCAAATAACATGGTGTGTTTTTAGTTTTTATTGTAGCTACAAAATTAGTCTCCCTATTTTGTAGGAAAATCACATTTCCAAAATTCTGATAAATGTGGTGATTTCAGAAACTAAATCGAATCAGAACTATTTATTTTCTAAACTATAACAGATCTAAAAACTACAAATCAATTAAGGTTTTTTAGATTTATTGATTAAAAAAAGAAGAGAGAGAGGAAGGCGTGTTGGTCAATATATATAAATTACTCTGTTTTAGAAACGGACAACCCCAAAAGGAGCAAAACAGAAAAGCAGAACAAGAGGACGAGAAAAAAAAATGAAGACAATGACGACAATGCTCTTGTGTCTCATCACGATGCTCCTAATAGCCTCCGCATATTCCAAAGAAAACACGGGTATGCGTCTCGACATGAAGCACCGTGATACACTCTCACCGAATCCGTCACCTTTCCATCGCATTGAAGACATAATGGGCATGGACCAGAAGCGTCACAACGTCATTTCTCAGAAAATAAAAACAACGAAAGGTGGAGCGAAAATGTCGCTGGGATCAGGTTTTGACTTCGGAGCGGCGCAGTATTTCTCGGAGATTATGGTTGGAACGCCGGCGAAGAGGTTCAGGGTGGTGGTGGACACAGGGAGCGAGCTGACATGGGTGAACTGTAGGTTCCATGGGCAAGGACCAAAGAAACTTGAGAATCGTCATGTCTTCAGAGCAGAGAATTCGTCCAGTTTCAGAAAAGTCGGATGCATGACAAAAACTTGTACGGATGATTTGTCTAAATTATTCTCCATCGCTATTTGCCCTACACCTAGAACTCCGTGCGCATACGATTACAGGTAAAACTCCTTTTCAATGGTTGTGTTTGTATTATTGATCCATAGTCAAAATGTGATTCGGTTGAGTCTGATATCATCTCCAACCCATCTCAATGTTTAACTTCAATCCTATTCTATTTACTCCAATCATATTCTATTTATTCCTGTAAAATATAGATTACTAAATAGAAGAAGAAATAGTAATCATCTATATTTTCTTGTATTATAAAAGAAAAAAATTGCAAAATACATGAAATGGTCTAATAAGGAAAGATAATATTCTGATAGGTAGTGTTAAAATCTGAGATTTTTGCGGTTATAAATATTTATTAAAAACTTCAATATCTTTTTTTTCATAATACGAAATTTTATTTTTATGTATATAATCTCTAAAAAAAATTCAGCCATAATGTTTAATGTTTCATTGGTTGTACCCAAATCCAGCCATGCAAAGAAGGAAAAAAATCCGGCATGTAAATCACATGGTCTCTGTTTTCTCCAACTATCTAAAGAATCTGAGAGAGACATGGAGTTAGATTCAAGTGTATGTAAGGAGAAGATGTGAAAATTAAATGTGTCTTGTGCTACTATTCATTAGAGTATATAAATGTCACTTATTGTGACTTGGGAGTTAGGTTTGCCTCTTTAGTAATAATAATCTATCGATGTTTTTTTTTGCATTCTTACTTAGATTTGTTGAAACAGATATGTTGATGGATCATCAGCACAGGGTGTATTCGCTAAGGAGACATTCACTCTTGGTCTCACCAACGGCAGCGTTACTACTATCCGTGGGCTCCTCATTGGCTGCAGCAGCGCCTCCGAAGGTGGTGCTTTCCGTGAAGCAGACGGTATTCTTGGTCTAGCCTTGAGCGATTACTCCTTCACTTCAAAAGCCATTAACACCTTCGGAGGCAAATTCTCATACTGCCTCGTTGACCATACCTCCCACAAAAACATCTCCAACTATCTCATCTTCGGTTCTACCCCCTCATCTGCCACCAAGTCCCCTGCCAGACGAACCACCCGACTTGACATCAATATCCTTCCTCCCTACTACGCCGTCAACATCGTTGGAATCTCCATCGGAGAGGAAATGCTCAACATCCCTCCGCAAGTATGGGATGTAAATATAGGTGGTGGAACCATTTTGGACTCAGGAAGCAGCCTCACGTTCTTAGCTGAGGCCGCGTACAAGGCCGTGATCACAGGGCTACAGCGTCATCTAGTTGGTGTGAAAAGAATCAAACCAGAAGGACTACCAATAGAGTATTGTTATTATACCAGTAAGTTCGACGACAGAAAGTTGCCACAACTGTCGTTTCACTTCATGGGCGGTACTCGTTTCGAGCCTTATCGTAGAAGCTACCTGATCCATGCTGCGCCAGGAATCAGGTGTTTAGGGTTTGTGATGGCTAAAGCTCAGGCTACTAATGTCATTGGGAATATAATGCAGCAGAATCATTTGTGGGAGTTTGATATTGCGGCTTCAACTATGTCGTTTTCTCCTTCTACCTGCCTTTAGATATCCATTTATCTTGGTGTTTTACTACTTGACAGAATTAAAAAGTTGTTAGTGGAAAAATAAATAATGCTATCTAACAAGTTTTGATAGCATTCATTTCCTTAAAATCAAGATTGGGCCTTGTAAATAATACGTTATTGAATGGGCCGTACAGAGGAGCAGAAAGGGCCTGTAATGTCATTAGCTTGGTCTTTACTAAGTTCACACCCTCGCAAAGAAGTGTTGCTTCTGTGCTACGGTGCTGAGGAAAGTAGGAATCTGATGCATCGTTGTCTCAGTCTCATGTGCTCTCTTCTCAAAGCATATTTGGTTTTGTTTTTCTTTCCACTCTCTCACTTTTGGAACATTAACAAAACTTGTAGAGTACTCTGTTTTATACCAAAAGTCACATCCTTACTTGTTTTATACCAAAAGTCCCATCCTTACTTAAAAACTGCATCTTCTATAAAAACATACGATAAGGGTACATATTCAAAAATGATATCCATGATCATAACTAAAACAGAGAGTGAAGGAGGAGCCTTGTGGTTGGAACTTGGATAAATAATTGAAAGGGTAGAACTGGGAAAGAAGTTATATCAGGGATGGGGAGGACTGACCCAATCCAATGGGCAATGACCAATCTCATCATGGCATCCACTAAAATGATGCAATCATTATTGGTGACAGAGAAGCATCACATGCTTCATCATCATTCTATTTGCTTCTACGAAAACCAATCACCATTTTTTGGTTATTGTACTCTTCTCTCAAGTCTCAATACAAAATTTAAAACAATAAAAATAAATATCATGGATAGAGATGATTTTTTTTGAACACCCATGGATCGAGATTATATTTTGAAAACCTAAGAGGATGTTATATTTTGAGTTCCCATGCACATCCTAATTGTCTTATAAGATAAAATAAATCAAACGAAAATCAATTACTAATTCAATTTGCCACACCACACATACATCAAAAACCCTTATACATGTGATTATATTTAAAACCCCACACAAAAGAAAAAATAATACACCAGCGTACCAGATGGTTTATCTTACAGGACAAACTATACACCTACATTTGCTGTACGCAAATCACCCGAAAGTTAAAAAAAAACACACTTTCAATTAAGTAAATAAATAAGAAAAGAAAAACAAACTAGGGATTGGTACTGAGGAGAGTGCAAGGAATGTGACGGTAACAAGTGAGCAAGTGGTCATTGGTTAGACCAGCGGCCTGCATGAAGGAGTGAACCACAGTAGGACCCACGTACCTGAAGCCTCTACGGACCATGTCTTTGCTTATGCTCTCCGACTTGGATGTCTTGACCGGAACCTTGTGACCAAACTTGTAGTTCGTGGAGATGGGCTTGTTGTTCACAAAACCCCAAAAGTACTTCTCTAGTGACCCAAAATTTTTCTTGATCTCTAGAATCTTTGTAGCGTTCTCCACAATGCCTCTCACTTTGCTCATCTCTATCTTGTATTCGATGCTTATTGCGTTCATCTCTTTCTCGTTAAGTTTTGCAACCGCTTCCGCTTCAAACTCCATAAACGCCTTCCTGAAGTCATTGCGTTTTCTCAAGGTTGAAGTCCAATCGGAGCCTACTTGTGCGCCACTGAGGGTTAGCAGTTCGAACAACGTCCTGAGATGGAGATAGTTAGTTTATTATTTGGCCAAAATGAAAATGTGAAATATAGTAAGATATACAATACTAAGGAACAAAAAGAAACTCTAATCACTAGAGTTTCAAATATTTAGGGGAATATAAATTCAAGATCAGTACAATTATTTAGGATAATATCCTACTTCCCACGATTTTAGAACACTCTATAACCTAAAATCATCGGTATTTTCGCAACTATAGAATTTTGATGGTAATTGTTTCACAAAAAAAAAAGAATTTTGATGGTAATTATGATAAATAGAAATGTTAGTATTATAATTTGCAAGAAAAAGACATTATGTGACGTACTTGTCATCATGGACAGGGACTCCCCATTCTTCATCATGGTATGCAACGTAAATAGGATCTGAGAAATTGACATCAAAAATCAGAATTTTAAAGAGAGACTAATAAACCAAGTAAGAAAATGGAAAGGCTAATATACCAGAAGTAGGGGTGATGAAGCTGCATCTCTGAGGATGAGGATGAGGGCTAGGGTGAACAAGAGGGACAATTTTGGAGGAGTTGAAATTAGTTAGGGTTGATTTGGATCTGCCGTAATGAGCAATCTTTAGTTTCCTTAGGGCTTGTTGTGCAGCCACTTGCTCCCTCCTCACGGCGGCTATACTCCCAGGAGCATCCGTTATGAGCCAAGAAGAATAGCTTTCTCCTTCTTTAAAACTCTTTGATTTCTTGCGCTCCAAGCTTCCTCTCACTTTAGCTGAACCACCATTGCTCATCACACTGTCCCTCTTGAGGGACTCAGAACGGCCCATAAGGCGATTGCAACTACTTGGCTGCAACGTTCCTCTTTTGGTCAAACCCACTGTCTCCGTTCTGCTCATATTTTGAATATACAACTCTTAAGTTATATGATGTGGGAAGAAAGAAGCCGTAAGCTTTAGTAAAACGAGAGAAGGGTTGAGTTGATTATGATGATGAAATGGAGAAGAGAAGTGGCTATATATGTATATATACTACAAGGGACATGGAGAGTTGAAAAGTGGTTGCAACTAAGGGTAATTACATTCTTACAGAGTGTAACATTATTCTAAAACTAAAACCGTGTGGATATTAAATTATCGAATAACAAACAAGCAACAACAAAAGAAAAGGAATATGAAAAAGAGTTAAGAGGCAGTGGCATGTGCAGAATTTGATGCAATGATGCCATCAAATCACATCCCATGTGACCTTTAAAGTCTTCCTCTAACTATTTGTGTTTACTTTTCTTTGGGTACTTCAATATTCTTTCCTGTATTATTTTCGGCTTCTGTCCTTTATTCATTTTTTTTGTATCACATGCTCAAAACCATGTCCATATCTATAGCGTTAGTATTCACGCTAACTTTTTTTTTTTTGAAGAATAGTATTCACGCAACATAAATTTTCTATTATCAACTTTCCATCTTGAACTTTATTAATGTTTTTATTTATGTTAATTAGTTCACAGAGACATTACAAAATTGTCACCGGACCAATTCTACATATTGATGTGCAATTTTGTACGCATATTGCAGTTTAAACATTTTGCAGTAAAAAGAAGGGAAATTAGGATGAAATTCAAAAGGACGAAAAAACAAGTAATCAAGTGTTTAGGATGAAGGAGATAAGATAAGATAGTAGGAGACAGACCATGTGGTTTCACATATCCTATTTCTAAATATCTTATTTTTATCAGTTTTATAATATTAAACACTACCTAATACTCTAATACATATCTTTATCCTCCATCTTCTGTGCCTCGGTCATGTTGTCTTCCCGTTGCTCCTAAGTCCTTTTTAAATTCATGATATGTTTGCTTCCTCCGTTATGCCCATTCCAATCAAATATCTATCATGCAGAACTTTATACGTTGAATGCCATCTTGTGAATCTTTCTTCAGAATAACACAATTGACTTTCTCAAAGCTTGTGCTAGTTCATGTACAAGTATAAGAGAACATGTGACGATGTGGCACGTTGCCTCGTTGCCTTCGCGCTTCGCACGAAGTTTAGTTAGCATAATTATTTCCACACGATCAATATCATTGGGGAATATGTATAATTGAATCTTGAAGAAAAAAAAAAATAACGCGTAAGTGAATCCATCCATCGAACATATATCGTCATTGTCTTATCATCACAGGAATAAAATATATAATGGAGACTTATCAATCATAGCAATGCAATATATAATCGAGTCACTAGATCACACTGGTTGTTGCTCAAAAAAAAAGATCACACTGTTTATTGGTATGGATTTTGACACTTCCCCTTTAGCCATCTACTATAACCTAAGAGCCCTACTAAACCGGCCAAATCAATACGACACCCGTAACGGCTATATTCTCTTTCTAAAAAAAGTGCGATTCCTAAGGAGATAAGGCATCCTGCCATATCTCCGCCGTCGGTGGGCCTTACGCTCGCCGGTGAGTACTCTCTTCCTCCCCCTTTCTGCTCTTCTCTTCTCCTCCTCATGTGGCGATGTTGACTAAGAAGAAAAAAAAGCTTCGTCCGCCTCGTGCTTTGTTATTTAAGCCATTTCATATTGCTCGCTCGCTCCGTAAGATTGGTGGTATGTCCAAGAAAAGTAAACAGTCGATCTCTCTCGCTGACTTAGGCGTAGCTGCTATTGGGGCCTCGGCCTCTTCGACTGTTTCCTCTCCGATTGATAATACCTCGATTTTCAGATTTGCTTTCTCCGGCGGATCTGGTTCTGCGATTCCTCCTCTGCCGCTGTTGGAGGCCTCACCGTCTCTACCGGTATCTCCTCCGCCGTCGGTCGCTCCGCCTTCTATGGAGGCTTCGTGTCTTCCTATTGGATCTAGATCTGTAATGGCTCACAATGGTCCTAACTCTCCAGAGGTCTTTGTCACCTCTGAGAAAAATTATGCTTCTCTCCTAAAGAGCTCCGCTCAGCTTCAGGAGCTGGGTACTCCGTCTGACCATGTCTCTGGCTCGCCCTTTGTCCTCATTCCCGACGAGAACATTGAGGCTGCTAAACTGGAATTCAAGGATTTTATTTATGCCCGCTTCCATGGTGACTTCCCTTCTATGGGTAAGATCATTGGTGTGGTTAACGCGGTCTGGGCACGAGTCGGCCCCCGTATCTTTGTCCATAACATTGGGCAAGGAATGTATCTCCTTAGAGTCACAAATCCTAAGACTCGAGAGGTTTTGCTTTCGCGTACTTGTTGGAATATAGGAGGCCTCCCTATGTTTGTAGCTCCATGGTCCCCTGACTTCTCACCAGACGAACCTCCCCTTAGAAGTGCTATAGTCCCTGTTGAGTTGCGAAATGTTCCGTACCTGTTGTTTAATCAGCAAAGTCTGAGCCGTATTGCAACGGCCATAGGGAAACCTGAGTCACTTGCTCCGGAAACAAAGCGAAAGGAGAATTTTGAAGTCGCAAAGCTGTTTGTCAAAGTTGATCTTACTACTCCACTTCCTCACAAGATTATTACAGGTTTTACAAATGGCAAAGAAGTTCAAATTGAAGTCTCCTATCCTTGGCTGCCTATTAAGTGTGACTCGTGCATGAGATTCGGTCACAAGACAGATAGGTGTGTGTATGGGGTTGGGGAAGCCTCCCACAAAACAGAAACTACTAGGCAGTCTGTAGCAGATGCTGGAAGAAGTAGATCAAAGTCCCGAAATGGGCGTTCCAGAAACAAGGGTTGGAAGAAGCCTCTTCAACAATATGTTCCGGTTGCTCAATCAAAAAAAGGTGAAGCTCCTCTGTCCAGCAGTGAAGACAATTGTGGCATTAGGATAGATTCAGCAGACAAGGGTACGCAAGGTGGGGAGCTAGCTACCTCTGATGGTGGGGATATTACTACTACTGATGGAGTTGCAGTTGGTGGGGATCTCGCAACCACTGATGGCGTTGTTTTTACTGCTCCCCAACACGGTGAGCTTACAGTGGATTTAGAGGATGGAGAAATCTGCCCAATAGAGCTAGAGGCTAGTGCAGAGCCCGTTGCTGTCTCAAATCGATTTGCGAGTCTGGCTGGTTTTGATCAGTTGTCGGAGGAGTGTGAGGTAAAGAGCAATGCTACGGTTGAATCAGAGGAGATCACCCCAAGCCAAAAACCTTCTGATGGCCCTTATATGACTTTGGATAAAGAGGAGATTTCTTCTCCGTTTTTACCTGAGGCTCAGGATACAGAACATGAAGTTAACAATCATCCTCCCGAGGACAGAGACAACCCCTTTTTCCTGGTTAATAACAGGAAGAGTGGCCGCAAGGTCACAACACAACACTAAAATCATTAGTTATGTTTTTTTTTGCGTGGAATATTCGTGGACTGAATAGTGAAAGACGCCACACGATGACCAAAGATTGGATTAATATCCATAGGCCACTTTTTGGAGCTTTTTTGGAGACTCACATTTTGGAGAATAATAAAGAGAGGATTTTGAGAGCTATTCCGAGGGGGTGGAATTATTTTGGAAACTTTTCTGAAGTGGAAGCGGGTCGCATTGTTATAGTTTGGGATCCGAGAGTTACGTTGGTTGTCTACAATGCAACAGCTCAATCAGTCACTTGTGGAATCACTATCCTATCGGAGAATATTACCTTAACGGTCATGTTTGTATACGGTTTTAATCAAGTGGAGGCACGGTCGAGTCTCTGGACCAATCTGGTTGAGTTACATGCTTCAACTCCCGTTTCTGATCATCCTTGGTGCGTCCTTGGTGTTTTCAATCAGATGCTGCGTTCTACTCACCACTCCAATCACCTAACTGCGCTTACTGATGATTCTGGCATGGACGAAGCGAACCTTGGCCTTCAGGATGCTCAAATCTTCGAAGCTCAAGCTAAAGGGCTGCCGTTTACTTGGAGAAACTGTCAAGATGACAACCCTATCTCCACGAAGATTGATCACGCTTTCATCAACCAGTCCTGGTCTTCTTCTTTTGCTGATTCTTTTGTGGACTTTCTTGATCCTTCTCAGTCTGACCACACTCCTTGCCTCTTTCGTATGCCAACGCTTAGACGCCAGGTTGTAAAACCTTTTAAATTCTTTCATCACGTTATTGATCATTCGGAATATGCGGAAACTGTGGGTGAGGCTTGGAATTGTGGTTTGATTACAGGTACTGATCAGTATAAATTGGTTCGCTCGTTAAAGCTCCTAAAGTTGCCACTACGCAGGCTCAACAAGCGCCACTTTAGCGGTATATCTCAGCGTGTAAAGGCTCAAAAGGAGATTGTTGCTGCGTTACAGCGCAGGTTGCTTACCTCACCGGATGAGATAACTGCACGTGCTGAGCATTCGGAACGTAACAAGATGAACATATTGTTAAAGGCTGAGGAGAAATACTTCAAGCAGAGATCTAGAGTGCGATGGGCGGATGTTGGTGACCGTAACACGCCATTTTATCATCGGATGGTATCTCAGCACGCCTCAACAAATCACATTCATTTCCTCACTGATAGCGGCGGAAACATTTTGTATGGAGCTGATGATATTAAAGCACACGCTGCAGATTACTTTCAGGGCATCCTCGGTTCAACAGATCTCCCTCTATCTGCAACATCCTCCGAGGAGCTACGTGATTTACTCCCCTTCCGTTGCACTGATCTGCAACAGGCTTACTTGGGTCGCCCAGTTACAGCAGCCGAAATCAGAGCAACCATGCTGTCTATGCCACTAAATAAGAGCCCGGGACCAGATGGTTATTCAGTCGAGTTTATTCGAGCTTCTTGGGATACTGTGGGTAACGATGTGACAAATGCAGTGAGTGAGTTCTTCAGGAATGGAAGACTGCTGAAGGACATGAACACAACAACCATTGCCTTAATCCCTAAAAAGACTCAGGCCTCTTCTTTGGGTGACTACAGACCCATCAGCTGCTGTAATGTGGTCTACAAACTCATCTCAAAGATCATAACAAACCGGTTAAAACCTATCCTCTCGAAGTGTGTAAGTCCAAATCAAGCGGCTTTTTTGAAAGGTCGGAGCTTAGGAGAAAATGTTCTTTTGGCTAGTGAGCTGATAAGGGATTATAACAAGGCCTCTTGTCTTAAGAGTGCTATGCTTAAAATCGACATTCGTAAAGCTTTTGATACGGTTTGCTGGGACTTTGTCATCAAGGTATTGGAAGCTCAGCAATTTCCTCCAATGTTTATCTGCTGGATCACAGAATGCATCACTTCTCCAAGATTCTCTGTAGCTATTAACGGTGAGCTAGCAGGTTTCTTTGAGGGTAAAAAGAGTCTGAGACAAGGAGACTCAATCTCTCCCTATTTATTCATAATGCTGATGGAGGTTCTCTCTCTTATGTTGAACAAAGCTGAATCGGATGGGCTTTTTTCCCTGCATCCTCTATGTTCAAATCCTAAACTCACCCACTTGCTGTTTGCTGATGACCTTTTGGTTTTCTCTGATGGTTCTCGTGACTCCACGGCGGGTATTAAGGATGTGCTGAGTAAGTTTAAAGATTGGTCAGGGCTTGATACAAACGAGTCTAAGTCAGAGATATTCTACGGAGGATACTCTATTACTCAAGTCTCTGACCTGAGTATTCATGCGGGGTTCAGGCGTGGGGAGTTCCCTACGAGGTATCTAGGTCTTCCTTTAAGCCCAAAAAGAATCTCTGCAGCTACCCTGCAACCTTTTCTGGACAGGATCACAGCTAAGCTACACTCTTGGACAGTTAAATTTATCTTTTGCTGGTAAAGTTCAGATGATTGCTTCTGTAGTCTACGGAATGGTCAACTTCTGGAGTTCGGTGTTCGTCCTCCCAAAATGGTTCTATGCAAAGGTGGACTCTCTATGCTCGGGTTTCTTGTGGAAGAACAGCACTTCATCAGCAACTGGTGCCAGAGTTTCCTGGGCGGATATTTGTAGGCCAAAGACTGAAGGAGGCTTAGGTCTGAGGAAGCTGGAGGATTTTGAGATGGTTTTCAGATTAAAAAGAGTATGGCTCTTTTTTTCGGTTTCAGGGTCGCTTTGGGTTCCCTGGCTTCGTAATAATAGATTCGGAGGGAGGAGTCTATGGCTGGTAAACGACTCCCCAAGATTTTTGAAGACGGTCCGTAGCATGCTTGAGTTGAGACAGGATCTTCAGCTTTATCTTCGATGCAATATCGGTGATGGTAAAACAGCACTGTTTTGGTATGATCAATGGACACACTTGGGTCCCCTTCACCTTCTCTTCGGAAGCTCTGGGCCTAGGAATCTCAGGATCCCTCTAAATGCCACTGTGTCACAAGCGGTTCGCAATGGCCACTGGGTTCTACCTCCTGCTCGCTCCGACAATGCAGAAACTTTGCAGGTTATATTATCAACAATGGAAGTCCCAAACGATAACAGAGGCTGTGACAAATTTTTGTGGAAAATAAATACTGGTGGATTTGGTGCTTCTTTCTCATCTCGGGTTACTTGGGAAAGGATTAGGACCCCTAACCCACCTGTTCTGTGGCGTTCGATGGTATGGTTTAAAGAGGAGATTCCTCGCTGCTCCTTCATCACTTGGACGGTGTTTCTTGGTAGACTCCCCACCCGTGATAGGCTGATTTCTTGGGGATTATCTCTTCCACCAGGTTGTGTCTTATGCTCTGTTGCCGATGAATCTCATTCTCATCTTTTTTTCGAGTGCTCTTTTGCTGTTGCCATTTGGAATTGTTTTTGTTGCAGGTATTTGGCGTTAGCTCCATCCTCTGTTGCAGCAGTGCTCGACTTTTGCCAACATCTTCAAGGTCCTCACGCCCCTCAAGCCGTTGCTGTGTTGAAGCTGTTGAATCAAGTGATCATCTATAACCTGTGGCGAGAAAGGAATGCACGTATTTTCAAAGGCGTCACGCTGTCTCAGGAAGCATTCTTCAGGGTCGTGGATCGCTCTATGCGGGACAGGCTCCTCTCGGTCTCCTCTGTCTCTGCTCCCTCCGCTTCTCCTTCTCTGTTGGAGTTGTACTTTTGCTTCATCTCTCCCTATAGTTAATGTCGCAAGCTCTCAAAGTTGTATCTCTTGAATTATCTCTTCCCTCTCTCTGTTTTCCTTCTTTTATTTGCTTCTTGCTGTAATAAGTTGTGTTTACACAACATGTAAAACTCAGAAAAATGGTTATAAATCTTGACATTTTTTACCAAAAAAAAAAACGGCCATTATTATATGGGCCTTTATGTAAACAGATGAAGTTGGAGTTAACAAGCTCAACTTTATGTAACTTAGGTGTTACCTTTTGTGCAGATTTTTTTTTTAAATTTAATTTATATTTAAAAATATATATTTTATTAAATATTATACATTTTATTATTTTTACCAATATTTAATATAGATATGATTTAGTTAAATACTAAATTAAGATAAAATAATTTTGTTTATTTAAAATTATATTTAAAAATATATGTGTATATTTAAATTATAATCTTAGATGCATATTTCAATTTATTTTTATTATTTAAATATATTAAAATTAATTTTTATAAAACTAATAAAAGTGATATAAAATTATATAATTATCAAAAAATTAAATTAAACAATACTTATTAAATATATATATATATATATATATATATAAACTAATGATTTTACGATTAGAAATTTATTTTTAAAAATTGTAGCAATTTTCGGAAAGTTTAGTAATACAAATTCTATAATTATAAAAAGAAAAAAAAATAAAACAATATTTTGAAATTTAAAATGTTATATATGAATATATTTATTTTATAGATGATGTATGAGTTATTATCATATTCTAAAAATAATTTGAAAAATATAAATTGACACTAAATGTAATATATGAGTTATTGTCATATTTTGAAAAGTTTACCAAAAATAAAATAAATTAACATTAAATGTAATTGTCCATGTCATATTTTTCGAAAGATACATTATTTTTTAGTAGCCATATTATCATTTTTTGCGAAAGTAATTGTAACGACGACATGTGGCAAAATCACTTCGGAGGATAGTTAGAAGCAAATAACATATACGTATACTAAAGTAGTGAGAAAATGAGATACTGATTCTGGTATCTAAACTAGAGAACAACAAGTGGGACTTATTCGTAGAAATTATATACATTTGTGAAAATTAAAAATATTGTAAAGTAAAACTAGAAGGTCCAGCCAAGATCATCCATGGGATTGAAATCCATAGACATTGCAGAAGAAAATATAGAAGCAAAATCAGGATCAAATGCAGAAGAAGAAGGTGTGTTAAACAAAATGTCCATGTTGATATCATCATCTTCAACTCCTACTACTGCCTTTTCACTTGAAAACATGGGAGCTTCTTCGTGGATTGGTGTCATTCCATCAACATTTGACCAGTTAGGAATCATATTTTCTTCATCTAAAAGATTTGACATGGTATGGTCGACGGGGATCATGGTTTGGGAGGGAATTTGAGCCTGGCTAGGAGATTTATCTCTGTTTGGTTTATTGGAAGTATATGGATTGACGTTTGTGATTGAGAAAGCTGTGGTTGATTGATCAAAAGTAGGGTTTGTCATGATGGACTTTGTCTTGCTTTGCTTAGGATTCTTACCACTAGAAGAAGGAGCAGATCTTTTGTGTGAAGGCATAAGATTATGTGTGGAAGGATCTAAGCCTTGAGAAAGAAGCTTCTTCTTAATGCAAGAGTTCCAAAAGTTCTTCACTTCGTTATCAGTTCTTCCAGGTAAGTGCTTAGCAATTTGAGCCCATTTGTTACCAAGAATACGATGAACATCGATGATAGTCTGCTCTTCCTCCGCGGTAAAGGAACCTCTCTTCAGATCAGGCCTCAAGTAGTTTATCCACCTTAATCTGCAACTCTTCCCACATCTTTGTAACCCTATATACACACATACATACTATATATAAACATACACCAAAAAGGAAAATGTGAAAGGACCAATATTAGTATATAAATAATACAGAGCGATCTACTTAATTGTCAATTTGTTATGCTAAGCAATGTTAGATTAATGAATGAAAATGTAGTCAGAGAGTTAAAGAGATAAAAGATGTGAATTAACCAGCAAGCTTGGGAACGGAACTCCAACTAGGATGACCATTAGTGGTGATATAACGAAGAAGCTTGGCGTCTTCCTCTGGAGACCAAAGCCCTCTCTTCACTTTGTGCTTCCCACAGCATCGATGTCCCATTTCATCTCTTTTCATTTCCCACTTCTCACTCATCTTCCTAATTTATATATACAACATACAAGCTAGAACTCTTGGTGTTAATAAACCACCAGGGTCACTATTTAATTAATTTTGTACTAATCTTTCTTCGGGTAATTAATCTAATATGATTAACCAAACTTGTGTTATTTCTTTTTTTCTCTGCGTGTCTTCAAATGGAAGCCTGTTTAGAGACATTAGCAGTTCACGTCACTTTCCTTGACCAGAATCATTCATGTATCTATTTAACTTGTTTTCTGATTAATGATTGTCATACATTGCATGCATGGTTCGTGTAATTTTCCGTGTAGTTTAGTAGAATGGTTTAATACTATATGCTCTTTATAAGACGCTAACTTGCTAAATTATATAGAGTTTAAGTGTTGATTGATTACCAGACTTCAAAATATACATCGGGTCATTGACTCATTGGTAAGAAGAAGAGTAGTTATGATCATCGGATCATTACGCTATTTATATAGAATGACCCATTAATTGGGGCTTAGACATTTCAAATTGATTTAGATCATCACGTAGCTTTGTAAACTGAAAATCAATATGCATAAATGTGAAGAATCCAAAACAATCACTTATACTTTAGCGTTACCCCTTCACTTCATTGTATGATATGGTCAAATGGAGTAGACTAGTAAAACCAAATAGAAATATAAAAAACTGCAGCAGATTATCATCATTAACTCTACATACAATCAACACGAACATTAAGATCATCAAAAATATACTTTAAAAATATTTTTTTGTTTTCCTTTTTTCAAACGTATATTTTTTAAAAGCTACTAGAACTCGATTTTTCCACCGCTAATAGATCAAGCTTCCTTTGCGGTGATAAGACCTTACAATCCGTGTTTAGAATTTGACCTAAAACTGATATGAACAAAAAGGTTATAAGCTTCCCACATGATCGTTATCGACTTATCATGTGAAAGTCTTTTTTCGCAAATGCGTGATTTTTGGGTAACTTGAACATTGGAATGGTGAATAGTATATAACGTATTCTCAGTAAATACGTTTCATTTACTAACACATTAGTTAACTTTGGAGGTAAAGTAAGGAGCACGACTGCAATATTTTCCGACCTAATCGCAACTACTAGAAAATTGGAGCATGAGAGGAGATAGAACAATCCTTGGAGCTTCCAAAATAACATTTCCTCTTAAGTAATCCACGTACAACGCCATCGTTTGTTCCGTCAAGTTATACGTAATACTAAACTAATTAATATATGGGTGGTAAAAAGCGGTTATTTAACATAATAATATCAATCAGTCGCTGTTAATACCATATCATGTAAGATCTTCGTCTTAATGAAGCTACACATATTTAACCATGCATATTTTGGTTTGGACTTTCGTTAAGTACTATTCATATTCCAGCCTTTCTTTCTTCTAAAAAAAATAGAATAAAACTTGGGTTCACCCCTATGGTGAACTCTCAAATTCACCTCAATTGTTAACACCAATCAAAGCGCCATGTAGGATTGATAAAAAAAGAAACAAAAACATAAAAAAAGGAAAGAGGTGAAAAGACGTCGATTATTTTTTTAAAAGCATCCATGGCTTCTTCTTCATCACCCACAAAGAACATTGAAAGTTTTGTTTATCAAACTACTAAATCCAAAACATTAAACCTTAAATCATTAGGTAAATCATAAAACACTAAACATTAAATCATAAACTCTCAGAATATCTTTTTATCCAAGGGTTTAAGATTTACCCAAGGGTTCATGATTTATCCAAGAGTTCATGATTTACCCAAGGGTTTAGGGTTTAGTGTTTTTGGATTTAGGGTTTAGTGTTTTGGGTTTAGATTTATGATATGAGGACAGATGATTGTAAACACTAATTTGACAAAAAAAAAAACTTTCAATAATATGTGTGGATGATGAAGAAGAAGCCATAGATGGTATTAAAAAAATTAGTCGTAGTCTTTCACCTCTTTCCCTTTTTTTAATATAATTTTGTTTCCTTTTTTTACTAATCCTACATGGCGTTTTGATTGGTGGTAACAATAGGGGTGAATTTAAGAATTCACCATAAAGGTGAACCCAAGTCTTTCTCAAAAAAATATATATTTTAATTTATTGATAAACCCTAACCATGGGGAAACTAATGGAATAGACCATTTGGTACTCAATCTCTTACTTTTCTATTAAAATGTAAAATTAACGATAAAAGTATAGGCAAATTGTTAGGCAATCTGGTATCAATTTGACACCTTGAAGTCAGAATGATGTAACACAATTCATTTTCCTAATAATTAACTGGGTAATCATGATTCATGACTCTGTTTTCTCCAAGACACTTACGTCATTTGATTGTAGGAGTAGTAACTAAGAAGATCTCTGTCTATACCGAATGGTCGTAATGTTTATTTACCTTCAGGTTTAAGATTTTTTTTCTTATTTTATAATTTTCCAAATGTTTAGCTCGACGTACAAGGTTTATTAACATGAGACATCGTCAACGTAACAAAACCGTCTTCTGGCTATTTGTTTTGGTGTTAAACGACTTTTGAGGATTATTTTGTGTTGAGTAGTTTTTTTTGGTAAAACATGATAAGAACCTGAAGGATAAAACGAGACCTAACTATACAAGGTTAACTTTATGTTTTGAAAAAGAAAAGAAACAACGAATAATAACAGAGAATTGAAAGATGGTGAAGTGTGAGAGCAAACAAAAAACACATTTACGCCATCGTTCAATCTTATCTTTAAGTTATGTAATAAGTCTCCCTCCTTGTAGAAGATTAATAAAACATCCCTTTTTGACCGTTTCAGATCCGCGAGACTTCCATTGACTCGTCAACAGGCAGACTTTGAGAGTTGAGACTACGACACACACCTTGCCTTGACCAGACTCTTGTTTGTCTAAGGGTCCAACTGGTGACCACTTAAGTAACATAAGGAACGAATAGGAAAGGAATAATGAGGAATAAAATTGCAGGAATGAAAAGGAAAAGTTGTTCCATACCAAATTTGATAAGGAATGATTTTGTTCTTTATTTCTCTACAAAAAAAGGAATGGTAGGGAACAAGAAGAAAAAACTATTCCTTATGAATGGTAATTTTTTTAAGGAATCTCAAGGAATGCATTATTCCTCTCAATTCCTTGGTCACCAGTTGGACCCTAAGAGTCGAGACCCTCAAACATATTGACCCTTTTTAACGTGGACCTAATAGGCCCATCTACCCTTTCCGTTTTAGTCTTCTGGCCCACACAATGGGAGTGGGTAGATTAAGATTGAGTGATGAAAGGCGTTGAGTGGTGATATATGACTACAAACGTGACAAGAAAGACAAAATCTACACACGTATGTAATAAAATACAAGAACTGAGATTTTCATGGGACAGCCTTCTTCATCATCACATTTATTAGAGTGGATAATAAAGATCTATTCCATGTTTGGCAGAAGTTATTACATATGAGTTTGTGCATTTATACACCAAAGTGCGCACTAGAATACTAGAGTAGAAAACGTCAATTAGCAAGACCTATATATGTATTCTCTAACCGAGACAAACCGTACGGTTCTTGGTGATGGAACTCCGAGAATCTTGGATGGAGAAGTTGGGATTGATGTCACAAAGATTCAGTGCCGAGTCCATGGAGGAAGACGAGGGAAAATGATCCTCGAACCATGAAATTGGTAGGGGTGTCGTGCTGTTGAAAAAGAGAGTAGAGTAGTCTTTGGTGAGACTTGCTTCTTGTGTTTCACATGCTTTCTCCAACATGCTCTCCATGTATTTCCCTTGTGCTTGTATCCTTTGATTCACTTGTCTTTCTACTTCTACCTCTTCCTCTATTCTTCTTTTCACTTCCATTTGCATCCTTCATCACCAATTCATCATCCATAATTACCATTTTAACTATGTATATTATGTAAGTATATTTGAATCAACAGTTAGGATTGGAATTGGAAAGCACATACTCGTTCATATTGAAACCAGTGATGTGTGGAGTGGTGAATACAACATTCCTTTGAAGATCCAACATAGACGCTGCATGCGTAATAAATCGATGTCGATTAACAACTAGACAAGTCAGTCATGGTGCAACACCAAATAATTAATTAACGTTTATGAACGAACTCTCACGATATTGCTAGTTGGAGAAATAATGAACTAATATATAGAGAGTTTAGATCTCCAAATATTTTAGAAGAAAATGAATTATGCACACCTTTATTGGTATCTCTCTTAATGGAGTGACCATGACTATGCTCCTTGTGAGGCTGCTTTCCAAGTCTGAACTTCTGTAAACACTTATACATATCAAGTTATTGTAACCGCTTTGTTATATATTTAAATTATTCTAACTATACATGGCAAAATTAACTAATTAAGAAGGAACCCAAGAAGAATAAAGTAGGAAGATTGATGTATGAAGCAAGACAGAGACCTGGAGATGGCTCTTGAGATGGTAAAGTGTAAGACCCTTCACAGCCATCACTCTCATGATCGTCTTTGGTGTAGCCTCTGTTGATATAATATCACAATTATAGGTAAGGTATAAATTAAAGTGTAATCATCAATTAACCACATACTACATACATATATGACTACAAATGAATGACTCAATAAATATGATGATGATATGAAAACGTACTGTCAGGGCCTCCAAGGTGAGTAACGGCATCAACGAAACGTTCATGAAGCTCTGCTGTCCAGCGAAGGCGAGGCTTAGGATCGGTGGTGAGGACGAGACCTGATGGTGACTCAGCTCTCCTCTCCTCCCTCGACTGCATCATGATTAAACACACAAATGCCGATGAGGTACAATATTCAGCACAAGCGAATATTAGTATTTATGAAAGATGATAAAAAGAAACACACGACCTCTTGCAATCTATAAAGTTAAATTATGGACTGACATAATTGACACATAATTGTTTTTATACTATTAGGTAAAAGAAGGGATGCATATATAGCTATAGATTGTATTTGCAAATGCAATAAAGCTTTAGGCTTTCAAGTTGTAGACCATGCAGGCGATTTTATGTTCACACATGTCTAAGAACCGTTTTTTTTTTTGCTAAACAAGTCTAAGTACTATTAAATTAATACAGTTTTACATGTCCAAGTCCTTCTCTTGTTGATTTATTGACGCATGTGCATGGCCTTATACATTCATACAATTAGAATTTGCATAATACCATCAAATCCAAATTTGCATGTCTAAGTCCTTATATTTTGATGTATGCGGTGGCATTATACATTCATCCGAGAAGAAAATTGCGTAAAAAAGATTAGCTCCCTTTTGGATATATCTGCAATGCACATGCGTGTGGCATAAGCATCTTGTTTGTTATAAAAATTGTTTCAGTCTGGAGAAAGGATTCGTGTGAGATGTGCTTTGAATAAAGATGACGAGCGGAATAAAGCTGATGTTTTAATTAACTTTTATCTCAACAATTAAGTTTCTCTATGCGAATAGGAATCATATATGCAAGTTGGAATAAAAAAATCAGTAGAAAAAGGAAGAAAGTATTCATTTTGTTTGCTTAGTTTTCAAGCGGCCTCTTGCCTCCTTTATTCGATCGAATCTTGTTGTATGCAAATAGATGAATCTATTCCCTTTCATATCACACACACACCAGTAATGACTCGAAACACAACTCAACCAAAAATGTAGATTTCTCTGCATTGAGCAATACAAACATCAGACCCAAGAAGAAAGGTGATTAAGCCCATTTAAAAAGTATTCAAGCCCAGTCCAATAAACGTAAAGTCCAATTGAGTTAGGCCACATTTGTCTTTTGGTGTTCCAACTTCTTCCTAACATGACGACAATTGCAATTTCATAGATTTGCCAACATTCCTACCCACTCTACTTTCTCTTTGCTTATTCTACTCATCAATCATTTAAAAACTTAGCAACAGATCACATATTTTTCCCCTTTTTATTCTTAATCTACTCATCGATCATCAAATAAACTAAGCAACAGACCATATAATTTTTTTCCTGTTCTTTTTATGTATCTGATTCATGTTGTGTGAATCACAAACAAATAATTGGTGATGACACCACTAGATAAAACCGAGGAGGTCAATTCGTGAACAAAACAAAGAAAGGGGACTTATTATGCAAATTCAATTTAAATTTTAAAAAACGTAGCGACTTTTACCAAAATCAGCCATGGGAGGAGGAGAGGAGAGGATCTACGAAACTTCGATTTGGGGGTTTTCCTTTTCTTCTAGATCGTAGCTAAATTGGTCTAAAAGCCGTCGCCTTTGACGACGACGACGACTACCCATTCATCTCTCTAGTCTCGTTCTCCCTTTTCTCTATTTCCCCCTTCCTCCCACGCACAACAAACCTCTCACTTTCCCCCCAGCTATGCCTTCCAATACGGCGTCGTCTAGCTCCGCCGCCGCCGGATCTGTGGATTCTTCCTCCTCCCGGACAAAATCAAAACGACCCAAGTGTAATTCCCCCTTCCTATGGATCCTCGTTGACTCTATTTACATCTGCAAAAATCCATTATTTTGCTTTCATTCTTCAAAGTTAGAATCTTTAGCTATGATTTTGTGAATTGACTCAAGCTCTGACCAATGGGTAATTGGATTCTGTTTCGTTTGGTGTTTTGATATTCGCAGATTCGAAGTTTACACAACAGGAGCTTCCTGCTTGCAAACCAATTCTCACGCCTGGTTGGGTATAGCTTCTTTCTACTATCAATCTCCATTATAAAAGCTTCCTTTTTTTAATCATCTAATTTTTGCAGGTGATTCTGACATTCTTAGTCATTAGTGTTATCTTCATTCCCCTTGGTGTTGTTTCTCTTTTCGCTTCACAAGATGTAAGTGTGGAAGAATTGATCCTAATCTTTGCTATCAAATGTTTCCATATCTCTCATATTTCATCTTTTTTTTTTGTAATAGGTTGTTGAGATCGTTGATCGGTATGATAATGATTGCATACCGACCCCTGCTAGGGCGAACAAGGTTGCTTATATTCAAGGAGGTGGTGACAAGTCTTGTAACCGGACACTAGTGGTGAGTTTTTCCTACTCAACAAAAAACAACAATGTTCCATTCTTTTGTGAGAATGAGTAGCCTTCTGATGATGTCATTTGTTTACTTTTTCCTTATGGGTATTCTCAGGTTCCTAAGAAGATGAAGCATCCTATCTACGTTTATTACCAGCTTGAGAACTTCTACCAGAACCACCGCAGGTAATGGCATAGGGTTTCTACAGTGCTTGACATTGAGTTGAAGTTAACGGCTTTATTAATTTCATAATGTAGATGGGGGGGAAGGAAAGATATGCTCACATTTTGAAAAATAGATGAGGCTTAGATTCCTTAAATCTCTTTGGTTCTGGCATTGGTGTTTTGGATATTACAGGTATGTGAAAAGCCGAAGTGATGCGCAGTTGAGAAGCGTGAAAGATGAGAATCAGATAGATGCATGCAAGCCTGAGGATGATGTTAATGGGAAGCCAATTGTGCCGTGTGGTCTAATTGCTTGGAGTCTCTTTAACGACACATACGCTTTATCAAAAAACAACCAGCCTTTAAATGTAAACAAGAGAGGGATTGCTTGGAAGAGTGACAGGGAACACAAGTTCGGCAAAAATGTATTCCCCAAGAACTTTCAGACGGGCAATCTCACCGGTGGTGGCAAGCTAGATGCAAATAAATCGGTAAGTAAGCCTCTAATGCTTTGGTAGAGTCTCAAAACGCGGTGGCGAAACACTTAACTTTGAATCTCTTTCTGGATGTGTCTTATGGTGTTTTTCAGCTGAGTGAGCAAGAGGATCTGATTGTGTGGATGAGAACTGCAGCTTTGCCAACGTTTAGGAAACTATACGGGAAGATAGAGAGTGACCTGGAGAAAGGTGATCGTATACACGTGATTCTTGAAAACAACTACAACACATACAGTTTCGATGGGAAGAAGAAGCTTGTTTTGTCGACAACTAGTTGGCTCGGTGGAAAGAATGACTTCCTCGGCATTGCTTACCTCACAGTTGGAGGAATCTGTTTCTTCTTGGCACTTGTATTTACCATCATGTATCTTGTGAAACCAAGGTATTATACATATGATTCTTATCCTTGGCTATTATAACAGCAAAGTATAGATAGATTTTGATTTGGTGTTGGTTTTTTTTTTTTTGCAGGCGACTTGGAGATCCTACTTACTTGTCCTGGAACAGAGTTCCCGGTGGTGGTCGGTAAACAAAGACTCTCTGTATGATCTGGCTTTATGTAAATCTCTTTATCCATGATTGTAATTTCTAGCCAAAACTGCGAGTGATAGTTAGTATTTATAGACGTGTAAGAGCATGATGATGTTACAGTTGAAAGATTCCCACCATTACCATAGCAATGAATATGATTGATGCTTCCTATCATTTTCATTTACCTTTCTCCCTTTCTCTTCCTCCATCCATAACGAATAAAGTACTTAGCTAGCCTCTCTTTCTCTCTGCCTTTAACTAATGTTTGTCTCTATCAAAAAGCAAGTTATTGTGTTCAAAACAGAATAGTATTGATTCTGAGATTAGAAACACCATTACAGATTCGAGAGAAAAAAAAAAGAGTGTTTGTTTGTTTGCTAATAGCTGTGGAATCAATGTATCACGCCCAAATGGCTAAGAGAGACATGGACGCAGCTCCGAGGAGGAGGGAGAGGAAAGCAGCCAAGTGAAGCCAGAGATTAGATTGCAATCTTGGATTAACGAAGTCAGGAGCAAGAAGATCAACGAGTGACATGTAAATGAGAATCCCAGCTGATGCTGCGTTCAACATTCCTTCCACCATGATCGCCTCTTTGCTCTCTCTCCCGTAGCCTAAGCCGCTCGACATCCCCATCCCTATCCCTATCCCCACAGGCGCCGTCACTGAGAAGAATGTCGCCATTATCACCGTGGATTTGGACTGTAACTCCGCCTATACATCAAAACATTGTCAGAACTGTATTAAATTTAAAACCAAATGGAGGTAAGTGGAATCGATGCTCACGAGAGAGATGCAGCCACCGAGGCCAAGACCTTCAAAGAACTGATGGAAAGAAAGTGCAGCCATGAGTGGCTTTATAGTGTCTATACTCTGTGAAGCTCCAAGAGAGATCCCTATTATAACCGAATGCACAACGATCCCAATCTCAAGAACCTGCGACACTATCCGTCTCCTTATCAGCTCCGTCGAGCCATGTGAGTGTCCATGACTCGCATGTGTGTGGACATGGACATGACCCGCATGCTCTTCATCCTCAACCACGTTCACTTGCTTGGTCCCCATACTATGCTGCCTCTTGTAATACGCCGTCGCGAACGTATCGATCATAAGCGTCCCCATCGCTGACAGCATCGCGACGAAACCAGCGAACGGGAACTTACCAGCTGCAGTGTTCTCCAGACAAGGCGAGCTCAGTCTCTCGAACGCGTCTGGTAATATATGGACGAACCCTGTACAGAGGATCACCCCTGCGGCGAAAGCTTTCACCATGAAGAAGATATCGTTCTCCGGCTGTAACGCCGGGATCTTTTTCCCGATCAATGGTAGACTCACGCCGACACCTCCGGCTACGAGAAGCAAAGCTATCGAACCGAGCTTCAACGTCGTTGCCTTCTCTGCTTCCTCTTGTGACACAACGTCATGTTCATCGTGGCTTGTACAGTCACTAGACGCACAACAAACATGCATACATATTACTAATATTACATAAACTCTTAACATGTTTGTGGAGAAACAGAAACTGTATTCAGACATGAGTTTAGATATTTCTTCTGGTTCTTGTGCTGTAAGAAAGTAAAGTGTGAAGAGTTATGGGGAAGTAAGGGAAGCTTTTTATAATGAGAAAGCGAGAGAGAACCTTTAACTTTATAAGCGAGTGGTCCGTAAATGATAGTAGCAGAATATAAACTTACGTAGAGTTGACCACTATACATTACATACTAACTTCGTTGTCACGCACAAAAAAATTCTATTAGTACTCTGATCATTGTATAACACTTATGTCATTAACAAAGACTAATCATAAAAATGGAACAAAAAACAGTATATATTACCCTTTTGGTATTTTAAGCTTTACATTATTTATGGGACAAGACGACTAAAGAAATTTCATTGGTTAGTACAAGAAGTTCCTTAAGCATCTTAGGTTGTAGTTTATGGATGGTTGATATAAGACGCCCTTTCGATATCTTCTAATCATTAAGTTATCTGTTTATAATTTATATACGTTCTTGAAATACAATAATTGAAAACTACAGTGACAATTCAAAGAGATGTATTTTACCGAAATAAATTCAGAGATATATTTTAAGAAAAAGTTGTAGAGACTATTGAGTTTCCAGTTTGATTGGTCTTTAGATAACTAGCATACTGTTTTCTTTTACGTATGCATTGAATTGGAAATGTTTTACAAATAATACAGTAGGAAAGGAGATAAGATGTGAATTATTTCAAACCCTTGTAATTGCTAGTCAATAGTGTCATGATCATGAAGACTACATCTCTTTTCACTACTTTATCAAAAGCAAAAGGAAAATTGTATACAGATTGTACTTTTAACCAGAAAGTAAAATGTGAAGACAGAATGTCGTCATGGTAGTCTGTGAGCCGTGAGAAGAGTGATTTTAATTGGATTTTTCCATTTACTTTTGGCTTCAACATGTTACTATGGTCTCATCGTCCTCACAAGGTGGTATTGGTGGGTAGTGTTGGGCCAATGAAGCCACGTGTTTCAAATTTTTATTTCACTATCACCATTACGTTGAGTGCGATGGTTACCCGATCCTAATGTTGGCAACATTTGTTTGTGAACAGCTGACATTTCAATAATTGAAGAGTGTTCTGGCATTATCAGCAAACAATCTTGGGATGTAGAGAGAAAAAAAAACAGTATGGCGATAGCTAGTTTTCCGAGCTAAGAAAGTAACTCGTAGAAGAGTTTATAATGCAAAAGGAATTCCATGCATGAATTCTTTGCAAAGCATCTTGAACTTCTCAAACTTTAGTGAACAAAAATCAGACCATTCATGTACATTTCATTGTTCAAGGCAAAGCTTGAAGTTCCGAATGAAGCAATGTCATTACCTGTGAGACCCACACCCTATAAGGCCTAAATTATCCATGTTTTCAGCTGATCATCAAATGAATGATCTATCCACAACCACATGTGGTATTTTATGATTCATCAAACCTGCATTATAAACCATTCACATGCATCAACATGTGCATTTCCCATTATTTTATCACGATATACATTCATACTGTTTGTCATATACGAAATGTGTATATCACTAGCGCTGAGCTGCATTTTACGGATGAAATATATGTAAGATATTCACCTTCTTAAGGTCAGCAATCTGCACTTTCTATTAGGTCTTGGGCATTTTTACTAAGTATTTATCTAAATCTGAACTGGAAAAACTGAAACCGAATCCAAACTGATATATAAAATATCGAATGTGATTTATGAGCTTAGTATTTTGGGTTTGGTTATAACCCGAACCGAAATCCGAATTAAGATCTGAAGATATCTGAAATTAGTTAGATATTAATGTTTTTATATAGGTTAAGGTAATTTAGGTATTTTATTATATTCAAAATATTTTGCTGTTTTTTAATTTGTTATTTTAAATAATTTTCAATTAATTTAGATAGTTTAACTAGTTTTTAATTAGACGTGTAAATATATTTATATTTTGAAAATTCTTTTTGTCAAATTTTGAGGTTTAAAAATATATATTTGGACGATTATAAACACTGGTTACATCTGATCCAAACTGAATTTGGAAAGAACCCAACCAAATACGATCCGATAATTACTAAAACCCGAATAATACTTATGAACGTAACACCGAAAATATGAATCAACTGGACCGAAACCGGATGGACTACCGAACGCCAATGCCTAGTTTCTATAAATGGATTTTCTTCTACTAAATCTAGAATATTATACTATATTTATTATCGAGAAATAATTATTTTATTTATTATTTATTAGGTATTCTGTTTTTATTTTATATTATTACACTTTTTATTTTCAACTTATTAGATATTTTTTCATGTAAAATATAATTACAGTTTATATTTTACACAGTTATGACATATTTAAAAGTTTAGTAAGATGTATGTTGTATACTATTAAGTGGGATCAAATAACATCCATTCATATCCAATATAAAATTTAATGTTTAAACTAATATAACAAAGTGAATAATCTATTAGTATAAGCAAGAATATTAAATGTATTACTCTTTTAAAATTAATAAATTATGTTGAATGTTTTTTAGTTTTACGATTAGAATATGGCAAATATCCTTCATATGTTGTATATATATGCATTGAATTTTAAAATTATATGACATAGATTTAGATGATAAAGAAATGCTAACTTTGTATGTATACAGACATGTACCGGTTGGAAAAAATACCGAAATTAAATTCGAGATACAAGTCTTCCGGTCTAATACCGAGATATTTTACTATATACCGGTTTGGAGCAAACCGAGTCTTTGCAAATGGAAACAAAAATAATAATAATCTTGAGTATAAGAAAAAAAAGCATTGAAGAAGAGAGAGAGGCGGAGAAGAGGAAAGTGAGAAAGCTCTTTAAGCAATCGTGAGAGACTCTCGAGTCTTCCCTGAGTCACTCTCCCCTCTCTTCTCTCGCGGCCGTTCTCTTTCGATTTACCTTGTTAGGGTTTTCGCTTCGCCGGCAGATTCTTCACACACAATGGTATACGCGCTTTCTCTCTTTCTTCCTTCTGCTCTAGGTTTCTCCGGATCCACTTATATTTTGTTATCTAACGCTAGAAAGGTTTCGTCTTTCGATAATTCAATTCCATAGTAGAATCGAAAGTCCCTTTCTTTTTGCGATTCGGTGGTTTGTCGATCATCTTTTGTGTGTAATTTGATTCAAATCATATGATCTTGTGGCAGCATAAGTTGAGTAGAAGCAACCGCGATAAACTTCAGCAGTTCGTGGCTATCACTGGAGCTAGGTATACTGGATCTATCTTAACCTTATCTCTAGTTTACTGTAGACTCTTTGTTTTACAAGGCTAGAAACAGTAACTTGTACTGTAGCTTCTTGAGAGCAAACTTGTTTGGTCTTTTTTTTACCATAAATCTTGAATCTTTTTTGGTTTGGTGACTTTGTTTAATGATGTGGGCAGTGAGAAGAATGCTCTTCAGGCTCTCAAAGCCTGCGATTGGCAGCTCGAAGCAGCTTTTGATGTGTTTTACAGCCAGCCCCAGCCAAGAAGCAATGGTGATATGAGACGCTTGGAGGAGCTCTACAATAGATATAAAGGCAAGTTACTTTCTTTCTCTTGAGTTGATCAAAGACCCACGTTTTTATATCATTTGTGTACTTTTATGTTTTAAAAGTTTCGTATTACGTTCTGCAGACCCCCATTCTGATATGATTCTGGCCGAAGGTATCTCGGTTCTGTGTAGTGATCTTCAGGTGTGTTTTATCTTCTTGAATAGTCCTAAGAATGATGTGGTTTATTATGCCTATCTAGCACTAATAACAACTGCCTTGAATTTTTTTTTTCTCCAGGTGGAACCCCAAGACATTGTCACGGTATGTCTATTCTGAACTGAACATGCTTGTGTGCATTTTTTTCTTGCTTTGGTCTCTGGCTTCCAAAAAGCTACGTAGTTTTAGTTAATAGTGACGAACATATTTAAATAGGGTTTTAAACTCATTGGTTTCGTTCACTGGCTGCTGTGCCTTTCTTGTTCATTTCCTGACCATTTTGTTAAAGGGGTACTTACTTCTGTTTCAGTTGGTTCTTTCGTGGCATATGAATGCTGCCACAGCGTGTGAATTTTCCAAGGCAGAATTTTTTGGTGGATTACAGGCATTAGGGTGAGTTAACTCTAGTCCTAAATGCTCTTTAATTCTGGAACGTTGTGTCCTGTTCTAGAACCCTTTGGTGCAGAGTTTAACTTTGACCCAATTTTCTGATGGCAGAGTAGATTCCATTGGGAAGTTGCAGGAAAAGCTGTCTTTTATGCGTTCCGAGCTTAAAGATGAACGTAAGAAGCAAACTGAATTATCCATTCGTTATCCTGTTTTATGATTTGGGTTTATCGAAAGTTCCATGTTGGCTGACATAATGTTCTTCTGCGTTTTATGTTGTTCAGAAAAGTTCCATGATATATACAACTTTGCTTTTGGGTGGGCGAAAGAGAAGGTAGAAATCAAAAGCTTGATCTAAAGTAGTTGCCATCATTAGCTGTTTTATCTGTGTTAGTGACAAACAGTCAATTGTAAAAAAATGTTTCAGGGTCAGAAGTCTCTTGCTTTAGATACAGCGATTGGGATGTGGCAGTTGCTATTTGCAGAAAGAGAGTGGCCATTGGTGAACCACTGGTGTGATTTCTTGCAGGTAAACATAACACTCATATATTATCAAGGCATGATTTTATTATATTTCTGTAGCTTGTGATACAAATCATACAATGTTGTTTCCCAAAATCAGGATCGTCACAACAAGGCCATATCTAAAGACACATGGGCACAGCTTCTGGAATTTGCAAGGGTAATAGAAAACACTAGAAACCATTGTGTCATTGAGCTTACATGTTGATTGCAACTAGGGCTTAGTGTTGATATAAGGACTGAGACAGTAGTTGTGATGCAGACGGTGGACCCAGCGCTGTCGAATTACGACGCAGAAGGAGCATGGCCTTACCTCATCGATGAGTTCGTTGAGTACCTGTATGACAAGAGCGTCGTTGAGAAGTAACTTGCCAATTGGGAGAAGTACTCAGCTTCTATTTTGACAGTGATCCTTTCTCATTATTAATAGACTTGTGTGTTCTTGTCCGAATCTCTATCTTCATATTTTGATGATCAAATAACTAAGATGTTTCGACTTTCAGACTAATCCAGTTTCTATCTTCTATTACCAATAATCACCGCACGAACAAACTCCATCCTTGAAATGGTGGAACCGATTGGTGTCCCTCACAACAATCTCTCTACCCACAAGCTTCGAGATAACTTTTGTAGCAGCGTGACAGTTCACACAAGCTCTCAGATTCTTTGTGATCCGAAGTGTTGTCCCTTGGGGTGTACTTATAAGTCCATATGCAATCGCTATCCTCTCGCTGTGGCTGCAAAGAGTCTCCTCAGCTTCCTCATCGTTCAGGTCGTGCAATGAAGCATCCTTATACGCCACAAACCCACTTTCCTTGAGTTTATTCTCAATCCACTCTACTTGTCTCTCAATCTCTTCATATCTTGGATGTGACTTATCACCAACTCGAAAAGCCTCCAACCTTCCCCTTACTTCAACCCAGCTGCATCCAACATCTTTGCTCAACCCTTTCTCCTTCATTCTCACTCGCACCTCTGCAACTCGGTCCCATAAACGAGCTGCAGCGTACAGATTAGAGAGCTGCACGTAATGGCCAGTGTTGGTTGGGTCTATAGAGAAAAGCTGTTGAGCTGCATATTCTCCCAAACTCACGTGGCGATGCTTCTTGCAAGCGCTCAAGAGCGCTCCCCAAACGGTTACACCGGGCTGGATAGGCATGCATCTGATCACCTCATAAGCTTGATCAAGATGACCAGCACGCCCGAGAAGATCAATGACGCATGCGTAGTGTTGCTGCTGCGGGTTTATTCTGTGGTCTGTCATCCGGTTGAAGAACCACCAGCCTTCTCTTACCAAGCCTGAATGGTTACAAGCCATGAGAAGCCCAAGAAAAGTAACGTCATTGGGTTGCACTCCACCACGCTCCATTGCACGGTATAGACTGATTGCTTCTCTTGCCCGCCCGTGCAGTCCGTACCCAACAATCATTGCACTCCACACCACAACATCTCTATCAAGTGTTCTGTCGAAAACTGATCTTGCACACTCTACACTTCCGCATTTAGCAAACATATCGATTAAGGCGCTGCTAATGAAAACGTCATCCCTGTAGTCACTCCTTCCTACATACTCGTCCATCCAGCGAGCCTGCTCAAGAGAACCTACTTGAGCACAAGCCGAAACGGCAGATGTTATGGAGATGGTGTCAGGCCTTACACCTTTATTGATCATCTCATGAAACGTATCAATAGCGTCTTTGGCATAACCGTTCTTGGCATACCCAGAGATCATGGCGTTCCACAAAATCAAGTTCGGTGACTTCATCTTACCAAACAGAACCTTGGCGGTTTCGACTTGGCCACACTTTGCATACATGGTGTTGAGAGAGATGAGCAAGTCAGGCTCTGTTTCAAGACCCATCTTCACAACAGAAGCGTGAACAGACCTCCCTTGCTCCAAATCCTGGAGGCACGTGAAAGCATTGAGAACGCTTACTAGAGCTACCATATCAGGCTTCACATCCATCTTCCTCATCCGACTGTAAATCTCTAACGCCTCCACAGGCTCACCGTTCTGAGCATAAGCCGAAACTATAGCCGTCCACGAGACCACCGTTCTCTTCGACAATGGCAGCCCTTCAAACACAGCTCTCGCACTCCCCACACGCCTGCACTTCGCGTACAGTGCAATGAGACCATTCTGAACAAACCCATCAGCTTCGAACCCAAGCCTGAGCACCTGAGCATGCACGAGCCGACCCATCATAAGATGAGGCACACCACCGCTAGCTTTAAGAAGATGAGGGAAAGTGAAAGAATCAGGAGAGACGCGAGCGTGCTGCATCTTGGAATACATGAGAAGCGCATCTCGGAAAAGATTGTTTCTCGAATAACCCGTGATGATAGCGTTCCAAGGGAATATCTGAGGGCGAGGCAATTCGTCGAACACCTTGCGTGCAAAGAGAATGTCACCAAAGGATGAGCTTGCGTGAATGAGCTTGGTGATCAAGAAACCACTGAACTGCAAACCTAGAACCAGTAAACGTGCGTGGATTTGCCTAAGCTGAGGTTTATGTGTGGAGCTGTCGATAAGGGAGGCGTAGAAAGCATCTGAATGGATCCCACTGTTGGCTACATCAAACATGAACATGTTTTTTTTTTTCACTTGAAAGATCAAAGCTTTACATGAAGCTGTAAAAAATGAGTAGCAAATAGTTCTTACTGTGGTGGAGAAAAGGAGAAGCATGAAGAGATGCTTCTGACATTGTTATTGCTCTGTCCTCCTGACAATATATTGGTCATATAACTCATGTCTTCGCCATATTCATCTCCATAAAAAAGTATGTTGTAGACAGACCCGGTCAGATATTTTGTGGGCCTTCTGCTCATATAAAAAAATATCTTCTAAATTGTAATTATGTTATTGTAAATCTCTACTATATAAAAGCCACTAATTTCTTGGGTTCTAAGAGGTGCCACATAGGCAAAAATATTTTCAACCAATTATTTTTCCATGTCATCACGGACTGGGCCTCACACCAAAAACTCATTCATAAAAATTAATCTGTAATAGCCCAATCTTTTGTTACGTGGTCCCTTTCCCGTCCCTAATGAGTCTCTCATCTCTGTCGTCGCCGATTCTCTTAGACTCTCTAACTCTTCCGGCTTTAACGCTTCAGAAGATACTGATGGAACTTTAAAGTTCGTCAATAAATCTTTGATTTAAGATGCTGTGTAACTCTCCACATCCCACCTCTGGCTCAGTGATATGTATGCCTCTTCAAGAAACTCTATTCACTCATTCAGATGAAACGCATCCCAGATCTCTACATTCTCTTTTCAGACTATATATACCCATCAATCTTTTGCTCAGATCCTTTACCATGGGCAAAAAAAACGACAGTCATCACCGGGCAAGCTCCTTCTCCTCTTTTCTTCAGTCAGGTTTCACCAGGACCAGGCGATTCTAAGTTGCAGTTTAGGCTAATTAATTTATGAGAAGCTCGCAATAATGCCAAAGGAAGCATCTTAATTGGGCTTGAGATGCTTATGATCGATGAAGAGGTACGTCTTGATGTCTCATTCTTCATGCTTTTGACATCCTCAGAGAAACACAAACACAAATTTAAAATAATATTGTATCTCTTAAAACTTTGTTGAACATAAACGTTTTTTTGATTATTACCAAAACTGAACTGTTTGTTTTTTGCTTTATATATCTATCTATTTAGTCTCTTATCACTTTTTCTCATCCATATATTTATTAGAGTCAGTCTGAAATATCACAACATACTTATAAGATAATAAACTGAATTAATTATTTTTCTCTGATCTCTAGGTTACCGTCGCTCAGGGGTTCATCGCTCAAAACCGTGTCAACCGATATTAATGTGGGAGTATCTACACTCTGACAAACTTCTTTGTATCCAACAGCAAGGTGATGTGCGTGTTGCTGATCAGAAGAGAAGGACAGAGACGGAATTCACAGATTCTACAAATAAAGTCGATGTTGTTCTCTCCAGAGGTTAACCATCTGCTGAACACATTGTCATATCTAGGCTGTTTTGTAAAAATTTGAAAGGCATTTTTGTGTGTAAAAATGATGATTTATTCAGTGTTTTAGCTTAATAGGTCTACTATTGATTTGTAAGAGAGAAGTCCACGATTGGATTCACGGTCCATGTTGACGCCAAGATCTGCCAGATGAGTGATATGAGTTGTACAAGTGCCTCAGCTTCAACTAAAACAACATCCAACATACATCTTAGTTGATCCTGTAAATCTTATTTCCTTCATCTGATCCAGTATTCCGTAAGTGGGAGCAACTATAACAAATAGAGTGTTGGGATTAGAGATTATAGGGAAAGAAAGAAGTGATGAGAGAATGTTGTTTGTGCGAGTTCTCTTCAGCCATTACTACATCAAAAAAAATATATGTGCTCTATGAACTAATTTATTATTTCATTGCAGTGCCCGACATGTCGGATCTCTTCTAAGCTCAACGTTTTGAATCCAACGGAGCTCCTAGGTAGACCACTACGTCATTCTCAGGACCTTTATATTAAAAAAATCTTCAGAGACTATGTATTTTCAGAATCTCAAAGTACTCATTTCCGTATGACGAATTGAGTGCTCAACATGGAGAAGCAAGTTTGAACTCTACAGTAGGTGGAGATGATGGTGATGAAGCTGATTCTCAGCCAGCAGCAGAGCCTCAAGCATTGGAGACAGAACCTCAACCACCAGCTCAGACACAAATCCAGCGCCAAACCCAGTCAGCAAATCAGACACAAACCCAGCGCCAGACTCATTCTGGAAGTTCAAGAGCAAAAAGAAGGCGTAGAGAGAAAGACATGGTTGTAGAAGCTTGTGACAAAAGGACTGATGCTATTGTGGCGAAGAATAGGGTAGCAGAGCAGATGTTGGAGCGTGAGGAGAGTCAGAAAGAGAGTCAGAAAGTAGTCTCCATTGAGAATGTGCTAGAGATTTTGTATGCACTTCCCGGAGTGGAAGAGTGGTCGCCATTATATGGAGCAGCAATGGAACTTCTTATAGATAGTGAAGGGAACCGTAGGGCTTTTGTAACAATGAAGACAAATGAAGCTAAGATTAAGTTTCTAGAGCTTAGGACTAAGATAAAACGTTATGATTGATCATCAGCTATTCTGGAACTAGTATGGAGTTTAGGATTAGTTTTTTTTGTGATCTTGCTGGAACTAGTATGGAACTTAGCAATAGTCTTCTTTTGTTGGTCTGATCTCTGTACTAAACTATGCCTTTTGATGGCTTTATATATAGAAGCCTTTGTTTTCTTATTGAGAGACTGATGTGGAGCATTGCTTGTTTTAATTTTTTTACAGCATTGCTTGTTTTGTGATCATAGAATATAGATAGTAAAAGGTAACGAGGTGATATAGTTTCTGGTACGTGCTTTTGTTTCTGGTACGTGATTAATTAATAAGAGGTGATCATTGCTTGTTACGTGCTTTTGTACTTGGACAGAGATTAATGACCACAAAATGTTTTTAAAATATACATCATGCACCTTTTTACTTGTTACGTTTATATATAGCATATTTTTCAGATGATGATTTTATTTAATATTTTTCAGATGATTAAAAGATGGATATTGGAAGATGAAGATGGTGATTATGATGATGAACTCGGTTTGTTTGACGTGCCTATTAATGGGAGTTCGAGTCATCGAACAGATAGAAGAGCAGGATGACATCATGTTCAACAACTGATGCATGAATCTGATCAGCAGTGTTATAACATTCTTCGGATGCATCAGAGTACTTTTGGAGCTTTGTGTAAGTTGCTAACTGAGCAATATGGATTGAAAGAGTCTCATAATGTCTACCTCGAAGAATCTGTTGCGATGTTTCTTGAGGTTGTTGGTCAAGATATGACTAAGCGGGTTATTGCTGAAAGGTATGAAAGATCTTTAGATACGGTACAAAGGAAGCTTGATGATGTCTTGAGTGCTCTTCTCAAGTTTGCAGCAGATACACTAAGACCCCAAGAAGGCGAGTTTGAAAGAGTGAGTCCATATGTGAGAGATGATCGTCAGTATTGGCCTCATTTCAAAGATTGTGTCAGAGCACTTGATGGAACGCATGTCCCGGTTCGTCCTCCAGCTCAGAATGCAGAAGCATATATTGGTAGAAAAGGAGCTACAGTGAATGTTCTTGCTATATGTAACTTCGATATGAAGTTCACATATGCATATGTCGGAGTACCTGGTAGAGCACATGATTCGAAGGTCTTGACTCATTGTGCGAGGAATGAAGCTTCTTTCCCACATCCTCCTCCTGGAAAATATTGTCTCGTTGACTCCGGATACCCAACCAGGACAGGGTATCTCGGTCCGCATCGTAATATGCGATATCATACTGATCAATTTCGGACAGGAGGACCACCAGTTAGTGCACGAGAGCTGTTTAACAAAAGGCATTCAAGTCTGCGATCCACTATTGAGAGGACATTTGGAGTATGGAAAGCAAAATGGAGGATTCTGGACCGTAAGCATCCAAAGTATGGTCTGGTCAAGTGGATTAAGTTGGTGACAGCGACGATGGCGTTACACAACTTCATACGTGATTCACATCGGGATGATCAAGATTTTTTAGAATGGAAAATGTTGAAGTAGAAGCTCATAGTGATGATGAAGAAGAAGAAGAAGGTGATGATGGTGATGATGGTGGTGGTGGTGGTGGTGGACATACTGAATATGAACCGACAGGTGATACAGCAATGAAAGCTTTGTGTAATAACATCACAAACGGATTCAATAGAGGCCGTTTACCATATTAAATGTTTTAGTTAATGATTTGATTTTTCTTTCATTATAACTTGATGTAATAATTATTTAAGACATGATGTAATTTTTTTTTATCAACCAACTTAATTTATGTATTTTTATTTGTAGCACATATTTTCCTTTTTTATTTGAAGTGGTAATTTCGAAAATTAAATTTCAGTAAAACTCATTTTATTTATTTAAAGTACAATTTTAAACTAAATTTTACAAATTTTATTTAAACTACAATTTTTTGATGTAAATATATTTAAGATTACATTTTATTAACTTAAAATATAATTTTACAAATTTTTAAAAATAAAATATGAATAAAATGAAATAACCGCTGCGTCTAACAAACGAACATGGTTCATATCTGCTTTCTGCGTCGGCGTCAGCGTCTACGTCAATTTCATGCGTCTTCAAAACGAACAAGAATCGACGTCGGCGTCAGCGTCTGCGAAACGAACAACAACCAAACGAGTTTGACGCAGCCGCTGACGCCGACGCCGACGCCGACGCCAAAACCGGCGGCGACCAAACGAACAGGACCTTCATCAAAACCATTACCTTGGTTTTTGACACATAGGTTATTGATGTAACGGACGAGGTTATCAGCCTCATCGGTCCACTCTCCTCATCTTCTTCCACTGCTTGCCTTGTGGCTCCACCGCAATGGTTAAGTACCCCCGGCTGCAGTACTCCCTTGCCATAGTTAACGGTCTAATGGCAAAAATGGAGTCTTGCTTCTTCAGACTCTCGTCATCTCGTGCGATCCGCGGGGAAGTCACGGGAATCATGTGAGTATTGGCGAGACGGATACATGCAATATCGGTATTTATATAGTTCTTCCATGATGGTATATATCCACCAGAACGTATGTTTCTTCCTCCACAGTTTCTCTGGTAGGTTTTCGATAAGAGGCCAAGTTTTGGACAGGGAAGGAGGATGTTTCTTGTGTTAATACATCTTTCTTTGGCTCTTTACGCTTCTTCATCGTTAGAGAAACGATGAGGAACCCTAGAATAAACGCGAGCAATGATGTGGAGTTGAGCATTGTTGCCAAGAAACGGCAATGACACGATCGTGTTGTAAGAAAAGCAATCGCGGTTTGGCAACAGCTCATGCAAATGTACAATTGTAGTATATGTTAGCTAACGAATTCACCAAAAATTTCTAATTGGTGTTAGCCGTGACATCGTTTTAACCAGCCCAATAAAAAAATATTAGATCAATTGATGTTGGACACATCCCTAGAAGATACTCTTCCAGCAAGTGGGAAACACTAAACCACTGCCACCACTTAATAATGTTTGATTTCTTGGGGAGACATTTAGTATATATTCGCCTAAACCCTATGGAGACATTTTCTTACGATACCATAACAAGGTCAAGGTGAACTAGATATATTTCATTTAAATAGCCATTTGAAATTACAAAAATTTAGATTCAAAGCAAGAATAATTGAAATAGAGATGTATTCTCAATGCGTAAAGTTTGTTAAAATCTAGCAATATCGAAATTTTCATCGTAAGAAAATAGTGGCTTAAAGCATATTAGCTAAATGTGGCCTTAATATAAAAGATTTAATTATACATTTTTATACTGTTTTAATTAATTGTCTAATTTCTTTTTGTAAACAATGCAACAATATAAAATACGTGAATCATCCCCCCCCCTCCCCAAAGATGTCGATTTTACTTATACTGCCTCTGTTTCAATATAGATGATGTTTTAGATACTTATTTTTTTTCACAATAGATAATGTTTTGACATATCTAGGTAACTTTAACTTTATTAAAAACGGTGTAACCAATAGTTTATTTTTTTAATTAAATAAATTAGTTTTTAGTTAAATTTTCATTAAACATAATTAAAAAGGTAAATTTCTTAATATGTGTGCAAATAGTCAAAACTTCATCTATTATAAAATAGATGGAGTATTTGGTAATATTATTATTTGTAAATTTGTTAGTTTTGATAGATCAAAAATTAAGCCTGAGTCATTTACTTAAATAAGATGTTGACCTTTTGATGTTTTTTTTTTTCAATTTTGGTCTGACAATTTACTATTAGTTTTTGGACAAATGGATGTAGACTTCAAAAACATATACAAAACGGTTAATCAAACGAAAATATACAGTGAAAAAGAATGAATTAGAAGAGAAGAATAAAAGATACTTGTTTGAACAACTATTAGAGTGAAGAAAAAAAATAGTATAAACAAAACAAAATGATAAACCAAAATAAGAGTTGCAAAATGTCTATTCTGCTTTGAGACCGAATCGAACTCACCTATCAGAAGGATTTAAATACTAAGGACGTGACTGGTTCAAACGCAGCGGTTGCAGTTGCGGCTGCGGGAGTTTGCGGGTGCGGATTGTTGTAGTATTTTAAGTCTTTAAAAGATTCGTACGACTGGTATTGCAGTTATAAATTTTTGCGTTTGTGAGATACTTATGACCGATTACCTATCAAATAAAATAGTGGTTAAAATAGAAATTAATAATATTTATATTTTATATACTTATAAGAATACCAAAAATCATAATATTATAATAAATGTACAAATTATATTTAGAAAGTTATAGTTTTGAAATTATATAAAATACTTTATTTTAAAAATTGTATATATTAATTAAAATATAATATATATATATATATTTTATAATTCCAATTTAAAATTTTATTGAATATTTTTATTTTGTATTTATATTGTTTTTTTATAAAAAGATATTTTTTTATCCTCTCGCAACCGTCCACAACCGCAAACGCTAGTTGGAGCCGACTTTTGAATTTAAGAAGTTTAGAGCGATTTAAATCGGTTTGGAATGGTTTAAAGCAATTGAAATAATTGATGCAAAACGCTAACAACCGCTACCAACCGCAAAAAGCTGCGTTTGTAGGTGATAAAAAGAAAACCAGTCATGCACTAAAAAATCAAGAAAGTTGACCAAAACATTGTTAACACATGTGGCCTCGTTTTTTTTTTTGAAAGCATCTATCTTATTAAAGTAGAAGTACTTTTAACTTTTGTTTGGTAACATGTATAGTAGAGTTAAAAATAAATCTGTTTGGACACAAAGATATTTTTTTGACAGATCGTAAGTTTAAACTTCAACACCGTGGGCCTTAATAAAAAACATAAATCCATGTCGAATTGCCCAATAGTAATCATGCATACAAAATTAAGTCGAATTAAACAACTTACCTTAACTGGATCGGACGTGTATAATATTTTTACATAATAATAGGCCAATTGATAAAGCTTCTGACTTATGGTGCAAGTAAAATATCTCCAGCGGATTTAGCCATAACTGTTTAATTTTTCTTGGAGATAACTCCAAATTTAATGATTTTGATTTTGATTTAATGATTTAGATTTTTTATTTTCATCACATAAAAATCATTAAACTTTATAACTACAAAGAGAGATAGAGAAAAGCTTTAGTTGTTAGGTTTAACGAGATTTCTTTCTCTGAATAAAAAACTGTTACAATAGAATTGTGCCACATTATTTAATTTGATATTATGATCCATTTTGATAACTCAATTTGGTAACTCAATTTTATATTGGGGCACCAAAGTTTTTGTTGTTTTATTATAGTTATTGTAATTTATAGTTTATATATAATACATAGGTAATTATATTTTCCTCAAATATTTTTTTGGTTTTTCGTGAATAATATATATATATATATATATAATTAACATGACAATAACAGTTTTCTTTATTACGGCTACAATGTCAAAAAACAATGCAAATATATATATATATATATATATATATATATATATATATATATATATAGTAAGGTATTTGTATTTTTCTTATTACAAATATATTAAATACAATAACAATCATATCATAGCGAATAACGTGGACTTATTTTTATTTTTTGTGTTACAAATACATTAAATGCAATAACAATCATATCATACATAGCAAATAACGTGGTCCGTACTTAATCCAATCCCAATAATTTTCTATTGGATATAAAATGATTATAGTTTTACAAGTTAAAACAAACACCCGCCCAGTCGGGCGGATCAAGATCTAGTGTGACCTTATTTTTCTTTGATTATTTATTTGGTGGCCTAAAGTTTAAGCAAGGAACATGTCTGTAATGCAGGCCCATCTTAAACAATATAATAGTTTCAGATGAAATATGTATTATGGATTTTTTTATGGATATTTCTATCAATATTTTTTTCATTGTATTTTTTTTTTAAATCCAAAAAACTGTTAATATTCATTTTTTCTATAAAAAATTGGACCTTTATATGAAAATTAGATTTTGTGAATGGAAAAAAATTAGTAATTGTGAATCAATTTGTTTTCTTTCGTCTTTATTCAAGGTTTAATTTATTATGGGCTCATTTATCATAATTTCACCAACTTTTCAATTAAAAAAACATATTGAAATGGACCTTTATAAACCACTACAATAATACTAAAAAAATTATGCATCCATGGACCTAAGACAAATGCCTATGTTACCTATGGCAAGGGCCGACACAGGTTGTAGATATTCAACAAACAAAAAACTATATCTCGTATTAAAAAATTGTATTTTCACATAACACTTTCACCATTCTATTAAAATAAATATTTTAAAACTTTATTTGTTTCACATATATAATTTTTTTCAGTTATAACTTTATTTGTAGTATTATAGAAATATTTATCATGTTTACAAAAATGTATGGTGTATCCAACAACAAAAAATGTATCTTCATATTAAAAACTGTATTTTTTAAATAATGCTTTCATCATTCCATAAAATGAAATATTTTAGTTACAGATAACTACTACGTATATTATTTTTTCTTTTGAAATTATACTATTATAGTTTCAAAAAAAATAGTATTAGGGTAACATAACAGATAGAATACATAACAGCACTGTTATCCTTTAATTAGGGTAAAAATATTCTGAGATTAGTTTCCTTATACTTTTTTATACATTGTAAAATAATCTATAACAGATTACACTGTTTTTTTTTAAGTTATTACTTTTTTTTTTGCTAAATAAAAAGTTACTAGGTTGTTATCCATGTTAAAGAAATGGAAGTTATCCTTTAATTATTACGGATCAAAATATTTGCTATTCCTATATCTTAGCGGGTTTAAAATTTTGCTATATTCTAGGGTTTAGAGTTGTTATTTAATTTGCTTACGACAAAGAACATAACTCACAAGAGAGAAAAAAGAACTCACAAGAGAAGAAAAAAATCATGAGCAGTGGTGGTAGTAGTCCTGGTGAAAGTTTAGACAAAGTCGAGACGAAAGCTATTGACGCAATCAACAGCGACTCTGATAATGATGATGATCTAACAAGAGCGTTACCAGTAGAACGCTCTAGGTCAAAACCTGCGAATCTATATAGGTCAAAGTCTGATGATCTATGTAAGAGACGTGGTAAGAAAGTTTGGACAGTTTCTACTAGAGAAAAGAAAAAAGATGAACCAGAGTCCAAACCGAAACCAGTAGAAGAAGAAAAAGTTGGTGACATTGTTCGATTCGGACGAAACAGCTACTTTGTAGTTGACATCTTCGAGAAGGAGATCATGGAGCTGGGAGATAAGGTGGATTTAAACTTCAAGAAATTCAAGAAGTTCGAAGCTGTTGATGGATATTGTCCATGGGATCATTACTTTATCAACTACAGGTGTTGTTACTCCTCTTGCTGCTGCGTCTGTGCTCATAATGGCGTTGAGGGAGAGTGGGGAAGGCTGCAGAAAGAGTTAGAGAAGAGAGATGGTTCCAATGGAGGAGTCAACTTCTTTGTTAGGACTTACAGCGAAAGAAAAGAGCTGATGAGAGTTGCTGTAACCGATCAGAGTCACAGCGTGTTCTTCTTCGATGTTAAGTTCCCTACTGATTATCCATACCAAGCGCCGAGTCTCTTCTACCATCCTTATGGCCTTCCTTTGAGTAACTTTGAATCCCAAAAGTTATTAAAACCCAAACTTCATTACAAGATATTAGATGTGTTTCTCCACATTGAAGAGATTGTGACGATGAACACAAACAAGTCGTGTGATCAGATGCTGGATATGCTGAAGCGTCCTCTCAATGGGTTTGAGGATTTTGTGAAAGGACACTTCAGGAAGAAGGGTGCTTTTATTCTGAGGGACATGATGGAAGAGATGGATTTGACAAAGGAGAGGGATAGAAACAGTTTCTTCAAAACGTATGTTGCCTTTGAAGACAATAAAACTTACTGTGAGCATCTTCTCAACAGTGAGCTCAAAGAAGAGCTTGAGAGATACAAGGAGAAAGAGTGTTCACTAAGAGATCATTACTACTCTTCTTCATCTTCTTACTTTCCAACCATTATTAGCAGGTTTGATGACATTCAAAAGACACCAAGATACAGAAACTTCTTGAACAAGATCTTTCTCTTGTAGTTTATCTTTCATGCGTTTTCTTGTGTTTTTTCTTTGAACTTTTTAATAATATATGAGTTTCTTTTATGAGTGAGTCTCTTTGCCTTCCAAGAGCTCCAAGCTGGCTCCATCACCAGTGGAGATGTGACTCATGATACCTGCAGCAACTCCTACTTTCTCCTATTATATTCGCAACTGCCTGCAACAATTCATAACCCCCCAACTTTAACTTAACCAACATGTTCATCTACCATATGTTTTTTACTCTACTAGTAATGTTTTTCTTACCTCTGTTCCTGCAGCTCCATTCCAAATGACTGTTTGTTTTGTGTCCAAAGCTTCGTTGAATGTCTTTTATGGAGTCTAGACCAATGTCTATGTCTAATCCCATCCTCCCGTCCTCAGTGCCTGATGCAGACACAACCTACAAACATCCACATTACATTCTTCACTTAGAAACAAAACTCTACCAAAACACCACACTTAGCAGAGATAATTCTTAGTTGAATTTCGCTTATAAATTCTTTAATAAATCGTAATGTAATCCATAACAGATTACATTTTAAAAAAAAATTATTGGGTTGTTATCCATGTCAAAAGAATCTAAGTTATCCTTTAACTGTAAGGGTTCAAAATATTTCCTAATCCTTTATCTTACTGGTTTTAATATTTGCCATATGCTAGGGCTTAGGGTTGTTATTTAATTTGCTTACGACGATGAACATAACTCACAAGAGAAGAAAAAAATCATGAGCAGTGGTAGTAGTAGTCCTGGTGAAAGTTTATACATAGTCAAGACGAAAGGTGTTGATGTAATCAACAGCAACTATGATGATGATCTGCACGAGTATTACCTGCACAACGCTCTAGGTCAAATTCTATTGGTCTAAATAGGAGACGTGCTGAGAAAGTTAGAACAGCTTCTAGTAGAGAAAAGAAAGAAGATGAATCAGAATGTAAACCGGAACCAGAAGAAGAGAAAGTTGGCGACATCGTTCGGTTCGGACGAAACAGCTACTTTGTAGTTGACATCTCCAAAAAGATCAAAATCATTGAGTTGGGAGATAGAGTGGATTTAAACTTCAAGAGATTCAAGAAGTTCGAAGCTGTTGATGGATGTTGTCCATGGGATCATCACTTTATCAACTACAGGTGTTGTTACTCCTCTTGTAGCTGCATCTAAGCGGGCAGTAACGTTGAGAGGGAGTGGGGAAGGCTGCAGAGGGAGTTAGAGAAGAAGAGAGATGGTTCCAATGGAGGAGTCAGCTTCTTTGTTAGAACTTACAACGAAAGAAAAGAGCTGATGAGGGTTGCTGTAACCGATCAGAGTAACAGGTTGTTCTTCTTCGACGTTCAGTTCCCTATTGAGCATCCATACCAAGCGCCGAGAGTCTTCTACCATCCTTGTGGCCTTCCTTTGAGTAGCTTTGATGGTCAAAAGTTATTAAAAGCCAAACTTCATTACAACATATTAGATGTGTTTCTCCACATTGAAAAGATTGTGATGATGAACTCCAACAAGTCATGTCATCGGATTGAGATGCTGGATATGTGGCATATGCTGAAGCGTCCTCTCATGGGGTTTGAGGATTTTGTGAAAGGACACTTCAGGAGGAAGGGTGCTTTTATTCTGAGGAACGTGATGGAAGAGATGGATTTGGGAGAAGAGAGGGATAGAATCAGGTTCTTCAAAATGTATGTTGCTTTTGAAGACAATAAATGTGACTGTGAGCATCATCTCAACAGCGAGCTTAAAGAAGAGGTTGAGAGATACAAAGTTAAAAAGGATTCACTAAGCGATCACTACAACTCTTCTTCATCTTCCTATTTCCCAACCACTACTAACAGATACAAAAACCTCTTGAAAAAGATCTTTCGCTTGTAGTTTCTCTTCTAGTGTTTTCATACGTTTTCTTTTGGGTTTTTTCATTGATTTTTTTAAATAATATGTGAGTGAGTCTCTTGGTGAATATAAAGTCAGAAGTATTGAAAATACATAGATTTATAGCAAAAGAGACACAATGGTTATACATAGTTTGCCTCATCAAAATGTGTTGAGTTTCTCATCAAGCTTCGTCAAGAGCGATCACACCGGGAAGTACTTTGCCTTCCAAGAGCTCTAAGCTGGCTCCACCACCGGTGGAGATGTGACTCATGACACCTGCAACTCCTACTTTCTCCACTGCAGCCACCGAGTCTCCTCCTCCTATTATAGTCGTCACTCCTTTTCCACTTAGCTCTGCTAGTTTATTCGCAACTGCCTGCAACAAACCATAATCCCCAACTTAACTTAACTTAACCAAAATGTTCATCTACCATATGCTTTTAATCGTTTTCTTACCTCTGTTCCTGCAGCAAACTTCTCCATCTCGAAAACTCCCATAGGTCCATTCCATATGACTGTCTGTGTTGTGTCCAGAGCTTCGTTGAATATTTTAATCGAGTCTGGACCGATGTCTAATCCCATCCATCCGTCCTCAATGCCTGATGCAGACACAACCTACAAAACATCCACATTACATACTTCACTTAGAAACAAAGCTCTACCAATTTGTTTACAACTCTGATTCTATCATCTCTAGTTTAGGATCATCTGTGCAAATGCTTGAACGAGAGCACTACTTAAACATCCACTTCTCACATCACATCTATAGATAGCAAATGGTTCACATAAAACACCAACCTCAGCAGAGACAAATTCTTATAATCCATTCAGTTTAAAGCAATGGAGAGATGGGAGAGAGGCAGACCTTGCTGTTGGCATCAGGAGCGAACTTGTCAGCAACCACAACATCGGTTGGCAACAAAAGAGAGACGCCTTTGGCCTTAGCCTTGGCAAGGAGAGATGTAGCCAGTTCGAGTTTGTCTTCTTCAACAAGTGACGAGCCAACAGAGAGTCCTTGCGCCTTGTAGAATGTAAAGATCATCCCACCACCAAGAAGAAGTATATCACACTTCTCAAGAAGCGATTCAATAACTCCAATCTTAGACGAGACCTTGGAACCACCCACTATGGCTGCAAATGGTCTCTTTGGGCTTGAAACAGCTCCCACAAGGTAATCAAGCTCCTGTAAAAATGTACAGAGAGTTAAGGGTATGGTACCAACACCACAATGTAGCAGAATCTCTATCAAGACATAACCTTTTGCAGAAGGAAACCAGCAACTGAGGGTTTCAAGAACTTAGTGACTCCCTCAGTGGAAGCATGAGCTCTGTGAGCAGTTCCGAAAGCATCATTGACATAGAGATCAGCTAGTGAAGCAAGCTTCTTAGCGAACTCTGGATCGTTCTTCTCTTCTTCCTTGTAGAACCTAACGTTCTCAAGAAGCAAAACTCCACCATCAGGAAGAGAACCCACCAAGCTTTCAACTTCGGGACCAATACAGTCGTCAGCTTTCTTGACCTGCAAAAACAAATTCAAACCCTCAAAAGAGCTTTTCAAGAGATTGATTGACTTTCCACAAAAGATGATGACTTTACCTCAATACCAAGAAGCTCAGACAGTCTAGGGACAAGAGGAGCCAAACTGAACTTCGGTGTCACTCCCTTTGGCCTTCCCTGTAAAAAAGATTGAATACAAATTCGGAAACTCATGAAAGGCTCTAGCTTTACATTCTACAAGGCGCAAAGTCATTAGCTTTAGTTCAGGCAATGGAGGAGTTTCAAATGTACCAGATGAGTGGAGAGGATGACTTTAGCGCCATTATCAATCAAGTACTTGATCGTCGGAATGGCGGCACGGATCCTAGTATCGTCAGTGATTGTCTGATTGTCATCAAGAGGTACATTGAGATCAGCTCTCACGAAAACCTTCTTCCCTTTCAAATCAGCAGAGGTCAAGTCTCCGACGCTCTTCTTCGCCATGGAGACGACTCCTCTGGTGCCTTTGCCGCGGAAAGACTGAACCTTTGAGGCGACATGGACGGTGAAACGGGAGTCGGGGACGGCGGAGAAGCCGAGAGGACGACGCGTGGAGATGGATTTGGAGGCGATGGGTAGAAGGGTGGCGCGTGCTCGAGTTGCGGCGGATGAAGCGACGGCTCCGGTTGACTTGAGGAGTGAAAGGGATGGACTTGCGGCGGCGGATGACATGTTGAGTTTGAGAAGAGAGGATCACGAGAGAGAGAGTGTGACTCACAATCTTCTGTAGGAGATTAGAATATTATATAGTATGTTTTTTTTCTTATCGTTGATGAGAGGTTCAGACAAGACTTGTGAGCTTTAAGAATCCATCACAACCATTCTAAATTGTACAATAGTATTTTTCTTATTACCAAAGAATATGCTTCATCCACAGAATCTTAATACCATATTTGTTTGTCTACAATGAAATACAATCAATAACCAGACAAGGCAGTATCAAATGTGACTTTTATTTGAGATGGGAAACACAAATGCTTTTCAAGTTTACTGGTCTCATATCATACAGTACTGTGTCTTCAACAAACAGGAATTTTAATACCATTTCTTGCATGTCATAATACATGAACACAACAACACAATAGTTTAGAGTTTACTGGTCGGCTTGGCCCTCGACCTCTTCTCCACAACACGAGAGAGTTCCTTGACAGCTTCTTTGGGCAGATGTCGAGGTCTGCTAAGCCACTGTCCATTATCTACCACCATTGTCAGTCCATTCACATACTTCCCTGTTAACCAAATGTTTCATCATTTAGTCATTTATGTATAAAATGGTTCAAAGTAAAATTACTATGGTTTAAACTTTGCATACCGGAATCACAGCTGAGGTAGAGTGCAGCCATGGCGATATCCCACTTCTCACCGAGTTTATAGAGAGGTATATAATCTCCGGCTTTGTTCTCAATCTCATCAGGTCCGAGTTTACTCATTCCAGGTGTATCTCCAATGGGGCCTGGCGCGATCCCGTTCACTCTGATCTCGTAGTCAGTTCCCCACTCCAATGCCAAGTTCCTCGTCGCAGCATCAACTGCAGCCTAGTTCAAAGTTTCAAAAACACCATTTGGTACAGTTGATTGTTAATTACTTTCCATTGCTACTTAGTTCATAAACTCCTAAGACTTGATGCTGAAAAAACCCATTTACCTTCGCTGCAGAGACATGGATTTGGTACCAAGAGGCAGTGTAGTGCAGAGTAGCACTAATGTTGAGAATCGAACCGCCGCCGCTTGATGGGTCTCTACCAGGCCCTCCTTTCTTAAGATACTTGAGTGCTTCACGGCACATGTTGAATGTTCCTACAGCATCAATGTCCAAAACTACAACAACAAAAAGATGCTTCCTTTAGCCATAGACAAGACTCAAAGTGAAACAACTAAACAAAGATAGTGTATGATGACCCACCTGTTCGGAAGCCATTGGTGGACAAATCCTCAGCTGCAGCGAGGAAGTTTCCAGCGGCGGCGTTGACGAGGATATCAACCTTACCGAAATGGTTAAAAGTTGATTCGACGACTCTTCTCGCATCCTCTGGCTTACGAACATCACCTTCAAACCCAACAGCCTGGATTCGAGAGACAGAGAGAGAGTGATAAATAAACTCAACACGCACTCGAAAAAGAAACAAACTTTATTATTATCTTAAACATCGAGAAGAAGTTACCGGGATCCCGAGAGATCGGAGATCAGAGACGGCGGCGTCGAGGACTTGTTTGCGGCGACCCATGATGGCGATGGAAGCTCCATGTTTGCCGAACTGAGAGGAGATCTCGAAGCCGATACCGGATCCGCCGCCGGTGATGAGAGCTACCTTGCCTTTGAGTACATCAGGCTTGAACGGAGAGTCCATGATCACGATTCACGATTCAGGAGTCACGACACGCAGTAGCTAAGAAGAGGAAGAAGAAGAAGAGTACAAAATGATAAGGCTTTTCCACTCGTCTTTCGTTTCCCTTCTACTTACTTCCATCACCTGTCACAGTCATGGGCACATCCTTATTAGAATATACAAGAAGTCAAGAACTGACCCGTACCGAATCAATAACCGAAAAATTAAAAATCGAACCGGAATTGAACAAAAAACCAAATAATATCCAATTTATAAATATATATATATATTACATACCCACAAGTTTCAATTACATTTAGCATCTAAGTAACCAATACCCTAAAAGTACTATTTGTAAACCGAATTACCCAAATTATATATTTATCCAAAATATTCAAAAATACCTAAATTATCCTATATGTAATTTGAAAATCTTAATTATTTAATGTTTTATTCATGTTATTCAGTATTACTTAAAAACTTAGAGTCAAATTGAATTCACAACTATTCAGATAATTAACTACATAAATAAAATTAAAAATATAAAACAGGCAAAACTGAAATCAAATTTAATTTTGTAAAGAACTAAAACCAAAAACTGATATACCGGACTGAAACCAAACTTCGAGGCCTAGCCGGTCATGTTTGGTTTAGCAGCTACTCATATTTAGAAAATTTAGGAAAAAAATATAAGCTTTCCAGTAATAACGATTTTATACTGTTTTTTAGCAACAACGATTTTCCACTAATAACAGCAATTTTACCAGAAAAAAAAACAACAGCAATTTTTACAGCCAGAGTATATACTGTAGGGTAGTTGACAAAAAAGTATAATATAGTGTATATCGTATATAATCATCTAAATTCGCTAAGTATTGTTGACAAAAAAAAAATTCGCTAAGTATTATCATCACGTTCACATCATATGGTAAAAAAATCATAAATATTTTTACAAGGAACTAATAAAAATAATAATTTCAAGGAAAAAGAGGGTTACGAGACCCAACAACCCTTCTTCATCCATCTGCGCCGCGCGTTATCTCTTCTCCTCTCCCATTTTTAGACCTTTTCGTAAAAAAAAAAATCTTCTATTTTCTTTTCCGTTGTCGATCTCAAATCACATCACCGTAATGAAGTGAAGAGATTTGTTAGAGAAAAAAAACAAATCGCTCCCCTTCCTATCCGAGAAACTCTCTTTTAACCTAGATTAGTCGGTAATACTAGCTGTAAAATTCCAAGATTCTTGAACCCTTCTTTTTTTTACTGTGATGATTCTAGTGACGCCACCTATTAGTAACGGATTCGTCGCGTGGAGTTTATCGCCGCTGATGTAGAAACCCTAATTTCGTCGAAGTTCGCTCACTAGTCGTCTTCTTTGGTGGCTTCTTGGTTTAAGGAGGCGCTAGTAAATGGCGTCGAGAGGTGGGAAATCGATTCCCGATTCAGCAATGTCGTCCAAAGGATCCAAATCGAGAGCCGATAGCGACTCCAAACCTAAGCGACACAAGGTTAGCTAGCTCCTCATCCTTATTCTCATCTGCTAGATTCGACTGTTGAGCTTATCACGATCTACAAGGAACGCATTTGCTATTTGTTTGCAGACGCTGGAAGCTCCTAAAGAACCGCGTCGACCTAAAACTCACTGGGACCATGTTATAGAGGAGATGATTTGGCTCTCAAAAGTAAAGTTTTGATATCATTCTTCAAGAATTGGTTCGCATGCATGTTCGTTTCTTTGCTAAATTGGTGACCTTTTGAATAGGATTTTGAGTCGGAGAGGAAATGGAAGCTGACGCAGGCGAAGAAAGTTGCTTTGAGGGCTAGCAAAGGCATGGTTGATCAGGCTTCTAGGGAGGAAAGAAAGCTAAAGGTCCTCTTTTTCTTTTCCCTCTGTTTACTCTACTTAACACACTGCAGCATTAGTTTTTTTTTAAAGTGAGGGTTTTGCTTCTTACAGGAAGAAGAACAGCGACTAAGGAAAGTGGCTCTTAATATCTCTAAAGACGTTAAGAAGTTTTGGATCAAAGTTGAGAAGCTGGTAATTCTTTCGTTTTGTTCCTGCTCTTAATATCTCCCTGCTCTTGAAACTTACGGTTTGGCATGAGTTTTTAGCATCTGAACTTGTTCTTCTGTGTGGACTACGAATTCTATAGGTGATGTACAAACATCAGCTAGTACGCAATGAGAAAAAGAAGAAGGCTATGGACAAGCAACTTGAGTTTCTGTTAGGCCAGACCGAGAGGTTGCTATGGAACTTTTCTTTCATTGTTTTTTTTTTGTAATTGTGGTACATATGGAATGAAGACTGAGTTTAGTCTGTTGGTTTATGTTAGGTACTCAACTATGTTGGCAGAAAATTTAGTGGAGCCTTATAAACATGGCCAGAACGAATCTCCAAAACCTATGCTGGCTATCGAATCAAAAAGTGATGAGGAAATGACAGAAGAGACACCTTTGGAGTTGAATGCTTGTGAGCACCACATTACTCATCTCCGCATTTGTTTCCTGTAAGCAAATGGAGCTGTATCCTAACAAATCTCCTGACATTGTAGCTGCAGGTCTTGAATCAGGAACTCTTGATGTCGATGAGGATTATGATCTCAATTCCGAGGATGCGTCCGTGAGTTTCAGTTTATAAATTTTTTAAACCTATAGTTTACCACTTATTGGCAGTTAATGTGTTGTCACAGTTTGAATCGACCTGCACCTTATAGAAAAGATGGATAATAATTTGTTTTTTGCTCTATTTGTAAGAGATATGACACACGTTAACAAATGAAATCGTTTTGTTTTGTCATGGCACCACCCTGTTGAGCATTAAATGATTACGGTTTATTTATTAGTTCTGTATCCCTGATCATTTGAAGAGTAATATGTTCTGTATCTAATTTCAAACTCATAATTACACTTAGGAAGATGATGAAGATACTATTGAGGAGGATGAAAAGCACTTCACCAAACAGGAAAGGCAGGAAGAGTTGGAAGCTTTGCAAAATGAAGTGGATCTACCAGTTGAGGAGCTACTCAGACGTTATACTGCTGGTAGAGGTTGGCATAACTGTACCCTCGCTATTCGTTGGTTTTTCCCCCCGCATGTTGTCATATTTTACTATGGTTACACAAATCTGTATTCTCAATGAGTTTCAACTGTTTGAATTGCATCCTCAGTCAGCGGAGAAACCAGCCCAGAAAAGGATGAAAATGAATTGGCATCGGCTGGTGAAGATCATACAGAGGGTGAGCGGTATTAAGTTCTTATAATTTATTTGACGCAATGAAACTGCTCTTTGACTTCCTTCCCATTTGACATGTGCAGATGACAAAAACAATCTTACAGCTTCTGAAGAAACTGAAGGAAGCCCAAGTGTTCGTCGTTCTGTAAGTTGTATGTCTTTTTAAAATCCCATTATCTGATTTGCAATCAAAATTCTGGCTCAAATGTAATATTTATCCTTTATTTGTAGAATGATAGCTTTGATCATTTAGCAGTATCCGAGACCCATTCACGTGACCAGAAGCCAGACCCAAAAACTGCCTCTGTGAAGTCTGGAAAGGAAGATCAGACCTATGATTTCAACGATGAACAGGTAACTGGAATCTAATTTCTTTGTATGTCCTTTGTCAGAAGACCTTACCATGTTTTTCTCATGAGTCTCTGATTCTGACTGCAAAAATGCTGAGCTTTCTGTTTCTCTGTTGTATGCCAATATGTGCAGGAGGATGTTGACTTTGTTGCTGCCACTGGTGAGGAAAAGGTCAGTCTTCTAACTTGATTTTCTTAGCCTTGGCCCTTGGGCTCTTCTCGAAGGTTTTTTTCGAACGAACATATGTGTTCAAAACTTCAATTTGTATATTCTATTTCGGTGCAGGATGATGAGACGACACTGTCCGTTGAAGAGGAACTGGCAAAAGCAGATAGTGTGGACCCTATGGACGAGGTAACAAGCATATATTGATTATTCTGTTTTCTTGTAATACGAAAACGTTGTTAGCTGGAGAGTTTATAGACTGAAACTTGTCCTTATACTACAGATTGCTCTGCTACAGAAGGAGAGTGAAATGACTATTGAAGAATTGCTTGCAAGGTATAAGGAGGTATGCTTTTATGTCTCCTGTGTGCTTCTGTTCAGCTGCTTTTGTTCGTTCTTTTCTGTAGCTAAATGTTCCTCTTATAGGATTTCGGTGGCAAGGATTTATCTGAAGATGACTCTGGATATTCATGTGCTCCATCTGAAGACTTTGCAGTAGAGTCTCACAATATCAGTCAGCAAGCTGATTCCGATGAAGAAAATGTTAAATCAGCCGAATGTAAGCCAGCTTTACAGCCTTGCTCAGAAAAGGATGAGGGCACATCCAATGAAATAAAAGAAGATAATGGTAAAGATGGTAGTGACAAAATTGCTGATGCAGCAGCAGCAGCAAGATCTGCACAGCCAACTGGATTTACATACTCTACAACAAAAGTTAGAACGAAGTTGCCCTTTCTTCTCAAGCATTCTTTGCGTGAGTACCAACACATTGGCTTAGACTGGCTTGTCACGATGTATGAGAAAAGACTGAATGGGATTTTAGCGGATGAAATGGGTCTTGGAAAGACGATCATGACCATCGCTCTTCTCGCACATCTTGCTTGTGATAAGGGGATATGGGGTCCCCATCTGATCGTGGTTCCAACAAGTGTGATGCTTAATTGGGAAACTGAATTTCTTAAATGGTGTCCTGCATTTAAGATTCTCACCTATTTTGGGAGTGCTAAGGAGCGGAAACTCAAGAGACAAGGATGGATGAAACTGAACTCCTTTCATGTATGCATAACAACCTATAGGCTAGTTATCCAGGACAGTAAAATGTTCAAGCGCAAGAAGTGGAAGTACTTGATTCTTGACGAAGCCCATTTAATTAAGAACTGGAAGTCTCAGAGATGGCAAACTCTGTTAAACTTCAATTCTAAACGCAGAATTTTGTTGACTGGTACACCGCTGCAGAATGATCTTATGGAACTGTGGTCACTGATGCATTTTCTGATGCCACATGTCTTTCAGTCTCACCAGGAATTCAAAGATTGGTTCTGTAACCCGATAGCAGGGATGGTGGAGGGCCAAGATAAAATCAACAGAGAAGTTATTGATCGCTTACATAATGTCCTGCGTCCTTTCCTTCTACGTCGCCTGAAAAGAGATGTAGAGAAACAACTTCCTCAGAAACATGAGCATGTCATCTTCTGCAGATTGTCTAAGAGGCAGCGCAACTTGTATGAGGACTTCATAGCAAGCACAGAAACACAGGCTACGCTTAACAGCGGAAGCTTTTTTGGGATGATAAGCATCATAATGCAATTGCGGAAAGTTTGTAATCATCCTGATCTCTTTGAGGGTCGGCCGATTGTAAGTTCTTTTGATATGCCGGGCATTGATGTGCAGTTGAGTTCGAGAATCTGCTCTCTGCTTTTGAAAAGTCCATTTTCCAGAGTCGATCTTGAGGCTCTGGGATTCTTATTCACCCATCATGATTTCTCTATGACTTCTTGGGAAGGGGATGAGATCAAAGCTATTTCAACGCCCTCAGATTTGATCAAGCAACGTGTGGACTTGAAGGATAATCCAGAAGAAATTCCTCTGAGTTTAGTAAACCGCAAAAATCTGCAAGGGACAAATATTTTTGAAGAAATTCGGAAGGCCGTCTTTGAGGAAAGGGTTAAAGAATCGAAGGATCGGGCAGCTGCCATTGCATGGTGGAATTCTTTGAGATGTCAGAGAAAGCCTACTTACTCTACATCTTTAAGAAGTCTTTTAACTATTAGGGGTCCTCTTGATGATATACACCACCTTAAAGCTAAGCGTCCATCTTACATGTATTCCTCAATGCTCGCCGACATAGTTCTTTCACCGATCGAGCGTTTTCAGAAGGTAATTGATCTAGTCGAAGCTTTCACGTTTGCGATTCCAGCTGCACGAGTGCCTTCACCTGCTTGCTGGTGCAGCAAAAGTGACTCTCCAATTTTTCTTAGTCCGTCGTACAAGGAGAAAGTTACAGATCTGTTGTCACCTCTTCTGTCTCCGATTAGACCCGCGATTGTAAGGAGACAAGTATATTTTCCGGATAGGCGGCTGATACAGTTTGACTGTGGTAAGCTGCAGGAGCTTGCTATGTTACTCAGAAAATTAAAGTTTGGGGGTCACAGAGCGTTGATATTCACGCAAATGACAAAGATGCTTGACATCTTGGAGGCTTTCATTAATTTATACGGTTATACCTACATGCGTCTTGACGGTTCTACTCCCCCAGAAGAGAGGCAGACATTAATGCAGCGGTTTAATACAAATCCCAAGATTTTTCTTTTCATCTTGTCAACCCGAAGTGGGGGTGTTGGCATAAACCTTGTTGGTGCAGACACAGTTATCTTCTATGACAGTGACTGGAATCCCGCAATGGATCAACAAGCTCAAGATCGCTGCCACAGGATTGGTCAGACACGGGAAGTGCATATATATCGGCTGATAAGTGAGAGCACCATTGAAGAGAATATCTTGAAGAAAGCCAACCAGAAGCGTGCGCTTGATAACCTAGTGATTCAGAATGGTGAATATAACACCGAGTTCTTCAAGAAGCTCGACCCAATGGAATTGTTCTCTGGGCATAAGACTCTGGCCAGGAAGGAGGAAGAGGAAAAGAGCAAGAATAGTGAGGCGGAGCTCCCTCTGTCAAATGCAGATGTCGAGGCTGCTTTAAAACATGCAGAAGATGAAGCAGATTATATGGCTCTCAAAAGAGTAGAAGAAGAAGAAGCTGTGGAGAATCAAGAGTTTACAGAAGAACCTGTAGAGAGACCAGACGACGATGAGCTAGTTAATGAGGATGATATAAAGCCTGATGAGCCTGCTGATCAAGGTGTAGCTACAACAGAGTCGACTAAAGAAGAAATTCTATTGTTACCTACTGATAACAGGGATGAGAGAGTTGACATGATTACTTTAAGCCAAGAAGATGACAATGATGTACCAGACGATGTCAAACAAATGGCTGCTGCAGCCGCCGCTTCTGGACAAGCTATCTCATCTTTTGAGAACCAGCTGCGTCCAATTGATAGATATGCGATTAGATTTTTAGAGGTTTGGGACCCCGTCATTGTTGAGGCTGCTATTGAAAATGAAGCGGGATTCGAAGAGAAAGAATGGGAACTTGACAACATTGAGAAGTACAAGGAGGAAATGGAAGCTGAAATTGATGATGGTGAAGAGCCTCTTGTTTATGAGAGTAAGTATATTTATTTTTGCTTATTCTATACAACATTTAACTATTATTTATAGTATCTCTGTATAATGTTAATTCATAGGCTGTTTTTTATCTCACATGTGATGTTAATGCTATTTTCAGAATGGGATGCTGATTTTGCAACCGAGGCATACAGACAGCAAGTTGAAGTTTTAGCTCAGCACCAGGTAAGATTAACTAATGCATCTGCAACGGCCTTCTGCATTTCAGCTTGGTCACGTTTCTACTTATTATTGTAGTTGATGGAAGATCTAGAAAATGAAGCTAGAGAAAAGGAAGCTGCAGAGGAGGCTGAAAGGCGTTTGGCACTGTAAGACACTTTTGAGCCAACACAGTTTATTGTCAATATGATAATCTAGGACAATATTGTTCGCATTACATGTCAGCAATGATAGACAACCACTTAGTTCGTGTTATTGGTTGAAACCATATTTTTTCTCAGGAACGAAGGTGTACCTGTACTTAAACCTAAGAAGAAGAAAAAGGTGAAGAAAGCCAAATATAAATCCCTGAAAAAAGGATCACTGGGGTCCGAATCAAAACAAGTGAAGCCAGTGGTGAAAGTTGAAGCTTCGACTGATGATGAGGATGAAGAATGCGGATATGTGAGTAGCAGTGATTCAGACATTGTCTCACCGCGTTTGCAGAAACGTATAAAGGGCAAGAAAAGAGAACTAGTCTTCGACACTGATGAAGAGAAGAACTCAAAGAAGAAAGCAAAGAAGCATAAGAAGTCTCTTTCACATTCAGATATCAAATGCAAGCAACAAAGTGCTCCGCATGATGAATTGGGTCCATCAAAGCCGTCTGACAGTATGGCTGTTGATAATGAATTGAAACCGGTAAACAGGGGTAAAACTCTAGGGAAAAAATTCATCACACCTATGCCAATAAAGCGTGTTCTTATGATCAAGCCAGAGAAATTGAAGAAAGGAAATCTTTGGTCTAGAGACTGTGTTCCCTCGCCTGATTCTTGGTTGCCTCAGGAAGATGCTATATTGTGTGCTATGGTTCATGAATATGGGTCTAACTGGAGTTTGGTTAGCGAGACCCTTTATGGAATGACTGCTGGTGGGGCATACAGAGGAAGGCATCGCCATCCAGCATTTTGTTGTGAGAGATATAGGGAGCTTATGCAGCGACATATTTTGTCTACTTCCGACACCGTAGCGAACGAAAAGAACCTTAACGCGGGTTCTGGGAAGGCTCTCCTTAAAGTCACTGAGGTATTGACTATGCCATAAGCGTTAGAAAATGATATTAGACAGTAGCTACTCATTAGTGTGCATCAAAGTATTGTTAATCTGCCCAGGATGCTTTTCACTAATATTCTAATTTCGCTGCAGGAAAATATGCGGGCACTCCTAAATGTTGCAGCTGAGCAGCCAGATACGGAGATGCTCCTTCAAAAGCACTTTACTTGCTTGCTGTCTTCAATTTGGAGGACGTCAACACGTTCTACAAACAATCAGACACTCTCCTTAAGTAGTCCCATATTCAACAGACAGGTCATGGGTTCTGCGAATCACGCTCAAGAGTTAGCTAGAAAACCTTTTCAGGGGATGAAGATCACCAGCTTAAGTAGCAAGTTGGTAGAATGCGCTCTCCAGGACTCGAGCACGAGCCAGCCACTCGATACTGCTACTCGTTCTAGATTACAGGAGGATCAACCTGTCCATAAAGTGGGATTAGACCTAACCTTGGAGTTCCCACGTGGCAATGATGATTTTCCACCCATCATAAAGCTAACTATTGATGGATCAGATTCATTCAATAATGTGAATGACCCTCCAGGTGGAGATAAGCTCAAAGCATCTCGGATTGCTGCAGAGGACCGTTACAGGTTTGAAACTAAATTTGATTTTTCCGCGCTGATATATCCACGCTAAAAGCGTTGTCTTGTTTGTAGGAATGCTGCAAATGCGTGTGTTGAAGATTCATTTGGGTGGGCTTCAAACACGTTCCCCGCCTATGATCCAAAGTCGAGAAGTGGAGTGAAAGCACCGTCCTTGGGGAAGCACAAGCTATCCGCCTCAGACACACCCAAGTCCTCAAAAAGCAAACAGCGAAAACTCTCTGCAGCAGAACAGTCGGAAGTGGCATGGGTAAGGCCAAATGACCCTAACCTCAAGTTTGATTTTACACCTGCGGATAGGGAAGAGGAGGAAGAGGAGAAGGAGGTTTCAGAAGAGATAGAGATGATAGGTTGTTCTCATTGGTATGATCCTTTGTTAACCTCAGGCCTTGATGATTGCTCATTAGAGTCTGAACCGTCAGGAATAGAGTAGTAAAGGCTTTTGTAAAAGTAAAAACTGCATGCAGACAAAAATGCTGATGATTGTGGATGACCCAGCTTTGTAGGTTCTTTTTTTTCCAGAGATCTTGAAATATTGAATCTCAAATATTATTCGACTTGTTTACAATCTAACTGTGCTTTTTGGAAAAGATGTATACACTAAGATTTGAACATGGTATCAAGTCTACTCTAGATGTATCTTAGAAGAAGAAGAAAACAAGGTCGTATGGATTCACCGTGTTCTAGAAAGTTTGGTTATCCAGATAGTTAGCCATTCATTGTAATCATCTAACTCTTGTTCAACCATTCGGTTACACTGGTGAGGAGGAAGAATAGGACACTGAAGTGGTTTGATTGGTAACGTTTGATGATGATGATGAATTGCTCTTCATCAATCGTTTCTTGAGATGAGTCCACACATTCTTGATCTCGTTGTCCGTTCTTCCAGACAAGTGTGATGCAATCTTTTGACCACCTGATCAATCATTGCACTAGTTATACTTCTTGCTTGTATATACTTTAGAATGGAAGATGATTAAGATTAGGGAGACATGGATTTATTTGTTTCCAAGAGCTTGGTGAGTGTGGATAATTGTATCTTCCTCCTCTTTGGTGAAGTTGCGTCGTTTGAGACTTGGTCTCGGATAGTTTATCCATCTTAAGCGGCAACTCTTTCCGCATCTTTCAATCCTATTTGGTTTTTAAGTTAAAACATAAATGAGCTCGACAGTTGTTCTGTTAAACAAATTGTTAAAACGCTCCTCAGTGACGGAAGCCCATCTCAAAGTTTATGATATTTCATTTGTTTCATAGTATATAAGGTTTTAAAGACTTGTTTTAAGATATAAGATCTTTGAAAATTAAATTACATTACAAAATAGAAAGAGTATCATTTTATGTAATCTTCACCATACTCGCTTCTAAATTCTAATCAGGTATATGGTCGCTTCCTCAGAGGCAACATAATCCCATTCTTCTTTTTTTAACATAATCCCCCATTCATACATGAAATGAGCTGCCCAAGCTTCGCATGGCCCTTGCATTTTATGAATCTTTTCTTTTTATTTTAAAATTAAATATATACTAACATATCGACCTCATTTTTAGTGGCATTATCAAATGAATGATATTTTTTTATTATAAGTTATTTGTCATTTCAGTTGCGTAGTTGTGCTACCGTTGAAAGATGCTTTTGATGAATAGTCAAGAAGAAAAAAAATCGGTTTCACACTTGGACATATATCATAACTAATATATATGTTTATTTTTTAAATCATAACTAATATGTTCATTAGAAAAAATTAAGAAGAATAGAAACTTTCAAATAGTGTTTCCATCAAACAAATATATAATCTTGTAAAACTATATATGAAAATAAAGATATGTACCTATATGGAAGTAGAACGGTATGTGGGTCGATGGTTTTGACTATATTAATTGAATATCTACGTACGTGTTAAATCTAACATCACTATGTACGTCGAAGTAAATGTTTATACACCGACGGATCGACTTTTTATAAATTCTGGTTACCTTGACTAGTTGGATCAGCCGAGTTTTGTGTATTTATAAAACGTATTAATTGGCAATAAATAGAACAAAACAAAAGAAACATACAATTAATGATTGGCTGTGGATGGCTGCTTTATATAGCGTGCATGTGATGCAACATGGGAAATCATATAAATGGACGAAATTTCAAACTCTATTATTACCCTTCCTCAGATTGGTCACGCAACCAATAATTAGTAGTTTTAATGATACTATGAAAGACTATACTGATACATATTAATATTATCATTGAGAATTCATAGATGCGGGACAGTTAAACTTCCACATGTAGTTCACTCAAGTCTTGCAAAAGCGTATATACACATGTGCTGGGTCTTTTAGATGTATGTATGGTTGATTAACATACAACGAAGGTTACCTGAAAAGGTCATAAGAATGATGTGTGTATACACGCGAATGATATGCTTCAAATGCAAACAAAGTGAGATGACATATTTACATTAATAACATATTATAATATTTGCTTTTGTAGCGAGCTCATTGGTTTAGCATGTCTGGCTAAAGTTAAGTGATGGCTCGAAAAAATCTCCAATGCGATTTAATCATTCAGCTCTTTCACGATTTTTAAGGGATTCTTTAGTTTTATATAATAACAAGTTGGTGTTTTATATGGTTTTTGTGGCCTAGGCATATATATATTGGACTAGACATCAAGTTTAAGATTTTAATGTGTTTGGATCTGAGAGTATGGAACTACATATGCAATTCACATGATTTTGTATTAACTTTCTCGGGAATTCGTTTATATTTTTCAGTAGTTACTATTTATACTATGCGTTTTGATACTCTACCGCACTTACAAAAACGGAAATATATAAAGAAGACGATAACTAAAAGTAAGAGTAACAGAAAACTACTTATTAACATCAAATCCTTCTCTCGTGGGTTTTGAGTTAACACCACTGAGGAGAAGTGTCTATTTCACGATGATGCAGAAGCAAGTTAGCTTGAAATATCAAACCCAAGTTATAAGTTGTGTTTTTCAAAAAAAATTCAAATCCTTCTCTCGTTCTTTGGCTCAATAGATAGAAGAACTGAAATAAAAAGCTGGAATGTTATTCATTGGCATCTAAACTGAAGCAAATTTCCATATACATCTCCACAAGAGTTTCAAACCGATACCTAAACCGGTGAAAAAAATTAGGAAATTTGCAACAAACAACATATATAAATTATATATAGCTATGTACATCAACACCAACGAAGTACTATTATTACTCTGTGTCTGAACAAAAACCAACCAGATCCATCCCCCTCTCTACCTACCAAAGATTCCTCTAAAAAGCTTCTTCAGATACACTCCTCGCATACTAGATCTTGGAGGTCACTTGGTAGCGCTTCTCCAAGACGAACCGACTCCATGATGCGCTCAAAGACAAGAACGTGGCATGGGATTTGAAGAACTCCTTTCTGCTCGTATCCATACTCCTGAGCCGACCGCTTCAGCAAACCGATGAAAACCGGATGGTTAAGCACCTCCGCGCTAACCAAGAACCTCTCCATCTCTTCTCCCACATATACCGGTACGTGTCCTTGAGGAACAGATGACGTGTGTTTCTTTAAGCGGCGAGCCATCGAAGACCTGATTGAAAATTCAGACCGGCGGCTCCGTCGTTGCGAATCTGACCGGAGGAGATTGTAATGAGTGGAGTCAGCCACGCGGGAGAGACGGCGTATCAGATGCTTCATCTTCTTGTTGTGAGAGGTAGAGGGAGAAGCTTTTGCAAGAGTGAATGGAACTGTATGAGCTGTAAGAATGAATGAGTAGGTGGTGTTGAAGGGAAAGAGGGGAAGGGTTCATATTTTATATAGAGGCGAGGGGTAGTTATGACACTTTGGCTTCGAAAAAAGTGGGTCCGGAAGGTACTTGCCAGGTACACATACTCGGAAATTTTCGACTTTGACTCTTAAAAGAAAAAAAAAAGAATATAAAATTCTCAATTTAAAACCACAAAATCAAAATAAAATATCTTTGATTTTTAAACATAAAAGGAAAACGACTGGTTTTGATATTCTTGTTTATTTATAGATAAACTGTTTAGATTTTTTCTTTAAACCCATATATACGAGTGGTTTTAAAATAGGGAAATCAAATATTTAAACAAAAACGATATAAGTATTCATTAAATAACAACCTCTTGTATATTCACGCTGAGATTCTTAAAAAAAATTTCTAAGATTTTGTAATTTGTATTAGCGATCCTGCATGATCTTAGACTAGATGTATCAAAATAACATATTAAAACAAATCGGTATTCTTGATTAATTATGCTTTCTGAATAGTTGGTATAGGTCTTTTTCGACCAAATAAAAAGAAGAGATATAGGTCTTTTTAGTATATTTGGCTATTGATAAACGAGGTTCATGAGCAACTCAGGAAAATTTATACATATTCAATTCAATATACATCTTGCTTTAGATACAACCACACTAAAAGCAAATCTTGCTTTAGATGCTTCCATGCAGATACATTTTCACGGATTGTGATCCTAGACTATGTAGTTAACAACATTCCTTCACTTCTCTTATTCAACGGTGCAAGGATACATGGACTCGTTTTTTCATTATCAAATAATAAACATCGCCTTGTTACGCCACCGCCATGCAAGATTGCAATGTATATTCTCGTTGCATAAGAACCGGAACATGAATTTCTTTTTTTTTATGTTGGGGCATCACGTTAAGTTTGAACTTAATTATTTACGTTGAGTACCATGTTAAGTAATAGTCAGTTGGTAATAGTTATAGAAAACCAAAAAAACGAACAATTCAAAGAGACGAAGTACACCATTCTTTCTAGAGTAATAATTAACACTAATTTCATTTTTTTTAGTTGCGTACAAAAAATATATTAAAATCTGGGTAATGATTCATCATGGTCTAACATGGTGGATTTAAACAAATTAAAAAGGCTGAACCCAAGGGTGACAAATAATTCTGAACGGAAAAATAGTGTGATAGACTTCTGAAAAGGCACAAGGGCTTCTAGAACTTGGACCAAGTGATTGAGTATATACCATTTGTGTGGTATTATGAATAGTTTGAAAGTCGTATTTTACAATTATAGGTACGTACATATATACTCACTCTCAACTACTTATAAGACTTCATTATTCATTTTTTTTTCTGATCATATTAAGACCCTCACATAACCATCATTGAAACTAAAACAAAATTCAGCGACTTGTACGTTTCCAATTTCCATTATGTGATAAATTTTCTTCAAGACCCAATAAAAGCTATAGTCTATTAGTTTAACTAATAAAAAACTAACAAATTACATTATCATGGTTAAACATAATACAAACTCAAACTAGCCAGGACAAAACTGTAGAGTTCAGTAGAGAGAGTACGTGCAATATAGTAACGTCTTCAACGAACCAATCTATAGAGAAGTAAGTTATATTTTAGTTTTACAATAGACTAGACGAGTTAATGTTGATATAATAGATAACTTGTAACCCTGTAGAAGAAGCATCCGGCTATGCAATTTACTGATCAACCCTTTAATAATGACAAATCAATTAAACATTATAGACTGAAGCGGTCCAGATTATAGACTGAAGCGACCAAGGACCAGCAAGCAGGTCACCATGTGGGTCACTGTGAACGATCATCAGTCTCGGACGCTGAGCTTCCGCACGTGAACCTTTTACCATCGGAGCTCAAAGTCCCGGTTAATATGCAATATTATTTTGTCAATTATATGTAATGTTGTTTTGTGACACTTTATATATATTCACATATTCTACCATTTAAAAATTAGATTGGCGCGTTGAGTTATCAGTATTATACAGCGTCGTTGTAAAATGTCGTGCGTGGATATCATGGAGGACCATCACCATGTGTCTGTGTGTTAAAGAGAAAAAGAAAGTAAAGTAGGATTGTTGTATAGGATTATTCTCCACTCTGTAAAGATTAGAGCTTTAATGACAAGGATATGATGTGACCTAAGTTTCTCTGCTTATCAAAAGTGTATGTCCCCTTTCTCAACTTGGGGGTTGCAACTTTAGACCCCTTTAGTCTCCTAACTTTATTGAAATTGATACCAAGAAAATAACCATGCCACATGTGGATTAATCAAACTGAGAATCCTTTAGTCTCCTAACTTTATAGAAATTTATACCTACAAAATAAACATGCCACATGTGGATTAATCAAACTAAAGTAGCCTCCTTACTACCTTAAAGTATAACTATTAGAATACTGCCATGCATGTTTGGTATGATTCGTCCAATTTTATAAATTTCAAATTCCCACACATAGTTTAAGTTCTACCACAGTTAGAAACTTATAGCTTGATGATATATAGATTAGATTCTAATAGATAAGTTCGTTTAGCTTGTAAGATATTTATGGAAAAGGAAGCAATAAATCAGAGAAGCAATTAGGTTGGGTGGATACTGTTTCTACCAAACTATATCAAGCTCTTATGAAGCAGTTGAATTTACGACTCATTATCCTTCAATTTCCATGGGACTCTATGTTTCGTAATTTTTTTTATTGAGTTGTTTGAAAAGTTGGAAATGCTCAAACCATATACGCAGTTTCCATATTTTCAGTATATGATCACTGATTATAGTTTAAATTGAGCGAGACTTTTTCAGTCAACTATATAAACTGTTATTCCGGTAATAGAAAAGACAGCTTTGTTCATGCAGTAATTAAGTTACTAAACTATCTGCTGTAATTGTACTTATCCAATAGAAAACTGATCAAAGCTGTTTTATTATTTAAATTATGCAATTATTCGGTTAATTTTCCTGATTGGTAGTTCGTTGTTCAATGATTTTGGTTGATAATTTGAGTGTTTAAATGATTAATTTATTATCAAACATAAACAGATAGATATAAAGAATGTTTGAGCTATGCAGAGAAACAAGCATCCGATGCTCAACATATACAGTATAAAAATAAGAGAAAACAAAGGGATGTGATTAAGAAATAGTAAGACAGACAATCAAACGTATTAGTTTAAGCCAAACTCACATACGAGAGAATATTCTTCCAACGGCAAAGGTTTTAAGTAGGCATTATTGAGATACACGTAAATTAGCTTGAAACTTCACTCTGATTGGTTAGCTGTAAACGCGGTACGCGCTATTTTGCATCATTAACGAGTATGTATGTCACCGAATAAACTAAGTTATTCATATACTTCGCTCTCTCCGCGGATGCAATAAACTACATTACTTGGTTATATGCCAAAACTAGTTTTTCCTATCAGATTTGATTTATGCGTTTGAATAAAACAGATACAGACGCGGGCAGTGTTACTATATTGATAAGTATATAGTCGACATCGTAAAGAGCATTGAATATTTGAATCAATTTAGTAGCTAGGAGAAGTAAATACTAGTATTAAAGAGAGGAATGGCGTCACGTGAAAGGAGTTTTGTGGGAACCAATTTGGGATCATATAAATAAAATGAATAAATATCCGTACGGTGCAGTCGTACATGTTAACCTAACCCACTCCAACCTCCTTTTCTTCCTTACGTGTCATACCGTACAAACCAACGTGACTTTTCTTCACGATATAATTTAATGTGAATATAATAGATTAAAGAATGATAAGCGTGAGTCATGGAAGTTGCCTTATTGCAATATTTTGACTGAAAAGTTATTAATATCTTTGAGTAAGATGTTTTGAGATGTGATTTATATATAGTATACAATTTATATGCTGATTAATAAAATGAAATTATAAAAGATCGTGCAAATAAAACTCTGATGCATTGATTTTTAAAAGATAGTTCAGTAATGTAAACAAAATCATTAGCTTTTTAAAATAATAGTTTATTTTAATAGAGAGTTACAGATTATTACCGAAGTCATATCATCTTCTTTTTTTTTGAAAAAGGGCTTAAAGTCATACCATCTTTCAAAAAACATTTTCCAAAAAGAGGAACAAAACAATATGATCTTAGATTTCAATTGACTCATTTGTTCAAAACAAACAACGTTAACCCGATCCACCGCAGTTCCCTCGTCTTTGATTTCTCTAATGATTTTTTTCATCTATATTATTAAAGTTGAATTATATTTTTGAGATATTTGAAAACAAACATAGTATTCTAAATAAAAGCTATTTGGAAACATGAATAATAATATTATATTAATTGTATTTATATATTTCAGTTAGCTTAATAATTTTATTAATTATATTATATTAACGATAATAAACATCATTAATTATATTACATTAATTGTATTTTTATATTTCAATTAGCTTAATAATTTTATTAATTATATTACCTTAACGATAATATACGTCACTAATTATATTACTATAATAATAATAGTCCAGATTTTTTATTTATTAGTTAATAAATATATATGTTTGATTTAGTAAAAAAAATATTTTAGTTTCAACTGGTGAAAAATAACGTAACCAAAAAATTATTCAAAGCAATGCTTTTATGAATAAAATAATAACTTAAATAAAAAAATTGTGTTATATTTATTGTCATTTAATTTTTCATTTAATATAATTATTTTACTAAATAAACAGTCTTTTTATCAGCATGAACATCAATATTATTAAAACAAGAGTAATATTTATCGACTGCTTTTTAACTATAAAAAAGTCTACGTTGGTCATTTCTCTAATAATATAATTAAATTAACATATTATATATATATTCATATATTCATATATTTATATATCTAATTTAATTGCAATTAAAAATACATCATGCCTAAAATTAAGGAACTAACTAACTAATTTATTATTTTTATAAAATAATAAATTTCATTTATATAAATACAAAATTTATCAAAAATAAAATATATTTTATTTATTAATGTAATAAATAATTATATATTTCTATTAATTCGTATATATACAATTATATATTAATCCAAATGCAAAAAAAAAATCTCCAAAGCCTCAACAAATACATAAAAATATAATTCTTATATTTAGAGTAATAAATTAAATAAATATATTATTAATATTTAATATATGATAAAACATGTTACTATTGATATTTTATGAATACACTTTTAGTGGGTTATTTAAACATACAATAGAACTTTTTATCTATTTACAAATAGTTTATATTGGATCATTTCATTTATTTAACCTCGTATTTTTTCTCTACAACTAAATTAATTACTATTAAATATATATTATATTCAATCTGTTATTTTCATGTTTTCAAAATAAGATATCTAAAAAGATATTCTCAAATATCATTTTCCAAGATTTCATTTTATTAATATATTTTTATTTAAGATGTAAACATACATTTTTTCTAAAATTTAGTTTTAAATAAGAAAATTCGTAATTAATATTAAATAAAATTATTAACGAATATAAATTATTTCATTATATAATAAGAAATACTTTCCCATAATATTTATATTCATAATTAAATTAATACATCAACTAATAAATATAAAGTAACTTAATTTATTTATTAAATATTTTATAAATCATAAAACTAAAAATAACATACATTCATGAATTTTACTCTGTACTTCAACTTATTAAAAGAAAATAGTAAATAATGATATAAAATAATAAATAATTACATATTTTAATTATAATATTAAAAATAATTCAATATAGTATGATATGGGTTGGATGAAATATAGTTAATTTATATATTATTAAAGTAATTTTTTACCAAAATGAAAATTAAAAATAAAATTTTACTATAATTTACTGTTTTAAAATATAATTATAATTAATAAGGACGGGTTATATAAATGAATTATCTTAGTTCCATAAAATTATATTTATTAATTTTAATTTAGTTATCTATAAATGAAATTTTTAATAAAATACAAGTATGAAAATTATAATTTTCAGCAAATAAATTGTTGGAAAAGAAAATTGATTTTGTATATCCGGGTCGGATAAACACAAGTATAAATATATTAAGTTATTTCAAAAACAACTGAAGTGTTTATATATCTCTTGAATCAAAAAAGGAAAAATCATAATTGACCTGAAACCGAATTCCAAAAAGAAAAACAACCTAAAACCAAAATAAAAAACCGAACATCATATTTAAACATATTGGTAAACAAAAAGACATAATAAATAAATTTGTCAACAAAATATATATGATTATCTTATGTTCCTCAAAATACAAACTTTTAAGATTGATAACAATCTCAGACATTTAACAAATTCGGAAGACCAATGCATAGATCTTACCCGCCTTTTGAAAGGGCGGGTCAAACTCTAGTTTATACTATTAAAGCAGAATACTTCTTCTGAATATAGTTTTGATTTTTCCAATTAATTGCAAATATTGTTTGTATCTTGTTTGTAAACAGTATTTAATAATTCAGTTATTAGCTTTTTAAACATTTTGTTTCTTAGATATTTGCATCATATCTTTCCAAAAAATCTTTCACGTTAGTAATTATTTGAAATCATTTATTAAATGAAACCTCAAAATAAAATCAGGTTGAAATAACAAATAATTAAATTAACAAAATCATAATATCCGGTTCTGAATTATCTCAACATCTTAAAAATAGTTTCAAACAAAAACTAAATTACATAAACTAAATTTAATAAAATTATAGAAAATATTTTGAAACGAACAAATAAATTTTTCAATACAGAGAGTGTTGAAGATATAAAATATTATATTTAAATTAAAAAAATCAGTGTAAAATAAGTTTAACTTTGGGTTCAATAAATAAAATCATATTACGGATTAGAATTATTTAGAGTCTTCAACAATTTAGTAATATTTAAAATAACAAAAATAAGTCATATAAGTAAATTTAAGATAAATTTCATAAAAAAATAAAGTATATAATTTATCAAAAATCATTATTTTTGTTACGTAAAATAATTTTTTTCAACAAAAAATATAACCGCCCTTAAAAAAGGGCGGATCAAAATATAATAATTATGTTAAAGATCAATTGTTTTTCTCGAATGACTCTTTTTTTGTGAGTATATCAGAGATCCATCGTATCCGTCTCTTTATTGAATCTCATGAATCTTCTTCTTCCACATTGATCAAAGAATTAAACGAGTTGAATCAAGAAAATTGTTTATTGTAAGCCGTTTGTTTCTAGTTTTTTTTTCATTTGTTTTTTCCTTAAATTTGCTAGTCTTTATTTTCACTCAATATATATTCTTTTCGAGTATGCTTTCTCTTTATTTTATGGTCGAAAAATATTTAGTAAGTTAGTCATCAGTTGTCGGCTAATAATATATAATAAAAAACCACCCTATACGGCTATACGCTTTGGTAATTATACGAAAACCATCGTATACTCCACTTTCTTTAGTCGTCATACTGTCCGACTCTTGAATGCTAATTTGTATTGGGAAAATATTGATGATTTCCAGTTGACAAGAGTGACTAGATTTCGTCAATACCTCAATCGAATTCAACTGATAACTTACTTATCAAAATTCTTCTATCAACTAAAATGATTTTGTTTTGTTTTTATCTTGTTTACAAGTAAATTTATAATTTTCAGTCAGCTAAAAATATATATGCTAGTGCATACATTTCAGCTAGTATTTACAACCATTTATTTCAAGAATCTTAGAAAAAATACTGTCGTTGAAAGACAAAGACTTACACACACATAATGAAAAATCCAAGAGGACTCTTCTGTAGAAATAAAATCGATGGACATTTTCAGACATAGAAAGTTCTAGCATGGAGACTAATTAATAGCCTTCTCGAAGTAGTTGTAGAAAGCAGATAATTTATTCATTCCTATAAGCATTGAATATAAACTGATAGGTTAGGTGAAACAAGAAACTTGAAAAAAAATCTGCTCGAAGAGCAATGGCTAATAGACTTTCCATGAACATAACTATCGAGAAAGGTGTTCAAAAAAAATAACTATCGAGAAAATTAATATGTTTGACTCAAAACTTTAAACAGACATCCAAGCGTACAGCCGTACGCAGGAGAGCCACACGACACTCTCGCTCTTACTTTTCTGCGTAATAATATGCTTAAATTTTCTTATTGAAATACAGAGCGACAAGTACGGAATACAAAAAACAGAAATGTAATATTTTCAACACTACTGTGGTCCATATATAGATGATTCAATTTCAAAGTGAGGGTGCCCACATTGGCCGTAGCTTCTAGGGTACAGTGACCTCGCTCTTTTGCCCCTTGGCTCCACCTTTGTCTTTATGTTTTTTTTCTCTTCAATCTTTTTGGCAATCGATATGACGTGTTAGTGACTCATCACCCTCCTTTACATCATTTCTATGACTAAAGCATTACTACTCTTAATGGGTCGGTCGTGTGCTCGTGTTTTGATTAAAGTTGGATCATTGTTTACATTTCTACGACTAAGCAGTAAGCATTATTATTCTTGATAATGGGTCGGTCGTGTGCTCGTGTTTTTGATTAAAGTTGGATTATCGTTTACTTTTCCCAATCCTCTCTTTTTAGTTGTTCTTTGATTTCTTTTTGGGTTTACTATTGAGATTGTCTAAGAATGTTGTAACGCTAAGAAAAATGTCTTCAGGCTCAGATATTGTAATGAAACCCCAACCTTTACTGAGCAAAATAAAGAGCCTGACCCAATTACTAGATCATATAGAAGTCAGAAAGTTAGCACATCTCAACAATCCAGTTGGTCCAGGTTACAAAAGCTAGAAGCAAGAATATAGTGGGCTTAAAAGATAATAAAAAAAATAAGCCTTAACTTATTTCACGGTTCACACCATGATTTAATGGGTCAGGCCCATGTAACTAATACGAGGGAAAAGTCAACCTCTTGCGTGCAAAGCAACCTTAAACCCTAGTTTATAATTCTTCTACAAAACCAAAGCTGCTATAAATATCTGGCTTTCAATTTAAACAGAGACGGCGGTTAAGGGTTTAAGCTTATCTGCACAATGTCTATGTATCTTCTCTACGAATCATCTTCCGGGTATGGCCTGTTCGAGGCACACGGCCTCGATGAGATCGGACAGAACACGGAGGCTGTTCGAAGCTCTGTTTCGGACCTAGATCGGTTCGGCCGAGTCGTACAGCTCACTGCTTTCCACCCGTCGGAGTCTGCACTCGATGCTCTCAACCAAATAAACGCCGTCTCTGAAGGTAACCCTCCATTAAAGTTGAGCTCTTTTCTCTTTTATCTTCCTCTTACTTCGTCTCTCAATAAGCTTGCTCTGTTTTTTGTTTTGCGTGAAACAAAGTTTACACCTTTTTACTTCAGTTAGAGTAAGCTTGCTCTGTTTTCATTATTGCCTTCTAATAAACATTGTTTTTATAAAACTTAAAGCTCATATGAGAAATGAGCTGGGATGCTTTGTCTCCCAGTAAGTTTGCTCTGTTTTGGTTTTGCTTGAAACAAAATTCACACTTCTTCTTACTACAGTTATAGTAAGCTGGCTCTGTTTCGGTTCCTTTAATAAGTATTGGGCTTACCTTTAAACTTGGGTATATGAGTAATCAGCTGATAAGCTTTGTCTCCCAGTAAAGCTTTGCTCTGTTTTGGTTATTGATTGAAACAATGTTTACACTTTTTACTACAGTTAGAGTAAGCTTGCTCTGTTTTGTTTTTTTTTTGCCTGATAATTAGCTCTGGGTTTGCTTTGAAACTTGAAGGGTATATGAGTGATGAGCTGCGAAGCTTTCTGGAGTTGAATCTTCCGAAAGTGAAGGAAGGAAAGACTCCCAAGTTTAGCTTAGGAGTATCTGAACCAAAGATCGGTTCTTGCATTTTTGAAGCCACAAAGATTCCGTGTCAGAGCAATGAGTTCGTTCATGAGCTTCTTAGAGGTGTGCGTCAGCATTTTGATAGGTTCATCAAGGACCTAAAGGTATTGCCTTTTTGAGTTAACCTTACCCCTTTCTCTCTCTCTCTAGTGTTTGCACTTCATGCTCATTGTCATGTTATATAATAATGCAGTCTGGTGATTTGGAAAAAGCGCAACTTGGACTAGCTCACAGCTATAGCAGAGCGAAAGTGAAGTTCAATGTTAACCTTGTGGACAACATGGTTATTCAAGCCATTTTCCTTCTCGACACTTTTGATAAAGATATTAATTCCTTTGCCATGAGAGTCAGGTTTGTTTTGTTGTTTTTCACCTTTCAGATTATGTCTTGTCTGTTACGAGTAAGCTTATATTATGTTTTATTTTTGCAGGGAATGGTACTCGTGGCACTTCCCTGAGCTAGTCAAGATAGTCAACGACAACTACCTCTACGCCCGAATTTCAAAGGTTATTGAGGACAAGTCAAAGCTGTCTGAAGAGCACATCCCTATGCTTACTGATATCCTTGGGGATGAAGATAAGGCTAAAGAGGTCGTTGAAGCTGGGAAAGCATCTATGGGTAAATAATCTGATGAAGCTTTGCTCTGTGAAAGTCCTGAGCATGTTTTCATTTCTTGTTTCGCCTTCGTTGCAGGCCAGGATCTATCACCACTTGATCTGATCAACGTTCAGACCTTTGCTCAGAAGGTTATGGACCTAGCTGATTACAGGAAGAAGCTCTATGATTACCTCGTTGCTAAAATGAGCGACATTGCTCCAAATTTGGCGGCGTTGATAGGTGAGATGGTTGGAGCAAGGTTGATTTCACATGCGGGAAGTCTGACAAATCTTGCCAAGTGTCCATCTTCAACTCTCCAGATTCTTGGTGCTGAGAAAGCGCTTTTCAGGGCGCTGAAGACACGTGGAAACACACCCAAATACGGTCTAATATTCCAGTCTTCATTCATAGGGCGTGCAGCTGCTAAAAACAAGGGGCGTATTGCTCGTTACCTCGCTAACAAGTGTTCAGTTGCTTCCCGGATTGATTGTTTCTCTGGTAAAATAACGGAATGTTCTGAATAGTTAAATTTGGTCTGGTGAATTGATGTGTTGTTTAACTGTTAAACAATGTTGGTCTCTTATGCAGATAGCAGCACTACATCTTTTGGTGAGAAACTTAGGGAACAAGTTGAGGAACGACTAGAGTTTTATGATAAAGGTGTTGCCCCACGTAAGAATGTCGATGTAATGAAAGAAGTGCTTGAAAGTCTTGAGAAGAAAGGTATCATCTCACTTTTATACACACCCCCTTTCTCTTTAGTGTTGAACTGTTGATGTTAAACGTTCGGTGTTGTCTCTTTTTTAGACGAGGGAGAAGCAACAGCAGTAGAAGCCTCTGAGAAGAAAAAGAAGAAAGAGAAGAGAAAGGCAGAGGAGAAGGATGAGGAAGATAAAGGGGAGAAATCGATGAAAAAGAATAAGAAAAGCAAAGCAGTAGAAAAGGAATTGACCACGGATAATGGTCGCAGCAAAAAGAAAAAGAAGAAGCAAACTAAGTCTCAAGATGATGAATAGACCAAGACAGGTTTCTGTAATTGTAGTAGTTTTTTTTCTCACATGCCAAGCTTTATTTTTTAAACTTTAATAACAACTTGGATTTAGTTAGAAACTAGATTAGATTTTCTAGTATTGAATCTCTTAAAGAAAGCAGGTTCATTTTTATATTTCAGGTCAACAGATTACCAATTTTTGTGGGATGCCTTGAATATTTCTGGTTATATATTTTTGCTTTATAAGCAGATTTTTTTTGACAAAAAAAGCAGAAATCATATTCAGATTACTGAATTTAACTTGAAGAACAATATTAATATTTTATTTTCCAGGTATATTATGTAAGACTTAACTAGAGATGTCAATCATGAACCTGGACCGCGGGCCTGTCCCGTAAAGAACTGTCGCGGGACGGGATTGGGCCGAGATTTTACAGACCCGCAAATTAGCGGGTTTTGCGGGACGGGTCTTTGCGGGACTGGGTCTTTTGCGGGACGGGACGACGCGGACCCGCGGGATTACAAAGACCCGTTTTTTTTACTTTTTCAATTCTTGTTTTACTTAAAAAGAAAAAGAAAAAGAGTGAAAATAAGGTAATTTACGTGATTTTCCACTGAGAAAAGAAAAGAGTTTCAGCAATGATGATTCGAGCAGATCCGATAATGATGATTTGAGCTCCATTGGTGTTTTAATTTGGTATTTTTTTAATTAATTTTGGGATTAGCAACTTTGATTTGGTGTTTGATTATATTTAGTTGTTTATTCATTAAAACTAAAAAAATTGTTATGAACTTAAGAGTTATAAGCTAATGGAAAACATATTCTGAAATTATCTTTAATTGGTATGTAAATATGTTTGAGTGTGACAAAATTAACTATAACTATTTTATTTGGTTAAGATAACATGAACAAGACTAAGCTCTGATCAAAGCGGTAACGAGAATAAGCTATGGTTAGAGCCTTGATCGACTAAGTTATTTAATTCTATAACAATGATGTTGTTCAACTGAAAGAGTTAGTCTTGTTACTGATTAAAGCCTTCTTCGATATGTATTACATTCTTCATGTTCTCTCGTTACTTATCATTGTTATCTCGTTACATTAATATAATAGAATATACATCAACATCTCATTTTTTACATGCATTTTTTGTTTGGTTATGACTCCATATATATACATGTATAATCATCTCATGTTCTATATGCACTTTTAATAGAGAAAATATACATAATATATAACAAATTTTGAAAAATTTGCATTGTAGATATTTCATGTATATTAATTATGTGAACTTGGTTATGTAGGGGAGCAACCTAAGGCATCTTAGAGCAGCATGCAGCATCAGGAAATGTTCTGGAGCGGCCTGCAGTGTCAAGCATGATCAGATACATTACATTAACGTATGTCCCGCGGGACAGCCCGTAAAGGACTGTGCAATTTGCGGTACGGGCTTGGGACGACCTTTTGGAGACCGCAGCCCGCGCGGACCTGATTCGTTGTGACCCGCAAAGAGATGAGCCCGCTGCGGTACGGGACGGGACGGATCAACCTGTTTGACATCTCTAGACTTAACCAAGGGGTCAAACATATTTTCCTTCTTATATTACGCATAACAATTAACAAACGTTGATCTTCTTGTGGATAATTAAATTTTGATAATATTTTTAATAAAGAAACAAATATTATTATCTAAAAAAAGTACAAAAAATTGCAGAAACAAGAGAATTCTGCTGAATCAAAAAGTAAAAGTATAACAAAAGCAATAAAGCAATAGAACAGAGATTCAGAACAGAATCTAGTCACAGAGAATGAGTCTAATCATAGCAAGAACCAAACACGAAACAGAGAAGAAGAAGAGCGTCACAAAGTCCCTCGCAGACCATTTCCTCACGACCTTAGACTCAACTCTCAAGCTCTTCGCCCTACGCAGAGCATCCACCTCCTTGAGCAAATCAAACTCGATCCCTTTCTTCTTCAACTCCTCAACGCACTTACGCAACAGCTTCGCATCTTCCTTCTCCCTCTCCAACAACTTCTCGAGATGCGACTCCACTTCTGACTTGTACCGCACGGCCCAGATGAGCCCAAGAGAAGACAAGAGAGCGCAGAGAGATGGGATCCACGATCTCTTACACGCGGATGAAGCAGCAACAGCAGAGGAGGAAGCAGATGCGTGGAAGAGGAGAAGGAGAGAGATGGAGTGGAAGAGGAAGAAGAAGATGTAGAGCTGAGTGATCTCTCGTCGCACGGAATCGATCTGAGACTCTTTGTGGGAGACGCGGCTGAGGATGAGCTCTTCTTCTTTCAGCCACTGTTTCAGGAGGAGCTTGTGTGTTGGCGTGTCGGCGATCTGGTGAAGAGGGTGTCTGGTCTTTGACTCCATGATTGTTGGTGGGCTTGTGCTGTGATCTGACGCCATGGAAGAAGCAGAAAGCAGAGAGATATAGGAGAGATGATGGAGAGAGAGGAGCGTTGTAGTTGTGGCTTTTAATAAAGCGGCGAAACTTATGGCTCTTGTTTGGTAACGGCTACTTTTATGTCAATTTACGTATTTGTCCTCTGAGCCTAACGGTCATCTCATCAACCAAAACATACGGCTCAGCTCCGCTGGCCCATGAAATAGTTAGCCCGTCTATGACCCATAATCACTATATTATTTTTAGAGAATTTGCGCTCTATAGGCTCAACTCTATTTAGGTAAATTTCTCCACTATTATGAACTATTCACTAATTATAAAGATACTAAAATCCCTATGAAATCTATGAAATACATCCTTAAATAACATATTCATTTTTTCAAAAGGATTTATCAGTATTTTTGGCACAACTTAGATTACTACTGAGTCTATCTTTTTTACTGTTTAGGTATATTCTTAATTTATGTATTCTTTTAATGTTTTGGCTAATTTACATAAATTAGCCAATGATAGACGAGAGTTTTTTTTTTTTTGTAACAAATCTTATTATATAAAGCTTAGTTTTCAAAGTTACTAATTAACAAGATCGCGACACATGGCAGTTATATATTTTAGATTGCGACATGTGTTAAAATCCGAAGGCAAATTAACTAAAAATATTTTTAAAAATAGTAATTATCCTTTTTTTACAAAACCTATATTCCAAAATAAATTTGTGTAATATTTAACATTGATTTTGCCTATTTTCCTACTTTCATAATAAAGAAAATTTAATCTTTTTTTAAAAAAAATCGTAAATATTTTTTTTTAAAAATAGTAACTTTCATTTTATACAAATACTATATATTTTTTTACAAAACCTATATACTAAAATAAATTTGTGTAATATTTAACATTAATTTTGCCTATTTTCCTAATTTCTTAATAAAGAAAAGATAATTTTTTTAAATCGTAACTATTTATTTTTTAAAATAGTAACTTTCATTTTATACAAATCTTATATACTAAATTTAATTAATACAATATTTAACACTAATTTTACTATTTTTATACTTTCATAATAAAGAAAATATAATCTTATTAAAAATTCGTAATTATCCTTTAAAAATATAAACAAAAAAATGTCAAACACTGTTTAATGTTAATTTTCCTTTATAAACCTACAAAATTTCACATGATAAAATAATTTATTAAAAAGGTAATAGTAATTTTAGTTTTAACATAACCTATACCAAAACCAATTTCTAAAACTAATTTATTTTTTTAATTTATTTAAAATTAACCAAAAAGGCAACTTAAACAAAAAATTGTCACAGATTGTTTAATGTTAATTTTACTTTTAAAGTCATTTAAAAAAATGTAACCCAAGAGGAACTATGATTATTCACACATCTATATATAGAAGTAATCTCTTTTATATTTGATCACCAAACATAATTATTGGTTTGTTTACCATTTTCCTTCGTAGAAGTGATTTTGGTTTGTTTTGTCCATATTATCATGCTGCCTACATTAATTACATAGACCAAACGTTATTGACACGTTAATTAGTTGTACTCCTTTCTTACCGTCTAATACATAATGATAATAATGATCATTACTTTTCGTTTCATAATATTGCTATTATGATTGCTTATATGCGTTTGTTCTAATTATAATTTTCTAACTAAAATTGTAATTTATTTTGTTATTAGGAATTATCAAGAAACGATGACTTCGGCAAGTTATTTAATACTAGATCAGTTAAACAAAAAATTTCCTTACCGTCGTACCGTAGTTCATCTTATTAGAAAGTGAGAAGCAAGAAATTTAAATAAGAACAATGAGCTTATATGAATGAATTTTCTCTTACTCGATGAGAAGGTAAATATTTTTTATTTTTAAAAAAAAAAATCTTATATAGTTTTATTATTAAATATATATTTTTTTATTATATAGAAAAATATTATTCAAGGTTGTGTGCATCCTTCTCTTATTGAAAAGTTTGGAGATAGATTACGGGAATGAGCCATTATTAAAATCTGCAATTTTAATATGCAAGATTGCAATAAAATCTACTGAATTTGATGATGAACATGATACTAAAAATTATATAGTTAATGAAAGAAGTGAAAATTAGTATTGATACAAATTGTATAAAAATTAATTTTAAAATTAATTATTAGTAACTAGAAATAATTATTTGATAGCATTTTTTTTAAATTCTAAAGAGAAGATTAATTGTAAAAGTTTATATAACAGTAATTTTCTTTTTCTACATCCTAAACAAAAAGGTAAAAGAGTATTTAATAGTATTTTTTATTTCAAAATTGTAAATAAAAAGTAGATTTATAAAATAGAATGTGTTCATTTTAAAAAAAAATCCTAACATAATAAAATTTTAAAAATTTATTCAATAAAACATTAAATTATTACATATGAAAGTGTTTGAAGATGTTTTTGACTCAATTGGCGCTATTTGACTTTTATATATTTTTCATAATAAAATGTATAGTTTTTTCTCTAATCTAAGTACAAATTTGATACCAATTCATATATGAACCGTGATTATAAAATAAATCTCACATAACATTTGCAAAAAAAAATCATAAAACTATAATAATTTTTTTTTATTATTTTATGTTTTTTATTAAATTAAAACATCATACGAAACCCGTTGCAACGCAACGGGCTCATATCTAGTACATCAATATATTCTTGTAATTAGCTGAAACAGAAGAATGGTTATTGTAGTATAGAAACATATGGGATGTAAATAAAATGAAATAAAATTGAAATTGTTTATGGTATGGTGAATTCCACACATCCCATTCATGTAGGTAGGTTTATAATCATGAATAAAAGGGATATATTTACAAATGATTTTTTTTACATCAAAAATGGAATAAATATAATAATTCTAAATAAATTTCTTGTAACTATTTTTATGAAATTCAGTGAAATGATGCATTCGAAATGATTCTATTCCACAAATTAGCATTTTCAGTTGCAGCTTTAAGCATTTTGAAAAGAACCCAACATACCACTCACGTTTTGTCGAGCATAAGTTTTTAAGTTATTAGTAATAACTTATTACCAATCTCGTAACGCTTTCAACACATGTCACCAACAAACATAATGCACCCAATGAGATTATAGAAAAAAAATGTCTACTTCTGAACGTTACAAGTTTGTCGTAGTACTTAATTAAGGACTTAAGACCATAGACAAACGGTAGTTAACATTTACCAAAAAGTGAAAAAAAAGTAGTAATACATCAAGAAACTAAAGATGGAGTCTTCTTCTATTATAGCAAGGCTTCTTCTCCTCACCACACTTGTTACTATATTGGCAATCTCCAGAGCCAACGAAGAGCTGATGATGCAACTATGCCACAACTCCGACGATCCCACCTTGTGTCTACGCTGTCTGAGCTCAGAACCAACTGCTCCACTAGCCAACCAAGTCGAACTAGCTCGTATCATCCTCAGATGCGTCAATTCTCACCTCATCACCCTCACTAACAATACTTCCACTATGGCCTCGAAGCACCGTGGGAGTCCCAAGGCTGCAGCAGCGTTGAAACAATGTGGTCTGGGTTATGCGTCGGCTAAACGTGGCGTGGGAAAGGTCGACGCTCACTTGATAGCCGGAGATTACGACAAGGCTGCGTATGACGTCAGCATGACGGTGGAGGCTCCTCCGGTCTCGTGCCGTGACAGTCTCGTGACACTTAATATTAATTTTCCCTCGAGTTTCCGTTACCATACAGAGGTTTACTTGGCGTTGACTCAAGCTCTGCTCAGGATCATTGATCGCTTCTAGATACTTAATTCATCTATTTTTTTCAAAAAAAAAAAAATCATCGTCTTATCTTATCAGCATTTTCAATGTCCAGGTTGTTGATCAAAAAAGAAAATCAATGTCTAGGTTCTGAAATTTAGAATCCAAGTTTGTTTATTTCTTTTAATCATTTCGAGACTGAATGAAAAATATTGAGAAAACTTATTTTCACTTTAAACATCTCTGTTCTTATCACTCTATGATCTTAATCCTCGCCATATCTTTGCACTCTTGTGAATTTTACCATATTGCATAATATGGATTGTTATTAAAAATGATTCATGATCATGTCGCTAATGATCCTGATTAAAACTAAAATGATTCATGATCATGTCGCTAATGATCCTGATTAAAACTAAAAGTTGCTATCACTTTTTTAGTTCCAAGAACCAAACTACAAACATATTCCCTCTTCTTCATTGATCTCTCTATTTGTGGCTAAACTTCTCTTAGATACTATGTGAAATGAACAGAAACTCTGTAATCTATTCCCTATGAATAGAGAAAGATAATGTTTGAGCGGCAACTCGAACCCGGTTATTATGTAGAATAAAATCAGGACATATCCACTACAAGAAAACATGCGTTTTCCGAGGGACTATTTCCTAGGAATTCCGTCGGAATAACCGTATTCCGACGGAATTCCTAGGAAATAGTCCCTCGGAAAAATCTCCTCGGAATTCATGAGTTCCTCGGAATTTCCTCGGAATTTTCCGAGGAAATTCCGAGGAACATATTTACCGAGGAGATTCCGAGGAAGTGTAGTCGTCGGAATGTTCGTCGGAAAATACCGAGGAACGGTCCGTCGGAATATTCCGACGACAATTCCGACGAACGCACTTTCTCGGAAGCGGGGTAATATTCCGAGGAAGCATGTCGTCGGATTATTCCGAGGGAAAGTTTCCTCGGAAATTTCCGAGGAACTACTCCCTCGGAATGTCCTTGGAACAAACCGAGGAAGGTTCCCTCGGAATTTTCCGAGGAAGACAAGCCTCGGAAAATTCCGAGGGAACCTTCCTCGGAATTTAAAAAAAAAATTTTTTTTTAAAATAATTTTTTTTTTTAATATTAGAAATATAAATTCGAAAATAAAAATTTTAAATTTAAAAATTTAAATTCAAAAATATAAAATTAAAATTCAGAATCTTACAAATTAAAAAAACATAACAAAGTTTTGAAACATTACAAATTTTTGAAAAAAAAAACTACGGGTTCGGGTTCGGGTTCGGGTTCGGGTTCGGGTTCGGGTTCGGGTTCGGGTTCGGGTTCGGGTTTTGCACGGTCGGGAACTGGACGTTCGGGTGCAACGTCCTCATCATGTCCATCATCTGCTGGTTCAGCCTCCTCTGTTCCTCGTAGCCCGCTTGCTGTGCCTCGAAGGTCGCATACTGTTGCTCGAAGCGCGCCTGTTGAGTCGCCATCTGGGTCTCCAACGCAGATATGCGGATATCCTTGTCATGCAATTGACCCATAAGTGCTTCGGGATCAACAAAGGGCGGTGGTGCAGCAGAAGACGAAACAGACCGGGACCGACGACCCAAACCGATCAATCGGCCCTTCCTCTTTGGAACCGACTGAAATAGAAAATAAAAAAATGTAAATAATAGCTATTAAGATGAACTGAAATTTTATAAAAGAACTTACCGATTCAACGATTTCGTTGATCCGAGCCCGAGGCAATTGGGTACCCGTCGACTCTTCGTCCTCGGTTTGCATCTGAGACGCTTCTTCTTCCACCTGAGTCTGGATGAGGTCGACGACATTCCTCACAACACCATCATCAATCTCGCCGGTCTTCTTGTTGGTATACGACCTCTTTAGTAGGGAGAAGTCATCAACCGGCTCACCATGGTTTTCTTGCACCTTGATATGAAGATAAATATTAGTAATTAGAAGAAAAGATGAAAAAAAAATTTCAAAACTTTAAAAATAGAATAAAAAGTGAATTACCATGCGATCCCTCAGAGTTTGTTGGGACTGAGCACCTAAGTTGTGCTTGAAGACGCCCTTGCCTTGACGAGTGCTATTGCGGTTGGTGGAGTTGGTTGAAGAAGTCGCTTTCGTCTCGGCCTTACACCAATGGACAATCAACTCCTCGAAGACCGTGGGGTTTATCGACTTTGGGACCTTTAAAAAAAAGTATTAGATGTAAAAAAGAAATTTAAAAAAATTTAAAATTATTTAAAATAAAAAAAATACCTGGCCCAACTCCCACTTCTTCTTCCACTCGTGGATTTGATACGAATAGTTGGTCATCACTTTATGCACAAAGTGGTAATAGATAAACAAGGTGTTGTCGGGATTCCAGTTGTATTCTTGCTGAAAAAAAACATAATTAGTTAAAAATTAATATTACAAATTGAAAAAAAAAAAATTTAGAATATTTACCGCAAACTGCTGAAACCACAGGATTTTTTTGGCGGTAGGGAATTCTGCGAAAGTCGGATGTCCCACATCCAAAGCTACATACATCATACGGTTGATAAAGGTGCTGATCTTGCTCGTGGTCCGGTCGAACCAGGTTTGACCCTCTCCAGATGGATACGGAGTGAGAAACGGGAGACGGTCACGACCCGGTTGTCGAACAAACTCTGCAACCCTAATCAATTCCGGAGGACCCTGATAATTAGGCGGAATAGGGGGTGCAGCACCGGAACCAGAAGGAGCGTCGGGAAATGGAGAGGGAGATGTATGGTAGGAGCTGCGGGGGGATGGGGATTCCTGAACGGAGTGGCTCCCCGAGCCACGAACACGACGCTGTCGGGAAGGCCGACTCTGATCATCATCATAAGACCTGTAATTGATGATACAAAATTAGTTTTTTATTAAATATAAAAATTAGTTAAATAATTACAAAAATAGTTTAATAATTAGAAAAATAGATTTAATAATTACAAAAATATTTATAAAATTACAAATATTTTTTTAAAATTACAAAAATAGTTTAAAAATTACAAAATAATTGTAATAATTAAAAAAATAGTTTAATAATTACAAAATAGTTTTAATAATTACAAAAATAGTTTAATAATTACAAAATAGTTTTAATAATTACAAAAATATTTATAAAATTACAAATATTTTTTTAAAATTTACAAAAATAGTTTAAAAATTACAAAATAGTTTTAATAATTAAAAAAATAGTTTAATAATTACAAAATAGTTTTAATAATTACAAAAATAGTTTAATAATTACAAAATAGTTTTAATAATTACAAAAATATTTATAAAATTACAAATATTTTTTTAAAATTTACAAAAATAGTTTAAAATTTACAAAATAGTTTTAATAATTAAAAAAATAGTTTAATAATTACAAAATAGTTTTAATAATTACAAAAATGTTATAATAATTACCAAAATATTTTTAAAATTACAAAAATAGTTTAATAATTTCAAAAATAGTTTTATTAATTAGAAAAATAGTTTAATAATTACATAAATTGTTTTAAAATAGTTAAAAGCGTTTTTAAAAATCATATACCCGTTTTTAAAATTCAAAAAACGTTTTTAAAATTCAAAAAACGTTTTGGTTTTGAACCAAAACTGAAAAAAAAATTCTAAAATTATTAAACATGTTACACAAACAACAATCAATCCTAGAATCCATTCAATCCTAAAATTTCCAACCTAACAACCTAAAATTCGATTTCTAACTTAAGAAAATCTAAAAAAATGAGAGAGAAAGAGGAAACTTACATGGAGAGAGAGAGGGACGGACAGAGAGAGGCGACGGAGAGAGCAAGAGAGGAGGAGGCGTGGAGGAGAGAGGCGTGGAGGAGAGAGGCGTGGAGGAGAGAGCAAGAGAGGAGGAGGCGTGGAGAGGAGAGAGGCGTGGAGGAGAGGAGGAGAGAGCAAGGAGGCGGAGGAAATGAGGAAGAGAGGAAATGGGGAAGAGATATCCCGTTTTACCTAATTTATGAGGATTCCGAGGACAAGTGTTCCTCGGAATGTCCTCGGAATATTCCGAGGACATTCCGAGGAACACTTGTTTTTTTAAAAAAAAAAACCCTAGTTCCTCGGAATGTCCTCGGAATATTCCGAGGACATTCCGAGGAACACTTGATTTTAAAAAAAAAACTCTTGTTCCTCGGAATGTCCTCGGAATATTCCGAGGACATTCCGAGGAACAAGAGTTTGGGGTTTCAAATTTCGATTTTTTTTTGCCATATTTCATTTCTAATACAAATGTAATGCATACCATTGAGTATACTTTGTATAGATGATCATAAACCATGCAATAACAAAATTTCAAAAACAGTTGTAAGTATGTTCTTTAACGTTTGTTAAAGTGTATAAGTGTTTATCTTATGTTGTGTGATTTTCGTTCAAGCAATCGTAAAAGTGTTTGTTATTGTGTAAAACACCAAAGTGTGACTTCATAATATGGTGAATACACATAATGAAGGTTAAATACTTGTTATTCAATCCGCAAAACGTTGTTTTCGGTTAAAAAACCCTGTTTCCTCGGAATGTCCTCGGAAAATTCCGAGGACATTCCGAGGAAACTGGGTTTTTCGGTTAAAAAATCACCATTTCCTCGGAATGTCCTCGGAATTTTCCGAGGACATTCCGAGGAAAATGAATTTTTTAACCGAAAAACCCAGTTTCCTTGGAATGTCCTCGGAATTTTCCGAGGACATTCCGAGGAAACAGGGTTTTTCACACTTTTTTTTTCAAATCCCTGAATATTTCCGAGGAAACCCTAATTTCCCTCGGAATTTCCTCGGTATTCCAAAAAAAAAAAAAAAAAAAAAAACTACTCTGGTTCCGAGTCATCATCACCAGATAAATCGGAATGTGGATCTTGGTGAAACTCTCCAATAACTGGTTCATCTTCTACGTGAACGACGGCTTCCTCTGCAAAATCGGTCAAATCGACTACAAGGCCACCTTCCGCTACATCTTCTGCTGCACTTAAGTTGGCGGTTGTGATTGGTTGCAGTGGCTCTTCCAGCTCTGAAGTTCCCTGAACTCGACCTCTCGGGTTGACTCTTGTAACAGTAACCCATGGATCATCTCTGTTCCCCCTCTGTGGGTACTTGATATAACAAACCTGTTACATTTTAAAAAATATTAGTAAAAGTATAAATTATGATCAATCATTCTGAATTCTAACAAGAATAACTTACCTGATCGGCCTGAGAAGCAAGAATGAAAGGATCATAATATTGCAGTTTTCGTCTCGAATGTACTGATGTAACACCAAATGCATCTGTTGTCACACCTCGATCTGGAGTGTTGTCGTACCAAATGTATTTGTTAAAATAAAATTTTGTAAGATAATAAACTTACCTCTCATATGGAAGAACATCTTCGCAGTTGGTGAGCAAATATGTCTGCAAATGACTTCGCTCCTGCTCAGTAAGTCGACGGTCCTTTGCTTTTCCACTAAGTCGTCCAACTTCGGTGAAAATGTCTGGAACCTGAACATGATATGTTGCCCGTTCGCCTCTATCATCATGCCTAGCAGATCTTCTGTTTTTGGTCTGAACTTCTGCTGGAAAGTAGTGCTCCGCAAAGTTCGAAATTTCATGGTTGATCATCTGTGCAACTATAGAACCTTCAACCCTACTAAAATTTTTCACCATCTTCTTCAAATAGAACATATACCGTTCATACAGATACATCCATCTATACTGCACAGGACCACCAAGTTCCAATTCTCTTGCCAGGTGAATAGCAAGATGCTCCATAACATCAAAAAACGAGGGAGGAAATATCTTCTCAAGGTTGCACTGAATCACGGCTATGTTAGTCTTCAAATTTGTAATACCTTCAAGAGTCACTGATCTGCTGCATAAATCGCGGAAGAAAGCACTTATCCCTGCAACTGCTTCATGAACTTTTCGTGGTAATAGTTCTTTGAAGGCAAACGGAAGGAGGCGCTGCATCATCACATGGCAATCGTGACTTTTCAAGCCAATAAACTTTCCTTCCTTTCTGTCGATACAGTTACGCAAATTAGATGCGTAACCATCTGGAAACTCCACATCGTTTGAAATCCAATCAAAGAATGCATTTTTCCCCTCTGCATCAAGTCGGTATATGGGAAAAGGAGCCTTACCATTCTCATCAACATGAAGTTCTGGACGAGCACATATATCGACTAAATCCAGTCTTGACTTCAAATTATCCTTTGTTTTACCTTTAACGTTAAGGATCGTGTTCATGAGATTGTCAAAAAAGTTCTTCTCAATATGCATGACATCTAAATTATGCCTTAGCAGATGATGCTCCCAGTATGGCAAATCAAAGAAAATACTTTTTTTGTGCCAGTTATGTAGATCTCCAACAGCATCTACCGGAAAATGCTCATGTCCACCAACGTCTGGCGTCCTTTCCGCACCATAATCTCTTAGTTGTGTCTTCAAACCTTCCCCACTAACTTCCTCAGGTGGACCATAAAACACCTGTTTGTTCTTCCTAAACAAATTCTTACTCCGGCGGTATGGATGATCATGTGGTAGGAATCGCCTGTGACAGTCAAACCAACACGTTTTTCTTCCGTTCTTTAGTTGGAAAGCATCTGTGTCATCTTGACAATATGGACATGATAGCCTCCCATGAGTTGTCCATCCAGATAACATACCATATGCTGGAAAATCACTTATTGTCCACATTAGTACTGCCCGCATTTGAAAGTTTTCTTTACACGAAATATCGTATGTTTCAGCACCTTGAGCCCATAGTTGTTGCAACTCATATATTAGTGGCTGAAGAAACACATCAAGTGATCTCCTAGGATGCTCTGGTCCGGGAACGAGTATGGAGAGAAACAAAAACTCTCGTCGCAAGCACAAGCTTGGGGGTAAGTTATATGGTGTAACAATGACTGGCCATAGAGAATATTGTTTTCCACTCTTCCCATACGGGCTGAAACCATCAGTACATAATCCAAGGTAGACATTTCTTCTCTCATATGCAAAGTCGGGATACAAAGATTGGAAATGCTTCCACGCTTTTGCATCTGAAGGATGTCTAATCTCACCATCTGTTGAGTGCTCCGCATGCCATCTCATTCGTTGCGCTGTGCGTTCCGAAAGATACAACCTCTGCAACCTTTCCTTCAAAGGCAAATACCACATCCTCTTATGTGGCACTGGAACTCTTCCACTCGTATCTTTGTAACGAGGCTTCCCACAAAATTTGCATTTAATTCGCTGCTCATCCGCCCTCCAATAAATCATGCAGTTATCGCTGCATACATCTATTACCTCATACGGTAAACTAACACCAGATACGAGTTTCTGAACCTCGTAGTATGAACCTGGAGCTACATTATCCTCAGGTAGAACACCTTTTACAAAATCAGCTATCGCATCCACACAATCTTCAGCCAAGTTATAATCTGTTTTAATGCCCATCAGTCTTGTAGCAGATGATAAAGCTGAATGACCATCTCTGCAACCTTCATACAAAGGTTGCTTTCCAGCATCCAACATATCATAAAATCTCCTAGCTTCTGCATTCGGTAAATCTTCCTCTCTAAAATGATCATTTACCATCTGCTCAGTACCTACACCATAATCTACATCCGTTCTAATTGGCTCTTCTAATCTAACCACCGGCTGAGGTTCGCTAGTACTACCAGGTTCATAATCAGTTTCCCCGTGATGATACCAAATTTTGTAACTTCGTGTAAACCCATTTAAATAAATATGTGTCCAAACATCCAACTCTTTAATAACCTTTCTATTTTTACAATTTGAGCAAGGACATCTTAACTTACCTGTTTCCGCTTCCGGTTGTCGTTGAGCTAACCCCATGAATTCTTTTAGACCTCGTTCGTATTCTTTCGTAAGCAATCTCGTGTTCGGATCCAAATGAGGTTGATCCATCCAAGAACGATAATAATTTGAAGAAGACATGTTTTTTTGAAAGCAAATTCGTGTTTGGGAGGAAAGAAGAAGAGATGGAGTGAATGAAGAGGAAGAGGGGTGGCTGTATTTATAGATGTAATCCTGCCGACATACTGAGGAAATTCCGAGGAAATACCGAGGAAAAACATCCTTTCCTCGGAATTTCCTCGGAATTTTTGAAACCGCCCAACGGCTACCCCAACGGCTATCTAACGGCTACAAAATTTCCTCGGAATTTCAGAAAAATCCGTCGGTTTTTTCCGACGGACATAAATTCCTCGGAAATTCCTCGGAATTTTCCGAGGAGACAATGTTTCCTCGGAAATTTCCGAGGAAATTCCGAGGAACCCCCCATTTTTGAGGTTCCTCGGAATTTCCTCGAAATTCCGTCAGAAATTTCCGACGAACTCATTTTCCCTCGGAATTTCCCTCAGAATATCAATGTTTTCTTGTAGTGATCTTTTAACACAAGATTTAGCTACCAGGCTACCAGCTTTCTTTTGCTTTTTTTTTTCTTTTTTTTCTTTTTTTTAATTTCTGGCAGCATAGACAATAGAAAATGCATCTCTGACAAGAATTCTCTTTCAAAAGTAGATTGAATTTTATGTAAAATGAAACCCAAAAATTTCATGCTTCTTTTTTTTTCAAGGGAACATGTACATTTCTGAGATTCCCTTCTCAAGCAACATGCACCAACAACAATAGCCAAACACAACTTGCACAATTTCAGTTTAGGCTTTCTTTTTTCTCTTTTTATTTTATCTAATTCTTTCATTTTTCTTTCTCATATTTCCCCTAAAACTTTCTTTGTTATGTTTTGACAACAATGTATATACATATAAGTAGTCTGATCCTGTGACAGTTTTATTATACGTTTCAAGATTTACTCTATAGATCAGGCTTTGGAGGGAAAATGAATGCTTAATATTCTTGTCAGTGTAGAATAGTTTTCTTGGAACACATTGGTGTACGATAGTTAAAGTTAAGAATCTTTTTGTAGCACATCGGTGTTAGAAAAAAAAGATCGAACTATGATATCGCTTTATCTTAACAGAACGCATGAAAGCAAGATTTCGGAGAACAACTTTTTGAGTTTGAACTTTGAACGAATAGCCAGCCCAAAACACAAAATATATACAATTTAATAAAAATGTACAGGTACTTTGAAGAAAAAACGCGACGATGCAGAATTTCATATATTGATTGTTTACAGATTTTGAAATGGTTTTTGGCTTTTGATTTTGATTTTGGAAAAACCATTTTTAGACAATCAAGATTTTAAAGAAACAGATTCTCTAAAATATAGGGAAACTAGATTTTTGCAATAACTGTATTTTCTACAGAAAAACCAAAATCTAAGTTTTTGTGGTTTTCTCAAAATCCAACGATGGGTTTCTTCTTTTTTTAATTTAAAATTTGCTATATTTATGCATTATTAGTAAATAAAAAGAAATTAAAACAATACCTACTACAAAGCAATCAGCTCTAGTAAAAGCCTTTGTTTAATAAATATTAAACAATTTATATGTGTTTTGATATCAGTATTTTTTATTATTTTTAAATAAACATTTTCCCAATACTCTTATTTTCTTAATTTTAAAAAGAAAAACCAAAAGCTAAAACCAAAATCTAAAACAACCAATCATGTTTTCCAAAAAACCAAAATCTACTACAAAATCAAAAACCAAAAATCAAAAACTAAAATCTAAAAACCAAAAACTAAAAGCCAAAAACTGGAAACCAAAATCTAAAAGCTAGTAAAACAATCACCACCTCATTTATATGATCATAACTGAATCAACAATATGATCGGAGGATAGTTGATATATAATTTTCAAAGTACATCAAATCTTATTCCTACTCATATGTATGCTAAAACAATTATTTATTAGTTAATATCCTAGTTATCAGTTGATTTTATTACAATAGATGACATATAACTGACATCTTATACATAATGTAGTTTGAAATATTTGGAAGATCTTCTTTTTCTCATAAAATATTTCATTGTCTATTCCATAGGACGAGTTTGAAATTAAGAAGATCATGTAAAGAGAATCTAATATTGCGAAGTCGTACAACTTCACAGAAAACAAGATAAAGGACAGAAAAAATTGTCTAACTTTAATCTTTGAATGCATATTCAGTCATGTCATGACCCATCCATCATCTTTCTTCGAATCTTCTATCTCAGTGAACATGTTTGGAGGCGGTCCTCCGTATATAATAACTATGCTTATGATCTCATATGTATCTTTCCACTAGCCTTTGATTTTTGGCATAATCTCATTTTTTTGTTCTTATCTTTAGAAAACAACTCGTGGTAGTAGGACGGTTGATTAAGGGCTTTGAAGGATCAAAATATGGTAATCATTTTGGGTTTTTGAGACGTAAAATAAATAGTTTCCACTGGAGTTTAATCAAAACTTGCACAATCATGAAAATAGGAGCATGCCTGGTTGTTATGCAATAGCACTAGAATCCTGTTACCAGAGTCTATCAACTGAAATAAGAGCATGCAAGGTTGTTATGCAATAAAATTATAGTTCTGTAACCAAAGTAATCAATAATTTTAAATGGTGCAAAATAGTGGAAGAACATGTGCTAAGATTCTGGGGCTATGGGTAGGGTTTCCCTTTACGTAGTTTTCATAGCGTGTGTTTTTGTACGGCCATTTGCAATAACGCGAAAACATATATTCTCAGTTTTTTAATTCTTTTTCTGTTTTGTGAAAAACGATGAGACAAGAACTTTGGCAGCTGAGGACAAATGGTGTGGCTTGAATTAGATAACTAGTAGTCGGCTGTGCTCCATTATCAAACGTTTCACAAATCTACATACGATATTTATTTACCGTTTCATTAATTTATAAATCAGATGACATTACTTATACAAAAATAATAATAGTTCAGATTACATTAAGGACTTCTTGCGCCATTAGCAATCTGTGTCACACATGCGAACCGAATAAGCATCTGGAAATTTATATTAAAAGAATGTACATCTTTGTTCAAAAAAAAAAGAATGTACATCTCAACTGATAAATTCATAACCACGCGTTTGTGGTACGGTGAATGACTCTAAAAATTGCAGGTTCGAATTATTTACCCTCAGATTATCATATCGTGACGTATATGGCTAGCCGGTAGGAATATCTAATTACCCTTATCTGACTGGCGCCGGTAGTCAGAAGCACCCGGCTATTAATCAGTTGGATCACTACCTGCCGGATATCTCGGATCAACAAAAAAACTGATAAATTCATGTGAAAACAATAACACAACCTATGCGTTTAAAGAAAAACATTTCTTGCTTATAATATGTTGAAATTCATAAATAATATGTTACTATTAACTGGTAACGGATATAACTGTTAACTAAGCAAAAAGATATGTCGATGAATTTAGAAAGAAAAGTAAATAATAGGAAAGAGAAAAAAGAAACAGTTAAAACATAAAAAGGAAGAATGTGCTGGTAATAAACTACTAATCAAGATGAGCAAGGTAATTAAGAAATGAAAGAACAGAAAGAGGCTTTGACAGCATGAAAAGAGAGTGTAAGAAGTTATTAACAGAGAAGAGTCTCACTAATTAACTGCAAGTCTGGTGTGTTCGGTCAGCCTGCCCGAACCCAACAAAAGAACAACTTGTAACATCCCACACAAACTCACTCTATATATATACACACTTACACACACTCATTTCCTCAAAACAACCCCAAACTTGTAAGAAGTTGTTTCTCTCATGGCATCATCTCTTCCTCAGTTTTATGCTGATTTCACATCTTCCGGCGCCACGTCTTCACAGTTTCACGGCTCTTCTTCATGTCCTGACGTCTCAGCTCTATCCAATTACTTCAACGACGGTTACCTCCCCTTTAACACATCTTCTAACCCAGAATCCACATTTGTACCCCAAGTTTTTGGGGCTTCTGACGTTCCTATGCCGGAGTACAACTATTATTACCAGAAAATGGGTGTGAACAATGCCACACAATATTTTCATGGTGGTGATCAAGAATATTACGGCTTTTCACCGGAGATCAAGCCCTTTGGAGAGCAATCCTGGGTACTATATGCACGTTCAGATATTATCTTAAATGGATATTCTTATTTATCAGAAACGAAATCAAATAAATTATTTGTATTAAGCAGGGAAATAGTGAAGGAGGGATACAAGCTGAGTCGAACACAAAGGTGGGACGTTATACAGTTGAAGAACGTAAAGACAGAATCATGAGGTACTTGCAAAAGAAGAACCAACGCAACTTCAATAAGACCATCAAGGTTTTTTTTTTTGTAAATTTATATTTCCTTTTTTTGTGTTTATGAATTATATAAGAACTAAACATTTTTAAAATACAATATAATATGCAGTATGTATGTCGTAAAACCCTAGCTGACCGGCGTGTTCGTGTTCGAGGACGATTTGCTAGAAACAATGACACATGTGAACAACAATCTCACATGTCTAAGACTCACAACAACAATTCTAAAAAAGAAGAAGATATGTTCTCTAGATCAGACGACTATTTAATCCAGGTATTATAAATTCAGGTTACTATTCCAGAGCAGTATCTTATTTACACAATGAATTGACAAACTAAAGTAAAAATATTTCATCACAACTGTAAGCAGACGGAAAACGATGATGGGTGGCTTCACGAAGCAATGTCTAATCTGATTTCTTTTCCTTGTGAATTGGACTCTCCTGAAGATGATCATCATCCAAACACATGGAGCTTCTGATCGGACTACCTCTCTCATATACACTTCATTCCGGATCAATTAATTAATGTCGCTAGCTATAAAATTTGATCGATTAGTTTAGTTTAATTATAAGCAGCTTAGTTATTTTATGATAAATCTTTTATCATAATGTACTTAATTATTCGTGTGGTTAATTATTCATGTGGTCAATGAACATGAAGATTCTGCCTAGTAGATAAATAAAAGAGCTTTACTTGATCATCCGTGTGAATAAATTCAGCCAATAACGATCTCAATACAAGAGCAAGTTATTCATGTTTTTTAATTTATTATGTCTTTTTAAAAAAAAAGTTAAAAAAAACTATTAGCTTTTGCAGTAAATCTAAGAAAAGATGATTCTTTTGGGGAGGTTAAAAAGTTTGTTGAGATTGTTTATGGCAAGCAACACCTTTTACGATTCGAATAAATTGGTAAGTCGATAAAAGATTAATTAACTAGTGGATTCACGGAACAAATGTTTATTAAGGAATATATGATGTAAATTTTAATCATAAGACGAATGACGAAACGTTACATAGCTAGTGGCCTTCATATCTTTCTTTTTCATTCTTATATATGAATGGATATAAAGAATAATGCGGATTAATTGGTCGTAATAACAAAACACAGAAACACGATAAGCAGTTTTTTTTTTGATCAAACACGATAAGAAGTTGTACACAAATTTTTTGCAGTGATAAATAACAGGTAACAGCAGACTGATAGGGTGTATTAACTCAGTGTAGATGATATATAGAGAGAGTGTGGAGGAGAAACTTGATACGGAATCAAGTTCCAATCACTTTGTAAGGCATACAATTCTTGAAACAAACATATATAATAAGGCTTCAAAATCTGCAAATTAGATTCTCTGGATTTGTCCCCCTTTATTTTCTTCTTTGACGAATATATGTGTAGTTGAAGGCTGAAGCCCTTCTCATCCGTTTTTTTTTTTATTTTCCACCTTTTCTTCACATTAACACACATTAATCATATCTACATGAAATTTGTGGACAAAACAAACATTTGTGTATTTATTTTTTATTTCTTAGATGTTTTTGCTGGCCGACATCTTACTAGCATTCTACTCAAAATGGCTTAAATTAATTTTGATATTTTATTCATATTATACTTCCTCAAATGTAAATACTGATGTTTTTTTTATTGAATATCAAATTTATTGATCAAAATTGCTCATTTACAAGTAAGAATTATTAACTCTGTTTGTGTTGGAACTTGGAACCAATAAAGAATGAAAAAACACCCCTTTCCATTAGTAACTTCAAACAATCTTCTCATTAATCCCTCCGCTGGATGATTTCTTGTGTACCACAAAAAATAATGAAAAAATGTAGATGTTTTAGGATTTGCACGCATATCAAAAGTTAAATACACACTTTTATCAATTAATTTTAATTTATTTGTTTTAGAAAAAAAAAGTGCATTGGAGGCGATAACAATTTCCAAAGAAAGAGAAAGAAAGAAGAAACAAAGTGCATTAGTTAAAGTATAAAACATCAATTTTGTAAATAAGAAAACAAATATTAAAATATCATTATTTTGAATACGGAGGATGTATTAGACCAGGAGATTCTTTTTATTTGATACTCCTTTCGATTCTAAATAATTGTCACTCTAACACCTTTTACACAGAATGAAAAAAATTGCTGAAATATATGGAAATGTTATTAATTATACTTCACTGACCAATAATATTTTAGATAAATAAATTTATTTATAAAATTAATATTTCAATTAATTTTAAGCTGAAAAATTGTATAAATTGCATTAGTATTGTAAAATAACACTTTTTATAAAACATGAATAATGAACTAAAATGATATTTATTCAAAAAACGAAAGAGTAATTGGTTTTAGGCCGAGAGACATAAAAAAAAATTCTCAAGTAATTACAAATCTTTTTTTTTTCAAAAAAAAGAAATTATAATTATGTCATATAATTAATGTGAATAAAATCTAAACAAGAGAGTTTTACCATGATTTGGCTGTCGTATATGACGTTTTAAGAGTTCATCCGAATTCATATACATATGCAGCTAACTTTCTCAAAACAGATTCATACATAAAGTCTTACGATCTTGATTTATCATAGAAAATTATATGATGTAACTGAAGTGAGTTAACTTTTCTTCTTGAACGGGTCTTGTGGTCAAGTGGCAGTGGATGGGCCTGGGACGCCAACACGTTTTAGATTCGATCCTCCTGCTATACGAAACTAAGTCACATTGTTCTGTTCATCTAACGCGGATATAGGTCTACGCTGTAGGACTCATTTAAATACCCAGGAGAAGGAGTCCATCCGCGAGCTTACGACTCCCCCGGAGATTAGATCTGGTTCCAATAGTGATCCGGGTTTAACCATTTTTTTGTTCAAAAAAAAACTTTTCTTCTTGACTGGGTACAGACATTACTCAATCGATCGAAGATGCTGAAGTCAAAACCAAGTTGTATGTAAATATCGCATCAAGCAATCAAATAATCGCCAATGTTATCTTTTGTTTTGTCAGTTTTCTTTCGTATATATATATATATACAGAAATATAGGTTTTGATTGGTAATATGGTGTATGCTTGAATTAGTTTGAGTTAGGGCTATTAATTAGAATTGTTACCATTTATAACCATTTATGATGTAGTTATAAATTTTGAGTTTGTGTTGCATTACAATGTGGTAAAATTGAGTTATATTTTTGAGTTATCTCTTTTGAAAAATCAACAAATCAATAATTAAATCAACATCAACGAAAATGGCATGTACCTTTTTTTTGTCATCAAAAGAATACATACTCATATAAACGCTGTAAATCAAATTGGGAATTCAGCATCCATGTGAACGACGAAAGACGATTGTTGTCTGATATCACGTGCTAGACAATCCGCCCTTGAATTCTCCGTCCTACGTACATAAATGATCTGTAAATTCTGAAAGCTTTCTTGCAGACTCTTAATATCTTCCAGATAATTTGTAAAAGCTGGTCACTCCTCTAATTCCGACATCATCTTCACCAACTTAGCACATTCCGTTGCAAACATAATCTGAAACTAGCGTAGATTTCTCATACATTATATTGCCCATATCAATGCATCCACCTCCGCATAAAGAAGTGATAAACTAGTCCAGACATTTCGTGCCCCAATCAGTTCCGTAAAGCCCACTAGTGTACTATACCAACCTTGTTCTGAAAAAATATCTCCATCCTTTCAAGAGTCATCTGTGAGGCACCATCTCCTTTAAATTGTTGGAGAAGTCCACACTTCTGCTTGTACCGGACGAAAATGGCATGTATTAGAGCTTAAGTTAATTTATGTTGGTAGTTGTCAACATTTTTTTTATTTTTTTCTAAAAAAAATAATTCATCAACTTTGGAAACATGAAAATTGTCCATTATTTACTGTTGGTTAATTAATAAATATTTTCAACACTTGTATATTACTATTTATTTGTTAGTCAGATTTATTAGAAACTTTCTTATTTCTATGTAATTACTTAAAAATATTTAATAAATTTAATATTAATTTTTTTGGTAACTAAAATTTATACATAAATTCATGTTTATATTATACATAAATTTATGTTTATCTGAGAGTTTTTTTTTTATTATACATGTCTATGTTTATGGATAGTTAAATAATTTTTAATTTAATGTGTTTAAATTTTCTCTAATATATATTTACTTATTAAATTAGTAATAGTTGTTATAAAACTATAATATATAGTTATATTAATTAAATAATAGTTTTCATATATTAAATAATTCTTTTAAAATTGATATTGCAACTTATTTTGTTAAATTCTTATTATTTCTACATAATTAAAATAATATATATATATATATATTATAAATAATTTTAAAAATAGTTTAACGTTTTAATTGTCTTTGACAAATACTTTATTATTTATATTTTATATAAAGTTCTATTGCAATTTATACTTCAAAAAGTTACCAATCAGCAGTTTTAATAATACGATAATTTTTTTTCCAGAAAACTTACCACATAAATATACCATTTTTACCATATTATTTTCTACTGCAAATTACATTGAATTACAATACATACTACAACTCAGGCTTTAATACTACATGTCACCATCCTTAATAATCAGTGTTTACCCATATTTCATTAGTTCAGTGAATTCCCACTATCTCAAACTTTTTTTTGTCTTTTATACATAAATGGTCAACTTGAACAGAAAAAGGCAGTAGGAGTTGGTTCATTTTCTTTAAAATTCAAGTGATACAAGAACTATCATCAGTATATAGATTATAATAGTATTCACGCTGATGAAGCACTAAACTAAGCTATTATAATACCTCAACTATGGTTGAAATAACGCTATAGTTGTAACATATATAATTGGTTCAATTGTGAATTGTAATTTGTATTTTGGAGGAATTGCGCCTTCACATACTGTGGAAGTGTTGAAATGAGTAATACTCTTTATTTGTCCACTTCGATAAAAATGTTGCAAAGATTCGGTGTTGGATTTTCCAATTTTCATAAAGCATGTGTTACCGCTAAGAAGTGAAGGTCGCTCTCTATGCATGCTGAAAACGAAAGATACAATCAACGATTTACCCCTTCAATGAGAGGGAGAGCTACTATGTCCAATTCCAAATCCTGGCCTCAATATATATTTGTTTATGTTTTTATGCATTTTCTAATAGTCTCATATATTCTTCGGAAAATGATAGCAAATGAGGACAATTTTATTCTTGTATGTTTTTCATCAGTAAGTCAATAATTATGCTCTTTTGTACATTTTTAAGGATGAAACTTTCTATTTTATACATGTTGTAATGATTATTTTGGAGTGCAGCTAAAGAAACTATAAGAGTGTTTACCAAGAAAGAAAATAAACTATAAGAGAAAATGCAGCTATTATGAGCAAGGGTTGTTCATTTCGTTGTTTAATTATTTGATTAGGTAGGGGAATCATAAGAGTCTAAGACATAGGATTAAGCAGCTTATCAAAGTGGTGTTGCTGCCAATAAAAAGACTACGCTGCGATCAAGAGAGCCACATGTTTACTAATCATGTTGCAATTGAATTTTTTAAATGTTCAAAATAACAAACTGCGCATAGTTCGTGGGGTTTTGGAAAATAAGATAATGCTACGACGGCCACACGACAGGCGAGGGTCCGACAGAATCTTTATAGAAAATGATTAATTACTAGACTAGATGCAAATGGGTTGACCTTTCCCACTGAGCTGGGAAAATCTTACTCCCCTCTGTTTCATGATATAAGATTTTTAACATGAATGCACAAGAATTAAGAAAACTTTCTTTCTAGAAAACAATATTATTAATAATCTAAATTAAACATAAAGTAGCCAATCAGAAACATCTTATAAGAAAGTTTTCTTAATTCTTGTGCATTAAAAATATAAGATGTTTTGGTGTTTTCAAAATATAAGATGTTTTGATATTTTTAATGTACTATTGGTTAATCAATTCCCAATAAAGTTAAAGTACATTAAAAATATCAAAACATCTTATATTTTGAAACACCAAAACATCTCTAAAACATCTTATATTATGGAACGGAGGGAGTACTTTTTAGTTTATATATAATTTAAAAGTCACTTAAATATCCATCCATGAAAATGATTAACAAAACTAAAATCAGAAAGTGGGAAGCTAATGAAAAATAGGGACGTCGTTAGGCTTCTTATTGCATGCAACTGTGTAACATTAGCGATCTTGTTACCCAAATGTGAGATTTCACTTCCGTTGTCTCTTTCACGATTTTCTCTTCCAGACAAGACACCTCTCCCATCTCCTTTTATTTGTAAATACTATATTGTATTGTTTTCCATTCACATGCTCTACCTCTTAAATTTTAAAACATTTTGAATCAAAAGGTGTATTGCAAAATTTAGTTCAACATATATAACTCTGTAGCTTTAGTGTTAGCTTTAGCCTTTAGGTAATTAAAACATACTAAATAAAAATATGTCTTTGATTCATCATCAGTGCAATATTTTTTAATACCATTTTATATATTGTCTTTTCAACTAAATAATCCATAGTAAGTAATATAATTTTTAGCAACAAAAAAATGTAATTATTATTTAACCAGTATATAAAACTATCAAGGAACACAAATTTGGTAGTCCAAAAAAATCTAGTTTTTATAGGACAGTCATATTTAAAACTTGATATGGCGCACAAATAGCAAGCACCCTTCTCAAACTGGTCAAGAGGATAGAAGGATCAAACTCCGGTCGATGGATTGATGGTGGAGTGGTCAAGACTTGAGATGGAGATGGAGTGATATGGATGGATCCGGGTGGGAGATACTTGAAGATCAATGGGGATGGAAAATAGCACTTGATGGAGATGGAATCTAGTTGTTTGTTCGTACAAAACAACCCAACAAGATCAAAGAGATGAAGATGGAATATTTACTGATTGAATAACACAATCAAGAGTGGATCGAGGTGTAACCACAAACTCTATGGAAAGGAGCTTGATAAAACACAAGTTGCTCACAAAATTGCTTCTCACAAACTTTCAAAAGAATTAGGTATTTGTTAGGGGGCAAACTGACTATGTATTTCATAAAGGTTAAATGATACAAAGCTGTTTATAAAAGCTTATACACTCGCCAATGCAGCTATGCCTTTCTAAGGGTCTTTGAAGCAAATTTATTACATGACTCAATCTTAAGACTTAATAAAAGCAAAAGGCTAAACAATGTCTTACTCAAATCAAAGAAAATAAATAAAAGACTCAGGCCCTGCAAGATGAATGAAAAGGAATCTGAAATATATCAAGTATTGAAATGATCTTACCATACTTACCTTTCTTGACAGATTTGAAACAAAAGTAGCCGTTGGAAGAGAGGCAATCTGAGGAATGAAGTGCTGTCATTTGGAGCTTGACTCTTTAGCCTTGGTGCACACCGTTTCAATTAAGTGGTGAAATAAAATAAAGAAACCATCTCCTTATGTGGAGTGATTGACCATAGGATAGCACCATCTCCTGGAACGTCTAATATAGCATATGGAATGCTTTCTTTAGCTCCTGCTCCAGATATGGAGAGCTTGTCTTGACGGTTGGTGAGATCATCTAAGTTGGGGTTGAGTCTAGACTTTATAAACAACCCTTCAACAGCTTCACAGAAACCAGCAGCCATTCTCTTAGTTTCTGATCTTGTTCTTGGTTCTTGTCTAAAAGAGTGGGGATGTTGATATCTAGTTCTATGTCCTCATCAAAATTACTACGATATTTTGGTGTTTTATATTTTGCTTCTTAGTGTTGTATTCTTTATTTATATGTTTGTGTGTTTTTCTTAGGTGATATAACTAGGTTTCGAAATTAGGCATCTTCTTTACTGGGCTTATAACTGAACTTAATTCTTCAACGTGACTGGATTTTTAGTTAGGGCCAAAAAATTAACATTCAAAAACTGCGTTGACTTCTTTTTATATAATGAAAATCTTGTTGAGTTCGAATGTCAAACACTAATATTTGATTCCGAAAAAGTTAAGCTGGGGAGAGGCATGGCTCATACCTCAGGGAGTCAGGGTAGCAGTGGCGAAGCCAGTAAGAAGATTGAGGATGCAAAGCAGATATTAACTTATAGTATTAGACAAAGTGAGTTTTATTTAGTAGACAAAAATGAAAGCCTACCGGGATTGTAAAATGTCTATAACATATGATATACTCACTCAAACATATATTTCTATGCATCTTAATAAATAAAGTTAGCTTCTAATCTCTTCATAGGAGGATTTTTGACAACTGTCCCTACTTTTATAAAACGCAACATTTTACTAAACAAGTGAATACGATTTATTACTGGTTTTGTATTACTCTATGGGATTCTAAAATTATGTAGCAGCCCCAGTTTCTACGCTCTTCTCTTCGTGATCGCAGAGCGAAGCTTGAGCTTCTATGTCTTTTTTCTTCGTTCTCTGAAACGACTCTCTGATTCTTCACTGGATCCGAGTTAAGTGTTAGTACATCGTCGTCTTCTTCCTATATCGATATTGAGTTCTTCTGCAAAAGTGTCATCGTAACACTTAGGTTTAGCATTAATAGCTAGAGATTAGCATTCACATTAACTCTCACTAATCAGAAGCACCCACGACTTCTTTGTAATTGCCCCACCTCCATGTCGATCTTCTTTACACTTTTCCTCTCCACATACCCCAACAAACATCAAAGAGTCATGGCCACTTCACAGCTATAGCTTTCCGATTTGAAGCCCCGGAAGTTGTTGTCAGGTTGTTCTCATCCGTCTTCTCTCTTTCGGGAAGCTAAGGATGTGAATCAAGGTGAGAAACTCATACATGTTACTCTTGGATGATGAGGTTGGTCCTATTGCGTTACTATCATTACAACGCTCCATCCTTTTCATTCTAATATTCAAAACATTCTTTCTATCAAGCTGCACCAGAATAGGTAAGCCTAATTTTTTCTTTGGTGGTGATAGGTTTAAACTTAAGAGATTCATGTATGCGCCGGATGGGCTTAATGATTCTAAGGAATACATAGACACAATTTTGGGATCTGATTCTTAACCCCTTTAATTGTTTATCTTAATACATGCTTAGACATAAGAACAACTCAAATTACTTTCTAATATTACAGGGTGCAATTCTGTGTAGTTGCTGCAATACTTCATCCAGTGAACATCGCACTTGCAAAGGGTGGGCAATCAGAAGCCTCAAAACCTAAGGACGAGAAATCACGGTTCCATGTAAGGTATGACTTTGCTTCACTTTCTTCACTCGCATTAATCCTTAAACTGAAGTACTAAATATTATCTGTTATTAACATAGAGAAATTTTCAGTGTATGTCAACATATATGTTTGCAAGAATTCATGACGTTTACATTGTGTTATGAATATGTTTCTTATGGTGTTTGATGTGGTCATTTGAACTCCATGTCGTATCAGTGATCTAATTAAGCGAGGAGCTTTAAATATATCTGAGGTTCAGTTTCCTTTTATTTGTTAGGTATGCTCTTAGTTGAGAGTGTTGAGACTCTCAAATTCTTAGATGGAAGAAATCAACATTTGAATGCATTTAAGGCAATATATTTCAAGAGGGAGGGTTATACTGAGAAAAAAACAGGAGGCCGGCATGACTTCTCTTGAAAATTTTGCTACCTCCATCACCAGGCGAGATATATTGTTTTCAGTAGCTCTTTCAGATATCTCACCGCATCACCAATCTTTACATTGGCATACTAGTTGCTCAAACAGAAATTGCATATGTGACCTTCATAACCACTCATGGTAGCAGATTTTCATAGAGCGCAACGCCAAGAGTTACAACTCTTTTAGATTCTCCGTTCCCAACATACGTACGTGTTGCCTGAAAACCAAAATAAACTGTATATAACAGTTCAGCTTTGAGTCCACAGAAACTTTGATTTCTTGATAGTTTTTGTCATCTTCTTTTTTATTATATCCACTGAGCTACCTGAGTTCATATGTAATACGTCCAGCAGATAAATTTTGTTACAAAGTCAGTATTAATGAGCAGACATGATATAACTGAACAAGATCTTATATATGCCACAACAGTGTTTCCCAAGGCTATGTAAAATTGAAGTTTCATCCTTCCATTATTAACTTTATTCAGATCAATAGGCATGAACATCCATGAGTGTCTTCACTTTCTACTTCAATCTTTGTAAATCATTGGTTTGCTTCTCCTAAGAGGAGAAACCAAGCGAAAGATTATGAAGTTTAATAATAAGTTAGGATTTTTTGTCAAAATACATAATAAATTTCTAATTTTGGTAAAATGTTTAGTCAACAAATAAAAATTTAGGGAGCAAATACTTGATCTAATCTGAATAAATATAAAATTCAATAAAAACTAGGAAAAATCATAAGAAGGAAAAAGGGAAAAAAGGAGAAAACAATGTAGTTGCGATATAAAGTTACAAATTTCATCAAACTGTACTAACAAAAATAAAAAAGAAGAAATATCACATATACTTTTTGGTGGTTATGATTCTTAATCTTAGAAAAATTAACATGAAAAAGTACTATAATATTTTTTAATAAGTTACAATATTTAATAAATAAAATAGTAAAATAGTTTATCAACTAATAAAACATAGACATATTCCTTTTTTGGTCAAAACATAGACCATTCCTAAGAAAAGTTAAATGGTGCCACAACACCGTGTTTTTTTTAAACTAAAGCAAATATATTTTTTATAGAAACAAAAACAAAACTAAATTGTTGCAAAATCTGGACGAACGATGACTTAAACAATAATTCTACAAAAAGACACCTAAAGCTTTTCTGAGAGAATAAACTCAAAGGAAATCATTTCAAAATCTGTATGAATGCTGCAATAGACAATAACCTTACAAAGAACATATAAAAATAGATATAATATAGAATATAATCTCATTCAGAAAATCACAACTATGTTATATGTAAATAAGTACACAATGGCGGCTTGCGATCTTAGTACAGAAATGTCATACATAAGCAAACTCACATGTAATAATGGTTCATAAAAAAATCCCTTTAAACTACAACAAATGATGGTCTAAGCACCAGTTTCTGGTTTGATAACTGAACTCCAGCTGGTTCTTTAATAAGTGTCTTTGGACTCAGAATCAGAATCAATGTGTCGGTCCCTGATGCTTCCGACGATGATAGCTGGAGATTACATAAACCCAAGATCTGAGGAAGAAGTCAACATACATGCTTACTTAAAGACCATGCCAAATGTTCTATATTATAACACATAGCCAAACCATATCATCATTGGTAAAACCGACGCGTAGCACCGGCAAACCCGTGTGGGAACCGAAATTCGCACCGTCGATTTTAGTTAAGTTTAAAACGTAGGAAAACTAAGTTGACCTAGTTTTCCCCGAGGATCCCGGCTATCTGCTGGGCCACGCACGACAAAGTTAAAAGAAGGCTAAGTTGAAAGTAAATACGTAAAATAAGAAAGCAAAAAAGAAAGAATTTTATTTCCGAATTCGCGGAGAGCGTTGGAACAATAGGTCGAGATCGCGGCCGTAAGAGCTGTCGACCGTCGCTAGTCTTGAAACCCTAGATCTAACCTAATTGAGTTGCAGCTCGCTAAAAAGGAAATAAAGCCTAAGTTCTAAATTGCTCTGAGAGTAGTTTGCCTTGTGATTTTCGGATCCCCTTCCTTCTGCTCCTAGACTTGCTTATATACTCCCATATGACGGTCTATTCCTGACGGGCCGGCGCGAGCTGGGCTTTTTCCATTTTCGTCGGTCTTCATGTTTATCGGGAAAGTTGACATTTATTTTTTTGGAAAATTGATGTTTATCTTTTTGGAAGTTTGACATTTATCCTGTTTTGGGAAGATAATCGCAAACAGTCGTATCTATCTTTTTAGAAAATCATAAAATGGTTATCCGATCATGTTTGGTCTCCGTTGGGCCGTATCTCGGATTTCCGCTATTTTTACGATTTCCTCGAGAGAACGTTCCTACTTGGACATTGGGTTTTTCGGAAGATCTTCGATTCTTTTACGTGGCAAATGGAGTTTTTAGATAACCGTTGCCGCTTTCTACGAAGTTCTCCTATCCGTTGACGTCTTACGGGTTTTCCGAAGGCTAGGAGGAAGAAAAGGAGTTTGGTTTGCGGGATTTAAGAAAGTCGCAAAACTTCGATTTCTGACGGTTTGAGAACTCGGAACTTACGCACGAAGACTAGCCGTCTGATAACTCGAACTAGCATGGCGCTAGGCGCCCGGCGCCTAGAGGCAACGCGGGCGCTAGGCGCCCGGCGCCTAGAGGCAGCTAGCGCCCGGCGCCTAGAGGCAGCTAGCGCCCGGCGCCTAGAGGCAGCACGGGCGCTAGGCGCCCGGCGCCTAGAGGCAGCACGGGCGCTAGGCGCCCGGCGCCTAGAGGCAGCACGGGCGCTATGCGCCCGGCGCCTAGAGGCAGCGCGGGCGCTAGGCGCCCGGCGCCTAGAGGCAGCGCGGGCGCTAGGCGCCCGGCGCCTAGAGGCAGCACGGGCGCTAGGCGCCCGGCGCCTAGAGGCAGCGCGGGCGCTAGGCGCCCGGCGCCTAGATGCAGCGCGGGCGCTAGGCGCCCGGCGCCTAGAGGCAGCACGGGCGCTAGGCGCCCGGCGCCTAGAGGCAGCACGGGCGCTAGGCGCCCGGCGCCTAGAGGCAGCGCGGGCGCCTAGAGGCAGCGCGGGCGCTAGGCGCCCGGCGCCTAGAGGCAGCGCGGGCGCTAGGCGCCCGGCGCCTAGAGGCAGTACGGGCGCTAGGCGCCCGGCGCCTAGAGGCAGCACGGGCGCTAGGCGCCCGGCGCCTAGAGGCAGCACGGGCGCTAGGCGCCCGGCGCCTAGAGGCAGCACGGGCGCTAGGCGCCCGGCGCCTAGAGGCAGCACGGGCGCTAGGCGCCCGGCGCCTAGAGGCAATCCAGGGTCGTCGCTCGTTTCTTTCGGCTCGTGCGAGTTTTTTCGTTCTTTTTACTTCTCGGAGATTTTTATCGTGTAGAGAATGTTTCTAATCGTTGATTTCGGAATGTCTTAACATTTTCCCGAGTTTTTTAGAATGAAACTTATTCTCTTAATGCTTCTCTAACATCTTTCGTATTTTGTCCGAACTCTTCGGACATTGATTTCGTCTTGACCGATTTTGACCCCAACAGTTAGCCCCCCAGCTAGCTAGGAGCCGTAGCGGTTGTAGGTCCTAGCTTGCTGTATGGTTCGTGAGGAAAGTATGGAGACGAAATCCTGCCGAAGGTCGGGGTAAATAGTAAAATTTCATGCCTATAAAGGCTTGTGAATCCTTTACCATTCTTACTTCACCCAAGAATCCTAAGTCAATTTCTCCCTCAAAGATTCTCTCTCTATTTTCAAGAAAAGAATGACTTCAAGGTCAAAACCCTCGAGGAGACAGTCTCGCTCTGCTTCGGGCAGTTTACACGCCGAGGAGGAAGCTCCGAAGCCCGAGGTTTCAGAGGTCGAGAGGAACGCGTACTGTGACGCCGTCTTTGGTTCCGATCCCCCTCTTCCTGTGATTCCGATTCCCCGGCGCCCTGTGAAGGCGCGTGTGGAAGCTGATTCGCCGAGCGAGTTATCTCCCGAGTATCTTGAGATTCTTCGAAAGTTCTATAACGTTCCGGAGAAAGTCGTGTTTCGCATTCCCCTTGGGGACGAGAGTCCGGAGCGTCGTTCGGAGGGTTACTTTACTTGCTACGAAGCATTCCTGACGCAATGTCGATTATGGTTCCCGATCCCTGGGGTCATCGTCCAAGCTCTCGATCGTTTCGGACTCTCGATCAGCCAGTTGAATGTGCCGGCTCTAGAGAGCTGGCTTGGCGTTTTGATTCTAAGTTACGAGTTAGGGATGGATCTTAGCCCTTCGGACTTTGAAGGGCTGTGGCTTTCCAAGAGCGTGAAAACAAATGGAATATTTGCCATGAAATCGAGGACTGATCACTCGGTAATTTCTGGGCTTACCTCGCATGCTAAGGACTTCTTTAAACGTTTCTTTTTCGTGAGGATAGATGGAGAGTCTGTCGAGGAGAGCTTTCTTCATCTATTCCCGACGGAATGGTTGTACCGACGCGGTAAGATTATCGCAAATTTTTTTTTATTTTATATATATTTTTTTAGAAATCTAAAGGCGAACCCTGAATGCATGTGCACGTTTTTCTTATTGTAGAGAATAGGTGTCTCACGCACATCCCTTCCGATCTTACTGTCAAGAGAGACATATTCAGGGTGAGGGCCTGTTCCTGGGATTCTTTCGATCTCGATCGGATTCGGAAGGCGGTCGCGCTTCACCGATCGCGAGGCGGTACGCGACCTCTCATCAATGATGGATCCTTCGTGTTTGCTCCTTCGAGGCGGAGGGGGAAATCTTCGAAGGGCAAAGGGATCGCTTTCGAGGCCTCGTCGGAAAACAACGAGCCATCGAGGTACGATCCCGACTTTGTCGCAGAGAGCGGGGGCGCTTCCGGTCCGAACCCTCCTCCAAATGACTTCTTTGATGAGCTCCCCCCGGCTTTTACCCGTGACGAGTCTTTGGACAACGAGGAGAGGGACAAGGTGACAGCGGAAGGCACTTGTTTGGTTAACGAGGTTTGTTTTCGACACTTAAGCAAATTCTTCATATCCTTTCGCATGACCTTGACTTTTTTTTTTTTTTTTTTTTTTTTGCAGGCCGTGAGAGTATGGAATGCGTCAATCGACGGAAGTTTCCGCACTGCTCGATTGGCCCGCTTCAAAGCGGAGGAGACCGAAAGGGAGTTTGCCAAGTATCGGTTGGAGGTTGAGGAGCAAAAACGTCGACAAGCCGAGATCCAGGCTCGAGCCCTCGTCCGTGCAGAGAGGAGAGGACGGAGAAGAGCCGCCGCCGAAATGAATCCACGGGCGGAAATCTTTTCTACCGAATTCGAGGCGTACAAAGAGGCTCAGGACTTCGTAGGTGACTTTCGCGAGTGTCGCGGTTCAGTGGGTACTCTTCACAAGGTGCAGCGTGAGGGTTTCTCGCTTTCCAGCGAACTTGCCGCGATGGATGGTTCGATGAGAGTATGTGCTAACGCCGAATCCTCTGTTCCTCCGATCGAAGGAAGAATCCGGGAATTGTGGAATCCTATTCAAGTCTCGGAAGATACAGCGGATGTTGGTGCAGACGCGAATGCGGGTGACGGGGGCGAGGAGGTCGACCAGCCTGATTCCTCGTTTGATATAACTTTTTCTGATTGTCTTGCATTTGATTATAATTTGTAGTAAGCCAAGTGGGGCTGTTTGTATGTGTTGCGACCCTTAGGGGGTTGCGTGACTTTATGCTTTTCGGGATCGGCCGTCGGTGGCCTTTGAATCCCTATTATGAATGTTTTTATGAATCATGCGTTTTGATTTATACTTTCGCCAAGTGTAGAGGACTTTGAATACGCGTAGTCACTTCATATTCGAGCTTTTTTTTGTCGCTTAACCTGCAGGTTACTTTGTAGCGAACGTTAGGTTTATAAGCGATAAGAGGCAAGTTTTGGGATCTCGTATGCTGGATACTTATGCCTATGAGATGTTTTAGATACCAGCAAGGCTGGGTTTAGGGCAAGACCTAGGTCTAATTTCGGCTGAAGCTATGCGATGACTAATCGGCTTTTCGTTTTGCTTGTTTGCGATTTCGACCTGACTTGTACCGTTTTAGAATCCGCGAAGTGCTTATCGGCTTATACGATTCGTTTGGGTACGAGTCGAGCTACTTCCTTTACGAAGAGCTAACCAAAATTTGGATTTCTTGTATAGCGCGCTATGATATCCTTGTCGGATGTGAAAGGACTTCGTTGGAAGCCAGACTACGAATTTGATTTAAATGAAACGTTTCTATGTTTTTCCGTCAGGGCCAATCGACGGAAATAGGGTTTTTAAAGTCGCTGAAAGACTGTTTGATAGAATTTGTTGGAGGAGAGTAGAGAATCGAAACTGGTCAGGAACTTGCGACGTCTCGCGTTCCTTAAAGATACGATTTTCGTTTTCCGTAATATTAGTGCTTTTGATAAGCAATTTCGAATTTAGGACTGTGAAAAGCTTCAAGAATGTCGAATACATGTAGAGAGTATTTTTGCGGGAGTAAAAGATTATTCGTTCCCATCTTCCCCCCCCCCCTTTTTGGTGGGGGGATAGCTGAACTCGTCGGGTTTCGACGAGCTGCCTACGTACCTCTTGCGAGGATCAAGCCATCTCGTAGTTCTGCTTATATCGCAGATGTTATTACTCCACGACTTCCGGCGTTTCGACTGTCTTAGCTAAGTCGGTGGCCGCGTCAGGAGTTGGATCATCCGTTCCGTCGGCGATGGACTCAAGGATTGGCTTATCATCCTGAGTCGTGGCCTTTTTGGACGAATCCGAATCGTCCTTTGCCGAGTTCTCAGAGATACTCGGATGCTTCTTAATTCGCTTCAGGTTAGCCGCTGGGGCGTTCCGATTGCTGCGCAATTTATGTTCAGCCAGGAAGCAGAGTCGCGATTGTTTTTGGCTTCCCCAAATTACCGCCGTTCCAGTTGGTGTTGGAAACTTGACGCTGAGATGGTAGGTGGATGGGACTGCCTTCATGGCGTTTATCCAAGGAGTCCCCATTATGGCGTTGTAGATAGCCGGGTTATCCACTACTGCGAATTCGACGATCTTTGTGACCTCTTTCGCCATGACTGGGAGTCTGATCTTTCCGAGGGTCATGGAAGTGACGCCCGAGAATCCAGTCAACGGTCTCGGTTCTGGGATGACTTCTCCGAGGGGTATGTTCATCCTTTGGAGGGTATCGCGGAACATGATGTTGACCGTGCTTCCCGTGTCGATGAGGATGCGGCCGACTTCGAGATCTTGGATCACCAAGTCGATGACCAGAGGATCATAGTGAGGTTTGTCGAGTCCGGCCGTATCTTGTTCCTCGAAGACGATCGCGTGATTGGGGACGTCGTCTTCTGGGCACCATCCGGGACTCGTTTCGGCTTTTCGTCCATAGGCTTTGATCGACGAAACTGAGTCCTGGTAGAAGTGCGATCCGCCGATGATCATGTTGATCCTCTGGCGATTGCTGTTGTTTCCTTCGCCATTCTGCCTTCGTCCGCGTTTTTCACCCGATTGAGTTCCTGGAGCGTTATTCTCGGGATTAGCTCTGTCGGTCTTTGGCGGACGATCGGAATCTAAAAGCAGGTCTTTCACGCTTTTCACCGTTGCTAGTTCGCCGGCGAGCAGCTTTGTAATGAGTCTAGCGCCGAGAACTTTGCAATTAGCGGTTGAGTGACCTCTCGTCTGGTGGAACTCGCAGCTGGAGTTGTCCTTGTACGAGTTCCGCGTCCAAGTGTTTCCGGCGGTCCTCCCTTGCTCGGAGTTGACGGCGTAATTTTGCTCGCCTTGGACGTCTTCCCCCTCGTGATGGACGTACTTGTCGTTACGTGAGGTTTTCTTCTTACCGGGCGCTTTCTGCGGCCCGTGCTTTTGCGCCAGGACTTTCATCTCTTCCTCCATGATGATGAAATCCGTCGCTTTGTGGAGAGTGTCCTGGATGGTGCGCGGTCTCTCCAGAGAAATCCACTTTCGGAATTTCGACTTGTACCAGAGGTTTTTCCTCAGGGCGTCGATGGCGACTCTATCGCTGAGACCTGTTACCCTGGACATTACGAGTTTGAACCTCTTTATGTAGTCGCGGAGCGGCTCGTCTTCCTTCTGAATGAGGCTCCAAAGATCTACATCGGAAGTTTCCCTGTCCATGAACATGAAAAACTGCTTCAGAAAGGCTGAAGCTAGCTGGCGAAAGCTTCCGATGGAGTTTCTTTTCAAGCGTGAGAACCACTCGAGCGCAGCACCTCTGAGGTTCTCGACGAACAAGAGACAGCAGCCGACGTCTTTTTCCCGCTCTGGAAGTTTAGACCTGGCCATCGCAATCTGAAAGGATTGCAGGTGCGCCTTCGGGTCTGTGGTTCCGTCGTAGGTGGGAAGCTTTATTTTCCCGGGATCCGAGACTCGTGCGTCCGTAATTCGAGACGTGAATGGAGTCTTCCTCAATTCTTCGAGGAGCAGGTCGATCTCGGGAGCAGTACTGGTTGCGTGGTGAATATGCGATTTTACCGCTTTCACCTCGGCTGCAGTCTTCGCGATGTATTCGCGTAGATCGTGGATATTATTGGCGCCGTTTGCGCTTCTCTGTCTACGCTGGCTGCGATAGGCCCGGGTCTGGTCTTCGGCTAGCCTCTCTTGCTCTGACCAGTAGAGGTCTTCCTCCTCTTCTGTCATCGGTTTCTCGAAGGCTGCCGCCAGTCGAGCCGATTGACTTCGGGTCCTTCTGTGGTGGACGTCGGCGTCTTCGTCGTACGGATCCGACTGGTCGCTGATATCCAGATTGATTCTTTCGACGTCGACTCCTTCGTTTTCCCTCGCGGGAGGTGGAAGGTTATCCGTCGTGTTCTTCTGCCCCACCGGAATGGTATCGTCAGGGATGAGTTCCGGGGATTTTCTCGGGGCGTCTTTTTCTTTGTCTCCGGAAGTTCCGAAGTCGAGTCTCCTGACACGCCTCACCTTGGTGGATCCGCGCGGGAGTTTGCTTTTCGCTGTTAAGGTGCTGACCTGTTTAGCGAGCGAAGCCATTAGCTTCTCTTGTTCTTCCGACCGTTTCTGGGCGGTGGCGAACAGTTCCTTCACCTGGTCTAGCATCGCGGTGTTTGCCTCAGCAGTGACCGTCGATACGTTTCCAGCGGGAGTCTTCTCAGCGTTGGCATCGGCGGCTGGTCCGTCCTGCGTTTGCTTGTCTTTTTCCGCGTTAGCAGACATGCTTAACTGGGCGTGCGTAGTTGCGAGAAAGATAATTCCGTGATCCCCCTCCTTCTAGCGCCAAACTGTGGGAACCGAAATTCGCACCGTCGATTTTAGTTAAGTTTAAAACGTAGGAAAACTAAGTTGACCTAGTTTTCCCCGAGGATCCCGGCTATCTGTTGGGCCACGCACGACAAAGTTAAAAGAAGGCTAAGTTGAAAGTAAATACGTAAAATAAGAGAGCAAAAAAGAAAGAATTTTATTTCCGAATTCGCGGAGAGCGTTGGAACAATAGGTCGAGATCGCGGCCGTAAGAGCTGTCGACCGTCGCTAGTCTTGAAACCCTAGATCTAACCTAATTGAGTCGCAGCTCGCTAAAAAGGAAATAAAGCCTAAGTTCTAAATTGCTCTGAGAGTAGTTTGCCTTGTGATTTTCGGATCCCCTTCCTTCTGCTCCTAGACTTGCTTATATACTCCCATATGACGGTCTATTCCTGACGGGCCGGCGCGAGCTGGGCTTTTTCCATTTTCGTCGGCCTTCATGTTTATCGGGAAAGTTGACATTTATTTTTTCGGAAAATTGATGTTTATCTTTTTGGAAGTTTGACATTTATCCTGTTTTGGGAAGATAATCGCAAACAGTCGTATCTATCTTTTTAGAAAATCGTAAAATGGTTATCCGATCATGTTTGGTCTCCGTTGGGCCGTATCTCGGATTTCCGCTATTTTTACGATTTCCTCGAGAGAACGTTCCTACTTGGACATTGGGTTTTTTGGAAGATCTTCGATTCTTTTACGTGGCAAATGGTGTTTTTAGATAACTGTTGCCGCTTTCTACGAAGTTCTCCTATCCGTTGACGTCTTACGGGTTTTCCGAAGGCTAGGAGGAAGAAAAGGAGTTTGGTTTGCGGGATTTAAGAAAGTCGCAAAACTTCGATTTTTGGCGGTTTGAGAACTCGGAACTTACGCACGAAGACTAGCCGTCCGATAACTCGAACTAGCATGGCGCTAGGCGCCCGGCGCCTAGAGGCAACGCGGGCGCTAGGCGCCCGGCGCCTAGGCGCCCGGCGCCTAGAGGCAGCACGGGCGCTAGGCGCCCGGCGCCTAGAGGCAGCACGGGCGCTAGGCACCCGGCGCCTAGAGGCATCACGGGCGCTAGGCGCCCGGCGCCTAGAGGCATCACGGGCGCTAGGCGCCCGGCGCCTAGAGGCAGCACGGGCGCTAGGCGCCCGGCGCCTAGAGGCAGCACGGGCGCTAGGCGCCCGGCGCCTAGAGGCAGCACGGGCGCTAGGCGCCCGGCGCCTAGAGGCAGCACGGGCGCTAGGCGCCCGGCGCCTAGAGGCAGCACGGGCGCTAGGCGCCCGGCGCCTAGAGGCAGCGCGGGCGCTAGGCGCCCGGCGCCTAGAGGCAGCGCGGGCGCTAGGCAGCACGGGCGCTAGGCGCCCGGCGCCTAGAGGTAACGCGGGCGCTAGGCGCCCGGCGCCTAGAGGCAGCACGGGCGCCTAGAGGCAGCACGGGCGCTAGGCGCCCGGCGCCTAGAGGCAATCCAGGGTCGTCGCTCGTTTCTTTCGGCTCGTGCGAGTTTTTTCGTTCTTTTTACTTCTCGGAGATTTTTATCGTGTAGAGAATATTTCTAATCGTTGATTTCGGAATGTCTTAACATTTTCCCGAGTTTTTTAGAATGAAACTTATTCTCTTAATGCTTCTCTAACATCTTTCGTATTTTGTCCGAACTCTTCGGACATTGATTTCGTCTTGACCGATTCTGACCCCAACAACCCGTATTACAATATATTTTATTGTTGTTTTGAATGGCAAGACGCATAGCATATTTGTCTCTTGAAATAAATTAGCAGGCAATAACTTCAATGGAGTAAATTGTTTATCTAAAAGTAGCAGTGATTAGTTGAAGGTTAATTAATATACCTAGAAAATGAATTGATTCAACGTTACTTGTATGTGTCCATAGATGAGGTACATATTGGTTGATAAATATTAACAAACAAGTTGACAAAATATCAAATCAAATAAAAACGAGAAGACATGCAACTACATGTCATCATCGAACTCATTTACACCAGTATCTCGTGTACTTATTTCTTTCTTTTTTTTGTCAAGGTTATTTCTTTTCATCACTCTATTATATACGTGTAAATGATTCTTTTCATAAAAGAATTTAGCATTATACATGCTTGTGATTAGTAAGATCAACTACCAGTACCACCTCTGGGGGAGTACCAAGTGATGATTATAACGTGATCTCACATCAATTACATTTAAAACATAATCTCATGTGTTAGTCTTCTCTCTCAGACCAAAAAAGGAAGTAATCGTCTCCATATTTTAGTCACTATTTTTATCCTTTTCTTAGGACATCTCAGCATTCATTTTCGAACAGAAGAAAATATACACAATGGCTGTCAATTACGAGGACCAAACCACATTGTTCAACTTCATGGTCAAAAGCAGGCCCGGCTCTTGACCATGGCCATTGGGGCGTTTGCCCTGGGTTCATGGACCTTTAAATTTTTTAGGTGTTATTTTATTGATTTTAAGAATCTATTTCAAAATTATTAAATGACTAAATATTTGAAAAGGTTATAATAAAGGGCCCATAAATATTAAACCAATTTATATATATAACAAAACAAACCTAAAAAAAATCTGTAAGTTTCTCTATTTTCTATTTTTTCCGATGAAAAATTATATTAGTTTAAATTAAAAAGATAAAATAAAAACTATTTATATAGAGGGGCCCACATTCAACATTCCGCCTAAGGTTTTAAATTTTTTTAAGACGGCACTGGTCAAAAGGTAACGGCATGAAGGGTCTCATAGACTCTGGCATGTCTTATATATGTTCCAAAGCCTTTCGTCCAACCTCTCTCTGAGAGAATCGCGACCCCACATGCCCGTACACGTGAAGCTGGCCAGCCAATCGATCTTTCCCAGCTAGATGGTCCACGCCATAAGGAGGTGGCCAAACAAATCACTGAAGCTGCTGAGACACTTGGCTTCTTCCAGGTAAGTAATGTCAGAGACATAGCAATTTTAATGTAGATTATTTACCATTCATGCAATGTCACTAACCAACCACCCCCACCCCCACCAAAAAAAAATATACTAGAGGAACAACACATATGCTTGTGAATACTTGACTAGGATACTGCCGTTAGATACCTTAAAAAGGTATATTTAGCATGTTTAATATATCGCTATATCAGACCCTTACAAAATGCATATTTAATAAGAGAAGATAAAATTTGGGGAATAAATGAAATGGCAGGTGGTAAACCATGGTGTTTCGGTGGAGCTGCTTGAATTGCTAAAAACGTCGGCTCATACGTTTTTTGCACAACCTCCTGAGAAAAAGGCGGTTTACCTAAAAGAAGTGAGTCCAAGCAGGCTAGTTAAGTACGGGACGAGCTTCGTACCATAGAAATAGAAGCCATAGAATTAATGGAAGGATTATGTGAGCATGCTTTACACCAATGACCAAGAGGTTCTTCAACACTGGCCTCCAAAATGCAGGTATATGTGATATATATTTAGTATAAATACTTCAAATTGTGTTATACTATAATGCAGCTATACATGAAAATTATTTTAGTAGAGCATGCTGATTTAAATTGAGATGGCAAGTAAACTATTTATATAAGATATATTCATCAATTTAATCATTGAAATTAGTTTTAATTTCTAAACTCGTGAAACTAAATTGTATATGTGTGACATAGAGGTGGCACTTGATTTCCTAAAATCATCTATGGCAATGGTGAAAAGAGTAGTTGAAGTTTGATGGAGGATGTAGGAGTGACACTAGAAGAAGAGAAAATGAACGGTTAATTTGATGGGGACCAAGATGGTCAACATGAACTACTACCCAACTTGTCCCAGCCCCGAGCTCACCATAGGCGTCGGTCGTCACTCGGACATGGGAATGTTGACCGTTTTATTACAAGACGGCATACTTGGTGGTCTCTACGTTAAACTAGACAACGGTGACTGGGACGAGATCCCTCCTCTCAGTGGAGCTTTAGTCATCAATGTTGGCGATACTTTGTTGGTCAATTTCTCATCGGTTTAGCACGTTTGGCAATAAATGGCTTAAATGATATATAGTTGTTATATACAATTTCTACTAAGAATAGAAGAATACTCTAATGCACTTAATAAAAATTTATCAACAGATTCTAAGCAAATCAAGAGTCGAACCACAAACATCGGATCAAGAGTCTTCGTGCCAATTTTCATGGCATCTAATCCCTCAGAGAAGATTGGTCCGTTGCCAGAAGTGGTAAAGCGTGACGGGGTGGCTCGTTACAAAGAGCTGTTGTTTGAAGACTACATGAACAGGTTCTTCGGCCAACCACATGACGCAAGAAATCTCTCGACTTTGCTCGTGCCGATTGATACTATTATCACTTTTAACAGTTTCTACGTGCCAATTAAATTAACTATAATGCGCGACACTGTTTCCTTTTTATGTTTGTTCGATCCTGATAAATAAATACTGCCTCCATAAAACGTAACGCAACTTTATGAAATTTTCATGCTAGTCTGGCCAAACTAATGCTTTTTTTTAATAAGATTTCAACTAATGCTTATCATATGATTTTATTCTCCCCAATTTGTGGAAGGATTTCCAATTTGTATTCGAGACTTTTCTTCTCATTTATTTCTTACTAATTTTAATTTATCACGAGTTTCAGGGATACTATACTATATTTTCGATTTTATACGTATCCTCGAGTTATATATCTAGGTCGTACACAATTTTTTTTATTTGACTATAAAAGAAGGAAACGACAGTTATATTGATCGAGTACTACTAGACCGTTTTATAAATGAGAACTTTTTACTGAAGAATGTCGATTTGACATATGCGGTAAAGTTTCAAACTTTTTTTTTTTGTAAACAAGGCTTTCATAAAGTTTCAAACTTTTCTAGTTGTGACTTGCGACTTGCGACGTGAACCGTGTATGTTTGATTAATTTACTTCAAACATTGTGACGTTGAACGTTTACATATTTTCAAAGCTCGTGCCACTGTTTGCTTCCTTCCATAAAATCTGGTTTTGACATAGTCCTTCCTTTATTTAGAGTGTATATATATATATATATATATATATATATATATATATATATATATATATATATATATATATATATATATATATATATATATATATATATATATATATATATATTTCACTTAAACTCAACTAAAACTCGTTAACTAAGTAGATTCAAATTATTGTACGATAAATGACGTGCTTAAATAAGTTAAACCTATTATCAGTTCAAAAGATAACATTTCTTGTACGCATACTTACTTTAGTATTATGTATGATCACAACGTTTGTTATACCTATGTTCGGACAACGTCAACTGTATTTGTTTCACACTAGCTAGTCCAATATCATATCAATTATCCTGCTACGGTAGTTTTAAAGAATCTAGTTTGTACACAAAACAATATAAGACTTGAAAGTATAATGTAACTTTGTCTTCTAAAGTCAAACCACGATTAAATCAACGACCCATTATGATTTTGCCTATTACCTCCTTGTTACAAGTGCTTCTTCTTATATTTTGGAGCATATATGAGAACGGTCCAAACCTATGAAGTATATGACTTTTTTTTGAAACACGAATTGACTATATATGATTTCTCTTTATTACATAAAATGTATGCAGGTGTTTTAGTTTTTTTCTGACAATAAAAAACTATTCTACTAAGACACCGAGATAAGACACCCCCGGTGTTTTAGTGTATTATCCACGATGATACTTTTCGTTCTAATCATCGTATAAATGATAAATAGGTTGCTAAAAGATTAAATAGAGAAGAAGATGTCCAACCTGACGAATAAGGGGTCAACCATTGATGACTCTGGTTTAATTATTCTTTGACTTGACCAGCCGCCACGAAATATTGACTCTACAAATTTAAACAAACAAATAAAAAGGGAAAATTATATTCGTTCAAATGTAATAACTTTTCACTTTGTTTTTAGAGAGTTTTGCATGAGACTCAAAACTTAAAGTCAAAGCTAAATTCAACTTTTGATTTTTTTGGAAATTGTATTTGACCTATTAATCCCAGAATTTCACAATATTTACGAAAATGCCATTGATATTTTATTTATTTATTTTTTCAAAAAATACATTTTTACTCTCACAACCTCATCTTATTCACTTATTTACAAGATTATTATTGTCATCAATACACCAACCACCATGAACAACCATTTTGAAGCTCTTAATACTCATAAATCGATTAAACACAACTTCTTTCTTCATTTCTATCAACTAAAACCAACTTATCTTTCACTTTATCTCCATATTCAACCATAAAAACCATAGATTTTGATTCTAAAATTTTTATGGTTCATTGAGCCATTGAAGCTCACGATTCTCGTTGGCTCACTTTCTTTTGAGCTTCTGGGTGCTTGGAGAAGACTTCTGGGAGCAAAGAAAGTTATCTCCCAAGTTTAAGGTAGGAAATCGAGTTATTTTCCAGATCTGTTCGTCCAGACGACTTCGGAAGTCGTCTGGTCAAAAGAGAGGTTAGTTTTGCAATTGACTTTTAAAATGTGTTTTGTTGGACGACTTACATAGAAGTCGTCCGACTTTCTTTGTTGAAAATAAAATCTCAGACGACTTCCGTGGCAGTCGTCTGAAATAAAGAGGTTAGTTTTGCGTTTGACCGAAATGTGTCAGAAATTTGACTTTCCCCAGACGACTTCAGTGGAAATCGTCTACGGGAAAAGTAAAAAATCAATATTTTATTATAATTAGACGACTTCTCAGGTTATTTTTTGAGTTTGAAAATCAAAACAAAAAAAGTTTTTTTTTCTAGACGACTTCCCTAGAAGTCTTCTGGTAATCTGGTCAAACCTCGGTAATCTTGGACGACTTCCACAGAAGTCGTCCGTTTAGACGACTTCCACAGAAGTCGTCTGAAGAAAAAAACTTTTTTTGTTTTGATTTTCAAACTCCAAAACTAACCTGAGACGACTTCTGTGGAAGTCGTCTGGTTATAATAAAATATTGATTTTTTACTTTTCTCGTAGACGACTTCCACGGAAGTCGTCTGGGAAAAGTCAAATTTCTAACACATTTCGGTCAAACGCAAAACTAACCTCTTTGTCCTAGACGACTTCCGTGGTTATAATAAAATATTGATTTTTTACTTTTCTCGTAGACAACTTACATGGAAGTCGTCTAAGGTCGTCTGAGATTTTATTTTTAACAAAAGACGACATCCAGGGAAGTCGTCTGAGCGGACGACTTCCATGTAAGTCGTCTTTATAAAATTTTAATAACAAAAATAACCTAAATGGCGACCTCTCTGGGCGTCGTCCGTAAAACTTCCGTAGAGGTCTTCTAAGCGGAAGTTTAATAAACTTGTATTTTCTCTAAAACTATAAATACTTTTAAAAGTTTCTTGTTAATTCATGTATATTAGACTATATTAGGGGTACTGAATGAAGTTTATAACTTTATTGATGATAATTATGAGGTTGCCAACATTCATGTTAATTAAAGCTAGCTAATGTAGAAGACTTCTAGGGAAGTCGTCTGGAATAAGTCATACATGTTCAATGTTTGCTAATGTATTTTTTTTTGCAGATGATGCGGTTACATGCATTGTATGGAGAATGGTTGTTGGAAGATGGATGTTGGAACTTTTTGGTTGATCAGTTCAAAAACAAGCACATAAAAGCAGCATACAAAAGCATGTCATACAAAATTTTATCCCAATGGTTACTGCACTACCAAACTAATTTCCTACGAAATGTTAGTTTGGTAGGAGGATAGGCTACAAACAATATCATCCTATCATCACCCCATGTTACGTTTTTTAGGTAAGTTGTCCAGATGACTTTCAGGTAAGTCGTCTCAGAAGTCTTCCAAATTCATATCTGGAAAAATCTGCATATCCAAATCCAGATCTTAAAAACCTGCAAATTCAAATCCAGCTCTGAAAAACCTGCATATCCATAAACATTCATATGACTTAGAACAGAGAAAATAAGTGGAACATTAGATAAATTTATCTTTATAAAACACACAAAAATACATTTCTAAAATTAGTAGATTTACCTTTCAATGAGTGGAATATGAAAAATATATGATGAAAAACCTGCAAAAACAAGATAAATTAGTGAGAAAAATATGAGACAAAAAAATAAATTGATATAAAGCTTGGTGTTTATAAGTTCAAAAAGATTAGAGAAAGGTTAGAGAGTTTTAGAATGATAAACATTACATTTTTGTTGCAGCCATTTGAGAGGAGGAGAAAGAATGTGTAAAATTTTCTCTATATATGGAGACACAAAATCCAATTAGGTTAAAGATTTTATATTCAGACGACTTTGGACGACTTTAGACGACTTAACTGTAAGTCGTCCAGAAGACTTTAATATATTTAGCGGGAAACTAAAATAGAAGACTTCCTAGACGACTTATAAGTAAGTCGTCTAGGAAGTCGTCTGGTTTAAAATATTTAAGCGGGAAAAGTAAGTTGTCTAAAGTCATCTAAAGTCATCCAACATTAACAATTCAACAGACGACTTAATTTTAAGTCGTCTAGACCCTAAATACAATCCCTAAACTAATTTAACTAACTAAACAATTCAAAAAATCAAATTAAAATTAAAATGTATTTACTATACACTGGAACAAGCACGAATAGGTATAAATTTACATTTTTAAAAAATCATTCAAGCTTTCCAAAATCTAACCCTAACAAAACATACAATACTACTACATATGTTCTCAAATCCTAAAACCAAAGAATATTATGATTAAGCACTTTCACTTATCTATGTTGAAAACTATTCAAATTTATTATTTTTAATTTACATCACTTACAAATGTTTATAATTACATGCTTTTAATTTTTCACTAGTCAAAATGTTTTTAAAAAATATTCTATATTATTTTTTAAGATCAACAACTCTGGACGACTTCCATAGAGGTCGTCTGGACAACTTCCAGGATCTCAGACGACACAGACGACTTAATAAGGTTATAATCGTAAAAATGGCTTCGATTTTTTTTGTTTGGTCACAAGGATCTGACTGTAATTTCACATGGCCTTGAAGTTAGTTTTCTATTTGATTCAAGTTGGGGTTTAGTTTTGAGGTTAAAATCAAGTTATGAGTCATAACTTGTAAATTCCCCTTGTTTTTATGGCTCCATATTTGCTACTTCTCTTTTGCATCAACGTGATCATGTTTGGAACTATACACGCTAGTCGGATGATAAACTCGAGCTAGCGAATTACCGAAAAATCAGGAAGTATTTAGAGAATACGCTAGGCCTAATTTAAATACAATTTAAACATATTTATAATATGCTTAGTTATTTTTAAATATGATGACACAAGTTCTAAGATATAATTATATAACTTTTTAGATAATTTTAAACAGTAATTTTTTGATTTGTCAAACATTTAAATTATAATGTGTTTGATACAAAAAATCCTAAATCCAGTATGTATATGTTTGCTTTGGATTTGATAACTAATTGTAGTTATTCAGTAATGAATAATTACATAAATCTAACAATAATGAGTAAAAGAATAATCAATCGTGTTGTCGACAAAAAAAAAAGAATAATCAATCGTGTTTCAACTAAACGTGAACCAAAAAAATTAGATAGTCAACGCGGGAATTAAGTTAACGCAGGAATTAGACGGTCATACACGGGTCAACACATGGATTCACCGATTTGATCAAATTCATCGCGATCAACCTTTGAACAGCGCCTAAACGACCGTCTAGGCAGCTAGGTGACCGCGTTTTTTTAACAGTGTATCAAACTTACTTCAGTACTATAAATTTAATCTGGTCACTGAAATGAAATTATGAAATGTAAATGCATGCTTTGGACAGTATGATTTTTTTTCAAAAAAAACTATAATGACCTTGAAAACAATAATTTATGGGTCTGCCACTGAAATTGAAAAAAAAAAACAAAATCGTATATACCAAACTCTAAAAGTTATTATTTTTTTTTTAATTTTTAAGAGAATAAATTTGACCAATTAAAAAAATGCTATTTGCTAGAAATCGTCCATTTCTAGAATTTTTTTTTCTGGTTATAAATGATAGTGGGAAGATATCCAAGGAGGATTCCTCGTGGGAACTAAATCATTCTAATTTTTCGTAATAAGAACAAATATACATTTGAGGTGATTTGATTTTTAATGGAGTTTTAGATGATTCAAATAAGTTACAGAGATCTAGATGATTTTTATTAAACGACTCTAGAATATCACCTAAAACCATGAGATTTATGTTTCAATTTTTTTAACTAAGAAACTTCACCCAAACACCCTAAAATCACTAATAACTTTAAAACTCTACAACTTAAAATATTTTCAATAACAGTGGATTTCAGAGTATTTTACGAAATGTCAAGTTCAATAACAGTGGATTTTAAATGAGTTTTTAAAATTCATGTTTCAATAACATTGAATTTGTCATTTTAATACAAATCACTTAAAACTCTCAATTGAATACAGTCATCTTAGATAAGAGAACTCACAAAATGTTACGGATACGGAGGCATAATTTCCGTAGTTGTAGTTGTAACTTGTAAGTATTGAAACAGAAGGGAATAGTTACCTTGTTAAATTAAAGTCAAATAGTTACCTTTCGTGCTAAGAAGAGATTAACTGCCTCATGTCCAAAATAAAGTTGAAGTACAATAACAAGTAAAGTCTTTTGGAGAAGTGAGAATGGAACTGAATGGTAATATTCGGTCCTCATTAGGTGGTTTTATCATTGTCAAAATCGTAGAAATTTCCGACAAGAAAAGTAGAAGAATCTTCATTTTCCTCCTTTTCTTTTGTTCGTCTCTCCAAGTTAAAATTTTGGAAAAAGAAACATACAAGTATTTACCTTTGCGAGCACGAAGTCGAAACTATGCGTTAAAGTCATGATGACAGATAAGATGATTTCTTCGTGGTCTATAATATTATAATATGCAGACAATCATGATGAGACTAGAAGAATTTTTATGTTTGGAAGTTGATACAATTGAAGCGTCATATCGGGTCCACATATACAAAGACACAAAACGCATTCATGCAAAGAGACTAATTCTAAAATCTCAAGCCGGCAAGACTTTTTACTGATTCGGGTCACTGATTGATATGGATCAATAAGTCAACAGAAATGACATGACCGAATAATCAATATTTTTTTGAATGGACACACGATGCAAAATATCTTTATATAATCTTTAGAAGATTCTAATGCATGAGTCCTTAAAGCCAAACAAGAAACCAGTTAACCAAAGGCATGGAGGAGATGATGGGAACGTGGGCCAAAAGACGGGAAGAAAAAGAAGTAGAGGAGGAACAAGTGTTAAAACTTCCAGGGTTTAGGTTTCATCCTACCGACGAAGAGCTTGTAGGGTTTTATCTCTCTAAAAAAGTACTACTCGAGAAATCCAGCAAGATCGATGAGATCATTAGTCAAATCGATATCTACAAATTCGATCCATGGGATCTTCCTCGTAAGTCTTTTCACTAACTCGTTCATGTTTCTTGTGTTCCAAACTATGTTTATTCTTATTACAAAAAGAAAAATAGATACTTCATGCATGTTTTTGTCGTAAAATTAACACACTAGCTTAAAGCTGACGACCCTAAAAATTGTTTATTTCCCTAAAGCCAAAACTATAAGAATATATATTCATACACATGAAACAATAAACAATGATTGTCCGGACGAGGTAGTGCAAGTGGCAGGACGAGCCTTGATGGCAGACATTATCCGGGTTCGATCCCCCCATGTGGAAACTACTCTGCCTCGCTCTGGACACCAAAGCGATATTGGGTTCGATCCAGCCCAAATAAAGCCCTCCCAGGTGAAGCGGTCCGCTACCTGACTGGGCCCAGGGATTATCAAAAAAAAAACAATAAACAATGAAAACATACAATGAAAATTTTTTGAAATGTAAATACACGAACCCTAATGAGCTGCTTGAGTGACGGGCCAGCTACTGATCAAAGGTATGTTTGATTTGAAGGCTCGAAGCGTACGGAGAAGGAGAGCTACTTCTTCTGCAAGAGAGGAAGGAAGTACAGAAACAGCATAAGACCAAACCGAGTGACTGGTTCCGGTTTCTGGAAAGCCACGGGGATAGACAAACCTATCTATTCCGATGGAACCAGCAAAGCCGTGATCGGTCTAAAGAAGACTCTCGTTTATTACCTCGGAAGCGCCGGGAAAGGAAGCAAGACAGACTGGATGATGCACGAGTTTCGTCTCCCCACGGCGATTGACACTATCCCTGGTGGCTCCACCCACCGTAGCCCTACTCCGTCTTCCTTGCTACATGCTGTAAGTCTGTATACCACACTTAATTATCAATTCATGATCATATATATTATGGTTGGCTGCACGTTTTAAGCATACAAATACTTATGAGCTTAATATTGATTCACTATGATATAATTTTGCAGGAAGTGTGAACTTTGTGCCGGATATTTAAGAGGAATGTGTCTAGTAAAAAATACACTCCGGACTGGAAGGAATTAGCAAGTGGGAAACCCGTGAAGCCGCAACAGTCGAAATATCAAGAAGCAGCTTATATCAGTTTTGGTGACAATGAGAGTTGTACCAACAAGATCAACTTCATGGAAAGCATAGAGAATAATGAGAGGAACGTTTTCCAGCTTCACCAAACGCCTCATCAACACCAGCTCATTCCCATGGAGTACACTAGTACTACAAAAGTGGATAACACAGTTCCACATTTCTCAAACGATAACATGGACGATATAAACTACGAGAACTGGGACGAGCTTCGATCGGTTGTGGAGTTTGCTTTTGGCCCTTGTAATAGATGTCCTTATACTAATTGATTAATTAAATACTACAATCTATCTATTATTATAAAACACAGTTCTTTCAATCCTGGTGCCTCCACGTCACCCATCAGGTCACAAAGTCGATCGACCAGAACGCAGCACGTGTCCCGCAGCCCTGAAAACGCTACGTTTCATTTAAAAGTTGTGTTTAATATTTGGGCTTTTGTGTTTGGGCTTTAAGAGTACGCAGCTTTTTTATCCCAAAAGCTACCAGACGCGTCATCTTCCTCGGCTTCACAAGGAGTTGGTTCATTCTCCTCCTCTTCCAACGCCGACATCGGCGATGGAGTTTCCGATAAATCGAGTACCTGAAATCAATTATAAGAATCTCTTTATCAATCGCGTCGTTCAGTCTTCCGTTATTATCAATCAAAACGTTCACAGTTATAGATGCATGGCCTTATCGCCTTCTTAAATCACTCGACCCACTGCTTCAACTATCTTTCATTCAATGCAAATTTCACTTCTCCAAGGCGGTGTATGTAGGTGTCTCTTCCTATAAAAATGTTTGATTCCTTCCTTTGAAAATCATCTTCTCATTCCATAGAAATACAAACAAAACTTATTCTGTCAACGTGAAATATTATTCCACTGTTGAGGTCCGGTTGCTCATGGTATGCAATCAATCATCCACTTTCTCCTCATCAATTAAGAGAAATCATAAAGCTTCTTTGTACAGAGAAAGTTGTCTCAGGGGAATTAGAGGAGTCCAGAGTGTCACCGGCGTCGTTTTCTTCCGTCTACGGTGGAAAACTTCATATCTTCGATTGCCGTTAGAATCCCTGGTATGGACCGTTCAACCGTACATACAAAGAATATTGTTTTCTAATACTGATTTCTTATATGTTTTTCAGGAGTTATTAGAGACAGGATTTGAACAGATTAGAGTTGGATTCATTATCTGCTTCTATGCTTGCACGAAGCATGTTCTTCTAATAATGACAAGCTGCAGCACTTTTACAATGAACTTGTGGAGTATAAGCCCATCTTGACAAGGTAATATGTTATCATTTTACTCAGTATTTATTAGATGCTTCACCTTATTATTACACAAAGAAAGTCCTGAATTAGTTTGTAACTAATTTTACAGGTTTGCGGTTCTGTAAAATATTCTACTATAGATGATGACTGTACATGACTTTCCACAGTGCGAATGGCACATTCAAACTGCTATCTTAAATTGTTGGTATGTATCTCATGCATTCATGTCTTTTTAGGCTCGTGATTTTTTTGTGTCTTCAGCTAGAAGTACTACCGCTCAACAGAGTGATATAGAATCACAACAACTGGGTGAAGACACCATCGAGGGTCTTTTGCTGCAGGAAGTATGAAATCTGCAACTGTTTTATTTCTTCAAGTTGTGTTTTTTCCGGAAATAGTTTTACAAGCTGCCCATTTTTAACAGGAGCAGTCTGTTGATCCAACACAGAGCAACTAAAGCTGGGATTCCTCCTTGGGCTGGTGCCACGCAAAAATCTTTGGTGTTCTAGAGAATCCTATTTCTGAAATTAATAGTTACTGTGTGTTTCTTTGATTCCTGCAGCTGAGCAAAACCATTCACCACATCTCAAGATATTTGTTATATCTATACATATTACACGTATTACACATGAGCACAACACATATATATAGATTATGGATTTTACTTCACCGTTAAAATCTGCAAGTAATTGCTATGGTTTACAAAAGAATTTCGCTTACAAAATTACTAAAGTGAAATTCACAAAAACAAATGGAAGGGATCAGTTAACAACCTTCATAATATGTCTAGCTTAATCGGCAGACAACTTCAATGGGGATAGTGATATATCCAGCGGGTTAGCTGAATCTATTTTGACATTTCCAAGACGAATACAAGAATCCAGAGATTTACATTATGTAGCTATATATATACAAATTTACTTATGTGACTGAGTAATTACTAAACATTGTGATGGTGCTGTCTTTTTGGTGAAACAATATTCTAACTAAATTAAATTGGTGGGGATGGATAGAAATCGACAGGGAACCATGACCTTAGTCGAAGCCACAGGTGACCACGGGAGAAAATAATTTATCAAGAGTCGCATCTTAATCATGGGTAAAGCCATCATGCATCTATTACTAACTGATGTGATTACTAAAAATATTTTTATAATAATTACCTAGAGGCATAGAAAAATACTTTATATCACACATGTGATGGATGGTTCGCTGGCTGCACAATTTGAGGTTAAAGGAGTACTACATATGGTCTTTCATGGACGCCTTTGAGTGGGAGTGATGGTATAAATTGAGGTTTGGTTATAAATAGTTTCCTAACCTATATAAATACAAATTGTAAAACTAGAATGACTAAAAATGAAAATTTTCTTTACAAAAATATTTGACTAATAAAAATATACAGAAATGTGCAAAATATCATAGTTTACGCTATAGATAAATTTAATATATCTGCAAACTATGCAAAAAGTTTTAGTATTATGGTAATGAAAATACAAATGGTACCATTTTTTATCAATGGATCCTCCAAATCTTGACAACAAAAACATATTGGTAGCTGGTCTCGAAATGAACATAGAACAATCACGAACTTTCTCTCATAATCTGAAATCCTATGTATAAGAGTTGAGACCAAGCAAAATATGGTTTAGAAATTCTCATATTTGTTCATAACAAGCAATGGAGTTTATTTTACAAAAATTGAGTATCACCAAACAATAAACTTAAGAAATGAGACTGATGAACATAAGGGACAATATTCCCAATCCATGAACACCATTTTCAACATAACTTATCGCTAATTTCTCACCAAAGTTAAGATTTTATTTTTGGAAAATTATGCAAAAACCTTATGGCTGGTGAGAACATGAAAGGGAGTCATATACATTGGTTGCGAGTTACAAATTATTCAACTCGGAATGACATAACAACTCAATCATGGTGATACTATAGAATCATAAATTCAAAACAAAAATTAATTACAAACTAACCAAACGACAACTTTAAAAAAATAGTATATCTCATACGCATCTCTTGCAAATGTAAACCTAAAATACAAATCGCAAGATCATATTAAAAATAATAATTTAAATTAGAAATAAAGTATATCCCGCCCGTAGGGCGGGCCGACACTAGTACATTATATAGGACTTGGACCTTTGTTGCGAGGGAAATACTGACAGTTATATATGCACATGTGTATGGATCTCATGTTATGTATATGAATGTATCTGATAATATATACCCATATCGATCCATAAACTATCATGTTATTCTCCATTTTCCCACATATAATCTGACCTAGGTGGTGATTGTTTTACTAGTTTTTAGAATTTAGTTTCTAGCTTTTGGCTTCTGGTTTTTAGTTTTTAGATTTTAGTTTTTAATTTTTGGTTTTTGATTTTTGATCTTGCAGTAGATTTTAGTTTTTTTGAAAAACATGATTGGTTGTTTTAGATTTTGGCTTTAGCTTTTGGTTTTTTCAATAAAAAATAATAACATAAGAATATTAGTAAAATAATTATTTCAAAATAATAAAAGAAAAAAATTACTGTCATCAAAACACACATATACATTGTTAAATAAAATTATTTATTATTAAAAATACAAGGTAAAGAACCCGTGTGATATCGCACGGGAACTCATTTATAAAAATAAATATTTCATATTTTATAAGTTTAACTTTTATAAAAAAAAAACATTTACAATTTCTTTAGAAGAAATAAGTGTGTTACAAAAATAAATTATCTTTTTTGATGAGAAGACAAGACTCTTTAAACTAAATAATAGTAGAAAAACACTTATTTAAATATTTTAAGTATCTTTTAGTCTAATTTATTTTATAATGAAAAAGACAACTTTTAAAACTAATAAAATTTCAATTTTTGCATGAAAAAACATAGCTTCTTTTATAATGAAGAAACACTGCTCTTAAAACTAATATAGTTAAGTTTCTTCATGAAATACATAAACTTTTAATAATGTAAAACACAACTTTTAAACTAATACATTTTAGTTTTTTATATGAAAAGACTTAATTTTGATTATTAATTAAGATTCTTATTATTAGTTTGTTTTTTATAATAAAAAGACACAACCCTTAAAACTACTAATTAATTGTAAAAATATACCTATTGAGATATTTTAACTACTTTTTTAACTAATTATTTTTAATAGTGAAAAGTTACAACTCTTAAAACTAATAGAATTTTTTAGGAAAATACTTAACTCTCAAAAACAATAGAAATTTAGTGAAAAGACAAAACTGTTTGTTATAATGAACTTACAAAAACTATGAAATATATAGCTAAGACAAATAAGTAAAAATGTAAATGAACTTTCAGACATAACTGATCGTAATAATATTTTCTTTGTAGTACTTGGTATTATAAAAAACATAAATATAGTAATATATAAAGAATTAGAGATAACTCATTAAGCAAAACACGAGATTTTTAAATATGTCAAAGAAAGGACAAGAAGACGATGATAGAGACTCTTTTCAATCTTTCCAGACCAAGCAAGAGAGATCATTTTTTCTCGAGGTGAATGGTTGTCAACTTTAAATGCTTTGGCATTAGTAAAATTATGCTTTGAGAATGTATGGACATATGCTATTTATAAATTTTCAAAAATTTATTTGAAAAGACACATCTTTTTAGTTTAAATGTTGATTTTCAAATAATACTTATATAAAGAGTCACAACTTTTCAATATAAATGGTCACATTTTTTTAATATAAACAGTTATTTTAAAGCACACAACTTTTAATTGTTGAAAACATATAACTTTTCAACTAAAATGAAATTCACAACCTTTATCATTAATTATCACTTAGATTAGCGGAAATTTTACTTTCGGAAAAGTATAAACATGAACTATTTATAGATTTTGAAAAGATTTATTTGAAAAGTCACATTTTTTCAATTTAAATAGTTATAACTTTTATTAAAGAAAAGATACCGCCTTTTAAGTAGTTGCATCTTTTAATAATAAAGAGACACATCCTTTTACAAGAAGATATCTTTGGCGAACAATCACAACTTTTCAAAAGATTTTAGATACCTATAAAAACACACACTCTTTGGAATTAATCATGATTCATATTATTAATAGATAAATCCAAAATAAAACTACTGAAATTCCTATATAGATACATAAATTTGATAATACATATATTTAAGCCATAAATCTATTTAAAAAAATTACTGAAACTTCTTTTAAAAGAAGATTATTAACAAAACATATAAATTTTACATAAAATAAATTTAAATATAAAATTTTATTTTATTGATATGCCTTAAAATTATTTTTAATAGAAATTATTTGTGTATTATATTATTTAACAACAGATTTTACTAGAGCAAATTTCTTATAGTAGTTATTGATTTATTTTTTCCATGTATTAATGCATAAATGTAGCAAAAGTTTAAATTGAAAAATTAAAACTGAAAAACTGTTGTTGGATTTTGAAAAAAACCATCGAAACTTAAGGGGCTTATTGTACTAGAAATTTGGAAAAATATTAGGGATTTCATATATGATGGGTTTTAGCTAAATCTATTTGAATTTTAAGGATTTTAACAGAGATTTTAGGGATTTTGATGAGGGATTTGGTAAACTTTTAATATAAAATAAAACTATATTTGCAAAAATATCTCCTTGGCCAATTCGGGCCAAAACATAAGGAAGCTTGTGAATGATGCTTTCATCACCAGGAAGCCGACAAAGATCGACTTATGTGGAGGTTATTTTGATGGTTTCAAAACTGGATATGAACAAGAACAACACAAGGATATGAACAAAGCGTTTGAGATTTACGACAAACAGGTTAAAGCAGCTAAGTGATCTAGAACATAAGTTTGAGATTGCGATAAACAGGTTACTATCGATGAACAAAAGTATGAGAGTTATGATAATCATAATTCTTCTAAACCCATGATTCTGATAATGAATGATCAGAATCCTCCACCTGATATAAGTTTAACTTCGACAAACATCAAGCTGAGATCTCTTGGATCAAGGTAAGACATGTTGATCGCCATAGTTAACTGCACTTGGTACTCCTCCGTCAAATTGAAATTGACACTCAAATAGCTCTAATGTTGGCACTGTCAAACAAAACCTAAGTTAATGAAGAAGACATGATGAACGTAGATAAAACGAAGAAGATGAAAACAATTGTTTTATTTATTTATTTTGAAATACCATCTCATTAGATGGTATTTGTTTCTAGTGAATTTTGTCTATAAAATCAATATCTAATAATTCTAAATAATACTTGATAAATATAAGAAGTGAAATCCCTGTTTTTCAATAAGGGAAGATTTGAAAGAATTTGAATAAATGATTAATTCAATAAGAGCGAATTTGATAGAACTTTTTTTATAACATCTTATTTTTATTATTATCAAAAGAGGTTTAACCGAATACATGAATCCAGATATACAACAAATACATTTTTAAGCAAAACATGATATTAGAAAATTAATAACATGATGCTTCCTAACTCTTTGCAGGATAGACTGATTCACTAACTTTCTCTATTTTTGTTTTCGGTCTCATATGATCTTGTGTTTGGCTGTCATTTATTATGATTCAACGCTTTTTATCACTAAATAGATCAGTGGGTGCGATCCATCTGTTACATCGCTGCCCATTCCATACACTCCCGCTCCAGGAGATAACATGATTTGTTGTAGTCTTTATCCATACCATAAATAATCCCTCAAATTGACAATTATAAGCATTTAACTCCATCGCCTTCCACTCCATGTCTTCACATAAACATGCCGTATTCGTTCTTGTTGACGGACAGAGATGAAACACATCTCTCTGAATTAATGGAGTCACCATCGTCCATGTCAGATTATCAAAAGAACATGACGTACACAATCCTTTCCATGGCCATGGTGGTTTAAGATTCCTTTTTTGTTCCATAGAAATAGTAATCCTTCCAAAGAATTATCTGGATGGAATAAACCACCATGTCATACAAGCCATGGAAATACACCGACAATACAAAACCACCATGTTTTGTTTGTTGGAAGATTGCACTCAACATTAATGGAGATAATAGACTCACCTAATAGGGAGAAAAGTGACTCGTCAAAGATCTGAACCAAACCTCCTAACTGCCCAATGAACCAATAGAGAAACGGTAAACTGCTTGCCCATGAAGATGACATCACGCAACGGTGCCAGGAAGAGAAAAGATGGTGTGATGATAGATCACGTCGCTTGTTTCGAGAACTAGGCGACAGAAATGAGTTTATTTGAAAACTAAAAGCTTTAGAAACATAAAAATAATAATATAACAAGAAGACGAACCGATGCCGGAGTCGGCGCCTGCCGGAGATTGTTGCAGAGAAACGTTTATAAATACTAGATACAATAAGGAGAGATTTGAACAAAAACTATTTTTTTTTTCAAATCATCAATGCAATAAACCCCCCCCCCCCCCCTAGATTTTGGTTTTTCTTAAGAAAATACAGTTAAAAAAAAAAAAAAAAAAAAAAAAAAAAAAAAAAAAAAAAAAAAAAAAAAAAAAAAAAATACAGTTATTTGAAAAAACTAGTTTTTCTAGACTATAGAAAATCTATTTTTCTAAAAATTTGATTGTTTAAAAATGTTTTTTTCCAAAAACAAAAGCCAAAAACTACTTCAAAATCTGTAAACAATCAACCTCTAGTATCTGCATGTATTTTGTTCTTCGTAACAATTAGTTTTGTTTTTTTGCTAAATCCTAAATGATGCGAGTCCAAAGCAAAATCGGACTTAAATTATCGAGAAAAACTCATATCGGGATTGTTGGTATATTTGAGTGCCCCATTTTCTCTTCTTCTTACGGCCCATTTGACAAACCAAACTTTTTTGCTGTAACATGCCATCGCGTCCTTTCTTTTTTGGGTCAAACCATCGCCTCCTTATAGTGGAAGGTAACAGAGACATGTGACACTGAACAAAACTATGTGAATACATGTTGTTAAATTTAAAAGTAGATCGCATTGCCTTGCTAAGTTAGAAGCACTAATTTTCCACTCACCTATGAAATGCTAATATATAGTGGTGCACATTATAAGGATTGATTATATCCTAAGGATGAAATAAAGTGTGTCACAATCATCCAACTTAGGCATCTTGATTTCGTAGGGACTCTCAATCTTTATGGTCCATTTTTGTTGTGAATGGGGTCCATGTATTGCTTTCTTGATGCATTTAAGTAATCGTGTTGCGTTGTTGTCTTGGCCTGCTGGACACTAAGGACACCGTTCATCCATCACTTCACATCATTCATCTTCCTGATTCACCACTATTAATCATCATCATTATCATGTATCTTTGGCAAAAATAAAAAGAAAGACGATCTATTTCCCCATCAGAACTATGATATAGTAATAATTGTATACAAAGTTTTCACTTCGTCCTAATTGTACACCAAATAAATATGACAATCCATTTCCACATACGACGAAAGTTCGAAACATGTTTTCACACAAACCAATATTTGGTTTGGTTTAATGGTTTATTACATGAACCGATAGTAAACCAGTTCGTATATGTACATGTCGACCCAGATAAAGATCCGAATCATTGAAAACCAACCCGAAACCCCATTAAAACACCCAAATCGATTTCATGTTATAGAACCCTAAAATAAAATAAAAAATCAGAGTTTTCGTTTCAAACCCAGAAAGTATGAGTAATGAATCTGGAAATTCGAGTGGAGTCTCTAGCGGTCGAGCAAGAAGTCGTGTTATTGATGTTCCGAAGAGATGTTGGTGTGGAGAATTAGTTATCCCCTTGATGTCATCGGTTAAGTTTAGGTTTAGGAAACACTAACCAGGTTCGAACCGCTATTTGGTGGTATTAGTTCGATTTTCAAAGTTTAGGAGGAAACGGGTTTCGAACTTTTGTCGTATGTGGAAATGGATTGTCATAATTATTTGGTGTGCAAGTAGGACGAGGTCAAAACTTTGTGTACATTTATTACTATGTCATAATTCGGGTGGGAAAATAGGTCGTCTTCCCAATAAAATATGAAACTAAACTCTTATTGGGTCTTAAATCATCATAATCAATAGTGATCTTCGTGGTTGTTTTAATAAACAAGTAGAAGAGTATTCCGTGTGTTTAAGATATCTATGATTTCTTGTTATCTTTTAATCTAGTGTACCATCTTCTTCGACCTCAAGTCTGTCTTTTACTATTTTTCTCCCTTTGACAAAGTAGCTGACGCACATCTTGTTGTTTCTTTTTGTAGCTTTATCATGTTCTCTTTCTTGTGAACTTATTCTTCATACTATCATTGCATTGCTTTACTCTTGTTTTAAAATTTTGCATGGTTACAGAACAAGGTTACAATAATTGTTTGAATTATAAGCTCATTTTCGTATTATATCTCAATGTTGATATTTATTGTTTGTCCCCACCAAAGAACTATACATGATATTAATAGTTAGATTTAACTTCTTTTGAGTGGTTGGTTCCTAATGTGGACAATAACCTAACTATATTTCATCACCTTTTTTCATCCATACGAAAGTACAGTCTCTACCTGTAAATGTTCATGTCTTGTTCCTATCAAATATATCAATGTCATGTCTTAACCATATATTGTTTTTTGTCGCGGATAGAAACGTAAACTTCTAATTATATTTCTTCATCTCAACCACATGGTGTTTTGATATTTTGTACCGTTTAGTGGGTGAGAGGACGATATTTTCATAGGCACTAATTTAATTTTCCCATAATTAAATTAGAACAAACAAAATTTAGGCCAAGTGGGCGATCGTGGTATAGGCCACTTCTTTTAACTTTAAACCCTTTGTAATATTCTCACATCTTTTCTATCTTCATCTTTAGTTGTCCACTCAAATGCACAGTTAGATCAATCACTACAATGTTTATGATTGCTATATTTGATAGATCCAAGACCTAACGAAGAGGAACTATTAAGAATCACCTATCATGTGGGTGGCTTTAGCAAATTGGTACGAATGATATCATATTATATATCAAAATAGACTCACACACCACAAAATACGGAACGATATAGTTTACAAACAATGATTCTGCGCCCATTTTTAATATCTTTAATCACCTCTCATAATAATGTTTAATTAAAGTTATGTTTTTGCTCTGCATTTTAAAGTCTTAACCGCATGTATATGCTTCCTTCTGAATTTGATTAGTATCTCTTGGACCTATGTAAAAGTAAAGTTATCTTTGATAACACCCAATTCGATTCATACTTATGTAAAATACACAATCGCATACAAGAAGTGCAATAAATTTCAACTAATTAAGATAAACGATCAACATCTTCAGCATAATAAACTACTATCTTGACTGCGTCAGACAGACTATGGACGGCTTTGATAGAAACCGAAAATTTGGTTCCACCTGTTATATGGAATATTTGCTAAAGAGTTGTGACAAAGAAGAAAAGATAAAGAGCTCAGGCCATCGAAATCATCGTTGGTCCATGTTGACATGGTACACAATTTATGAATGTGAGGTCTCATCCAAGTTTTTTGTCCAAAAGCATATTTGATTTCTTTGATATATATTCATATTGTATATAAACTAATAAAGTAGGGACGTTGAATGTTAGAGGTTAGGCTACAGAACAAATAAAAACCGACCCAACAAATCAATCAAATTAGAAATGATGATGACATTAATTCGTATAACTTTTCTAATGCCGTCTTTGCCATGGAAAATGCCTTCTTTTTTGCAAGTTGTGAAATATACTATTCCTTATATATAACTGAAAGGTGAATCATATTCATTTCATCTAACTACTAAGCACAGTGAAAGTTAAAGATGACAGAGATCATTTCCATTGACAAAAACAACAGAAGCTAAAAGAATGAGAAATTCCGAAAGTGAATAGTTAGCTTTGTGCCCCACTCGAAAATCTAACTAAATTGATTTTAATACTATTTACTATATTGTTTGGAGTGTGTAATGTGTCACCAGACTTATTGTATTGTATCGTATTGAATTTTGCGAAAGCTCATTTTAGAAAGGAAGAAAAAAATATTGTTCAGTGTGACATATCATATGGTGCCGGTGACTCACAATACACACGGCATAAAAGGTTAAGCTCTTTCATACAGACTAGTGTTCACTCCCGTACTACGTACGAGACAAAATTCTTAAATTTTTGTATATATATTTAACATATAATTTGAACATATATTAACAATACACTTTGGGTTTAAAATATATTAACACCACATATGTTACCTCTACTACTCTTAGGTGTCAAGAGATACTGAAGAATGTTAATTTTTATTTACATAGCATAAGCATAAAATATATATAGATGATATATCGAGAAAATCATAACAATTTACAGCGGCAATGAACTAAAATTCTTATATTTACAATATTACCTCAAGTCCCAACATCAACACTAATATATCATCTTTACGTCTTTGATGGCAACACGAACTGTCTTTCTCCTGCCTTATATAAATCAATGCTAAACAAAAAAAACCTCAATAACAATGAAACAACTGGAAAAAAGTGGTAGAATGATTATTATAGTACTTTCATTCATGGTCTGATTTCTTAAATTTAGTTGTGGAACCTTGTGCCATGAAATTATGAATCTGAAAAAAATAGGGATTTACCTACACTTTCAGGAAAGTTCATTTTATTTATAATAGGGGATTTACCAACACTTTCAGGAAAGTTCATTTTATTTATAATTTTAAAATTTTGTATATTGGCTTAAGTTTTATGATGTCATAACTAATTAGCTTTCATTGTTTTTTAAAAGCATAAATTATGTGTTATAAATTGTTACTTGTATTCTAGTATACTACTATTATTATCCACGTGCTACTCATATGTTAAGTTTTCTTCTTCCAAAATTTGATGATCTCTTAAGTGTTTCATCTACACTGTTAAACTACAGAAACAACAAAAGAAAAATGCAAAATATATATTTTATATAAGTAGGATAATATTAAACGTGCGCACATGCACATTTTTTCAAACAACTCAAATACAGATATATAGATATATGTAATATGTAATTTGCTGAAAAGTAATTGGATATAATTTATTACCTTAGTTACTGATGAATTTTTTATTTCCCCTTCTGTTACAAAAGACGTAAGCTCTAATTCAAGTGTCATCCTCAATCCTAGATAGACAGAACAAAATCAGAAATTATTCTTATAAAATAACAGAAAACTAAATCTACATAAAGAAGGTTTTAAATTTACTTACATAAGTTTTTTGCCGTGAGAGTTGAACATCGAAGAAAACAAAAGAACAAAGAAGATTTGACAATAAAAAAGATAGAAAAGGACAAAAAAAGGAAGAATAAATTAGTTGATAGAACTTTATATAGGAAAAAAATAACAGTTTGAAGCTTTTGAAGTGGGATTGAATTTTTGAGAAAATCTAGGAATTTAGTTAGTTGTAGTTATAGAAAAAAATCAGAAATCGTTCGACATGTCCTTTTAATTATTTTTAATTTTTATTTTTGTAAAAATACGACATGTGGCAGAAATTGATTGGTGAAGCGATTTACGCTTTAGGATATAAATAAGGTTGTGATTGGGAACCAAAGTGCGGGGCGTAATTGCTGTGACAATACGCACTTGGTTTGTCACGCACCCAAAATGGTGTGGTTTTGCGTTTTTGTATGCATTTTTGTTATTTACGTACATTTTTTTTTAATAAAACTTACGTACATTTTTTTGTTTTGTTTAATAAGATAATATTTGTTTACTCAATTTTTTCATGGTGCTTTACTGTATATGAAATAGTTGTGTGACTTGTGTGTGTTCCACATTTACTTATTACTACCATTTCAAATGTATAATATACAGTTTTTGTATAAAATTATATATGTTAACTTAAGTTATTAAAATTTTATAACTTTTGAATATAATATGAAATGTTTAAATACCAAAATAATTTTTATTTCTAATCTAAGTAAAATATTTACAATACTTTTTAATTTGTATAACTATTTCCAAAAAAAAGAGTAATTAAATTTATATAATAAGAAATATATGAAAATCATTTTTATAAATTTATATATATACATATCATATTTTTATTTCAAATTAATTTAATATTTAAAACTATATTAAAAAAATATTATGACATAAGAGCTAAGCAAGAAAATAATTTATAATCATATTAATATTTTTCTTTTACATTTTTTATCAAAACCACACTTCTTCTTTTATCAAAACCGCACTATTTTTTTATCAAATTCGCAGTTGTCCCGCAAACCGTATGAACCGCAGTTAGACCGTACCGCACTTTAATTTCGCACCGCTTATATTACTAAAACTGCGGTTACCATTCGGACCTAAGAGATATCGCAACTATGTTCATTTTCGCAGTTGATAATAGTTAAAATGATAAAATGGTGAAAGTCGGTTCCAAACACATGAATAATTAATTTATTGAGTCAAGTAACTCTGTCATTTATATGATACACTTTTGCTTCAAATGCTAACACATCAGCAAGTCACCTGGAAGCATACGTTATTCGAACTGTATTATATACATAAAAATTAGGTTCACTGATGAATTAAAATACAATAACGTGTGAGATGGGGAGTTTTGTTTGATATTTAAAATTGAGTCGAGGAAAGTTCCAAGTGTGGAATCAACTTCACGTGTTGAAGAAGGGGAAATAAAGAAGAAACGGTCCCCCTAAGTGGGCCCAGAAACGGCCCAAATCTTATTTTTTAATGAAATGATAATATTAAGAGTGACTTTCATATATTAATATAGGAAAAGATGACATGGGCCCGGCGGTGCGATATGGATGTGTTTGTGTTATGTTTTATAGAGATTTAAATGCCGAGTTTGGCTTTTCTGTTTTTTTCCTTGTGGACTCCACTTTTAAGATTTGTTCCCTAAATTAAATAGTCTTTTTTCTACCGACAGTGTCCTTTCACCATTCGTCCTTCAGTTTTCAACTAGATTCTAATTCTAATCTCAGTAGTAGTGTAGTACAATTGCAGAATTCACTATCTAATTACTATTTTTAGATAATTATCGTAATATTTACTGTGTTATTAATAATAATAGTTAATTCAAACATCTTTTTAATACTTTTATATACCACAGTCTAGCTGAAATTATGTACTACTGTTATATGACATAATCAATGATACAGTGATGTCCTAGCTAGCAGTAAATTTTATACGATCGCTTTCTATTGATATAAATGTTTCACCATTGGCTTTTCATTTAACAACATTTGTTTTTATATATCAAAAACTCTGGCATTCAAAAAATATGTAAGAAGAAAGAAAAAAAAAGATGTAAGAAGACAAAACTTAATAATCTATTTTAAAAGTTGGCGTTATAAGAGAACGTGAACCAACTACATTTTCACATGCTTCAGAAACGGTCCCTGGTTCTTCGAAGCCTCGCTCCGCTTTTCCATCGTAAGCTTCTCAGGAGCGTATTAACTTGGTAAATAAAGCTCGATATTTATTCCCAATCAAACTTCCTATGAGTTCATAATCCTTATCATGTTACTTAAATATGCCGTGGTTGATTCCATGATAGCATATAAATACAGCATTGAATGATTTAATATTGACATTGCAATACAGTATTTTATAACCAAGAAAAGCTATTTAAATACGAAGGTGATGTGGTGATGGTGTTGGGTGGAATGGAGGCAGTCGAATACTTATATTACATTTTATATGATAATAATTTGCGTTTCCTTGATATGAAAGGGACAACACATGCGTGTTCTTAACGCGTATCGATTCTGTAGTTTCTCCCCAGAGCCGTGCCTAACATTTGTAGGATTAAAAACAAGTACAAAAGTTTTGGCCCTATAAACATCTTTTTTTAGAAAAAAAAAATGATATACTGAGGTTGAAGTTCGAACCTGCACCTTGCATATTACTGTATATACTTATATGTTTTACCATCTAAGCTAATTGATTCTTAACCAAATTGGCCCCCTAATTTTTTTTAACTAGACTAGCCCTCAAGCTAATGCTTGATCAGCCTCCATCGAGGCACGGCCCTGTTTCTCCCTAAGCCAATCTACCAGTTCGTGTGCTTTTCAAAACGTTTATCTACGTTCTATTATAACCCTCATGTAACCCTATCACATAAAGATAGTAAAGTCACAAAAAAAAAGAATTATTTTTTTTTCACCACGGTACGAATCTATACCTCAAATAATAGATTAAATACATACGCCTTGCTTTCCTCATAATAATCTTATAGAGAAAATTACCCAGACTAACTCTACTTTCTTAGTTAATTACTAGTATAACTCCTCTTTATCATTGCACTTTACTTTATGTATATAAAGACGAAAAACCCTGGAGTAATTACTCAATATTACAATACTGCCATTGAAGATTTATTCCAAATAATTAATAAACATAAAAAAAAAAAATTACCATTCTTCTTCGTTGGTGTCGTAGAAAAAAAGTTCCCAGAACAAAAAAATTAGGGTTCACAGATCCTCTTTTGGTGAAGAAAAATTGTTTCCTCCCACAATGTTCGATTAGCTTTTTTCACATCTTCTGTGTCGAAGCCTCCAGCGAGGCAAACCACCGTCGCTTTACCCGTGATCTGTGTTCGTCTTCTCAACCAAAAATCAAAACTGATTTCTGGCATGAACCTATGCGCCCTCCTGATCTTTGTAGTCTTAGCAACCGATATTTAAACTCTGTTTCAGTTACTTCATTGTTTTACCCCTTAGTTCACTTGATGATTCCTTTCATGCTTTATTGAGTTTCTTAGTTGGTTAATCTGTTAAGGCACTGATTACTTTGGTTTTTCTATTTTGTGATTGAGTGCATGTGTTCGCTTGATTGCTTAACATTCTTGTTTGTTTTTGCTGAATTTTAATTGATCGCTTGATTGTTTCCTGTTTTATGAGAAGTATCTTTTATAGTGTCTTGTTCATAATTTAGATTTTGTGGAGTTTGTAGAGAAGAAAAAAACATCACTAAAGTCCTACTGATACGTTTTTTTTTTTTTTTTTTCTTTTCTTTACTTCATTTTTTTGTCTTTTGTTACTTGGTTGTTATTTCTTGCTGATTTTTTTTTTTCATTTCAGGTTATGGATTCTTCTAGCAGTAAACGCAACTATCCACGACTACTATACAAAAAAGGCAAAGCTCCTAGTCAGCAGAGGAGTATGAGCTATTATAGCTATCTGTCAAATTTTCAAATGGTAGAAGTAGGTGTGGGACTTGATGGATGGGATGCAGTAAAAAAGTCTGCAATTGGTGTATTTCCTAAGTTTTATGAGCTCAAATTCACATGGTGTGCGAAGGTTGTCCATCACCTATTAACGCATCAGATTCGAGTTAAGAAGAATTATGAGATATGGTCATTGATTGATTGGCAGCCCATTCGTCTCTCTTTGATTGAATTCGGTGAGATCACAGGGATGAACTGCGAACCATTTCGAAAAGACGACATTTGTGATGTTGATCATACAGAATTTTGGAAAGAGATGGGAGTTTCTCCAGCTGTTGGTCCTAACCTTTTACAGCTTCAGTTGGTATTGGAAAGATGCAAAAAATGGAGTCTCAAGAAGAGGACAATGGTGGGTTTGTTATGCGTTCTTCATCTTGCCGTCTATGGAATTGCTCCCTCACGTCATATTCCATTGGAGTGTGCAAAGAGAGTCCTTAATTATGAAGCTTTTCAAAGATACCCGTGGGGTCGGGTAGCGTGTCAGAGTTTGATATACTCTGTTAAGTGTGCCGATTTTAGTGCCAAGGAATCTTATACAATGGGAGGGTTCATTTTCATCTTACAGATTTGGGCATATGAGTCAGTTATGGGCTTAGGAGAGCTTTACGGGAATAAAATCAGTGGTGCCGAATTGCCTCTTCTTTCATGGGGTGGATCCCGTAAGCGATTTAAATTTGAGGACTTTATAAGGCAGGAGAAAGAACATCACGAAGATAAGGTTTTATTTCTTAACATTTATGTTTTTTGTAGATCTTTTTATATTCAAACTCTAATGAAAGACAATTATTTAATAGGTGCGTGTTAGAAATTTTTTCACACAAACAGATGGAGAGCTTACACCTCAGTGGGATGATGAAGTTGATGATGATGATGATGTTAAAAACTTGGTTCATGATATCAGTCACAATTGTGTAGATCGTGGATTTTGGGATGTCAATGAAGAGCCTCAAGCTACTAGAAGGAATAAGCGTCCTAAATCTGTTCTTGAGACTGATGTTGAGAGATCTAAAACGAAGAAGGCTAATGATACAAAAACTGTTGGAGTTGAAGATGACTGTGATGTGCTAAATGTGAGTTGTACTTCTACCTATTTGTTTTAGCTAAAATGTAAAATGATTTATTATAATTTTTTTTTCTGTAGAAGGAAGAAACTCAAATGAACCAGCTTTCTACCTTGATAAAGGCGTTGACTGGAAAACTTGATAACATGGATACATCGATCGAAGCAAAGATTGGTGTTCTTCTTGCTCCTATAAACGAGAAGTTGGCAACAATGGAGAAGGACCTTCAAAATCTGAAAGAAAAAGACGTAGTTGAAGATAGAAAAGAAGATGCAAATTCCAATGTTAATGAAAGTGCTGAAGTAAATAGCAAAGAAATGGTATGATTATTTTCTTACTCTTATAGGTGTCTTTCCTATTAGGATTATGAGTATATTTGTTTGAAAACGTATATGTAATTCGATTTTATTTTTGTCTTATCAAGTCTTGGATGGTGGAGATGAATTCTACATCGCAGGACGGTTTACCTACTCAACGTGTTGTCAAGAAAGCGAGGAAGGCAAGCCAAAAATGGGAAGATCTTGGACTTGACAAGATAAAAGTTTCTGATAAGAAGGTTCTGAAAACCAAAATACAAGTTCCACATTTACTGGATAGCGCCTCAGGGGATGAAACATTGTCTGATCCAGTGCAGCGTGACAAGGCTAGAGATATCTCTGATCGTTTAGATGCCTTTGCAGCCTTGGCTAGAAAGATCAATAAGCCTACATCTCCCACACCTTCCTCACCTCCACACAAACGCCAAACTAAACTAGCATCGTCTCAGCTATTTCCTTTCGTAGGAAATTCTACCGTGAAGCGTATCATCACAGGTGTAACACCATCGATCTCAGCATATGATCCGTTTGCTGCTGTTGACGATGATAAAGCGAGGAATTTACTGCATTTTCTGCTGGATGATGAGTATGTATTCCTGTTTTTAACTTACAGTTTTAATTATGCCATATTGCTATATATTTTTTTAATATGTATAATCTTCTTTTAGGAAGGAATCAGACAGAACCTGTAATAATAGTACAGAATTCTATAAGGTGATAATAACTCCAAGAAATCAGTGGAGTACATTTGACTATGGCTGGTTGACTAACATGGTAACCCCTCTTTGAGTATCATATTGTTCATTTCTTAAATGATTTCGTCTTAGTATTGTACGTGTATTGTTCATAAACTTTTTAGTCTTAAATTCTCTTATGTCATACATTTTGTTCTAACAAGTTTATTTTTTAATTTCTATTTCAGCATATGTGGTCTGCAATGCATATGTTCTATAAGAGGTCACTTCGTGATCCTTCGCCATACCATTCTCAGCGCATTGTTTTCTTGGATCAGTGGGTTGTCACCAAAATAGTCAATGATTTCAGAGAGTTCAATCCTAAGACTTGGAAACCGACAGATACATATAAGGGTATCTTCAACGGTACGTATCCAGCTGACCGAGTCACTAACAAGAAGTGGCTTCATGATATTGATCATCTATATGCATGTCATTTTGTAAATGGTAATCACTGGGTTGCCTTGGATATTGACTTGCGGAAGGAGACCATTGCTGTTTACGACAGCATTCTGACTGTAGTAGATGAAAAAGAAATTCGAAACGTGTGCCGGCCATTTTCAAAGATGATTCCGTCTATCCTGAGTGCTATGGTCCCTGCCACAGTTCGGAAGAAGAGTGAAAAGCAATTCACTGTACGAAGATTGAAAACTGTGCCGCAGAATGACCTCCCCGGAGACTGTGGTGTCTATACCATAAAATACATTGAGTGTCTTGCGATTGGTTGCACATTTGAAGGGTTACGTGACGAAAACATTCAGGATATTCGACGGAAGCTAGCTGCTGAGATTTATGATGCTGTTGGACAACCTCAAATAACTCATTTATTTCCTGAGTTACCAAAGTAGTATGTTCAGTTCTTTGTGAACTTCTAGTCTTCATTTTCTTAGTGAACTTGTTGTCTTATTGTGTACCACATTTATTCTTAGTAGTTTAATTTTCAACACTTATTTTCTTAGTGAGCTTGTAGTGTTATTTGCCACGTTTATTCTTAGTAGTTTATTTTCATGCACTTATTTTCTTATTGAACTTGTCTTATTGTGTAGTCACATGCATGTTATTATAAGTTAAAGAAGGAACGTGCATTCAATCCTTGTTAAGAAAACATCTAAACTCAAAGAGGCTGAAGATGTGAATTTTTTTTGGGTCCGTTGTTGTTCTCTTGTAATAGGAAGAACGGTAAGAACAACGCAACTTGAAATTTCAATAAGGACTTATTAATAACCAGAAGAACATACACACATTATGGTCAACAAAAAAAAACATACCTCACTTTAAATGAAGTAAACATAGTTTTTTCAAAATCAGAAAGCATAGATGCTGTTTTTTAAAAATCAGAAACCATAAGCTAAACTTTAATCTTGCATGTCTTACAGTTATGTCCAGACTGATGACACTTTGAACATAAGTGCTGTTTTCTAGGTCGTTTTTTTTTCTGTAGCTTTCTCCAAAGCTGACTTCATCCTTGACCTTTTGGGTCTTCCAGGTGGTGTGTGTATAACCGGAGGCAAGCAAATCTTTGTTGTAATTTTTTCTGGAACTGGTGAAGCAACATCTCTTGGCATTATGGAAGCAGAATAAGCGTTCAACAAGTATGAGTTGTGATAATAGGGGTGACAAAGTGATATGCTGCTTTGCTTACGTGCTTCCGCCGCCGCGATTGCATGAACACATGGTAATTTCTCCTTATCAAATCGATGACAAGTACATTGTCTTCCTGCTAAATTAACAATATGCAGAGACGAACCGGTTGTAACTTGTGAATGATGCAAATCGATTGTTTGAACTGTAAGCATCTTAGCGTTTGGTACACGTTTCTGAGAAAAAAATAGTGTCACAAATGGCTATAAAACAAGTAACAAACCAAAAGAGAAAATGTGTAATTTTTTACCTCCAAAAGCATCTCCACTCCACGAGTCAAGGTTGTCTTTGTTGTTCCTGCAGCTGTTCTCCTACTTGAAAACCATCTTGTCATCATTAACCGTATCGCATCCAAGAGTTTTACAATTGGCAAAGTTCTTGAGCTGGAGATGACTTTGTTGATGGACTCAGCAATGTTTGTTGTTAATAGGTTGTATCTATCCCCAGGAAAATGCGCACGAGCCCATTTTTGTATATCAGCAGTTTCCAAATATTTATGTAATCCTGGATTCATCGCTTGGATCTCTTCAAATGTTGTATCAAAGTCAGCCAACGTAAAAGCACTTGCAGCTTTTTTAACCAATCTAAATGCATCACCGCCTCTGAACCGTAGCAATATATTCTTGTAAAGATGATACGTGCAAATTCCACGACTAGACTTAGGATACACTTTTCCAATAGCATTACCTATAGCTTTATGCCTATCAGAAATAACTGCAAGTTCTTCGTCATCAGGAATTACCTTACTTAGTTGTTGAAAGAACCATTCCCAAGAATTGTCATTTTCGGTATCAACAACTGCAAAAGCAATAGGAAATATCTGAAAATTTCCATCCTGAGCTGTTGCAGTTAGTAGTGTTCCTTTATATTTTCCCTGAAGATATGTACCATCCACGACAATTACTTTCCTCATGTAGGGAAATCCAATTATACTTGCACTGAATGCAAGGAATAAATACTTGAATCTGTTAACCTCATCAACTTCCAAACATGTGAAAGTTCCAGGATTTGCTTTTCTTATATGATACAGATACATGGGCAACTCTGAGTATCCACTCTCCGCAGAACCTCTAACAATATCTCTTGCGCGTAAAAGTGTACGATGAGACTTCCAGTAATCCATCTAGTTACAAACAATAACATATTAGTTAGACATCTTAATTTGTTATAAATGAAATATAAGTATAATGAACATGTCAATTCATATTACACACCTTCAAACCAAATCTCATGTTTAAGGCATCTCCAACATGTTTCGGGAGAACTTTTGAATCAACACCACCAACATAGTCGACATATAGTCTTGCAAGAATTTCTGGAGTCGCTTGTCTGGCACTGGCAGAACGTTCTGTAATGGAACATGAATGTTCTGAAACGTGTGTACGAATGGTAAACTGAGTAGAATTACCAACTGGGGTAGCTCTTACTCTCCATGTACATCCTTCTAACCAGCACTTAATAGTTAATATATCTGTCGCTGATCTATCCACTCTGAAATCAAACTGATGAAGGACTGACAAGATCTTCAACCTAGTCTCCAATGCATCTTTCGTATCATATCGTTGTCCAACAACTATATTAAGTGCATCTAATTCTAGTTTAACATGATCATTACCCCTTTTCACCGGAACGCTTGCAGACGTGGAACCACTTTTCAGAGTAGGTAAATTTGTATTCTTCTCTTCTTCTTCTTTTTCTTTTTCTTCAGCACGAATCCCATTCAATGCAAAGTCTTCGTCACCTGAAGATGCGCCATCTAAATCATCACAATAATCAAATATAGAGCCTTCTTCTTCATCATCACTCGCATCCTCGTCGTCTTCTAAGACTCGTTCCTTAAGTTCAAGACATAGTTGCATTGCTTCAGTTTTTAGTTGTTCCAAAAATCCAGTGAATTGCCTCTGATTTTTAATATCCACAGGTGGTGTATTTTGGGGTAACGTCAACAAAACCTTCTTTGGAAACATGTAGCTCAATTCCACGTCGTAAATCTGCTCATTAACCTTGTACTCTTTGATCACCATATGAACAAAATCATCATAACTAGTTTTGTCGTCTACAAGTATAGCTTTACTCCTTGCTCCTTTGTCAACACCAAATAACCATTTGTTTTTACCAAATATCCAATGACCACAAACAATTTTTATTTGTGCCATGAGAGAAAAGGAAGAGAATGAATCAATCTGAAAACGCCATTGACGTCGTTATGCACAAGGTTCACGTGTGTGACTGATCTGTAGATTAGGGTTTTTTTCTTTGTTTGGTTTAAATTAAGTTTTGTTTGGTTTAATAAAAAAAATGGTTTACATGCTTTTGATTCAAATTATGGTTGGTTTGGAACGTTTTGGTTTAAATCAATTTAAATTACTGGTATTTTAAAAAAAATTAAAATTAAATGGTTTAATCTGGTTTGCAATAACCATTTCGGTTTAGGAGATTTAAAAAAATCTGTGGCCAAATCAGACATAAATATGTGCTTAAGTTTAAACAAATCTGTGGTCAAATAATATAAAAATCGATCAAAACTAACTAAATCTGTCAAATTCTAATAAATCTGTGGTCAAAAATAAATAAATCTATCAAATCTTAATTTAGTCTGTCAAAATTAAATAAATTTGTGGTTAAAGAATAATAAATCTATCAAATCTTAACTAAGTCTGTCAAAATAAAATAAATTTGTGGTTAAAGAATAATAAATCTATCAAATCTTAATTAAGTCTGTCAAAATAAAATAAATTTGTGGTTAAAGAAAAATAAATCTATCAAATCTAAGTAAATCTGTTCAAATTAAGTAAATCTGTGGTCAAATAAATTAATTCTGACAAAATTAAATAAATTTGTGGCTAAATGTGACAAATTTGTTGTAACAAATCTGTGAAAATCTTAATAAGTCTATATATTTTAAAATAAATCTGTGGCAAAAAAAGAATATATTTAAGTCTGTTGCTACATAAATTTTGAACAAAATAAATCTGTGAGTGGCAAAATCGTAAATATTTCAAAAATTGAGGAATGGCATTTTTGTAATTAATTTTTTTGCTAACAAGGGAAATAGGGGTAGATTAGGTATGAAAAAAAAACTAGTAATTAAAATAAAATTAGAGTTAAACTAGTAATTAATGGATAAATAAGAGTTAAACTAGTTTTTTTCCCTAATCTTATATCGAGTTTTTCGAATATTTTGGTCTAAGAAGAAAGTATGCTCTTTTTTTTTTGAACAAAGAAAGTATGCTCTTTACATGATGGGATATCACATTTTAAAATAATTTGGTAACAGAGCCCGTTTTGGGAGGTATTAACGCCGGAAAAAGAGGAACAGACAAAACCGTACGAAGAGTTTGTAAATTGTGGTGGACTCTGTCTTACCTTTTACTATTTTACAATTCTAGTTTTTTTTTTATTTTTACTCTCGAGAAATAGAGAATAAAAACGAGATAAGTATAATTTTGAAAACCACGTACATTTGGACCCACCCACTCTTTGTCACAGCGACATTTGCGCGCGTTCTCCACGTCAGTCTTTGCCATCTACCCCCCCCACTGTTGTTATCCCATGCGCCATGCGATTACTAACGGCTAGTTAAACCTATATTTACATTCTAACTTCGCTGAAAATAAGTCTTTTTAGCATCAGTTCTCTCTCGGGTATAGGGGAAAAGTTGAAATGGCTTTTTCATTTTGCTTTAGGCTTAATGGTCTGTCACGCATAACCCACGACTTCGACCACTTGCTTTCCTTTTTTTCTTTTTGTCATCGAATATATAATTTATAGAAAAACACAAAAGATAATAACGTATCAACAAAAGTATAAGCTAGTGAAACCCCATCGTTGTGAAAAGTGACGTTGATATATTGATAAAGACTAGTAGTTGAACCACAATGCTTACCCCTTTTCGGGAAATGACATTGGAAAGTGGGTGTTAAACCTAACCCACGATTTTAAGCAAGAGAGGACCCTCGTGAACCTCATCAGATTTAAAAACTGACACATATGTCAAAGATCAGTGCTCCATCGTCATCAATATCATCCAAAGAGAAATTAAAGAACGAATAGTTTTTTAACCAAGATTGATGGTAGAGACTGTTTTTACTGTTTCAAGGACATTTACAATTTAGTGATTTACTAATAATGTTAGTTTCACGAGGAAAGATTAACATGGAGACTAGCGTTCTTTGGAGATTTACAGACTGGACAAGTGTTAGCCGAAGATCCACACACAGTGCATAAACACATGTGTCTACACGGTAACAGTAACACACTTGCTTCTCCTTCTCCACACCCTCTACATATCGTGCTTTTTATCGTACGCACGCTTTTAGCCTCTCCTGCTGACCTCCACCGCTCGTCACTATCACCCTCGTCGTTGCTTCCACAACAAGACTGCGCGTCATCAGCCGCCGTGGGCTCCTCCCACTTGTTACGTTCCACGGCTGCGAGGACTTGTTGTAAGTTTGAACGTAGGGAGTTCACGGTGGCTTCATTAGTCTGTGCCATGTCACGCCATATCTGATTCTCTACGCAGAGGGACTTAACTTTTTCCTCGAGAAAGAGGTTTAGTTTCCCTATGTGATTGATCTCTTCGTCTTTTGCTCTCAGTGTCTTCGTCAACCCTTGTTCTATGGCTTCCATTATCTTCCTACCTTGCGTTTTTCTCTTCTCTTCAATCTCCATTCTCATTATCTCAACCTGATAAAAAATGTTGAAGACTCTCAATCGATGTGAAGAAGGAAAAGAAAAATATTATGTTTAGAAAAAAATAATGAGAAGAACACTTACGTGATGAGAGATCAAGCGGTCGATATCGAAGTTGTGATGTTGGACGCTAGAAGACAAGTCTTGTCCGAGGAACATGAGAGGATCAGTGCAACGTTTCTGGCTTGGGGTACGATTAACAAAGGTTGATTCTTCTCTAGGGCGTTTTCTCATAGACGCTGAAGAAACAGGACGAAGATAACCGACGTTGCCATTATTCTCGCTGTTGAATGTCAACGAACTCTCAACGGAATGGATCATCGGTTTCATGGACTGTTGAGCCAAACAATCAATCGGTGAGAGGCTGTAAACTGGATTCAACAGAGAAGTTTGACATTCCACGGTGGGGTTAAACGGCATGGTCGTCGCTTGAATAGTGTTATATTCTATCTGGGTATTATAGACTAAACCGTTGGCTTCAACTGGATGCATCATTTCTCTGTAAGCAGAACCACTCGCTACGTTAAGATTGTTGTAAAACCAAAGCGACAAAAAAAAAGAGTAAGGGATGAGAAGACACAATACCTGTTGGAAGAATACATAGGATTTAAATGGTGAGCATCAACGGCCATCGACGTTTTTGTACTACAGAAACTGGTTCAAAGCTATTAAATGGGCGATGGTGTAGAAACGTGAATGCAACGAAAGATGGAGAGGTTGTGGGGTTTTTAATTACGGTTTCTCGCAGAGAGGGAAAACTAAAAAACAAATTACAAAGCAGAACCCAACGCCATCCTTGTCTGCCAATTTATAGAGACCAGAGAGGAAGATGTGATGTGTTTTTTTTTATTAATAATTTTCTTAATTTTGTTGTTTTCTAGAAAGTATTTTTAATAATTTAAAACATTAATCATGAGGATTCTTCGGTTATATCCGGCTGACCAGTAACCATTAAATAAGTTGCCTTTTTCAGCGGTTCTTCATGACAAAAAAAAAACACTTTTGACTACGACAGATGTTGCGGTCAAAATCATAATATCTATATCTGCCTTTTACTTTTTACTTTAAACTTCCTATTTTTTTTCTATGTATGAATTCGTTATTAATTGCTTTGCATGCATGAGTTGAAAGGCTCAGAAATTTTCTGAATCAATTACTTCAACGGAAAATACAAAAAAAGAACGAGGAGTGCCTTATCCGTTAGGGTAGACTCGGACAAGCCCGTTATTAGATTCCAACGAGGCGAATCCGTAAATGAAGCAGAGGACTAGATAACAGACGGTCACTGATAAGCCACGTGTTAAAGAAGACAAAATGTTAAGGTTGTGGGACCTTTGGTCCACGTGTGATGGCATTGCCTGGATACGAGGGTCGCATGGGCACGTGTGAGGTGCCAGCTTGGCATTACTACTGATTTATTTTAATTTAGTGTAACGAGAAAATTTTCCATATAAATAAATGAAAATAATAAAGTATAATTCAGCCGTTGAGAAAGGTACGGTGTATCCACCGCTGTTTTCTTAACTCTTTTTATAATTTTGTTTTTTTCCGTGATTACTTAAATATTTTTGTATGTTACTTTCATGGTTCTGGTTAAACTGGACATTCGGGTTCTATGTCGGTTTCAGTTTGGTTGATTTAAATTTTCAATTTATTTTTTGTATTGCATTAATAAGTTTCATACAAAAATCCAATCATATTTTTCTGGATTTGATTTAAATCGGATTCTAACCAATATGTGAAATCGTTCAAAATATTTTTGAAAAATCTGAAAAAGTAACAAAAAATAATATATATAATTTTCACAGATCTAATCAAAACTTAGTTGACTTTATAAATTAACTAAAAAGTATCAAAAAGAAAACTAACCGCAAATGTTTTTGAATAGTATAAAATAAATTATCTCGACATATATAAAAGCATCGACTTATTTAAATAATTTATATATCTTCGGGTCCTGGTCCAAAGTTTAGTTTGGCTCGAATTATATCCAAAAATCCAAAATACTATGTTCATAAATTTTGTTCATCTTCGCATTGCTTACATATGATATCTGATTTCATTTTTTTGGTACGGATTTAGATATAGATATTTGGCTTGGAATAGAAACGTTTTGGCCTAGTCTTGGTCGCCGCGTCTATTAACCTAAAGTCACGCCTGGTGTCCCTTCGATACTACGGCTAGTGTCACAGCCACATTAATAGGAAAACTCATTAATCTAATCTCTTTTTGTTAGTAATTTAGGGGTGGGCAATAAAACCGAGTCAAACCGAACCGAAACCGATTCAGACCGAACTAAAGTTTATTTCAAATTTTTTGGTTGAAGATTTCTCCAATCCGAATAGTTCGGTTCAGTTCGGTTTAAAATGAACCCAAACAAAAGACCAATGTATTTTTCTAGTTATATAAATTAAAATATTAGTAATACTAATAAAGTAAAATTCTAATACTAGATCGCATATTTATTTTATTTTGTCACATTAATATATATATATATATATATATATTTCTAACCTAATATGTAGTCAAGATATAAATAAATATTCGTATAATTTGTGTATAACACATATGTACTAGTTATTGATTTGTTGCAGATTTTTTTTGATGATATCACATAGAAAATGATTAATTGTAAGAGATACTACTAGTGATGTTATTTTTTTAATTTAGTTAACTTTCATTTGTTTTGATTTTTATATACTTTTGTGATTTCTTTTGTTTTTGTTTCAGTTTTATATTAAATTTTAGTTCACATTGTTTCCGTTTACATAATTTATGTTTTAAAACAGAAATTCTCTAAAAAAAATTAAACGAAAAATAGCCTAATTAAACCGATCAAAAAACAAACCAAACCAAACTCAAATTAAACCGAATACAAACCAAACACAAACTAATTATGGTTTACTTAATTGGAAAAATACTAGAATCAAACTAACCAAACCGAACCGAAGCGAGAAAATAACCGAAGCATACTCACCATCCCTAGTAATTTTCTCTCTTTTGACTGCTAACGTTTCTATTTAAAGCAGTACGTTTCTATCTAAGTTTAAAACTTCTTTTGTCGACATCTCTCTGTTCAGAATTGTTTTATGAATGTCTTTGCATCAATGAGATGTTTTCGGCGTTGTATTACACCTACTCTAGGTGGGAATCAAACGAGTATCTCTCATAAAATATTTAGTTTAAGTTATTTGACTCATTTTTTCCGACTTCATCTTATATATTAAAACAAAAGTTATGACTTTTCATTCATATGTGATTTTTAACTAAAAAAAACTCTTAATAAAAATCACAACTTTAAATATCTATATTATTTATTTAATTATACAATTTATTTTAAGCCAGCAATTAAAAAAATAATTAATTAAAATCAGTAGCTTCCCATTATTTTAGGGATTTCATAATTAGAAGTAACAATATCTTGAATATTTAAACTATTTTAATTATATTTAATATATAATAACATTTTCGAAAAATCTGTTTAAAATGTGTTTACAAGAACTTAATTTTCAAAAATTATATGTAAATATTTTAACAAATTTTGTAATTAGCTAGCACTGTAAATAATTAATTAAAATCAGTAACTTTCAATTATTTTAGAGATTTCATAAATAGGAGTAACAATATATTCAATATTTGAACTATTTTAATAATATTTAATATATAATAACATTTTCGAAAATATTTTTAAAATATGTTAACAAGAACATAATTTTCAAAAATGATATGTAAATATTTTAGCTAATTTCGTAATTAGTTTTGAAATATTATCATACTCTAATATATTCAATTATCGTTTATAAAATGAAAATAAATATTATATCTTATTTTTATCAATTATATAATTAAAACCAAGCATATAAAAAGATTATTATGTTGATCTAAATATTTTAGTAATAAATTGATTTTTTCAAAAAATAGTTTCAATTGTTTCTTAATTATAAATGAAATATAAATATGCATTAATATATATAGAGAGTTATTATTTATATAATTTAAAATAAAAATTCTAAAATGCTTTTATCTGTCTTATATTCGTAATCAATAAAGTTAAAAAAATATTATATGGAACTACATACGATAAAATTATATTAAATTGATAGTTAATAAATTTTATTTTCATACATATAAAATATTCATGTTAAAAAAATTCTATGACAGAATACAATACATTTATAAAAATTAACACATCTTAGATTTTTGTATATACAATAATATATTATGTACAATGAATAAACATTAAAATATAACAAAAATGAAATCCAATATAAATTAAATACAAAATAATTATTAATATCATGTTTTTCACGTACGTTAATTTTTTTAATAATTAAATATAAATACAATAAGATAAATATAGAATAAGAAAAAAATACATGTTATGATTTAAGTAATTGGTTTTTACAACATGTAACTGTAAATTATGAAATTTGAAATATAAACATTTAAATATATAATTAACACTAAATAATAGTCTAAACAAATTTATACATATAAATTTGAAAATAACATCCGCGCGGTTGCACTGATCGAAATCTAATTTTCATATTAAAGTTATTGATATATTCTAAGTTTATTCGTCGTCTAAACATGATTTTTTTTTTGATAATTCGGGAGTTTTCCATCTACGTGAGTCATTCCCCGGGTTCAGTCAGGCAGCGGTCTACTTCACTTGGAAGAACTATAACTGAACTGAGGACAAGGCCCAACACCGAATACCGCATTTGATGACATGGAAATGGTAGTTCCCTTCCATATGGTTCGAATCCAGGAACATGACCATTGGCCCTAAGATCCTTACCACTTGTGCTACCTCATCCCGTCAACGTCTAAACATAATTGATTAGTTAAAAACGAAAGTAGTTGATTTTTATTTTAAAATGATCGATGAAATTAAATACGTTTTGACTTTTTACCAACAAAAACAAAATGCTTTCACGTAATATACATTTGTCCACGCTCTCAAAAGAAATAAAAAATAATATTCATTTTTGTTATTGTAGCATAGCTCGCATCGCATGTCAACGCTTATGTGATTTTTATTAGCAATATCGTTTTCATATGGTTTAGTCGTTTAATTAGACCATCATACCTTTTATTATTCTGTCTTTAAACTTTTGATTTTCGTAGCATTTTGTGTGTTTAGTTTGCTATATGAAATCAACCTATACAAAAAATTCTGGGATGAACCATTGCGTTCTACATCTATAATCAAATAGGCAATCTGGAAGCTGGAATAGATGCTCACAAGGTGTACTTTACATATGAATTTAATAACTTTACAACGAGTTCATCTTTTCCTTTTTTTTTCCATATACGAATATACAGCTTTTTTTCCTTCGTTTGTGCGGGTGGACGCCTTTTTTGGTGACCAGATGTATGTAATCACTGAGGAAGTAAACTAATGTTGAGATAACTATATGATTAAAATATGTTTGTTTGCACACTATCATTTCTATAAGCCACCAGCTGATAAACTAAGTTATCTTGGGAATGCTAGAGCACGAAGAGAGGCATAGAATCACGAGGCTAGCAAGCAAACGCATTAAGATGGGCATGCCTGCTGCATCGTCATCTGCTTTTCAGAACAATATCTGTACCATTATTTTTTTTTTGTCCAAATATCCCCTAGACATTATATATTCATTTATCTAGTCGTATCAGGCATTTGGGTCGACCTGACACCGTACAACTTTTATTTCGATTTTTTATGACTGACAACAAAATATTAAAAACTAGGAACTTGCTGGTTTTACTAATATTGTTATGATTTGACTATGGTTTTATAGTTTAGAACATTTTTCAACCGTATTTTAGAAAATAAAATATGTATCTGATCATATGAAATCTATTAATTTAATTGTATTCTTTGCATATTTACTCTGAAAGAAATTTAAATTTAAATATATGCATGACAATTTAAAAATGTAATAGCTAATTTTTTTATTATTTGATTGAAACATATTAATTTAAATTATGATTTAGATTAATTTATAAATTTGGACTTCATCTGATAATGATATATTAAATTAGAGTTTATACATATATATTTATATGTATATATTTTATGTTGTGAAAATATTACTTTTCACATTATATATATATATATATATATAATTAGACATAATAGTAAACATGCCTAAATGCCTAAAAACTTAAATTGTTAAATTTATGCTAGTTAGATAAACTGCATTTTTATTAATCTTTTATTTTGCATCATCTCATTTGGAATCAGATGAACTATTATGTCACGTTTCATACTATGAGCTCTGTATTTGTTGGTTCAACTCGGGTTACTCTTCAGTTATCGGCTAAACGGAACCGAACCTGAAACCCAAAGTAAATAAAATCAATCGTGTTTTTGACTAAATCCGTAACAGAACTGATATTTTTACCTTTGGATCGGGTTCGGGTTCGAGATTTATACTCATACCTAGTTTTGTATATTGGGGTGATTGAGAGGTGTTTAGTAGTTTGATGTTTTGAACTCTGCTAGGTTGATATCAATGAATTATATTTTGTGAACGGTTCTTATGATGATAATTTTAAATAATCATATGTGTCATATTAACCGCCAGTTTTTTTCTCATTCTAGATTAGTCAAAATTAAAAAGTTGTGACTATATCAATTTAACCAGTCAGATGTATATTGATCGTAAAGATACATTCGAAGTTGAAACGGTTTATTTTAATCTTAAATCTTATTAATAAGAATTTGAAAATTTAATATTTATTGTTGTTGAGTATTTTTTCTGGATGATGTAATCATGTGGTCATCTTTATTTGCTAAGAACATTATTTAATGGTTTTATTTTATATAGTAGTAGGTGATAGGTTTATATATTGTGTTTGTATTTTTTCGATAATATGTTTTGTGTTTATAATAGTAAAGCTTCTGACGTAAAGCATATTGAATTTCAATAACTTTGCATTTGTTGTTTTAAGATTAACAGTTTAACGTTAAAATTGTATTTTATTTTTTTATTTGAATTATTTAAACATTATTCTTCAAGATGGTTTATATTTTGACATTAAGCATTCACTATCTACGTATTTCGTTTATATTTTTGGTGTGTTTTGCTTCTCATTCTCACCAAAAAAATACTCATCTATGTGTGTTTGTTCTTCCTCAGAATGTTTGGTATTTGTTATTGATTGGGTTTATAAGTTTCATGTTGTGTGTGGTTGTTACTCACATCGTTATAGGTTGTCCGGTCAATACTGACTGCTCATTTTCTTACTTAAATTTTTGTTGATGTTAGGTAGTTCATCTCCTTGGGTTGGGTCACAGTCTAGTCGTCTTTGATGTTGTTTTCTTCTTCGTTATCTTACCGTCGATAATTTCTGTTCGGTTTGGTTTTCAAGATCTGGTTTTTGATCATTTGAAGGTGGCTCCACGGCTTGCCGATTTATCAGTGCTCGCGTCTTTAGTAGCTCTCTACTTTGCCAAATTTGTGACTCCAGGTTTAGAGAGTGATTTCTTCCGTATATGCTATGTAGATTTCTAATGTTGTGTCTGGTTTCAAGTTTGGGCTTTGGTTTTTGGTGGTTAACTTTCTTTCTCCTTCTTCTAGGTTGTATGTTTTTTTTCTCTGCTTTTCTTAGTATAAGTGTGTGAAGTTAGTTTCTCGGAATTTCAGTATTTTTAATCAAGAGTTTTTTGGTTCTCCGCTAGTATGAACGTCTTTTAGGTGCTTGTTTTATCTGTGAGGTGCTTCGTACATCTTACCTGGTGGATGGGGTTGCGCTTATGGTGTATCAAATATTTGTCATCTTGTTTTGTGGTGATTTTTGCCTTCTATTGAATATTTTGTTCGAACACGCTTACTTGTTTTTTTGTGTTGGTCATTGATCGCAATCGTTTCTTTCTATTTGAAAGATGTTTTGTCTCAGAATTTATTTTTCTATTTTTTTCGACATCTCGTTGTTATGACCAAAACACACACACACACACACACATATATAAATTCTATGATAAATTGATGTAAGTTAGTTTTTGTTCTTGATATCGTTTCAACTCTAAACATTTACTTAGTTACTATGACTTTGGCATTTTGATTTTCTCTACGATTATAAAATTTTATGTTTCGATTATAAGTTCTGTTCTTGCTTTATTTTTTTATCTTAGTCAATATTAAAATTAATATATAAATTTTAAATGAAATAATAAAAATAGTAATAACTAATAAAATAGTTAAGTTTATGTTATTTTTAGTTGTAAATAAATTAAAAATATATTTATATTATTTATTTATTTTAAAAATGTTATTATTAAATCAGTGGTAACGGCTTTACCTAATCATATTATGTCTTGCTACTGAATTCCGAAAACGGTGATGAAGAAACTTACGAGTGCAGTCTCTCAATTTTGGTGGAGCTCCAGTGGTAACACAAGGGGATTACATTGGAAATCTTGGGATAAGGTTTGTTTACATAAGGATGATGGAGGATTGGGTTTTCGAGACTTGACAGATGTCAACACATCTATGCTTGGAAAGAAATTATGGAGATTTTTAGAAAAACCAAACTCTTTATTTTCTCGTGTTTTTAAAGGTAGGTATTTTAGGAATACTTCACCCCTAGAACCGGCCACATCATACTCGTCATCCTATGGATGGCGTAGTATAATCTCTGCTAGATCTTTGGTTAGCAAATGACTAATCAAACGGGTGGGATCAGGATCTTCTATCTCTGTATGGAATGATCTCTGGCTCCCAACCAACCGTCCGAGACCAGCAAATAAAAAACAACATGTCCTCTTACCTGATCTTACGGTCGATTCACTCATAGATAACTCGACGTGTACTTGGAATTCACTGACGTTACAGGAAATAATGGATCTTGCGGATGTAAAGATTGTTGAAAGTATTCCTTTAAGCAGAATCCAAATAGCAGATCGTGATGGTTGGCACTTTACAAATAATGGAAAATATACGGTCAAATCAGGATATCAAATAGAAAGAGCATATCCAGATAGAGGGGTATGGATAATTGAATTTGGCCCAACAGTTACGGATCTTAAAGCACATTGCTGGAAAGTGCGATGTCCCCCGAAGATGAAACACTTTTTGTGGCAGTTGTTGTCAGGATGTATAGCTGTTAAGAAAAATTTAAAGACCCGAGGTCTTAAAGGAGATTTTGGTTGTGATAGATGTGGAGCGGCGGAAGAATCTATCAATCATGTATTTTTTGAATGTCCACCAGCAGTTCAGGTGTGGGCTCTATCGAAGATCCCTTCGCACCCGGATTATTTTCCAGGACAATCTCTGTTTACGAACATGGATTATTTATTCTGGAGAATAAAACCGGCAATGGATGAGCATCATTTTGCGTGGATACTTTGGTACATTTGGAAAGGAAGAAATAATAAGGTCTTTAGCAATTTAGACATAGACCCAACAGTTACTCTCAACCTGGCTATGACCGAATCGGCACTCTGGATAGATGCACAACAATTTATAATTCAGAAGACTCATACGTTAGTGACATCTGAAATGGATTTACCGGCTAGACCGGGAAGATGGTGTTTTACGGATGGTTCTTGGAAATTGGGAGATACCTTTTCCGGTCACAGATGGTATAGTACATTAGAAGGATTTGAGGGTTTATTAGGAGCTCGAAATACAAGGGCAAGTCAATCACCATTACACACGGAGGTAGAGGCACTGATATGGGCAATGGAATGTATGAAAAATTTACGGCAATATAATGTTACTTTTGCAACGGATTGTTCTCAATTGGTGAAGATGGTTTCGGAACCAGAAGAATGGCCGGTGTTTGCAAGCTACTTGAAAGACATCAGACGTCTTAAAAGAAGTTTCCACAGCTCAGAGATTATTCATATACCAAGGACGAAAAACAAAAAGGCGGATAGCTTAGCACGCGGTGTGAGGCAACAAACGTCGTTTACCGTCCATATGAATACAGAGCAACCAATTTGGTTTACAGAGTCCACATGAGTCTGTAATCTTGCCGACAAAAAAAAAATATTTTGTAATAAATAAAGTGGATTATAAAATTTAAAAAATGATGATTAGTGTGAAAAGAACTAGATATTTCACAATTGTAAAATTGTGAACCAAATTGTATTCCAAAAGAAAAATGATCTAAAACATAAAAAGATAGAAAAATATGACACATGTCAACAAACTCTTTTTCACATGTTACAAAAAGAGAAAAAAATTATATTTTATATATATTTATATATATATATAGATTTAAGAAAAGGTTACAGGTTGCCTAATAACAAAAGTAGAGGCTCGTTCTAAAATACTTAAATATTGCTTGTTAAGGAGTCCCATTCCAAGAGGACTAAACTATAGAACTTGCATAAGCGATAATATAATTAAGAAGATGATTTGAATGAGTCTTATGTCGGAGCTATTTTAATTTATAAATTACATGGTATCAATATGCTCGTCATCTCAATTTTTTGCTTAAACAAAGTTTATTTTTCGTTTTAAAAAGCTAAATAGTTTATTAACGCGAGGAACGAAATTACATTGGTTCGAGTTTTGTTTTCTTTCTAAGAAAAGATAATGCACATATACTTTCTAGAGTAACCATAATTTCTTATAAGACATACAAATGTACTTCTGCCCATTTTTCAACGTATAATTCAATTACTTTACCAGGAGTTTTTAGTGAGGAAATCATTATATAAATGTTGAATGGTACTAGAATTAATTTATGTTTGCGAGAAAATAAACGTAAAAATAAGAATATAAATGTAGGTCAGTGGTTCTGGCTTGCCTGCTTTTCAGGGCAAATCGGTGATATGATAAAAGTACTTCTCTCTCTTTTCTTTTCTTTAGTTGAGTTTAAGAAGTCGTTGATCAATTAGTTCCCACAGATCATCTCAACCGCTAACTATAAGAGCACCCGCAATGATGTATTTTGTAAGAATTTTTAATTTTTGATTTTATTATTATTAATATTTTTTTTTCAAATATAGAAAAAAAAATATGAATCAATCGCGAATCGCTACACATCATATAAAGTAAAAATTCGCTAAAAAAAGTTATTATCTAAAATTTTTAAAAAGTAAAATCTTAACTCTTAATGGTGCCAATCGATTATTTAATTATTTTTTTAAAAGGATTTTTCCCTAAAAATTCTCATTACGGGTGCTCTGATGAGAATATCAATGTCACACAAACACATGAACCCCCGTCAAATTTTCTATACTCTAAGAGCTTTATTATTCCTTTATTGAGGGAATCTCGCTTTCATCATCCATACATGCATTATATATTTTGTAGTGTTCGTAAGGTACTCTACCATATATTCTTGATAGACCTCGTCATATATCCCACACCCATAGGTATAAATATATATAGAAAAAGGAAAAATATACATCCTGCATGCACTACAAAACATATAAACATCCCATATAGTCAATAAACTTCAGTTGCTCAAAAAAAAGTCAATAAACTTCAATAATGTGTATAGTATATGCAAAGATATACATATATATGAACATAGAAGAAATATGCACATCCCATATATATATACTACATTTCAATTTATAGATATCGATAAACACAAAATACGTGAAAGCAATGCATCAGAAAAGTTTGTTGAGCAAAGGAATTGGATACGGCTCGAGATGCCATCACATGCACCACAAAAAGTGGAGCAATGTGTCATTATTGTCCATAAACCTCAATTATATGTTTCCACTTTTTCTACTACTCCAACAACAAAAAATAATTGCAAATGTTTTTTTTTTTGTAATTGAACAGTATGAAAAGAATTTATTTCTCAGATGATATTATAGGTTTCCGCTATCACGTATACTTCTACAAATGCAATTTCATCCATCGTTGTTTTGTGGCGTATCGAACCTCGAATTAGTTTGGTATGCAAACCACACCACCTAGCATGTTCGATAATCGTTTTGGTTCAAAGATACTGATTGTTAAGAGTTAAAAACTGATACTAAGTTATTTAATTTAAGGTTTCTCGTGGGGAAGGTATGTGTATATATGGGTGAATCGATCCCAATACCAAGCACCAACATCTTATTTCCATAGGAAACACACCTAGAACCTTCATTTCCACTCATTGCAACAATTATATATTCCACGATTTGAGTTTGGAGCGTTACACTCGATTTTATGCACCCATGTGGACCTACCTAATCTATCTGATAAAGTGATAATTGAGTAGAACAGCAAAGATATCAATGAGTTATCAAGGCTTTAACACACGTTACGTGGATCCAAGGCAATTTGCAGATCGAGACGGGCCGTAATTATCGAGGTCTCCCATATATAAATCATAATAAAAAAGAACTCCCTCAATTATCAATTTATCATCACTCACGCTTTCACCTAATCCTTATGACCCATCCGCACGTTAACGTTTGATTATGGAATCAGATGCCACAACTAATCTCACTTTCCCATGTTAGATATAAAACAGTTTATCTCATGTCTATAGGTCAAATTTGACGAAACATGTCATATTTAAATTATTTAACCAACCTGCTAATTAGCCGCCAATATTGATTAACAAATAGTTGATGAAATAATAACACCTTTGGGTTAAGCATCACCTCACCGTCCAACCCACTATACATAAAAAAAACCGGTGATCAATAGGTCTCTCTTTTGTAAATGAATATAATATGGATACATAATTTTTAAACGCATAAATAAAATCAATATCAATCTAGGAAATGTGAGACGAGGAGGAGACGTGAATCCACTGTCAACTTTATGAGAGTGCATGAAAATGTGTAGAGAGAAAAGGAGGTCGGCAGAAAAATGAATGGCTATATTCTCCTTGTATTACATTGCACCACATTTCTCCATGGATTCATGTCAAACATCTTTGAAAAAACTAATTGTTTTGTAGTATGAGTAGGTGTGATACAACGAAACTAAATTGTCAGAAATGTAATGCACATAAAATAACTAAATGTTACGACTAGGGATGTTGTATAGGGTAACCCAACCCAACCCAACCCTATATAGCTTAAACCCAACCCTAATTGACCCTAACCCATTTAAACCCATTAAAACTATGTAAAATAGGGCTGAACCCTTTAAACCCTTTAAACCCTTTATATTTTTTTTCTTATGTAAACACATTGTACTAAGAATGCATATCAAGTAAAATAGTTTCTGATGAAATAAACAAGTTGTAGCTTACAAGTTTTTGTAGCATCTCAAGCAAAGTATACTTTTATTACAGTCAAACCACAAAATAAACAAGATGGTCTTTCACATATCATGATATCAAGACAGCAACCAGCGTTGCTCTCTACCTTCTAGAGCATGTTGATTCCTTCCTGCTCAAGCAAAGTAACAACAACCAACTATGAAAATCAGTCAAGCTCATAATTAAGAACAACAACAAGCTCATCAGACAAGTGAAAGCAAAACAACACAAACATGAAACAACGCATACAACAAGTGAAAGCAGAACGACAAGCATAAGATCTACCTTCATGCGCTAGAATCTCCAACTTCAGAGTTACTAGCACCTCCATGTACTCATTTGCAGCATCCATAGCAGCAATTGTTTCAAGTGACTGGAAATCCATAGTGTCAGCAGCTGAAAGTCAATAGAAAAACAAATAAGCTCATCAGGAATCACAAGAAGCTTCTAAGAGAATCACATAAGCTCATCAGGAAAATACACAAACTGTGTCGCCTAGCTCATGAGAACAAGCTCATAAGACGCAGACAACACATACATACAAAAAACTCATGATTCTAAACGAAACTAGTAATGCTTCATGCTCTTAAAATAAAACCCATCATTGATAATCAATCTAAACTCTTAAGAAGACTTCTACTTAAATGCTAATGATTCTAAATTTTAGTAAAGAATATAATAAAGAAACAGCCCCAACACGTTTCATCATCATCTGAACTTGCAGGTTAAAAAAACATATTTAAAGTAAAGGAACCATCAGAGAGTGAGTCATTGGCATCGCTTCCTAACACACTAAACAACACCTTGATTATCAGACATAACGAGAGCTAAAGATCAACCAAGCAACTCATATATAAAAACCCACAATAACTCATCCACAACTCACACTAGTTAATCAATATAAATCTTCATAGACCACCGACATTATCAAAGCCAAAGGTACGTCCTCTACTCCTCTTTATCGACAATACAACACAAGTGACAAACTAAATCTGCCATTGAAGCAGAGACAAAAGATATGCATACCTCTTTGATGCGAGAGAGATTGAGTTGAAGACAGTCATTGACCCACGGTGTCGAGCGTCGAGATCGGGGAGAGATCGGAGACAGAGATCGGAGAGAGAGATCAGAGAGAGAAGCTGAGATGATGAAACCCAGATCGGAGAGAGAGATCGGAGATGATGAAACCCAGATCGGAGAGAGAGATCGGAGATGAGATGTTGATCGAAAATCGGAGAGAGATTGAAGACTCTTCCTTTTGAGTCGGCGTCGAGAACGAAGAAGAAGCTGAGAATCTGATTATTTTCTTTACAAAAATCAAACGGGCTCAACCCTGTTAAAGCCCTTTATTTTTGAATCCAAACCCAAATAAACCCAATATGAATTACAGTTACAACTTTTGGGTCAGGGTTTTTAAAAATTTTGATGGGTTGGTACTACCCTAAATATTAGAACCCAATACAACATCCCTAGTTACGACCAAAGAAATAATAAAAATGTTGACAGGAAGGTAGATGTGCGTTTTGTATTATTTGGATGTGTCCCTCTCTTCTTCTCTTCCGCTATAATTACATGAACCTGTCCAATTCACCACACTTCCCAAACCAAACTTGTTTGCTCCATATAAAATATTTTTTTATTGATATATACAGGCAGAAACACGTGTGTGCCTGTCTAGCCTAGTAGCTCGTAAATAATATCGATTTGATTCCGCGGGATATATATGACCTACGTGAGACTGACATTTGAGTTTTTTTTTGGCATTCTTCGTTATGTACGCATCATAGAATGCGACATTTTTTAGTGTGTATATGATGGTTAATGATCAATGCCAATTTGGGAACCCTAGTGGCCCAATCCCATTTCCAATTCTTATATTTTCTATAGTTTCATATCTCATAGATTCAGTTTACCAACAAGCTAGCCTGTAGTCTAACCTATGAAAATTTAACATGGTTTTGCACAAAAATATAAAATTATACAGTACAATGATAAAGAATACCGGGTGTAGGTCTGGGCATTTTAATCTGGACTCGAAGACCTGATCCGGAACCGATTCAAAAATACCCGAACCGAACCTAACCCAAAAGTTTACAAATATTTTTGGGTCTAAATTTCTTATATCCGAATAGACCTGACCCGATAAGAACCGATTTGTACCCCGACTTAAAAACATGTATATTTAAAACTTTGATTTTTTTGTGCTCTATTTTACACACACACACACACATATATATATATATATATATATATATATATATATATATAATTTTTATTTAGTTGAAATATCTTTTGTTAACAATATTTATTATTATTTTGTAACATTTTTAAATAATATGAAGTTTGAAGTATAAATTTTTGAGTTTAAAAAAATTTTATGTTAATTTTTAATAGTTTAGTTTAAGTTATTTTGTAAATATTTAGATATATATGACAAATATTGATTAATTTGAATGAAATTGAGTATGTTATGTATTTTTCAGAGCCTAAATATCCGATTCGGGCCCGATATAGATTCGAAAAATGATGGATATTTTACAGATATTGAAATTATAGACTCGAACGGACTCAGAAAATTATAGAAACTTATATGGGTTTAAACTTCTTGGATCCAAAAGATTAGATCTGATAGAACTCGACCCGAACCCGATCCGAGGACCCGGATGGCGTATGGAACTTTGAAGTTTTTGACTGCATGTTCTGTAGCCTGATATGGTTATTCAAAACAGGCTTTGTTTGAACTAAGGCCCAATCAGAATATATTGTGAATAAGCCCGTGACACATCTCCGTATATATTGAGATTAAACCCACACCTTTTATAGACTTCACAACTTTACAAACCTTTTTCTTTTTAGAAAGGTTGACTGACATCAATATTCATTACTTATTCTTCTGGAAAAGAATGTTAAGAAAAACAAACAAACATTCATACGTTTTTGACTTTTTGTCTAGTAAATGTAATATTCGTATTACTTTTAACATTCGTTCGTATTTTATTTTAGGATTAGAAGCTTTTTTTTTCTTCGACGTTAAACTTCATTCACAACTTTAACAGAAAAAAGATACAAGTAAGATTCAGAGGTGGAAGTTCCAAACCTCCAGAAACAAAACACGTAAACACAGGGAGACTTAACACACCAAACAAGACTAAAAAGAAACCAATCAATACAAAGTTGAGATAAAATCACCAAGTAAAGAACACATTCACTAAACAAGAACATCAAAGATAAAAGAGACTAGAGTAGAGAGAAAAAGAATTTTGTTTTCCTGCTATTTCTAAACCATGTTGGTTGCAAACTAGATCAAAGAACACATCCAATATTCCTATGTAAAAAAAGATTTTCTTATTTGAAAAGTTTTACATTCTTTCAAAAGAAGAGATTAGATAGTAAGCCAAAGAAGAGAATCCACTCTAATAACGCTAGTTCTCTTTAATGAAAGGATTAGAAGCTTCTAACTCCACAGGAAAATTGCACAAGAATTAATATATTTACCTTTTCTACAAATGAAATTGACTTTTTTTTAAAAAAAATTACCGTCTGTTAAAAAAAAGGTTAAAACAGGGACAAAAAAGAAGAAGCAGGATAGGGTTAAAAAGGAGATAAATATCTTATCCGCTTCTAAACGGCGGACCAGTGTTTTCGAAACTCTTCTCTCCTTACCTGCGAGAAGAGACGAGACAATGGCATCTTCCACCGTCGCCGGAGCTCTGCTTACCGGGAGTTCTCGATTACCATGTTCGTCCTCTCAAATACCCAGAAAGCCTTCTTCTTCATCACCACTGTTGTGCGTCAACAGTGGAGATCTCTCCGCACCGTATAATTGCCCTTTGCGACTATCCAGAGCCAGAGCTCAGACAACTCTCCGTAACTCGAAGAGTTTCGCTGTGGGAAAGGGAGCTGACTCGGTACGTTCAAACTCTAAAAACCCTTCTCTGTTCTCGCAAGTTTCCAGTCCTACTTGTGTTTCCTGTAAGGAAGTTTAGGTTTTAATGTTTCATTGTCACATGGAAGATAGCTTCGAGGGTCTGTTTGGTTGCAGTGAAATTCAATGAAAGATTACAACTTTATTGTTTTTTTGTTTCGAAGTTTCAACCTTTTACACATCCTTAGAGCTGATACTAGTCACTCGATTGATTTCTGAATTGGTTTGAGTTGATAGTAACACTACATTTGTGTAGGATGTAAGTGAAGATAGTGATGAGATGTTCGACGACTTGTTCAACAAATACGGGAAGGTTGTTTACAAGAGCGACGATCTAAAGTCTCCTGCAGCTGAGGTTGATGACGACGCTGAAAGTTTAGCATGTAAGCCATAAAAGACCATGGAGAATCCGAATATTGATATAATATGGTAGTCATGTGTTGTTGTTTGTTATCCACTCTTGCAGTTGCTGTTGAAATGGCTAAAGTTGCTAGTGAAGTGAAAGCTGGAGACATTAAAGTTCTCTTTGTGAAGCCACTAGTCTACTGGACTCGGTTTTTCATCATAACCACTGCATTTTCCCGCCCTCAAATCGATGCAATCGGGTAGAGATCTGTCACTGATAATCTCTATACCACTTGCAAAACCATCAATAAACAGACTTTCTCACATCATGATGCAGGTCTAGGATGAGAGACCTGGCTGAGAAGAAGTATGGGAGAGTTGCTAATGGAGATGTGAAGCCAAATGCATGGACATTGTTGGACTATGGTGAGTTTCTTTCTTTGCTTTCCTTTGCTGTCATCATCATGCATTTTGGGTTTTGGATAAGAAAGATGACAGTTTATGTTGTTTTGATTGTATTTGCTTTCAGGTGATGTGGTGATCCATATTTTCTTACCTCCACAAAGAGCCTTCTATAACTTGGAAGATTTCTACGGAAACGCCATGTCAGTTCCACTTCCATTTCAAGATGATCCACCAGTACCGCCTCGAAGTTTATGATGATACTATCTGCTGCTCCAGAAACAAAAAGAAAAAGGCAAATAGTTTGTAAGAACTCTGTTGATTCAGTGGCATTGTTCCGATGCTTTTACACAGCTCTCAGCTTAAGGGGGTTGATGGATTTTGCTGGCTAAAATGGGTTCAACAACATTCGGGAGATCGTGGACATGTTTTGTAGTTTCTTTATAGATGAGGGTGAGAGAGAGACCATCCTGCTTCAAGGCTGGTTTCTTCATGGTGTTAGACCATCTCCATCCATTAGAACCTGTTAGAGGTTCTAATGATTAAATTAAAAGTAAAAACAGTGATTTGGCTAGTTTAGAACTTTAGTTGGTGGAAATAAATTTTCTTCCTCCAATGGTAGAACTCCATAGGGGTTCCTAATTAATACTTGAACAAAGTAAGAAGTGAAATGGCAAAGAGACATAAACAAAGTTTGTATGTTGTTGGAACACAACTAAAACTCAATCTTGCAAAGCTTGAAATTTGTTCGTTTACATTCGGAAGAGAAAATAAAGAAAGGAACCTGAACTTGCTTTATAACATACAATTTTTGAACTTAAAAGGAAACACAAGTTACTTTACAACTTGCAAACTAGCTATGCATCACGTTGGTTACAAGTCACATGTTACTACTGTCACTTGCACTCACACGCTCTTGTCGCGCTTAGCAAACTTAAATGAGAGCAAACTTAAAAAGCTTATCTGCAATATAAACACGCTTCTCATTATGACATCAAACATGGGACTGAGATAGAGAGATAGAGAATCAACACCACCTCTTCTTTGCTGCATCGAATCTGTTCTGCTAAAATTGTCTACCATTTAGGTAACTTTCAAATCCTCCCCTGCACAAAACATTAAACATCCTTTTCCTCTGTATCTTGTTCAACCACAAACCCATGTCAGCCACTGTCACCAAACCAAACACAAAACAAAGGCAGAAGAAAATTGCAATTAGCATCAATATGACATTGCAATGATGCTTCTGTAGGGGATTCGTCTCGTCACCTAAGAAGCTCACAGTAGTTTGTATCGCAAAACCAGTCACCTAATCAAGTACGCGGAACACGAATCAAGCAAGATAAGAAGGAACACAAGACACTTTTGTTAACCCGGTGTTCACCTCCCTTCCTCGATGTGAAGAAGGAGCTATACTCACCGGAGAGAGAAATCGGTCTCTCAACCTTCCATTATATCAAACACAAGAGTACAATATCCAGAGGTTACACTTCCTGTCAACCTCTCTTGATCTCTGTTACAAATCACCTAGAGATACAAGTATATATGGAAGAGCCTAGCTAGTATACAGAGAACCTTTCTTCTCTCTAGCTCTCTCTCAACAGACCAAAGCCCTGGTCTCGAGCTCTCTCGAGCTCCCACTCTTCTGCGCCTCTCCTCTGTGTTTCTTTGTGTCTATCTTGTGTTAGGTCAACTGTCGTGACCCCCTCCATCTGATATAATCAGAACTTAACCTAATGGGCTTTGTTGATAGGCCCATAGATCACACGCGCTTGACTTGTGCAAGTTAGTCCCAACTTGAACAAGTCCGTCCGTCTTGAGCAAACCTCAATCTATAGTTTAGTTGATGACCCAGAGTTCACCGGTGGGGTTACGTCCCTGGGGCCTGGCAAGGCAAGACACTAACCTCCTTAGTGTACAACACACGAGTCTTGCTTTTATACTAGGCAAGAGTAGTTACAACTGATAACCGGTTGTCAATAACCGTAAACCATTGAGTAATAAATCGGCCGATTAAACAAAACGCCATATAACTCAATTGTCAATCTCGACGTGGTTCAAGCTTCTAATATAGCTGATTCTTCATCACCAACGTAACAATCTCCACCTTGATGATTAATCATCTCTATTTGCAACTACCATGTTGCCAGCTCGTGAAATGCCAGACAGTGCCAAACACCCTAGTGTTTGGCCACTCCGAGAACCCTCAGAGTTGCTTCAGACTTTTTGAATCCAGAGCAAAAATTATGCTCACCTTCTGCATCTCTTGCAGCCTCCTGAGAACCGACCTTCTCAGCTTCACATATTCTTAATAAAGCTCATCCCGCTTCATCCACCTATTGAGCTACGCCTGCTCAACTACAAAACTCCTTAAACATGTTTCCTCCCAGCATCACATGTATCTAACTCGATACAACCTGAAGACTCCTTTGTTGCTTTCCCTTGGAACCTCAAAACCTAAAGCTCTACCAATAACAGCCATGTCTTCAAATCCATGCAGTCCTATTAATTCAGTCACCACCATGTACTTGACTATTACCATCGACACTCCAGCTTCAATCTTGAAGCAATGTCAGACTTAATCAGCCCTTTGTGACTCCAATTCAAAAAACCGTATCCAGTATCAGATAACCTTTGATACAAACTTTGAATCCAATCTTTCTGCAAAAAACCTGATGCCGATGCTGACCTACAAAACTCTTACAAACCTGAACCACCACTGCCTCAAATCAGAAATCTTTTTTTTTTTTACTCAACAAACCTCAACAGCTCGTAGACCCACTGCTATTCAGAGATTTTCTTTTTCAATAACCTGAATGAACACCTCATCTTGAACATCACTCTGCACCGCTGCTGTCGCCAACAGATCACACCGCTTAACTCCTGCTAAGAAGACTTTCGATACAAAGAATTTCCGCTCAACCACTGCTCAAACAAAACATTACCTTTCTGCAACCATGATAGCTTTATAGACTCTTCTGATTCACCTCATCTCCCTGAGATACATAAATAGAATTCTACTGAATCCCATGCAGAAAACCCGAAACATAAATGTTTCCATCTTGAGTCATCCTCTGATTCGAACAGCTACCTGTTCAGCAAGACTCCACCTTGAACATACGCGTACCACTGTTGAACTTAACCGGTCACGCCACACAACTCCACCTTGTTGAAGTACTTTGGACACAAGTCCCATGTTCAAATTCTCTGAGTCTAAGAAAACAATCTACCAGTAGATTTAGCCCACTACTAATATCCTTTAACCATATCTCAAATCATCCAAGCTGTGATACTTTCCTGAGATAACCCCTTACAACTTCTTGAATGCCAAACTCAAGCCCCTGGCGAGTTTCTTTAGTTGTAACCAGTTATGCAACATTATCACCAGTGTGCGAACTCCACCAAAAAAAAACCTTTGGTGCTTGTATCTTCCTCCCTCACAGACCTGGTCCACGACTTGTCCAAGCCTGATTTTCATACTTGTCAAGTCTGCAAGTATTTTTTCCCTTTGGAAGATTACAACATCATCCTTTGATGATTTAGAGCTTATCCTCTTTGTCTAAGAGCTCCACCTTGACGACTTTGGTCTTGACACCAAACTGTCGTCCCTTATTTCCTCTGAGTCTGTTCTTCTGAAACCCCTGACCCAGACCACCATGACACGATTTCTCCAAGGCAAACTCACACATGCTTCTCCTAGCTGTGATAATAAATTCATGCTTCCTGAACAAGTGTCGCTCAACCTGTTCTACCAGATTCTCCTTGCGCAACTTTCCTCTGCTAGCCAGAATCTCCAAGCAAACTTTAACCTTGAATCGACTTCACCCATGGTTTGTTCTTATCACTCACACGACCTTACCAGAGCTACTACATGTTGTTACCACAAATAACCATTTGCTCCAACATAAACTTGTGTAGGCCTTTACACACTTCTCCAAACTCTAGCTCTTTCTTCGTGGAGATATAACATGTTTCTAACGACCAGAAATATTACATCTCATATTCCAACGAGACTTACTCATTCTTGTGCTGACTCAAAACAGAAAACACCATATGTTTCGTCACATCATTGCCACAAGAAAAAAACCAACATGTGCTGCTACAAGCTCCACCGTGATCTTTGAACCCAGACCATCCTCACTTGAGCTTCCTATTAACCAGAAGAACTTGATCCTTAACCTCTTTATGACTGAACCTGCAACCCTGCAACTCTGCAACTCAAATCTTCTTAACTGAATCGACTTTGAAGCCTCAAAATACCAACACTCTGTCCCGTTCCAAACCTGATCAACGCCCCATTACATTAAACACTTCTCTGCAACTTTCTGTTCACACCGAACCCTGGAACCACTGATCAAAATCCGAATAGCCTCTGAACACATATACCATCTTCATCTTCTAAGGCGTCCCCTAGACCTGAGATAACTAAGTGTCATCAACTGCCATTCCTTACACCTTTCTGAAATCACCCTGCATATCTCTTCCACAATCAAACTGACCAACACACAATCTGACCCAGACCAGAATCTTGATCATCTTTTGCAAAGACAACATACATCCCTTGTGATCCTGAAAGCTTCAGTTCCTTACACGTTGCAAAACCTGAGTAACCATCCATCACAACCTTTCTTGTGACTCCATTGGAATGAGACCATTTACCTTGAAGATTTAAACTTAAGAAATTGATGACCAGACTCGACTCCATCTCCATAAGTCTTGTTCTGACTTAATATGGATCAGTCTCCAAGATTGAAATATCCTCTATCTCAAACAACCATCAAATCAATCTCTAACCACGCAGACCACGAACACGTTCAACTGTGTCGCTGTACTTGAACACGCTCATCTGTTCAACTATTCTTACTTCAGTCTCTAGATCTTCCCGTTCTCGCAAATCCTGCAGCATCTGTTACTTGCGTCTGATTTCACAGACCTGAAACCATTAGATCCGATTGGACTTTCTTCTGTTTCCGACGTTTCCTTCGCGTACCACACACGAACGTCAACTTCTTCTTTCTCTGATGCTGCCTATCCTTCAGCACCATCTCTGATACGTTACACTTGAACCCGTGACGCGATCAGGACTACCAACCCCCTGATTCAACTTCTTCAGAATCAATCCAGCTTCGACCTAGACAAACCCTTGACCGCCAAACAACTCAGATCTGATACCACTTGTTGGTATCAGTTGGTTCACTTAGCTCTGATACCACTTGTAGGGGATTCGTCTCGTCACCTAAGAAGCTCACAGTAGTTTGTATCGCAAAACCAGTCACCTAATCAAGTACGCGGAACACGAATCAAGCAAGATAAGAAGGAACACAAGACACTTTTGTTAACCCGGTGTTCACCTCCCTTCCTCGATGTGAAGAAGGAGCTATACTCACCGGAGAGAGAAATCGGTCTCTCAACCTTCCATTATATCAAACACAAGAGTACAATATCCAGAGGTTACACTTCCTGTCAACCTCTCTTGATCTCTGTTACAAATCACCTAGAGATACAAGTATATATGGAAGAGCCTAGCTAGTATACAGAGAACCTTTCTTCTCTCTAGCTCTCTCTCTACAGACCAAAGCCCTGGTCTCGAGCTCTCTCGAGCTCCCACTCTTCTGCGCCTCTCCTCTGTGTTTCTTTGTGTCTATCTTGTGTTAGGTCAACTGTCGTGACCCCCTCCATCTGATATAATCAGAACTTAACCTAATGGGCTTTGTTGATAGGCCCATAGATCACACGCGCTTGACTTGTGCAAGTTAGTCCCAACTTGAACAAGTCCGTCCGTCTTGAGCAAACCTCAATCTATAGTTTAGTTGATGACCCAGAGTTCACCGGTGGGGTTACGTCCCTGGGGCCTGGCAAGGCAAGACACTAACCTCCTTAGTGTACAACACACGAGTCTTGCTTTTATACTAGGCAAGAGTAGTTACAACTGATAACCGGTTGTCAATAACCGTAAACCATTGAGTAATAAATCGGCCGTTAAACAAAACGCCATATAACTCAATTGTCAATCTCGACGTGGTTCAAGCTTCTAATATAGCTGATTCTTCATCATCAACGTAATAGCTTCAAAAACAAATCTTTGATATAACTAAAACACAATCTTAGCGACAGAAGTCCATAGTTGTTGTAACGAGACCTACCCCCTCGAGTCCGGATAGAATCCCACTCACTGACTTTGCCACCGACAGCTTCTCCGCCGCATTCAACACCGTCACGGGTCCACCGCTTCGCCACAACATTGCCGGAGAAAAACCCTAAATCGATCCTTGGATACGGCTGTACTTACGCAACAACAACAGAGAGAAGAGAAATCGAGATTGGAGGAAGAAAGGAAATTTTGATTTTAGATCAAAAAGCTAAGAAGAAGACGAAGAAGAAAACAAAGGAGAAAGAGAGAGAGAGACAACATAATGACCAATACAAAAGTGACAGATAGGGGTTCTTTACTAGTTCTAAAACTTCCATATTGAGGAACGGTTCTCTCTCTTTTTATCCTGTTTCATTTATTTTTATTTGTCATTTGTTTAAAACCTAGTCTAGAACCTCCCGATGGAGGTGGTCTTATGTACTTCAGCTGTGTAATTTCACGGTGACGGAACTCCTGTATTTTATTGCCAGTTAGATAGAATATTTTCAGTCAATGTTCAAATGAAAAGAATTCAAATCTTATTTATCACAATCACTGGACGCTACCATATGATATTATTTGTGCATAGGTGGAGCATAACAAAACATGCTATACTGATATATATCATACAAAGATGCAATGTACAATGATTCAAAATAATAAGAGCCATTCACGCAGCTTTATCTCGTCTCTGATGTTCCATAGCTCTACATAGCATGTGCAATCACTGATCCTGACTGGTATAACCGGAAGAGTCCAATGCTCCAAGCAAACAAGAGACCAATACTGGAACTCTCTCATCTCCTGTAATAAACGTCAATAAACTGGTACAGCCTTGGAAGTTACAAGTTACAGTGATAGAGAAATGAGTTGTTGAGTAAAAGAATAGTTACAGTTAAGTCACGTGTTGGTTTCCTTGAGCGGCTTCAGAGAGACTGAGCTCCATGTCATGTGTTTCAGACCATCCCGGCTCATACGTCTCGAGGAACCCGATTTTAGCTTTGTTTGGGAGGTCGTGAGGATGAACAAACGGGACTCCTTGAGGCCACCCTATCTCCATTTTTATATGCGCGCAAGGGCTGTTGATTGTGTTGTGGTTACTCTCGCAGTCCTTCGGGTTGCAGAACCTGAGCTTGATTCCTTTCTTATCTGCAATCTCCTGAACTCGTTCCTTGAGAACTCTCTGCGCTTCTAACCTCAGCCTCTTTGATGGTGGTAGTGGTTTTAGTCTTGAATCACTTTTCTTCCTCTTTTTCATCTGTTTCATAGATCCTATACCTTCCATCAAATGAATAAGTCATTGAAAACTTTTTCAATAATCTAAACTATTAAAACAGAAGTACAAATTTTAAATAGCACTAACTTTTCCTAAAAAATTACAAGCTGATACCACTGAACTAATAAATATTAATTAACTATAAATCAATTAATACATTTATAACAAGATTATATCTAATGGAAAATATTTTATTATCAGAAGAATATTAGTTAACTCATGATTTCGTAAATATGCTAAAACGTAGAAAACCCAACACTTTAAAGTAAAATAATAATAATTTCCTAAAAAAATAAACTACTCTTTCTTTTACTTTGAAACTTTAGATGATATATACATATTCTTTTTTATTTAATAAAATATGTTAAATATTATATTAATTAATAGAAAACATAAATAATTGAATACATGCATATTGATTTTTTTATAAAAAAACTTAATCTGTCAACTAATTTTCATATAAAATTGAAAAGCATAGCATATCATTTTGCTAGGAAACAAGTATATTTTTAAAATAAATAAATACAGTAATCTTCACAAGCATATTAAATAACATGATTTATAAAAAAACACATTAAAAGAGATTTTTTTTTGTAATTGTTAATCAAATGACAAATTATTTTTATAACATGCAAAAAACAGATCAGTGATGAGCCAATGAAACATAGAATTATATTTCAACTCGGGTCAACAAGTTCAAATAAGTTTTAAAAAATAATATTACATATATATATTCATATGGTAATATAATTTGAATATATATAATAATATATATACTTTACTATTTCTATAATTTATAATATTAGAATATTTGAAAATTAAATAATAATGGATAACTTTTTTTCCTTTCTATAACCACGATCCACCTATCAGCATTTCTTCTTTATATTAATTTTACATGTGCTGCCAAAAGCATATTTTAACAATTTTAGAATTATGTATACAAAAAATTCCTTCTTCATATTATTTATCATTATATCCACTCTAATACTATATTTAACTAAATCAATACATACTGAAAGAGAAAAAAACTATATCTGATGTACTATTTTAAAAGAAAAAATATTAAAATTATTTGAATCCGAATTTTTCAGTAAAATCTGATCATTTGTTCTAACGATTTTATCGGTTTTTGACCAATTTTATTTGGTCAACACAAAACTGTTTTAGGAACAACACGTACATGAGTAAACAAAGTTACTTGTGCGGATGCATTGGTCAAAATCTAGCATATAATTTTTGTTTCCTAAATATCTAAAGCAATAAACTAACATGTAAAAATAGTTAAAAATCATGATCAAACTTAATTAGTTTTTAAAGGTAAAAAATTACCGGTGCGTACGCACGGATCAAAATCTAGTGTGTAAATTAAACAAACAATTAGGCTAACCTAATCAAAATTTTCGGTCTTTAGTTCGGTTATGGTTTTGAGTTTGGTTTGGTTCGGTAGGGTGTTGAAAAATTATTCGGTTTTCAATTCGGGTTTTAGAATATTAAAAAGAATAACCAGCAAGTAACCGAAAAAAGTTAAATTTTACCGAAAAATGTCTGCTTGTTTTTGAAAATTATACCGATTTCTACCCGAAAACCAAAAAAAAATCAGTTATTTTCAGAAATAAAAGTAAAAACCAGATTTAACCAAAAATCAAACCGACTTTCTCTCTGGTTCACTTCGGTGGGGAACCGAATAAACTGAAACCGAAAATACCCGAACCGAAATAACCAAAACCGCAGGCCAACAAACAACTATGAAACAAGGACTCCTCTTCTATCTGCTATGGAATACCAAAGATATGGAACCTATGCGTTAAGATTGAAAGAGTGAACTGTTATACCATCCTGGGACTGAGGGACACTGAAGCTTTGCAAAGTCTGTCTGTTAAATAGCTCATCATTCGAGTGAGGCCTCTGCATAAAATCATCAACCAAAACCGGAACCTGAAACTGAGCCTCAACACCATGTCCCGCCGCTCTCATCTCGGAGCAGCTCATACTAGTCATAGACTTAGGCATGAGCTTAAACGCCAACGAGAATCTCCCTTCTATACTCCCCTGCATACTGTTCAAATCGGTTCTATACACAGCAGGACTCACATAACCAGCGGTAGCCTGGTAAAGAGCCAGCCCAGGGTACACAACAGCCTCTTGGGGACCAAGATCCACATCCACCAGAACCCACTGCCCGTGCATATCCCTGATATGCAGCCCGGGCTTGTCCGATTTCACGAAAGAGATCAGACTCTTGTCCAGCTGGTGGTCGTGATCCGAGTACAGGAGAAGCTGCTCGTCTTCCGTTGTTAAGTGCCCTCCGTGAAACGAAGGCCTCGCGTAGCAGCAAACAGACAACACCGAAGACGATACTTCATTACTTCTCAAAGGGACATTATCAAGAATCTCAGTAAAAGGAGAGCTTCTTAAGTTCAAGTAGAAACCAATGGCGTCGAGAACTAAACGAGAAGCTTTCCCTAATAAACCGAAGATGTCAGGCAAACCAGAAGGAGGGAACTCCATGGAGGTAGCAGCAGCAGCTGAGGCCGCCGCCTCGGTGAAGGTTAAACCAGGTCTGTACTCGTAGCTCTCTTGCCATGAGTGAGGGTCTGAGTAGTATCCGGAGGTTTTGCACCATTCTCTTGGATCGTTTGTGTTTGTTGTGGTGTGTTGGTGGATCATGTCGTTGGTGGTGGGTTGTGGATAGGAGTCTCTCTGGTGGAAGTAGAGTCTTGCGGAGTCGAGACCTGATCTGAGGAGGGCTCCGTCGGGGGGAGGGAACTGGATGATTGCGGCGGAGTATTGTGCTAGGGATTGGGAGAGTGTTGTTACGGCTAATTTGTAGGAATCGGATGGTATGCCTTCGGTGGGAAGTAGATCGCAGACCTTGACGCGACCCAATGTAGGGATACCGTTTCCTGCCATTGAACCTCGAGGAGGAGATAACTAAAGCGAATCAGCAAATTCTCAATTCACCACCATCGATGGTTTCATCTTTGAGTATTGAATCGAAGCCCTCTTTGATGCTAAGAGATGAGGAGAAAGCGAGACTTTCACGGCATGAGGAGAAAGCGAGACTTTCACGGCGTGAGAAGTAAAGAGAGAAGCCCTAGAGGCGAATCTAAGAGGAATCAGAGATTGAACATCGCCTACCAGACCAAGGACAAGTAAGCTTCAACAGATTTAAGCGGAGGGGAACGACAAGACCAAAGTTAAGACCGGAAATGTCAAAGGCTCAAAGCTAATAACGCCTTTAACCAATCTCTGTCGGGGATTTGATTTGTCTGATAGGGAGAGAGATAGATAAAAATCAAAAAGCTTTTATGAATGTGCGACTCTGTTCTTTAATTTCAAAAAAAACTATTCAAAGCCCCTCGAGAATAATTTGTTTTACATAATGGCCCGTTTTGTTTTCTTTTCAGTTTTCAATTTCAGTGACAACTGAAAAGATGGCAAGAACAAAGAGACATCAGGTACGCAATATAGCTCAAGCGAAGCTATCGGAGGACGAGGCATTCAAGTGAGATACTAACATGGGACACCACTGAAAGGAGGCAAAATCGCAGTCTGGATATGTAGATCTGTTTACAAGCGGCCACGTTATCGAAAAGGAAAAAAAATGAGCCAGCCTTTCCAACAACCGGTGATCAGACATAGATGCATCAAAACGTCCGCGGAACAAGAATAGATGATGATAGTCCCCGACTCCCCGTTAAACAAAGATATTTGGAGTTAGTCGAATATGCATGTCGGTATGTTACTTTTCTCAATAAAAGGGGGAATAGGAGGATATATTTTGATCATTCATCAAGCTTATCATGAACTTCAAATAAACAAAAAATAACGTAATAAACCTCTGCTTTATAGATGATAAAAGGTAGTGAGCAAAGCATGTTCTACACACCATTGTTCCAACTTAAAATGTAAAAACAACACAGAATATAAAAGGTTCAACAACGAAACTAGAAAGGAATGACAGAGATTTATGGATTTGAAACACAGTCTACTTGGATCGCTGTCTCATCTTTCTGCGCTTCCTCTTGAGTCTCCTCATGCGCTTCTTCTTCCACTGCAATCAAAAAGAGACGATCAAACCACCACAACAATGACATTCATCCAACCAGTTCGTTTGAATTCGATCTATATAAGTAATCAGACAATCATTTTGAAAGCGATATGGAAAATCGATAAGCAAGTTCACTTATCAAAGCAGACAGTACTCAGCATCGATTAAAGTTCAAATGAGAATCAAATAGACGAGAATCAATCTACAACCTAACAATTAAACCTATAGAAGACAGATAAACAAGAAGATCTAAATCGAAACAAGAAATTTTCATACCTTCGCCCTCATCGTCGAGTCGCCGAAATCAGATTCTCCTCCACTTTGTTGTTCGTCGAGCACTCCACTCCTTATTATATAGCTAGGGTTTCGGCTTTCCCTTTAAAATTTTTGGATAAGGCCCTGATTTTTTAAATGGGCCAGACATCTCTAAAGGCCCATCTAAGGGTTTGAAACTATTAGCAGGTTTGAGAAGAACAAGAAAGTACCTTTGAGAGAGATATGAGAAGAAGACAAAGCATAAGTACTGTTCTTCTTACACATAATTCCAAATTTGACTTTCACAGTAATAAACTCAAATCCATCCTCATTTCCACTGCAATCACATATACATTTTTGTCACTTCCTTTTATCTTCCTTCTTCTCGCTGTACGAATTAATTAAACAAATAAAATATTTACTATTGAATTTGGCATCTGGTTCACTGCAGCAGACAGCTAATAACCCAGCTCAACCTGCCCCTCTCTTTTTCTGCAGCCAATATATACATGTCCCCTTGGTTCCATTCAATTTCACTAAATGCCATTATAAAGATTACTAGATTTTTCATGCATGCTCTTTAACAAAACTAAACATACACTCCAACCTGAGTTAATGCAATGAGAGGAACTACTACCACCAACCTGATTTAATGCGATGAAATTATTATTATCATTTGATGTACATTGCATCTTTGTCGCAGCTCGCACCATTGACAGTTTGACAATCGTTGCCAAATAAGGATAAGGACGCGCATCGTCCTAGTTCATAGACTAGGTGATGTCAGTCTCTTATCAAAAATGAAAAAGGTTGTGTATCCCACCATGTCACAGATTCATTTTCCAATGGCATAGTCAATCTCGCAAACAACAAGGAGTAGACTAGCTAGGTTTATAGGGTCTTTATACTGAACTAGTTTTGAATTTTGGTATTTCTTTTTTTGTGAAGAAGTGAAAACTATAACATCTTAATGTCCATTTTACATACTTAACTCGGTATCTATTCCTAACTAATTCCTAATTTCTTGTCGGCCTTTTCTACTTAGGCAATTTGTCGTGACTCTCAAGTTATCACAATATATAATGCGGAAAATGTCAAGAAATTGAGATATCGATAAAAGAGCAAAGAGACATTTCAATAAAAGCATCATGCGAATCAAACTGGTGATAGAGAATCTACCCAGAGGGCGCAAGACTGGGAACCATCACGTTCTCGCCTTTATTTCCCCAACTTTGTTCTTAATATTTTACTATCCTTGTTACTACTTTTTGGATTTATTATTTCTTATTCCAGACGATATGGTATTTTACATTTGATTTTTGTACATTTGTCCCTTGATACAAACAAGTATTATAGAAAAGTTTAAAAGTGTACTATTGTATATTTAATTAAGCTAAGATAATAGTATATAATCGCATCTCTTAGCAAAAACAAAATATAATCGCATCAATTCATGTCAATGTTTTGTACTCTTTAAAGTATAATAACTAGTTAGTTTCGTATTTTTAATATTGTTCATAGAATGCGACTAGTGAGAACGTCCATTTGTATTTGCGAGTACGGTTTTGTAACTCTATAAAGCATAGCTTGTTATTTTCATATTTTGCTTATTGTTCATAGAATGCGACTCGTGAGAACATCCATTTGAATTCGTGAGTACGGTGTAGAAATAAGTAGTTGAACTTTTTGTGTTGTAGTAATCAGTGATTAACACTGTGTTTTTGTATTGTACGTACGTACCATTTTTGGTCGAATATGACAGCCAAAAGACAAATAATAAGCAAGAAGCCGATGGGTCCCTATTAATTTCAAAAGCTAGTCAAAAAGACCGTAGTAGATTTTTTTGGAACTGTTTTATTTTATAGTTATATATGGTATATTTGATATTTTAAATCAAACAACATGCTTGTAATGTAAATTGGTGAAAATAAAGTACTTTCATAGGATTAAATGTTTTGTAAATTCGTATTTTTGGTGAAACAAAGCATCATCCAAACTCCAAGTCTACTTTTAATAAAAGACTATAAACTAATGTAGATATCACTTTTTCTCTATTACATCTTTGTTATATCTAAAATGGTGGAAAGTTTGATATGCAGTTTTGACAAGCGGATTTTCTAGTAATATTTAACATGTTCTAATCAGTTGAGAGCTAAGACTAACACCGATTGAATTCTCACACAAAGGAAACATTCATAGCTCTATTTTTGTTCTCTGATATGTGTTGTTGTCGCTAAATTATGGCAAGAAAGAAATATCCTACGGATGGGATTGAAAACACAATGTTCAAGATTGACGAACAGCTTTTATTTTGTGATTCATTTGTACAGAGACAGAAAATTATTGGAACCAGTTTTATGTACTCGAAAAATGCAAATAGTATGACTGACATCTCTCTTCACGCTTGACAATTCCCTAACCTGCCCTTCAGTTTAGCTATGCCTATGATCAAGAATTATTCTAAACTAAGTATGGACATCCATGGCTCGAAGTTACAACATATCCAGATGATCAGCATCCCTACGGCTCATTCTTAAACTATGTATAATGGTTTTTCCAATATACTTCAGAATTCTTAATCTGGCCCCAACGCATGACCAATCATATTTAAACCTGGCTCTTTATCCTTAAACTATTACACTAAGTTGACACTAACTAAAATAACTAAACGGTGAACTAAGCCGATACGGAGAAGATTTGCATTCTACATTGTCTCTTAACATGCACAATTTTAAAAACAGAAAAACAAAAGTTGTCGCTCCTCTAAAGTGTAAAATACAAGTATCTTAAATTTATCATATTAAAGTTCAACGGTAGATGATGAGTCGTAAACATTTTAAAATGATCTAAACATGTGGTTAATATCTTTGGAATCTATCTCTGAACATGGGAAGCACTTCTCACTCACACTACAGTAATTAAAGACAGTCTGGTTTTTCGCCAGTTTCGAACAACTCGCTCCATGCAGAACCACCAATTGAAAAATCAAATATTTCTCTTCATTTACATTTCGAACCCCAAATCTAATCTCATCTGATGAAATCGCCCCAGTTAAACTAAAAAGCAAAAAAAAAATTAACCCCAACTAAAAAACGAAGAATAAAGTCGGTACAAGTACAAATTAGAATCCGGTTCGCTTCTCAGAGTTCGCTAGTCGGTTCAAGTCTGGTTCGATTGGTACGGTTCTTGGTAGTAGTGTTGCTCTGTAACTGTGCTCTGCTCGCAGACGCAGACGAAGAAGAAGTGAAAAGCTGTCCGAAGAAGAGACCTGACTTGGGGCCACCACCACGGAGAGAAGAGACAGGAACGTTAAGTACCGGAGTGATTCTGACATGCGCGGACTGAGATCTCGGCATCCCGTGGTGCTGTTTCAACCTCGGCCCTCCGGTGAAGTTACCAGGACTGCTGGAGCTTCTCTCGAGCCCGTGAAACACGATCTTCCCCGAAGCGTTAAGTCTCGGACTATCCGCCGTCACCGTCAACGCCCTCGTCTCGTTGTTACCACCACTCTCCGTCGTCTCGTCGTGATGACGCCGTGGCTTCCTCTGCTGGTGGTTGCGTAAGTGGTGGTGGTGCGCGGCACGTGACCTAGCGAAGGGGTTTGGAGCGTTGGGTTTGTCGAGATCTAGAGAGAGTCTTGGAACGTCGTCGAGCTCGTGGCCGGAGGAGGACGAGGAGGAGAGGGAGAGACGGGAGGAGGATATCGAGGTTGACGACTCGGAGATGTCTGAGTCTCTTATCAACGGCTGAGGAGGAGGAGGAGCTGCTGCGGAGGAGGAGGGTGTAGATTTGGAGCTACGGTTGAGGAAATGTCTAAACGAGCTTGTCTTTGGATTTGGAGTTGAAGAAGACAACCGTGACGACGACGGGGAAGCTTCTTCCGGCGTTTTGCTGAGTCTTTTGAGGCCTAGAAGTTCACGCCATCTCACGGTGCAGCGAGGAGCTCTCGGGGAGAAGAGGTAAGGATCCATCTCCATCTCCAATCTCCGGCATGGTTGTTTCTCCGCCGTGTTAACGGCCGGAACCATAGGCTTCTCCTCCGGATTACTCGCGCCGGAAAACTTGAGCGGGACTAGCTTTCCGTCGGAGAAAAGCTCGTCGGCGGTCAGCATTGTGACGGGATCTTCGAGGAGAAACTCGAAGTCTACAGGATCTTCGTTTTTCAACGGTTGGGATTCCTGATTCATTTTGGAGCTCTTCCGAGAGTGACTCGCCGGCGATAGCTTCTCCGGTGAAGTACCAACGTTTTTAACGCAAACCGACGTCATTTTACAGATGATACCGAGAGAGAGAGAGAGAGTTTTTTTCAAGGGTTTGGAGAGAAGTGGCAATGACAGAGACAAGCAATATATAACAGCTCAGCTCAGATTCTCATATAGACAGAACACACGTGTTCTCTTTTACTGGGTACAATCATTTCGGGTAGAGGTCCCGGTCGGGTCGGGCTTAAAACGGCCCACTAAGGGTTAGATACTCGCAAAGATAACTACGTTCACTACCAAATGCAATAAGTACACACGTCCGTCGGAATCTTTAATACTATGTGAAGAGATCTGCGATTACTTATTAACTTCACACTTGTATGTTCTCTTTACTCATATGACACCAAATTTCGATGATTCATTGGATAATTAATCATAATTTATTCTTGGGTTTTGAATGTACAGCTGGAAGATTTGTTTTTTATAATTTATGGTACATATATATGTATAACTAATATTCTAGGCTACATTTTGTAGCATATGAATGGATTTGTACCTCACAAGTCACAAACCCACATTCTCGAAAGATGAAAGATTTATGTTACGTCCAATCCAATAGAATGGGTAAAATTTTCTTTCGTTTTTAACGAATAGGTTTTGGCTCCTAGACTTGTACATTTTTATAGAGTAGAGTCTATATTAATAATTTTATTTTATTAGGTGATTTTCCCGTGTTCATGCACGGATATAAATATTGTTAAAGTAAACATATATTATAATAATTTATTGCTATTACTTCTAATTTTGATTTACTTTATAATTTTATGCATAATTTATATTAATAATATTATATAAATTTAAGTAGAAATATAATTTTAGATATGTTATATCTACTCAGGTTTGTTGTTTTTACAGTCGATTTAATTATAATTTGAATATATTGAATTGCATTTATTTCTCTGAATTTAACTATAATATTTTTATTTTTAATTATATTAAGCATTTAGGATGATTGTTGTCTTAGATATGTAAATTATCACAGTTAGTTAATATTTTATTTTCATTTGTTAATGTGTTTTGAGTAATTTTATAATTTATAGTTATAAAATAAATAATTGTTATTATAAAATTATATTTTCTTATTGTAGTTAAATTTGCGATTTTAGATATAAGTTGGATTAATTGAATCACTCATGTTGTGAGTATATTAAGTTACATAAATTTTTACAAATTCGAAACTGAAGTATAATTAATTTTATTATAACTAAACCAAGTCTAATTAATTTTATTTATCGTTTAAATGTGCATGTATTTTAATAATGTGTATAAAATTAATATTTTGGTTTTTTTAATGATATTAGAAAACAAGATGATGATCTATAGGAAGTTACATACATATATCAATATTACAATAACTAAAATATTTTTCTAAATTCTATATAATTTTATGCTTTTTTTTATTATGGTTATATTAAGTTCCACAAGCATAAAAACATAAAATTTAAAAGCAAATTTCATATTGAGAAATTATATAATTTTAATAATGTAAAATATAATATTTTTTGTTTTCTTAATATCTCCTAAAAAAGCAGTAAAATTGAGTTTGTATTTGAGAAAGCATATTATATAAGTAAATTATAATTTATAGATATTTGTGTTGTGTTTGAAAAATATTATAGTCAACTAAATATAAGAAATATAAATAACACTAGTATTCGGTCCCGTACTACGTACGGGAAAAAAACTCTTTACATTTTGTATATGTAACATATAACTTGAACATATATTAACAATACACTTTAGGTTTAAAATATACTAACACCACAAATGTTTTTTTTTGATGCAAATGTTAAAACACCACAAATATTTTCTCTACTATTTTTAGGTGTCAAGAGATACCAAAGAAATGTTAGTTTTTATTTGTATAATAAAACCATAAAATTTTTATAGATAATATATTAAATTATTAATATATCGAAAAATCATAACATGATAAACTAATATTCTTAAATTTACAATATTACCTCAATCTTCTCCAACAGCAACACCAATATGTCATCTTGACGTTCTTTGATGGCAACATGACCTGTCTTTCTTTTGCCTTATATAAATCTATGATATACAAACAAACTCAATAAGTCTTTTTCTTCCGAAATTTGATGATTTCTTAAGGATTTCATCTACACTGTTTTTCTTTTCTGCAACTCATCTACACTGTTAAACTATACAAACAACAAAAGAAAAATGCAAAATATATTTTTATACGCACATGCACATTTTTTTCAAACAATTCAAATACAGATATATGTAAAATATGTAATTTGCTGAAATAAATAACTGGGTATACTTTATTACCTTAGTTACTGATGAATTTTTTTTTCCATTCTGTTAAAAAAGACGTAAGCTCTGATTCAAGTGCCATCTTCAATCCTGGATATACAGAACAAAATCAAGATTATTTGTAAAGAATAAAAGAATATTAAGTCTAATTAAAGAGTAGTCTTAAATTTGCATAAGTTTTGTCGATACAGTTGAGTTGAATATCTAAGAAAACAAAAGAACAAAGAAGATTTGACAATGAAGAAAGTAGAGAAGGAGAAGAAAAGGAAGAAAAAAGTAATCGATAGAATTTTATATAGAAAAAATAAATAACAGTTTGAAAAAAAAACAGTTTGAAGCTTGTGAACATGGGGGGATTGATTTTTTTTGAGAAATTTTAGGAATTTAGTTACTTGGAGTTGTTGAGAAATTAGAAACGGATGACATGTTTTTTCAAATTATTTTTCATTTTAATTTTTATAGAAATATGACATGTGGCAGAATTTGATTGGTGATGCGACTTGCGCTTTATTATATAAAGGATATCAATAAGACTAATTTTAAACTATTTTAGTCAATAATATATATATATATATATATATATATATATCAGTCTATGTTATTTAATTATATTTTATAATCAAAAATAGATAGATACATAAAAATATTTCTGTTACTTTGAAAATATATATTGTTACTATAAAAATGTATTTATTATGTTAATTTAAAATATTTTTAAATAGAATATTACTATTTTGTGAACTTTCCTTTTAATGAAATTATATTATTTATACATATATTTTTGTTTTTAAGTTCGTTTTCTAAACTTTATAAATATTTCCTTTTTATTAGATATGGTTTTTGGAAAATATTAAAAAGGAATTTAAGTAAAAATCAATAATATAATTTAAATTAATATTTTTTTTCATTAGGGGTATCAATGTAATCAACCATCGTGAGAGTTAACGTGAACGCGACACATAGGAAACTGACTTCTCAAATAATATTATAGAGATTTGAAGGGTAAATTATATGAATGATTTTCAAAGTATACCTTCGTTAGTAAAAAGATATTCATTTCGTTTTTCTCTCAATCTTAAAAATATGGCATTGGAATTTAATTTAGACATGTGAAAGCTACCGTTTTGTCTTGCATAGATTTATCTTTAGTCTTAAGTCGCAAACGACAACCATGGATATCAAAACGTAAACTTGTAAGTCTAACTATATATGGTTCAACTTGTAATTACTTCTGTACTTTTTGCTTGTTCAGACCAATATTTACAGGTTTTGTGACAACAGAAATAAATTTCTTTCGTACCTTCAACAACCGAAATATTTAATGTTCACAATGATGCAGCATCATAGTTCTTTTACGGCCAAGCAATCGTTCAAAACTTCCTATTTACTTTGATTTCCTTTTTGAGTTTTAAGTTATGTTATATTTCCTTTTCTTTTGTGTTTCCAAAACTTAAGAGGAGAAGTCGATTGTGACCGACCTTCTCGCCTATATAAAGGCATCTATGTATTGTTTTTAAAGACAGCTTTTGAAAGATAATAAACTAGAGTTTTCTCTAAAGCCTTGCATTGATTCGATTCTGTCATCAATCCGAGAGCCTTGTATCGAATTTGATTAAATTCTTCGATCCAAGAAGTCAGGTCTCTAAAGATTTAATCTAAATCTTTAGATTTGAGCTGAGTTACTGTTGATACGCTGCGCCAGGTTGGTATCAGAGCCTCCGCGACGTTCCTTGTTTTCTCACCCAATGGCAAGAACTCGTCGAGCACCGTTACGTACTGAAGCAGAAATCACCCGCGACGCCATCGCTGAGCTTCAAGCCCAGATGGCCACAATCACCACCGCCTTGCAAAAACTCAATGGTCAACGACCGCCAGCACCAGCTCACGCTAACATGGAATACGTTCCACCCGATGCCGACGATGAAGCTGACGAAGAAAACGAATTTGCAGCAGCAGCAGCGGCGGCTGCAGCTGATGATAATCCCTTTGCTCCTCTCCGCAACAACCGTGCTTTAGTTCAAGATGACGCTCGAGCTACAGCAGCAGATTTCCAGTGGAAAAAGGGATTTAAAACAGAGATTCCGGAGTTCCATGGTAATTCCTCGGCTGAAGAATTGCTTGATTGGATTGTGACAGTGGAAGAAATACTTGAATTCAAAGGAGCTCCCATGGACCGCTGTGTTCCAGTGGTAACAATGCGGTTCCGTAACAGAGCATCCGCATGGTGGATGCAGTTGAAAACAACACGAGCACGTCAAGGGAAACCAAAGATCTTGTCATGGGATAAACTGAAATCCAAACTCAGGAAAACATTCCTACCATATAATTATGATCAAATCATGTTCCAACGTCTCCACAATATACGTCAAGGCTCGCGTTCTGTTGCTGAGTATTCAACTGAATTTTTTTTCCTCCTAACTCGTGTTGACCTACAGGATTCTGAACGTCAACTAGTAGCTCGTTTCACTGCAGGTCTCCGCCAGCAAATACAGCACACAATAACCTTGTTCAACCCTCTTACGTTATCAGAAGCTCATCAACAGGCTCTGACCATTGAAGCCCAAACAAAGTCATCTTTCTCATCATGGACAGCAGCTCGAACTTCGCGACCTGCAACTCTGCAACAAAATCAAAATCCAGCCGATGACATTGCTCCAGCAAAACCAGAAACTACAGTAGTCCCAGTGGCAGACAATCGTAGCACTCGCCCAAGCTCCCTTAGGTGTTTCTCATGTGGAGAAATTGGACATCGACAATCAAATTGTCGATTGTCTCGCAACCGCATGGGACTTCTCTTGGATACTGCTGGTAATGATGTTGAAGTTATATATGATGATGATACAGGGGATCATGCCGATGAAACAGAGGTTCTTACCGCCGATAGTGGACCTGCTCCAATGGTACGCCGAGTTTGTCTAGCCCCTCGCGGAAGTGATGACAATCCTCAGCGTCATAATCTTTTTCATTCTAAATGCACCATTGGTGGAAAAGTCTGCAAATTTATAATTGATTCAGGTAGTAGTGAAAACGTGATTGCAGAAGAGGTGGTCACCAAGTTACAACTACCCACAGAACTTCATCCTTACCCGTATAAACTGTCATGGCTTGATCAGAAAACCGATCTCCTTATCACTCGACGTGCGTTGATTTCGTTCTCTGTGGGTGATACATATAAAGATAAGATTCATTGTGATGTGGCACCAATGGATGCTTGTCATCTACTTTTAGGCCGTCCGTGGATATTTGATCGCCGAATTCAGCATGATGGCTTTCTTAATACTTACAGCTTCCGTTTCAACAACCGGACGTTCACTCTTCAGCCCTCGGCACCAGAGAAACACACTACCCCGTCCTCTCCAGTACTCATTCTCGACCACAAGTCATTCGTTGCAGAGATGCGTGAGGAAGGGTTTGTTTTGGGTCTTGTCAATACAACCACTTCTCGTTCCACACCGGTGCTTCCGGAAGCCTTCATTCCTCTGCGACAAGAGTTTAAAGACGTTTTTCCTGATGACTTGCCGCCTGGACTACCGCCTCTCTGCGATATTCAACATCGTTTAGACCTTGTCCCCGATGCAATTCTTCCTAACAGAGCTCATTATCGGATGAGTCCAAGTGAGCATGAAGAACTACGAAGACAAGTCGAAGAGCTTATTTCTAAAGGGTTTTTGAGGGAAAGTTTAAGTCCATGTGCAGTTCCAGCTTTATTGATTCCCAAAAAAGATGGATCATGGCGTATGTGTGTGGACAGTCGAGCTATAAATAAGATCACAGTCAGGTACCGGTTTCCTATACCTCGACTTGACGACCTCCTGGATCAGATTGGAGCTGCTTCAGTGTTTTCCAAACTCGATTTAAAAAGTGAATACCATCAGATTCGTATCCAACCTGGTGATGAATGGAAAACCGCATTCAAAACTCGTGAGGGACTATTTGAATGGATGGTGATTGTGAGAGACAAGGTTTCACTTCTTAGATCTAGGTTAGGTTGAGAGAGATGATGAGTAAGAATCGTGGGCTGAATCCCGTAAGTAAGCTTGATGAATGAATACATTTTTATTGATGATCAAAGAATGTTACAAGAGATGTTTTTGATGATTACAAAGAGAATACGTAATGTGTTTAATCTAGTACAAAAGTTGGTCTCCGGAGAAGGTCCCTCTATCTTCGACCTCTCTTGTCTTTATATATGCTAGGTCTCACTTGTAGCTCCTTAACTGACTTCCGAGATATACGGCTTCAGTTGCGTACTTCTCCCAGGTTCCTCTTGACCGAGTCTTCTCGAAATATCAGCTCCCATTATATCGTGACCTCTGTTATGACGACTTCTAGGTTCGGCCTTTGGTTCAGCTTCCAGCTCTCATTAATGTGATGGGCTTTATGTGGCCCATTTGATAGCTCACGTTTTACCGGTACCTCACTTGAGGGTCATATTCGGGTCCAACAGTTGCCCCCAGCTTCCGAATAAAATCTTTTGTCTCGGAAGCTAGATTCTAACCTTCGATCTTATCTTTCTGCTGAGGTAATAATTAGTTCTTATCTTGTTAGATTCGGCTTACTCGATCTAACGGTCTCTATTGCTCATTGACAAAATCTACGGCTCAGATGGAGGGGATTTGAAATGACGTTTCCGAATCTCGAGAGGCGATGGGATATAAAGCTGCGAGCATTAACTGCTAACTTCCCTCTCCTCTCGTTATTTTTACTGCGATTTTCCCTTTTTTTTTTATCTTTCATCTTCATCATCGTTCTGCAAATTCTCTTCCAAACCTCGCCATCAATTTTCTCTTTATCCTTCCCGTATTATGGATCATCCGAAAGAAGGTTCCGGCGAATCCGGGATGCCTCCTTCTGCCTCTGGAGCTAAACTATTGAAAGTTAAGCAAGAAGTCGGAGCCAAAATGAAGAAGGGAAAAAAGACAGCTAGGGAGACGGTTGCAACTAGAGTCTCTAAACGGAAGAAGAAGGATGATTCGAGTGGGAGCAATCCACACTCGCCGTCGTTGCTGAAAAGTCAAGACGTGGTCAACCTCATGGTTCAAGCTCTCGGCTCGAAGCAGCTTGGCCGTGCCTGCAACTCCGACGAAACCCCCGAGACCGCTCCGGAGGGTTGGTTCTGTTGTCATGAGAAATTCATCTCCAAGTCTCACTTGAGATTTCCTCTCCCGACTTTACTACTCGATCTGCTAGATCATTATCAACTATCCCTCTCCCAACTTTGTCCCTCGGTTATCCGGGTGATTAACGGCTTTATCACTAGGTCCAAAGAGGAGGGGGTTAGCGTCGGTCTTACCGAGCTTATGAGCCTCTTTTCCTTGAAGGAGAGTGCTTCTAAGGAGGGTGGTACCGGGACCTACTACCTCCCTAGTCGTCCCAATCATGTTATCTTTAGGTTCTCTAGTAGCGATGATGACTGGAGAAAGAAGTACTTTTATGTTAAAGTTGATCCTTTGACGGTTCCTGTGGGTCGGAACCTCAGAGTCACTTGGACTAATCCATCTGGTTAGGAATTCTAGGAATATGCTTTTTCTCATTTTATCTATTTATGGTCGAATAACCTTTTTTGCTCTGATTTTCTTGCAGAAATCGAAGATCCTCCGAAGCTCTCTACCAAGCTTACTAGAGCTCTATACCGCAAGCTGCAGCAGAGTCCCTGTACCTGGGCAGCTTACACTACTTCTCGAATAGGTGCAGCCAGGTTCCCAGACATCTACAACGCCTCTTTCCAGGATCCCATTCCTGCTGAGAACCTTGAGGGTAAGTTCTAATCTGAACCTTCCATTGATTTATTGTTTCGAAAATTTCCTTATTAAGAATTTTTCTTGTTTCAGTTTCGGCAGGTGACTCAGTTGTATCGATTTCAACCGGTGCTAGTGCTTTAGGAACTGAGAAATCTTAGCCAGGTGACATGACTCTGCGACCATCATTCCGTTCTAGGGGCAACCCCTCTAAAGCTGCCAGTGCCTCTCGTGGAAGTGACAAGAACCAAGGAGGGTCGTTCCTTGACTCAATGATGGAGGTTTTGGACGACGGAGGATCCAGACCTGTTGTTGAGACTACTCCTACCGAGGTCGCTGCTCAGGATGCTGCTCCTCTCCCTGAGGTTCAGGTGCTGGAAGCTGACTACCAGGCTCCGAGAGGTGCCTCTGAGGTCGAGCCATCGAGGCACAAAAGGCCTAGGACTGATCAAACCGGGGCTCCCACTCGATCATCTTCCTCATCTTCCAGAGGAGGAACTGTCGGGTGGAGTTTTACCCATTCGAAGCCGGGATCGATCCTGGATGACTCTTGGGGCTTAGCCGCGATCCTGAGGCATCTGAAGAGGGTGGGATGTCCCCTTCCGGCGCTCAAGGACCTGACAAACCGAGATGAGTATCTCGACATTGCTCATTGCATGGGTCAGGTAAATGATTCTATCTTCTCTTCGTTTAGTAATTTTTTCTTTTGAAGATGATATATATATATATGTTTGGTTTTGTTGCAGTTGGCTGGTGCCATTAATAGGGCCCATCTCAAATTTGAGAACACTCTACAGGATGCCCCCAATGCTGGTGAGCTCGCCGAGGTTACTGAGCTGGTTAAGGCAGCCAAGGCTGATCTTGATCAAGCCCGCGCTCGAATTCGGGAACTTGAGTCTGAGGTGAAGAGATTGGGTTCTAAAGCTGATGCTCAACAGGGGAAGATTGAGAGTCAGGAGCTCGACATCCAGGTGAAAAGCAGAAGGATCAACGAGCTGGATGCTGCTCGTAGGATAGCTGAACATCAGGTCCGTGACCTCATTACCGCGTCTCAGGACAGTCAGAAAAATAAGGAGGCTGAAGTCAAGCTAGCTGTGAGGGAGGGGAAGAAGGAGGTCGCCGAAGCTTACGGCAAGATCCTGGCCTGTGTTAAAGACAAGTTTACTAGGAAGAAAGAGGAGGTCAGTGCCTTAGTCTACGCTCAGGAGCTCCAAGCTAATGCTGACCTCTTGAAGGACATGTTGAGCAATAAGATCCAAAGTGTTGAAGAGGAGTACAACCAGTTGGTGGCCTTGTTGCCGGAGGCGACAACTGCGTATGAGAAGGCTCAAGTCTCTGACTTTTCAGTCAGCAAATTTCCTCTTCCCCAGATCTCGGATAGCTCAGGTACTTTCGAGATTAATATGTTTAATCCATCCTTTTCCGGGGAGTATGATTCTAATTTGGATTTGATGGCTCCTAACTTAGCTCCGGTCGAAGCAGCTCAAGGAGGTAATGATGATGTGGCTGAAGGAGAGGTTCCAGTGGGTGATGGTGAACCGATCCAGGACGAGAAAGAAGATTGAGAGCTACGGCTCTTTTAAATTTGTGTTTTGTGTTTTTCAAGACTTTGGCTTTAAGCTTCGTTTCGTTATGCTTTATGACTTAGTGCCTGAGGAGGCCTTTAAACCTTAACACTTGCTGGATCACAATAGCCTGGGGAGGCTTTTAAACCCTTTCTTATGTTTAAATCTCGACTACTATTTCTGTTTTAAGCTTTCGAACTTGAATTTGTTTTATTTAGACATAGTGATTGTCAATCTCGGATGAGTCATATATTGTGATCATTGAATCGAATTAGGACCTTTAGTCTTAATTTATGATGAGCGTTTAGCTTAGTAAGCATTCGGTCATGAGGACTTTGAAGAGAAGTCTTTGACATTATCTCGGAAAATCAGGGGACCTGAGTCCGATTTGAAAGGTTCTGGGACCTGACGTCCAGGTCTGTAAGAACCTGAGTTTAGTTTCGTAGGATTTCGAGACCTTTGGAGTTTAGCGGATGAAATTGAGGAATTTCGAGATTGTCCTGATTCTTTAGGATTTTGAGATCTTTCGGTTTTGGTAAAGGTTTTAGGACCTTATTGAATTTTTAGGATTTTTATACCTTGTTGATTGTTAAGGATTTTAAGACCTTAATTGATGTTAAGGGTTTTAAGACCTTGTTGATTGTTAAAGATTTTAAGACCTTGTTGATTGTTAAGGATTTTAAGACCTTGTTGATTGTTGAGGATTTTAAGACCTTAGTTTATGTTAAGGATTTTAAGACCTTAGTTTATGTTAAGGATTTTAAGACCTTTGGGATTTATCAAGGATTTTAAGACCTTAGGTTCAGGTTTTCCGGGAACCTGAATTTGTTCGAGATAGTTGAGCTTAGGTCCCGATTTAGGGAGACCTGTATTTTCTTGGAGGGTTTTAAGACCTTAGGTTCAGGTTTTCAGGGACCTGAATGTGTTCGAGATAGTTGAGCTTAGGTCCCGATTTAGGGGGACCTAAATTTTCTTGGAGGGTTTTAAGACCTTTGATGTTTATGAAACTGAATTAGTTGTTTTATTAATATCAAATATCAGAGAATACATGATTCAGATTATTTACACAATAACTGTTTTCAGGCTATGTGTTCTTGGTGACATATGCCCCCCTTGCTCAGGTGAGGAGATTGGTGAAAAGAGGTTGGGGCTGCACTCATGACGGAGTTGCCTACGTACCCAGTCAAGGGATCAAGCCAAACGTAGTTCAGGGGATTTGGGTACCTAATGATAATATCTTTTGAGGTTTGTGGCGTTCCACGATCGGATTTCAAGTACCCCGGTTCGTACCTTCTGGAGTTTATAGACTCCGGGTCGTACTATGTGGATAATTCGGTAGGGTCCTTCCCAGTTGGTTCCTAACTTTCCAGCTCCCGGTTCCTTAGTTCCTTCGAACACCTTTCTAAGTACCAGGTCTCCTACAGCGAACTGCCGGGGCTTTACTTTGGAATTATAGTGCCGTGCCATTGCTTGCTGGTAATTTTGAATGCGAAGCAAAGCTTGGTCTCGTCTCTCCTCGATTAAGTCGAGGCTATCCATCAGGAGCTGGTTGTTAGCTGCGGGATTTGAGGTGCAGAGTTCCCGTCGGAGGCTACCTGCGGTGGTTTCTGCTGGGACGACAGCTTCCATCCCGTAAGCTAAGGAGAAAAGAGTTTCTTCTGTAGCTTTTCGTGGGGTGGTTCTGCAAGGCCATAGTACTCCAGGTAGTTTTTCTGACCAGAGCTCCTTTTGGGCTCCTAGGCGTTTCTTGAGGTTTGCTAAAATCGACTTATTAGCAGCTTCCGCCTGGCCGTTACCTTGAGGTCGCCGAGGTGATGAAAATGTGAGGCGGATGTTCCATTTATCACAGAAACTTTTGAAGTCATGGGATATGAACTGTCCTCCATTATCGGTTACGATTTCGTATGGGACGCCATGCCTGCATATGATGTTTTTCCAAACAAATCCTTCGAGCTCGAATCTGTTTATTTGTTGGAAAGCTTCAGCTTCGATCCATTTCGTGAAGTAGTCGGTCAGGACCAGGAGGTTTAGTAACTTCTTTCCTTTTCCTGAAGGTACTAATGGACCTACAATATCCATGGACCACCTCATGAACGGGTAGGGAGCTGATATGTTAGACAGCTTTTCCGCTGGTTGGTGTATGATCGGTGCATGCCTTTGGCACTTGTCGCACGATGAGGAGTAGACCTCACAATCTGCGATAATAGTAGGCCAGAAGTAGCCTTGTCTTTTAATTCGGATGGCTAGGGCTCTACCTCCGGAATGGTTTCCGCAGGAACCGTCATGCATTTCCTTCATGGGTTTCATACCTACTAGACCATGAACGCATTTTAGGTAAGGTCCGGAGACACTTCGTTTGTGGAGGGCTGACTCGATTATGCAATATCTTGCTGCTAAGGCTTTGAGTTTTCGAGCCTCCCACTTATTGGGTGGGATTTTTCCCTCAAGGATGTAATCCATGATCGGTATTCTCCAGTCTTCTCTTCCTACGACTTTGTTGTGAAGAGAGGAGGGAGGTTTCTGTTCGGGACCTGGTGTCGTGGTGCCCCCGGAGATATTCCTTGGAGTAGGTTATAGGTTCTGAGGAATATCTCCAATTTCCTCGTTGTCCCCTGTGGTTTGTGTTGCGTTTTTAAGAGCTGCGCGGCTTCTTGTTTGCACTTTTAGGATGAGTGATTCCGAGGTTTGGATGGTGCCCCCGGGGGTATTCGTTGAGTTAGGCTCCAGGGAGTCCGAACTTCGGTGAATACCTTCACTTTGATTATTGCCCTCTGAATTTTTTGTTGTATTTTCAGGGGTGTACTTTCTGAAGCTGCGTGTTCTAGTTTTAGGGAACCAGAATGTCGTGAAAACTTGGATAGCTTCCGTCGGAGGGCTGTTATCCTCAATTTTTGCTTTTGATTTGCTATCTAGCTCAGCTTTGGTAGCTATGTCGATACTCGGCTTCTCGATTCCTTCCACGGGTATAATTCGTTTTACGAGAGGGTCGGATGTGGAGGCTAGCGCGCGAGCGCGTCTGCTGAAGAGTTCTCTCCTCGTGGGATTCTCGTTATCTCGAACTTATCGAACTGTTTTGTCAGGCCTAAGACTACTTCGAGGTATGCCCCCATTCTTTCGTCCCTCGTTTCGTATTCTCCATGAAACTAGCTAGCTACCAGCTGTGAGTCATAGTAGGCGCTCAGCTCCCGGATTCCGAGGCTTAGGGCTAGTTTTAAGCCGGCGATTAGTGCTTCATACTCGGCTTCGTTGTTGGAAGCGTTAAATCCAAGTCTGTAGGATTGTTCGATGGTTTCTCCGGCTGAGGAGGTTAGTCTTAGACCGACACCGGAGCCTTGCTTTGACGAGGCTCCGTCCACATATAGGCTCCATTTTGGAACCTCTGTTTCTTGGTCTCAGTGTTCGGATGCGAGGACCTGAGCTTTTGCTGCTGCTTGAGGTCTGTATTCGATGTCGTATTCGCTAAGCTCTATAGCCCATTTGGCTAATCGTCCGGATTGGCTAGGACTATGCAGAATCATTCGCAATGGCTGTGAGGTCATTACGATGATTGAGTGTGATTGGAAATATGGTCGTAGCTTTCTGGCAGCTGCCACGACTGCTAGGGCTAGTTTTTCCATGGTAGGGTACCTCGTCTCGGCGTCTATTAGGCTTTTGCTAGTATAATAGACAGGTCTTTGTTCGTTTTGTTCTTCTCGTACTAGCACTCCACTGACTGCAGCTACCGATACGGCGAGGTACAGATACAGTGATTCACTTACTACAGGTTTGGATAGTATCGGAGGTTCCGTGAGGTAAGCTTTCAGCTGTTTAAAGGCTTCTTCGCACTTTTCATCCCAAAGGAACTTCTTATTGTTTTTCAGGAGCTTATAGAATGGAAGGCACTTGTCGGTGGACCTGGATATGAATCGATTTAGTGCTGCGATTCGTCCGGTCAATCTTTGTACCTCTCTGGTCGTTTTAGGTGACGGCATTTCTAGGAATGTCGCTATCTGTTTCGGGTTGGCTTCGATGCCTCTTTCGGTTACGAGGTAACCTAAGAATTCGCCGGAGGGTACTCCGAAGGTACATTTAGCTGGGTTTAGCTTCATGTCGTATTTGTTGAGGATGTCGAAGCATTCCCTTAGGTGGGAGATGTGGTCCTCTCCCATTGAAGATTTGACTAACAAGTCGTCGATGTAGACTTCCATGGTTTTTCCGAGTTGTCCAGCGAACATTTTGTTTACTAACCTTTGGTAGGTAGCTCCCGCTTTTTTCAAACCAAATGGCATGACCTTGTAACAATAGGTTCCTCGTTCGGTTATGAACGCGGTTTTTTCTTGATCCTCAGGATCCATCATAATCTGGTTATATCCTGAAAAGGCGTCCATAAAGGACAGGAGCTGGTGACCAGCCGTTGCTTCGACCAAACGATCGATGTGAGGTAACGGGAAGCTGTCCTTAGGACAGGCCTTGTTTAAGTCGGTGAAGTCTACGCAGATTCTCCATTTCCCGTTCTTCTTTTTTACTACCACTGGGTTAGCTAACCAATCGGGGTATTGAACTTCTCGGATTGACCCAGCTTTCGTTAGTCGATCGACCTCGTCGTTGACAGCTTAGGCTTTTTCGAGACCTAGCTTACGACGCTTTTGTTTGATCGGTTTGAAAGTAGGGTCTACATTGAGCTTATGGGTGGTGACGTTTGTGTCTATGCCTTTCATGTCACTGGTGGTCCATGCAAAGGTTTTGACATTCTGTTTTAGGAATTCGATGAGCTCCTTTTTGGTTTCGAGAGGCAGCTCGGATCCGATGCTTACCTGTTTTTCAGGATTTGAGTCGTCGATGCTAACTTTTTCGGTGAGGTTCTTAGGAGGACCTCGGATATTTTGTTGCATTTCGCGACTCTCCTGGATCTGTAATTGCTATTGGGGGGATTCTTTTATGATCTCGAATCCACCCAGGTAACAGATCCTTGAAATCTTTTGGCTACCATGTACGGTAACTATCCCGTTGGTTGTTGGAAACTTCACGCATTGGTGATAAGTTGAAGCTACTGATTTCATCTTGTGTATCCAAGGTCTTCCGAGGATTGCATGGAAGGGAGACGGTTTGTCGACAACTATGAAGTTGGTCATTTTCATGACTCCGCCAGCTATAATCGGGAGCTTGATCGTTCCCAATGAGGTAGATGTTTCTCTTGAGAAACCTACGAGGTTGGATTTCTGGTCGACGATTTCGTAATCGTCTATTTCCATTCCCTTAAATGCGTTATAGAAAATGAGATCGACGGAGCTTCCGGTGTCGATCATGAGCTTAGGTACCTCGTAGCCTGCTATATTCAACGTTACGACAAGGGCATCGTCGTAAGGTCTGTCGAGGTTTGATGTCTCACTCTCCCAGAAAGAGATTTTAGTGTTAGACTCGGGTTTGGTCGGTTTGGACTGAGTATTGGACACAGCTTTCCGTACGTGACTTTTAATAGAGTTAACGGAGTCTTGACATACATCGGACCCTCCGAGGATGTAATCGACCCTTGAGTCAGGGCTCGACTGGGGAGGTGTTTTACTCAAGAGGGCTTCGATTTGAAGGCTTTTTCCTTGGGGAAATTTTCCAAGGACCATATCGACTCTTTTCTTGGGAGCTGGAGGTGGTGAATCTGTTTCTTTTTTGGGTGACCTCTCGCGTTTTGGGGAGTTATCCCGGGGACCTCTTTTTTGGTAAGGCTTTGGCTTTTTGAGGTTCACGTCTTTTATTTCTCCGGCTGCGAACTTAGCGGCCAGTTGTCGTTGGAGGTCCCAACATTCTTCGGTTGAGTGTCCCTTTCGATCGTGGTAAGAGCAATGTTTGCTCTCATCGTAGCCCTTGGACCAGGGGGCTTTAGCTGTCGGGGCAACAAGTTTTTCGTCTTTGTCGTCCTCGATTACATAAGAATGCTCTCCCTGAGTCTGATTGTTTCGGGAGTTCCCTCTTTTATGAGGTCCCTTCCCGTCGGAGGCTTCGCCTTTTGGGTGATTCTGAGGTTTTCGGTGGAGCTTGTCTAATGCTGCTGTTTCCTCTTCCAAGGTGTTATATCTAGAAGCCTTATGAAGGGCGTCATCGATAGTTGGGGGAGGATTTAGCGTTAGCTCCGAGAAGAAACCTGATTTATACCAGAGACCTCTCCTAAGGGCCTCGATGGCTACTTGATCGTTGGGGTTTGAGAGTTTGGTTATTACTGCCCTAAATTTCTCGATGTAGACTCGCAGTGAGTCTCCCAATCCTTGTCTGATCTTCCAGAGGTCAGCCTCAGATGCTTGTTTCAGGATGTGGGTTGAATATTGTTTCATAAAGGCGTTAGCCAACTGATCAAAGCTGTCTATAGAGTTCGGCTCGAGGTCGGAGAACCATTCGAGAGCTGTTCCGATCAGGTTTTCGGCAAATGTTCTGCAATATCCTGCATCACATTCTTCCTTTGTGAAATGAGCTTTAACGATGGCTAATCGGAAGGCTCTTAAATAAGCTTTTGGGTCTACGTTCCCATCGTATTCGGGAATCTTAATTTTTCGAGTGTCTCTTATGGAAGAGTTGGCAATTCTATCGGTGAACGGAGTTCCAGGAGTCTCCTCAATTAAGCTCTCGATTTCGGGAGCTGAGCTCGTCGCTTTGTGAACTTGAGCTCCCAATTTCTGGAGAGCAGCGTGGGTTCGCTCCATGTATCTACGAATTGCGTCAGGTCCCTCGAAGGGAAGGACATTTTGGTCATTATCAGACACTCGGGGAACAGGTTCCTGGCGGAACCTAGCTCGATCATTTTCCCAGTTAGCTAGCGAAACAGGTCGCTCATTGGTCCTTAGGTTCCGAGCGAGATTAGTGCGGAGGACTGCAGGATCAGCATCCGTCCTTTGATATTCGTCGGTATTTGGGGTTGAAACCCTAGCTTGAAACACCGAAGCTGATGTTCTGCCCCCGGACGGTATGTTGGTTCCTGCTCCAGACTCGGAAGGAGGTGGCGGCGGAGGCAAACGGATGCTCCCACCGGTGTTTCAATGGCATGGAGCTAGTTGTAGCTACATTGCTCCCCATGGTGCTGGTGATAGGTGGGGTAAACGCAGGAGCTGTCCTTGCGCGAGGCGTTTGGAAAGCAGGTTCCTGCCCATCTGCTCCAGGGCTACCGGGGGAGAAGTTCAGGCGCTCTCGAGGGAAGGAAGGGTCAGCTAACCGTTCATGGAATGTGACTCCTCTTCCCTGGTGGGCGGACGGTTGGGTCGTTGCGGATTGAGATCTGGTTATCTCTTCGAACTGTTGCTGCCGTTCGGCTAGCTGTTGCACCGTTCGCTCGGTTTCTTGAGCTTTGTCCACTAACTGGAGCATCATCCGACGGATCTCAGAAAGCTGAGCTTCCGTTTGGTTCGGAGCGGATTGATGCGATGGGTTATTGAGGGCTGAGGACCCAGAGTTGGTCCCTCCGGAGGCTCTCGGGTTATTTGCCCCCGGAGCAGTGCGATTCGGTGAGCTATTGCTCTGGGTCGATTGATCGGGGTTAGATGGATTCGTTCCATCGAGTGGATTCATCCTTAAGCTTTGGAGAAAAGGATTCGATTAATTGTCCCCACAGACGGCGCCAATTGTGAGAGACAAGGTTTCACTTCTTAGATCTAGGTTAGGTTGAGAGAGATGATGAGTAAGAATCGGGGCTGAATCCCGTAAGTAAGCTTGATGAATGAATACGTTTTTATTGATGATCAAAGAATGTTACAAGAGATGTTTTTGATGATTACAAAGAGAATACATAATGTGTTTAATCTAGTACAAAAGTTGGTCTCCGGAGAAGGTCCCTCTATCTTCGACCTCTCCTGTCTTTATATATGCTAGGTCTCACTTGTAGCTCCTTAACTGACTTCCGAGATATACGGCTTCAGTTGCGTACTTCTCACAGGTTCCTCTTGACCGAGTCTTCTCGAAATATCAGCTCCCATTATATCGTGACCTCTGTTATGACGACTTCTATGTTCGGCCTTTGGTTCAGCTTCCAGCTCTCATTAATGTGATGGGCTTTATGTGGCCCATTTGATAGCTCACGTTTTACCGGTACCTCACCTGAGGGTCATATTCGGGTCCAACAGTGATGCCGTTCGGGTTGTCTAACGCGCAGAGTACTTTCATGCGTGTCATGAATCAAGCGCTACGTCCTTTTATTAGAAAATTTGTTGTGGTTTACTTCGACGATATCCTTATCTTTAGCATGACTCTTGCCGACCACATCAACCATCTCCGTGAAGTCTTACTCGTCCTCCGTCGCGACCAGTTATTTGCGACCCTAAAGAAATGCGAGTTTGGTTCTGAGCAAGTTCACTTCCTTGGATATATCGTTTCAGCAGAGGGTTTGGCTGTGGACCCAGCCAAGGTTGAAGCAATTCAGTCATGGCCAGTTCCATCGACGTTATCTGAAACACAGAGCTTTCACGGCCTTGCATCTTTCTATAAACGTTTTGTACCACAATTTAGTAGTCTCATGGCTCCCTTGACTGACTGCATTCGTCGTGAGGGTACATATTTGTGGACTCCTGAAGCCTCGCACGCCTTTTCTCTCATCAAACAAAAGCTCAGCTCCGCACCTATTCTTGCGTTACCTGATTTTTCACAGGTATTTGAACTCCACACTGATGCCTCAAAGCTCGAAATTGGCGCAGTCTTAAGTCAGCGCGGGCGTCCAGTAGCTTTCTTTAGTGAGAAGTTAAGTGGTGCTCGTCTTCGTTACAGTACGTACGATGTGGAGTTCTACGCAGTCATTCAAGCTATTAAACACTGGCGCCATTATCTTTTTCATAAAGAATTCGTGCTTTTTACTGATCATGATGCCTTAAAGCATCTCAGCAGTCAAGATAAAGTATCCTCCCGTCATGCTGCATGGATCGCTTATTTGCAGCAATTCACGTTTGTTATTAAACACACGTCTGGCGTGTCCAACAGAGTTGCTGATGCCTTAAGTCGTCGCCATTCTCTTCTCTCAGTTATGCATGTTTCCGTCCCAGGTTTTGCAAGCTTTGCTGACTTATATATGTCTGATTCTTTCTTTAGCAATATTATGTTCGAAGTTCAGTCAGGCACATCACGAGATTATACTCTCCATGAGGGGTTTCTATTTCGCGGTGATCGACTTTGCATCCCGAGTTGTAGTCTCCGCCTTCAGATTATTTCAGAGACACACGGAGAAGGTCATATTGGTCGGGACCGTACGTTGCATCTCCTCTCTTTGTCTTATTTCTGGCCGACCTTACGTCGAGATGTTGAACGTTTCGTAGAGAGATGTGTCGTGTGTCAGAAATCCAAAGGTAGTGCCTCAAACACAGGTCTTTATTTGCCGCTTCCAATTCCAACGCAACCTTGGACAGATATCAGTATGGATTTTGTTATGGGTCTTCCTCGTACTCAACGTGGTTTCGATTCAATTTTTGTGGTGGTTGACCGTTTTTCAAAAATGATACACTTTATTCCTTGCAAGAAAACCACTGATGCTCTTCAAGTCGCTACATTGTTCTTCCGTGACATCGACCGTATCCATGGGTTGCCAACTTCTATTGTTTCTGATCGAGATTCGCGTTTCTTAGGCCACTTTTGGCGTTCTCTTTGGAAGATGCTAGGCACCAGTCTTGATATGAGTTCTGCCTATCACCCACAATCAGATGGCCAAACTGAAGTCGTTAATCGTTCTTTGGGTAATCTGCTTCGATGCCTTGTAGGCGATTCGATAAAGACATGGGACTCAAAGATTCCTCAAGCGGAATTCGCTCATAATCGAGCAGTGAATCGCAGTTCTGGTTTTAGTCCTTTTCAAGTGGTTTACGGAATCCTCCCTCGTGGTCCGCTTGATCTTACTACTTTTCCGGATCAGACACGTCGTCATGGAACAGCTGTTGATTTCGTTGATGATATTCACCTCATTCATAATAAAGTGGTCACTAATTTGGAAGCTTCCTCTGCAAGTTACAAGGCAGCTGCTGACAGTCATCGCCGCCGAGTTGTGTTTGAAGTTGGAGATCAAGTATGGGCGTTTTTCACAAAGGATCGCATGCCGGCTCATGCTTACAACAAGTTAAAGGCAAAGAAGATTGGTCCCCTTCAAGTCCTTGAGCGCATCAACGATAATGCCTATCGTCTCCAACTCCCCGCCGATTTTCACACTTCTGATGTGTTTAACGTTCGTCATTTGTCAAAATTCCTTCCACCAGGTCCCATCCACGATTCGAGGCCGAATCTTTCTCACCCCGGGGGACCTGATGCAGCATCATAGTTCCTTTACCGCCAAGCAATCATTCAAAACTTCATATTTACTTTGATTTCCTTTTTGAGTTTTAAGTTATGTTATATTTCCTTTTCTTTTGTGTTTCCAAAACCTAAGAGGAGAAGTAGATTGTGACCGACCTTCTCACTACAAGAAAACACGTCTTTAACGACTACAGTATTGGTTGTTATTTGGTCGTAATAGGGGCATTACGACTAGATAACAACCAATCATGAATAGTCGTTATCCACTAGTCGTAATCATTTATTCGACGTACATTGGTCGTAACATTACGACTAATACGTTTAGTCGTAAAGTGGATGTAAATGTACGACTAACACATTTAGTCGTAAAAGAGATGTAAAACCGTTAGTCGTAACAAAGAAGTAAAATATTAGATGTTCATTGGTCGTAAATTTACGACTAAATTACATTGCCTGTAGAGGTAAAGTAGTCGTAAATTTACGACCAATTAACATTTACCGTAGATGTACATTCGACGTAAATATACGACCAATTAACATCCGATAGGAAAATTAATTTATTAATTTATTTTGTAATATTTATATAAAATAAAAAATATATTTATTTTGATAATTTGATTAATTTTTTAAAATTTGAAATCATTCATAAAAACATAATATATAACATCCAAAAGTTTTTAATATTCAAAAAAAAAAAAAACTAATTAATTAATTGTTTAGATTGATCTCATTTAAGAGATCATCTTCTGCTTGAGCTGCACGCTGGTTTAGTTCTGCTTGCTCTTCCGGAGTAGGAGTGGGGAGGAAGGTCGGACGTAGAGCCTGCCACTGAGTCTGAACCGAAGGGTTGACATTTGGTGTCATCTCGATAAGCATATCGAACATATTCGCCATAGACTTAAACATGTCCTTGTGGGTGGCTATGGTCTGGTTCGCAGTTGACAAATCCCTCCGGATCGAGGAGTCTTCTTCGATCCTAAGAGCGTATTCCGCTCTCGCCCTCGGAACATCGTTCACACTCCCGACCCCGACCATACGTCCTCTTTTCTTTGGAACAACCTTCAATTATAAAAAATAATTAGTATATGAAAAAATAAAAAATAAATTTTTAAATATAAACGCATAGTTAATTAAAAAGATCAAAAATTTTACCTCCTCAAAAATTCGGTCTTGTTCGATGGTGGAAAGCTGGACCGGAGTACCATCAGGATTCTCTTGTGTTAGCTGAGTCTGGCGCTCCTGAATCCGACTTTCTACACTGTTGACGATTTGCTCTGCCCGAGGATGGCAGAAAGTGCCGTCGGAATGCTGGTGGATCTCCTTGTAAATTCGGGCCAGAGATGGTGGTGCTCCTGCTCTGGCAGCCTATATTAAAAATGTCAAATGAGTATATATATTAAAAATAAAAATGTTAAAAAATAAAGAAACATGAAAAACTTACAATTTGGAGAGCTCTTTTGGCATGTGGAGTCTGTCCAGAAGTATGGGGTATTGGGGGGTTACCCTCAGCATCACGGGTCAACCGAGACGTAGAGCAAGTCATCGCCCTTTTGGCAACCTTGGGGTCCTGCCAATAAGCCTTCAAGCCATTCCAAACGTCATTGCTGAGGTAAGTTTCCTTGGCGTCATCCCCCATAAACCTCCACTTATCCTTCCAGTCGCCAACAATGTTCTTGAGACGAAGCATGGCTTTGTGGTCGAACTCTTTCTTCACCGTCTCATTAAGACCGATAGACCAATTCCATTTTTGCTAAAAAAAAACATGGGAGAAAATTAATTAATTAAACAAATAATGATTTTAAAAAATAAAAAGACCAACAAAAATAGATGTCCATTAATTACCGCGAAGCACTTGAACCAAGTAATGCGAACGTGGTCCGGTGTAAGGGACCAGTTCGGATGAGCATATCAAAAGTTAGCCCTGATGATATCTCCAACGCTCTGTCCCACTTTATTGTCCGGAGCAAACCTACAAAATTGAAAATCATATACAAATTAGACCAATGAGTTAATTAATTAAAAAATTAATTAACTAATTAAAATATTAATTAATTAATTTTAAAATATTACCAAGTTGTCCCGGGTCGTAGATATAGATCGAGAATTTGTAAGCCTTCTCGTCCGGGCATCTGGAGAATGTCTTCAACGGTATATTTTGCATATTTTGAAGTCGGTGGCACCATCAAATCTGGATGAAGACCTGCTGGTGGAACCGAGGCAGCTGGTGGAGCCTGAGGCTGCTGTGGAGCCGGAGTCTGCTGTGGAGGCGGAGGCTGTTGAGGAGCCGGAGGATGATCATACTGAGGCAGCTGCTCTTCATACTGAAAGTATGAATCATCATACTGCGGATAATATGGAGCTTCAGCAGCTTCAGGAGCTGCGGGATCGTATGGCTGTGGAGGCACAAATCGAACGCTCGGGATCTGGCTATCCGGAACATTTTCTTGTGCGGAAGATGTGCCAGAGGTAGAAGCTGATGGATCCGACTGACCCAGAAAAGTAGATGCGTAAGTATCTGATCTCCTACCGCGGCCTCTAAGTCTCTTTCTACCGGTAGGCGAAGTCATATCGTCAATCTGAAAAATAGAATTAATTAATGATTAGATATTAAAAACAAATCATATTTTAAATATTAAAATATAAAAACAAAAACTCTAAACTAATTCCAAACCTAAACTAATTCCAAACCTAAACTAATTACAAACCTAACTAATCACCTAACTAATCACCTAACTAACCACCTAAAACTAAAAAAAAAAATTACCTAGAGAGAGAATCGAATTGGTTGTTAGAGAGAAGGGAGAGGGCAACCAAATGACTTCGATCCATCGCTATATATAGAGTTTCGTGGTGGGTCGTACACGCGTCGTACATGCACGACCAATTTGGGACTTTTGGTCGTAAATAAGATGTACTTTTACGACCAATGTGTGTCCAAAAATACATTACGACCAATTAAAGGCCAAATTTTTTTATACTTTACGACCAATAAGGGACTAGAAGTCGTAAGGTAGACGTAAATTTACAACCAATTAGGATCTAAATATTGAACGACCAATTAGTGACTGAAGTTGTAATTGGAAAAAAATAAATTGAGATTTATCAAAATTGATAAATCTCACTTATAAAAAATATTTGATTGATAATTATATCTTCCAATGAAGATGAATTAGATGCTGCAGTTACTCCGTAGGAACTGAATTTCAGTTCCTACAGAGGAAACTGCAGCGTCTAATTGATCTCAATGGAAGATATTGTTACCAATCTTCACATCTTATTAAGTTTTAAAAAAAAAATTGTTTTGAGAAGTAAAAAAAAAAAAGAGGAGAAAATATACAGCAAACACAAATGGAAAGAGACAAAGCGAGACCTACTTACGTTGAAACGTAAGAAGGTCTAGCAATGCCTGTTTCCCCTTGTGATTGCATATATTTCTTCCATTTTTTTTACAAGATTTCTCACAATCCGCTAAATACTCTTTCTAATCAACTTCTATATAAAATTTGTGAAGAACTTTGGTGGTATTTATAGGAAGATTGTACGACCAAATAGGGACTAAAAGAGCAATTAGTAGTAAACCAGTGACTAATAGAGCCATTAGTAGTACAAGAGTCGTACAGTACGACTAATTTGGGACTAATATGGCAGTTGGTAGTAAAGAAGTCGTAAAATTACAACTAATCTGGGGCTGGTGTTTCCAATAGAAGTAATATAGTCGTACATGTACGACTTTTTAGCTTCTACATACCCTAAATCAAACCCTAAATCCTAAACCTTAAACCTCAAACCAAGTAAAATTGTAGTATTGTAGTCGTACATGTAACGACTAATTAAGGACTAAATGGTTCCTTTAGTTGTAGTCTAGTCGTACATTTACGACCAATTAATGACTTTTTTGGATATTAGTTGTAGATTGGTCGTACATTTACGACTAATTAGCTTCTACATGCCCTTTATAGAAATCCCTAAACCCCAAAACCCTAAACCTCAACCTCAAATCCCAAACATCGAAATATTTTAAACACTTCCAACATCAAAAATACAATTGAACGAAAACGAGCTTCATATATTATTTGTAGTGCATTACAAATTAAAGAGTTTAAGTATTAATAGTCTAAATCACAAATCACTCGTCATCAGAAACCTCTTCCACTTCATCATTTTCTTGAAATTCATCTTCGTTGCCTTCGTCTGTTGCATCGTCTGGAATTTCTTCATAAACCGGATTATGCGGATCAGCAATAAGTAAGAGCTCATCAATAGCTTGGTCGGGTACTTCAACTCCAGTTACGGTATCTTCTTGTAAAGGTGGTTCTTCATCAGTTAATACTCGGCCTCTAGGTGTAACTTTTATAGCGGCTAACCAAGCGATTCCAGATTGTCTAATCTTCGGATATGGAATAAAACAAACTTGGTCTGCTTGTGAAGCCAATATGAAGGGTTCAAATTTGTTGTACCTCCTTGTAGAATTTATGTCAACAACACCAAACTTGCCATACCGAACACCTCTATTGACGGTGGGGTCAAACCAGTCACATTTGAAGAGAACACATTTCAGTTTTGCAACGCCAGGGAACTCAACTTCGATGATCTCTTTTAAGATTCCATAAAATTCTGTCTCACCTTTCACACATACACCATAATTCATTGTTTCTCGCCGGCTTCCATATTCGTAAGTGTGAAAAGTGTAGCCTCGTGTGAAATACATAGATGCTGTGGTGATCTTGGCGAGGGGACCTTGTATCAACTCGTGAAACCACTGAGGATAAAATTGATCATCATAATCGACCTGAAAAGACAAATATATATATAAATATATATATATATAAATATATATATATATATATATATATATATATATATATATTATAATATATATATTTGAATTAAAAAAAACTATATATATATATTGTGTCATCTATATAATACCTGCGTTTTTAACCATTTGACAAAATGTTTGTCTTTCCTTTTGTTGAGATCATTAGTTGATATTCCTGGTATAGCTTCTTCGACTTGGGCAACAAAATCGCTGTTTTAAAATGAAATAATCATTAAAGTACTGTGTTAACAAGTAAAGTAATTATACACAGTCGTACCTTTCAAATAATTCAAGCTCGTCGCAGTTTATGAGTATATATGTGTGGGCACTGTGAGCGTCTTCTGAACTCGACCACCAGACTTCTTTAAGTTTTCCACCAAGACGTCCAATCTGACAGAATATATCTGGAACACCTTCAACAACATATGTCGGCATCACACCACCGTCATCATATCGGGTCGTAGTTCTTTTCCGTGTCCGGACTTGTGATCCAAAGTAATAGGACGTAAAGTGAGATGTTTCCTCATTCAAACTCCCAGCAACTATTGAACCTTCCACCCTTGCCAGATTTTTAGCTTTTCCTTTCAAATATTTCATAGCTCGCTCGTAAGGACACATCCATCCATTATGAACTGGTCCACGAAGTAGTGCTTCATACGGAAGGTGGATAACAAGATGTTCCATGACGTCAAAAAATGATGGAGGAAAGATTTTCTCCAGATTGCACATCAAAATCCGGATATTCGCATCAAGTTGTGCGATGATATTTCAGTTAAGGTGCGTGCGCTAAGATCTCTGAAAAAAACTCTGATTCCTACAAATAATTTACAAGTTTCAGTTATTTCCCAAAAATAATCAATAATAACTTTAATTTTTTTTTACCTGCAAGTGCTTCGTGAACATTTTTGGGAAGCAACTCCGCAAATGCAAATGGTAGAAGTCGTTGCATAAAAACATGACAGTCATGACTCTTCATCCCCGAAAACTTTTGTCCTTGCTGATCAACACATCTTGATAGATTTGAAACATATCCATCTGAAAACTTCACATCTGATGCCACCCACTTGAACTGTGCCGCTTTTGCTTCTGCTGACAATCTGAATATGGGAACCGGAATTTTCCCATTGCTTTTAATATGCAGCTCAATCCTAGAACATAACGCAGGCAAATCCAACCTTGACTTCATGTTATCTTTTGTCTTTCCCTGGACGTTCAACAAAGTATTGATGATGTTGTCAAAGAAGTTCTTCTCTATATGCATCACATCAAGATTATGGCGCAAAAGTAGATCTTTCCAATATGGAAGTTGCCAAAATATACTCTTTTTGTGCCAATTATGGTGCGTCCCATAACCATCAGGCATATTTCCAGGAGTATGCCAATTACCCCCTTTCCCAACTGTCTCAACTGCACCATAGTAATCAATTTCCTTCTCGATTTCTACTCCAGATAAATACGGTGGAGCCGTGTCTCGAACAACTCTTTTCGCCCGAAACAATGTCTTGTTCCTGCGGTACGAATGGTTAATGGGAAGAAATCTTCGATGACAATCAAATCAGGACGTCTTCCTACCATTCTTCAGCTGAAATGCGTCTGTGCTTCCCATACAATAAGGACAAGACAACCTTCCATGCGTCGTCCAACCCGACAACATCCCGTATGCTGGAAAGTCACTGATAGTCCACAATAAAACTGCTCGCATTGTAAAGTTTGTTTTTGTTGAACAATCATATGTCTCCACGCCTGTTGACCATAATTCCTTCAATTCTTCTATCAACGGTTGTAGAAAAATATCGAGGGACCTCTTTGGATGCTTTGGCCCAGGTATCAATATACTCATGAATAGCAATTCCTTTTCCATACACATCTCTGGTGGAAGGTTGTATGGCGTCAAGAAGACTGGCCAAAGCGAGTATTGTCTTCCCGACATCTCAAATGGACTAAAGCCATCTGTGCATAGCCCAAGATAAACATTGCGGGGGTTGCTAGCAAAATCAGGGTACACCGAATTCAAGTGTTTCCACGCCTTTGCATCAGAGGGATGATTGATCTCTCCTTCCTTCTGAACATGTTCTGCATGCCATCTCATCGATGCCGCCGTCTTCTCAGATTGATACAATCTCTTTAGTCTATCCTTAATAGGTAAGTACCACATCCGCTGGTACGGCACCCGATTCCGCCCACGTCCTTGCGGTTTATATCGGGGTTTCTTGCAAAATTTACACTCTACCAATTCGGCATTGTTTCCCCAGTATATCATACAGTTGTCTATACACACATCAATCATCTCCGAAGGTAAGCCAAGACTATGAACAAGTTTCTGAATCTCAAAATAAGATTCAACACTCAAGTTATCTTCAGGCAAATACTCTTTAAACAACTCAGCCCATGCATCCATACAAACTTCAGGTAAGTTATGATCAGTTTTGATATTCATCATCCTAGCTGCCAATGATAATTTAGAAAGACCTTCTCTACAACCTTGATAAATTGGCTGATTAGCTGCTGCTAACATTTCATAAAATCTTTTTGCATCCAAGTTAGGCCCCTCTACGTTTTCGACCTCCTGATCAATTACTGATGTTGTTTCACAAATTCCATCGATAACCATATCATGCATCCTATCATGATCTACCAAATTATCTTCTTGAATGACGTTTTCAGTAGGCAAATGTGGCTCAACTCGGTTACCAACATTTTCAACCTGATTTCCTATTCTCACCCTCCCCGTGGTTAAACCAGATATAGTAATGCGGGTTAAATCCTCTATTTACTATATGTTTCCAAATAGTTTCACTATTTGCAAACTTTGTATTGTTGCACTTACAACAGGGACAAAACATTTTACCTGTTTCCTGTGTGAGAGGTGTCTGTCCGGCTTGGTTCATGAATATCTCTGCTCCGTTGAGAAATTCGTCTGTTACTCTTCCTCTTGAATCTTTATGAGCATACATCCAACTCCGAATCTCATAAATAGACATTTTTTCAACTCTTTTCGTTTTTTTTTTTCTTTCGTTTTTTTTTTCTTTCGTTTTTTTTATGTTTCTTAAGATTTGAGGAGAATGTTGTATTTATAGAGAAATTTCAAGTTTGGTAGGTAGCAATGTTACAACGAATGTACATTGAATTTCAAATTAACTACTAAAGAACAACTATTTTACTCATATGGTCGTAATGGAGATACAAAATATTGATGTAAACTAGTCGTAAATTTACATCTCTTTTACGACTAAACACTGTAGTCGTAAAGGAGATGTAACTTTACGACTAGTGTACTACTAAATGAATTAGTAGCAAAATTACATCTCTTTTACGACCAAGCTATTATGTAGTCGTAAAGGAGATGTAATAGTACAACTAGTTTACTACCAATCATTTTAGTAGCAATATTACATCTACTTTACGACCAAATAAATTTTAGTCGTAAAGTAGTTGTAAACTGGTTGTAAATTTACGATCCATATATCCTGGTCGTAAATGTTGGTCGCTAAAGCCATGTTCTCTTGTAGTGTCTCGCCTATATAGAGGCATCTATGTATTGTTTTTAAAGACAGCTTTTGAAAGATAATAAACTAGAGTTTTCTCTAAAGCCTTGCATTGATTCGATTCTGTCATCAATCCGAGAGCCTTGTATCGAATTTGATTAAATTCTTCGATCCAAGAAGTCAGGTCTCTAAAGATTTAATCTAAATCTTTAGATTTGAGCTGAGTTACCGTTGATACGCTGCGCCACACAATCACACCCGGGAGTAATCATTAAAGATTTAATTATCATTATGTTAACTATACTGCTCTGTAAATATATATTTCACACAGCTAAAGTTAATTTTTAATGGAGTAAAAATTGAGCAAAAACCATAAAGTCATCATCCAGCTATCGTCTGATTAGTTGTATATTATTCTCTGAATGGATAAAACATTTTCAATTTTAGTTTGTGGTTTCTAAATCATTTCAGAATGTTTTTTTAAGAAAGAAACTTTGGATAAACTGGAAAATATCGTTTAAATTTAAAGTTTCTTATAGAGAATAAAAAATGAAATCCATTCAACATTCGTAATTTGCTAATTAGTGGTTGTAGAAAAAAAAATGATAGATCATAGTTACATAGAGAAAATATCGAAGTTGACTTTGTGGTTTCTTAATTATTTATACCACACCGTTCTTCTTTCCTAGCTATCTCGTGCTTAAAACCTACGATATTCCTCTCCATCTCTCTAACATCAATTGATAATTAAACAGGACCTTTAGATATCAATAGGAAATGGAAGCCGAAGAGGAGAATAAGGGCGGTATAAGTATGGTCGAGGCTAAGCTGCCTCCTGGGTTTAGATTCCACCCAAGAGACGACGAGCTCGTCTGCGACTACTTAATGAAAAGAAACATTCGCAGCCTCTATCAACCAGTTGTCTTGATCGAAGTCGATCTCAACAAGTGCGAGCCTTGGGACATTCCTCGTAAGTTCTTAATACTTTTTTGGGTAAAATTTTCATAACTAATACTATGAAGCTTATATATGTGCGCACACAAAAGTCTCTCAACTCATCAATCATATTATATAGTTTAACAATTCGATCATAGTAAAGCGTGTTATAATTCATATTTCTTGTCGCCAACACTTTTTGTTGATTGTTTCTTTCATATTTCGAATACAAGATCATCATATGTTGATAACCCAACAAACACAAAGAAGAAAAAAAAAGTTCAACTTGCGAGCCACTTGCAGATTAGTACTTTTTTCTTGCTATTTTATCGTGAAAAGACTATTTAACTGCATAATTATAAATGGCTAATCATACACCCATTTTGTAAATTTAAGTATATCAAATATTGTATCATTAAAAATGATCGCAATCATGCATACGTGTTGAATGCCTATTCGGTGCTTGGTAATTGGGAACCTGGTTTGTTAAGATATGATGCGGATCGATGGGAATCATTTGGATATTATTGTATACATCATAAAGATAAAGACAATTCGGAAAAACTTCTCATTTCTTCTCATGTCTTATCATAATCCATCAAACAAATATAGAATTAAAATACAGTTTTTATAAAATACTGAAATCCACTAATGTATATATGTAAAACGTAAAGGAGAGAGCATTCAACGTCAACATTCTTTTAAAAACATTGACTAAAATATATAAAATGTCGTTTGCAATTGTACAGAAACGGCGAGGGTAGGAGGTAAAGAATGGTATTTTTACAGCCAAAAAGATCGGAAATACGCAACAGGGCAAAGAACAAACCGGGCTACAGCCACCGGTTATTGGAAAGCAACCGGTAAAGATAGAGCAATCCAAAGAAATGGTACTCTTGTGGGCATGAGAAAGACACTTGTGTTTTACAGAGGTCGAGCCCCTAAAGGTAGTAAAACTGATTGGGTCATGCACGAGTTTCGTCTCCAAGGGACTTTTATCCACCACTCTCCCAAGGTAATATTATCTTACTCGTGTTTATGTTTTGAAATCCGTTGTTCAAAAAAAATGTTTTGAAATCCATAATATACTTTGTTGGGGTTAGTTTTTAGATTATTTCTAAATGTAGAACAAATATCAAACTAACCACGAATCGAGCGTCTAGGGGATGTCGCAATCATATTATCCCGTGAATTATGGGAAACGTTTTGACTTTTATCTTTCATATTTAACCTGAATGTATTTTATCTTTGAAGGGATATCGCTGACGATTTTACAGAATATTTATTTGTGGCTTACCTTACCTAAGATGATCTTTGACTTGGCACAAAATATCTACTCTCAACCATATGATTTTGACATTTATTATTTTTATTTTAATTTTCATAAACAATTTGCTTTGGTTTGAGGAAAAAAACAGGAAGAATGGGTATTGTGTAGAGTTTTCAACAAGAACAACAACGAAGTCTACAAGGGCAATAACAACATGAGACCCTGCTCTGATGAAGCAGTTTATGCATCAATGGATTCGTACATAAACTTTGATCATCATCATCACATCATAAACCAGCAAGTGCCCTGCTTCTCCAATTTGTCACAGAACCAAAACGGTTTGGTCTACAAGGATCCCAACTTGTTGTCTATTAATCCTTCCTCTGATCAGATGGTTCTCAAAGTTTTGCTAAGTCAGCTCACTAAGAATACCAAAGAATCACAGAGCTATGGAGAAGGAAGCTCCGAGAGCCAGTTGACCAACGTTGGCATACCAAGTGACGATGCTTTAAAATATTGATCTACCATTGCAAACGTTTATTCACCCATCTCGTGTAAAGATTGGTATACCATTATGGATTACTAGATAATTACATAAAATTAAAAAATCATAATTTAAAAAACGTTTGTAAACATAAAACATGAAATTACGTTTTTTTTTTTTTTAGTGAAACTCTAAAATAGATTAGGCTTATCTATAATATCAAGAAAAAGTAAACAAAAAATACAATGGGAGGAAAAGTTTCTCGGCTCAATGTACTGTGCCCGGTCACATGTCCTTGCCAGAGAAATGCGGCCAACAACGCCGACTTAACCGAAATCAAGCCGACCACTGCATCTCTAGTTCCTTCTCTAAACAGGCGCCGACACACAGATTAAAGTCCCACCCAAGCTTCTATCAACCACCTGACTGACCCAAGCCCGGGAAACAAAAGAGGATTACACGGTCGGGGTTTACCGCCATCCCTAACAAATCTCTTTCCCCCCTAAAACTCAAGTCAAAACAGGTACAACCCAACCAAACCACACTCCCACCTCAGGGGTTAAAGAAACTCGGCTCCGAAGAATTAACAAGGAATCGTCCGGGACGATCAAGCTCGGGATCCGATAAATACATAGCAAAAATAGAAACACCAAGAATGAGGGTAGACGACCTGACCAACACACTGGAGATGCAAGAAGACGGACTCGAGGGGCTGCTTGATCCGGTTACCAAACACTCTTGAGACCTCGAAGAAGAAACTAACAAAGCACTATCGACAATGACAAAGGGTCAGTAGGGTCAGTGTCGACACTGGAATGTGCCTGTCAGCAAACAGGAGCCGCCGAGGGAAACTGAGGACCATCAACTACATGAGGCCACAGCTAGCTCGCCTGAAGTTGACTCTGAGAACCAGAGACCAAATTCTTCAGTAACGTCAAGTGATTAACCTGCGACAGAAGGTGAATCCAAACACATAAAAACAAGAGCACACTTCAAAGAAGCAAGCCGGCAGCTTCAACAAAGATCTGGGAACCAAGACACCGGGCAGGGAAGACGGATGAGAGGGAGGTCAACATAACTGCCCCGGGACGGCTATAGACGACCATACCGGCCTGCAACACTGCGAGACTCCACACGCCAAGGCTTGCAACCCTAGCACGCGCTAGGTAAATGAAATTACGTTTTTATTTATGTGAACATAGTTAAAACTCCGAAGATAAACTTACAACAATAAATGTCTATTTCAACAAAACTACATGTTTCTCCTATTTCAAAACTATCCATAATTTCTGCTTCTCCTAAGTTTAGGGTTAGTTAACCCTATAAATATTAGAATATATTTATTTTTCAATAAAATCTCTTTTAATATTTTTCTTGTTAGAGGTTTTGTTTTAAAAATAAACTAAAAAGCTAACATAAAATATTTATCTTTTTAATTCTTCATCTCCTTTTTTTCCTCTTCTTTATTTTTACGTTCTCTGCGACTCCTCCTATTTTCTCTCCTCCTCTCGGCGACTCTTTCTCCCTTCTCTTCTATCTTCTTCCGAAGCAAAAAAGAAAACAGAACGACGCTCTTTGGTAACGGCAGAGAAGGTGACAGAAACAGATACGACATCAATGAATCTAATAATTCTGGATCTACACAGTTGAAACAATAAAACATATATACATTTTTTTTCTTCATGGTGTGTGTGTGTTGGAACATGATACAAAGTTTTGGTCTATGCAGATTGCCATTTGACGAACTTTCCTAAACGAAATTAAGGACAGTGTTATGGCATCCTTGAGAGAGACGGCATGTGCCATATGCAAGCAAGAACTTGAACCTGCTCAAGGTTTGCGTTGCGAAGTTTGTCGTCCTGACTATGAAGTTTGCACCCCTTGTTACTCAAAGGGCATCATCAACCATCCACACATCCTCATTAGCCGCCGTCCATCTCCCACTGATTCTCTTCTTGTACCTAACACACAACAAACTAATCAAATCCAGCCTTCTTCACAGGTATATTATATATATTTTTATTTCTACGATTATTGGCTTCTCGATTTTCCTTAGTTCGTTACTAATGAGAGTTCTGATTGGTTGGGTTACTGCAGCAGTTAACAGCAGTGCTGCTACACGTGTTGACATGCCGCACCAGCACAAAACAGTGCCACTTTCCAAGGTGTCGCATTGTTAAGCTTCTCCTCAATCATGGTGTTAAATGCAATAAAAGAGGCTGCAATCATTGTAAGATTATGTGGGAGCTCTTTCGTACGCACGCCAGAAACTGCAGAGATCCACAGTGCACAATACCCAAATGCAAGTACGTTATTATCTAATAAGCAATTTTTGTTCCTCGGATCAGAAGAAGAATACTTGTCTCAAGAAAGATAAATGTTTTTTTTTAATAATGATCTGACATTGTAATTTTTTTTTTTGACAGAGAATTTAAAGCTATCTTTAGTAGAAATCAACAAAAACAAAAGGCAGGTTCAAGACGCAGAGCAGCTGTAGTACGACAGAGTCAGAGAGCCGCTCTTCGTGCCTCTGATGAGCTCATACTTTTGATTCCTTTTGAATCGTTGAGTCTTTAGCTGCTGCTCTTTTGATCCCTTTCGTTTTTATGTTTTCAGTGACAGCCTTCATGTTTTATGTTTTCGATTAACAGTCTATTGCTGTGGCTTTCTCTTTTGTTAATCTGTGTAAATTATTCATTGCGTTAGATTACATGATGTCATTATTAACGTAGGACCTTAATGATTCTTCAGTGTTACAAGTTCATATATTTTATTTGAAGAAAATGTACAATGACAAGCCCCCAGAGCTTTCAGAAAGGTTATTATTACACAGAGTTGTAGTGCTTGTTGTCAGGAAGAAACAGATATCTGAAACGAGAGTCAAAGGGGAGTATTCCACAGTTACGTGAGGAGAGAAGACTTTGCCTTCTTCTCTGAGTGATGCACTGTTCCACAAAAGCTGCTTGATGTGGTGGAAGGTACTTGGATATCCACACACCCAGGTTCGAATCCTCCACCACACTCTTGGCGTAACAATGGAGCATTTTGGGTACCAGGAGCTTCCCTTTGCTGCTCAGCCCTACCGATGCTTGTATGTACTCCCTTTGAGCTTCTAGTAGCTCTTCCTTCACTCCTTTCGCTGTGTAGATCCTCACCTGCAACACAAATGTCTTTTAAGACTTCACATTCCACCAAACAAAACGAGAAAGATGATAGTTCGTTTACCGCAGGGGAAGAGTACATTCCGCAGCTTAAGGCAAAGGAGAGAAGAGGTTCATGTGTATCAATGCTTGCCTTGCGTTGTTCTTCTGATACTTTCACCTTGTTGATGGCAAGAAGCAGAGCCTACACATCATAAGACAGTAAATGTTAACTGATTCTGCAAAACGCAAACAAAAGAACCCCGAGTAAAAAAGGATATTATACAATTTGTGGCCTGTGCGTAGGCGGTTTCATCTTCAGTATCACATACTCCATCGTAGCTGCAGTATATGAGTGCCCTCCAACCGTATAAGCAGCCTGTGGATCAAACATAAAAGGAATAAATAAGATAAGGCAAGAACAGTGAGAAGAAGCTTATTTTTCAAGTGACATATAACCTTTTGCATCAATGAGAAGAGCTTCATGTCGCTTTTTGGGACACCATAAGCTAAATACGCCTGCAAATATAAAGAAGACAACTCCTATAAACATTCATTACATTTCGGAAAAGGTTTTTGAGAAGTAGAAGGAGAAAAAGGAACTAACATGCATGATCAATGCGTTATAAACGTTAATCCAGAAAGCCAGCTTCTCATCACAGCTCAAATGAATTGGGTTTACTTTAGCAAGTTGCTCCACCAGTGTCCTATTCACACAATCAGATTTTGAGTCTCTTAGTTTAATTAGATTGACAAAAGCATATTCCAACAATTACCTAAACCTCCTCAATGCTCCAGAAGCATATGCCAGCTGCTTCTTCCCAACAGACATCCAAGAAACCTCGGATGCCAAACTGTAGTTTCCAATCTCCGACCAGCTCAACTTCCCACGAACTCTGTAAGGATCAAAGACGTTTCCTGTGGCCAAGACATCATTGTGACTTTGGATATCTATCTGAGGGCTTTGCACCCATGAAGAGATCTTTGACCGCTCTGTTGAAGGCCACCAGGATGATGAGCTTGATAGATGCCCCCGTGGTGATACCGATACCGGTGAGAGTTGGCTCTCGTTTGAGGATGCTTTTGTCTGATCAGCAAGAGACATGAAGATGTTCTTCATACATCTCACCATTTCTTCAGAGAGTAGATTAGGGTGATCCCACAGGAACTTCTTCGGTAGCTTCCTCCCATTTGTCTTTCTCACTAGCCTCTTCTCAAGAAACTGATAAGTTGAGTCCAATGTCTTCTTAACAGTTGATTCTTCTGCTTGAGATGATTCAGATGAAGAGTCTTGGTTTTGACATGGACTGTCTTCTGCTGATTGATGTACTTCAGAGTCTGAATGATTCAAATATCTCAAGGAAGACGAAGAAGAGTTCTGCATAACTAATAAATAGTTATACACCAATATAGATTACAACAAAAACCAAGAAAATTAGATACGTACTGGTGGAGAAGCTGAATGTGTTAAATGATATTCAGCTAGTCTCCTCTCGTTTCTTTCTTGGCTAAGTTGGAAGTTCAGTGACATCATTTCTTGCTCTAGCTTCGTGACTGCAGTCTCTAGCGTGGCTATATTGGAAAGTAGTTCTTGAGCCTGTCCAAATTTTCAGAATCATCACTGAAACAAAACGGTAATTTCAAAAAAGCAATCACAATAGCATGAGTTGAGGGGGAGCATACAGGATGTGGAACACAACGAGAAGAAGAAGATAGCTCCCAAGGATCCTTCTCCATGATGTTCTCTAGAAAACTATGCAGCTCTATTTCTTCTTGGAGTTGCAGTTGCAATCTTTTTACCTGGAACATAAAGCTTCTTTCAGAATTGGTAAACAGTGCAATTTATTTAGAAAATGCAGAGACTCTTGTTGAGTTAAGAAGCTCACATCCTCTTCAAGTTGATATCTATATGAAAAAAAATCACCACTTGTAGACTCTTGGTAACTTTCTATGCCCTGTACACAATTAAGCAAGCAAGCTCTGTTTAGGAACTGCATAAATTCATTCAACAGGTACAATCTAGACTTAATGTACGTTCATACCTCTGAATTAGATTTCAGAACTTGAGTCTCATACATCCTTAGTCTCTGGAGTTTGGCAGTTATAACCATAAAAACCAAATGATGGAACTTCTTCAAACAATTTGCTTCAGATTCTTCTCTCAAGTACAAAAGACTTAAATGACATAATCCCTGCACAAAACCAGATTCATGTAATAAATGCGATAAGATGCTACAATTTTAGAGGAAAAGACCAATGAGGTTGTCTGCTAACTTGCTAAGCACAAGATGAAGAGGCAAGAAAAGGTACTGTTACACCTGTGAACATCTAATAAGGACAAATCAATTATAGATAGAGAAAAATAAGAACAGTAACATGTCTTGTTCAAAAACGACTAGACAGCTAAACGTATCACATGGTCAAAAATTTCACATTGAAATGTTTTTTGACAGGTTAAGCGGTTATTCGTTCGAGATAACTCAATGAACCAGCTAAAACAAAAGATACAATCTTTGAACATGCAATTCTGAAAATGTGTATTTGATTTTTCATCTTTTCCTTTAATAAATGAAGACTTTTGAGCTTGGAATGTACTGTTGCCTTGTAAAAAAGATTTCACTACACAAACTTTGATGAAAAGAGTAAAACAGAGAGAAAGAAGAAGCTAAAGACAATATCCCTAAAGGCTTATCAAGTGGGTCTCTGAACATAGAAAAAGATTCAAACTTTGAACCATAGAGTGTAACCCAAATTCTGCAACAAAATATAAAGGAGAAGAGGAAAGGGAGCAGTGTGAACAAAAGTGAACCTTTTTTCTCTTCTCTTTCCAGTGGCTGAAAGAGAACTTTCAAGAATCCGAGATAGAGAAGAAGAGCTATGTGAAGCTTCTTTTGAAAGTCTTGCTAGATTCTCCCACATTAATCATAATCTATCTAATCTTTTAGGGGTACTAGAAAGAGCATATAGACCTTCTTATTTATTTCTCAAACTTAAAAAAGTTTCTCGATTTGAAATTCAAAAAATAAAAATCTCTATTCCGAGTCAACAGTTAATGCTAACTAAGAAAATGACTATTTTTTTTTCTTATTATTATCCAATAATGAATGAAAGTAATGAGTTAAAGTAGAAGACAAAGATACAGTTGAACTGAACAGAAGAGAATCTGTGACACACAGCTTTTAATCCACACGGGCTCTTGGAATTTGATGTCTTTTTCTTAACAAATTCAAAAGTAAATTAAACTGAAAAAAGAAGAGAAGAATAAAAACAATCTTGAGAAAACCAAAAAAAGTATTGAAGCATTCTCACATGCAGAAACGCATGTTTAAACAACTAAGATCTTTTGTCGCTTTGTGTTCAGAGTTTAGTGGACTGGAGCCTGATTCCCTTTTCTTGTTTTTTATGTTGACAATGTGTAGTATTATTCCCAGATTGTTTATATATTTTGAAATTTGAAAAAACAACGAGTAACCAACACAACTTTCCCTGAATATCATGGCGTTGAAAAAGTTGTCTTGTATACGATTGTTTGGTTTTGCTTTGGACCTGTTAGATTCATGTGTATATTTTCCTAAAGCATCACAATTTAAAAAGCACATATGATATATCTGGTCGATTCATCAGCATGGGTTCAAAATATGAGTTTACATCAGCACTGGTTCAAAAGATGAGATTTGGTGAACATTCAACCTAAAGAACTAAAATATACACATTCACAACAAGAAAAAGCTGAACGGGTCAGTCCATACAAAAGTCTTGCAGCACAGTCTCCTTCACTTCTTTTTACTTAGTTTGGCTTTGCAGCTTTGTAGATGAAGATTGTAGTGAACAAAAGCCAACTCCTCCAAAAGTTGTTTCTCACAAGGGCTTACTCCTTTGGTAAGCAGCAGCTTCTCTGCTACTTCCCTCTTCAGGTTGTACCTCGCAGCACCTTCACATGTCTGGCTCAGAACCTTTATGGCGAAACTCTGCAGTTCTGGATGATCATTCGCCTTCTGAGCCCACCACTCATCTGCAAAGAGAGATTCAAAACAAAAGATAACACCATTTGCTACAAAACAACATTAATATCCAAAAATCAAGAAGTTCACATACCTGGAGCAACTCCAATGATCTGATCAGCTTGACTGGCCTCATTAAAGCAACCTTTACCGAGCCTGTACATCTTAAGCTGTCCGCCAATTTTAGCTATATCGCGACATTCTTGTACTAAAAACCCCACAGCTGAGATAAAATCAGTTGTAACTTCTGTGTCATTCTGAAACTCAGTCGAGTAGAAAGCCGCCGGGTTCAGAAAGTAACCGGCAACATGAAGAGGACTGTGAAGCTGGTTGTTCCAGACATCATCAATCACATCCCATAACGGCTTGTACCATACTTCCTCATTGTTGAGTTCCTTGGCTATACTCTCCTTTATCCGATCCATAGTGTCATAGACATATCCAGCATGCTGACTGTTGGCAGTAGAAAACAAGTGTAGACTGCGAATAAGAGGAGATGTGGATTTCACAAGTCTCTCAACACATCCCCAAAAAGAAGAATCCTTCACCAGTTTGGACACTGTTATGCCCTCTTCTTTGTTCCAGTATGGGGAAGCAACCATGGCTTCCAAGTTGTTCTTAGCCTTGAGAATCTTCTCTGCAGTGAGATATGGTGTAACAAACTCAAACTCAGAGGAGGAGACTGCCATGTCTTCTCCTCCATGACTAGGATCTTTGAAACGTTCCCAAACCAAGGGATTGTTGTTGAGGAACTCTGTAATGTTATTGACCTTGTCAAGTATGTCTCCGAAGGAATCCATTTTCACAATCTCCACCAGCATAAGCTCTAAGCAGTGGGATACACTCACGGACCAGAAAACGTTTAGGTTGTTACTCTTAAAAGACTCGCCTAGTTCACCGACCCAGCCAGAGGTTGAACACGCAATGATTTGAACCACGTTATGCACTCCAACATCCTCAACAATCCCATCTACCAGCAACGTTAAGGCAGTGACATCCTTCTTTATATCCGAGACATAGAAAGAACTCAGATACACTGGACCTGCTGGACAGTCTGCGATGAAAGTAACCAGATCATGGCCTTTCTGATCAACCCAAGCATCCAACAAGATGCTGCAGCCTGTGATCTCCCATGAATCTTTAATCTTCTTGACATGATCTTGCACTTCCTTCAACGCTTCTTGAAGCATCCGTCCGTTTAAATCATGAGAATCAGGGATCTTAAGCTCACCACCACCACCTACAAGAGAGGTTGCAGCAATCATTTCTCTGAAGCTTAGAGAATCCACAGTTGAAAAATCGAAACAGTGTTCGTAAAAGAACCGACCAATGCACTTTTGAGCTTTGTTTGACAACAACAACTCTTTATTAGGCTCCTCCTCCTCCTCCACATATGTATTCTCGTACTCAGCAGATTCACTTTTTCTTGATGAGCCCTCTTCTTTTCTTCCACGCTTATGATCATTACCCATTTGGACTTCCCCAACTCTCTTAGTCTTAGCAGCAGAAGTGAGACCAGGCTCTTCCTTTGTAACCACATCACGAAACGCCTCTCTAACGGTAGATGTAACTTGGTTACAGGGAGTCATACGTCGACTAGTACCACCCAAGTGACGTTTGAGACGGTTCAAGCCAGAGATTTCTTTTTCGCAGTATTTGCATTTAACCCTCCTTTCCTTTTCGTTCACCCAAACTCCGTGATCATGAATGTCCATGACGAGAGTATCAGCCGTTCAAAGATTCACCTAAACACAGAGAGTGAATCAGAGTCTTGCATGCAATGCAACCCGATCATGTTTGTAAAACAGAATGATCGAAACCTTGCATGTCATGTATAGAGAAAAAAAAAGCGAGACTTTAAAACTTTACAATGAAAGAACACTCATGCATAATGCTATCAAGCAACCATCAAACGAGTAAAAACGAAATGGTGAAAAAAATCGAATCTACAACTTGTCTCCTTAGTGTTATATCAAAGCAAAAACTTTACTTAACAGACTAGAACCACAAAAACAAAAACGAACTCATTTGTTTCATCTACGGCTTGGAACAAGTGATCAGAGATTACCTGAGTGTCTAAGCGTCGAGTCTCGAGATAACGAGAAATGAAACCCTTGTTTCTGAGAGAGAGGGAAGGCGGATATGCCTTCGTTTTATCTCCGTAGATAATTGTAATTAATGAAAGCCCACTAATGAGTTTTTAAGTTTACACGCGTCAGAAAAAAGATTACATACATCTACTTTGAGTGGCCACCAACCAACATTCTCAGTACCCAACCAGATTACACAAAAAAAAAACTAGACTAGATTAACCTACTGCCTCTCAGGATCTTCAAATTTTCAGCGTTGTTCTTAAAGCCTGCGACCTTTCTGAGGGGATTCACATTTATCGTATTCGGTTCCAGAAGCTATCTTCTTTGTAGATAATGACGGCTGAGGCAGAAATACTCTGGCTTTGGACATCTTTAGAGAATCTGGTATAGAGTCATCACTATTTCATAATAGTTTCTGAGAAGAAGATATTAGCCTTCCAGGTTTGTGTTGTTCTTCAAGCATCTTGAAGCACCCGTTGCATCTGCAAGTTGATAAGTTTAGGAGATTGGTTATCATAACAAATCTTAAAATATTTCTTTTGCTGAACTAAAGTGTAATCGGCCGGGTGTTACCTCGAGTTGTTTATGCCATTGCTTTTGAACTTTTATGTGCATACGCAGAGCTTCAGTTAATTTGCATTGCCCTGTCCATTTAGGGATAATGTTGAGACATTACTGGGGATCCAAAATGTAACCAGAAACCAAGCAAGAAACACAAATGCTATCACCCTTTCTTTTTTTTCTCATCAGCTTCACTGTTACTCGAAGCTAGTTTCTTTTCCTCTGGCATATTGCCTAGTCTATACTTCTACTAATTGTTCAGTACTTGTAAAATTGGTCAGAAGCAAACTAAATTAGTACCTGCAAGTGGCTTTTTTACATGATAAGATCGTCAAGCCCTCAGCATTCATGAGCTTCAGAACAGACTTGGAAGTGGCCTCTAAATGAATTTTGAAGCAACACCGGGTTAAGTATTGTTATCCAGCGTTCCATCTTTGACTAAACCGCCAAATCGAAACTAAATCCCCAAGCAAACATAACAAGATTAACATGTTTCTTATGACCTAAAACTGTGGGATTGGAGTAACAAAACGGCTGTTTGAGTTTATACCCAAGGATAGAGGAATAGAGAAACGGACCTGAGGACAAGGATGATAAAGTCTTGTAGTTTTTTTGTAACTCCTGCATAAGAAAAGCTCAACACTTTCGAGGAGTTTTCCCCCTCTCTAGAGTCCACCAAATGTGACATCAGAAGCAGCGGAAAGTTTGAAACTTTCACAAAATCAGAGAAAACTCATCTTCAAAGATGAACAAAGAGATGGAATTTATCCGAAGGAGGATAGCGAATCGCCGTGTGGGAAAAGAAGACAAGTGTACTCTTGTGTCTTTGTCTTATTGGTCTCAACCTCACTGGACCGTCTTTCTTACAACTACGCGCTCTCACATCAAGTGTAACTCACACACACCTGTTGAAACCGTTAGTTTATCCACCACGTAAGAGTCAAGTGGTTGTGCGGCTTGCCTTTATTCTCTAGTGGTCTCACTAGATCTCAATCATACAAGTTGAAACATTACTCACATCCAGGATTTGATCTACATATTAATGAATATTTAAAGAAGAAGAAGGAAAAGAAAAAGATTCTCGGAGTCCTCAAGAGAACAACCCTCAACTTAATAAAGGAAAGTAAAAAAGGAAAGAGATCATCGTAGTTTCCTTTTCCAACAAAGGAAGCAGCAGTGCCCATTGCTTTCTATATTTAAAGCTTTGCCCTTTAAATACGACATTAGCATAAGGTAAAGCTTTCTCCCACTTTCCTTGCATCTATCATTAATAGCAACATAGTTCTTTCTTACATCATACACAAGTAAAAAAAAAAAAGAAAAACACACAAAATTACTGTAATCTTCTTACCTACGTATTTGTTTTACATATATGGAAAGATCCCTTCACCTTACCTACATATAAAGATTCTGTTTTTTCCTCTTTCGAATCAGATCCTTATTCTTGGCCTTTCGATCAGATTCATGGCAACGACTCCCTCACACGCCACAGATCTTATTTCCTCAGGTAACATCACTGACCCATCTTCTCAATTCTCCTAAAATTTGATTCCTTTACCTTTTTTAATCTCTGCCTTTCCGTTGACGTGAGGGCTGAGTCATGTTTTTGATGTGTTAGGGTTCGTTGATCTGGATTTTGATGTAGAATTACGAGCTTTTTGTTCATTTTTTTTGGTATTGGTCTCATGAATATACTGTTTACTAGAGCATAATTCTATTGGAAGTGAATCTCCTTTTGCTAAGATCTGGGATTTGTGTTCTTTCTATCTTAAGCTTGGAGACTTACTATTTGTGTATTGTTAGTTTATTTTCACTAAGATCTGCTTTTGTTTGTAAGATCTTCATCTTGTTCATGAATGTTTTCCACCGACTTATTGTAAGTCTTACCGTTTTATGAATGGACACAGAGGAGCAACCTGCTAATCTGGACATCATGAAGGAGGAGCAGGTAGTTTGACCTTGTTGTCTCTGGTCGTTGTTATTGTAATGAAGATCCACAGAGTATTTCACTTAAATCTTTGTTTTTCTATTTATTTATTTTAATTAAATGCAGCCTGTGCCGGCAAACAGTGAGCCCTCTCAGGAATCTGCAGTTGTAGTTCATCCAGCAAAAGTTGCTCCACTCTCTGGACCTTATGGTATAACAGGTGATCTTGCTGGATACTTACCTAGCAGCATCCTCTCTCCTCAAGCTCAAGGCTTTTACTACAGAGGTTGGTTTCTGGTTCATCTACCTCTTCTTTTTTCTTTGGCTTCTCTGATCAGATGTTTGGAGGTTGAAGTGTATGTATTGGTTCATACTTTATCGGTTGTTTAAGTATAAGTGGCAATAGTTCATGAACTGATTTATTGGATGTATAGAAGCTAATGGTGATTCCTATGTATGTTGGGGAGCCAGGTTATGAAAACCCTACAGGTGAATGGGACGAGTACTCTTCCTATGTCAATGTTGAAGGACTAGACATCACATCTCCTGTGTGTACTATAAAACTTCTCTTTTAAGATCTCTTCTTTTGAAACTCTCCAAAGTTGTTCATATTCTTTCTCTGATAAAATCATCAGGTTGGCTTCAATGAGAATGCTTCTGTGGTATACCAAACAGGATACGGATACAACCCTCAAATGCCATACGGACCATATTCCCCTGCTGCAAGCCCCTTACCTTCCGAGGGACAGTTGTATTCTCCCCAGCAGTTTCCGTTTTCAGGTGCATCACCTTATTACCACCAGCAGGTAGTTCCTCCTAGCATGCAATACATTTCTTCTCCAACTCAGCCAGATCTCACCAGCCTTGTCGGCGTTGACCAACAAGGTGATAACAACATGGGACCAAGACCTTCCTACCATCCTCATCCCATTGGACCGTTTAATGGAAACCAGCCAAACCTTGGTTTCCCTGAGTGGCAGCAAGGCTTTGATGGGGGGATATGGTCTGATTGGTCCAAGTCTTCTGATATGCACAGACATTCTTCTGCTGTTTCACCAGCTTTATCTCCTCAGCCACTCGGTTCTTTTGGATCATATGGCCATAACATTCCCATGGTTTGTTTACTTTTCTTTATCTAATGGTTGTGTATTGAACTATATGTTGAAAGTGGATCCTTGTCCTTTGTTTTGTCAGGGCTCACAGAGACAGAGATCGTTTTACGGTTATGGATCTGGTTCAAACTCTTATAATAACAGAGGTTACATGCATAGTGGTGGTGGTCGTGGCCAGGGCTCTAACTATGGAAGTAGATTAGTTTCTAACGTGGGTATGGGAAACCAAAGCTGGATTGGTGTTGACAACATTCGAGGACGTGGAAGAGTCAGTGATCCGTCATCCCTTGGCGGTGGTTATAATGGTAACTTTGACATCCTCAACGAGCAAAACCGAGGACCAAGAGCTTCAAAGCCCAAGACTCTGGTATCAGAGGAGCTTGATGCTTCTTCTGACACTAAGAAAAATAACAAAGTTGGCCAAAAGGAGGATGAGGACTCCAACAACAATAATGACTTTGTCACAGACTACAATAACGCTAAGCTCTTCATAATTAAGTCTTACAGTGAAGACAACGTTCACAAGAGCATCAAGTACAACGTATGGGCTAGCACCGCTAACGGCAACAAAAAGCTTGACGCTGCTTATCGTGAGGCGAAGGAAGAGAAAGAACCATGTCCAGTGTTTCTTCTGTTCTCTGTACGAAAATCTAAACCATGGATCAAAGCCAAAAAAAAACTAATTTGCTTCCTTGTGCAGATTTTGCTTACTTACTTGGTTGTTGTGTAACTGCAGGTAAACGCTAGCTCTCAGTTCTGTGGTGTAGCGGAAATGATTGGACCTGTGGATTTTGAGAAGAGCGTTGATTACTGGCAGCAAGACAAGTGGACTGGACAGTTCCCAGTGAAGTGGCACATCATCAAAGATGTTCCAAACAGTCAGTTCCGCCACATTATATTGGAAAACAACGACAACAAGCCAGTTACTAATAGTCGAGACACACAAGAAGTAAGTAGACTCTCTTCTTGTCCCATAAGATACCTCTCTTTTTAAAAACCACTGCATATTCACAAGGGGACAAAAAAAACTATAGGTGAAACTGGAGCAGGGCACTGAGATGCTGAAGATATTCAAGAGCTACGATGCTGAGACTTCAATCTTGGATGATTTTGAGTTTTATGAAGAGCGGGAGAAAATCATTCAAGAACGGAAGGCGAGAAGGCAGCCAAGCTTATTGCCATCTGGAGTAGTAGGAGAAAGCGAAGATAAACCCTCTTCTGCCACTGCGTTGCAGACAGACTTGATCAAGAACATGTCCAAAAGTTTTGCTCAGGTTGTTCGGTTAGACGAGGGAAGCAAAGAAGCAGGAAAGACAAGTCCATCTCCAGGTGCAGTTACTGCGACAGTATCCAACTAGTAAGTAAAAGACAAGAAATTAGCAAAGACTTTTATGTTTTTCTCGATTTCTCTCATAATGATCTCTTGTTTGGTTCTAAGAAGGGGTATTAAAATGAAACTTCACGTCTGACAAAAGTCTAGTTTCTTGTGTAAAGTAACAAGCCTCTTTTTTTATGTTCCCATTAGCCAAATTTGATTCATTTCCCTCATTTCAATGTTATGTACCCTTCTCTCTCTTCGGGGTTGATAGAAGAAGAAGATGATAATGTATGAAAGACAATATAAGTTGCTCTCTTGTAAAGTTGCTTCATGTATCTTTGAAGGCAGTATTTAATAAACATGCAGATTACACCCACCAATCAAAAGCTCTTAAGAGTTATTCATCTCCAGATTTTATTTCTTTTTTTTTTCTTCTCCACAGTCCTTTACTAAGGGAGTGTGTATATTATAGCATGGAGAACATATATTCAGACAAACCTTTTGTCTTTGTTTGTTGTTGTGTTGATGGTTCACACGTGTGCTTGAATAAACGTTGAAACAACTTTAGGTGTTAAATGTGTGTTTGCAGTTAGATCGGACTCCAGACACCAGTTGTAGTCTGTCTCCTAATCTTACGGTGCCTGCTTTCATTTTTAGCTTCACACCTCCAGATTTATTCGCCTTTTCACTCATTAACCTCATAACCAAAAAACAATTAACAGAAGAAACTGAATTTGCCATTTTTGGTTAACTACCACACCTCCCATTTTCCACAATTTGTTTTGTTCTTTCTTTTCATGACCTATCTAGCTTCCTCTCCTTTGGTTTTCCTGTGTTTCCTTCATCCTCAAGGAAACCCGGAACCAACGCTGGGTTTCTCTTTGGATCATCTCTTTTGCTTTCCCGCAGATTCTTGATCTCTTAAGCTCAAAAATGGCACCCAATCTTCAGCCCTTGTTGATACTCTTCATCTCATGTTTTGGAATCTTCACCTCCCTTGTTCTTGCCAAAACAGATAGCCAAGACGGTAAGTGTCTATCTTATTCAATCTTTTCTGTTTTTTTTCTTTCTTTCAGAGAGGTCATTTTATGATTTTAAGACAAGAAAGGGTTATGTAACAAAACATTTTCTGCCCTCCTGATCCTAATTCATAAATGGTTATATGGATTTTGTTGTAGTTTCGGCTCTTAATGACGCTTATAAGAGCATGAACTCTCCATCAAAACTCAATGGCTGGTCTTCAAGTGGAGGTGATCCTTGTGGTGACTCATGGGATGGCATTACTTGCAAGGGCTCTTCTGTTACTGAAATGTTTGTTATGTTAATTCTTCTCTCAAATATCATCAAATGGTTTTCTCTCTTCATCGATTCTTGATTTGTTTCTCCTTCTGTGTTCTGTAGAAAGGTGTCCGGACGTGGACTCAGTGGATCTTTAGGTTACCAGCTTGCAAACTTGAAATCACTTACTTACCTGTAAGAACTCTCAACATCTTGATCATCAGGTTTAGGTTGGCATTTAAACCATATGTTATGTTTTTTGTCATTGTATAACAGTGATGTAAGCAAGAACAATCTTAACGGAAACTTACCCTATCAGCTTCCTGAGAATCTTGTTTATCTGTAAGTAGTATTGAGAATTTCCATTTATTCAAGCTCTTTTGATGTTCACTACACAATTTGTTAGATGGAGACTATATGTGAACCTTTCCTTCAATGCAGAGATGCCTCTGAAAATGACTTCAACGGTAATGTGCCATACTCTGTGTCTCTAATGAACGACCTTACTTACATGTAAGCCATAGACACTTGATTGAATTCATTTACAAAAGTATCACCACATTTGTTTCATACCGTTCTTGTTTGTTTGTTTTTTTCTTAGGAACTTTGGTCGTAACAATCTCAATGGTGAACTAAGCGACATGTTTCAAAAGCTTCCAAAACTTGAAACAATGTGAGTCACTTAATACACACATTTAACTCTTTAGAGATTTCATTAACTTCATTGATTCTATGTTTTTTTTGCAGTGATCTGTCATCTAATCAACTCACAGGAAAGCTACCACAGAGTTTTGCAAATCTAACAGGACTTAAAACAATGTAAGCAGAAGACAACACTTGAAACTAGTTCTTGTATTGTTGTTACTCACCACTTTCTCTTTTACAGTCATTTGCAAGACAATCAACTCAAAGGCTCTATAAATTCACTCAGAGACCTCCCTCAAATCGATGATGTGTAAGTATAACAATAACACAAAGTTTCTATCCTTTTCTTCATTAATGTTTCTTATGGATCTTGCAAATGACAGAAACGTTGCAAACAATCAATTTACTGGATGGATCCCAAACGAGTTGAAGAACATTGGAAACCTTGAGTATGTTTTCATCTCTCATTCTCTATAAAAAAATGCAAATAGCATTGAGTTTGTTTTCCTTAACTTCTTGTTCAGAACTGGAGGAAACCGTTGGTCAAGCAGTAGAGCTCCCTCTCCACCTCCAGGGACTCGCCATGTAAACAGAAACTCAGGAGGCGCTGGAGTAAGCAACAAGGCTCTCACCACAGGACTTATAATAGCAGTGTCCACTATAGGTGGACTCATTTTCACAGCAGGAGTGATTGCATTGTTCGCTAGAAGAAAGAACTCTCACCACTCTTCTCACTTTTTCGACGAAGAGAAAGGAGGAACCAACAGAAGCAAACCGCTCTTCACACCACAACCTTCTCAGGTGCTTCAGTTTGACTCAATGGATGAATTCAAAGGCCAAAAGACCGTTGATTCTAGTGCTTCAACAGAGACAAAACCTTCTTCTGTTAGAAGAACATCATCTGTCAGTTTCAAGAACTCTCCTACTTTCCATCTCATACCTTCTTCCACACCAGTGGTTGAAACCTCTGGTCGTTTCTCTAGCCTTGAGGACTCTCCTGACACACGCGGTGTTAAAGCGTTTACGCTCATGGAGCTGCAGAACTCTGCTTCTGGCTTCTCCCCTAATCGTCTTATTGGTGAAGGAACACTTGGACGTGTTTACAAAGCTAAATACGAAGATGGAAGGGTTTGTTTTCTCTCCTTACATTCAAGTTCCTCTCCTATTCTTCTTGTTCTTCATCATCTTAAACATACATTTGTTTTTGAAACAGAAATATGCAGTGAAAGAGATTGATTCTTCACTGTTAGGGAAAAGGAATGTGGAAGATTTTTCACACATAGTGTCCAACATCTCCAGCATTCACCATCCTAACATGGCGGAACTTGTTGGTTATTGTTCAGAGCAAGGAAGGAACATGCTTGTTTATGAGTATTTCACAAGTGGATCCCTAAACAGGTTCCTTCACCAGACTGATGATTTCAGCAGACCATTAACTTGGAACACAAGAATCCGAATTGCTCTGGGAACTGCTCAAGCTATAGAGTAATTAGTCTAACCATTTCTTTGACAAGAATCATCTAACTTTCCAGTTATTTCACTGACAAGTAAAACTTTCTTTTGTTAGGTACCTTCATGAAGTGTGTTCACCTCCATTAGTTCACAAGAACATCAAGTCATCAAACATTTTACTGGACAGTGACCTAACTCCTCACCTCTCTGACTATGGCTTAGCAAACTTTCACCATGTGAGCTTCTTTAAATAGTACTACGAGATAGATATTTGTTTCCAATCTAATGTCTTCTTTCTTGAAAATTTTAGCGCACAAGTCAGAATCTTGGAGTTGGATACAATGCTCCAGAATGCACAGACCCTTCAGCTTACACATTAAAGAGTGATGTCTACAGCTTTGGTGTGGTGATGCTGGAGCTGCTAACCGGTCGAAGGCCTTATGACAGGTTCAGTTATCAAACATTTCTTTAGAACATAGTCTCTGATGTAATATGTAGCATTATATCAAGTGTCTGAAAGTGTTATTTGCTTGCCTCTAATCTTCAGTGAAAGGCCGAAAGCAGAACAGTCTCTGGTTCGTTGGGCAAAGCCGCAGCTTAAAGAGATGGAAACTCTAGAGGAGATGGTTGATCCTGCGTTGTGTGGGCTCTACGTTCCAGAATCAGTCTCAGCATTTGCGGATATAGTTTCCATCTGCGTAATGGTACAGAGTCATTGACAATTCTCTATGTGTTCATATATGTTTCTCTAGACTTGGATTGTTATTGTTTTTGTGTTTATTTTTTGCAGTCGGAGCCTGGACTTAGGCCACCAGTGTCAAATGTGGTGGAGGCACTGAAGAGGCTAGTATAGTCTAGTGCCTCAAGTTGTGTATGCTCTGAAAAAGAAGAAAGGAGAAGAAGAATAACTCTTTTGGGGATTTGAGGTTAAAACCTTAGAAACTTGTGATCAAACTCGAGCTCAAAAAGCTTTTGATTCAGGTTTGTATAGAGAGAAAGGTGGTAAAGATGGTGGAGGAAAAGAGAGAGAGACAGAGATTGTATTATTCAGTTTTTTGTTTTGTTTTGTTTTGTTTCAGATCATGATGTCTAACATTTAGGTTAATCTTTTATACATTTGAGGAGAAGTAAAAGAACAAAAAAAACTCGTAGTGTCACAGACTGATGAACAATAGCATTGAAAACTGATCACCTACAATCACACATAGTGATAACTCACAGCTCTTTCTTTTGTGTTCAACTGCAACCACAATCTCTATTTTTTTGTCAAACACCACAATCTCTTAGTTTACTGTTTTTTTCCATATAGTGATAACAGATTCACACAAAATAAGCTTAACAATAATATAAAAAAGGACATCAAATGATTACAAGTGAAACAAGAGACGACAAGTAAAACTCATCATAGTTGCATTCATCAGAAGAACACACACGTTCCAGACTTGTGACACACTCATCAGTCAGTGGCAGCAAGAACCACCTTCACATGATCAAACCACTAATACTTTCTCATGATTTGTTTGTGGGTTTTTGTATTTGTGAGCTTTGCTTCTTATTTTGAGTTAAAGAGCTCTGACATCTCTAACGTCTGTTGTTGTTCTTCTTTCATTTTCAAAGAAACTGGAAAAATTGCAGCATATTGAGAAAAAAAACAAAGAAAGAAAAAAAACTGTTATTTCAATGTTTTTTGCTATTTATCAGCCAATACATGTTCTTCATCAGAGACGGCCTCCTCGGGTTCCTCTCGGTACGACGAGTTCCCATCATCCTCTTCACTGCTCCATTTCCTCACGAACTTAGGAACCATGCTTCTCACATCTTTTGCCTCCGACACTTGATCCATGTCGTTGACTCTTTCAAACCTGACAGCACTCACTTTCCTTGCATTCCCTGCTAGTATCTGTAATAAAGACTCAGTTAAAGATACTTTTGCTGAAACCACATCAACTGTGATTACGAGCCCCACTTAGTATACCTCAACTCTATAGATTTGGTGCTTTTCCTTCTGCTCTTGCTTCTCTTGTTTGTTACCTTCCTCCTCTTCACCATCCTCTTCCCAGTTTTCCTTTTCGAGAACAACCTTTACACTCTCTCCCGTTTTTGGGATATACCCAAAGGCCTCACACACAAAGCCTGAGACTGTCTCATACTGAATCCCCTGCTTACCACAAAATAAACCAACATTGTGGGTCTATAATACTTTTCAAAGTTTATATAAGTAGCCTTGAGGAATGCTCATGAGGACGCAGTGAAGAGTATCAAAGCCACTGCTAAAAACGACATTACCTCTGGCATCTTTATATTCAGTTCTTCGGACAGTTGATCAATTGATGTATTAGCATCAACATCATATACCCCCTCGTCTCTCATTACAATATACCCTGTCTTCTTCTGAATCTCCTCCTATTGAGCCAAAAAAAATCGTGGAGATCAGAAATTAAGTTAATGTAAGATAGGTTTAGCATATCAGGACATTATCTTAGAATGATTTTTTGAAAGAGTTGAAACTAGGACACTTACTTTTGAATCATTTTCATCAAATATTTCACCAACAATCTCTTCCACCACATCTTCAAGAGTTACTATCTGCATAAACATATTAAATAGGAGAGAGAGAGATTACCAAATTGTGAGAAAGAGAGCAGAGAGAGCATAGACGAAGAGTGGCTGCACATACACCAATGGTTCCACCATATTCGTTAAGGACAACTGCCATGTGAACCTTTCTTATGCGAAATTCTCTAAGAAGATTCCAAACTGACATTGAATCTGCACAATGTAACATAACATATATCATTTGATTCCTTCCCTGAGAAGTATGTATCAAAAACTAAAAAGCAAATACATAGATGATTACCGGGGACAAAGTAGGCAGGTTTGTGTGCCATGTCTCCCACAGAAGTACTTTCCAGCAGATCACCCTTCAAGAATCAAACCAAGATAAATCTCATTCTTCACCACAGATACGTTTAAGAGAAAGAAACAGGAAAAAACAGTCAAACCTTCTGAACATAATCAAGAAGATCCATAGCATATGCAATTCCCACTATATTATCTATACGCTGCTCAAAAACAGGCACCCTGAGAAGGAAACATTTGAGCCTGATCATTTATCTCATAGGAAGGGAAAGGGATTCAGAATTGGAACCTTTTTGTTTTACCTTGAGTACTGATGGGTCACCCACATGCTATGAAAATCAACTAGACTGCCGCTGGCGTCAATTGCAACTACATCAACAAGAGGAGTCATCACCTCCCGAACATGTGTATCTTTAATCTCCAGCACATTTTCAATCATATCCTGCAAAGCAATCATTCCAATATATGTAAAAAAATGTTGTATAGACTTTTAAACCAAAAAAAAAAACTAAAATATTATAACAAAACTCATACCTGCTCCTCTTCCTCGATGGCGCCACTTAACTCTGCACCCCTTAGCATCAGTTTCAACTCATCTTCAGTAACATATGGCTCACTGACAAATAAAAACAAGAGATTACAACTCGGATCCACTCACTTTCAACAAGGAGAAAGGCTGATGCATACCTCCGTCCTTTTAAACCAAGAAGTTTCAGTATTCCCATTGACAGATATGTGACAATCCTTCCGACAGGATATAATACTAAGGAAAGCCACGCCACTGGCCTGACCTAGATGCACAGTGAGACAACATAAGTCATGTATGCACACAAGTTTGTAAAAGTAAACCAATGCTAATTGATTCAAACTTACCACAATCCTTGCAACTTCTTGAGCATTGTGAACAGCAACACTTTTTGGAGTAATCTCAGTTAGAAGCAATATAGCTACCTATATAGTCATGCAAGAACTTAGGAAACAATAATGCTAATCAAAGAATAATGATAGAGAAACAGAAGAGGCGTACTGTCATCAGTCCAGTGGCTGCACTAACACCAGCTTCCCCAAATATAGCTGTTGCTGCTTCAGTGACCAGGGCAGTTGCCGCAATATTCACAACACTAAAATCAAACAACAAGACCTAAGATAAGAGACATATTTTTTAAGCAATCTTATAAAGAAAAATTGCATCTAGCAGAAAGCTGTACGTTGTTCCAATGAGAATAGTCGTTAAGAATCTGGTAACATCACTACGGAGCATTCTGAATACACCATTCTCTGGCTCTTTCTCTGCCAGCTCACGCACCTTAGATGAACCGCACATCAAACAGAAATATTTTAAAACCAATCAGATCAGTGAACTAGAACATTAGAGACCAGACAGAAGACATAAGGTGACACAATGAGCTCTCAATAAACAACTAGGGATGACATCTCACAATTGTATCTAAGTTCAAAAGAATCTCAAATCTAATATCCAGGAAACTTAAAAAACATATTACTGCAAACGAATCTTGCTGTTCCACAATTAAAACAACTACAATTTTTTGCAGCATTGGCACTACTAAATCACACGAAAGGAACTCACAATTAATACCGGGATATGATCTTACCTTCCAGGGCCACAGAGTGGTAATGGACGTCTCTGCCATAGAGAAGAACGCTGAGAGGCTGAGCAGTGCAGCCAATATCAGACCTTGCTCTCTAAGAACCCTAAGAACCTGGTAAATTTTCGGCAAAGCATTCTTGAACAAAACCATGCTCTGACCAAACACCTCATACCCTGCTTCCACAACACCGCTCGTCGATGCTGCCAACACCTTCTGGGATCCATACAAGTAAACTCCACACACCACAGCTCCTATAACAATCCCACGTTTCAGCAAAACCTTAATCAACTCCAGCTGCTCTTTTCCCCCAGAATCCGAACTCTGCTGACTACCACCACCGTCGTGACATTGACTGGAGCAGCTAAACAGCATAAAGCGACTACTTCTGTAGCTGCTAAGTTCACAACTTCTTTTAAATCTAAAACTCAAACTTGAGTTCTTAGACAACACAGGGCACTGCAGCTCAGCTCTGGTGAGAAGTCTACCAGAAAAGTTTGATTTTTGACCGTATCTCTTCAAGTCTGAGGCTTTGGTGCTAACAACGGACCGACCCAGAACCGATAACTCAAGTGCCATACCCGTCATAAGGAATCTGATACAAGAAAAAAAACACTAAAACGAAGACAAAGCAGAGCCACCCAAGAAGCCTTTAACGTGTGGGAAGAGCCAAAGTAAGAAGACAAGATGAGACGGCTCCTCCTCCTTATGCAGTTAATTGCTTAGAAGCGTGTAGAGTTGATACACCACCAGAAGGAAGGATAGTTATCTGTAATTGCTCAAAAACAAAATGGTGCTTTTTAGCTCATAACTGAGAAGAGGAAACCCCTCCGGGGGCGAAAGGCCGAGATGGTGATGTTGCGGAGACAAAAAAGGCTGCGCCTTTCCTCCGACACATTTGTTTTTTCAGACCATGAGAGCAAGTGGTTGAGTTGGTTAAATGACGCTAGTAACCCTATCGTTCCTACCAACTACGGAAAAAGGATTTATTTACTAATGGCTAGACCGGGCCGGTCTCCCAGCGCCACAGTAGTGTCCCGGTTTGCTCTTCAAAGAAGCTTTTTTTATTTTTTTTATTTTGCAATGTGTAATACCTAGACCGCCATTGGCAATGCCAATATTCAAAAATCGTTAGGCAGACGTTTTACAAGGAATGTCTAAACCGTTTTTTAAAATATTCATACTGTTTTTTTTTTAAAAAAAAATCGTTTTCGTTTATGTTAAAGGACCTGAACCAAGCACAAAGTCAAACTTATAAAATGTCACAAAGTCCTCAACCATAGACAATCATTGTTGTAGACTTGATTAAAAGATGAAGATGATCAACAAATGTAGTGAGATTTTATTCTGTCACCACCGGGTGAGACTACAACAAGTATGAAAGAAAACAAAATAAAAACAAGAAAAAACAAACTGATCTCACATGTCTTCAGGGCATATCCTCCACATTGCAGCACGTAAGCACCGGAAAGAACACAAAGCCTTATCATCCCAGCCGTACTCGTGGACGAGTGTGTAGCATACAGAGAACGTGCAACGTTCCTCGCATACAGCGCAAAGCTGTCGGGTAGGACTGTTTGTGGAATCAGTTCGCACCAGATAACCATTCCAATCGAAGGTAGAACCAGACTTCATATAAATGGAGGAATTAAATATGCATTCACGGTGGACTGTGATGCAACATTGGTTGCACATGTAAAACCATTTCTTCGAGTCTACTTCCATCTCGCATATTTCACACCAGTATTTGCCAACATCGTCATCGCTTTCCCCGTAGCAAAGGGAGAGAGGATGCTTATGGTCGTGTTTGTAGTGTAACTCAGTGGGAATGGTAGCACACCGGAAACACATGGTAAACTCGCATTTACTACAGTGTAGAATAGCTCTCCCACATCTTATCTGACAAATCTGGCACGTTACCCAACCTCCAAGGCCGTAGGATACCGAGATGAAGAGGGGATGTTCATGACTTTTGTGGGTGAATGTACACTCAGGGATTGAAATGCACCGGAGATCTATATGACATGTTCGATGCCTGCATTCTTCTTCAATGCACTTGTACCTGAAACCACTGGACGTTCGATAACATGTTGAGCAATTCATGTAGTCATAGTCGTTTAGAGGAGCAGGGTCAAGGACAAGACGGTGTTTATGTAACGGATGATCCAGTTTTCGTGGAAGACCAGCACATACCTCGTGGAGAGAGTAATCACATTGCGTGCAACCGTAGAAACAACGAGGATCAATAGGAAGAATGCACGCCTCACATTGTTTCTTGGCATCTCTTACAGCGTCGTAGTTTTCGATCTTTAGATGATGCTCATGGCTGAAGTACTTTATCAGATCATCACCTACTTTCTTGAACGATGCAACATCTTCAGTTTCTTCTTGGCTTTCTGGTTCCCATTCTAGCTCTCTCCCATCCCATACTTCATTATGCGTTGCACATTTGGAATGGACTACATAAGAGCAGTCCTCATGGTCGCACGAATACTGTCCGAATCTGACATCGACTGCCCTGTAACAAACCCCACAGGACAAAACTGAGGGTGGACGAAAAGGGGTATGAGAAAGACGATGTGAATGGCGTGTGAGCTTGGTGACGCGTGGTAAGCTCATACAACTCTCATGTACCATGTAGCTACACTGGAAACAAGTATAACTTGCTTCAGATGCTCTAACCAATCCACAAGCATCACATGGAACTAAGAGTGGTCGAGGGAGGAAGAGAAGCGGATGGTGATGGCTTTTTGGTTTTGCTATGGTAAGAGGTGGAGTATTTTTAGAGCAAGGTACGCACAGGCAAAAGCTGCAAATGTAACAGCTATAGACCCATGAGTCAGGTTTGTTCCCACACCAACTACATGCATCCAAAATGAAAGGGATAGTGTTATTGATTTCAGATTTAGTGTTTAGAAGAAAGTAGGTGAGAGGATGTTGGAGGTGATATGGGTGTGTTATTTTGTTGGAATGAAAGAGACAATCATCTTTAAAATCCACACGACAGGTGGTACAGTAGTAATACACGTCAGGTTGGTTCCCGCAAGAATAGCAGTAGATGGCTTCACCAATTCGGATAGAGAGGGTGTGAGGATGGTCTGGATGAGATCTAGGGCATATGACCTTGCACAAAGGCTCTATCTCTTCATTATCATCATTATTGTCTTCTTCTTCTTTTTCTTTGTCATCATCATCTTCTTCTTCTGGTTCTTGTTCATCATTAATATCATCATCTTCTTCTAGTTCCTCTTCTTCTTTTTCTTCTAGTTCTACCATTATTTACTGCTTATGATGATATCTCTTGTGTATAAGCGTGTATGAATATTTATGCTGTTACAATACGTACTACTCCCATTTTATAAACGGCTTTGGTAGTGATGTTTGTGGGAGTTGGATAAATGCAAGAGGCATATGTTAAAATACGCACCAAGTTGCTCCATATTTCCATGATAAACAACGACTAACAACTTGCAATTTCTTTCATTAATTAAGAATCATCTATAGTTACTATATTAGCGGCATTGCAACTTGTAATCAAAGAAGCATATCTCGGCCATTCGTCTCTATTAAATACTAGGTTGCAAAGTCATTTTCTTTAGTGCTTTGGTTAGTATTCGATTTCTATGGTTAAATACTAATTAGTACTCTCCTGTCTGAGTTGACCAAATGCGAAGGAAGCTAAACGTAATAATCAACACAAGCTGGCCCGTGTTTTCTGCAAATTGTTTACCAAAGTCATGTCTCCAGGCTGGTCTAGTGAGCTGCCAACAGCAAAGACACGGAAAACTATGTTGGGTTCCTTCTAGATGGAGGAAATCCAATGGGTTTGGTTGATGATAACCAAACTTGGTGGTGATGGGCCATTGGTATTAGTCCATGAGATTAGTATTGGGCCTTGAGGTAATTAGGGTTAGTGAGACACATATATAAAGTCTCTTAACCTAATGGTTTGCAGTCAGCAGAGATTACACAGCAGACATAATACAAGAAAGAAAGAAGAGTACTCAAGAAGACTCTTGACACAAAAGAGAGAAAAGGAGAGAAGAAGGCAGATTTCGTCTGGGTTTGTCAAGACAGGTTTGGAGGGTCAAACGGATCCTGATCGGGCTGATATTTTGTGGGAAGCTTCTTCAGTCAGTGGGTTAAAGGTTCACCGAAGGGATTTGGATTCTAACGGTTGGATCTTCTGTTGTCTGGGTTTTGGTGAAGCTGGTCGTCACAGTTCTTCAGTGGTGCTGTCTTGAGTGTTTGGTAAATCCGACGGTGAGATCTTCTCTGATTGAGCTGAGATTTGGCAGAGGTGTTGTTGACTTGTTCATCTTGGATTTGTACGGTGGGATTAGTCTCTGGTTTCCGGAATCCTTGTGAGCTGAGGTCGTTTGGTTGCTGCCGGTTTTGAAGCTTTGTGTTGCTCTCTTGTTGTTGTTGTTCTTGTGTTGGAGAAGCTCTTTGTAGCTTGTGTCTCTGTTCTGTTCAGGTTGTTGAACAGGGAGGACGTGGTTGTACTCACATACATTTATATAGTGGATTGTTGAGTGGACTACGGTCCCGTGGTTTTTCCTTCTCACATCGAGGAGGTTTTCCACGTTAAAATTGCTTGTCTCATTTAGTTATCGCTTATATCATATCCTGCTATCGTCGAAGTATTTTCCTCACAGGTTCTCACAAGGTCAGGGGAAACACGACCGTTGTATTCCGCTGCGCCGTGTCCCGCTCTTATTTCCCCAACAAAGTGGTATCAGAGCTTCTGGTTTTAGAGCTTTGAGTTTGATAACTTCAGGTTATTATTGCTTGTGAGAACGATGGAGAATATGGGCAGGATGGAGAATATGGGCAGGATGATAAGCTTGAATGGTGCTAACTATCATCTATGGAAGGGCAAGATGGAGGATTTGCTCTTTGTTAAAGAATTCCATGTTCCAGTCTTCGAGGAGAAGAAACCTGAGAAGAAGACGGATGAAGAGTGGAAGCTGCAGCATCGCCAAGTGTGTGGGTTGATAAGGCAGTGGGTAGATGATAATGTATTGCATCATATTGAGACTGAGACGGATGCTCGTTCTTTGTGGAAGAAGCTGGAGCAGTTGTTTGCTAGGAAGACCGGAAACAACAAGATGTACATGATTAAGAAGTTGATTGAGCTGAGGTATCAGGAGGGGACTCCGATGACAGATCACTTGAACGCGTTTCAGGGATTGCTCAACAAGCTGTCTGATATGGGCATCAGGTTTGATGATGAGATTCACGGTCTGTGGCTTCTTGGTACTTTACCGGATTCTTGGGAGGTTTTCAGGATGTCTCTTTGTAACTCCGCGTCGGAAGGTGTTATTTCGATGGATTCAGTGAAGAACAATGTTCTTAATGAGGAAACAAGAAGGCAGTCGAATGCTAGCAGTTCGCGTTCAGATGTCTTTGTTACTGAGTCAAGGGGGAGAAGTACAAGTAGAGGTCCCAAGAGTGACAAAAACAGGAGCAGGAGCAAGTCTAATATATTTGCAAATTTGGAGTGCTATTTCTGTCATAAGAAAGGGCACATGAAGAAGGATTGCTGGAAGTTGAAAAACAAGCAGCAAGGAGGTCAAGAAGAAAAGGTGGATCGGGTGACCGTCACCGAAGATCAGTTTCTCATTCTTCTTGAGGGTGATGCCATTAATGTCGCATGCCAGGACACCAGTTGGGTGATTGATAGTGGAGCCACTACTCATGCTACATCACAGCGGGATTTGTTCTCTACCTATACTACGGGTAATTATGGTTCCGTGAAGATGGGGAATGATGCGATGGCTCAGGTTGCTGGCATTGGTGATATTTGCTTAGAGACTAGTCTTGGTACTAGGCTGGTGCTTAAGGATGTTAAGCATGTTCCCGACATTCGGATGAATCTGATTTCTACGGGAAGACTTGATGATGAGGGTTATTTCAGTTTGCACGGTGGTGGTAAATGGAAGCTCTCTCGTGGTTCTTTGATTGTGGCTCGAGGTGAGAAGTCTTCATCTTTCTATTGGATGCAGGCTAAGGTCTCCAAAGATGCTGTTAATGCGGTGGAGAATGATAATGTCATGGAGTTATGGCATAAGAGACTCGGTCACATGAGTGAGAAGGGAATGGCTGTGTTGTCTAAGAATGAGGTGATTCCAGGAATCTCTGGTTTGCACCTGCAGAAGTGTTCGCATTCCTTTGCGGGAAAACAACACAGGGTATCTTTCAAGTCTTCTGCGCCTTCTAGGAAACCCGAGGTACTGGATTTGGTACACTCAGATGTGTGTGGTCCAATGAAGACAAGATCTCTTGGCGGCGCATCATATTTTGTGACTTTCATTGATGATCATTCAAGGAAGTTGTGGGTATTTCCTATGAGGACGAAGGATCAGGTGCTGGGATATTTCAAGCATTTTGTGGCGTTGGTTGAGAGACAAACGGGGAAGAAGCTGAAGTGTATCCGCAGTGATAATGGTGGAGAGTATCTTGGACCATTTGATGCTTATTGCAAAGAGCATGGAATAAGGCATCAGTTCACGCCACCTTATACTCCACAGTTGAATGGGTTGGCTGAAAGGATGAACAGGACGATTGTCGAGAGGATGAGATGTTTGATCTCACAGTCAGGCTTATCGATGACTTTCTGGGCAGAAGCTTTGAACACGGTGGTTCATGTGCTGAATTTGTCACCAAGTGCTCCATTGGATGGTGATGTTCCAGAGAGAGTTTGGACTGGTAAGGATGTTTCCTACAGTCACTTGAGGGTTTTTGGGTGTAAGGCATTTGTTCATATTCCCAAGACTGATAGATCGAAGCTTGAGATGAAGTCGCGGCAGTGTGTGTTCATCGGTTATGGTCAGGATGAGTTCGGGTACAGATTTTATGATCCCGTTGAGAAGAAGCTCGTAAGGAGCAGAGATGTTGTGTTCATGGAAGATCAAACGATTAAGGACATTGACAAGTCCAAAATTCCAACTCAGGTTTATGAAGGTTTGATCGATATTGAGGCTACTCCTTCTACATCAGTCCACGGTGAGGTTGAGGTTGAGGTTCAGGATGATACACCCGGTGCAGATGCTCCCGCACATGAAGATGGCAATGGTGATCATGGTGACGATCATGGTGAGACACCAGCTGCTGAGAACCAACCTACTGTTGTGAGAATATCCGAGAGGGGTCTTAAACCGTCGACAAGGTATGATCCTAGTGAGTATGTTTTACTTACTGATGGGGGAGAGCCTGAAAGCTATTATGAAGCTTTGGAGGATGAACACAAGGATCTGTGGTTTGGAGCCATGGATGAGGAGATGGATTCTTTTGAAGAGAATCACACTTTTGAGTTGGTGGAATTGCCTAAGGGCAAGAAGGCTTTGCTTAATATGTGGGTGTACAAAATTAAGCATGAAGATGGAAATAAGCCACCCAGATACAGGGCTAGACTGGTTGTGAAAGGCTACAGCCAGAAGAAGGGGATTGATTATGATGAAATCTTTTCTCCTGTTGTGAAGATGTCATCCATTCGGGTTGTTCTTGGATTGGCAGCGAGCCTTGATCTTGAGGTTGAGCAAATGGATGTGAAGACTGCTTTCCTTCATGGTGATTTGGAGGAAGAGATCTACATGGAACAACCGGAAGGCTATGTTAAAGAGGGCAAGGAAAATTTGGTTTGCCGCTTGAAGAAAAGCCTTTATGGATTGAAACAAGCACCGAGGCAGTGGTACATGAAGTTCAAGTCTGTTATGGGGGAGCATGGTTATGCAGAGACTGATTCAGACCAGTGCGTATTTGTGAAGGTGTTTGGTGAGGATGATTTTATCATCTTGTTGTTGTATGTCGATGATATGTTGATTGTGGGCAGGAACATGGACAAAATCAAGGAGCTAAAGGAGCAGCTCGGGATGTCCTTTGCCATGAAAGATATGGGTCCAGCGAAACAGATTCTCGGTATGAGAATTGTTAGAGACAGAGGTGAGAAGCTGATTCACTTGTCTCAGGAGAAGTACATTGAAAAAGTACTTAAAAGGTTTCACATGGACAAGTCTAAAGTGTTGAGTACTCCTCTTGCACCACACTTAAGACTGAGCAGTCAACAGAGTCCGAAGACATATGCGGAGAAGGAAGATATGGAGAAGGTTCCATATGCTTCTGCAGTGGGTAGTTTGATGTATGCCATGGTCTGTACAAGACCGGATTTAGCCTACGCCGTTGGAGTTGTCAGCAGGTTTATCTCCAATCCAGGGAGAGAACATTGGAATGCTGTGAAGTGGATTTTGAGATATCTCAGAGGGACTTCTGATCTGAAGATTACTTTCGGGGGTAAGAAGCCTTTGCTGGTCAGTTTCACTGATTCTGACATGTCTGGAGATGTTGATTCTAGCAAGTCTACTTCAGGTTACTTGGTAACATTTGCGGGTGGAGCTGTGGCATGGCAGTCAAGGCTGCAAAAGTGTGTTGCACTATCTACCACTGAGGCAGAGTTCATTGCTGCAACTGAAGCTTGTAAAGAGTTGTTGTGGATGAAGAACTTCTGTGAAGAGATCGGTTTCAAGCAAGAAAAGTATGAGTTGCTTTGTGATAGTCAAAGCGCTATTTGTCTCGGGAAGAACTCTACATTTCATTCGAAGTCGAAACACATCCAGAGAAGGTATCATTGGATACGCGATGTGGTTGCTTCTAAGGAAGTGGAACTTGCAAAAGTTCATACGGATGATAATGGAGCTGATATGATGACAAAGTCTTTGCCGAGGGGGAAGCTTGAAGTTTGCCGAGGGATAGCCGGAATGGCTGTTTCCTCCACCTAGTCGGAGGGGGAGTTTGTTGGGTTCCTTCTAGATGGAGGAAATCCAATGGGTTTGGTTGATGATAACCAAACTTGGTGGTGATGGGCCATTGGTATTAGTCCATGAGATTAGTATTGGGCCTTGAGGTAATTAGGGTTAGTGAGACACATATATAAAGTCTCTTAACCTAATGGTTTGCAGTCAGCAGAGATTACACAGCAGACATAATACAAGAAAGAAAGAAGAGTACTCAAGAATACTCTTGACACAAAAGAGAGAAAAGGAGAGAAGAAGGCAGATTTCGTCTGGGTTTGTCAAGACAGGTTTGGAGGGTCAAACGGATCCTGATCGGGCTGATATTTTGTGGGAAGCTTCTTCAGTCAGTGGGTTAAAGGTTCACCGAAGGGATTTGGATTCTAACGGTTGGATCTTCTGTTGTCTGGGTTTTGGTGAAGCTGGTCGTCACAGTTCTTCAGTGGTGCTGTCTTGAGTGTTTGGTAAATCCGACGGTGAGATCTTCTCTGCTTGAGCTGAGATTTGGCAGAGGTGTTGTTGACTTGTTCATCTTGGATTTGTACGGTGGGATTAGTCTCTGGTTTCCGGAATCCTTGTGAGCTGAGGTCGTTTGGTTGCTGCCGGTTTTGAAGCTTTGTGTTGCTCTCTTGTTGTTGTTGTTCTTGTGTTGGAGAAGCTCTTTGTAGCTTGTGTCTCTGTTCTGTTCAGGTTGTTGAACAGGGAGGACGTGGTTGTACTCACATACATTTATATAGTGGATTGTTGAGTGGACTACGGTCCCGTGGTTTTTCTTTCTCACATCGAGGAGGTTTTCCATGTTAAAATTGCTTGTCTCATTTAGTTATCGCTTATATCATATCCTGCTATCGTCGAAGTATTTTCCTCACAGGTTCTCACAAGGTCAGGGGAAACACGACCGTTGTATTCCGCTGCGCCGTGTCCCGCTCTTATTTCCCCAACAAACTATACTATTCCTTAACGACTTTTAAGTTCTGATATAACTGGGTTACCTTTGTTTAAGTTTAATTACATAACAGTACAATGTATAGTCTTATAATAAGACCAGAGGAGTTAGGATAAAGAAACAGGTGCTGTAAGGCTTTGAACGGGTATCTAATAACCAATTCGAGTATGACAGATAAGTCAGATATGTTTTTACTGCAGATCCATTCAGGTAATTCAGACATGATCTTTTAGGACTACTACAATACTTTGAGAGAAAAGACTATTAATGGATAGACTAATCTTCTTATATTATTTAATATCTCTACCACCTTGGGATTTTACAATCTCGGCAGTGAATCATGTTCATTGATAAACCCTGCACGTAGGATACAAAGACAGCACAAGTCTTCATATACACGACAAGGCAAGAACTTAAAATTTAAGAAAATGTTTACATACATATAATATAGTTTTGAGTATGATACTCTGACTTCCCTCTTTCTCAAGGACAATTTTTTTTTCTAATTCTAGCAGCTTCTTCTGAATCTGGAGTCAGAAGTCGCTGTGTACTCTGCTACAAGCTTTGAGAATGAAGATGACTTGTCTTCAAGCAATTTCGCTGGTGAATCATGTTCTTTAATAAGTCCTGCACTTAGGATTACAGAGAAAACATTAGTTCAAATCTTCATACAAAACAACGAAGCGTCGTATAAGTGTATTATGATCATATGAAGTTTAGGACCTTGGTCTAAGAGCAAGACCATATCGCTGTCTATAACTGATGATATTCTGTGCGCGATTGTTATCACTGTACAATCCGAAAAGTGTTGTCTCAAGGTCTCCTGGATCAGATTATCAGTCGCAGTATCTACGGAAGCAGTGGCTTCATCAAGAACCAACACTTTGCTTCTCTTGAGCAAGACTCGTCCCAGGCACACCAGTTGTCTCTGACCAACACTCCAGTTCTGTCCATTCTCGCTAACTGATATATGTAAGAAGAGATTCCTTTCATTAGATCATGTGTTTTAAGAGAGATCCAACACGACTTTTTGCGACAGTATACTAACCAGGTGAATCTAGCTTTAGGTCTTTCTTCCTTACTTCATCCCCAAGCTGACACTTGTCAAGTGCCTAGAAAACGAAACCAAGAAAAAAAAGTGTGAGAAGAAACTTCCTTTTGCTATCTGCAAGAGCACCAAAAGGAAACAAGAGCCTACGAACCTCCCATATTTGGTCATCAGTGTGTTCCTCAAGAGGGTCCAAGTTACTGCGAACGGTGCCTTCAAACATGGTCGGATCTTGAGGTATGATACTTAGTCTAGAACGCAAGTCGTGCAACCCAATGGTCAAGATGTTTACTCCATCGATTCTGATCTCTCCTGCTGTTGGTTCCACAATCCTGAAAAGGGTTTGAATTAAAGTGGATTTTCCACATCCTGTTCTCCCAACGATACCCGTTTTCAAGCCTCCAGGAAAAGTGCATGTCAATCCACGCAACACCATAGGCAAATGTGCACCATATCTTACCTGTATATTCATCATAAATTAGTCACAAGAGCTTACAAGTCATGAGAGGACGAAAGAAGAACAGAGTTTTCAGTTACCTGCAGATTGCTAATAGTAATCTCTCCACAAGAAGGCCATGATTTATCAGGACGAGTTGATTCAATCACAAGAGGCGGTTCACTGGGGATGTCTATGTATTGGAGCATTCTCTCCACAGATATCATTTTGTTCTCAAGGTCGCATAGTGTCCATATTAGCGTGGCTTGCAGACTGTTGAGATTGAGTGCATATGTAACGGCTAATCCTGCAAAGCCTTTAACAACCAGAACACAGAGGGAGAATATTTAGTTGTGAGAATGGATACAAAGAAAAAAATGATAAGAGGGAGGTAACTTTACTTGGATTTATGACTCCTTGAGGGATAGAAACTAATATAACAAGTGAAAGCGCAAATGCAGCAGTAGATAAGAGATCAAGGCGGAAGCAGAGCCACTCCATTGCAGAAATGGCGTGGAACCTTAGCCGAGAATAACAGTCGTTAAGCCTCATGATATCACCGCGGAATCTTGGTTCCTGATCAAAGCTCCTGATAGTTGTTATCCCTGAAAGTGTTTCTGAAAAATGCTGTACCAAAGGCGACCTGCTTATTCCAGATAGTCTTGCCAGTTCCCGAGCCGCGGATATGTAATATTGCTGCATACATAGTGCTAATTAACATCAAAGATCTAACAAAAGGTATGAAGCTAAGTTTTGATCTAAGTTTTGGCAGTGTTAGGAAGATTACCCGATACCAGATGCAAGCAGCGATGACAGGGATGAAGACAACAAGGACCTGCCAAGCAACCTGTCCCATCACTCCGATAATCCCCAAAATGTTTATAGCAGTAACAAGAAGATTCGAAAATTGACTTGGTAATCTCAAATCAACGGCACTTTGGTCTGTCGAAGCCTAAGAAGTGTGAAACCACAGATATCAGAAAAGGAGTTTGTATCAGTAAGTAATAGATGATAGTTCTTACTCTGTTCAAGATTCTCCCGATTGGGGTTGCATCAAAGAATGACATGGAGGCACGGAAAACGCGGAGATGCATCTGGTTGAAGAGCTCAGTAGCTATCTTGAAACCAGTCATCGCAGCCAGCATCGCTCTGATAAGTATGCAGATGGAGCTTGCAGTGGCTAGAACCACATAGACTATAATCAACGTAGAGCCACTCACCGGAGGCTTCACATCCTGAGAGACAGGAGTCACCCAAGCCATCCAGTAGTTGCTACCGATGTTTAGAATCTGGAAGAGAGACTGTACTACAAATATAATAGGCACAAGTGCTCCTCCATAAGCCAGTGACATGTACTTTTGGTATACACGGAACCCAACTTTGCCCTTCTCCCTCTCTTCTTCTTGAACTAGTTGTCCTTTCGGGGTAGCCAAATCTTCCTCTTGTTTGTTGTCTTCATCATTGGACTCTTTGTTTTCTTTGCCTGTCGTTGATTGTGCTGTAGCAGCAGATCCTTTCTCAAATGAATCAACTGCTGCTAAGGCATCAGTGTGGGCTCCTACAAGTTCCATAAAATCGGTTCCTGAGTCGAGAAGTTCGTTGTACTTTCCCGCTTGCGTGATCGTCCCATCTTTCATGACCAGTATAAGATCAGCTTCAGGCAAGAATTCAAGTTGATGAGTAACGTATATGACTGTCTTGTTTCTCAAAATCCCCAGCAAGACTTCCTGTTACAGAAAAAGATAAGCATGAGAGATCAGATCACAATGCTAGCACAACAAAATCTAAAATCAGATCACATTATTACCTTGAAGAGATGTGATCCAGTATGAGCATCTACTGCACTAAAAGGGTCATCAAACAGATAGATATCTGCATCTTGGTATAAAGCACGTGCAATCTGTATCCGCTGCTTCTGTCCACCGCTCAGATTGATACCTCTCTCTCCAATCACGGTCTGATCACGGAACGGAAGCACCTCCAAGTCCTTATTCAAAGAACATGCTTCAAGCACCCTCTCGTACCATTCTCTCTGCATCGGCTTACCAAAAAGAATGTTCTCTTCCACCTTCCCACTCTGGATCCAAGGCGACTGTGCAATGTATGCTTTCCTCCCACAAACCTTGAGGTTCCCAGATACTTTGGGAACTTCACCAAGTATGGACGAGAGCAAGCTCGATTTCCCTGAACCAACGGTGCCACATACAGCCACGTTCATCCCGTGAGGGATTTTGAAACTTATGTCTCTCAGCGTTGGGACGGGAGAAGATTCATCCCAAGAGAACGCACCATCACTGACTTCCACGTCCGTCTTTGAGCTTCCACTAGAGAGTCTCTCCACAACATCTTGCTGCAAGTCATCAAGACAGAGGAAAGTTGCAATCCTGTCTAGGGACACCTTTGTCTGAACAATCATCGATATGGTGTCGGGGAGTTTGTAGATTGGAGTTTGCAAAATGCGGAAAGTTGCAAGAGCCGCTAGTATCTTTCCCGACTCAAGAGGGATCTTGAGAAGCATACAAGCGCCAAAAGCTGTTGCTGATACAAAAGAAGGTGCAGCCCAGAGAACAGAGCTGATAGCTGCAGAGTTATACACGAATTTCTTAAGCCAGCTTGCTTCGATGCGTCTAAGGTCAAGAATCTTGGAAAGAAACTTCATTTCCCATCCTTGAAGTTTAAGTATCCTCATGTTCAGTAAGACTTCAGATGTTTTCTTCATCCTCTCGTCTTTAGACTCCATTAAGTTTCCTTGAAACTTCTCTTCCAGCTTAGCCAAGGGAATGTTTCCGAGCATGACTAAGAACGTTGCAGCAAAAGCTACAATTGATCCTAGTCCAAGACTTCTGTACAAGATCAGTAAAGCTAAGTTGATTTGTAAAACAAGTATCCATGGATCATGCATGTACCAACTAAAAGCACTGATTCTCTCAGCATCAACCGTCATAAGATTTATGATCTCTCCGCTGGTGTGTCCTTGATTATTCGAGTGACAAGGAAGTGTCAAGCCCTTTTCGTAGATCATCGAAACCAGGACCGATCTCATTCCAATCCCAGCTTTCTGCAACCTGAAGTACCAGTTCCTCCTTGCTTGGCACTCCACAAGCTTAGCAACAAAGAAAGTCGTCACTAGAACAAACCCTTCGTTTGAGTACTGTCTGTTGCCGTTCAGGTACTGAACGAAAGTGTCCATGAGGTAGGGAGCGACGTAGCAAGATATCGTGTAGAGGAAAGCAAACAGAGTTGACAAAAGAATATCTCGCCGCGCTGAGAAGAAGAGCGCCTTGATAAGCTTGAACGTGGTGATATGTCTTTCACCATCGTCCCAATCAAGCTTACTCCTGAATATCGAAAACAGTTTCTCAGCTCTGTCGCTGCCGTCAACTTGAGGAACATCTTCGCTGTCTATGATTTTCTGGTTTCCCAAGGCGATCAAAGAACCCATCCAAGAGAAACTCACGTGGCTTAGAAACCCAGCGTTAGAGAAAGGTGTAACAACCTCATCATCATCATCCCCTTCAGCTCCATTCAAGAGGGGCTCTTCGTGTAGGTTGATACTTCCACCTTCTCCTTGCTTCGTCTGCAAACATGAATAGCAGAGAAACAACCCCACGGTAACGGCCACTGCATGATATATTACAAGGTGAACAGACTCCAATTCTTGCTTCATGTATAGGACAATGTCTACCGAAAGACCGCAGCAAGCAACCATGCAAAAGAAAACCCACCAGACTCTAAGCAGAAGAGGAATTTTCTGACCCTGAACATCTGTTGGTAGATACAGGTAGAAAGAGATGGCACCCCATGAAAGGGCTGCAAACAGAAGATCTAAGAGATTCATCACTTTGCTGCGCTCCCAACCATCTGCATGCAGGTGGAAGAAACTTGACAGCAACAACACAGAACTCAAGGCAGAGAAAGCGACACAACATACAACCACCGGTGTATTGTACGTTAAAGACGTTTTCTTAAACCTCTCATTGGTGACACCATCGTTATTTTCACAAGCCACCCCTTTTTGGTAAACCCAGGATCCAAACATACTCAACAACAGAAGCAAATTAAAGAAAATGGAGAACATAGGAAAGTAGATGGACTGAAGGAGGAAAAGGTCGATAGTACCGTCCATCGTGTAACTCTGTTTCATCAGAGAACAGAGACGAGAAAATGTTTAAGTCTCTCACGATGAACAACATATATATACACACAACTGCGTCAATAAATATATTATGACGAAGAACAATTCATTTAAGTCAATAATAAATTATAATTTTTGACGCCGCAACCACTATTAAAAATGCTTAAACTCTCCTTCGCAGAAATTCTTGTGTAATTTCTATGAACAAAAAGCACAATCTTCTGAAACTACTACCCCAAGACAAACCAAGAAGACCAAGACCTCTGTTTCCATGGATACATCGATTCCTACCTAAACTCCACTATAAAGCACGAGGACATGTCGCTATAGTTGCGTACCACATACGCCAAAATAGATGACACTTACAGATTAATACTTTGTATTTGATTGTATAACCAAGCATTCCTAGTTCCTGAGTGGTCTCGTCTTGTTGTCATCATCTCCTAAAAAGCTGTAGCAAGCAAAAGAAAACTCGAATAGGAAGATTGATAAACAATAAACTTTCGGTTTATTCCCCAAACACACTTACATATACTAAAACATATTCTTAAAAGTCTCTGCTAATCAGAAACTAACCACATGAAACTCAAACTACACATACGTTTTAGAGTTTCCGAGTTTTTAATTCTTCTTAATCAGACAATAGACAAATGATCTGATCATGGAAACAGTACCGTCGCATATCACATGCTCTGAAGCAATTAAAACAACAAAATACAAAAGACTTTAAATTACATAATCCGACCACTCAGATATATGCGACGTCTGGTCCATAGTCAAACCAGGATCCTTATCATGCCTCTTCGGATTATCCTTCCCACCAAGCAACCTCGCCGGATTCCCCACAGCCGTCGTCCTCGGCGGCACATCCTTCAAAACCACCGAACCAGCACCAATCTTCGCCCCTTCACCAATCGTGATATTCCCCAAGATACAAGTCCCAGCTCCAATCAACACACCGTCCCCAATCTTCGGATGCCTATCCCCACACTGCTTCCCAGTCCCACCAAGCGTCACGTTGTGCAGAATCGAAACATTGTTCCCCACCACCGCCGTCTCCCCGATCACAATCGCCGTCGCGTGATCCAGCAAGATCCCCGTCCCAATCTTGGCTCCGGGGTGGAAATCAACCGCGAAGGCCTCGGAGACTCTGTTCTGGATCAGTAATGCTAAAACCTTTCGGTTTTGGGCCCAAAGCTCGTGGGCTATTCGATGGGCCTGGCAGGCCAAAAAGCCTTTGAAGTGGAGAAAGCAATGGACGTAGCTGATGCAAGCGGGGTCGCGTTCCTTAACAGCTAAGAGATCCTGCTTAACGGATCGAACGATCTCCGGATTCTGTTCGAGGACGTTGCTGAAGAGATCGAAGAGGGTGTTGCTAGGGAGGTTTAGGTTGCTGAGCTTGACGGAGAGGGTGTTGGCTAGGGCGGCTTCGAGGGATCGCTGGGAGACGATCGAGGCGTGGTAGTATCCCGAGACGATGGGCTCTCTCTCGATGTCGGATTTGGCTTCTTGCCGGATCTTGGCCCAGACGTCGTCGACTTCGGCGTTGGGGTGGAGATCTTCGAGGAGAGGGCTCGTGTGGATGGTTTTCGTCTGGTTTGTTGAGATCGGTTGAGGATGATGATGATGATAACCGGAGGAGCGGAAGTAATTGGAGTAGCGTAAACCGGATTCGTCGTCGTGGGACCGGTTTGATTCGCGGGAGATCTGTGGTTTTCCGGTTCGGCACGTGTCGATGCACGCGGCCATTGGGGGAGATTGTTGTTTAGTGTCTTTTTTGGTTGAGGAGGAGTAGATGAAGGAAGGGAGGAAAGAGGAGGAGGAGGGGAGATGGTTGTGTGGAGAAGAGGAACGGAGGATATATAGGGAGGAGGATGTGAAGTGGCGGCGACTTGTGACCGGGAACATTGGAAATTTTCTCGGCTTACAACAAAACAAAAAAATGAAATGAGTTTTTTTTTTTTTAATATCTCTCTACACGTAAACGGGAGGATGTCATCAATTTATATTTTTGGAGTTTCTCACTCTCGGCTCCCTTGACAAAGGAAAGCTAAACCTAATTTAATTGTTGAACCATCGGTAATTTAGCTGTTTTACTGTTCATAGTCGCTGGGAGGGACTGTGTGACATTCTTGCTTTTCTTTTTTTGTTCCAGTTTCAATTTACAAAGCAATATCACTCACTTTGACAAAAAAAAAGAAGCAATATCACTCACAAAGTACTGATAATATTTTTATAAAAAACACTGAATTTTTGTTATACGTTTTACTTTTTTTTTGAACAACTCATCTTGTGTTTAAAAAAAAAGAATAACTCATCTAATTTTTGTTATACATTTTTACATAGTCACCCACCTATCACTCATCTAATTTCCTTACTGCTTTTGTGTGTTCGTGTAGTTTTCTTTTTAAACGTAAAATTTATTTTTAATTATTTTTTTCGTTAAAAGTATTATTTTAATTTTAAAATTTTGTATAGTTAATTTTTAAATAAATGCCGTGGCAGTTTGTTCATTTTTTTCTTGTGTAATTCAAAATTCAAGAACGTATGTCGGCGGGTAAACTAACACACACCACATGTTTTTTATCAGTTTAGTTGTGGTCAATAGTTTTTGTGTATATGTATTTAATCACATGCTCTTTTCAGTGACACCTACTTTCTGTTCATCCTCAACCTCTTGTTTTTTTTTTCTAAAGTTTTTATAACGACATCAAAAATATATATTTCAATGATTTTTTTTTAATTTGACTATAGACCTGAATAAATACTACAATCATTTACACTGATCTGATGCAATTTATCATACAATAGTCAGATAACTAAGGAAAAGCTCGAACTAAATGTCATAGTTGATAGAAACAAATTTAAACTTGTTTTTTTCACTCTCGGTATAAAAATGTTATTTTCAGACATGTATTCCCTATATATTAATTGGGAAGCATTTTTAAGTTGTAACTTAAAGTACAAAGCTGACGTGTCAGTCTCACAGCCTTCCTCAGAATCGTCATTAAATGCTCTTTTTTACTAGAGATTTACGTTTTGTGCCATCACATGGACCAACCTATTTATAAACTAACGGGAACCAACTTATATATTATTGTAACTATTGTAATATAATAGACGCACGGTTCATTGAACCGGTTAACTAGTTTGACAGTTTAATTATGGTTTTCTTTTATACCAGTGACACTAATAACTGACACGAATTATCTCATTTCAGAAATAAATAACACACAAGCATTAATACGTGTGTTACGAACATACACATGAACAATCTAATAGAGCATTTGAAAATTGTATAAATTCAAAGCAAGAAGAAATACTTTTTTACTTTACTAAACACTTATATACCAACTAAGAAGACCGAATGAATGATCTACAAGAAATAACATCAATGTTTAGTGAATCCAAGTAACAACTAATATATTTCTAGATACTAAACACGTATATACCAACTAAGAAGACTGAATGAATGAGATTAAGAGAATAACATAATTGTTTAGTGGATCCAAGTAACAACTAATATACTTCTAGATTACAACATCTGACGGTTGATTTAAAACAATAAACATCACCTAATAATAAAATCGTATGAATATGAATTCTTATTTAATATATTCATTAAATCATATGAATATAAATTCTTAATTAATATGTATTCACATTAAATAAATAAATATATAGCATATCTATTAATATCGCTTAAATTGAAACATTGAAGACAAATTATTTTATTTATTTTAATACCAGATTTATATACTTAATGTGCACGAATCATATTTCAAGAGGTCAATCTGCACTAATCTGCACCCTTTGAATACCAGATTTATATACTTAAAAATATTAACTATTATAAATTTTAGTATCTAAAAGTATATAAAAATATATAAGATGTTCTTAAATTGTCCAAAATACTTGGAAATATATATACAAATAAATTACATGTTGAAAATAGCTAAACAATACTCAAAATATCAAAAATACTTCAAATATCTATTGATTTTCTATCAAAATATTTGTAAATCAATTTTTATGTTAAGCTAAAGTATTTTGGCATACATTATTCAAATTTATATTTTATATATTATTTTTTTTTCAAAATTAAGAACTAAAAGTATATACGAATTTTATTTTTATTTTTTGAAAATTAAATGGGTTATCAGAATCCAAACCTAACACGCAATTACCCGAACCGAACCTACAAAGATCTAAATGAAACCCGTAAAAATCTAAATTAAACATAACCAAACCGAACCAAATGATATTCAAATGTCCATTTTTAATCAAATGCAAAAAAAAAAATTATTGATAACAAAATATATATTATTTATAATATTCAACTAATACATCATACTACACTCACTCCGCGCAAAGAGCGGATTATCATATAGTGCTTGTGTAAACCTTTGTTCTCTAGAATAATTAGAACCAGCCTTAAAAATATGTAGAAATAAAATATTTTTTGTTGAAAGGTATAGAAGGAAAGTGACGCACGCAGTGACAAATGACTTCGTGAAGCCAGCCATCGTTCCCTTGAAGGCTACCATTTTCTAAAGTCACTGTCAGCTGAACATACTCTCATTCATTTCTCTCTCTAATCAAATTAGATTATAGTATGAACAAAAGCTAGTTAATATTATCTTATTTGACCAAAATGACATGCAACTTATATGTTATTTTGGTAACTTCAAATAATATACGACAATAAGCTACGAACTCAATTATATCCAAGTGATATGTGAAAATACGAATTGCTCTTCTTAGATTAGTAATGCCAGTGCAAACAAAAAGGTTTTTTTAATTAGTAACTAAAAGAAAGCAAAGCTGCTAAGGGTATATCAGTGAGGACCCCTCCGATAATTTTGCGACAATTATGAGCAGAGCCGGATCTGAGATTTTGGGAGCCTGTAACTATGTCTTATGTAAAAAAAAATTTTTACCGATTTGGGGGCCTAAAATATACTTTTGGGGGCTTCTATCTATGTAATTTTTTTCAAATATTTTGGGGGCCTGTTAAAAATGTTTAATGAGGCATTGCCGAGATCCGGCCCTGATTATGAGTCTCACAATACTAGCTAAAATTAACCAAAATATGAAACTTATTGGGAGTATATGTTGTTTCCTTTCAATTTCAGCCATTGAAAAGATTGTCCCTTCGAGTGATGAAAACACAGGACACTGTTTTGTTTGATGCTTTCTAATGTAGCCATTTGTTTTCGATTGGCATTGGTTCTTCTCAGGATGATAAAGACTTTTAACAGAACCAAACCAATTATAAGTGGAGGGATCGATACTAACTCGTATAACTTACCACTAGATTGAAATGTAACTCTTTGGGTATATCATAAAAGATGATAAATGATAGTTCATATTATCATCATGCTAGCGAAGAAAATCAATGGAGATATCAAATAAAGTTTGGTCAAAATAAACCAAACAATACATAACCATATTTTGATGCAGAATGGTACTATTCTTGAGTAGTATTAGTATTTATCTAGCAAAAAATATAAAATTATTGAAGTAGGTATTGTGTATGAATTCAAAAGTAATAATATTCTTTTATTCGAACATTTTTAAAACAAAAGGAATTATGAAATATTAAGTAAAATAAAAATAGACGGTCCATGTTGGTATATCGTGGGAATATACCTTGGCGACTATTATAAAAACATGCCCATCATTGTCTCCTCCACTTAAATTAATTTTCAAATTTGTCGACCATTCTTTTTCTTTTGGTGAACAGATGATCCTACAATGAAGTAATACTCCTCTTACTTAAAAAACGTTTAATTTTATGATTAAAATATTAATCATATAGCTGTACGTATGATATTTTGCAACAATCTCAAAGTTAAATATACAGATTAGTTGAATATCTATGCATAAAGCCAAATTAGCAAGTCATTGTAAACTCCATTAAGTTTGTGGATAAACTTTCAGATTAAGTATAACAATGAAGTTGCTTTCAAGATTCAGACTTCTTCATTTTATAAAAAAAACTCAACTTGTTTATTTTTCTCATTTCTAGTCATATTTATATTCATATAAAGATTCCACTAAAATACAAGAGGAAAAGTATTGTGCTTAAAATACAGCAGTGACGGCAAAACAATTAGCACACGCACACACAAAAGATTGCTTTGAACTTGCTTACTTGCGGGTTTGATCATCAGCTAAGAACAAGGATGTCTAAAAGATTACAACTTTGCTTATAATATTCATTACAGAGGCTCTCGAGTAAAAATACATGGTTTAGCAATTCTAAGCAGTGTGGTTGATCTGAAACAGTTCTGTTCATCCATTGCAAGTGCCCATCGCCTCTGAGGAATAAAAACTTTTTTTAAGAACAAGCATCAAGATACTATAAGGTACATTATAATTTGATGAAGATTTTTGCATTCAGTTCACTAACTAGACACATTAGTTTGAGCGTTACTTAGAACAGGTAGAGAAAAGAGTTTTTTGTTTGTTTGTTTACCGTTATAGTTTCAGAGCTTCACTTCCACATCAACACCAGCAGGAAGATCCAGCTGCATCAAGGAGTCGATGGTTTGAGCAGTCGGGTAGAGAATATCAATCATCCGCTGGTGGGTCCGGATCTCAAAGTGGAACCTTGCATCCTTGTGGACGTGGGGAGACTTGAGAACACAGTAGATACGCTTCTTGGTTGGCAATGGAACAGGACCCATGGTTTTGGCATTGGTGTTCCTCGCAGCGTCAAGTATCTGCTTGCACGAGTCCTCGATGAGAGGAACCCAGTATGATCTAAGCTTGATCCTAATCTTTTGCTTTGGCGCCATCTGCTTACAAAAACAAAACAAATCAACTTAACCAAACAAAAACAATAAATCTCCACAGAACCTCTAAACAATACGTAACTCTGGTGTAACAAATAGATCAATCTCAGCAATGTAAGAACATAGTAAACCCATAAAAGACACAAACTTTGACAAATCAGCATATAGAACATTCTAGAAGTGAGCTGGAAGATACCTTATCTGCGTCTACACTGATGGAGGAAGAGCTCGGAACCTGAATGTCACACAGATACAAAAAAAGGAGTAAACTTTATACTAGAACAAACACTAACACACATAAAGGAAGCAGCTTTAATCTAGCAGATACATTATAACACGAATAAGTCTGCAAAACATGTGTTCCCAGTATTGTATTATGTCGAAGAATCAAGAGACAGAGAGGAACAGAGTGTTACCTCGGAGAGTTCATCAGAGGAGGGTTCGTCGAGAGTTTCTGGAGTTAGGGTTTCGGGGGCAGCGAAGACCTTCTTCGTGAACGACACGGAGGGTTTGTTGAGGACGCAGGAGCCAATGCCGACATGAGTAGAAGAAGACGGAAGCAGGGAGACTTTCTGTCTTGTGGAAGACGAAGAGGTTGGGTTGGCGAAAGAGGGTAATATGAACGAAGTCACAGAAGAAACCGCCATTGAATTTCCAGATAAAGGATCGATTTATCTTCTTCTTCCTCTTCTTAACGCTGCAAGGATGTGGTTTACTCTTCCGCAGCTGCGTTTCTGAGGGTTATCCGTTATCCAAAACCTTTTCCGTCTTTTTTTAATTGATGGGATGAATATTTGTCTGAAGCCCACTTAATACACCAATAGGCCCAGTTTTATAAACGCCTATTTGGCCCAATATTAGAATCCAGTAAGACGAGGGTGTGAAAAAATTACATTCATAGACACTTTATATCTTTTCATTTACTCTATTAGGCACTTTGTGCTTGACACACACTTTCTATGTGGTGAATGACAAGCATACCCTTCAACCATCTCTCTCCTTACTTTATAGCTCATACGATCAACTGATTTTTATTTTTATTTTATTTTTAACTTTTTCCAATTTCGAAAATCTTATCACTTTCCCAATCTCGATTTCTGATCTTTCTTTTGTTACATTTTTTTGCCACTCCTTATTTCTTGTTCCAAATCTTTTTTTTTCAATGAAAATAAAAGAAGAATCAATTTGTTGTCGATGGCTCCTCTCCTCAACATCCATCCAGATCCAAACAACACTAATTACAAGAACCTAAATCCTTTCCTAGGTTTAAGATATATTTTGTTTCCTCTATCAATCACTTTTCTATCTCCATTCCAGTCTTTATAGTCTCCACCAACAAGAGCTTTTTCGACGGCAGCGATGGATAAAGGGGAGTTCTTCATCTTTCACGAGACCCGTGGTGGTAGGTGTAGGTGTGGTGGAAGTGATTGTGGATATCTCAATGGAGGTTGTGGTGGTTTGGAGGAGGATGTGGTGGACGACATCGGGGGTGATGAAAGTGTTGTGGATGTGGATGTGGATAGCCCAATGAAGATGGAAGCCGTGGTAGAGGTGTGGTGGAGGTGGCTGTGGATACTGGAGGTTATGGTGGTTATGGATGCCGAGGTGGTGGATACGGAGGTGGTGGAGGTGAGAGGTAGATACAATAGTGGTGGAAGTGATTACTCTTAGGAGAGAAAAGAGAAATGGTGGTGGATACGGTGAATGTAAAACATGTCCACATACACTTGAAAAATAGCTTCGTGGATATTAAAAAGTTGTTAATAAAAATTGCATCCACATAAACTATGTACATAACTATTTTATTTAAATACAGAAAAACCCTACACTCACCGTAAGATCCAAAATTGCTTTAAGATATTGTCGCTCGTAGTCAAGTCCACAAAATCAATAAACAAATGTTGTTAGTTACCTGATTAAAGTAACAAGAAGCAAAAAAAAAAGAAGCCAAATAACTAGTTTTTATTTTTTTTTAACCAAAGACCACACTACTTCAACTCGGCTAAAGGGTATAACTGTCCAAAAGATACCTCGATTCCATGAATTATGTGCTGCAAGCAAGAAGTGTTCTTTGGTGTAAGAAAAAAGACAAATGTGTCTCTTATGGTAAGTCACTCCTACAAACATTCATTTTGGTGCTCGGCTTTCATCCTCCCTAAAGCTTGTGTTAAACGCATCAACTCTCTCTGTAGCATGTTCCTATGAAAGGGAAGTTTAGAAGGGCACCACACAGCCAGGGTCCATGGGAAACGGTCGTATTGACTAAAAGGCAGGGAGGATTGGGGGTTAAGGATCTCCTCACCTAGAACAAAGCGTGTTCTCTACGTCTAGTGTGGATGTTGTTCTTTCGGCCCGACTCGGTGTGGGTAAAATGGTTCAAGAAGGTGATACTGAAAGGATCTGAGCATAACTACTGGACAACAGCTCCGCGTCAATCGTTCTCTTGGTTGGTTAACAAACTTTTCAAACTCAAGCCTCTAGTCTTCCCCTTGATCAAACTCAGGTTACAAGATGGGGTAATGGCTAGGTTCTGGACAGATAACTGGTCTCCATTTGGAGATCTCACTACTTTTCTATCGGGTCACATCTCTAGAATGGGAATCCCAGCGCACGCCACGCTCTCGTCTCTCTGCGCAAATAGTGTCTGGCATCTTCCTCCTGTGCGATCCGACAATCAACTCCAGCTCTATTCCTTCCTCACTACTGTGCAACTGTGTGAAGGAGAACCTTGTCCCCCCCCCCCCCCCCTTGACTCCTCAAACCTTCTCCAAACATTCATTTTCAACAAAATGACAATGTCTTAAACATCATTTTCGTTTAAAGATTCGTATAAGGTTTGATCATTCACAAAAAATGACATGTATATTAAATATTTCATCAAATTATCAACCATTTATAATATAATATAGCAGTTTCTAAAAAAATTGGAACCTTTACTTTGAGAAATGATTCTTTCTCGTTTCTTTTTCTTATTATTTCAGTTTTTTATTCTTGAAAATTATATGAAAAATAATGGTTTAATTTTATACTTCAGATGTGAAACTGTGGATCAAACATACTACAATATTAAAGTAAAATTTTAAAGGTCAAAACACTGTAGCTGGGTTAGTGAAATGTATAGGTCATGATTAAATTAGTGGCAGAGACACATGGAGTGAGAGGGGAACATCTGCCCCCAACTCATTTTGAATATTATATGTAAAACACTGATTAGTTTCAACTATGTCTTCTGTTTTTTATCAAATCTATCCCTTTTAGTTTTGTGAACAGTTTTAGTTATGCCCTCTACAATTTTATTTCTAACTCTAATCGTAACGAATAATGTTTATTGATGGTTAATGACATCTAGGTTCAGTGCCGGTCCTGACATTTCCGGAGTCCCATACGAGATTTAAAAAAAAAAAATTCATATTTTAAATTTATACTAAATAGTTCTATAAAATTTGATTGGATGTTCAGTTCATTTCTAAAATAACCAAATAACCATAATTTTTTTAAATTATATATACTATATTAGCTCAAATAAGTAATTACTATACCAGAATATATTAGTTTGGTATGTTTTATCAATTATATATTTTGCTAAACAGAAAAAGAGCCTTTTTTGCTGAAAAAAACAATGATGTGAACCCCAAAAAACTAGGCCCCATGCAAATGTATCTTGGGTATGTCCTAAGAACCGGCACTGTCTAGGTTGTGAGACAATAGCTTATGGATTATTCATTAGATGATAGGTACCTGTATCTGAGATCGGCTGCTTGAGTTATTGACATCATCTGTATGTGAATGAACATCTTCTTCAGTTCTTCTTCAAATCGTGCAAGAACAAATCGAGAATAGTGTGGTGGTTTGTTATTTTACAAGATCGATATAGTTTTTTTTTATCTTTTTCTTTACCTCATAGAAATGAATAGAAAGAGCGACATGTTTTGATAAAGACAACTAAATCATATAGAAATCATACTCCAATGCTATATGGTAATATTACAAGACAGTCGAATAAAAAAGACGTATAAAATGTGTTTTTATGTCAGCCATTTGTTTTTTTCAAAAAAAAATAACAAAGACGTAAAATCATAAACCTCCGGAAATGCATGTTCATATATAAGCATAAAGATCATTAACATAAATCAGAATATCTGTGTTATTTTCCCTAATTTCCGTTTGTATTAATAGTGATGATTCTTTTTGGTTTTATACTGCTTTTCGACTTTACCGTCACGTTTGGGTATATACTATATGTGCATTTTTTCCACATTCATTGCGTATCACACGGTTTGTTTTGGTTTGTCAAGTAGTTTACTAGTAAAAGACAATGGCATATTCTGAATAGTTATTGTCCACACGCCCTCGCTACTGAAACTTTAAAGACTCAATCATCCCTTGAAGTTTGCTTCTAGACTATTCCGTTTGAAATTTGTTTAACCATGACTATATCTATAAATCTATAGTAACCCACGACGACATAATCATTGTTCTACCAGTATGGCAGTATTACATATAAAAAATCATATAATATGCCAAAAGCTTTGAAACATTCATAAGAAAGTCTACAAAATCAAACAGATCATATGCCAAAAGGAGACAGAGATTAGTCGCAAATTAAGAAGGGACCGTAGATTAAATTTGATCCACATAATTGAGAAAAAATCTCCCTTGGCACGTGGCATGCAGCATCAGAACAAAGGGGGCAGTTTGGTAATCAATTCTACTATAACCTCTATAAATAACCAAATATGTTGAGTGTAAACCTTTGCACAATCACCCTCAAGTCTTAAAGCTGGCCTGAGCATTCATTTTCTTTCTCTTATTTTCTTCATCACTCACTTTCAAAAAAGCAAAGAGAAGAAAGACCAGAAAGATGGATCGAATAAAACCTGAGTTTATGAAGAAACTGACCAAGTTCATAGTGATTTCGATATGGGTTTCAACTCTTTTAATCACTCACAATTTCTATTTATGTAAACTCACAATTCAACTCGTAACACACGCGGTAGATAAGACGTACGTGTTCGTCATCTGCAATGGCCTCTTAGTGTTTGTCGCTAAGTACTCTGGTTTAATCGCTTCCTCAAAACCTGTAGAGGAAATTTGGAACAACCGTGGTCTTGATAGTTACAATGCGATGTTAGAGCCAGAGTATTACTCTGTTCATGAAAGAGGTACAGAGTCTTTTCTTTTTTTTTTTTTGTTTAACCTGGGGGTATCCCAGACCCAGAAGGCCCAGACTAATCCCCAAGGGGAAGGAATGCCCACGGATAGACGCCCCTCCCAGTTTTTCAAATGGGCCCTAAAGCAAGCCCATATCCGTGTGGTGTCCAGAGCAAGTTGAAGTAGTTCCCTCCGGCGTGGATCGAACCCCCTACCTGGGTGCAGGCGGGGACCCGTCCTAACCATTGGGCCAACTTGTCCGGACTACAGAGTCTTTTCTTGACGAGGAAGTTAGTATAGAAGATCAAGAAACCGAAGAAGAGAAAGAAGATGAAAATGAAGAAGACGAAGACGAAGAAGAATCTGATGAGCCATTACCGGAGAATGGTGATCTAGAGGAAGAGTGTGATATTCATGGCGGGTTTAGAGAAGAGGAAGATAATGTGGAGATGGTTACGGAGGAAGATGTTAACAAGAAGTTTGAGGAGTTCATTAGAAAGATGAAGGAAGAGCTTAGACTCGAAGCTAAACAGCAACTAATCCTTGTTTGATTTCTTATTATATGTTTTAGCTTTAATTAGACGTACGCAATAAGTTCTTAAAGAGCGAGTTTTTTCTAGCCTCTTCTTTACGTCACTTGTACTTTCGAGCATCTCTCTTGATGTAATCTTGTTTCATATATAACCTCGCGTTATATTATTTAGTTGAAAACGGTCCCTCTACTTTATTATTTGGATGGCTCTATAACTAAACTTGCGAGTAAAACAACAAGATACGTTTGTTTGGAAATTTTATTCACGATCAGTCAATCTTTAACATTTGTGAAAATGTCATCCACCGATTTCGCAAATTAGAAACAAACCATGGTCATTTAGTGGTAGTACTCTTTAAATTATGCAAAAACGAAGATGATCAAAGAAATGCATGCAATGAACTCGAGAAAAAATTATTAAGATTCGTGATTAACGTATGACTATATATGTGCACACATAAATAGTACATACACATGATCATATCGATCTCTATTATTGTTCCTAGATCCTAGACTGATGTACAATATACTTTTAGCTATGTGTTGTCTGCACCCGATGGTATCGATCGGGAATAATGGTGCTACGCACACGTGTACATAAATGCTTATAATGAATTTTAAATTAAAAAGATATGGTATTTGATGGCTTAATTTATTTTTGATTTCATGGCTACTTTGATTTGTTAATTATTAAGATGCTCTTTCATGATCTGAGAACTTTTTCTTCTTCTAAACATCTGGTGCCATGATTCCGAAGCTTGAACCGTGTGATCATCTGTAAACTGTTGGAACAGCTAACGATTATGTTACTATATATCTGAAATATAAAATTGTTACTATTACTACATTTTTAAATATGGTAGTTGCAAACCCTAAAACAAGACACCAGTGTCAGAATAGATTATTAATTTGGATATTTTCAAAGTGTAGTTACATTGAAGCTTTGTTTAGAATCTTAGAGCATCATCATCGGTTGGACAAAAAAAAAGTCCCACCAGTATTTTAATGTATTTTTTGGTGAGGGACAAAATGCAAGGACATTTTCATAAAATTGGATTATTGGTTGGACTTTTTAAAGTCCTTAGAAAATAAATAAATTTTTTTATTAAAAGGAAAATTGTTATTAATATATAAGAAAACATGATAAATTACAAAGTTGAAAAAAAAAATAACAAAGAAGATAAAAATGAAAACAAACATTTTATTGATTTTGAATAAACTTAAACATTGTTTCATCTCGGTAGATGTCCAAACTTAGCCCATATATGTTCAACCAAATCTTCTTTTAATTGATAATGGACTGGACTATCTCGAACATCTTTTCGACGACCCAGTATAGTACGGATGTTTGTAGTCCGTTTGACTACAAAAGTGGGATCCACATCTTCCGGTTGTAGAAACTCTTGAGAATGAAGGTAGGAACCTCGTTCATCTTCGACAATCATGTTATGAAGTATGATACATGCTTTCATAATATTTCCTATTTTGTTTTTATCCCATATTTTACAGGGATTTCTAACAATCGCAAATCTAGATTGGAGGACTCCGAAGGCACGTTCAACATCCTTTCGGACGGCTTCTTGCTTTGTAGCAAATAAAGAATGTTTATCACCTTGTGGGAGTCGGATAGATTGAATAAAAGTAGCCCATTTAGGATAAATACCATCGGCGAGAAAGTAAGCCAAATTGTATTCCCTTCCGTTGACATGAAATTCGACTTCCGGAGCTTTTCCGTTAATTATATCATCAAAAACAGGTGATCGATCAAGAATATTAAGATCGTTCATAGTACCTGGAGCTCCAAAAAATGCGTGTCATATCCAGAGGTCCTGAGAAGCTACCGCCTCCAACACAATTGTTGGTTTTTCGTGTCCTCGTGAATACATCCCTTGCCAAGCGGCCGGACAATTCTTCCATTCCCAATGCATACAGTCGATGCTTCCAATCATACCTGGAAATCCCCGTTGTTCTCCAACATATAGTAATTTTTCCAGATCCTCGGGCGTTGGATGTCTTAGGTATTGATCGCCAAACACGTGGATAATTCCGGCGGTAAAATTGAACAAACAATTTCTAGCTGTTGTTTCAGCTACTCGGACATATTCGTCGACGAAGTCAGCCCCAATACCATATGCCATTTGACGAATAGCTGCGGTACATTTTTGAAGGGGAGATAGGCTAGACCGTCCAGTAGCATCTTCTGTTTGTTGAAAGTACTCAAATTCTTGGGAGATACCATCAACTACTCGCAAGAACAATGTCCTGTTCATGCGAAACCGTCTCCGGAATAAGTTGTGCGGGTAAGTGGGAGTCTCGCTAAAATAATCATTCCACAGCTTATTGTGACCTTCTTCCCGGTTTCTCTCAATAAAAACTCGTTTTTTTCGCGGTCTCGGCTCGGGAATAATATCAGGCATTTGTAAGAATTCTTCAAACATAGATTCAAATTCAGGATCATCATCATTGTGGTAATGATAATGGGAAGAAGAAGCCATTTGAATGAAAAAAAAATTATTTTGAAATGAGAATGATAATTATAGAAGTTTTCGAGATGAGAAGTAAAGAAGTTGTGATTTTCTCAAAACTGTGTTTCTCTTCTTTATAGGCTCAAGAAGATCAGAATATGTGATTCTACATTGTATTTCTTGTCAGCCTTTAGTACATCTTGTGACTTATCTAACAACTTTCCCAACTACTTGTGAATTATAGCACGAGAAAAATATTGTACCCAACTCTCTTACACTTTCTCGTGGAGTTTTTAAAGTCTTTGAGCAGAGAGACACATAGATATTTGGTCATACTCCATTTGTAAACAGCATACTTGTGAAACCTCAAACATCGAAATACAAAATATCTAGTTGAGAGTACAAAGTTGAGAGTACAAAGTTGACAATACAAAGTTGAGAATACATAGTTGAGAGTTTTTAAACATCCAAATACAGATTACACGTTAGACATAACACGTTAAACATCCAAAATACAACAAAATAGCAAAGAACAACAACATTACGTAAAGATGAGGACCAATCCTATGCTAATTAGAAGCATTAGCATAACAGCAACGGTTGTATCAAAGGTAAGTCTTGATTTATTCATCGCTAAGTCAGACACCATGTTCTCTAACCTAAGAAGCTTCTGCTCAGTCTCGTAGTCATTCAAGAAACTCAAAGAATCTACCTTCTCTGCTAGCTGCAGTGTGTGTGTATCCCTGGCTCTCATCTCCTCCATCACAGCCTCGTCCCACCACTTGTGAACATGACACTCTCCATCTTCTGAGTTATCACAAGTGTAGAATCTGCGTCCTGGATGAATACGAGTGTAAGATGTCGCTATCTTTGGTTGATTCCCACAGTAGCAGACTTGTGGAAAACCAAATTCCACCTCCGGCTGTGGAGGGTACACATACTCTTGAGCGTTCACGTTCTCTAGCTCAGCTTGGTCTTGTTGAATCAGAGCTTCAAATTCGTTGGAGGTAGTGTCCGAGTAATCCCCACCAAATTCAACCTCCGAAGGTTGTGTGTAACTGTAACGACCCATGTACCCTGTAAAGTAAAACAAGCAGAGAACCATCAATACGGATAAATTAAAACAAGCTCATCGGGACATAAAATAACATAAGCACAACATCTAATAACATATTTTACATAACATAAAACAAGCATATTTTACATACAATAAAACAATGCAGAGAAACGGAGACATAAAATATAACAACCACTAAGCAGAGAAACATAAAATATAACAACCATTAAAACAAGGTCACGGAGACCTAATAAAACAAAGCAGAGAAACTAAGTTGTTGCATAAACGATGGATTCTTGGTTTCTTTAGATACACTCGGCTATGAGCTTGTCTTTGGCTGCTTCTTCAGTCTGAGTAAGTTGGGGTTTAGCTAGTAATGTGTCTAAGATGGCAAGCTTTGACAGCTTCTCTTTTTTTCCCAACTCCTGGTTCCTCATTTCCCAAACCGTCGCATAGTCACCAACTGACTTCCCCTTTCCATTACTCCGTTTGGCTTTTGCGAGCTTCACACCTTCCGGACGTGCTTCTTCTTCACCAACAGGTTCCTCTTCTTCACCAACATTTGACGGAACATTCTTCCTCTTTGAGCTAGCAGTGGTGTTGAGGTTGAGCCACTTCTGCTCAAACCTCAAGACACACCACGCATGCTCAAGAGTGAATTTTGACTCATGATCAGAATAGTAAATGTCATGGGCGATCTTGAGCACATCATTCTCATGCTGGCCACTACTAATCTGACGCTCAGCAGCCGCATAAGCACCACAGAATTTTTGAGTTTGATCATTGATTTTATGCCACCTTTGCTTGTAATGTAGAGCCTCGGAATTTTCACTACTACCTCCACCATTGAGAGCGGCAAAAAAATATTCTCCTACTCTTTTCCAGAAAGTCCCTGCCTTTTGGCCATTGCCTACTATAACATCCTTAGATGTGTTTAACCACGCACTAATCAGCATCTCGTCCTCGGCAGGGGTCCACTTGTGTCTCTTCCCACGCTCCACGGGTGTGTCTGTGGGTGGAGTAGGAGGCTCACTTTGTTGTGAGCTGAAGAGAGGGATCTGTGAAGGTTGTGAAAGAAACGGAGAGTTCTCATAATGAACACTTTCGTGTTGACTGTTAAGAAGCCCCATATAACCAGCAGAGTGGCTATACGGATTTCTAGGCTCCATTAAAAAGGGAAGAAGAGAGAAGAAGAGAAGTAAAGAGAGAAGTGAAAAGAGAATGGAAAAGAGAATGGAAAGCGGAAGCTGAGAAAGAAGAAGCTGATGGTTGAGAAGTCATTTCGAAGGATGGTTATATAGGCACTGTAATTAACACTATCATTATGATCTTACGATAACAGTACATCTCAGTTATTAAACATTACACAACCATAATCACCTAACAACCACACGCATTAACTACCTAAATGACTAGCCTATCAAATCACGACTTCAAGTTAGTAGCAGTGCAAACTAAACAATCCAATCACGAGTTGAAGTAACTACCAGTGCAAACTAAACAATCCTATCACGAGTTCAATGAACTAGCCTTGCAAACTAAACAACCAATTCACGAGTTCAAGTAACTAGCCTTGCAAACTAAACAACCAATTCACAAGTTCAAGTAACTAGCCTTGCAAACTAAACATTTTAGGTTACGAGTTTATTACCTTAACTTGGACGAAATTGGTTGTTTCTCTTGCAGCTCTGACTACTACGAACCGGGTTGTTCTAGACGCCTCACCTGTAATAGTAACCTCACACGCAAAACAACACACGTATCAGTAAAGCAAAACTGCACACAAATACTACACAAATCAGTATCATCAAATAAGAACACTATCAAATAACTACATAGATCGTTTACAGTATAAAGATATGTATAGCAAACCAAGCAAAGCAGTCAAAGAGTATAAAGATAAATACCAAATCGATTTTGAAAAACCATAAAATACATATAGGAAATCGATTTAGGAAACACTTAAATACATATACCCAAATCGATTTTGAATAAACACTAAAAAACATATAGCAAATCGAGATTTTCAAAACACTTAAATACATATACCAAATCCATTTTGAAAAACCCTAAAATAAATATAGCAAATCGATTCTGAAAATCCCTATAATACATATAACAAATCGATTTTCAAAAACCCTAAAATACATATACCTAATCGATTTTGAAAATCCCTCAAATAAATATAACAAATCCCTAAAATACATATACCAAATCGATTTTCAATAACCCTAAAATACATATTACAAATCCCTAAATTATATATATAGCAAATCGAATTGCGGAGGAAGAACAACTACCCTTTATCCAGAGGTATACCGGAGAGAGCACCGCAGAGAGGAGGCGATACGGTTTCACCAAATCGAGAGATACGCTTTCACCAAAACGTCGAGAGATCCAGAATCGACGAAGGAAAGAGAGGAGAACAAAGGAAGGAGATCTGGAACGCGACGAAGGAAGAGATCCCTCCAGGGATTGATCGAAGAGAGAAGAGAGGCGAATCGCCTAGTCGCCAGAGAGATAGAAGGAAAAGAGAAACTTTTGTGAAATGCCGTGAGTCAATCCCTCTTCCCCTCACGATTTGCTTCGGTCCACTCTCCTCGCACCACGTATCTCTCTGGGACGAGAAATTTTACATTTTAGCTAAGATGAGTCCCACTAATTAATCAATTAATGCCATTTATTTTTAATGACAAAAAAGCGTGGGACTTCGGTAAGATGTACCGATAATGATGGTCTTAATCGATTAATGCCATTTATAGTCGTTGGGTTTGGTTTGTCCATGTGACAACGGGTTGTCACAGAAAATGATGAGTAAACGGGTCAGCTGATCCCAATGAAGTTTTATATTGATACTAAGCTTTGATCGTAACATGTTTTGGAATGTAAGTATTCTAAACTAACGACTTTATTCAGCTTTGTCTGTATAACTCCTCAGTCAGTGTTGATTACGGATCAATAGTTTTCAATTGCTATCTTTAGACCCGGTGGGACATTTGCAATAGTAAAATTAGCCGACCGTATCTTCACAGTATTAGATATTAGCTTATGCGATCGGGCAGGAAACTTCTAGTTATACAAAATAGAATGGTAACATGGTGGCCATAAAGACACAACAGTTCGAGAGGCATAAGATAGATAAATAAAAGCCAGAAATATACCTACCTAGAAATGAATGAAAGTGTATACATCAATCATGGAGCCTGTTTACACATACTAAAATCCAAATCTGAAAAATAAAACAAAACCAAAAGACATGGAGAAGGAACAGTAAACTTAATCAGTGGACAAAGAAACGAAGCAAAAAGAAAATCAAGTTATAATAATATAAACAATCAGGCTCTCTTAGAACTAAGTGGGTCCAGTTCCTATCGAGAGATAAGTTGATCAAATTAAACACATACATGTGTAACAATCGTATGCTCAATAATGTCTAAAGCTAAAGTCAGATACCCATAGCAATATTCGTGAGATGAAGAGAAAACAAAATCAAGATTCATAAAGATGTCACAAGACGCGTAAAAGTCTAAAACAAATCAGTATATCCAGGAAAGAATAATGCATTCAGATGCTATTGTTTGAGTTTATATGGAATGATGGAGGAAAAAAAGCAAATAGATGCAGTTGTATTCAAGTACGTAAAAGGAAGCTATGATGCATAGATCATTTCTTTTCAAGAAATTGCTCTCTACTTTTTTCTTTTCATCAACTGAAAATTTTAGAAATAAAAGTTTTAGTGGAAGGGTGCAAATGCGGTGAAGTCGGACAACCACAAATGGCAAATGATGAGAGAACGAGGGGTCATGTTTGAAGTGAGAAGTAATAACCAGTACTAGTTTGTTCCTTGGGCCATGCGGGCGTTGTGTACGGGAAGGATGATGGACCCAACACTCCTCATGGCCATCGCTAATCGTGGGATTTGATTAAATGGTTCCAAAAGTTAGAGAATTGTGTCATAGACAATCTGATACCAAAAATAAAATCGGCTAGGTCTAATCACTGGTTTCAAGTTTTCAAGACTAAGCCATACCAAGCTTTGGATGCTCTAGGTCATTTTTACGGGGGTATTTTTGTTGTCTGATTTAATATTTTCATAATTTATACTTGAGTAGATGTACTCAGATTATATATCGGGTGAATCTCAAACTCTTATAACTAGATGTAGTTTACGTTAAAATTCATACAACCGAATTAGTCTTTGAAAGATAATTTTTCATAGTTTCATGGTATTCAAGCTCGAAGATGTAAGACTCTTTTGGATCATTCATAAATTAGGCATATTTGTCGCACGACTCTATAACCTGACTCTGATACCATGAGAAGATATATAATTCGATAATTGTTTCTGTGTTATTTACTCATGACCTCAAGGTCTTTATATACAAACCGTAGTATCCTAAGTCTATCGATATAAGGAAAGACAATCTAATGACAATAAGGAAATATAAACCTAATAGATAAACATGTCGAGATATATCCTAATAAGGATTGGCTACTGTGGACGGTAAGGTAATGAAGTGCTCCTAGGAGACTAGAAGAGTTTATCATGACACATTCATTTTCAAGGAGTTGATGGTGAACTACAAAAATTGATCGACGGAAGCAGCAATGGCGTAAAGATGCCAACTGCATAGTTTCTATTCTCTTATACCAAACAAACAGACTAATCAATTACTATGCCCAAATACTTATTGTTATCACTCGCCCACCAGAAATAAAATAAAACAGTTCATTTATGCGACCCCAATCTTGCCAGATGCAAATAATAATATATGTTAACTTGATAAAATAAGCGATTACTAATCAAATCAAATCATAAACTTTATACATAGTTCTCTCTGATAGTGTTGGAAACCATAATCGCAAAACTTTTATTCTGCTAACCCATTAAATAATCAACACTTAATTTGTCTTTATAACAAACAAAAGTAAACAAAGTAAGAATTCGCGTCTATAAACGCAATCGCATTTTTAAAACTAGCGATCAAGAAAATAACAGCCAAAACGCTGTCTTTCGAGACAAAAGAAGAAGGTTCCTTGTTCATCACGCATCACATAATCAGTCACTTACCTCCCACTCATCGGCCAATACGGAGGTTCAATGTAAGAGTAACTAGACAACGGCATCGGTGGTGGCGGCTGGATAGCATAAGACGGCGGCGCTGTATGCAGCTTATTCATCCCCTGTGGAGCCTCCTTCTGCGGTGGTGGCGGTGGATTCGCCATAGGGTAGCCATAGTTCCCGGCTAGAAACTGAGGCGGCGGCGGAGCGTAAGGAGAAGGGTATGGATAATAACCTCCGACGCCAGGTTGAGGGATGACAGGTTGGCCGTCCATACGGAAGTTACTGATCTTGCCGTGATCGCCGTACTTGTGAGAGATCCACATAATCACATTAGGGTTAGCTCTCGCCTTGAGCTTAATCGTGTTGTTTGATCCAAGATAAGTCACAGAGTAATAGGCTGCAATAATTATAAATATTTTTAAAAAAAAAGATCGATCATCAACAAGAAAATACAAAAAGTAAAGTAGAAGAAGACTGTACCGGTGAGACACTGCATAACTTCAGTCACTTTTCGATGGCATAGCTCGCAGCTATTATTCACTTTTATCTCACAGCTCTGCAAAAGAGAGTCAAAAAAAGAAAAAAAAAAAGAGGACACAATAAGACTTATCGATTAAATCCAAGAGAGTTCTGTATTCGATTTAGCTAACCATGTCGACAGAGAAATCCATTGGAGGAGGAGCTGCTAGCTTTTTTTCCCTTGATTCTAACAATCAAACAAATCAATAGTTTTTTTTTATAATACAGTTTGTTCTTGTTTTATTTAAGGCAAGTGTTACTAAAAGGTAATAATATTTCTTTATATCCTGTCTTGCCTGAAAATGCGTCGTGTATGATATTCAGTATTCCGAAATTGTTTATTGTAAGGGGTACTAGGAGGGAAACATAAGGTTAATTGATATCTTACATTTATTAAATAAAAGATAAATCAAAGGTGAGCAAAGGCCAATCACCAAGAAGAATATTTGTAACAGATTTTGTGTATATTCTGAAACACAAAAAGGAAAGTATACTGAAACACTATTCCTCTCGTCATGACCGCCCACAACTAGAAAAGGACACTCGTGCGGTTGAAGTCGACAATGCATGTACTGTATGATCAAAGCATTCCTCTATCTCTGAACATCAGTGATTAAGTTTTAGCTCGCATGTACTGTATGATCAAAGCATTCCTCTATCTCTGAACATCAGTAATTAAGTTTTAGCTCTCAAAGGCACACAAACACAATACTTATGATAGTTTGGTTATTCAATTTACTGCTCTCGCAGTGTGCAACAACAAGACACTTAACAGAGGAAACATAGACTACATATAAACTAGTTAATAAGCTTTTGCAAATAAACTACTCTTTGGAAGAGACACGTAGTTTGAACTTCAAATATCCATCCTTGTTCGCGAGTTCAATAATCTCCTCAGCATCTTCTTGCTTTGATCCTTCCACCAACGCATCAACCACCTCTTGAACGACGGCCTCATCGACAAGTATACGCTTAGCGAATATCTCCTTGCAGAGCTCAACAGCAAACTCTAAATCGCCGGCCTTACACATGGCAGGAAGCAAGGATGAATAGACACCCTTCATGGGCCGAACATTGTACTGCTCTATTCTCTGGTACCAAGCTTTGGCTTCATCCACTTCCCCTACACCAGCCAGTCCTCTAGCCATGGCAGTGACTGTGAACACATCGCGTTTGAACCTACGATTACGCTTAAATTCGCCAAAGAACTTAACCATCTCTTCTGATCTCTTCTCCAGGGCTAGTCCCAACAAACGAGTGTTGTAACTACGCATGTCTCTAGCAACGTCCTTCTCCACCATCCTTCCCCATAACTCTTCCCCCACATCAAAGTGCCCTTTTGTATACGACGCGTGTAACAGCGTGTTGAAGGTGTAAATATCAGGATTCAGTCCCTTGCTCTCAATCTCATCAAGCAATGCAACAGCCTCTGTTAAAGAACCCTTTCTACACAGACCCTTGATCAGAGCATTGTAAGACCTGATATCCGGTTCGATCGAGAGTTTGCCTGGCAGCTCCTTGAACATCCCTTCGACCAAATCTAACTTCTCGGAGTTCACACACGCGTTTAGCAACGCGTTGAAAGCGGGGAGCGATCGCTTACATTTTCTCTCAGGCATTTCGTCGAACACCTTCTGCGCATTCTCGAACATGCCGGCTCGTCCGTAGAGGCTGATGATCCTCGCAACGAATCCTTGCTTGGACATGTCTGGGTACTTGCTCTGCTCCTCTAGGATCTCCTCGATCAAGTCGAACTTCTTGGCCGAGGCGAGACGGCGAACGGTGTTCTCGTAGACGGTGAGGTTCTGTCGGAACTTTTCCCTTTGGCAAGCCGTTTTGAACGTCTCCGCGATTTGTTTAGGGTCCTTTTCGGAGTTTAAGAAGTAGAGGAGGGCGGCGAGCGATGGTTTTCGTTTCGAGGTTGAGAATGTAGCGGGAGCGGTAAAGGCGGAGACATATTCGCGGCTGTTCTTGGGGGTGGTGAAGCTGTTGGTGGTGCCACGGAGGAGAAGGCGAGAGAGATACGACATCGTTTTCGTGGTGTTTGGAAATGTTTCGTCTTTGTTTAGGTCGGAGTGTCAAAGGTTTTCTGGGGATCTTTAATACTGCGATTCTGCGAGTATCGAGTTAAATACGAACCCGCCGCGCTTTATTTTGTAGCGCGCTCAATTTTGTAGGCCTAACGACGAGTGTCGAGTTAGATATGAACCCCTGTATATATAACTAGAGTGGATCCGCTGTACGGGTGAGAAATTATAATACAAATCATTTTATAATAATTTTATATTATATTTATAATTATTATGGATTAAAAAAGATATCAGAGACAAATAGAAAACAAAAATAATTCTGAGATTATATTGTTGTTTGAATAAGTATTTTTTTAATTAAAATGACAATAACCTTCATTACTTTCATTACTTTCTATTTTTAGAGAATATAAAATTAGCAAAACATAATTCAGAAATTGCAATAATATCAATATTGTTATAATTCATATTATTATTATTTATATTTCAATTTTAATAGTAAAAATATATAAAGTTTAAGTAAATAATACTAAACTTTTTTCAAAAATATTTAAGTTTTAAAACACTTTTACACAAATTATTTCTTTCATGATAATGAATTAGTATGCCTCTAAGCTAAATTATTTAAAATATAATTTAATCGATAAAATAATTAAATCTCAATTTAAAAAATTATTATATATAGTTTAATAATATCATAAATAATTAATATTATTTTCTAACTTAACAGAAAAATGATGTTTCAGAATATATTTGTTTCAGATCATAATTATATATATATATATATATATATATATATATATATATATATATATCTGCAATGAAATATTAGTGAAACTTTAGTGTTTTACTGGTTATGTTTCGTGATTTTATTATATAGTCCTCATCTCTTGTTATTATTATTTAAATTATAGGTTTATCTAACTAATAAGAACATTTTCATTGTAATCATGTAATTACTTTATGTTTTTCAATACTGGTTTTGCCTCTATTATAATAATAAATATATTAAAATTATTCAGATTCACAGTTATGAATCAACACATAATTTTGTTTCTCTAGTTTTGTTTCTGAATTTATTTTGCACATTTTCTGGGAAATCCATTGTTTTAAATTATGCAAAAATTACAATTTAAACCACATTACTATTTGAATATTTATGTATCTATTTAATAAATGGTCAAATAAACCATATTATCCAATTAAGAATTATTTTTAAAAATATAATTGCTTAGTTTTCAAGGTATAATTAGTGATTATATTATTATTTTATTTCCTTTTGTAGTTTATTTTTTTACATTCGTTATATCTTTATAAATAGATTGTGGTTATAGACTTACAGTAAGCATTTATAATTAAATTAACTGCTAACCAAATTAAACTATGGTTAGGATTTAGAAATGGCGGAGAAGAAAAGAATATAATAACTTTAGAATAACTTAAACTTTTTTGAACACAAACAACAAACTTTAGCATCAGGTGAGGGAATTAACATCCTCATTTACTACAATGCTCTGCTATGCAAGACGGTCTACGACAACATTTTCCAAACGGATGTTACATCCAAAACAGATGGCCTGAAAATATGAAGCTAAAACTACAATATCCGATACAATTCCTTCCTGATGCATGCAATAAGCTGTTTAGAATCTGCTTCTCATCTGACACAGCGAAATCTTTGTATTTGGCGATTGCTTCTCTAATTGTTATACTCTGCCATCCAAGGTGTGGTGACAGGCTCTTCCACTACTGAGAACTTCATCGGTCCATCATCACCGTGGATGACCCATCCTAAACCTGCAATTAGGCATGGGCCTTCGGATATCGGTTCGGGTTCGGGTCGAGTTACTCGGGTTTTCAGGTTTTTAGGTTTAGGCTTAAAGGTCCCGTTCTATTGTTTTTTAGAAACGGGTTGGTTTCGGGTAATATCAATTTGGGTTTGGTATAATATTTTATTGCATTATAAAACTCAGAAAGTAATCAAATATCATTCGGTTTCGGGTTTTTTCGGTTCGGTTCGGGTTATACCAAAATAAAATACAATTTTTTAAAAGATATGAATCATGATAATCCTATAACTCAAATGAAAATTTTAGAAAATTTCAAGAAAAAACAGAACACAACACTCCATAGCTTAATAAATATGAAAACAACACTTCATACTTAATAGTTCAAATCCTAAATGAAAAAAACAACATCCATCCATCGTTCAAACTTCAAACACACCCATAGTTCAATCCGAAATGAAAAAAAAACATTCATCCATCGTTCAAACACACCAGAAAATAAGACTGCAAATTTCATAACAAAATAAAAAACAACATACACACCAGTAAAGCTTCTTCTGAGATCAGCATCACGACCAAGTGAACATTTGACAAACTTCTACGAAACACAATCACAACAAAAAAAACATGTAAACTTGAGCCGTATACCAAGATAATTCGAGAAGAACATAAAGCTAAGAGAAGAGGTTTTATCTTATGGCTGAGCCTGAGCAGATATGCCAGTTAATTCTGATGCAACGAGAAAAACAAGTAAGAAGAAAATTATATAAAGAAACATATTTAGGAAACAACAAAAACAAAACAAACATACCTCTCTCAATCTCTTCTTGCTCTTCAATATCCTCAAGGATTTGTGCATTAGTAAGCACTTTTGAATCACATCGAATGTCTTGTTTTAGCCATTGCTCGGTACACATCAGCACCTCGACCATGAAATGTGTAAGACAGCTTCGAGATGGCTCAAGGATCCTTCCACCTGTACTGAAGGCACTCTCGGATGCAACATAAGAGACTTGCATAGCCAAGACATCTTTTGCCATCAGTGAAAGAATGGGAAACTTGGTACTGTTTCTCTTCCAATATGATAGAACATCATACTCAACACCAGCCATCAAGTGTGGATTCTCAACCTCTTCTTTCAGATTAATTTCAATCTCATCACGCTTGTCTCTCACTCCTGCATTCAACTTCTGCTTATACCTTCGGTCAATCCTCTTGTAACCGACACCATCATCAACCAAATCCATATGCACCAATGCTTCTTGTTCAGCACACCGAGAGGACTCACCCTTAGACTTCTTAGAGTGGTCAGTTTGATCTTCTTGACTCTTCCCATATCTATCACTGTACTCCTTGAACATACTGCGCAGAACACTGATCACAGAATCATACATTTCATTGCCTTCCAAGCTGTCCGGCCCATAAAGATCTTCAAAACACATGCTTGCGAGATCCATCCTCTTCATGGGATCAAAAACAATTGCCACGATCAACATCTTATTGATGTTCTTTAACCCATTCCAGTACTTGTCGAATTTCTCATACATCTCCGCTGCCTTTACCTTCAGATGGTGATCTCCGCTCTTCGTCAAATCCATAAGATTAGCTGCTATCGTTACAATATCCCCGTAGCACTTGTATCCATTGAGAGAGGTTGAGGCAGAAACAACAAGATTTGAGTTGTAGAAGATGACTAAGAACCGGCCTAACCTTTCAATTGCTTTCCAATCAGTGAACAGAGGAGGACCTATCCTCTTTACACCTTTATACATCTCCAAAAAGTAATCGTTGTAGAGCCTATCCTCTTGCTTCATTTTGTCAAAAGCAACTCTGAACTTCATAGCTGTCGTTAACATCAGATAGGTGGAGTTCCACCTAGTACTCACATCCAACGGCAATCTTCCCCTAATCAATTTTCCCGCAGCTACCTTCTGCTCAAATGATGACAACCTGTTTGGTGAAGCTCTAACGTAGACCACAACATTACGAACCGCATTGACACTCTCATCTGCGTCAGCCATTCCATCCTTGACGATGAGGTTGATGATATGTCCATTACATCTCATATGCATCATTTCACCGTCTAAAACCAGTGCTTCTTCATACACCAGTGAAAACTCAGCCTAAAATCTTCGCAATGCAGATGAATTTGCCGTTGCATTGTCCACTGTCACACAGAATATCTTCTGTATACCCCAGTCAGCTAGGCAATCCAACAGAACCCTCGAAATTGTTGATCCTTTGTGATCAGTGACATGCTTGAACCCAATGATAAGCTTCTTCAAACGCCAACACGGATCAATGTAGTGAGCAGTCACAACCATGTAGCTTGCACCTGAGATAAAAAATAAACACACCAAACACATAAGAAAAAAGAATGAAACAAAAGCTAAGGAAACTACTTGCTTGTTTCTTATGATAAAAATAACCACCTAGATAGTTTCTTATGATTCAAACTAAACAAATAAGTTAAGAAAAATACTTGCATGAGAAACTAACCACCTGAGATACTTCTTACGATTCAAACTAAACAAATAAGTTAAGGAAAATACTTGCCTATAAATCAAACTAAACACAAAAGCTAAGGAAACTACTTGCTTGAGAATTAAAAAAAAACATGAGATAAAGTATTTGCTTACGAGTTACTTGAGCCACCCATATGTCAGTAGTCAATGAAACTCTTTGCTTATTGCTTTAAATTATTGCTTCATAACAGCTTTCCTCTGTAGATACATCTTGACAATGTCTCTTGTCGATGTCCTTCTTGAAACTGGTTTGCCTAGTTCCATCTGCAATTCAAATTTTAAAAGTTAAATACCAAACTTAACTAAAGAATTATCTAATATATATAACTGAGTCAGAAGTGAATCGATGAAACTGATCTTGTTACAGAAGTGTTTCCAGCCAGCATCTTCAATGAAACTCAGTGGTAGCTCTGCTATCACCATCATCTCATTTGTTGCTTCTCTGAAAGTAGCCTCACTTATCTTTCTAGATTTCATATGTCCTTGTTCATTGACACCAGGCTGAGTAGAGCTTTGACCCTCTGAAAACAACATGAAGCGTTTGCATATGCTAAGATGCTTCATCAAGTTGGATGTGCCTGATCTTGTAGCACAGCAGAAGGTCTTGTTGCAGTAGTGACACATACATCTGTCACGATTCTCCTTTGTTCTTGTGAAATGTCCCCATATCTTAGACCTTGGAGGAAGATACCTAGGCGCTTTTGGTGTCTGGAACGTTGCTCCACTAGATTCTGATGGTTCTTTGCGCTTGCCTCTGTCTGGAGACACAACCTGCTTATTCTTGCCTCTACTGTCCGGAGTCAAGAAATCTTGTTCTTCATTGCCGTTAGGTGTTGAAGATGAATCCATCTGAAAAACATTCAACAATAACACCGTTAGGTGTTGAATCAATCTCTATAACTTGAAATCATCACATAAGATCAAGAAAACAATCTCTATAACTCGAAATCATCACATAAGATCAAGAAATTAATCTCTATAACTCGAAATCATCACATAACTCGAAATTAATCTAAGGCCTAATCAGGATTGCTAAGAAAGATTCTAACTTGTCACTCATAACAGAGGAAGAAGAAATAAATTCAGATGCTTATCGCTAACCTGAGATTGATTTCTCGATATCGCATATGGTGGAGAGAGTGTGAGGTCGTGATATAACATGAGAGGCTCTACTACTCGTCGATTAAATAGAAGATTAGGGTAGAGATTTCGAAGTTAGGAGGAAACTGAATCGATTCCTCTTCGACTCTAGAATTAGGGTAGGATATTAGCTTAGCTGATTAGGGATTTTGAGACACGAGTGTGTGTTGGAAGTTGCAACTCTACCACGCGTGTTTCTTGAAATATACATACATAAGATGTTCGGTTTTTTGGGGTTATACTTCGGTTTTTCGGTTTAAACCGAACCGAACCCATAGACCAATGTATCAAAAATTTCAATCCGATCGGGTTTCCTCAATTTCTATAAACCGTACCGATACCGATTTTTTGGGTCGGGTCCGGGTTCGGGTTCGGGTTTTGGGTATTATGCCTAGGCCTACCTGCAATATTGCGGTTCTCCTTCCAAGAGGCATCAGATCTCATTACGGTAACGTTATCTTAACTTACCGGTGGCACAGCTATAGTCCTCTGTTTTTCTGGGAGTGTTATTTGCGTTTTTCCATTCCCTTGCTGCTGATAATGCAGTTGAGAATTAACAATTCTAGGAATAGACATAAAGAATTGAACCTTTGTTTGTGAGGATCTAATCTATGTTTAGGATCTTTTTGTAAAGTTGCTTCAATGAGAAGGTTAAGAAGCACTTTGTAATTGCACATGTGAGAAACGGAGAGCAAACAATATCCGGTTATAAATTTGTATCTGAGTAGAGAGATAAGACTTCCAAGAAACCAACACAAAAAAAACTTTGACTCAACTGATGACTACTTTGGTTCGTGAGGCCAGGTTCCTCAGATTTAGGAAACGTGAAAGTTCTATGCTTCGTCTTGCCATATTTTTTGAATGAACTTTCTCTCAAGACGTCATCTTCCTTTGTCCTCCTCAAAGAGTCCCTCAGAAAGGTAATTGTGATTCATTTAGAAAGGAACTGCAAGTAAACTAAACTAAACATAAGCACTTAAAACATAAAACACAAAGCCCAAATAAAATCTATGTCAATGTTGTATCTATGTACTTAAGCTTGTGATCTTTCAGGAAATGATGGTCAAAAGCTGATTGCTTTGTGATAAGAACACAACAATTACATCTCTTTTTGGGGGGGTTTTTATCACATCCAAAAGCTATAAACTTTCTTTTAAAAAGTCTCGACACACTGTGAACTTATTGTTCGAATAGAACAAAATTAAAAGAAGGGGTAAAAAAAATAGAAACTGGATAATGAGACTTATTGGGAAGCTAACAGAACTTGTGTTCCATATGAAGTCTTGTGGATGGGACGTCGAAGATAAAGAAGTGGTGAAGAAGATTATTTCCTCTTTGCCTTCAGGATTTAGTGAAGCGTTGGTCGAGGAAGCCGAAACACTTTCTATTAGTGATCTTATTGATTTTTTGCTGGTTCATAAATCAATGGGAGTAAAGACGAAGTAATAAATCAGACCATTTCAGGTCTTTGGAAGAAGCGAAAAAGTCACCATATCGCTGCCGCACGAAAGGATCGACGAACTTCGTTTCTGCGACGTAGATATTTCCAGGCCGGATACATTTCCTTATTACAAAGCCCAATCACACAATATATACACACACAAAGCCCACGACGCCAACATTTAAATGATACGGTGCGCATAAAGGAGATGGACATGTGTCAGACGCTCGTGAAGCAACTTTGTGATGTGGCGTCTGAGCTGGATAGCATAGGAGTGATTCAAAGCTTCTTTTATATAAATAGATATATATATATATATATATATATATATATATATATATATAATCTTTGAACTAAGACACTAATTTGTAATAATTAATAAATTTTAATTGTTAATACTATATATATAAATCTCGTATAGATATTATTTTAGAATTTTAACAAAAAAAAGATATTATTTTAGAATTTTAATATTTTTTGAAAAATAATTTTATTTTTAGTTTTAATTATTTTACAAATCCAAAGCGGGTATTACTATATCTAGAAAATATCTGAAATTCAGATATACGGAAGCCACAGATCCAGATCCAAAAAGAAAAACTACTAAAAGACTGGAAGCAGTAAGTATGCTAACAGTTGTGTTTACTGTGATAACGATTCAGCGGTTCATCTTGCAAAAAATGCATCTGCTAAGCAATGGAATACTATAAAGTCTAAACCATGGCTGAAGTGAGTCAGTGACTGATCAGTTGTGTAGGTCAACAACTACATGAACAGGAAAGGGCTGTAAAACGAAGTCATTTGCAAGTGAAGCTTTATGTTCCAAACCTACAGTATTCAGCTGCTTAAACAATCAAAACATCCTTTAAGCTTATAAGGAGGACATGCATGCCGCTTAGTTCCTACCATTTTTTTGAACGGCAAGTTCCTGCTCTCTGACTAAACAAAGAATTATCTGACTGTTTTCAATCTATAACCGGCGTCCGTATCACTTCTGAAATGAGTAGGCGAACTACGCAATGTTTTTTTAGCCGAGCAGACGTCATGATTAGCAAACCGTCGATGCACTTATTCAATTTAATTTATAAGGTACATTAGTAGATAGCTAAGGCCTAATTTAAGATTTGGACTCAGTGGTCGAAGTGCTCATGCACGTGAGGACGTACCAAAAAGTACGAATCTATGTTATACAATTATTTTATCTCTTATAGAATCTTAGCTATAGTACTACATTCATCATATCTTTAACGTATGATAACATTTTTAATTGTTTGCGCAAGTTAAATTAGTAAACAAATGAAAAATCATTTCGCGTCGGTGGATGGGTTTTATAAGTTAAATAATGGCACCGAATTTAAGGTCATTCCGCCATTTAAAATATACCGATGGATTTTGAAAGTAGATCATATCAAATGTAATGTAACGTATATAATAAGTGATATAACCTAGAGGATTTTTTAACATTTGCACCAAAAAAAAATATAACCTAGAGGAATCACAAAAATTCATAAGCAAGATTGATTCTTATTCCAACAGGTTAACTATTACATTTATGAATATTCTCTATTATTAAAAAGAAACTAACGAAAATAAGTAAAGGAATTTAAAACAGAGAGACATTTCATACTAGTCGAGTTTAGTGAAGCTATCAAAGAGAGTTTCTTCATGTTGTCCGCCGACGACATAGTCAAGGATCCCCTCTGCCGCCACTAGTAAGCCGGAGCCATCTCCGGAGATGGTAGATGACGTTGGAAGGTCGGAGGTCCGGGCGAAGAAGAAAACGGCGGCGAGAAAGAGGGCGGTGGAGAGAACTAGAGGCCAGAAGTAAGTTACTACGGTGAGAAAACCGGGAGAATAAGTGACGAGAGCGACGGTGAGGAAGGAAAAGACGAAGGCGAAGACGATCTGTAACTTGAACTTTAAGAGCTTCTCCCGGAACTCCATCTCCAATCACCGCTCAAGATCCGTGACTTTTGTTGGATAACTCGAAAGAGATAGAGAGAGCAAGAGATGGATATGCAAGAGAAAGAGAGAGAGAGAGGCAAGCCTATATTCATGTGATACTTTAGTGTCTGTATAAAAAAATAGGAAAGATTCTCCTGCTGCCAATAAAAACGTCAAAATCAGAAGTTAATCTTTCAAAATATTATATTAAAATATTATTGATTTACTTTTTTTTCTAACAGGCTATAGTACTACTAATTCCAATTTCCAACTAATCGCTGTTATGTTCTTTACTTTTAGAATATGTTAAATTGTAAAGTTACAGAAAAACTAATTACGTGTTGAATTTCATCTAAGTAAGAAATTATAACCAACCGTTTTACCAGTGTATTATCATCTTCATCAATTGGAAATAATATGTTACAAGAACTAACTTTAAAACTATAAATTTTCATATATTGTGCCTAAATCAAAACTCTCACATTTGGTGATAAACATCTCGCTTTCTTGATATTTTGATGTGGTCATTTTTTTTAGTTTAAATTTGCATAAATTTGTTGGATAATTCCAAGCTTGTGGAAACTTAACATATTATTAGATGTTTAATATGTTAAATATAAACACAAAAAGGAAATCTAGAAATAGGAAAAGGAAGTTTTCTATTAGATTAGGTTTGTGTTTTCCATATCCCACATGTTAAAGGGAATTGTCTTTACTATAAATATAGGTCTTATGGAGAGGTGTTCCATAAGATCTAAGCTAGAGATCAATGATCTAAGAGCTATAGATAAGAGTTCTAAGAGAAACATTGAGAGCTTTAGTTTTGAGTAGTTTCTAAAGCTAATAAAGAAAAGTTGTTCTTTATAATTCTTGTGTTTCTAAGAGTTCTCTGAGATTTGAATTGGTATCAGAGCCTCAGGTTGGAGACTCGATCAAAGCTAAAGTTGTAGCTTCGATCCTGGTGCTTGTGAAGAAGAGCTCACGAACGCAAGATGGCGGACGTGACTAGGCCTCCACGCACGAAGGACTTTGGATCCACTTCCATCCAATGTCCGATGTTGACATCGACAAACTATACAGTTTGGTCGATGAGAATCAAGGTTCTACTTCGTGTTCATGAAGTGTGGGACACGATCGAACCTGGTTCGGATGATCAAAAGAAGAACGATATGGCGACTACTCTTTTGTATCAATCCATTCCCGAGACATTGATTCTCCAGGTGGGAGAACAAACCGCAGCGAAGAACCTCTGGAACGCCATCAAGTCACGACACCGTGGAGCTGATCGTGTAAGGGAGGCGAGACTTCAGACGTTAATGGCGGAGTTTGACAAGTTGATGATGGATGATGACGAGACGATTGATAACTTTGCGGGGAAGATATCAGGCTTATCATCCGAAGCAGCCTCGTTGGGAGAAACCATAGAAGAATCCAAGATGGTCAAGAAATTCTTGATGAGTCTTCCGAGTCAGAAGTACATACAGATCGTGGCATCGCTTGAGCAGGTCCTAGACCTAAATTCAATCGGTTTTGAGGACATTGTTGGAAGGCTTAAGGCGTACGAGGATCGTGTAAACAAGGAAGCCAAGAAAGTAGACCAAGGGAAGCTTATGTTCTCCAACAACGAACATCATAGTCAGAGGGGCTATGATAATTCCCGTGGTAGAGGTAGAGGACGGAATGGTAGAGGCAGAGGTCGTGGTAGGTCACACAACCAAAATCATGTGTCACACACCGACGACAGAAACTCGAAGAAGGATCGTTCCAAGCTGATATGTTGGAGATGTGACAAGCCGGGTCACTACGCAACTTCATGCCCCGAGAAGTCAGAGAAGAGTCAAGAAACCAACCTAAACGAGGTAGAAGAGGCCGATGCACTCTATGTACACGAGGTGGTATTCTTGAACGAGGAGAAGGTGATTCCGAAGAATCTAGGCATCAACAAAGGCAATGCAAGTGTTTGGTACTTAGATAATGGAGCAAGCAATCACATGACGGGAAACAAGGAGTTCTTTTCGAGTTTGAGTCTAAACACCAAAGGCAAGGTGAAGTTTGGTGATGGATCGTGTGTTGATATTGTTGGAAAGGGTGTGATTACCTTTGTGTGCAAGACTGGAGAGAAGAAGGCACTCAAAGACATCTACTACATACCCGACCTGAAGCACAATATATTGAGTCTTGGACAAGCAACAGAGAACGGATGTGAGGTTAACATGAAAGATGTCTACTTAACACTCACAGATTCGAGTGGAAGGTTGCTTGTACGTGTCTCAAGATCTCCAAACCGTCTCTACAAGACACCCATGGATATTAGCTACCCGGAGTGCTTACATGTCAGAGATCAAGATGCTACATGGAGGTGGCATGCTCGACTAGGACATATAAGTTATGGAGTGATGAACAACATGGTAAGGAAGGAGATGGTCATAGGAATGCCGAGTGTAACACACGAAGAAAGCGTGTGTGACGCATGTCTAGCAGGGAAGCAAATTAGACATTCATTCCCGACCAAAGCCATGTTTCGTGCGACGAAGCCATTAGAGTTATTGCATGGAGACTTGTGTGGACCAATCTCACCACCAACTCTTGCAGATAACAAGTATGTCTTTGTCTTGATTGATGACTTCTCTAGGTATATGTGGATTATACTTATGAAGGAGAAGAGTGAGGCATTCGATCGATTCAAAAGGTTTAAGGAGAGTGTAGAGAAGCAAACAGGGTCAGCCATTAAAACCTTTCGCACCGATAGAGGAGGAGAGTTTACTTCAGCCGAGTTCAATCTATTCTGCGAAAAGAATGGAATCAAAAGGCACCTAACCGCGCCTTACACACCTCAGCAAAACGGTGTTGTAGAGAGGAGAAACCGAACTTTAATGGGGATGACAAGGAGTATGCTGAAGGCAATGAAGATGCCGAACTACTTGTGGGGAGAAGCTGTACGACATTCAACTTACCTCATCAACAGAGTTCCTACAAAAGCCTTGAAGGATCAGACGCCATACGAGTGCTTCACATCGCGTAAACCAAATATCAAGCACTTGAGGATATTCGGTTGTGTAGCACACGCAAAAGTTTGCGTGACTCATCTGAAGAAGTTAGATGAGAGATCGAAGTGTTTGGTCAATCTTGGAACTGAGCCGGGTTCCAAGGCCTATAGACTCTATGATCCAGTCATAGGAAGGGTGATGGTGAGTAGAGATGTGATTTTCGATGAGAAGAAAGCTTGGGATTGGTCGTCTACAACAATTCAAGCAGATTGTGAACCAAGTATGCTTAAGCTTCCACATATGGGTGATATAGAAGAAGGTAATGATCAAGGTGATGATCACGTACAAGAAGCTATAAACCAAGATGAGGAGGAAGAAGAAGAAGATACTGATCACAATAACGAAGAAGACGGTGGGGTTCAACCGTTGGTGACTAGACACGGCCGCACCATAACAAAACCAAGGTATCTCGACGATTATGTGTTGCTTGCTGATCAAGAAAGTGCAATGCTATTGCTCACAGTAGATGGAGAGCCAGAGAACTATTTTGAAGCTGAGCACGTGAGAGAATGGGTTGAAGCAATGGTGGCCGAGATGGAGTCTATCACAAGAAATAAGACATGGGAGCTTGTAGATAAACCGGCTGGAGTGAAACCCATAGGATTAAAGTGGATCTACAAGATAAAGAGAAAGGCGGATGGTACAGTGAGCAAGTATAAGGCGAGGCTTGTGGCAAAAGGATATGTACAGAGGCAAGGAATAGATTTCGATGAAGTGTTTGCACCTGTGGCGCGTCTCGAAACTATTAGGCTCTTGATAGCCCTCGCTGCAACCAATGGTTGGGAGATACATCACATGGACGTGAAGACCGCTTTCTTGAATGAAGATCTAAAGGAGTTAGTGTATGTAACTCAACCTGAAGGTTTCAAGAAGAGAGGAGAAGAAGATCGAGTTTATGTGTTACACAAGGCGTTGTATGGGTTACGCCAGGCACCAAGAGCTTGGAATACTAAACTCGATCAGGTTCTAAAAGAGATGAGATTTGAGAAGTGCACGAAGGAACCATCAGTGTATCGCAAGACTCAAGGAGGAGACGTCTTGATAATAGCCATCTACGTTGATGATCTATTTGTGACAGGAACTTCGCTTAAGGTGATTAAGCAATTCAAGGAAGAGATGTCCAAGAAGTTCGAGATGTCAGATCTAGGTAAGCTAACGTATTACCTTGGCATTGAGGTGATTCATGGAGCAGACAAAATCAGAATCGGAGAAGAGATGTATGCTCAAGGAATCTCGTGTGACACGACGATGGAAACGTGTAACACAACCCACGTCAGTGCTAAACATACATTGGTATGTAACACAAAGACGGAAACGTGTGACACTACTCAAGCAGGAGTATGTGACACACATGTGGAAGTGTGTAACACAACACACGTACTAGTGGAGCATGTGTCTGATGTTGAGCAGAAGGCCAACATCCTTATTAGAACTCACGTGCGCAAGATGGCGGACGTGACCACTACAACTCACGTACACAAGATGGTGGACGTGACCAGAGTTCACAAGGAGACTTATCGCAACTTAAGTGAAGAAGCCAGGAGAAGGTTCTACCAGAACTGGGTCAATTCTAAGAAGAGGCGGTACGGAAGCGAGGAGAGCATCCAGTCTAACCTTGAGAAAGATGTGAATTCAATGGGTGGATTCACACACCATGGCGTGGTGAATGATGATCACTCGAGGATTAAGTTCAAGCAAATGAGGAGCTTAATTGGAGTTCAAGAAATTGACCTCCCTAGTTCAAGTTGGAATTAAGGAGGTGAATGTTGGATAATTCCAAGCTTGTGGAAACTTAACATATTATTAGATGTTTAATATGTTAAATATAAACACAAAAAGGAAATCTAGAAATAGGAAAAGGAAGTTTTCTATTAGATTAGGTTTGTGTTTTCCATATCCCACATGTTAAAGGGAATTGTCTTTACTATAAATATAGGTCTCATGGAGAGGTGTTCCATAAGATCTAAGCTAGAGATCAATGATCTAAGAGCTATAGATATATGATCTAAGAGAAACATATTGTGAGCTTTAGTTTTGAGCAGTTTCTAAAGCTAATAAGAAAAGTTGTTCTTATTAATTCTTGTGTTTCTAGAGATTTGAAAATTTACTTATTTATTAATATTTACTCAGTCTATAAACGTGGTTTAGTGGTTTTTTTCCAGAACTTGGTTTAGTGATTTTATATTCGTTTTTCAGAAAGCTATAGAGTTTTGCTTTTATTTTCTTTTATTATTACATAGCAGCTTATTTTAAAATAAAAGGTGAAATTGTTGTAAAAGTCAAAGAGTGTAACATTTTCTGACATGAATAGTAAATCGTACAAGATTTAATGTAATGTGATGAAATTCCATTTCAAAATAATTTTGTCCGGTTTGCATGATTGATATATCGACTTTATTTCGACCGACAACTATGATATGGGCTTCTTCAGAGCCCAAAAATTATACCTTTGGACAGCCCCACGACTCGCCGTTCGTTGATAGTTTAAACGTCAAGGCATTTTGCTTCATATTAATCATAACAGCGCGATGTTTATACACACTAACAAACAAACAATTCACCGGACGAACCATTAATATTTCCATTTAACTCAAGGATAAAACCGTCATTACGGCAAGAGAGTGTTCTTCCCAACCCTAGTTGCAGACGGTGGCTGCTTCCCTCGTCTCCACTATTTCAATTAGTTACCGTATCACACTCCTAAATGCTAATTTACACTATTTTTGGAAAAGGTCAACAGTAAAATTTAGACTTTTTTGAAACTTTATAGTAAAAATCTACATCTTTTTCTGTTATGTTCTGTAGTAACTTTTTTTTTCTTTCTTGGACAACATGTTCTGTAGTAACTAAACTAGAAAGTAATGTGGTTTAGAACAGGCAATTTCATCACGTGCAGCGCAGAGATATCCTTATAAAAAAGGAGAAGGTTAAGTTGACCCGTGACGTTCTCCTTTTACAAAAAATCTCTGCACGGACGTGACACGTGAGCATAGTTTGCAGTACTAGAGTTAGGCCTGGGCACGGATCGGATATCCGGGTTTTTGAAGGTATTTGTGATTTGCTTCGTATGTTACGGATATCTAATTTTAGTATTTGCTTTGCTTCGGGGAAATACGGATATTCGGAAAAACGGATATCCGGAAAAAAATTAAATATTTGCGGATATTTGCGAATACTTACGGATATCTCATATGTTTTGATTAATACAAATAATCTTAAAATTTTGATGCATATTTATTTTGTATAATATATTTTTACGTGATATATAAGATAAAAAATTAAAAGAATTAGTAAATCTACATATTTTATAAAATTTTAAACTTAGTTAAAAATTATAATAACACAAAACTTAAGAAAAAAATTATAATTATGATAAAATATATATATTTTTTATTTTATGTACTACTTTTATATAAGTAATAATGTGAATAAAATCTTTCAAATCAAATGTCAGGATAATAATTATATAATTTTATACATATAAAACTTTAAATATAATCAAGATATACATGTACTTATATATTGCCGGATCGGATCGGATATCCGCTTCCCAAAATTTTAATATTTGTGATTTGCTTCGATTTTGACGGATATTGAATTTTAGTATTTGCTTCGATTTGTAAAGTTACGGATATCCGGATTTTTCGGATCGGATCGAAGCGAATAACGAATCGGATCAAAATTTACGGATATTTTGCCCACCCCTAACTAGAGTGACAAAGCTGCCCTCTTTCCGGAGCTCCTTCCATTATTGATTTAACATTGTCTCCACTCTCGAGGTTCAACTTCCATATGCAAAGTTTCTTTCTTTTATGGGTTTGATCAAAGAAAAAAAAAGAGAGAGTGTACTTTTCTATTCAGGGCGTTGAGCTTATTTCCAGCTAAAATTAGTGGTATCAGTGTTTTATATTGGGGAGTAAATGGCTACTTTTCATTCTGTTCAAGATGCAGTGAAGCTCTTTAACGCTGGTTTATCTGGAGTTCAACATCTCAACCAGAGACAAGAAGAACAGGTTATAATTATTATTGTTCAGTTCTTTCTTTATAACAGTTTTGTGTGTGTGTCTTCTTGGTGTAATGTACTGAAATTTTGGTTGCAGGAGACTAATCTCTGTCTCTGGAACCAAGAGGTTGACAAGTTGAAGGAGAAAATAAAGAATGCTGAGATGGCCAAGACTGAAGCTTTGTTAGAGCTCGATGAAGCTAAGAAAACGGTTGAGCATCTCAATCACAAGCTGGAGGAGACTAGGAATAATTACACGAGGAGTGATGAGAAAGGTTTAGATTTGAGTAGTAGTAATGTGAGGGATGTGACTTCAGGGCTAGGAATTGCTAAGGAACTGCTTCAAAGAGTATTATTAGCTGAAGAGGAGAATCATCACGTCTTAGATGTGAGTAGTAGTAATGTGGTTGTTGTGACTTCGGAGCTAGGCTTTGCTAAGGAATCACTTCACAGAGTGGCTGAAGAGGAGAGTGAGTTGTGCATGTTAATGGAGTCTCTTAAGCTCGAGCTTGAAAACGTGAAGAAAGAACATTCACAGCTCAAAGAGAAAGAGAAAGAGCAAAGAGAAACAGAACAAGCAATTGAGAAGCTGAAGAAGGAAGCTGAAGATGCAAAGAGGGAGCTCTTGCTGTTAGAGGAAGAGCTCAAGATTGCTCATCAAGAAGCAGAAGAAACAAAAGCAAAAGCTGCAGATGAACACGAAGCAGAGGAATGTCCAAACATTCAAGAAAGTTGCTGTGGTGGTGGATTACTAACTGAGACGGATGTGTTGAGAGCATGCAGAGATGAAACACTGAAGAAACTGGAGATGAGCGAGAAGGAGATTGAAGATATAAAAGCTGCAACACAAGAGGCGTTGAAGAAAGCAGAGATGGCTGAAGAAGCAACAATTGTGGTAGACTTAGAGCTTAAAAGACGGAGTAAAGCAGCGAGTAGGATTTGGGCTAAGTCGTTTCCCTCTGCAAAGGAAGTGAACAAGTCAAAATCAAGATCCAAAGAGACTTGTTTAGTCAAGTGTTAGGAGGAAGGACCTGGTCTCTTATGAATTTTGTGACAAGCTGTATAACTCATTATTAGAAGAAATAATTGTCACTTTTGTTGAAAGTTGGAAGCTTTTAATAATGTTTGTGGGGGTTGTTGTATTGTAAAACATTCAGTATCGTCATCGTATAAACTAACCAAATAATTCTACAATTTGAAGATTTAGCATTTACTTAGTTCTTCAACAATTAACAGCATCAATGAGAAGTTACTATTCTACTAGGTGGTTAGAAAAAAAGGAAAAAGTTTTCTAACAAAAAAGGAAATAATGAAAAGAACAGGGGTTTATAAATAAATAAACTAGACTTCTTTCTCTTATATTTCTCTCTCGTAAACACGGCCTGAGTCAATCAATTCGCTCTCGTCTCTATTTATCTCGATTGTACTTGATTTGGGGATTTAGGGCTTTTTTTTTTCTTCTTGAAGATGACGACAGCAGCTAGACCAACGTGGGCTCCGGCGAAGGGAGGAAACGAGCAGGGTGGTGCTCGTATATTCGGCGCCTCTCAGAAGTATTCCTCTCGCGATGTCGCCGCTCACACGACTTTAAAGCCAAGGTAAAAAGATTTTCGAAGCTGCTTCCTTCTTTTTTCGATTCAACGCAGATCCAATTACATGTTCATTCTATCGAATTTATCTTTTTTGATTGATTAGATTCTTTTACATATCTAGGGTTTATTGCATTAGAAAGATTTCGAATTGTTTTGAGATCGGTAATTTTGAGGAATCGGTAGTCATAGCTTATGCATCCGTGGAAAAGATTTAGTCTTCTAGGGCTTTATTTGTGCTAGACATGGGAAAGATAATGGTTTCTATTTCGGGTAATATATGTCTTCTTGTTTATGGGATATATATATCGTAACTGTGGTGTTGCTTGTGTTTGGCAGGAGGGAAGGGCAACACACTCAAGAGGAAGTGGAGAAGAAGAATCTCCGTGATGAGCTTGAAGAGCGTGAGAGGAGACACTTCTCTTCCAAAGACAAATCTTCTTACACTGGTATGTTATGATTACTAGAATTTTTTCTTCACTTAAGATTATTCCTTTTTTTGTTTCTTTGTTTTAACTGTATCTGGACTAACGAGCTGTTTTTTTTTTTATCGTCAGATGATAGAGACCGCAGGAGAGGGAATCAGCTATTACTTGAAGGTTAGATATAGTTATACTTTTCAATTCGATCATTTGTCCTACTTGTTGTTTACGTGTCACAGAATGATATGTATTGTTTGGTCATATTTCTTCTAACGTGGACTATTCCTGTTTTCAGGATCTAAAAGGGACCCTGAAGAGCGTATTGTTCCTCGTAGTGTAGATGCTGATGACTCTGATGTTGATATCAAAAGTGATGATGATAGGTACCTATTTTTTCTTGTCTCCCTCTTTGTATTTCTTTAAGAATCAAGGTCGGGTTTGGTAGCTAGGCCTATCTGTAAGTCATTGCGTTTCATATTGCGGCCATAATTTGGGTAGATGCATTTAGTTATGTGGTTGTCTTTTCTCTTACATCGACTCTATAATGCTCTAGTTTCGTGAAAGCTATCTAACAGTTTGTTGTGTCTTTGCTAGTGATGACGAAAGTGATGATGATGATGAGGACGACACTGAAGCTCTCATGGCTGAACTCGACCAGATAAAGAAAGAAAGAGTGGAGGAGAGGCTCAGGAAGGTAAAGTTACTCTTGTCTGTTAAATGATTCTGCTCAGATATCTATTTATACAAGGTAGATTTGCCTGGTCACAGTTACTGTGCTTCTTTGATAGTAATGTATGTATCGTGCCCATTTTTCAGGAAAAGCAGCAGCAGATGGAGGAGCTAAACGCCAAAGAAGAAGAACTTCTCAAAGGAAACCCACTGCTTAACAACAACACTCCAACTTCGTTTAGTGTCAAAAGGAGGTTAGTTTTTGTTGATATCTTGTTTCTTTATGAATCTTTGTGATTATGTTAATTGTTGGAGGCAGATACTGAGAACTATTTTTTCCTCTTTCAGGTGGGATGATGATGTGGTATTCAAGAATCAGGCTCGTGGTGAAATGAAAGCACCCAAGCGCTTCATCAATGATACAATAAGGAATGACTTCCACAGAAAATTCCTGCACAGATACATGAAGTGATTGAACAAGAGGTGTTTATTCGTTGCTACTTGTCTGTATGATGAAATGATCCAAGGCTTTTTTCATACTCTCTTGTACTAATACAGAAGCCAACCAACAACTGTTTTATGCTTTATATCAAAAGCCTATGCACTTGACTTAATGCTATTTCTCAATTTCCTACTAAGCTCTCTTTAATCATCGCTGACATCATGACACTTGCAAAATTGGAAGTAGCCTTATCGATTGTCTTTTATCTCTATGTTATTTTGGTCTTTTCGGTTCACATATTCCTATCAAAGATTGCAAATGCTGATTTTTTACGAAGGCAGTAAGTATGCACAAATTCCCATTCAAGTTGACTGTGTCGAAGGATGATGAGCTCTGCAGCCACCTTTGCTCCCACATTCAAACACTTGGTCCGCTGAGTATTGAACTTTCAAAAAGGGTATGTGCATTTTACGTTTGAAGGCACATCAAGTAGTTAAGATTTTCAATACAACATGTAGTTATGGTTCAATACAAAGAGGTTACATCCAAGTTATGATTTTTACCTGAACATAGTAACCTCTTGTTAGAAGAAAGTGCATTAGTACCAAAGAGGCGATCCTACCAGCCCTCTTTACTTCTTCACTTAAGTTTATATACTCTTATGACTTTATGTCATTCTTACTTTCACTACTATGTCCTCAGAACCAGGTTGTGCGGTTTTGTACACTATAGTTCATCGTGGAGACTAATGTCTGAAACCTGTCTTGCAAAGTCCAGCAAGAACTCTGCTGATTCATCGCAATTTCAGGTAAGATTCTCAAAGATGAGAAGTAGTCTATAGCTTCTCTGGTTTTTCGTAGAATATCTCTTATTACCAATCTGATATGCATCTTTAGAGCAACTCTGCTTGACCTAGTAGTTGTTGCCAAGCTTCGTGAGTTGCTGATTAGTTATGTGTCGGACTCCTTAAGGTTCTTCAGTCACTGAAGATATAGTTGGAAGTTTGGAACCACCAGTATGGGACGTGTTTTTGGTATATTCCCATGAACCAAGCCTGCAAGGCCGGGAAAGCTAATGGCTGACCCTGAAGAGATAAGCTGTATATGGCACTGGGCAGTGGCTAGACTCTGCACACATGGAAACAGAAGAGGCAGAGATTTGACTACTTTATATTCTGACGCACTATTTATAAATCTAATTATTGTTACAAAACATGTTCAACAAAGTTGATATGGCCGAGTTGGTCTAAGGCGCCAGATTAAGGTTCTGGTCCGAAAGGGCGTGGGTTCAAATCCCACTGTCAACATTCATTTTTTAAATGTGTATGTACTTTCCTATTTCTGTTTCTGAATTTTGTTCTGTGGGATTATTGGATTTAATATTGATTTTTATTTACTGAAGCTGAGTTCAATAAGCCCTTTGATCTACTGTTTGCGTAGGTTCTAGCTACATTTTAGAAGTCTACCATAATTGTTGTGGCTTAAAAGGATCTAAAATCAAATTTATGTTTTGTATATACTAAACAACACATTAATGGAGATTTTGTTATCTACAATTTGTCAATTGTCATAAGAAGTTATAAGAACTGAGCTTAAATCACAAAAGTATCATCTTCTAAATACAGTTCACTTAAATGTATTGATAAAATATTTTTTTGTCTGACTGCAGAATAACAATCGATTGTGACTTGTACGTTATAACAAATCTCATTACCAGGAGAGCCCAAATTACTTCCAATTTACCAGCATGAGGCGAGTTCGTTTTTTTCATTTTTGTTAGCAAAACGTTACACACCTAACAAGAGGCAACCATATGTTTACGGCGAAGAAAACGGTAATCTCGAATATTCAGAACTGCTAATGAAATGGTATATAGAAAACTCACTATATTTAGATACATTTCATTTACATCAACTCATTTTGTAATTCTCAAAGCCTTTTCCTCAGTTTCATAAACTCCATTATCGACTATTTTTAGAGATTTCTCTATTTGTAAAGGGTAGAGAAAGACAAAGAAGAAACAAACAAAAAATGGAAGGGAAAGAGAAAGAAGAAGAAGCGAAGAGAACGATGATGATGAAAATCAATAAACTTAAGGTGGCAGATCATCAAGATATAAACCAAGAAGACGTTAAAAGACAAGAAGCTTACAACATGTCTCCACGTGTACGTAGTACTGGTGGTGGCTCGGCAGGTATGGGAAAGTCATCGAGCGTGAGGTTAAACTGTTTATGCGCACCAACCACACACCCTGGCTCCTTCCGGTGCCGTTACCACCGTCGCAACTCTGCACTCGGAATGTCACGTGGCATATCTGTTCCCTCTAACCTTTCCATGTTGGGAGGAGGAGGCTCTCCTAAGTCCTAAAGTCACTGTCTCCTGATTATATAATTTATTATGTTTCTTTCTCACTTCAAATCCTTTACAATGTGTTTGTATATATAAAACGTGAGACATGCTTTGGATTTCTTTGTGTTCTTGTTTGTAGAGGATTTTGCTTTCCTTTATCTTTAAAATATGAAAATGCGAAACAAGTAGACAAAATCAACTCTGGGGCATGCAGTGCACCACAATCTTTACTACATGGTGGTGGTCTAGTTAAGATCCAATCCAATTACCTTATAGACTTGCGCCAATTTTTTTTTCAAATAGTGTTCATAATTTTTTTTAAAAAAATTAGGATCTTAATTTATACTAATTAAGAAAATATGCTAGAGCCTTAGTTTCTTATAATAATTACCAAAATATTTAAGGGCGTAGTGCAAAAACACCTTGTGCATTTTCTATAAGTCTGCACTGCCACTGATCTATTTGTTTCCACTGAATTTTTTTTTGTTAGTACAAATCGATTAATTTACGTAGGACAACTAGGCTAGTCTGTCGTCCATAAACCAACCTTTTGAAAATTAGTTTGGACCTCAGTCTAGGACACCCTAGGTCTAACAAAAAAACACACTTAACATAATGTCGAGATCAGAAATGTATTATAGAAGAAGACAAACCTTTTGTAATTGGGTTATTTTTTGCATATCATGCCGTTTTAAAGGATGAGTAGGGTTAGCCTAACTAAACAGAGTTACAGAGCCATGTAAAGTGTTAGGGATACTCAATCCAATTAACTCCGGTTTAGCCCGGCTTAACACACATGAGAATAAGTAGACACCTTATGTTATTAATAAGGCATTTAGTGGGCCAACGTCTGACATTAGTCATAATGTGTTTCATAAACCCAACAAGTATAAATACCCTCGAGACAAAGCTTAGAAACCTTCAAGCAGTCAGAGAAACCTTTCATCCACCATAGCAGCAGCAGCAGCTCCTCTCTCTCGTTCCCTTCTCTTACCAGCTCCCAATCAAAGAGTCAGGTACGTATCTAATCTCGAAACCTCTCCAAAATCTTAATTTCTAGCTCCTGAACTCACCATGATCCTTGTTAGGTTAAGATGTAGCCTGAGTATTGAGTTCTAATTTTCTTTTTCTTTGTTTGATTATTCACCTTGTAGGGTAACAATGGCAGAGTCTACTCGGATGGAAGTCGAGATCCCAACAGAAGCTGCCTACACTCCACTCAGGAAAGCGTGGTTAGACATCTACACACGGGTCTACGAACAGATGAAAGTGGAAATCAGGATGAATCTCAAGACACGCAAAATCGAGCTCAAGACCCGACACGACACTCCTGACGTCAGCAATCTCCAGAAGTCTGCGGATTTTGTGCACGCGATCATGCTCGGTTCCGATATTCCCGATGCTGTGGCTCTTCTGAGGATGGATGACTAACCTTTTTCTATATTGGGAGGAGGAGTTTCTTTTTAAGTCCTAAGGTCGTCGTCTCATGATATATTAACTATTTTTTAATGTGTTACTTTCTCGATTTAAAACCTCTACAATGTGTTTGTATTTATAAAACGTGAACATGTTTTGGTTTTCTTTATGTTCTTGTTTGTAAAGGAATTGTTTTCCTTTATCTTTAAAATGCATAACAAGTAGACAAATCTCTGTTGCAAGCAGTGCAACACACTCTTTAACTACACCGTTGTAGTCTAAATGGAGAAGTGTCTTATTGAGATAGATGGATTCACATGCAGTGCAAAATTATGTAAAACAACTGGTTTCGCCGGTAAACCGATAAATATATGTCCGAACCTTGGAACTGGACACCCAGGCCTAGGTCTAACAAAAAAAAAAAACACCTAAGACTTGGCGTTTGTAATCAGGACAACTTTTGCATATCATGCCGTTTCTAAATAAGAGTAGAGTTTTGCCTAATCAAACCTATCTAATAAACACTGTTGGTGTAATGGCTACCCAATCCAATTGACTCCGGTTTAGACCGGCTCAACAACACATTTTTGCTGAAGAAAAGAACAAGTAAACCACCTAATGAAATAACAAGGCCTTTACTGGGCCAACATTTGATAAAATCATAAATGTTTCATAAACCCAATAAGTAAAGTATAAATCCCCTGCGACACAGTTAAAACCCTAAAGCTTAAAAACCTTCAAGCAGTCAGAGAATCCTTTCTCCTCCACCCTACCAACAACAGCAGCTCCTCTCTCTCTCTCTCTCGTTCCCTTCTCCCATTACCACCAGCTCCCCAATCAAAGAGTCAGGTATGTATTCTATTATCTGAATCGCTAACTCCTAGACCTACTATAATCTTGTTAGGTTGAGATGCAACCTGAGTTTCGAGATCTAATTGCTTTATCAATGTTTAATTATACACCTTGTAGGTGTAACAATGGCAGAGACTACTCAGATGGATGTCGAGACCGCGACACAAACCGCCTCGTTACCAACAAAACCAATCTTCAAACCACTGAAAGCACATGAGATGTCCGACGGCAAAGTCCAGTTCCGCAAAATCCCGGTCCCACCGAACCGCTACACACCCCTCAAGAAAGCGTGGCTAGACATCTACACACCCGTCTACGACCAGATGAAAGTCGACATCAGGATGAACCTCAAGTCCCGCAAAGTCGAGCTCAAGACACGAGCAGACACCCCCGACGTCAGCAACCTCCAGAAATCAGCCGATTTTGTCCACGCCTTTATGCTCGGTTTCGACATCCCCGACGCCGTCGCGTTGCTGAGGATGGACGAGCTGTATGTTGAGTCGTTTGAGATTAAGGATGTTAAGACGTTGAAAGGGGAGCATCTGTCGAGGGCGATTGGGAGGTTGTCGGGTAAAGGAGGGAAGACGAGGTTTGCGATTGAGAACTCGACGAAGACGAGGATTGTGATTGCGGACACGAGGATTCATATATTGGGTGCGTTTACTAATATTAAGGTTGCGAGGAGTTCTCTTTGCAGTCTTATTATGGGTTCCCCTGCGGGCAAGGTTTACTCCAAGCTTAGAAACGTTACTGCTAGATTATCTGAATAGTTTCTCTGAATTTCTCGTTTTTTTTGGGAGTGTGGACTTGAAGTTTTGTTTTGAGTTATCATCATTTGTATTGCTTTGAAAACTATACTACATTTTTCTTGAGCTTTCCGAAAAGAATGCTCTTCATCTAAGTTATATCATTCATAGTATTATATTCAAATCCTCGACAGATGATCATACTGAAGGTAACGTTTAAAGTATCGTATGGCTGGATAGAAGTTTGTTTGTTTTGCAGCATTTGGCAAATCCGACACAATTCTAGTTCTACTAAACCCTTTGTCTGTAACTCGACTGTGTAAACAGAATGTTATGACATTGTCACGCAGTTTACACCTTTCCTATGTTATGTGAAGAGAGATTGGAAAGAGTCTCTTTAAAATCACAATATGTTGGCGTTTTGGTAATTATGGGATCATTTTGATCTTCAGCCGCCAAAGAGAAACGCAGCGGCTTGTTCTTCGTTGCTGCTTTCAAAGAATCTGTGAGCTTGTACCACTGCTTTCCGGGGGAAAGCTAGCTCTACTAGCTTTGCAATCTTGGCTTCAAACTCAGGTCCCATATAAAAGAACCAAAACTGATTTCATAAGTATAAACTAAAACACGAACCACACGAGCAAAACCTTCAGGATTATGTTCAAGGGCAGCTTCCCAGTTCTCATCAATTCCTTTCTGCTCAGTAGTATCAAGATAGCACCACTAGTCAAGAAACGATAACAAGCTAATTAGGATAACATAAAGAACAAACCCCAGGTGAACGTTTGCATCAAAGAATCACAAAAAGAGTTACGTGCAACCAAAGACATTAAAGAGTTCAGTACATGTAGCTTAAGTAAGAACAATTAACCCGTCTTCTTTGATATAGTGGTAGATTTAATTTGTTGAAAAATCTGAGAAGCTATCAACTCTTTCATGAAACTCATTTTCAAGAAAAAAAAGGCTTACGAGTTCCTCCTTTTTTTTCTGACGCTGTAATACTGATCGCTGTTGCTGCGGTGAACGCAAAAAGAATCTATTATATTAAAACAGAAGTCATGACTTCTAATTCATGTGTGATTTTTAATAAAATGGACTATAACTATAATTAGTCACATGATATTTTCAATCATCATTAATCTTTATATTAAATAGAATATACTATATTATTCCAACATTAATATTCTTAATATTATATAAAAAACAATAACTTCCCAAAATTTTAGGGATTTCATAAATAAAAATAAAAATTTATGAAATTCAACTTGTATTTAAATCAAAATTTCGAAAAAACTGTTTACAAATATTTTAACACAACTTTATTTTCAAAAATAATATGTAAATATTTTAAATAATTTCTTCATTAGTTTTGAAATATTATTATACTCTAATATATTCAATTGTTGTATACAAAAAAAAAAATATAGATCTTTTTTTATCAATTATACAATCCAAATAAATTATATTAAAATAAAATTATTATGTCTATCTAAATATTTTAACAATATATTATATATATATATATATTTATGTAAATATTTCACTAATTTTGTAATTAGCAATGAAATATTATTATGCAATATTTAAAGGGCATATAAAAATTCAACATAAATTAAATACAAAATAATTATCAAATATGTTTTTTCATGCACATATTAATTTGTTTAAAAACTAAAGACAAATACAATAATATAAATATATAATAAAAAGAATCAAATACATGTGATGGTTTTAGACATTTTACAAAATGTAAATTATAAATTATTTTTTATTTGAAATATTTAAAGAAACATTAAAATATATGACTAAAATTAAATCTATAATAATATAACTAAAACTTTAATTAAATTCTTTATAATATTAATATATGAACTATAAATTTAAATTTTTTAACTATCTTATTTAATGAAAAATTACATTATCTTTGGAGATGATAATATTTTAATATTCTACCAAATTCTATTTCCATTTATTATTTATTTATTCAGTAATGAAATAATAATATAACAAATAAAAGCATAAATAAATGAATACATGTGAAAATTTGAAAAAATCTATTTGATAAAAAAGTGTACTCTAATATTATAATGTGTGATTTTTTTTTTTTTAAAAAAGAATGGACCCAATGAACTATCTCTAGAAATCAATTAACATCATTTATTATTAATAAAAATATAACTTATATATAACATAAATAATATATTTGTTTCCTAATAAACCGGAAACATAACCACAATATCATTTGATATCTTTTTATTTCAAAAAAAAATCGAAAAAACTGTTTGAATAGATTTTAATTTTCAAAACTTATATGTAAATATTTTCACTAATTTCATAGTTAGTTTTAAAATATAATTTAACATAAATATATTCAGTTATCATTTATAAAATGAAATATAAATATTCTATTATATTTTTATCTACTATTTAATCACAATCAATCATATTAAAATTTATTATCTGATTTAAATATTTTAACAATATCATAATTTTCACAAATTTCATAATTAGAATTGAACTATATATTCTTATGTATTAATAAGTATATTTTCATTGTTTAAAATCCGTCACATATTGACAAAAAAAACAATCCGTCACATATTAATTTGTTTAGGAAATAAAAATAAATACAATAAGATAAATATATAATAAGAGACAAAAAATATATATGACAGTTTTAAACAATTGATTATTTACAACATGTAAATTATAAATTATTATATTTGAAATAGTTATAAAATATTAAAATTAAAAATAAATACCATTATCAATTTAAACTATATATATATAATTAAAAATAACATCCGCACGGTTGTGCGGGTCGAGATCTAGTATATTCTATTAATTTTGCAGCATGACCAGTTGATATATGTTGTGTCCAATTTATTTAATTTATAACTGCACCTAAATGATCGTCTAAATGTAACCACCTCCAATAACTACCTTCTAAACATCTACGTCACCCCTTCGATAACTACCTTATAAACATTTATGTGGAATAGTCAAACTGCATCTAAAACATTTATAGCATTTAAATACATGATGTAACCATCGATAACACTTAAGGGATGTTCAATAACTGCTTAGACTCCTATTTCAACGGATACATATATAAATACACACAGATTTAGTTTTATGTCACATGAATTAAATTAAAATAAATACTGATTTTAGTTCTTGACCAAAAATGTTGCACTAAGTATTAACCTAAGTTTGAAAACGTGAAATGCAGAGGGAAAGTAAAGACCAGGTGCCACATTTTATTTTGAAAATTAAATCAAACATTAATTATATATATATATATATACTATAACTGATACTGTAATTTAATTGGAAGTGAGAAATTGAGAATAAATTTGAATTCACAAAATTATATAAAATAATGACAGTTTTATACTATTACATGGCATGTGGCTAATATGAAAGATTTGTTGTTGCATATAGATATTGATACTATGTATAAATATAAAAAGTATAAATATTATTAATATCTAATCAAATTATTATGTGCGTAAAAATTTGTGCAATCACAAATACATAACATATATGAGTAAAACATTAAGAATAAATTAGAATTCACAAAAATAATATATAATAATGACAGTTAATTAAATATTTGTTAATAATTATTATCTATGTTAATAATTTTATGTTAGCATAGTAAGTTATAAACAGTACTTGATTAAACTATTTCAAGACTCATAAATCATTTATTAATAATAATTATTTATATTATTGTAATATTTATTAAATTAAAATAGAAAGTTAATAAGAAAATAGTAATAATTAATTTCAGACATATTTACAGAAAAATACAAAACAACACTATATATGCGCTTCAAGTACAAATCAAGATCTAATATATATCTAACATTTCTGAAATTAATTTAGATTTTGAAGACCCGAATGTTCTCAAATATTTTAAAAATAGTTTCATTTAAAATAAAAAAATCATATAAACTTTTTAAAATACACAAAAACAGATTTTATCAATACATAACGGGTCTATGACAAAAAAAACAATAGTTTAAAAATATTAAACTTTTTCTTTAAATTAAAATACTAAAAATAAAATCATTGTGAAATAATTCACAAGTTTAACAGCATGTTAATAAACAAAAATCATAAAATATGGGTCATAATTATTTGGAGTCTTCAAAATTTTGATCATATTTAAAATAACAAAAATTATTCATACAATAATTTTAGATAAATTTCATAAAATTCTTAACAAAATATAATTTATCAAGGATAAAAATATTCATGACATAAAATTAATATTTTCAACAAACAATATACCTGAAGGGCGGGTCAGAATCTAGTAAGTTATTTAAATCACTTGTGCAAGCTCAGGATCTGTGTCTACAACTCAAAACAACAAAGCCAAGGTAACAGAGTCACAAAACGAAAGCCAAAAAGGATATCATAATTCTAAGTTAAGCTAAGTCACACCTGAAGTAGCTGTGCCATAAGATTTGAATCACCCCGAATGTGTTGTTGAAAGGCTGCAGGGTTGGAAGCTGAACCATCAGGCTTCATGTCCAAAACACACGAAGATAAACCATCGTGATGAATTACAATCACCGAACTTTCAAATAAAGAGTAGCAAGACGTGAAGGGCACGATATCGAGTAGAGGCATTGGAAAACATCATCAATAAATCATCATCCTTTAACACCAAAGGCACTTAATTATCAGAGTTCTCTGCTTCGGTTTATCCTCTTTGTTGGTTTTCCTAGTAAAGTACATATTGGTTGGAAAATCCGATATCACCCGTGTAGTGTTTTAACTTCCTTTACTAATCAATTTACACAGTAAACAAACTTATTCCGTATTTAATATTACTTACTCCCCTGATTACCAGATTATTAGGTTCGATAATCTTACCTTTAATGTAGATAAATATTAGTATAATTTATTAATTGTTGTTTTGTTCTCATATTATGGATTCTTTTTCTAATAGGATTATGCTTTAGGCGTATCTGTTTGGGGCTATCTGAAATAAAGATGCTTTGAACTCTTTTTACTCAAAAGCTGCAAAACTGCATTGGCTCGAACACAAGTATAGACGTTATGTAATCGGCGGACTGAATTGCGATAGACGACATAGTGTGAAAACTAAAATCTGATGGTTAAACGAAAAAGGAATCAATCAGTGTGAGCTATTGTAGAAAAAGTAAAAAAAAAAACTAAGAATCTCGATATATTCCAAATTCGAATCCAAAAAGCAAACGCTGCTTGCTGGTTCGACTAAGAATTCATCATATCAAATGATCACACACAGCTAGTTATTAGAATCATAACTCGAAGCTAAGCTAAGTCACACCCGAAATAGCTGTGTCATAAGATTAGAATCACCCCGAATGTGTTGTTCAAAGGCTGCAGGGTTGGAATCTGAACCATCAGGATTCATGTCCAGATCAGTCTCTGCCGGAGTAGTACTGAATTCAAGCAAGCACAAAACACATGAAGATAAAACCATCGTGAAGAATAGTTACAAATGCAAAACTTTCAAATAAAATCAAGACGTGAAGGGCACGGTACCGAGTAGAGGCACTGGAAAGCGTCATCAATAAATCATCATCCGTAACACCTAAGACACTTGACTTAGATGTTTTGAACTATTTTATCAAAGTTGAAAGCGACACACAATCCATAAGAATAGAGACATGAGATCACTTACCTTATTACCTCAACTCAGAGCTGGGCTTTAACATTCTCAACCTACGAGATAAACAAAACCTAATAATCGGCAATAACGAAATTTATGGAAACGTAAGTAAGCAAACCCAAAGAAGCTTCACAGATCCTCAGTAATGATTTGTTCACCGGTAGTCATCAGTGATCTTCATCTTGTTCTAATCGTCTGTTCTGGCTTCTCCTCTTCTGTTCGTAGCTGTTGCCTCTGAAGTTGGCTTTCAATTTGCTTTCTTTCTGGTTATAATAATTGAAGTTTCTAACCCGCTGTTTCGGCTAGAGGCTAACGAGTTTGGTAATTGAAATACATATGCTCTCGGAAAATCCGAAACTACCCCTGTAGTGTTTTAAATTTGGGTTTTCTAATCGATTTATTACCCAATAGACAAACGTATTCCGTATTGAAAACGTACTCCCCTGATTTATTACCCAATAGACTCCATCGAGAATCTTAACTTTACTGTAGATAAATATTAGTAATTTTTTTTCCTAATAGGATTATGCTTTAGGGGTATCTGTTTGGGGTTATCCGAAATAAAGATGCTTTTAAACTCTTTTTACTCAAAAGCTGCAAACTGCATTAACTTGAAAACAAGTATAGACGTTACCTAATCAGATTGTATTTTTTTAATAGACAACATACTGAAAAATTAATAAGAAAACAATCAATCATAAGGTGAAAACTAAAACGAAAAAGGAACCAATCAATGTGAGCTATTGTAGAAAAGTAAAAAAAAAAAAAACTAAGAATCATATATATCAAAATTCGAATCCAAAAAGCAAACGCTGCTTGCTGGTTCGACTAAGAATTCATCATATCAGATGATCACACACAGCTAGTTATTACCGGCGGGAGCTGTGAAACCGTAACCGCGACGTCCAACGCCTCCTCCGCCGCAGCCGGATCTCGGATCGCATTCGAGATGGACGGACTGTTGGATCTTGTGGAAACCGTCTTTGAAAACTCCGAATCCGAATAGCAACCCGATCGCGATCACCACCAGAATCAAACACGTGCACAGCATGCATATCCTTCCACAACACATCCTTTTATTTATTAGGTTGAAATTTGTCGCCGGAGATTCCGAGATTGAACAGCTCTGATCAGAGAGAGAGAGACGTCGTAGAGTAGAGAGGATATATTTAGTGGGGAGATATAAAGGCGAGATTGTGGGAGTGGATGGACGTTACCTTCTATTTATTGCTTTTAAATCTTTAATCAAAATCCACTAGATAAGCTCTCTTTTACCATATTGGGTTGGGCTAAGCGTTTAGGCTCACTGATGATTATGAGATTATATCAGTCCGAACGTATAAAAGCTACATAACTTCCTTTGCTTTTATAGAAATCCTAATCGTAAATCTCCAAAGTCTATATAAACTTTAGATGTGCTACTTTCATACTCTGTAAAAGGATATTGGCTTTTTCAAAAAAGTTACAGGTCCTATAAAGATATTTGAATTTGGAGCAAGAATGTGTTCTCCTACATGCGCTTGATTGATCCTTTTCTTTTAATGTGCACTAGTGGTTGATTTGTATATAATCTTTGAGAGGTTGATAGTGGACTGATGAGGACGCTAAATGATGGAGAATCCATTCTCATTCATTCACCTTTTTCTATTATCTCAACATTTTTATCATGAGAATCTCTATTTATGTTCCACAAAAAAAATACTTCATATTGACATTGCGTTCCAGTGAAAATTTTATGAGTATTCGGGCTCGATCAGTATTTTCTGAAATAAGAAGACCCAATAAAAACGAAATAAGGTCCAGCCAAAAACCGTTGCAACCGAGTAATAATTATACACGGACTCTAGTGTCTTATTTCAATTTTCACCGAGAAAATTGAAGTAAAAGTTATTGAACTAATCTTAACTTTCAAGTCGCTCGTTCACTCGTCTCTATTGCTTTTCGCGCTCTATTCGTCTCTTCTCTAAATTCATAAACCCTAGATTCGGCGGTTTTCAAAATCTGCCCTAATCCCCATGGCGCCTTCACCTGGTAACACTAACCCTAACAATCCTCCTCCGTTCGATATCAGTGCTCTCTTCAAACTCTCATCGAGTCCTTTCCCCGGAAATCCTTTTGTTCAGAACATGTACAATCACCACCTCCATGCTCCGCCTTTACAAGAGGTGTCTTCCTCCGCCGCGGCAGCGGCTAACTCGCACCAACAGCTAACACTATCTCATCCCACGCCGCCTCGTGCTAATCACAATCCCGGAACACGGCTTCTGGCTCTCATCAATAATAGCAACAACGGCAAGGAAGGCGCCCTGGCGAGTCAAGAGCCGTCGCGTCGGGAAACTGCTCGTTCCTTCCCTTTTTTGGGTCGGTTGAGTGGGGAGCACGCGGTGTACAATGTTGACGTGAGGTTACACGGCGAGGTTCAGTCTCAGATTGAGGTGACTCCGATTGCTATATATGGTTCGGATCCTCAGCTCGTGGTGGGGAGGCAAATCATGGTGAACAAGGTGTACATATGCTACGCATTTAAGGGAGGGAACATTCGCGTTCTGAATATTAACACCGCTTTGAGAGCTTTATTCCGTGGTCACTCTCAGGTTAATTGAAGTATACATATGGTTTTTGATCACTAGTGATAATTTCCTTTTATCTCGTAATAATGATTATTGTTTGTATTTGTGTGTACAGAAAGTGACAGACATGGCTTTGTTTGCTTAAGATGTTCATCTCTTTGCTAGGTATAGTCTTCTTTCTCATTCTTCTTTTTCTCCTTAGGCCTTTACCATTTTCAATTTTTAATTTCTGTGAAACAGCGTAAGCCTAGATGGAAAGGTTTTCGTATGGAAAATATCTGAAGGTTCTGAAGGAGATGATGATCCCCAGATTACTGGAGAGATTGTTCTTGCTCTTCAGATTCTTGGTCACGAAGACACCAAGCTTCCATGTGTTTGCTGGCATTCCCATAAACAGGTATGATAAAAAAAAACCTTTTCTTCCTTTGACAAATTGTGTGTATACTTCTGATTGCCTAAAATTCATATTTTTCAGGAAATTTTGGTGGTTTCGATTGGTAAACACGTTCTCCTGATTGATACAACTAAAGTTGGCAGAGGTGAAGTCTCCTCGGCTGAGGCTCCTCTTTAGTGCCACCTTGATAAATTGATTGACGGTGTAAAGATTGCCGGCAAGCACGATGGAGAGGTCACAGATTTATCTATATGCCAATGGATGACCACACGACTCGCCTCTTCCTCTGTTGACGACACAGTTTGTATTTATCTTTAGCATTCTACTTCACTCGAGTCTTCCTATTTTCATCATCTAGAAAACTCAAGTTTAAGCTGATTAAGTTGCTTATTGGGTGGAATGGTGAAGTTACTTAGTAGGAACCCGTCAGCCTGTTTTGCGTTTGTTTTGCTAGCTAGTTTAGTTTCATCCAGCCTTATACTGTGCATAGTCATATTGGTGCAATAGCTAGTACTTTTGTCTGCGTGTGAGACTTATTCCTTTCATTCTAATACCAACATGTTAAGATATGGAAAGATTTTATGGCACAACCAGTTGCAGTTCTGAGACCTCATGATGGCTATCCTGTCGATTCATCAACATTTGTGACATCTCCTGAGAGACCTGATCACATCATACTCATCATTGGGGTAATTCTTTCAAATCAGTGTTTCCAACTTTTATGAGCCTTATCTAATGCTAAATTTCCTGTGCAGTGTTGACTTGGAGTTATGCTATAGCTTATCTTTCTGCTTAGTTACTGACTATGTCTGTGTTGCTAATGTTTGCAGGGACCTCTTAATCGAGAGATCAAGATTTGGGTTCCAGCTGGGGAACAAGGGTGGATCCCATCAGCTGTGTCCGAGTCATGGAATTGTTCTCAGAAACTTGATCTGAGAAGTTCAACTGAGCCACGAGCAGAGGAGGCATTTTTCAACCAAGTCGTAGCATTGTCTAAAAAAGGCCTGCTCTTGCTTGCAAATGCGAAAAGGAACGCCATATATGTTGTGCATTTGGACTATGGCTCATCTCCAGCTGATACAAGGATGGACTTCTTGTCTAAGTTTACAGTCAATATGCCGATATTAAGTTTTGTAGGGACAAATGATCTTTTAGAAAAACCCATTTTTAAGGTTTATTGTATTCAGACTCAAGCAATCCAGCAGTATACATTAGACTTATGCATGTGCTTGCCAACTCCTAGAGAAGAAAATGTGGGTCGGGGAAAGTCAGATTCTAGTTCAAGGGAGGAAAATCTAATTAACGGCATGTCATAACCATCTGGAATGAATCCTACAGAATTCCCTTCAATTGATTCAGTGTCTAAACCGTCTATTGAATCAATGTCGATGCCGAATGGTGAAATCAGTCATCATGAAGGCTCTATGAATGGCACTTCAAAGAGTAGAGAAAAACACTTCTACTCGCAGGCTTTGAATCTCAACGCTGCGGTAGCAAGAGACTGTTATCCTAGTAGAAATGAAATTTCCATTCCAGAAGAATCTAAGGCTTATGAACAGTATGTACAAATTGGGGATAATCTGGACTCAAGAGCTTTGTCTGAAAAGCTTCCTGAGTCGGTTTCATCTAGTGGGCTTCCACAGCTGGCAGCAACAAATAGCAAAGAGAAGATGCAAAAGGCCAAAAGTTCTCAGAATCCCAATTCGCCAGCTGACTCCTACAATGAGCAAAGTTAGAGCATAAGTCATCCCTTGACATATTCACTTCCTCAATTCTTAGCCATGCAAGAGACAATGAATCAGGTGACATGACACTAATACGTACCCAATTTCTTATTATTATCTGAAAATAATACGTACCCAATTTCTTATTATTATCTGCTTCTCGACTCTTATAACATTTTACCCACACGCTATTGAACTTGTTGTGACCTTGATTTAACGTATGACGGTTCCTCTGTCACATTCTTTTTTAAGAAGAAGAGACAATGTATGCATAACTGGCATTAATTGATAATAGTTTCTTCTTAAGATGTATCTTGGTTCTTTGTTAAATGTTTATTGACTTGGAACTTTATTTCCCTTGCAGATAATGGTTTCGCAGAAAGATATACAGAGACAGCTATCAAATGCTGTCAATGCCGCTTCCACTAGAGAAGGTAAAAGACTAAAAGTGGCTCAAGGTCGAATGATTGAGAGAACGAGCAAGTCAAATGCTGATGCTCTTTTGGCCCGCTTACGAGAGGAGACCGTGAAGAGTGAAAAGGCAATGCGTGACCATTCACAGAAAATTGTGCATGCAATGACAAACTCCATGAGCAAAGAGTTAACTGCAATGTTTGAGAAAACGATAAAGAAGGAGATTCCTACAATTGTTCCAGCTGTTACTCGTGCAATAACACCAGCGCTTGAGAAAACTGTAGCTTCTTCAATCACGGACTCCTTCCAGGTTCGAATTTTACGAAAATTGGCAGAGCTGATTTCTCTCTGTATTTATTGTATTCTTGTGTTGTTGACAAAGACTGCTTTTTCTTTCATGTATACAGAGACGAATCGGTGACAAGGTAGTCAATCAGCTTGACAGATCTGTTAATGCAAAGATTAAGGCAACCATGACTAGGCATATTGAAACGCAAACTCGGACCTCTGCCATCCCAGTTCTCAAGGTAAATTCGAGTTCACCTTAGTATTAAATTTTAAAATACTTGTAGACGTACTGCATCACAGGACTTGGCCTTTGGCGAAAACAGAGCTGGTTTCTTATATATTCATCTAAATTTCAAGGAGCTCTTAGGTCGAGTCTGGAGGAATCACTCATACCTTCCTTTGAGAGGTCATGCAAAACCATGTTTGAGCAAGTAGACACAGCCTTGCAGAAAGGGATTGCAGAGCACACAAAACGGTTTGAAGCTGGACACTCTCAGCTTGCTCATACTTTAAAGGTATGGTGAATAAATCATCCTTCTTCCCAGTTCATTCCTCTTGCCAAAGAAAATTGTTACGCAATTTACAGGAAACCATTACTTCTGCGTCATCAGTTGCTCAAGCTTTAAGTCGCTTAGGCGTCGCAACTAGTGGATCAAATCCATTGATCACTTAAGTTAGTAACAGACCAGTAGCTACTCTACTTGAAAAGGTTTGCACATCTCAAATTGATGTCTGTCTGTTTCTGATTTTTTTTTTCAAGTATATATGCAGACAATCACAATAGATGTTATTTCAGGTAGAAGCACCCATGGACCCTTCAGCTGAACTAACCAGGTTGATATCTGAAGGCAAGTACGAAGAATCTTTTACGTCGGCTCTACAGAGAAGCGATGTCGCTTTAGTATCATAGCTTTGCTCACAGGTAAAATTTGGTTTGTATTTTCCTTATCTTAAGTTTGCATAGCCATCATCTTTGAATAAGTGTGCGTTTCGTGTAAAAGGTGGATCTTCAGAGACTACATGATATGAATAATCCCCTACCGCTGAGCCAAGGCGTGCTACTGTCACTGGTGCAACAACTAGCATGTGACCTCAGCAAAGACACATCCCGTAAGATTGGGTGGATGACAGATGTGGTTACCGCCATTAACCCATCCGACCAGATGATTGTTGCTCATGCTCGCCGAATCTTTGAGCAAGTCTACAAAACTCTACACCACCAGCTCAACGCACCAGATTGTGGTGACGTCTTGGCCATCAGAGTTGTAATGCACGTCGCCAACTCCATGCTTATACGCTGCAAATGACAACTCCCTCTCGTTCTATCTTCTTGTTCACGAGACATAGGATCACTATTTTTTTTTAGATTTTTTTGCTCTATTAAGTTTTAGTTTCTGTTTTGCATTTCATTTATTATTTTAAATGTAAAATGTAAAATCTAGCTCTAGCTGCTTCTACGTCTGTATTGTTGACAAGAATTACAGTGGACGTGTGATTCTATAGATTTTCTAGAGAAAAGTTATTTGAAGCAATGCAAGCCGAAGGAGTTGTTATTCTTCTTTTTCTTTTTTTGATCAAGGAGTTGTTATTCTTCTATGTTGCATCTTCGTCGTACAATGATGGAAATGCAATCATAAATTTTACATTATTAGGTCTACAGGTAAGTCTGAAGACGATCATTTGGTTCAGATACACCGGAGCTGACCCAGAAGACTGATTCAGGGTAACGTGGGCTGGTCCGTTAAAAGAAACAAGGCCCATTAATGGAAACAAAATCGCGCGAATTAAATATGAGTTAATTACCAAAAAGATCATCCTTAAACTGTTGCTAAATACACGATCAATACCTCCTCCCCCCATTGCCCTATCGCGATCTAGATCATTTATCAATTCATTAAATTAATTAACATAAAGTTAAAAAAGTCTCCAAAAGTTCTCTTCCTCTTCTCACTATCAAGTCTTCTTCATCGTCTCTATTGTCTCGCTCTCCCCTTCTCTCTCTCTCTCTCTCGCTGAGTCTGTGACTATCAGATCCACCGAGTCTTTCTTTTTCCTTTCTTCTAATCAAGAATCTCTCAATCGATCGATTTCGCAAACCCTAGCCTCGCCGATCTTAGATCTACATGGCGTCATCACCTGGTAACCCTAACCCTAACAATCCTCCACCACCGTTCGACATCGGTACTCTCTTCAACAAAACCTCATCGAGCCCTTTCCCCACGCCGCCGGCATCTTACCCTCCCCCCGCGGGTCCGTTCCTTCACAACCAGTACAATCATCATCAGCAGCAGCCCTACGCTCCTCCTCCTCCGCCGCAACAACAACAACAACAAGAGGCCGTGGCTTCCTCGGCGACTAACAACCTCCAGCAACAGAGATCACTCCCTTTCCCCTCTCCGCCTCTTAATCTCCAGTCTCCTCGCTCCAATCACAACCCCGGGACGCAAATCCTCGCTCTCCTCAACAATAACAACGGCGGAGGAGGAGGCGCTGTGTCCAGCCAAGATCCGCCAAATCCGTCGCACGAGATCCGGTCGTTTCCTTCGGGTCCGATTCGCGTCCCGAGCTGTAAGCTTCCGAGAGGGAGGCGGTTGAGCGGGGAGCACGCGGTGTACGATGTTGACGTGAGGTTGCAGGGAGAGATTCAGCCTCAGCTTGAGGTGACTCCGATTACTAAATACGGGTCGGATCCTCAGCTGGTTGTTGGAAGGCAAATAGCGGTGAACAAGGTGTACATATGTTACGGATTGAAAGGAGGAAACATTCGTGTTCTCAATATTAACACCGCACTGAGAGCTTTGTTCCGTGGCCACTCTCAGGTAATTGCTTACAATCTCTCTCCGAATCACTTTAATTGAAGAAGCATACAATTATGATTAATTTGTGTATTTGTGTGTACAGAGAGTGACAGACATGGCCTTCTTTGCTCAAGATGTTCATCTCTTGGCTAGGTACACTAGTCTTCTTTCTCATTCTTCTTTTTTTTATATATATACTCCTTTGGTCTTTACCGTTTGCAATTTTAATTATTTGTAAAACAGCGTAAGCCTAGATGGAAAGGTTTTCGTATGGAAGATATCTGAAGGTTCTGAGGGAGATGATGATCCCCAGATTACTGGAAAGATTGCTCTTGCTCTTCAGATTCTTGGTCATGAAGACGCCAAGCATCCACGTGTTTGCTGGCATTCTCATAAACAGGTATGCAAATAAAAAAAAAACATTTCTTCCTTTGACAAATTGTGTGTATGCTTCTGATTGCCCAAAATTCATATTTTTTTTTTCAGGAAATTTTGGTGGTTTCAATTGGTAAACACGTTCTCCTGATTGATACTACTAAAGTTGGCAGAGGTGAAGTCTTCTCGGCTGAGGCTCCTATTCAGTGCCACCTTGATAAATTGGTCGACGGTGTGAAGATTGTTGGCAAGCACGATGGAGAGGTTACTGATTTATCGATTTGCCAATGGATGATCACACGCCTCGTTTCCTCTTCCGTTGATGGCACGGTTTGTACTTCACTTGGGTTTCCTATTTCTATCATTTTTCTAAATACATTTCTGAAGATGGGTTTATCTTAAAGTGTAAAGTGATTACACATATTATTGGAATGGTGAAGTTTTCTGAATTTGGAACCCATCGGCCTCTTTAGCTTTGTTATGCTAGTGCAGTAGTTAGTGTTTTAGTCTGTGTTTGTGCGCGAGTCTTACTCTTCTTTCCTCATTATACCAACAGGTTAAGATTTGGCAAGATTTCAAGCCACAACCAGTTGCAGTTCTGAGACCTCATGATGGCCATCCGGTCAATTCGGCAACATTTGTGACATCCCCTGAGAGATCTGATCATGTCATACTTATCACTGGGGTAATGCTTTTGATAAGTTTTCTGACTTTTCTGAGCCTTACCTTTGCTGTGTTGACTTCACACTTTATACCGGAGCTTATCTTTCTGCTTAGTTGCTAACTCTGTCTGTGTTTCCATGTTTGCAGGGTCCTCTTAATCGAGAGATGAAGATTTGGGTTCCATCTGGGGAAGAAGGCTGGCTCCTACCAGCTGATTCTGAGTCTTGGAACTGCACTCAGAAACTTGATTTGAAAAGTTCAATTGAGCCACGAGTGGAGGAGGCGTTTTTCAACCAAGTCATAGCATTGTCTGAAGCAGGCCTCCTCTTGCTTGCAAATGCGAAAAGGAACGCCATATATGCTGTGCATTTGGACTATGGCTCATCTCCAGCTGATACAAGGATGGACTACTTGTCTGAGTTTACAGTCACTATGCCGATATTGAGTTTTGTCGGGACAAATGATCCTCCGGAAGAACCTATTGTGAAGGTTTATTGTGTGCAGACGCAAGCAATCCAGCAGTATACATTAGACTTATGCTTGTGCTTACCTCCTCCTATAGCGGAGAATGTGGGTTTGGAGAAGTCAGATTCTAGTGTTTCGCAGGAGGCAAATATGGTTGAAGGCATGTCAAAATCATCTGGAATGAAGCTTGCAGATTTACCTTCAGTTGATTCAGTTCCTAAGCCATCTATTTTAGTGAATAGATCGAAAGGTGCTATTACTTCGAGTTATCCGGCTGGTTCTGCACCTGCGGAGACATTAGCACCAGTAATTGTTCCATCCAACGGTGAGCCAAGAACTTCTGGGCTGCTTTCTGACTCCAGTGCTACTGGGTCGGCATATGCTACTTCACCTCAGCCTCCTCTAAGTCCCAGACTATCAAGTAAACTTTCTGGTTATCAGACTCCTGTAGATGTTATTGAGCCAATACTACCACATCATGAACTCGGTGGTCAAGGACCTTCTTCTGAATCTTCTGTTGCTGTTGGAGAAAAAAATTCAGAGGAAAGTTCAAGAACCAAGGACAAAGATGTTACTCTGGATGATGATGTGTCTGGGATGCGAAGCCCACAAGCGTTTTTCAAGCACCCTACTCATCTTGTAACTCCTTCGGAATTTTTGATGCGGGTTTCGTCTTCTGAAGCCTCCATTACTACTGAAGACAAAAAGGAAAGGGATGCAAATATTCAGGATGTGAATATTGATTCAAGAGACGCAGAAGTTGAGGTAAAAGAAGTAGGTGAATCAAGTTCGACGCAGAATGGTGAAATCACTGAGCATCGCACTTCAGTGAATAAAGAAAAAATCTTTTACTCACAGACTTTGAATCTCAGCACTGAGATGGCAAGAGACTGTTATCCTAGTACAGAGTCTGAGGAAACTAAGGATTATGAACAGTCTGTACAAGCTGGGGATAATCTTGACTCAAGAGATGTGTCTGGAAAGCTTCCTGAATCGGTTTCATCTAGTGGGCTTCCACAGTCAGCCGCTGCAAATAGCAAAGGGAAGAAACAGAAGTCCAAAACCTCACAGGGTCCCGGCTTGTCATCTGCATCCTCAAATGTTGCTGTTCTGGCTGAAACCTACAATGAGCAAACTGAGAGTTCAAGCCAACATATCTTAGCTTTGCAAGAAACAATAAATCAGGTGACATTTTTGACCTTGAAATTGATAAATACCATGTTGCTTGACTTGGCCTTATTTTGATTTGGCATATAACATGTTCCTTTTTAGCAATCGTAAGAAATTGTAATTTGTATGAAAGTTGAATTTCTCGATGATAGGTTATTATTTTCTTCTTAAGATGTACCTTGTAATTTGTTAAATGTTGGTTGACTTGGGACATTATCTCCCTTGCAGATATTGGTTTTACAGAAGGATATGCAGAGACAACTGCCCAATGCTGTCAATGGCGCTGTCACCAAAGAAGGTAAAAGAGTAGAAGTGGCTTTAGGGCGAATGAATGAGAGAACCAACAAGTCAAATGCTGATGCTCTTTGGGCCCGCTTACAAGAGGAGACCCTTAAGAATGAAAAGGCAATGCGTGACGATTCACAGCAAATTGTGAATGCGATGACAAACTTCATGAGCAAAGAGTTAAATGCAACGTTGGAGAAAACGATAAAGAAGGAGTTTGCTACAATTGTTCCAGCCGTAGCTCGTGCATTAACACCAGCTATTGAGAAAACTGTATCTTCTTCAATCACGGACTCCTTCCAGGTTCGAATTTTTCTTCTAATTGGTAGAGAGTACTTATTGCTGTATTGTTGAAATAGAGTGCTTTTTGTTTCTTTTATACAGAGAGGACTTGGTGACAAAGCAGTCAATCAGCTTGACAAATCTGTGTGTTCAAAGCTTGAGTCAACCATAACTAAGCAAATCCAAACCCAGTTTCAGACATCTGGCAGGCAAGCCCTCCAGGTAAATTGGAATTGACCATGATTTAGAATTACTTATGTAGCGTGTAATGGTAGTCTTATAGACATAGTCTTATATTTATGCCATTTATAATTTTCAGGAAGCTCTTAGGTCGGGTCTGGAGGCCTCACTCATACCTTCCTTTGAGAGGTCCTGCAAGACCATGTTTGAGCAAGTAGACACAGCCTTCCAGAAAGGGATGGCCGAGCACACAAACGCAGCACAACAACGGTTTGACGCTGGACACTCCCAGCTTGCTCATACTTTAAAGGTATGGTGGAAAATAATCCTTCTTTGAGGATTGTTATGGTTGCATAAACGAAACAGCTTGCTGAAGTTGTTGTACGAATTACAGGAAACCATTACTTCTGCGTCCTCAGTTGCTCAAGCCTTGAGCCGTGAATTAGCGGAAAGCCAAAGGAATCGCTTAGCTCTCGCAGCCGCTGGAGCAAATTCTAGTGGATCAAACACCTTGGTTTCTCAACGTAGTGGTGGACCTTTGAGTGCTCTTCTTGAAAAGGTTTTCACATCTCTGGAACTAATCATTAACTATGAATGTGATAAGCGTTGTGTTAGTTTACTGCAGGAGCATTGTAATTACCCTAGGTCGGTCGTAGTTAATTGTAGCTGCCCTGCAATCATATTTGATTCGTGTTAGACAGAGAGCTACCAAAGTAAACTTAGGTAGAAGATATAGAATTGGTCTAGGACCTTGCTTTGAGCTTAGGAGAGGAGAGTTTAGAGTTCTCACCCTTTTTGGTACCTTGCTTCGTTCTGCTCTCTGTTGTCTCTTATGATTGGAGCCAGAGAGAAAATGAAGAGAGGATCATTTATGGAGCTTATAAGAATCCCAAGTTGATATCTTTGTCTGAGTGTTGACAATCGCAACATCCATTTCTTTCAGGTTGAAGCAGACCCAATAACAGAACTATCCAGGTTGATATCTGAGCGCAAATACGAGGAATCTTTTACTTCAGCTTTACAGAGAAGCGACGTCTCCATAGTATCATGGCTTTGTTCACAGGTAAAATTTAATTCTGTGCAGTTGTAAGATGTCTTATTTATTATCGTCAGTTTCACATAAGAACCCAATGACATTTGTTTTTGCCCATTTCAGGTGGATCTGCGTGGACTATTGGCTATGAATCCACTTCCTCTGAGCCAAGGCGTGCTTCTGTCTTTGCTGCAGCAGCTAGCCTGTGACATCAGCAAGGACACATCCAGAAAGCTTGCGTGGATGACAGATGTGGTTGCAGCAATTAACCCATCAGACCCGATGGTAGCTGTCCACGGGCGGCCAATCTTTGAGCAAGTGTATCAGATTCTGCACCACCACCGCAACGTACCAGGCAGCGACGTGTCTGCCACAAGACTTATCATGCACGTGATAAACTCCATGCTTATGGCCTGCAAATGATGCAGTCTCTCTCACTTTGTTCTTTCTTCCCTTGTTCGTTGCTTATATTTAAAAAGAAAACATAGAACACGAACAGTCTCCACTCGTCTGTGTATCTCTCTATACCTTTGTCAGATTTTTGATCATCTTTTCATTTTTGGTTTGGATTTTGCATTTTCCCTTTTATCAATTTTCTTATAAAATGTAAAATCTGGTTGTTTCATATGCGTTTCTTATATTTTCCTCAAGTTGATCTGATGTAAAAAAACAAACCAATTGTTCGGAGTTTTTTCATTCAAAAGATACAGGCCCGAATTTGCTTATTTGTTCTGTTCTTTACAATGTCTGAGTATGTGGTTACAAATACGAGTTTATTAAAAATATCTGAAATTATTTCCTCGATTAAATTTCAAAACTAAAAAAGAAAAGAAGTTATGATTGTGTTCTAATTAATTTACAGGAAAATTCACAACTTGAAGCAAAACTAATACAGTAATATACACGTCTCTTATAGAATTGATCAAAGGCTGATAAAACTTATTTTCCCCTTAATTTTCCAAAGATATAACAAAGGAAAACAAAAAAAAGGTAATCAAAGGGGGAGAAATGAAGTCAAAAAGTGCCCTTTCCCCCTGCTGCTGAAAAATCATCGGAAAACTACCAACACTGATCCGTCTCCCATCTCCGTGTCCCTGTGTACACCCGACCCGCTCTACCCATAGCTCCAGCGTGTACCCGTCTCCGCCGTGATCCCAGCGTCGAGTCGTAAATCGCTCTCGTCGTCGGATCCGCCAGCGTAGCGTAAGCTCTGTGGATCTCCATGAAATATCGTCCGTCAGATTCCGACGCGTCCGGATGGTGAACCTTCGCCAAGCTCCTATACGCCGTCTTGATCTCCGTCAACGACGCCGTTTCGTTGACTTTCAGCAGTTCGTAGAGGCTCGACACTCGCCGGCGAACGGATTCCGCGACTGCTGGCTCGGCGTTGAGCGTCTGCGTGTAGTATGCTCTAAACGACGTAGCTCTGGAGGAGGGAAACCGAGCGTTTCCTTTTGGGGATTTAACTGTCTTGGGCTGAGAGAGGATGTCTCCCGGTGAAAATCGAAGGGAGTTACCTGCGGAAGAGACTAAAACTCCGGACATTTAAGTCGCTAAATTAAAACCAGAGGGGCAAATTCGAAAGAAATCGAAAATTTTGAAAGAGGCAAAAGCAGAGGTTCGTTGGGAGAAGTAGATGTGAATCACAAGGAGTGAGGGTTCGAGATATGACAATTATTTATAGAGAAGAGCTCAAACCCCAAAAGTTTTTGTAATTTTAGAATATTCGTCTTTATTTTCTTGTTATTTTAACTGGTTAAACAAATTGTTTACTATTCGATTATCTTACAAGGTTTTAGAATCCGGGTATGTTCATTCTAGCTGTTATTGGAAAGTAGAGAAATGTCAACCGAAAAAAAGTATAGATACTAAATTTCTAATTTAACTTTCTTAGCTGATTAGTAAAACCTACTGTTCAATTTTATATTAAATAATAAGTTATGGGGTTGATATGGAAATATAGTAATTAGAACGGAGCGAAAATCAAGGGAAAAAAGAAAGGTAAAACCCGTGGGACATGACGGGCAGCCACAAGTTTGTGAAAATTCTATGGTACGCTGACGTGTCATGTCCAGCCACAAGTTTTCTGAAAATTCTATGGTACGCTGACGTGGGTTCTAGTTTAAAAGATTGGCCTTCTAGAATCCCTTTATCGGCTCGGCTCAGTCTTACTTAATCAGCTGACTAAGACTGAAATGATGACATGTCAAAATTGATTAAGCTGAACTAAACATTTTTTCTTCTTAGACTAGCTAATTTTCTGGAATTACTTGTTTAATGACATTAAGGAAGTTATTAAATTAAAGGATGTCTTTTTTGAACAGTCAACTCTTACCGTTAATTTAAATCTAGCAATAGTGTTTATATAGTAACCATGGTATAGTACTATCAAATGTTTTAACAATATTTCTTAAGTTAATAAACTTGTTTTGTTTGGACAACTGTACAATTATTTTATTTTAATTAATAAACTTGGTTCCAACGCAAAAATGTGCTTCTAGAAGAGATCGTGTCCAGCAAACCAACGGCTTAGAATTAAAAGAACAGCAATAAAGAACCTTTACAACCAAGAAAAATAAACGGAACAAATAAATATCAACGCTTTTCTAGAAGCTTTTCTTTTGTCTTTATACCGACATAATTATTCGTTTATAACTCTATTTATTGTTGGATTAGTATACAGAAAAATAGACAAGAGTGTTATCTTAAAAGGATTATCTTAGGCCACCAAGATGGATAGGACTTCTAGAAGGCAACGAACCCAGCCACACTCCTTGTGTGTTTTGTTTGAAGTTTGAACGATGGATGAGCTCAACCAGTTTATCAGAAAAAAAGAAAAACAGAAACTAAAGTAATTACGGCTTGTGTAATATATGGTTGATACTAATCGGCAGAGATTATTGTTTTATCTCTTGGAAGGTGGGAATTTCACTTAGTTATTTTAGCTTTTATCGTGAATGACTCTCCATAAGCAAAGCTTCCTGACTGTGGTTAATAGTAGTTATAAGCAATCATAGATATGCCACATATTTTAGTAGTAAATGTAATGGATGGGTGATTGGGTGGATTTCAACTTTGTTAGTTTATTTTATGATGAGTGACTAGCAACAGTTACTCTCTCTGTTCCTAAACATAGGATTTTAGACAAAAAACACACATATTAAGAAAACTATTTTTTGTCTAGAAAATATCATTAAAATTAAAAAATTAATAATGTTTAACCAATTATAAAATAGATGATTAAATATGATTGGTTACACAGTTTTTAATAAAGTAAAAAGTTGCCTAGAAAAATGAAAACATCTTATATATTGGAACATCCAATTTTTCTAAAACATCCTATATTTAGGAACAGAGGAATAACATTTATACTTTTCTACAAAAATAGTAAAATGATTAATGGGTGGGGAGTGGGGACTACTGGGACTTGGTGGGGCATGTTTTGTGTGCACTCCAAGTTCCACAGACGCTGATTCTTCTTTGTTTGTTTCCTTCTTATTTTTAATATGCAAATTAACAGAAAAAAAAATTTGACTGACAGATTAACAAATTTTATGAACATAAAATAAAACTTTTCTTGCAAATCTGATATCTAACTCATCGATCTGTGTTAATTATTGATATCTAACCATCTATTTAAAAAAACTTATCATTAAAAAGCACCACCACGGAAATAGACCACAGAAGACCCTCAAGCAACCAAAGCTAAAAATGATATTTTTGTTTAGATAAATTAATTAATTTTATTGTAGTATTTAGATAATTTGTTGGCTATACATCAGCTCTCTTTATTTCACAAGTTGGTCGTCATTATATTCGTCACTGATTTGAAGCCCGAATTGAGATATATGGTGTGTTTGGCTTATTTTAAAACTAAATGTTATTGGGATAAGATAATTAAACAACGACGTAGCTGAACAACAAACCAACAATAATAAGGAATGCGAGTGTTACAACAGAAAAGAATCAAAAGATTAATAAGGAATTGCATATTGAGCGCAACTCGGGTATGAAAAGATACCTGGCCATGTGCTTCACTGAAAGGTACTTCCCAACTTCTTAAAAGAGAGTTTTTTTTTTTTTTTTTGATCAAAAAAAAGAGAGTGTATTTTATGATGGAAATTATACGAATAAACCATAATCTAATCGGGATGGTCTAACTTTACGTTTTCCGGAGGATTGGGCTAAGTCCGAGTGAGCCCACCCGTATTGAGTCCATATCACAGAGCAGTTTCAATGAGTTAGTGGTTGATTGTCTCAGTCTATACATATTGTTAATGCTTTTGTAAACTGGGCGACATCGATCTAATGGGCCGCCTAGGGCATATCAATGATGGCCTGATAGTGTTCAATTCAGGTCAGATCTTTTGCATGACTTGATTTCGAGTTTTTGGTGAAATTAAATAAGAGAGAAAAAGATGATTTTTTTTCTCAACCGAAAAAGATGATAAAAAGTGGAAAAAGATGATAACCAATTAAACTCAAGCTCAGAATAATTCTGATACAAATATATAAGAAACTACTCCAATTAAACCAATACTAGATATTAATCCGCAATTTGTAAGGGGGGGGGGGGGGTTTCTCGGTTTTTAAAATTATTTTAGATGTATACTTTGATTATATAATATATTAAAATAAATATAAATATGTATAATACTATTTAGATTTGTATTACTATTTCGAGTAAAATAATTGAGACAATTTTTTATGTCAATAACATAACAAAAATGTGTTAGTATTTATTTATAATATACTACTATAATAATAAATATTCAGATATAATAATTCTAATAATTTACTATGAATATCAACAATTTGTAATATTCACATCTGATGTATCATATATGTTTTTAACTTTGAAAAGAAAAGTTTTTAACCATGAAAGTATTAACATATGCAACATTATTACATAGATAATTAAGGTTGAATAAAATGATTAATATGGGCTGATCAATGAGTCAAATAAATTTTGTTTTCAAATTTATTCACTTGTTTTTTTATTCACTAATATGTTAATGCATGCATTCAGTTTTTGGTTTGATTCCAAATTATTATTTTTTCTTTCAGTTTGGTTTTAGGTCGTCATAGTTTTAGTTTTCGGCAGTATGTTAAAATCCGACCCGTTTCCGTGGTCGAATTGATAAACCCATGGACTCGATTTGTGTTTTTTTTTTATAAAAAATATGTTATTTAAAAACTAGATAAAAAACCTTTAAACCCCGGTACCTAACACCGGTTGCACCACTTGTTCAACCACTACATAACTTTTATTTATTTTTTTCTTAATTTTTTCAGTTACATTATCAGATTGTTTTCATCATATATAAAATATATTAAACTATTTTATTTGTGATTTTACATTTTATGATAGTTTTACTATACCATCTGATAAAAATAATGTGAACGATGATCGAAAGAACTAAAATTAGTTAATTTGATTTAATATTATTTTACTATTATTATCGACAATCTATTACAATTTGATGTTTTACTTGAAAATTTAATCTATTTCTCACATTAGACATTTAGATATTTAAATATTCTAAATCTTTATATATTTTTATCATATGTCACAACTCTTAACTTATGACAAAATTATAAGTAGTCTAAATATTTTTTAGATATTTTGCATGTGAAATGAAATAAATAAAGAAAAGTAAATTTAAATATTTTTCTAAATATTTTTATAGCATTAGATATCTCTTATATTTTTAATAGCTAATATTTTATATATTAAATTAATTAAATTATTGACCTCTGGTTTACCAACAGTGACTCAGGAAGTTGTCTGATTCAGTGTCCATGTCAGGTTTTAAAACACTGGTTTTCAGTTTCTTTTTGTTTTGGATAAAAATGTTAGGAACCTGATAAAATTTTGAGTTTGATTCAATTTTGGTTTGGCTCTTATTTTTCAGATTGTTTGAATAATTCTGGTAAAAATCACATATCTAATAACTTTACAAAAATATTTGGGTGATTCGATTCTATTGAGAAACTGCAATAATTTAAAATATTTTAGATAAAATATAGCAATTCCATTTTTTGTATTTTTGGTTTATAAGTCTTATTTTAGGATATTTTACCATTGAAGAAAAATATCTACTTAATAACTATAGAATATGCTGAGTATTTTGATGTTTATAAATATGATATTATTAATTACGCTTCCTTGCTAATATATATAAATCAATATATTACTTTGTAAAATTTATTTTGTATACTGAAAATATTTAGTAAATACTGAGAATATACAGCCAAAACAATTTTTTTTTGTACCAGCCATTTGATTTTGAAGTTTATAAGTCAGAGTTTAGGATTTGGTCAATTATGGTATAAGATTTCGTATTTGTTTTGTTATGTGTTAATTATCTAACATGTTTTATAAAATAGTTATTATTTGCCTTATGGTTAAACGATAGATATATTGTTACTGCAGTTCCTATATTAGAAAATGTTGTTTGATTAATTACACTGGAAAAATGATTTTATACTATTTTAAATAAAAGAAAATTTGAAAAATACAAAATTAAATAAAACTATAGGTTTTAAATATTTTAGTAGCATGAATCTATAAATACTTTTAAAAGAGAATGACACCTTAAAAAATAATCTTCTATTTTAATAGTATTGTTTTATTTCAAAAAAAAACATTCAAGAATAAACAAGTGGGTTGAAACTTGATCCCTATTCTCGAATCAAATGGAAGATTTATCTTAATTATGGACGATCATCATTGGTAGTGGGTCCAATATAAAATAGATAGTGGGATACATGCCATGTTTTTTTTTGTAATCAATCTACTTTTTTTTTTTTTTGGCAGTCAAAGCTCCATAGTTTATTAAACGACTTCCGTATGGTTGGTTTGGGCCAGCCAAGATGGAAGTAAAGAGTTTACATGGGAAAAAATGAAACCGCGAGCACGAGCACCTTTGGCAAGGTTGTCAGCTCGGACATTACAAGAACGGGGAATATAACGAACAGAGCAATAATTAAACAAAGAAAGCAGGTAATGGAGTTCTTCAAATTCGACCAAAAGGGATGGCCAGTCTTCTTCTTTACCGTTGTTGATGATCTTAACCAATTGTTGACAGTCTGTCTCAAAGGTCATATCTAAATGATCCAAACGAAGAGAGGATTTCATGGCCCACAGCAGAGTTTGGAGCTCGGCGTGCAGGGGGGTGAGGCATCGGTTACTAGTGAATGAACCGAAAGTCATAACCCCATCCTCATTCGTAAGGACCAATCCCCCACCATAGAGTGCATCGTTTTTATGCCAAGAAGCATCGATCGAGCATCTAGGACCGGGGAGTTGAGAACTGGGTGGTGGTGTCGGAGTTCGTTCTTCTTCCTGAGTTGCGTCGAGAATTTGCGCAAGCGTCCAACTCGCAGCTTCCGATTGCGCTATCTGTACCGTGTCTAGGGGAGACGTGTCTTTCCCATTGAAGAGTTTATCGTTCCGAGCTTTCCATAGGAACCATAAAATCCACGGGACGTTATCCAAGATATGGGACGGGATGCCCATTCCTTTTGCTCGCCATAGGAGGTGGTTCAGATTACTGAAGAGGGATGTACTCGGGAAGATACCCGGAGAGTGAGGGATATTCGATAAGGCCCACACCTGGACCGAAGGGGGACACTCAAACAGAAGGTGATTGATGGTTTCTCCCTCTGCTCCACAGCGTGGGCAGGTCCTATCAGTACCACAATGGCGATCGACGAGTCTAGAACAGACCGGGATGCAATCTGAAAAGGCTTGCCAGATGAAGTGTTGTATCTTCTTGGAGGTCTTTATAGACCAAGCTTTCGCTTTTAGCAACGTGAGGCTAGGTTCTGTGACCATCGGTGTATCGAGGGATGCTTCTAAGTCCATGGCTAGTGCGTAACCGGATTGAACTGTGTAAGCTCCAGATTTGGTGAGAGCCCAGCAGTAACCGTCATGTCGAGGTGCTCGGGGCAGGCGCAGGCTTTTAATGAGAGGGATATCAGTGGGGGATATCAGTTTTTGAAGCTCCGAGAGGTTCCAGGTAGGAGCCATATTGTCCAGAAGAAGGTCACTGACTCGTAAGTTTGGATTAAAAGAGGGTCCACGGGGGATGGCGGGTCTAGGGGTGGAGTCCGGTATCCAGTTATCCGACCAAACCATGGTGTTTAATCCCGAGCCTATGGATCTCCGCAGACCCGCTTTCAAGAGAGGTTGAGCTGCCATTAAGCTGCGCCAAACATAAGACGGGTTGCTTGCTTTCTGGACGTCCAGTGGAGAAGAAAGCCGGAAGTATCTTCCTTTTAAAACTCTCGCTAGGAGAGACGAGGGGTGTTGTATTAATCTCCACAGTTGCTTCGCAAGTAAGGCGAGATTGAAGTTACGGAAGTCGCGGAACCCAAGGCCTCCCTTTTCTTTGGGAATACATATGTTCTTCCACGCTATCCAGTGAAGTCCTTTATTATTTTGCTTTGTGCTCCACCAGAAGCGGGAGATCACGGATGTGAGTTTCCTTATGATTTCCATGGGTAGCAGAAAACATGACATGACATAGGTGGGAAGGGCTTGGGCATCTGATTTGATAAGAACCTCTTTCCCTCCTTTAGAGAGGAGCTTCCCGGACCAGGAGTTGATGCGACTGAAGAGCCGGTCTTGAATAAAGGCAAAGGCCTGTTTTTTGCTTCCACAAATTTTCTCTGGAAGTCCAAGATACACTCCCATCCCCCCTTCTTTTAGAATTCCAAGGGAACACTTGAGATCTGCTTTGATATCATGTGATACTTTACTGCCGAAGAGGATGGAGGATTTGTTTACATTCAGTTGTTGCCCCGATGAAAGTCCATATGTGTTAATGATGCGGATTAGTTCCGTACATTGTTGGATATCAGCTTTGCAAAAGAAGAGGCTATCGTCCGCGAAGAGTAGGTGAGAGATCGGGGGGCTGTTTCTAGCGATTTTTAATCCAGTGATACGTCCTTCCCGTTCCGCTCCTTGGAGTTGGGAGATAAGGGCTTCCGTTAGGAGAATGAAGAGAAATGGCGATAAGGGGTCACCCTGTCGTATTCCACGTGAAGGGGTGATGCTCCCTTTTGGTTCGCCGTTCAGTAGGACCTGGTAGGAGACCGAGGAAATACAGAGTTTAATCCATGAGACCCATTGTGGGGAGAAGCCGAGTTTCAACAGGAGGGCTTCCAGGAATGACCACTCCACTCGATCAAAGGCTTTGCTCATATCGGTTTTTATTGCAACAAACTTTGATCTGCAGCCAGGGTTAGTGCGTAAGGCGTGAAAAACCTCATGCGCAACAAGGATATTGTCTGTGATCAAACGCTTGGCCACGAAGGCCGACTGAGTCTCCGAAATAATTTTCGGGAGATGTATCCGGAGGCGCTTACTCAAGAGTTTGGATATGACTTTGTAAGAGACATTGCAGAGGCTAATAGGTCTGAATTCAGTCATTTCCAATGGCCTCTCGGTCTTGGGGATCAGACATATGTTTGTCTGGTTGAGGCGAGGATCTAAAGAGCCGCTTCTGAAGAAGTCTTTAACCGTATTTCGAACTACCTCGGCTGTGATACCCCAATATTTTTGGAAGAAAAGGCTGGTCATTCCATCCGGGCCCGGTGCCTTATCAGGATTGATATCAAACATTGCCTTTTGGATCTCGTCATCTGACGGAAGTTTTGTGAGGGCTTCATTCATGGCTGGGGTAACCTTCTCCGTGATGAATTGGAGTGATTCTTCAAAGTCAGAGGGGTTCGAAGAAGTAAACAATGTCTGGAAATATCTGGTTGCCTCCTTCTCCAATTCTTCCTCCGTATCTGCCCAGGTTCCGTTCGTCCTACGGAGTCTTAGAACTCGGTTCCTTGCTCGTCTCTGTTTGGTGGTGGCGTGGAAGAATTTAGTATTTCTATCTCCTTCCCTTAACCAGTTAGCTCGGCTTTTCTGTTTCCAATAGAGCTCCTCGTCCCTGAAGGCTGCACAAAGGTTCCATTTGAGGCTCAAGATCGCATCATTAGAGAAGTTATCATCCAGCTGCGCTTTCTCTAAGTGGTCTTTTATTTCCTCAATTTTCTTTGCCGTGTTGGAGGGGTTTTTGCGTTTCCATCTTGATATAAACTTCCTACAAAGTTCAATCCGGTCATGGAGGTCCTCTCGGTCAAAGAAGGATGGGTCATTCCATCCTTGAAGAATGGTGTCCCGGAAGCCTTCTTTCCCAATGCATCTTTTATCGAATTTGAAGCCATGTCTTCCGGGCTTCTTGATCGAGAGGAACCGTGTGAGAATGGGTCGATGATCTGAGCCCCAAAGGCGAAGGTACTCCACATTAGTGTGGGAGAAGTAATGGTGCCAATCCTCATTGCCTACAGCACGATCTAGTCTGCATTGCACTTTGCCATTACTTCTATTGCCGACCCAGGAGAGTGGGTTGCCTAAATACGGGAATTCAATCATTCCGCAATTTGCCAGCATGTTTCGAAAGGGTAAGAAAGAAGAGTCACAACGTTTTCTACCACCTCGTTTTTCCAGATTACTGGTAATTTCATTGAAATCACCAAGCATGATCCAAGCTCCTGATCTGGTGAGGCTTATTCTAGTCAATCTTTCCCATACATTTTCTCGGTATTGGATAACCGGATCTCCATAGACGAAGGTCATGTATACTTTGTTCCCAGCTATGGTAGTCTCAATATCGATCATACGATTATTGGAGTAAAGAATTGTAACATCAAAAGAGTCTAAATAAAAAAGAGCTAGTCCCCCGCTTCGACCCTCAGGTTCCACGGTGAACAATTTATTATAACCAAATTCAAACTGAAAATTCTGAAGGAAAGAAAAATTATTTTTTGTTTCTGAAAGGAAAAGAAAAGAAGGAGTAAAACAACGATGCAGTTCCCGGAGGTGTTTCTTGGTCAGGTAAGCTCCGGCGCCCTGACAATTCCAAGCTATTGCACTCATATCTTCTTACTGGGTGGTTTCTGGGACACCACCGAACCTGAGAGAGACAAAGGTTTTTTGCTTTTAGCAGAGGGAAACACCTCAGTACGAGGGACAGTAGAAGAAGAGTTCACGGGATTATTACCCGGATTGGCGCGAGTTCGAGGCGAGTTACGCCCACGTAGGTGGCTGAGTTTCTTTGAGGCCTTTGCTCCCTTGACGTCTGGGCTCCTTGGGATGCTCTTCTTCAGATATCCTTTTGCAGTCGTCGAAGATGTGGGCGCTCGTGAAGATGAAACTTGGGGCTGAGGGGGGTCTTGTGCAGTTCGAGGGGGTTCCAAGGGTTCTTGAAGTAGCATCGGGTCCTCCAGATGAGCGTCAGTTGTTGGCTCAGCAATAGCTGGAGAGAGTTGTGAAATGGCGTCTATTTTTTCCGCATTTTCATCTGGGAAGTCATCCAGAAGATCATCTTTGGCGAGCATCGCCTCATCCATTTCCATTTGCTCTGTTTCCTTGACCATGGTATCGACCAGTGCCATATCCTCCTCTGTGAGGACGATGTCTAGATCATGTCCAAAATCCATATCAATGTCCATGTCGAGATTTTTCGGATTCATGGTCGTATGGACAGAGGGGGGAGCTATGCTCTTGGTAATATCTCCATTTTGGGGTGGCTGCTGGAGGCCATCCCGTTCCTTGATTACGATGTTGGAGGATGCTACGGGAGGCGCTCGAGCTCGGGAGGTTGGGGTATCAGAGACGTGAGCTTTCCCTTTGATTCTCCTTAGACGGTCTTCTTCAGTTTCAGCAGGTGGGCTTTTTGGGGTTTCCACTCTTCGCGTATCTTGCAGTGCAAGGTGTCCTAACTGGTCGGAGATTGTTCTTTGTGAGTCTGAGGCCGCACCAGACGGAGCTGCGTGCGTCATACCGGCAGTTGGAGGGTTCCTTGGGGGAGATCGAGCCCCAGGTGGGGAGCGGGGACGCCAAGTTCGAGTATGATGATCTTGGGATTGTCGTCCGCTACGGTGTCCTGTTTGGTTTGATCTCCTGTTCTGTTGAGGGTAAGAGCTCTCACTCCGAGGAGGACGGTTCGGAACTGTTCTAGAGGAGGCCCGGGGTGGTAATTCTAGACGTCTCCAGACTTCCTCTCTGCGATCATTCCCGAAATCTTTCGGATTTGTACGGTGAACTCTGTTATCACGAGATGGAGAGTGTCTCCGTCGTTTTTCTTCTCTGTGGTACTCGCTATAAGTACGATTAGAGGAAGAGGTCCTATTACGCCCTATGGAAGGGGAAAGTTGATCATCAGAGGGGGAACGAGAGCGTTTCGAACGAGCTGCGCGAGCATTAGGCCTTGCCGTAGAAGAGAAGGGATCCTTTTCAGAATTAAGGGATGCGCGTTGCAGCCGTTTGAGTTCTCGCTCCTCTGGGGTGAGCTGGGGACATGTAGATTCATCGTGAGAGATCATATGACAAGTGTAACAATAACGGTGGAGCCCTTCGTAAGTGAAGGTGACACGTCCGATATCTCCATTTGAGAATTCAAGACGACGTTCGAATTGTAGCGGCATGTCAACATTGACAGAGACTTGGAATCGAGCTCTTTTAGAGTCCAGGGAGATCCATTTTCCTAGTACTTTGGAGATAGTAATGAAAGTCTTATCATCCCAGAAGTGGACTGGAACTCCTGTTACACTGATCCAAAACGGGATAGTGTTAGGGAAGGATTCACTGGTACTAGGCTCCCAGCGTTCAAGTGCAAAGCTCCAGAGATTAAAGTGACATGGGCGCTTGTTTAGGACGGCCAAAAGATCAACTTCGTTGTCAAAGTCGAATTGAAATCGTCCGTTTCCAAGATTGATTCCACGAACCCGGCCTTCCACGTTCCAGATTCTGGTACGGGGGAGAAGGTGGATTAGAGCATCAATACTTCTACCTTGTAGGTGAAAAACTCGTCCGATCAAAGTCAGACGGAAACGGTCGGCAACAGCCTCAAGGTCGCAGTCGGGGATCTTTATTATTTCATCTTCCGAGTCGAGTTTGCTTCTCACGGTGGAAGATCCACCCTTACGAATGATCGCCGACGATTGAGACATAGTTTGTTGGGAAAACAGCGTAGCAGAGTGCTAGAAGGGCAAGGAGAGAGATCGTAGCAATATGCTAGAGAGGGTGAGAGGATTTTCTAAGCTTGACACACACGTCAGAGAGAAAACCCTAAGAAAACAGGTTGTAAAACGACGACAGAACCCCAAGGAGTGTCAGTAGTCTCCCTTGTGAGTCTGGAGGAGGCGGAGAATCAGATCAGAGGCAGCGTTGAAGGTTGGAGTTTCGGATCTGAGGATCGCTTTTTTCGTCGCTAGCGGCTAGGGCTTCCATCTTTGTAATCAATCTACTTATAAGTCTATCAACAATTTTGATATTTATTGAATTTTTAAAATTTTGTACTATTAATAGAAGTAGAACTATCGCACCTGTCGTTTCAGTGATTTGTAGAAAATATTCGAAACCCAAATGAACTAATTTCATTTTATTCTGATATAAACTACTAAAAAAGTAAGATTCGCGGGTTATTTTGTAGAACAAAACATTAAACGTCGCCGTTACATGTGTCTTCTTCTTCTTCAGTAATAAAAAAAACACTGTGTTTCTTCAAACTGATGAAAGGTTTCAACTTTGAACACAAGAAGAACGAAACTTCCTCCCTCGTGCTCTTCCTCTTCTACTAGCATCATCTGAGATCTAAGTGATTTGATTCCACACCGCCATACAGATCACGCAATCACGTTCACGAACATTTTTTTTTAATTTATTATTCTATCAATTCAAAAGTCGTTGCCGTGAATGCTTTGATTTGGTTTCTGCAACTTGTTCGATTCTGACCCTTCGTTGACTTATAGGTAAAGTTTCCTCCTTTTTGTTCTTTCTTTCTTTCTTAAACCCAAGTACTCTCGATTTTGTTTCGAAAGCACCCGACTTTCTCCCAGATTCATGGAGTTTCTCTCTGCTGTAAGGTCTTTAGATTGAGGGTTTTAGAGATTGTTCATAAAGGAATATGAGTAATTATTTACTTGCTTTTATATATGTTCTCTCAGGTCCATGTTTTGGTAGCCACGAGGGTATGAGTCATTGTAAAGTCCCAGCTCTAATTCAAGCACAAGTTGAAGTAAGCTGACGACCTCTGGATCTTTTATTACAAGATCCTATCTCTTGTCTTAGTTTCTGAGGGGGTTAATGATACAATGTTATGCTGTAACCAGATGGGGTCGGTTGAGCAAAAAAGTCTGTTTAGAAAAGAGGAAGAGGACAAGCAAACCAAAGCAGCTTCTTTGATGGAGCAAGGATCGCTTTCTCCGAGGTTCCATGAACACACAGCTAAATCACCAAAGAACAGTGTGCTTAGGAGCATCAAGATTGTGATTTTATCTAACAAACTCAATATGTTGTTACCTTTTGGTCCTCTAGCAATATTGGTCCACTACATGATTGATAGTAAGGTAAAATTTCTGGAGTTCAGTGTGCTAATACTAGTAGTCTCCTATCATGTTCTAAGAGTTGAATCTCAAGAAATGATTTCTTTCTCTGGCTCAGGGGTGGGTGTTCTTGCTGAGCTTAATAGGCATTACACCACTGGCTGAACGTCTAGGATATGCCACAGAGTAAGCACTTTATAGCACAAACTTATTATTCTGGCTGTGTGACTTATGTATAACTATTGGCTTATTTGAAACAGGCAACTAGCTTTTTACACAGGCCCTACTGGTATGACTTGGTTCTTCTTTTATCAGGCAGTTTCTTTTGTTTCATGATGTTTTCTTGACATGCTATACAAATTTTCACAGTCGGAGGACTCCTAAATGCTACATTCGGGAATGTGACAGAACTGATCATATCGATTTTTGCTTTGAAAAACGGAATGATACGTGTTGTTCAGCTGACGTTACTAGGATCGATTCTATCTAACATGTTGCTTGTACTTGGCTGTGCTTTCTTCTGTGGTGGTCTAGTGTTTTACCAGAAAGACCAAGTCTTTGACAAAGTAAATAGTCCTTTATCCTACTTCTTCACTGTTTATTGCTCTACTATTCTTTTATGACCATCTGTTCTTCTGCATCCAGGGAATTGCAGTTGTGAACTCTGGATTGCTTTTGATGGCTGTCATGGGGATACTCTTCCCGGCTGTTCTTCACTACACTCACAGTGAGGTTCATGCCGGATCATCAGAGATGGCCCTGTCAAGGTTCAGCAGTTGCATAATGCTTATAGCCTATGCTGCTTACCTCTTCTTCCAGTTAAAGAGCCAGTCTAATTCTTATACCCCTCTTGAAGAGGTTTGTTGCTTACAAGATTAATCCATTCTATGTATATATATATAAACCAATTGGTTTGTTTAACTCTTATATGCTGTGAACTCTAGGAAACTAATCAGAAGGAAGAAGCTTGTGATGAAGATGAAGATCCTGAGATCTCTAAGTGGGAAGCTATCATATGGCTCTCGATCTTGACTGCTTGGGTCTCTCTTCTCTCTGGCTATCTTGTTGATGCCATAGAGGTAAATCAACATTGCGTCTTCCTAGTTAACTTGGCCTATGTAGATAAACTAACTTTGCTTATGTAAATGTTTTTTTTTTCAGGGTGCCTCGGTGTCTTGGAACATACCGATAGCTTTTATCAGTGTCATATTGCTTCCTATCGTTGGGAATGCAGCAGAGCATGCAGGTGCCATCATGTTTGCCATGAAAGATAAACTGGTAGGCAGAGTAATTCTTGAGTTGAATAGACTCTTTCATTTGCCTTGAGACATAGTTTTAACTTTATATTTGAGCTCTACAGGATTTGTCCTTGGGAGTGGCTATTGGCTCATCAATCCAGATCTCTATGTTCGTGGTATGTAGTAAGAGCAGTATTTATCATCTTTGGCTAACAAGAGGCTAGTTTATTAATCTCTGTTGCTGGTTGTATATGGTTAGGTACCGTTCTGCGTGGTGATTGGATGGATGATGGGTGAACAGATGGACCTGAACTTCCAGCTATTTGAGACAGCGATGCTGTTCATCACAGTTATAGTAGTAGCTTTTTTTCTCCAGGTGAGGGTAAAGAAAGTTCACCTCATAGATTTGATAATGGTAAAATAGAAAACTAATAAGTGATGGATCGATCTCTGTTTGTAACTCAACAGGAAGGAACATCGAATTACTTCAAAGGATTGATGCTCATTCTTTGTTATTTGATAGTAGCTGCCAGTTTCTTCGTGCACGAAGATCCTCATGAAGGTTAGTTAGTGGTTGGTTCATTTGAATACTTGCTTGCATTTAAGAAGAACAGTCTGGATTTTTTTTTCATATTTGTTCTGTTGATTTTTTTTTGTTTGGTTAGATGCTCTATAAATCACGTGGAAGAGAGTATGGTGTGAAGCAAGGTGGGTCGGTCTTAACTAAAAGCTGATGATCTCATGAACACGAAGATGTAGATCTTATTCTAATGTGGGTTTGTTTCCATAAACTTGAATCAAGTTAAACGTTTTTGGAACTTTTGTTGGAACAAAGTAAAGGTTATATTCCTTTTGGCTTTTTCCTTCCACAGAAAAAATGAATATTCTTTAGTGACTTTTAGAAGGTTACAAGTTTTGTTACTTTGCAATGTTCTCTATGAACAGATTGGAAATTGATTCCTCTTGTGTGATTTGTAGCTCCATCTTTTACTTTTATGAATGACAGACAAAGTTATATACTTATATCAGTAAAAGGTCCGGACCGAAGATCAGTGTACATTACTAAGAAGTTAATACATTAAAATGGGTTTTTGTATTGATTCAGATTAAGACTGAAGTGAACTACTATAAATAAGTCTGTTAGGACTTAAATAAGCCTGTCACGCGGGTGACCCGGGTTTGATACCCGGCAACGGCGTCTTCTTTTTTTTTGTGTCCTCTTCTCCTGTGCCGTTTTAATGCCTCAAACAAGCCTCGAACATATGAATATGACCACACCCACTGATCCGAAAAGTTCATGAAATTGGCAAATGAATTCTCTAGTCATTATCAAGTGTCTTTTGACTTCCACCTTGAGAAAAGCGATGAACTTTAAATAAAGGAATGTTTTTGGATTGAATAATTTCATATAAATAATTCGTGATTGCAGGCAGTGGCGGAGGCAGCATTCTGTTTTACAAGGGTCAATCTGTTAAAAGCAACATTTTACAAGGGTCAATTTGTTAAATTTCCAGCATTTCATCAGACTTTCAAAAGAAAATACAAGTAAATTTTTTTTTTGAAAAATCCATAGGGGTCATGTGACCACCCTGGTTACAACCTACCTTGCAGGTTTGATGGTGTAAACAATTCCCCCCGCAGGTGCTACACGGAGCGGGTTATGAATTTATACATATACATGAAACGTTAGAACAATTTGCACGATTTATCAGTTTAATGGAAATGTTCATGATCATGAACCTTGACATATATATTTTATGCAGTTCCATATCTAACCTTGTAAGATCTACAATCAAGCAGCAATCAGTTCTTCTTTAGTTTGGTTTAAGTAAGAATGTTTTATTTGTGGAGAGAAGCTGATCAGAACACTTAGGGCTCAAACTTTTCTCACATCATCAGTGCTATCAGGAGGAAAGCTTTTGCCCTTTTTAATTTTTGATTTATGTATAACCTATGTGTAAAGGGCAGTATCTAAAATAAAAAGCTAAGTTTGTTATCTAATATCGTCTGTCAATTGTTTGCCTGATTTATCTCTTCCTGGATGAAGTAACTAAACTCAAAGATTTATGTATAACAGAGTTTTGGTTTGCACAGTCCAAACCAAAAACAGAAAACTTATAACATACGAGAAGTTTCAGATGTAGGATAAGTGTAAAGGGTTCATAAATCAATTATAAAAAGTTCATAAATCTAGCAACAAAGTCGTTGTAGTATAGTGGTAAGTATTCCCGCCTGTCACGCGGGTGACCCGGGTTCGATCCCCGGCAACGGCGCATAACTTTTTGCGTTCTTATAGTGTGGGCCGTTCTTATGCCTGAAATAATCCTGAAAACCCATTTATGACCCATGCTCGATAATCCGAAAGGGCCACGGGCATCAATTTCTTCAAAAGCATACGGAAATATCTGAATCATAGAATATATAAAGATGTTAGAGATGCAGAGTGGTATTAACATCTAAGATTTTTTTTTTCTTTTTTTTTTGGTAATCAACATCTAAGATTTTGGTTAAACACTTACGAAAAATGATGACTTTGTGATTCATTTGCTGATTTCCAGTAAACATTGTGATTGCTCCCCCGCAAGTTGAATCTAAATAAAATTGTGATATTTTGATGAGATTGATTGAAATTAACATGGAAAAATGTAAAAGAATTTAAAATAACCGGAGTATTTGGTATGGGACCATTAACATAACAAGACGACGTGGGTCATTTTTTTGGGGATAATAAAGTAGTGCACAGTATGTCTCAGTGTCCGAAGATAATAATGTTAATTAAAACTAAAGAAAGACAAATCTGCCCTCAAAAAGTAACCTGCGTGCTATTTGGGGGAGGATCTAAGGAAAGGGTGAACATGTAAAAAACTATCTGAAAAGCCAAATCTGGTTGGTTATTAACTTATGACATTTGGTTAATTCACTCACTAGATTCCGATAAAGTTTTGGATAAATTTTGGCTGTTCAATCTCTCTCTCTCTTCTTCCCCGTTTTCGTTTTTTTTTTAATTTAGTTTGGTTGTTCTCTTGCGACGGATCCATCTTGAAGAAGATATTATTTTAAATTTATCTTACATGACCCCGAAATTGAAATTAGGAGGACTGTAATTTCGGAATTGTTCCTGAAATTTCTCAGAAAAACAGAGAAGCGGGACGATTCATTCCTCCTAGGGTTTGTGTAACCCACACCTCTATCTATTATTTTCATGTATATACTTAGATGTGATTGTTAGGGTTTTCTGTGGTGCGCGCATGAACTGGGTGAATATAAATTATTTGATTGATTTCAGACGTTTCTATATTTTTTTTTTCCAGTTTTGTCGGCTTTGTAATGCTTTTGTTCTGTGCTTTTGATTTTTTTTGTTTTTTTTTGGTAAAGTGTGTCGGAACTGGATTACGATGGTTGTGTGTTTGTCCTGATCTTTGTTATGTGTTTGTTGTATATGCAGTTGCCTCTTGCTTTAAAGAAAGGTAGAGAGAATGTCAAATTACCAAAGAGATGATGCTGCGGAGTACATGGAAGCAGATGTAGATGATCATGAGATGCAAGATGCTGATGATATGGATGATGAGTTCCGTGGCGGCGGTGGTGCGTCAGATTCTGACGTCGAAGAGTTTGACTACTCGGTATAGACTATTATTACTTTGCTATGCTACTCTTATGATCTCCCTACCTTATAATGACTACTTATTAGTGTTCTATATGGTTTTTTACAGAATAATAAAATAGCTGATACATCGGCAGAGCAAGCTCGGAAAGGGAAAGATATCCAGGGGATACCTTGGGACAGGCTTAGTATCTCTAGAGATAAATACAGACAAACTAGGTTACTTCAGTATAAGAACTATGAAAACGTCCCCAACTCTGGAGAATCATCACAAAAGGTAAAAAGCTTTTTTCATTCTTTCATTTATTTTGTTAGCACAGCCTCTACTTAATATGCCATCATTGTTTCAGGTTTGCAATGTCACACAGAAAGGGGCAGAGTTCTATGACTTCTGGCGTAATTCAAGATCTATCAAATCTACTATCCTTCATTTCCAGGTCTCCTTTTTTTGGACTCTGTTGATACTAGTCTTTTGTTCTTTGTGATTTGGTTTAGTTGTTGTGGTTGAGGAATCTTGATTGGTTTCATATATAGTTGAGGAACTTGGTGTGGGCAACTTCCAAGCACGACGTATATCTTATGTCAAACTTCCTGCTAACGCATTATTCTTCTCTAACGTCTGGAAAGAAGGAAGTTCTCAATGTTCGTGGTCATGTCGCACCATCCGAGGTTAGTTTTTTATGCCCAGAATCTAAAGCTAAATTTGGATTCAACTATGTTATTGTCATAAGTTGATTGGTTTGCTGCGTTTAGAAACATCCTGGAAGTTTGCTGGAAGGGTTTACACAGACTCAAGTGAGCACACTTGCTGTAAAAGACGACTTTCTTGTTGCTGGTGGATTTCAAGGAGAACTTATCTGCAAGGTAAGATGAGTCTCTCTAGATATATTGATTATTGAGTAGTCATGCATTATTATTGACAAGCTTCATCTATTTTATTGGTTTCAGCATCTTGATAGACCGGGCGTCAGCTTTTGCTCTCGTACTACTTATGATGATAATGCTATTACCAATGCTATTGAGATCTACAACAAACCCAGGTTTTTTGACTAAACGGGTCTGCATAATAATTGTTAGAGTCACTGCTTCTAACTTTGTTTTTATCTAAATCACAGTGGTGCCCTTCATTTTACCGCCTCGAATAATGACTGTGGAGTTAGAGATTTTGACATGGAGAGATACCAGCTTGTTAAGCATTTTTCTTTTCCTTGGCCAGTGAATGTAAAGTCCTTTGCTTCTTTCATGGTTTTCCTTTTAATTCAAACATAACTCTGATATAAATTTACATGTGCATTGAATCATCTAAAATTTTCTTTTATTTCCCATTTGTTGGCAACAGCATACATCTTTGAGTCCTAATGGTAAATTACTAGCTATTGTTGGCGACAATCCTGAGGGCCTTATAGTAGACCCCAACACAGGAAAGGTACAAATCTTTTTCGATCCTGGACCCAAGTATGCTAGTTAGTCTCAAATGGTTGGTTGTGTTTTAATCTTTGGACCTTCATCTACAGACCCTGGAAACACTATCGGGACATTTTGACTATTCCTTTACCTCTGCGTGGCATCCTGACGGCATCACTTTCTCAACTGGAAACCAAGACAAGACCTGCCGTGTATGGGACATCCGTAACTTGTCTACGTCCGTTGCTGTCTTGAAAGGTAACCTTGGAGCGATCCGGTCAATCCGCTACACATCTGATGGTAAATACATGGCCATGGCCGAACCGGCAGACTTTGTGCATGTCTATGACGTCTCAAAGGGGTATGAAACAGAACAGGAGATCGACTTCTTTGGGGAGATCTCTGGAATATCGTTCAGCCCTGACACGGAGGCGCTCTTCATTGGGGTATGGGACCGCACTTATGGTAGCCTCCTTGAGTATCATCGGCGCAGGAACTATTCCTATCTTGATTCGTTTCTTTAAGCAAAGAAGAGGAGAGTATACACAACCAGTTCCAAGGAACAAAAAGAGAGAGGTCAGACAGCAACAGAAGCAAAAAGCATAAGATATAATGGATCTGTAAATGATGTGTTGTGCAAATGCTACTGTAGTTAGTGTCTTTTGTTTCCTTTGCCGGCGACTTGTGTGTTGTTTCCTAATGTCTGGTCTTCTGAAAGGTTCAAGATATGTACAGTAAGTAGTGTTGGTTAGTTGTTTTACTTTTGAAAACATCAATGAAGTGTCTCGCAAGTTTGTGTTGTCTTGAACGCATTCTTGCCAAATGTGACATGTTGGCATCAAACTCATTTATGGCATTATCAATTCATTATCCAACAAAGGTTTTAATTCGTTGGGAGACCAAGTTGAAACTCCTGAAAACTAACAACAAAATGGGATTTCAAGAAACATCTATGTTACATAAATGATATTCTCTCTATTTCAAAATGAATAATGTTTTGAAATTTTCACATATTTCTAAAACACTTTATATTTTATTATGATACATTATTTAACTATATTTTCATAATTTTATCCAATCAAAATTCAGCAAAACGATTAAGTTATTCAAGTAAACAATTTACTATATTACCTAATAAAAATATATTAAAATATGAATAAAATTCTATGAAATAACGTTTTTAAACATGAATTATTTAGAAACAGAAAGTGTAATAGTTAATTCAAGTTTCTGAAACAACAGCGAATATATATTCCGGAATTGAAAACAAGGAAACACAAAAAAAAACTACGGTTATGGTGGATGATCATTAAGCAAAACAAGAAGAAAGACATTAATACGCAGTTAGTAACTTCTTTTACTAACCCTAAAACCATAAACATGTCATGTTCTGCAAACTGATCAAAAATATAAAATATCCATTATAAAAGAAAGAGAACTTGTCCAGAGAAGAAACAAAGAGAAATGTCATGAAGAAAGAAGACAACAACATAACAGGAGAAAAAGAAGACTACTTAGCCACGGTGGATGCTGCAGAAGCAGAAGCTCCTCCTTCATGTACAGACTTGTCCTCCAGCATCACAGTTCTATACCTCTCCACATCCTTAACTCCTCTGTCTTGATAAACCTATAAGAAGACGATATCAAGTTGTAAGCAAACACTTGATTTGATTTGATGATAAGTAAGTTACCTGTTTCTCAGACTCGGAGAGATTGCCGCACGTGCGACCAATCATCTTGGTGATGATCCTTTCTTTGCCATGGTACTCAGGTTTGAGCCAATCGTAGTGCCCAGGGAAGAAGAAGTTGTAGCCACTCCTCTGGCATATGTGCTTCGGAGAATCAACTACAATAGTCTTCACTCTTGCTTTCTTCTTAGGTCGGCGTTGCGACGCTGGTGGCATGCCTGAAGGTGGTGCTTTCATGGTCTCTTGGGGATGACATTTGGGCCTTTTAGCACAATGGTATCCACCTTCGAACTTCCCATCAATCAGTCCGTCTACCACAGACCCAATTTGCAGTTCATCGGTGCCTGCAAGTTCCATAAGGTGTCAGACACAAAGTGATGATGAATCTATGCAGACCGAGCTTTGATATTGAGCCGTGTTTGTAACAAGTTAACTCAGAAATGTTTTAAACCTGTGAGGAAACTAATGAACCTGAGTGTTGAATGAATGAACCAGTAGACATGATTGTATGTAGAGAAGCTATTGTAATAAACTAGTGAGGAAACTAATGCAACCTGAATGTCAAATAAAAGGACAGTAGACAAGACTTACGGACAAGATCTTCGTATTCGACCTTAGCAGAGGAGTGGTCAGTGTTTTTGTTGCTGTCTGGAACTACCTGAACTAGTTGCGAGGAGGGTGAGACTGACGACATCTTTTTCTTTTTTTTTGCTGTCTTGGTGAATGGTGAAGAGTTTGTGAGGACCATATTATCTTTTAAATACATATTTTGTTATCTTTAAAATTAATCAATTTCTTAACAACTAAGAAAAAAACATTTATGGATTTATGTAGAGTTTGTGAATTTTTAAAGTTCATGGATTTTTAAAGTTATGTAGATTAAGAAAGTATATATACATTGACTTACAAAATTTGATCATGAATTTTGTAAATTGCTACTTTATGAATTTATGCTATTTATTTTCTATCATTCATTTAGTAAAATTAATATATGGTTAAGAAATTCTAGAATTTAAAGTAAAATCTAAAAAATAAATAAATAATTACTTAAAATTTAAAAAAAAAATATTTTTAAAAATAGTTTCAAAAAGAATTTTAGAATTTTAAAATAAAATTTTTTATTTTTTGTAAAATTGAAAACAAAATTTTATAAAATGAAAAAAAAATTTGAGTTCAAAACCATATAATTCGAAAATATATAATTTATTTAATGATAAAACAATAAAATACATTTATACATCCAAAAGTAATTATATAGAATGAATTAAAATTTTGGTTGAAGATGCAATAGATATTTGGCAAAAATGATTATTTTGTTTTCTAAACTTTTTCTATCACATAGATTTTATAAATCTCATAGATACACTTGATATTTTGAAAGTCATGCCTTATGAGTAAAAATGGAGAGAATTCATTTCCCAATAACAATTGACTTATTTAGAACTAGATAATCAACAATAACTAAACTTTTTGAATAACAAGGGATTTTAGTAGATTATGAAAATTCTCAAACCAATAACAATAGATTTACAAAGATTTTTAAAATCAATGAACCAATAACAATGAAATCTCAAAATTTACAAAGTTGATGAGAATTCATTTGCCAATAACCCCCCCCCCCCCTTAGAATCCGAATGTTTTAGAATAATTGCGGTCCGTTTCCAGTGGTAACAAAAACATATAGTTATATAAATGTATGTTGAGATTTTTATAATTATTATCTGCAGTCCGGTTTGTAAACATTCAAAGCCTTAATAATATTTAATAAAATGAATATAATTAATTAATTAGATAAGTAAAGCTGATGTGTTAAAGATTGTTTTAATAAGATCATGTCATAATTTTATAAAAAGACAAGAATTTAGATTACTTACCTTTTTGATCAATACGTATCTGTATACATTGACTACATTAGTGAGATAATGTCGACCAATAAAGAAAAAAAAAGGTAATTAGATGCAAATAATAGCAAAAGCCTATTGATCAGCTAACAGACTTGTCTAACCGCACGACCCACTAAAACAGTATAATCATCAGACCTAGACATTTTTATCCGATATCTAAATTCGTATCCGACAATCCGAAAAAACCACCAAAATTTGAATCGTAGTAGCAAAATATCTGAACAGATATTGAATATCTGCATTGAAGGAATAATATCTGAACCTCAATGAATATCCGAAAATAATTGAACATACATATACCTAAACCTATATTTCTAATAGGGGTCGGCAAAAAATACGAACCGAGTCAAATCAAACCAAACCAAAATATGTTATTGATTAGTATGGTTTAAGATTTTCTTAACCCAAACCGAAACTGATCCATATCAAAACAAGTTAAAATCAAACCATACCGAGAAACCATTGTGTTTTTGTTATTCTGTTAAATAAACATACTAGGAATATACAATAAACTAAAATCATAAGGCTAAAGTTACTATTAACTTTATTAATGATTTTTTTTTAGTTTTCTATTTACTTTAGTTAAATTTGCTTTGATTGTGTTCTTATAATTTTTTTTTGTGGTTTTTAACATTTTTGTTTCAGTTTTATATTATATTTAGTTTACGCAGTTTATTTTTAATAGACATTATTTTGTGTGCTTTTTTAATTTATATTTACAATAGTTAACTTTGATTTGATTTTTTTCTTATAAACGTTTTGTGTGTTTTAAATTGTTTTTGTTTCAGTTTTATATTGGTGTTAGTTTACAATTCTTATTTTTTCAGTCACCAACATGATAATTTCATAACCATGTATTTATGTTTAAAACATGATTTCTCTTAAAATAACTAAACCAAGGGAACCTGATTAAATATAACTAAAACACAAACCAAACTGAAAGCGAATCAAACCAAACTAATTATAGTTTATTTCAGTTGAAAAAATTCTTGAACAGAATTAACAAAACCAAACCGAACCAAATTGAATTCCGATAAAATAACAAAAGTATCCACCCCTAATATTTAGTTTACTTTTCCATTCAAAATATTTTTATTGATGTTAATTTCTCAAAATCAGATAATATTCATGGAAAAGTCATTTGATACTCACTTAAAATACATATCAAACTTTTGTTTCTCGCATTAACAAAAATTGCATCAAAAATTTCAAAACAACAATTAAGTAAAACAACAATTTCAAACCAATACCCAAAATACTCATGCCTTGTTATGGCATATGATCATTAAGCAAAACAAGAAGAAAGACAATAATGCGCAGTTAGTAACCTCTTTTACTAACCCTAAAACCATAAACATGGCATGTTCAGCAACTGATCAAAGACCATAAAATATCCATTACAAAAGAAAAAAAAAGACTTGTCCAGAGAACGAAAGAGAAATGTGATAAAAGAGAGAAGAAAACAACATAACGGGAAGAAAAAGACTACTGAGCCACGGTGGCTGCAGCTGCAGAAGCAGAAGCTCATGCTTTATGTGCAGACTTGTACTCCATCATCTCAGTTCTGTACCTCTCCACATCCTTAACTCCTTTGTCTTGATAAACCTATAAGAAAACGATATCACGTTGTAAGCAAACACTGGATTTGATTTGATGATGAGTACTAAGTAAGTTACCTGTATTTCATACTCGGAGAGCTTGCCCCACATGCGACCAATCACCTTGGTGATGATCCTTTCTTTCCCATGGTACTCAGGTTTGAGCCTAGCGTACTGCTCAGGGAAGAAGTTGTGGCCACTTGTGTGGCATCTGGGCTTCTGAGAATCTACTACAGTAGTCACTCTTGCTCTCTTCTTAGCTGGGCGTTGCGATGCTGGTGGCATGCCTGAAGGTGGTGTTCCCATGGTTTCTTGGGGCTGACATTTGGGCCTTTTACTAGCACAATGGTATTCACCTTCGAACTTCCCATCAATCACTCCTTCTACAACATACCCAATTTGCTGTTCATCAGTGCCTGCAAGTTCCATAAGGTGTCAGACACAAAGTGATGAATCAATGCGGTAGTCAAACAGATAAGCAATGGAAGCAGACAGAGCTTAGATATTGAACCATGTTTGTAGCAAGTTAACTCAGAAATGTTTTAAACCTGTGAGGGAAATAATGAACCTGAGTGTTGAATGAACGAACCAGTAGACATGACTTGAATGTAGAGAAGCTATTGTAACAAACTAGTGAGGAAACTAATGAACCTGGAAGTCAAATAAAAGGACAAGCAGACAAGACTTACGGACGAGATCTTCGTATTTGACCTTAGCAGAGGAGTGGTCAGTGTTTTTGTTGCTGTCTGGAACTACCTGAACTAGTTGCGAGGAGGGTGAAACTGACGACATCTTTTTTTTGCCTGTCTTGGTGAATGGTGAAGAGTTTGTGACGTATTATCTTTTAAATACAGATCTTGTTATCTTCAAAATTAATCATTTTCTTAACAACTAAGAAAAAAACATTTAGGATCCGAATGTTGTAGAATAATTGCGGTGCGTTTGCAATAGTAACAAAAACATATAAATATATAAATATATGTTGAGATTTATATAATTATTAACTGCGGTGCAGTTTGTAAACATTCACAGCCTTAATAATATTTAAGAAAATGACTAATTAATTAATTAGATAAATAACGCTGATGTGTTAAAGATTGTTTTAGTCTTAACAAGATCATGTCATAATTTTATAAAAAGACAAGAATTTAGATTACTTACCTTTTTGATCAATATACATCTATATACAATATCTAGATTAGTGAGATAATGTTGACCAATAAAGAAAAAAAAGTAATTAGATGCAAATAATAGCAAAATCTTATTGATCAGTTAACGGGTTTGTCTAACCACACGACCCACTAAAACAGTATAATCATTAGACTCAGCATTTTATCTGATATCTAAATCTGTATCAGGCGATCCAAAAAATCTACCAAAATTTGAATCGTAATAGCAAAATATCTGAAAAGATATTGAATATCTGAACCGATGGGATAGTATCTGAACTTTAATAGATATGCACAAATAATTGACCATACGTATGTTTAAACCTATATTTTTAATAGGGATGGGCAAAAAATACCGAACTGAGTCAAACCAAACCAAACCAAAATATGTTATTGATTAGTATGGTTTAAGATTTTTCCAACCCAAACCAACCAGACCGTAACAGGTCCAAATCAAAACAAGTTAAACCAAACCGAACCGAGAAACCATTGTGTTTCTGTTATTATTTTAAATAAACATACTAGGAATACACAGTAAACTAAAATCATAAGGCTAAAGTCGCTATTAACTTTATTAATGATATTTTTTTTTAGTTTTCTATTTACTTTAGTTAAATTTGCTTTGATTATGTTTTTATAAACTTTTTGTGGTTTTTAACATTTTTGTTTCAGTTTTATATTGGATTTAATTTACTGAGTTTATTTTTAAGAGACATTATTAAAGATCGATGCTTTTTAATTTTCTATTTAATTTAACTAACTATGATTTGATTTTTTTCTTATAAACTTTTTGTGTTTTTAAATTTTTTTTGTTTTTTTCTATATTGGAGTTAGTTTACATAGCTTATTTTTTCATAGTCAGCAACATGGTGATTTCATAACCATGCAAATTGGTTCAACATGATTTCCACGCAGTTAGTAAACAAGAAGAAAAACATTAATACTGCAAACTGATCAAAGACATAAAATATCCATTATAGAAGAAAGAGAACTTGTCCAGAGAAAAAAAGAAAGGGAAATGTCATGAAGAAAGAAGACAACAACATAACGAGAGAAAAATTAAAGAAGACTACTGAGCCACGGTGGCTGCTGCTACAGAAGCTCCTCCTTCTTGTGCAGACTTGTACTCCATCAACTCAGTTCTGTACCTCTCCACATCCTTAACTCCTTTGTCTTGATAAACCTACAAGAAGCCGATATCAAGTTGTAAGCAATTAAACACTGGATTTGATTTGATGATGAGTACTAAGTAAGTTACCTGTATTTCATAGTCGGAGAGCTTGCCCCACATGCGACCAATCACCTTGGTGGTGATCCTTTCTTTCCCATGGTACTCAGGTTTGAGCCTAGCGTACTGCTCAGGGAAGAAGTTGTAGCCACTTCTGTGGCATTTGGGCTTCTGAGAATCAACTACAGTAGTCACTCTTGCTCTCTTCTTTGCTGGGCGTTGCGATTCTGGTGGCTTGCCTGAAGGTGGTGTTCCCATGGTTTGAGGCTGACATTTGGGCCTTTTAGCACAAGGGTAAAGCACTCCTTTCAGCACTTGAGAACCGAACTTTATCGTCACCAAGTATCCACCTTCGAACTTCCCATCAATCACTCCCTCTACCACAGACCCAATTTGCAGTTCATCAGTGCCTGCAAGTGATGAATCTATGCGGTAGTCAAACATATAAGCAATGGAAGCAGACAGAGCTTAGATATTGAACCATGTTTATAGCAAGTTAACTCAGAAATGTTTTAAACCTGTGAGGAAAATGAACCTGAGTGTTGAATGAATGAACCAGTAGACATGACTCATATATGGAGAAGCTATTGTAACAAACTAGTGAGGAAACTAATGAACCTGAATGTTAAATAAAAGGACAAGTAGACATGACTTACGGACAAGATCTTCGTACTTGACCTTAGCAGAGGAGTCGCCAGTGTTGTTGTGGCTGTCTGGAACTACCTGAACTAGTTGCGAGGAGGGTGAAACTGTCGACATCTTTTTTGCTGCCTTGGTGAATGGTAAAGAGTTGTGAGGACTGTATTATCTTTTAAATATAGATTTTGTTATCTTTAAAATTAATCACTTCCTTAACAACTAAGAGAAAACATTTAGGATCCGAATGTTTTGGAATATTTACGGTATAAATCTAATAGTAACAAAAACATATAGATATATTAATATATGTTGAAATTTTTATTCTTATTAACTGCGGTGCGGTTTGTGAACATTCAAAGCCATAATAATTTTTTAAAAAGACAATAATTAATTGATTAGCTAAGTAACGCTGACGTGTTTATTTTAGTCTTAGCAAGATCATGTCATAATTTTATAAAAAGACAAGAATTTAGATTACTTACCTTTTTTGCTAAATATGTATCTATATACATTGGCTACATTTGTGAGACAATAAAGAAAAAAATAATTAGATGCCAATAACAGCAAAAGACTATTGATCAGTTAGCGGACGTGTCTAACCACATATCCCACTAAAATAGTATTTCTTCCGCTTCCCTGTGGATCTAAATCTATGCACACAAATAAACAAAACAATAACCAATGCACTTAACCATATTTTAATCAATAGAAAAATGAGTTAGATAATTTTATCGATAAAATTTGCATTGAAACTCTAAAACAACACTTAATCTGAAATATTTTTTTTCTCTATAACGATAATTAAATCAAAACGGAGGAAGCATAATATTAGACCTATAAATTTTATCTGATATTTGAACCTGTATCGAATCCGATCCAAAAAAATCTGAACCGAAACTCGAAACAAAATAGCAAATTACTCAAATGGATATTGAATTAGGAGAGCTTGAATATCCGAACCCGAACGGATAATATCTGAATCTGAATGGATATCCGAAGATAGTTGAAGATATATATATATATATATATATATATATATATATATATATAAATATATACTTTTTTGATCAACTAAGATATATATATATACTTAAACCTATATTTCTAATAGGGGTGGGCAAAAAATATCTAACCGAATCAAACCAAACCAACCGAACAAAAATTGATCCAAATCGAAACAAGTTGAACCAAACCGAATTGAGAAACAATTGTGTTTTTGTTATTATTTTAAATAAAAATACTAAAAATATACAATATACTAAAATCATAAGGCTAAAGCCACTATCAACTTTATTAATGATGTGTTTTAGTTTTCTATGTACTTTAGTTAAGTCTCGTTTAATTGTGTTTTTTTATGTCGACAAAAAAATTGTGTTTTTAGAAACTTTTTGTGGGTTTTAAAGTTTCTGTTTCAGTTTTATATTGGATTTTATTTAAATAGTTTATTTTTAAGAAGCATTATTAAAATTTTTTTTTTAAAAAAAATCTATTTACTTTAGCTAACTTTAATTTGATTTTGTTTTTATAAATTTTTTGTGTGTTCTTAAAGTTTTTGTTTCAGTTTTATATTGGAGTTAGTTTACATAGCTTATTTTTTCATAGTCACCAAAATGATGATTTCATGACCTTTCATTTAAGTTTAAAACATAATTTCTCTTAAAAAATTAAATTAAGGGAACTCAATTAAAACAAACCTAAATCAATCTAAACCAAACTAACTATAGTTTATTTCAGTTGGATTTATTTTTTTAAAATGAACCAAACTGAATCGAACCAAGCTGAACCAATAAAATAACATAACTGTCTTATTTCTAGTTTACTTTTTTTTTTGAATTCAAAATATTTATATCGATGTTACATTGCTAATATACAGTAATGGACAAACTCATTTACTACTCATTTAAAATACATATCAGTAACAAAAATTGCATCCAAAATTTCAAAACAAAAATTAAATTAGTATATTTCCATTTTTAAAGTTTTATCTCCAAAGTCCAAACCTACTAGTAGTTTTAGTCTATTAAAAATAAGAAAATTAGTTAAGTTAAAACTATATTTTAAAATACAAGACACTTAAACAGCGAAAAATAATTGAAGAACTTTTTTTTTCAATATCTAAATATCTAAATCCGAACTTAAAATACCCTAACCCAACCCAGAGTGTAGAAATCCCTAACAGATTGTATCAAACTATCTGTTACTCGAAATACCCGAACCAAACCAAACCTATACCCGAAATGCCCATGCGTTGTTATGGTATATGATATCATTAAGCAAAACAAGAAGAAAGACAATTGTGCGCAGTTAGTAACCTCTTTTACTAACCCTAAAACCATAAACATGGCATGTTCAGCAACTGATCAAAGACCATAAAATATCCATTATAAAAGAAAAAAAAAACTTGTCCAGAGAAAGAAAGAGAAATGTGATAAAAGAGACAAGACAACAACATAACGGGAAGAAAAAGACTACTGAGCCACGGTGGCTGCTGCAGCAGAAGCAGAGGCTCCTGCTTCATGTGCAGACTTGTATTCCATCATCTCAGTTCTGTACCTCTCCACATCCTTAACTCCTTTGTCTTGATAAACCTGTAAGAAAATGATAAAATCAAACTGTAAGCTTAATAACAATGTGGATTTGATGATTTGATTGATGATGAGCAAGTGAGTCAGTTTACCTGTTTCTCAGACTCGGAGAGATCGCCCCACATGCGTCCTATCATCTTGGTGATGATCCTTTCTTTTCCCTGGTACTCAGGTTTGAGCCTAGCGTACTGCTCAGCGAAGAAGAAGTTGTAGCCACTCCTGTGGCATTTGGGTTTCTGAGAATCAACTTCAGCCGCCACTCTTGCTTTCTTCTTAGCTCGGCGTTGGGATGATGATGGTGCCATGCCTGACGGTGGTGTTCCCATGGTTTGTTGTGGCTGCTGACTTTGCCTATTAGCAGCATGGTAAAGCACTCCTTTCAACACTTTAGAACCGTATTTCATCGTCACCAGATATCCACTTTCGAACTTCCCATCAATGACTCCCTTTACCACACCCCCAATTTGCGGTTCATCAGTGCCTGCAAGTTCCACAAAGTGGCAATTCAATCAGACACAAAGTGGGATAAGCAATGGAAGCAGATAGAGGTTGTATATAGAGCCATACTTGTAACAATTTAACTCAGAAATGTTTTTAACCTGTGAGGAAACTAATGAACCTGAATGTTGAATGAATGAAGCAGTAGACATGACTTATATATATATATATATAGATAGAGAAGCTATTGTAACTAACAACTTAACTCAGAAACCGGTGAGGAAATAAATGAATCTTGATGTCAAAAGGACAATGACTAAAGAGAAGCTATAACAATCTCTATCCAATGGACTACTACTCCTAACACTACACACACAAGCTAATGCATGTATAAGGATATGGACTGAAGGAAAAACAAAGACAACTTTTGTAATACCTTCCTCGAGGTTTACGGTCAGGCTATGCATTGCTTCCTCTGAAAGTCAAAAGAGTTTATGGTGTCTCAGCATGTTACAAAGTAAAGGAAAAGAAAAAAAAACAAGAACATGAGTGTTGTAAAAAGACCTGCTGATTTCATGGAAGAAGCAGATTGCTTGAGGTAATACACATGCTCTATCTGGAAAAGGAACTTGAAGTAGTACCTCCTCAGCACAAACGACGCACTTGTGATTGTGTTGGGGAAGTTGAATGCCCCAATCACTTCCCTCCATCTCCTATCCTTTATCACCTTTAGATTAACAACAACAAAATTAAAATAACACAAATTTTTCAATACTCAAAATTCGAACAAAAACAATATAAATGAGTATAGTTCTTCTGATCATTGACATACCTTTGCAATCCCACCACGAGATGTAACCTCCACGAAAAGCCGATGCAGATCCAGAGTGCTCCCTCCTACCGTAGGAACCCTTTTTTACAGAAAACATAAAACAATGTTTCAATCCAAATAGACACAAAAAAAACACATAAAGCCCTAAAGTTTTAATCACAACACTTCAGATTAGTAAACACCAAAATCCAATTTGATTCTAGTTTCCTTATGAACAATATAGTTTCCAAAACACACATAATAAACAAAGGTATAAAAACCCAATTGAACAGTGACATAAACGCACAAAATCCTGAATATATCAAGGAATCAATCATCATCATAAAGGATGTGTCTTTAACTACACCAATACATCAGATTCCGTTAATCAAACCCTAATTAGAATATCCACTAAGCGGCAAAAAACGTAACATCTCACCACACAACATATCAACAGCTCTAACCAATCTCAACGAACCAAAAAAAAAACTTGCATGACGAGTTCTATAATCAATCACAGAACAAAGGATCAAAACCCATTCAATTACAATCAAACACGAGAAACCAACAATACCCACAAACGAAAGTTCTTTCTTTTACAATCTTAAATGCAACAAAACAGTCACACAAACCTCAAAAAAAAAAGAGCGAGGGAATGAAAATGAAAACTCACTTGAGGGTGTTCCCGTGCAATCCGAGCAGAGCTCTGAGATGTTCCAGGAAGATGTCGGAGTCACGGACAAGATCTTCGTACTTGACCTTCTGGTCGCCAGTGTTGTTGTTCTGGTTGTCTGGAACCACCTGAACTAGTTGCGAGGACGAGGGTGAAACTGTCGACATCTTTTTTTTTTCTTTTTGCCTTGTCTTGGTGAATGGTAAAGAGTTTCTGAGGACCGTATTATCTCTTAAATACAGATTTTGTTCTCTTGAAAATTAATCACTTTCTTAACATTGAAGGATAAAAAGTTAAAAAAATATTTAATGGTAATTCAACAGAAAAGACTGTAATGAGTGTATTTAATTAATTGGGGGGATAGTAAGGCTGATGTGTTATGGACTGTTTTGGTCTTATTAACAAGACCAAGTCAAGTTTTACAAAAAGATATGAATTAAGATTTACTTCCTTTCTTTGGCTAAGTACGTATAAAGAAAGAAAGAAAATAGTGTTGACCAACAAAGAAAGAAATAATTTGACAGCTAACAATAGCAAAAGCCTTCTCAGTATGGGCTTGTCTAATCATACGGCCCCCTAATTGTTTGGGAAACACTTTTTTGAGAGAAATTTATCATTTATGTTATTTCGAAAAAGATTAGGGGTGAAAATTTCATCTTTTTTTAAGAATGTTAAATTTATTTAAACAAAAAGGTCTTTTTACAAACTAATGCAGCTTTAATCTAGAGTTTTTGTTTGTGAAAACCAATTAAAACAAAGCTCCACTCTATCTCCGTGAGGCAAACCAATTTACCATTTGCTAAATCAAAACGCCCCATAATTTATAAATGAAAGGATGAGAGCATATATATATATACACTGATATGAAGATTTAATAATTCTTCATATGAAAAACACTATTATGAGTGAAATGAAGATTTCATCAAATTTTAAAAGAAAAATAAAAACACATATTCAGTAGCAGATCTAGGATGAATTTTTAGCCGGGACAAAATACAAAACACTAGTAATATATCTATAAATTTAAATTTTCATTCAGAACAATATTAAAATTCTAAGCAAAATTAGACCTGATCATGAGGGAGGGGGGGGGGGGGCAACTGGCTCACCCACACTCCACCTAGTTCCGCCCCTGCACATATTCCCTTAGTAATAATAATTACTTTATGAATTCAAAAACTACACACAACTAGATATTTTAAATTATACATTTATTTTAAATCAACACATTTCATTCTTTCAAAGTTCATTATTCATCTGTTTATCTTATTTTAAAATAAATAGCAAAAGTTAGAAAACATCTAACTAGTAATATTAAAGTTATTATCTTAGACATGTTACAGTATATTTTTATATAAATTTCTAAACTCATGTTAGTTTTAGTTAAATTATATATTTATTTTAAATCATCACATTTCATACGTGTTACTATATATTCTTGTATAAATTTCTAAACTCATGTCAGTTTTAGTTAATCATTTTAGGAGTATGATTTCCTTTAATTCTTTAACTAATTATAAATAATTAATTAAGGAGATTATGTCTGAGTGTTTAGATTTTGTAAGAATTAGGTTAAATAATAAACCAAGATGACTTATCATCTTTTGTTAAAAACATGTCATCTTTTTCTTAAACCATACTATTTTTTTGTGATAGTGATTGTAAACATGTCACATAAGTAATCGATTTTGTATATATTTAAAATTATTCAATCTATTTAAGACCACATTCTATCAGAAGAAACAAATTGATTATCAAAGGAAACAGATTTATTAATTGTTTTACTTAATATGAATACCAATATACTACATATACATACACCATGTTGATGGTACATAAGCAACATTATGAACGAAATGAAGATTTCATCAAAAAGCCTCATAATTCAACATTTTGATTATCTTCATTTTCTGTCCAGCTCAAATTAGAATCCGAGTTTGAGTGAGTTTTTAATGGATTTTGATGAATATGACGCAAGACAAGTAAAGTAGATTTCGTTGTAATTCCTTACAATGTGTTATTATCAATTGCTGTGGAGTTTCTTATTTTAAATACTATTCAAGTTTCAGAAATATGTATTTATAGGGAACTTTCGATTTATGTGAACGCATGAAATGTCTTTCGAAACCATCATACACACGTTATTTTCGCTTGTTTTGATTTGAAATTATAGGAAATTTAAAAGAAATTCTTATGTTTGTCGATGAAGAATCAAATTATGTTTTTTTTTTTCAATTTGCACACAAAAATGTAAATGGAACACATGTCTTCTTGTCCTTTCGATTAACTTCTGAGGATCAGACTATGCAGAGAGAGAGATAGAGGAGAGAACCAGGAGAAATAATATAATATATTTGAAATCCTCCAAAAACCAGAGGAAAAGTACATAATTATTTTAGTTTAAATGTAAAAGTCTACTAAAATCTAAAATAATTGAATTCTAACATTGGGCTGGCAGAAGAAAAAAAGCACAAAACAAAAACAAAATCAGTTGGACATTATATAACGGTTGATTTTAATTCAGTTTTACAAATACACAATTGAATATCACTGGATTTTGTTTTGAAATTAAATTAGATCTAATTTCATTAAACTACCATGTTCAATAATACCTCCTAAATGTATCATTTGGTTTCATTATATTAGAGCATACAACTTTCACAAACTTCTATTGGTTATTTCATTATTATCTCATTTACATTACATCCAACATGTAAATATTGAAAATATTATTTTCAACAATGGGGGTGGATTTGGCGGTCTTTGGTGTCCTTTTCCACTCTCGTCGGGTTAGTTTCATAACTTCTATAGATTATACTAGCAGGTGTATTTAAGAATATATTTTTTTTCAATGTTTTCTTCTGCAACTTTCATTGTTGTTGTGAGCGGATAGGTTTTTCGATGCTCAATGAATTCAAGTTTATTGTATGGGTGCAAGGTTCAAACACACATAAAACAATAACAAATAAGATAAATATTGTTGGGATCAAATGAGACACTTTCTAAAGATAATGCGACGTAATAAAGATTGATAATTTCTTTGATACAAATGATCAAAGAAATGTATTTAATTGATATAGGAAGCACAATGGCTATCATATATATATATATATATATATATATATATATATATATATATATATATTGGTGTAGATATTTATTTGAATTTTTAAATAAATTTGTGATGATAAATTTTGCTTCCTCTAAAATAAAGTGACCTTAAGTAATTTTAATATCTACTTAAATATTATTTTTAAGTGATTACTCATGTGTCAACTTTACAATCTGGATATTTCATAGTGTTCTATAAATTTTCTCATTTTTATTTATTTATAGGAATGATTTCAGTTAATTCCTAAACTAATTAAAACTAAATTTCAGAATATTTTTTTAATTCATTTAATTAATGACGATTTTTAATAAACTAGATTTAAGTAATTAGTTTTAATCAATTAGTGTGGCTTAATGATTTAAATAATCAAAACTAATATCTTAGAAATATTAATTAATTAATTTAATTCCAATTATTTTAGTTAACTGTTCTAGGAATATGATTTCCTTTACTTCTTTATCCAATTATAAATAAATAATTAAGGAGATACAGGTGTGTTTGTTGATATTTTGTAAGAACTATTTTAAATAGAAAAATTAAAATTCTTAAACCAAGATGACTTATAATATTTTTTTAACAACATGTCATCTTTTTCTTAAACCATGTTAAAATTCTTTTTTTTTTTGTGATAATGACTGTAAACATATCACATAAGTTATCAATTTTGTAAATATTTAAATTATTCAATATATCTAAGACCATATTATATCAGAATAAAAAAATTGATTATCAAGGATGTTTTTTTTGCTTAATATCAATACCAATATATACATATATATATACACAATGTTGTGGCCCTTGTATTTACCATATCAACTCAAAGTACCTATACTTTTTGAAGAAACAAATAAGCCATCAACCTTTGTTACTTCATAACTGTCTTCTGAAAATTTTCATTTGGTTTCATCGTTTCAACAACATTTGTTATATTTTTGTGAGATTTATGTGTTTCGAACGTTGCACCAATGCAAAAAAATGAGTTTACCGGGCGTAAAAAGCCAATCCGTCCACAACAGCAATTGATGGCTGCAAAAGAAAACATTGAGAAGAATGTTTCAAGAGAGGGACTGGTTATGCACTGGCTAGTACAAATGTATGTAACTTATGCAAGTACACACGATAAGAGTAACTAGTATAAATGTATGTAATTTATGCAAGTACACACGACGAGAATAGAGAAAGACATGATTAATTTCCAATGAATTTGGTTTGATTGGTATAATAATGGAAGCTATGCAAGGTCATCCGACAAGAGTGAAAGATGACTCGATTCACCCGTTGGTTAGTATAAACCCTTGTTCGGAAATTCGCTAGGCGCTACGCGTGCGGCACACCCGGGCCTAGCGATTTATTAGAAAAGCGGGAAAAATTCGGGGAGTAGGCGGGGAGGAATTTTTTATACTTTTATACGTATAAAACTTTAATTATAATATAATACAAAATGTTTATGTATAACAGTTGTTTATATATAAAATATCCTTGGTTCTGAAATTATATATTTGTAAAATATCCATTAACAATTCAAATCTAGATTTTTTTGCATTTTTATATGTATAATATCTTATTTATATGGATAATACAAAATATTTATATATATATATATATATATTACATGTCTAAAATATTCTTGGTACTAAAATTATAATTTTGTATAATATCTATTAACAATCCAAATCTAGTAATACAAAATATAAAAATAACTCAGGTTTCTTATAAAAAATATCAGTGGCAAAATTCCAAGCATTCAGTTTTTTTTAATAAATAAAGTCATTTGGTATTTCCTTTTTAAACAAAAAAAACAAATTGTTACATAAACATATATAACCCATCGAAAGCCAAACATGCCAACCCTAAATTACATAATCGTTAAAAAACATGATAAAAGGAAAATAACCACTAAGATATTAAACGAAAAACAAAACACAAGTAATTTGAAAAACATCGCACATCGGTGCATGGTGGAAGTAATGGTCGTACACCAACGCTATAAATACGCATGATCTCCCCTACTTGTATAACCACTCGGATCTGAATTGAGTCAAGGCCCAATAAATTGGGTTTAACAATTCAAAATTATAAAATTAATTGGTGTTTAATCCGATTAAAAGCGTGTAACGTGATTACGCGGCCGGTTAATAACAAACCGATTTTAGTTAGCGAGTTGGCCCAGATCGAAACGCAGGGTCTCCGAGTAACGTTTTTCTGGGCGTGTTTGCGGCTACTCGGCCGCGTTTTGGAACAAGGGTATAATCTATGAAAATTATGCAAGTGGGTCTCATGAAAATATAAGTGAACATGATTCATCACTATCTCTTTCACACCATTAAAATAATCATTCTTTCTGATAACACATGTTAAATATTATATAATAAAACAATAGCAAATATAATTAATAAAATTTTGTGAAAAATTGGATTATGTTCTTTTATGATGGAACCAATTTATGTATTGTTAGTTTATAGTTATACAGAAAAGAAAAAACACCAAAATTAAATTTGAATCGAGAAAATTAATATTATTAGAAAAGGATTTAAATTATTTTTCTTTATAAAAAGCACTCAACATATTGTTTCAAGTCTATCTCCTCAACAACTTAAATATTAGTAATATGTAAAATAGTCGAATATTTTTGTATATGCACAGTATTTATTTATTAATTAACTCAGACAAAATAAACCAAATGTTTCATTAAGAAGAAAAAAAAAGAAATCAAGGACATTCATATCTTGCGTTAGCTAGAAAAAAGAAAAGTATGTATATATATATATATATATATACACACTTATATTAAGTGTTAGTAATTACTTTACCAATAATATTAAAGTAAGTATGTAAATTCTTTAATATATATAAGACCACCTTATATGAAAAGAAACAAATTTATTATCTAAAGAAAAAAAAATTATCAGAACATTTGACTAACATCATCACCAACATATATATATGTGTGTGTATGTATGTATGTTTATATGTATGTATGGATGTATGTATGTACAATACCAGTGTTATCTATATCCCTTGTTCAAAAACGCAGCCGAGTAGCCGCAAACACGCCTGCAAAAACGTTACTCGGAGACCCAGCGTTTCGATCTGGGCCAAATCGCTAACTAAAATCGGTTTGTTATTAACCGGCCGCGTAATCACGTTACGCGCTTTTAATCGGATTAAACACCGATTAATTTTATAATTTTGAATTGTTAAACCCAACTTATTGGGCCTTGACTCAATTCAGATCCGAGTGGTTATACAAGTAGGGGAGATAATGCGTATTTATAGTGTTGGTGTACGACCATTACTTCCACCATGCACCGATGTAGGATGTTTTTCAAATTATTTGTGTTTTGTTTTTCGTTTAATATCGTAGTGGTTATTTTTCTTTTACCATGTTTTTAACGATTATGTAATTTAGGGTTGGCATGTTGGGCTTTCGATGGGTTATATATGTTTATGTAACAATTTGATTTTTTTGTTTAAAAAGGAAATACCAAATGACTTTATTTATAAAAAAAAAACTGAATGCTTGGAATTTTGCCACTGAGATTTTTTATAAGAAACCTGAGTTATTTTTATATTTTGTATTACTAGATTTGGATTGTTAATAGATATTATACAAAATTATAATTTGAGTACCAAGAATATTTTAGACATGTAATATATATATATATATATATATATATATATATATAAATATTTTGTATTATCCATATAAATAAGATATTATACATATAAAAATGCAAAAAATCTAGATTTGAATTGTTAATGGATATTTTACAAATTTATAATTTCAGAACCAAGGATATTTTATATATAAACAACTATTATACATAAACATTTTGTATTATATTATAATTAAAGTTTTATACGTATAAAAGTATAAAAAATTCCTCCCTGCATACTCTCCGATTTTTTCCCACTTTTCTAATAAATCGCTAGGCCCGGGTGTGTCGCACGTGTAGCGCCTAGCGAATTTCCGAACAAGGCCTATATCGACTAACAAAAGACAACATTTTCTAATCACTGATCAGAAAAAAAACATTTGATTTTTTTTGTTACTTGCAATCTCCTAGAATGTCTAATTTTTCTTCCACAACATCCATTATATTTTTAATTGTTTGTTTTTTATGTTTTGAACCTTACATCCATACTAGAAATATGAATTCATCGGCCATTGAAAAAACTAATCTGTCACCATCAATGGTGAAGGTTGCGGAAGAAAACATTTAAAACAAATGTTTTCAAAAGAGAAACCGGTTTACATCAGAATCATAATGCATATGACTACTCAGCAATGAATATATCTAGACTCTTAACTTTGTAGATAAGTTCTCCTTGAAATCCACTAGCAACTAGAAAGACTACTCAACAATGAATATATTTAGAGTCTTGACTTTGTAGATAAGTTTTCCTTGAAATTCACTAGGAACTATATCTTTTACATCAAAGCGCCAGTGGTCAAGTGGTAGAATAGTACCCTGCCACGGTACAGACCCGGGTTCGGTTCCCGGCTGGTGCAGATCTGAGCTATGAAGATAATGGCTAGGCGATGGTTTGGTCCTTCGCATATATTCTGTTCTTTAGCAAAAAAAAACTATTTCTTTTACCGCAAGTATGTTCACTTGAGTCTACGTCAACTCTTTCAGCAAATTTCCATGATGCACCAAACAAAAAATTAATTGTATTTAACGGACCATATGGTTAGAAAAGCCCATTAACCGATCAATAGGCTTTTTATTATTATTGGAATCTACGTTTTATTGGTCAACATTATCTCATTAATCTAGTCAATGTATATAGATACGTATTTAACAAAAAGGAAAGTAATCTAAATTCTTGTCTTTTTATAATACTATAGAAAAAAACGGCCATTAAAATCTTACACTTTCAAATTAAAGCTAAAAAACCTTCAAACTCTGTTTGAGCCAAAAAAATCACCAGTTTCAAATATGGTATTGTTTAGATTAAAACAAGCATTAACACATCAACATTACTTATCTAATTAATTAATTACATTCATTTTCTTAAATATCATTAAGGCTTTGAATGCTTACAAACTTCACCACAGTAATAATTATAAAAATTATTTATATATCCGTATGTTTTTGTTACTATTAGAAATGCACCACAGTTATTCTGAAACATTCGGATCTAAATGTTTTCTCTTAATTGTTAAGAAAGTGATTAATTTTAAAGATGATAAAATCTGCATTTAAAAGATAATATGGTCCTCACTATCTCTTTACCATTCACCAAGACAGCAAAAAAAAAACGAAGATGTCGACAGTTTCACCCTCCTCGCAACTAGTTCAGGTAGTTCCAGAAAGCCACAACAACACTGGCTACTCCTCTGCTAAGGTCAAATACGAAGATCTTGTCCGTAAGTCTTGTCTGCTTGTCCTTTTATTTGAGTTAAGTTGTTACAATAGCTTCCTCATTTGTTTCTGAGTTAAGTTGTTACAATAGCTTCTCTATATACAAGTCATGTCTACTGGTTCATTCATTCAACACTCAGGTTCATTGTTTCCCTCACAGGTTTAAAACATTTCTGAGTTAACTTGCTACAAACATGGTTCAATATCTAAGCTCTGTCTGCTTCCATTGCTTATCTGTTTGACTACCGCATAGATTCATTACTTTGTGTCTGACACCTTATGAAACTTGCAGGCACTGATGAACTGCAAATTGGGTCTGTGGTAGAAGGAGTGTTTGATGGGAAGTTCGAAGGTTCTCAAGTGCTGAAAGGAAAAATTTACCATTGTGCTAAAAGGCTCAAATGTCAGCCCCAAGAAGCCATGGGAACACCACCTTCAGGCATGCCACCAGCATCCCAACGTCGACCGAAGAAGAAAGCAAGAGTGAAGACTATTGTAGTTGATTCTCCGAAGCACATATGCCAGAGGAGTGGCTACAACTTCTTCTTCCCTGGGCACTACGCTTGGCTCAAACCTGAGTACCATGGCAAAGTAAGGATCATCACCAAGATGATTAGTGGCACGTGCGGCAATCTCTCCGAGTCTGAGAAACAGGTAACTTAGTACTTATCATCAAATCAAATCCAGTGTTTACTTACAAAACTTGATATCGTCTTCTTAAAGGTTTATCAAGACAAATGAGTTTAGGATGTAGAGAGGTAGAGAACTGAGATGCTGGAGGACAAGTCTGCACATGAAGGAGGAGCTTCTGCTTCTGCAGCATCCACCGTGGCTCAGTAGTCTTCATTTTCTCATGTTATGATCTTCTCTCTTCATGACATTTCTCTTTCTTTCTTCTCTGGACAAGTTCTCTTTCTTTTATAATGGATATTTTATATTTTTGATCAGTTTGCAGAACATGCCATGTTTATGGTTTTAGGGTTATAAAGGTGGTTACTAACTGCACATTAATGTCTTTCTTCTTGTTTCTCTTAATGATCATATACCATAACTGTTTTTTTTTGTTTTTGTTTCTGTATGAACTTCTCTCTTTTATTCCTTGGACCGGGTTGTGTATACTTCTCTTCTTTCTTAAAGAGACGAATCAAAGTAGGAAATACTCAAGGGCGGTCCCATACCCCAACGAAGAGCGCCTCTGTGTCAGTGCTGATTGATATTCCAGAGATCTCTCCAAAGAAGTCTATTTCCTGCTCTGTTTCATACCCCTTTGAGACGTCATAGACGTGCACAAAGTCAGCCGGTTCCCCCATGGCCATGGATGTGTAGCGGATTGCTCCAAGGTTACCCTTCAAGACAGTAACGGAGTGAGATAGGTTACTGATGTCCCATACACGGCAGGTCTTGTCTTGTTTTCCAGTTGAGAAAGTGATTCCGTCTGGATGTCACGCTGTGGAAAAGGAATAGTCAAAATGTCACTGATAGTGTTTCCAGTGTCTGTAGATGAAGTACAAAAGATTAAAACACATACGTGGTGACCAACCATTTGAGACTAACTTGCATACTTTAAGGCCCTCAGGATTTTCCCCAACAATAGCTAGTAATTTACCATTAGGACTCAGAGATGCATGCTGTTACCAACAAATGGAAAACAAAGAGCATTTTGTTAAGATGATTCAATGCACATGTACATTTATATCAGAGTTATGCTAAATTTAAGAAGCAGGGACTTTACATTCAAGAAAAATACTTAACAAGCTGGTATCTCTCCATGTCAAAATCTCTAACTCCACAGTCATTGTTTGAGACAGTAAATGAAGGGTGCCACTATGAACAGATGACAAAAACTATGCGTAAACCCTTCCAGCAAACTTCCAGAATATTTCTAAATACAGCAAACAAGAAAAAGAAAGAACTCAGAATCAACCTATATTAATTATTCAATCTATTTAAGACCACATTCTATCAGAAGAAACAAATTGATTATCAAAGGAAACAGATTTATTAATTGTTTTACTTAATATGAATACCAATATACTACATATACATACACCATGTTGATGGTACATAAGCAACATTATGAACGAAATGAAGATTTCATCAAAAAGCCTCATAATTCAACATTTTGATTATCTTCATTTTCTGTCCAGCTCAAATTAGAATCCGAGTTTGAGTGAGTTTTTAATGGATTTTGATGAATATGACGCAAGACAAGTAAAGTAGATTTCGTTGTAATTCCTTACAATGTGTTATTATCAATTGCTGTGGAGTTTCTTATTTTAAATACTATTCAAGTTTCAGAAATATGTATTTATAGGGAACTTTCGATTTATGTGAACGCATGAAATGTCTTTCGAAACCATCATACACACGTTATTTTCGCTTGTTTTGATTTGAAATTATAGGAAATTTAAAAGAAATTCTTATGTTTGTCGATGAAGAATCAAATTATGTTTTTTTTTTTTCAATTTGCACACAAAAATGTAAATGGAACACATGTCTTCTTGTCCTTTCGATTAACTTCTGAGGATCAGACTATGCAGAGAGAGAGATAGAGGAGAGAACCAGGAGAAATAATATAATATATTTGAAATCCTCCAAAAACCAGAGGAAAAGTACATAATTATTTTAGTTTAAATGTAAAAGTCTACTAAAATCTAAAATAATTGAATTCTAACATTGGGCTGGCAGAAGAAAAAAAGCACAAAACAAAAACAAAATCAGTTGGACATTATATAACGGTTGATTTTAATTCAGTTTTACAAATACACAATTGAATATCACTGGATTTTGTTTTGAAATTAAATTAGATCTAATTTCATTAAACTACCATGTTCAATAATACCTCCTAAATGTATCATTTGGTTTCATTATATTAGAGCATACAACTTTCACAAACTTCTATTGGTTATTTCATTATTATCTCATTTACATTACATCCAACATGTAAATATTGAAAATATTATTTTCAACAATGGGGGTGGATTTGGCGGTCTTTGGTGTCCTTTTCCACTCTCGTCGGGTTAGTTTCATAACTTCTATAGATTATACTAGCAGGTGTATTTAAGAATATATTTTTTTTCAATGTTTTCTTCTGCAACTTTCATTGTTGTTGTGAGCGGATAGGTTTTTCGATGCTCAATGAATTCAAGTTTATTGTATGGGTGCAAGGTTCAAACACACATAAAACAATAACAAATAAGATAAATATTGTTGGGATCAAATGAGACACTTTCTAAAGATAATGCGACGTAATAAAGATTGATAATTTCTTTGATACAAATGATCAAAGAAATGTATTTAATTGATATAGGAAGCACAATGGCTATCATATATATATATATATATATATATATATATATATATATATATATATATATATATATATTGGTGTAGATATTTATTTGAATTTTTAAATAAATTTGTGATGATAAATTTTGCTTCCTCTAAAATAAAGTGACCTTAAGTAATTTTAATATCTACTTAAATATTATTTTTAAGTGATTACTCATGTGTCAACTTTACAATCTGGATATTTCATAGTGTTCTATAAATTTTCTCATTTTTATTTATTTATAGGAATGATTTCAGTTAATTCCTAAACTAATTAAAACTAAATTTCAGAATATTTTTTTAATTCATTTAATTAATGACGATTTTTAATAAACTAGATTTAAGTAATTAGTTTTAATCAATTAGTGTGGCTTAATGATTTAAATAATCAAAACTAATATCTTAGAAATATTAATTAATTAATTTAATTCCAATTATTTTAGTTAACTGTTCTAGGAATATGATTTCCTTTACTTCTTTATCCAATTATAAATAAATAATTAAGGAGATACAGGTGTGTTTGTTGATATTTTGTAAGAACTATTTTAAATAGAAAAATTAAAATTCTTAAACCAAGATGACTTATAATATTTTTTTAACAACATGTCATCTTTTTCTTAAACCATGTTAAAATTCTTTTTTTTTTGTGATAATGACTGTAAACATATCACATAAGTTATCAATTTTGTAAATATTTAAATTATTCAATATATCTAAGACCATATTATATCAGAATAAAAAAATTGATTATCAAGGATGTTTTTTTTGCTTAATATCAATACCAATATATACATATATATATACACAATGTTGTGGCCCTTGTATTTACCATATCAACTCAAAGTACCTATACTTTTTGAAGAAACAAATAAGCCATCAACCTTTGTTACTTCATAACTGTCTTCTGAAAATTTTCATTTGGTTTCATCGTTTCAACAACATTTGTTATATTTTTGTGAGATTTATGTGTTTCGAACGTTGCACCAATGCAAAAAAATGAGTTTACCGGGCGTAAAAAGCCAATCCGTCCACAACAGCAATTGATGGCTGCAAAAGAAAACATTGAGAAGAATGTTTCAAGAGAGGGACTGGTTATGCACTGGCTAGTACAAATGTATGTAACTTATGCAAGTACACACGATAAGAGTAACTAGTATAAATGTATGTAATTTATGCAAGTACACACGACGAGAATAGAGAAAGACATGATTAATTTCCAATGAATTTGGTTTGATTGGTATAATAATGGAAGCTATGCAAGGTCATCCGACAAGAGTGAAAGATGACTCGATTCACCCGTTGGTTAGTATAAACCCTTGTTCGGAAATTCGCTAGGCGCTACGCGTGCGGCACACCCGGGCCTAGCGATTTATTAGAAAAGCGGGAAAAATTCGGGGAGTAGGCGGGGAAGAATTTTTTATACTTTTATACGTATAAAACTTTAATTATAATATAATACAAAATGTTTATGTATAACAGTTGTTTATATATAAAATATCCTTGGTTCTGAAATTATATATTTGTAAAATATCCATTAACAATTCAAATCTAGATTTTTTTGCATTTTTATATGTATAATATCTTATTTATATGGATAATACAAAATATTTATATATATATATATATATATATATTACATGTCTAAAATATTCTTGGTACTAAAATTATAATTTTGTATAATATCTATTAACAATCCAAATCTAGTAATACAAAATATAAAAATAACTCAGGTTTCTTATAAAAAATATCAGTGGCAAAATTCCAAGCATTCAGTTTTTTTTAATAAATAAAGTCATTTGGTATTTCCTTTTTAAACAAAAAAAACAAATTGTTACATAAACATATATAACCCATCGAAAGCCAAACATGCCAACCCTAAATTACATAATCGTTAAAAAACATGATAAAAGGAAAATAACCACTAAGATATTAAACGAAAAACAAAACACAAGTAATTTGAAAAACATCGCACATCGGTGCATGGTGGAAGTAATGGTCGTACACCAACGCTATAAATACGCATGATCTCCCCTACTTGTATAACCACTCGGATCTGAATTGAGTCAAGGCCCAATAAATTGGGTTTAACAATTCAAAATTATAAAATTAATTGGTGTTTAATCCGATTAAAAGCGTGTAACGTGATTACGCGGCCGGTTAATAACAAACCGATTTTAGTTAGCGAGTTGGCCCAGATCGAAACGCAGGATCTCCGAGTAACGTTTTTCTGGGCGTGTTTGCGGCTACTCGGCCGCGTTTTGGAACAAGGGTATAATCTATGAAAATTATGCAAGTGGGTCTCATGAAAATATAAGTGAACATGATTCATCACTATCTCTTTCACACCATTAAAATAATCATTCTTTCTGATAACACATGTTAAATATTATATAATAAAACAATAGCAAATATAATTAATAAAATTTTGTGAAAAATTGGATTATGTTCTTTTATGATGGAACCAATTTATGTATTGTTAGTTTATAGTTATACAGAAAAGAAAAAACACCAAAATTAAATTTGAATCGAGAAAATTAATATTATTAGAAAAGGATTTAAATTATTTTTCTTTATAAAAAGCACTCAACATATTGTTTCAAGTCTATCTCCTCAACAACTTAAATATTAGTAATATGTAAAATAGTCGAATATTTTTGTATATGCACAGTATTTATTTATTAATTAACTCAGACAAAATAAACCAAATGTTTCATTAAGAAGAAAAAAAAAGAAATCAAGGACATTCATATCTTGCGTTAGCTAGAAAAAAGAAAAGTATGTATATATATATATATATATACACACTTATATTAAGTGTTAGTAATTACTTTACCAATAATATTAAAGTAAGTATGTAAATTCTTTAATATATATAAGACCACCTTATATGAAAAGAAACAAATTTATTATCTAAAGAAAAAAAAATTATCAGAACATTTGACTAACATCATCACCAACATATATATATGTGTGTGTATGTATGTATGTTTATATGTATGTATGGATGTATGTATGTACAATACCAGTGTTATCTATATCCCTTGTTCAAAAACGCAGCCGAGTAGCCGCAAACACGCCTGCAAAAACGTTACTCGGAGACCCAGCGTTTCGATCTGGGCCAAATCGCTAACTAAAATCGGTTTGTTATTAACCGGCCGCGTAATCACGTTACGCGCTTTTAATCGGATTAAACACCGATTAATTTTATAATTTTGAATTGTTAAACCCAACTTATTGGGCCTTGACTCAATTCAGATCCGAGTGGTTATACAAGTAGGGGAGATAATGCGTATTTATAGTGTTGGTGTACGACCATTACTTCCACCATGCACCGATGTAGGATGTTTTTCAAATTATTTGTGTTTTGTTTTTCGTTTAATATCGTAGTGGTTATTTTTCTTTTACCATGTTTTTAACGATTATGTAATTTAGGGTTGGCATGTTGGGCTTTCGATGGGTTATATATGTTTATGTAACAATTTGATTTTTTTGTTTAAAAAGGAAATACCAAATGACTTTATTTATAAAAAAAAAAACTGAATGCTTGGAATTTTGCCACTGAGATTTTTTATAAGAAACCTGAGTTATTTTTATATTTTGTATTACTAGATTTGGATTGTTAATAGATATTATACAAAATTATAATTTGAGTACCAAGAATATTTTAGACATGTAATATATATATATATATATATATATATAAATATTTTGTATTATCCATATAAATAAGATATTATACATATAAAAATGCAAAAAATCTAGATTTGAATTGTTAATGGATATTTTACAAATTTATAATTTCAGAACCAAGGATATTTTATATATAAACAACTATTATACATAAACATTTTGTATTATATTATAATTAAAGTTTTATACGTATAAAAGTATAAAAAATTCCTCCCTGCATACTCTCCGATTTTTTCCCACTTTTCTAATAAATCGCTAGGCCCGGGTGTGTCGCACGTGTAGCGCCTAGCGAATTTCCGAACAAGGCCTATATCGACTAACAAAAGACAACATTTTCTAATCACTGATCAGAAAAAAAAACATTTGATTTTTTTTGTTACTTGCAATCTCCTAGAATGTCTAATTTTTCTTCCACAACATCCATTATATTTTTAATTGTTTGTTTTTTATGTTTTGAACCTTACATCCATACTAGAAATATGAATTCATCGGCCATTGAAAAAACTAATCTGTCACCATCAATGGTGAAGGTTGCGGAAGAAAACATTTAAAACAAATGTTTTCAAAAGAGAAACCGGTTTACATCAGAATCATAATGCATATGACTACTCAGCAATGAATATATCTAGACTCTTAACTTTGTAGATAAGTTCTCCTTGAAATCCACTAGCAACTAGAAAGACTACTCAACAATGAATATATTTAGAGTCTTGACTTTGTAGATAAGTTTTCCTTGAAATTCACTAGGAACTATATCTTTTACATCAAAGCGCCAGTGGTCAAGTGGTAGAATAGTACCCTGCCACGGTACAGACCCGGGTTCGGTTCCCGGCTGGTGCAGATCTGAGCTATGAAGATAATGGCTAGGCGATGGTTTGGTCCTTCGCATATATTCTGTTCTTTAGCAAAAAAAAACTATTTCTTTTACCGCAAGTATGTTCACTTGAGTCTACGTCAACTCTTTCAGCAAATTTCCATGATGCACCAAACAAAAAATTAATTGTATTTAACGGACCATATGGTTAGAAAAGCCCATTAACCGATCAATAGGCTTTTTATTATTATTGGAATCTACGTTTTATTGGTCAACATTATCTCATTAATCTAGTCAATGTATATAGATACGTATTTAACAAAAAGGAAAGTAATCTAAATTCTTGTCTTTTTATAATACTATAGAAAAAAACGGCCATTAAAATCTTACACTTTCAAATTAAAGCTAAAAAACCTTCAAACTCTGTTTGAGCCAAAAAAATCACCAGTTTCAAATATGGTATTGTTTAGATTAAAACAAGCATTAACACATCAACATTACTTATCTAATTAATTAATTACATTCATTTTCTTAAATATCATTAAGGCTTTGAATGCTTACAAACTTCACCACAGTAATAATTATAAAAATTATTTATATATCCGTATGTTTTTGTTACTATTAGAAATGCACCACAGTTATTCTGAAACATTCGGATCTAAATGTTTTCTCTTAATTGTTAAGAAAGTGATTAATTTTAAAGATGATAAAATCTGCATTTAAAAGATAATATGGTCCTCACTATCTCTTTACCATTCACCAAGACAGCAAAAAAAAAACGAAGATGTCGACAGTTTCACCCTCCTCGCAACTAGTTCAGGTAGTTCCAGAAAGCCACAACAACACTGGCTACTCCTCTGCTAAGGTCAAATACGAAGATCTTGTCCGTAAGTCTTGTCTGCTTGTCCTTTTATTTGAGTTAAGTTGTTACAATAGCTTCCTCATTTGTTTCTGAGTTAAGTTGTTACAATAGCTTCTCTATATACAAGTCATGTCTACTGGTTCATTCATTCAACACTCAGGTTCATTGTTTCCCTCACAGGTTTAAAACATTTCTGAGTTAACTTGCTACAAACATGGTTCAATATCTAAGCTCTGTCTGCTTCCATTGCTTATCTGTTTGACTACCGCATAGATTCATTACTTTGTGTCTGACACCTTATGAAACTTGCAGGCACTGATGAACTGCAAATTGGGTCTGTGGTAGAAGGAGTGTTTGATGGGAAGTTCGAAGGTTCTCAAGTGCTGAAAGGAAAAATTTACCATTGTGCTAAAAGGCTCAAATGTCAGCCCCAAGAAGCCATGGGAACACCACCTTCAGGCATGCCACCAGCATCCCAACGTCGACCGAAGAAGAAAGCAAGAGTGAAGACTATTGTAGTTGATTCTCCGAAGCACATATGCCAGAGGAGTGGCTACAACTTCTTCTTCCCTGGGCACTACGCTTGGCTCAAACCTGAGTACCATGGCAAAGTAAGGATCATCACCAAGATGATTAGTGGCACGTGCGGCAATCTCTCCGAGTCTGAGAAACAGGTAACTTAGTACTTATCATCAAATCAAATCCAGTGTTTACTTACAAAACTTGATATCGTCTTCTTAAAGGTTTATCAAGACAAATGAGTTTAGGATGTAGAGAGGTAGAGAACTGAGATGCTGGAGGACAAGTCTGCACATGAAGGAGGAGCTTCTGCTTCTGCAGCATCCACCGTGGCTCAGTAGTCTTCATTTTCTCATGTTATGATCTTCTCTCTTCATGACATTTCTCTTTCTTTCTTCTCTGGACAAGTTCTCTTTCTTTTATAATGGATATTTTATATTTTTGATCAGTTTGCAGAACATGCCATGTTTATGGTTTTAGGGTTATAAAGGTGGTTACTAACTGCACATTAATGTCTTTCTTCTTGTTTCTCTTAATGATCATATACCATAACTGTTTTTTTTTGTTTTTGTTTCTGTATGAACTTCTCTCTTTTATTCCTTGGACCGGGTTGTGTATACTTCTCTTCTTTCTTAAAGAGACGAATCAAAGTAGGAAATACTCAAGGGCGGTCCCATACCCCAACGAAGAGCGCCTCTGTGTCAGTGCTGATTGATATTCCAGAGATCTCTCCAAAGAAGTCTATTTCCTGCTCTGTTTCATACCCCTTTGAGACGTCATAGACGTGCACAAAGTCAGCCGGTTCCCCCATGGCCATGGATGTGTAGCGGATTGCTCCAAGGTTACCCTTCAAGACAGTAACGGAGTGAGATAGGTTACTGATGTCCCATACACGGCAGGTCTTGTCTTGTTTTCCAGTTGAGAAAGTGATTCCGTCTGGATGTCACGCTGTGGAAAAGGAATAGTCAAAATGTCACTGATAGTGTTTCCAGTGTCTGTAGATGAAGTACAAAAGATTAAAACACATACGTGGTGACCAACCATTTGAGACTAACTTGCATACTTTAAGGCCCTCAGGATTTTCCCCAACAATAGCTAGTAATTTACCATTAGGACTCAGAGATGCATGCTGTTACCAACAAATGGAAAACAAAGAGCATTTTGTTAAGATGATTCAATGCACATGTACATTTATATCAGAGTTATGCTAAATTTAAGAAGCAGGGACTTTACATTCAAGAAAAATACTTAACAAGCTGGTATCTCTCCATGTCAAAATCTCTAACTCCACAGTCATTGTTTGAGACAGTAAATGAAGGGTGCCACTATGAACAGATGACAAAAACTATGCGTAAACCCTTCCAGCAAACTTCCAGAATATTTCTAAATACAGCAAACAAGAAAAAGAAAGAACTCAGAATCAACCTATATTAATATAGTTACATCCAATCTAAGTATAATAACATTAGAATCAGGGCATAAAACAAACCTCGAATGGTGCAACATGACCACGAAGATTGAGACTTCCTTCTTTCCAGAAGTTAGAGAAGAATAATGTGTCAGCAGGAAGTTTGACATAAGTCTGCCCACACCAAGTTCCTCAACTATATATGAAACCAATCAAGATTCTTGATCAGATGGCATTTTATTCAGTACTAGATAAATGTTTTGTCCTCAACAACCACGTCAAACACAAAAGAACAAGACTATTATCAACTAGTCCAAAAGAGGAACCTGGAAATGAAGGATAGTAGATTTGATGGAAAAATGTGCTATTTCCCCACGAGAAGTATCGCATCCTCCCAAATGTCTCTCAAACTATGACCTCATTCTATTTGTCCATGAGATAAAAGTTTGAAATCTATTTCCCTATAGAACTTTAGAAAACCACTTACATCTCTCTGACATATAAGTTGAAGAGTCTTATATCCATAAAATCAAATTTATCTGGTTAACCCTCTAAACCAAACTCATTTTAGTTAATTAAACCCGATTAAAACCTTATTTAGATCAGATTGCAGTAATTAAACAAGAAAAAAAAGATAAAGACCCGATTTGGATCTGGTTTAATTACTGTAATCGGATTTAAATCAAGTTTTAATCGGGTTTAATTAACTAAAACGGTTTTGGTTTATAGGTTTAACCAGATAAATTTGATTTTATGGGGTTAAAGATCTTCAACTTATATGTCGGGGAGATATAATGGGTTTTCTAAAGTTTCATGGGAAAACAGATTTTGATGGGATACATATGGGAGGATGTGATACTTCTGGTGGGGAAATAGCACGTTTTCCCTAGATTTGATAGATCTCGAATTACGCCAGAAGTCATATGTCCCTTTCTGTGTGACATTGCAAACCTGAAACAATGATGCATACTAAGTTAAAGGCTAAAAAAATGGAGGAATCAGAGAATGAAAAAGTTTTTTTTTTTTTACCTTTTGTGATGATTCTCCGGAGTTGGGGACGTTTTCGTAGTTCTTGTACAGTAGTAACCTAGTTTGTCTGTATTTATCTCTAGATATACCAAGCCTGTCACAAGGTATCCCCTGGATATCTTTCCCTTTCCGAGCTTGGTCTGCCGAGGTGCCAGCTATTTTATTAATCTGTATAAAACCATATGGAACACGAGATTATCATTAGGTAAGGAAAAAAACAGAGATAACAAAGTAGCGTAGCCAAGAAACTATATGGAATAATCAAATTCTTCGACGTCAGAATCTGACGCACCACCGCCTGTGAACTCATCATCGATATCATCAGCATCTTCCATTGCATGATTATCTACATCTGGTTCCTTGTACTCCGCAGCATCATTTCTTTGGTAATTGGACATACTTTTCTTCTTTTTAGCAAAGAGGCAACTGCATATACAAACACAACACACAAACCCTAACAATCACAACAAAGTATATATAAGTATAATAGATAAAAATGGTGGGTTACACAAACCCTAGGAGGAATCAAACCGAAAAGGAATCGTCCCACTTCTTTTTCGTTTTTGACTAGTACCATGCAAAATCTGGGAGTTTAGTTACTTCATGTAGGAAGAGATAATTAGGCAAGCAATTGACACAGGATGTTAGATCTGAGAACTTCCTCGCTAGCTATAGAAAATGCTCTTTGGATAACAAACATTGCTCTTTGATTTTTGATCTATGAAGGAGAATCTGTCTAACTATTACTGCGAGGCCTTACACAAAGGTATACATAAAATCAAAGATCAAAAATGGCAAAAGGCTTCCTCCTGATATCACTGATGATTTGCGAATTTTTTGAGCCTTAATTATATTCTTCTGATCTTCTTTCAATAAATAAAACATTTTTACTTAAACTAAACTAAAAGAACTGATCGCTGCTTGACTATATATCTTATAAGTTAGATATTGAACTGCATAAAATAGACGGAAAGGTTCATGATCATATGAACACTTGCATTAAACTGATAAATCGGGTAGATTGTTCTAATCTCTACATGTCTCAGATCATATAATTGTCCACCATCAAATTTTTTGCCTGTAGGCTGTAGCACCTGCAGGAAAAAAATTGTCCACCATCAAATTTGCACTCACAAGTAATTTTATATGAATTTATTGAATCCAAAAACATTGCTGTATTTGTAGTCATCGCTTTCTCAAGGTGGAAGTCAAAAGAAAAGGACCCCCAAAAGGATAACGCCGTTGCCGGGGATCGAACCCGGGTCACCCGCGTGACAGGCGGGAATACTTACCACTATACTACAACGACTTGTTGATAGTTGTTACAAACCAAAATAAATCATATCAACCAATACAGAGTATTTATACTAGTAGTTCACTTCAGTCCTAACCTGAAAGCAATACAAAAACCATTTTCACGTATTAACTTTTTACTAATGTACACTGATCTTCCTGTCTGAACTTTGAACTTCTTACTGATAAACTTTTACTGTCATTCATATAAATAAAACAATTGAGAATTACAAATCACACAAGCGGAATCTCCGATCCATGCTGAGGCGGATTGCCTTTGTTGGGCGATGAAGGAGGTGAACAAGCGTGGACTATCGCAGGTACATTTCGAGTCTGATTGCCAGCAGCTGGTGCATATTATCCAACAGAAGAAACAATGGCCTGCCCTTGACCCCGTATTGGATGAAATTGAAGCTATGATACCTACCTATAATTTTGTTTCTTTTAAGTTTATTTCTCGCTCTGCAAATGTCCGTGCGGATGGTCTTGCCAAAAACGCCAGATCACGGGTGCAAAGCTTTAGTTCTTTTGAAGTTAAAAAACCACTAAGGTTAGTCATTGAGGCTAGCTTGTATGAAACGCTTTAAGTTGGAATGAAACTTTGGATGACAAAAAAAAAAAATTCACACATCAGTTTCCAATATTTTTCATAAAACCCATTGTAAAGCGTGATTAAAGTTCTCATCTGCCTGTGACAAAAAAAAAAAAGTTCTCATCTGCTGGAGACCAAGGAGAGAGAGAATTCAAGCGTGATTTGAATTGATTAAATAATAATTAAAGTTCATGAACGTGATTCCGTGATCTGGATGGCGCAGTAGTATCAAAATCCCTTAGATCTCAGATGATACTAGTAGAAGAGGAAGAGCATGAGGGAGGAAGTTTCGTTCTTGTGTTCAAAGTTGAAACCTAAGCTTTTATACTGGTTGATAAATAAGAGCATACTAACTGTTAGACCAAAGTAACTTTCTTATATAAATTTATAAAACACTAACTGATATTTAAGTTTTAGTTTAATCAAATAAATCTTATCAAATTTTATTGTTTCAATTTTATGAAATAAATAGATAATTATTTAATTTTTAAAAATTATTTTATAAATTTAAACTAATTATTATATATTAATTTAAATATTTATTTTATAGTTTTATTAAAAATTAAATATATTGTAAAAATTTAGAAGTTTGTTTCTTTTGCCTTTAGATTTAGAAGCAAACGACATGGTTTTTGATAAATTTTGTAAATTTAAAAATTTAAAATACTATTTAAAAATTTAAAATACTACATAAACTCTTAAAATCGTGTTTATCTATATATAGACCGTTAAAGATATTAGTCATCCGTTAATTCATCAAAATGACATCATTTTGAAAAAAAAACTAGAAAATTACAAAAATAATATGTAAACACGATTTTCAGAATTTATGTATTGTTTTTAAATTCAACAGAATTTATCAAAAACAATGTCGTTTGATAAATTAATGATTGAATAACACCTCTGACAATCAATATATATATATAATCACAATTTTGATAGTTTATGTGGCATTTTTAAATTTTGTTTAACTCAGTATAAAATATCACTAATATATAGTTCGGGAAAAAAGGACACAACGCCAAAAATTCAATGTAGTACTTTTGATTTTTTTTTGTAATTCGACGTGGAATAAACACGTTAAAAGCTCATGGAAGAAATAAGCATGACAGAAATAATTCAGGTAAGGAAAATAATTTGTTAACACATGTAAATACGCTGTAAAGAACAGGGAACATAAACATAAGCAAATACGTGCCTGTATCTTTTGAATGAAAAACTCCGAACATTGATTTGTTTTTTATACATAACATCAACTTCAGGAAAAATAGAGGAAACGCATATGAAACACCCAGATTATACATTTAAAAGAAAACTGATAAAATGGAAAATACAAAATTCAAACCAAAAATGAAAAGATGATCAAAAATCTGACAAAGGTAGAATACAGAGACACGAGTAGAGATTGTTGTGTTCCCATGTTTTTTTTATATAAGCAACGAATAAGGCCAAAGAGAACAAAGATAAGATAGAGAGATAGAATGTATCATTTGCAGGCCATAAGCATGGAGTTGATCACGTGCATTATAAGTCTCGTGGCAGAGGTGTCGCTGCCTGGTACATTGCGTTGGTGGTGCAGAATCTGATAGACTTGCTCAAAGATTGGCCGACCGTGGGCAGCTATCATTGGGTCTGATGGGTTAATTGCTGCAACCACATCGGTCATCCACTCAAGCTTGCGAGATGTGTCCTTGCTGATGTCGCATGCTAGCTGCTGCAGCAACGACAGAAGCACGCCTTGGCTCAGAGGAAGCGGATTCATCGCCAGTAGTCCACGCAGATCCACCTAAATGGGCAAAAACCAATGTCATGAGATCTTTCTTATGTGAAACTGACGATAATGAGAGATCTTAAAATTAGGCAAAATTAAATTTCACCTGGGAGCAAAGCCAGGATACTATGGAGACATCGCTTCTCTGTAAAGCTGAAGTAAAAGATTCTTCGTATTTGCGTTCAGATATCAACCTGGATAGTTCTGTTATTGGGTCTGCTTCAACCTGAAAGGAATAGATCTTGCGATTGTCAAAACTCAGACAAAGATATCAACTTGGGATTCTTCTAAGAACCATAAATGATTCTCTTCATTCACTCTCTGGCTCCAATCATAAGAGACAACAGAGAACAGAACGAAGCAAGGTACCAAAGAGTGCGAGAACTTCAAACTCTCCTCTCCTAAGCCCAAAGCAAGCTCCTAGACCAATTCTATTCGCTTACTTCTAACTAAATTTCCTTTGGTAGCCCTCCCTAGCTAACCCGAATCACCTATGAACACCTAGGGTAATTACATTGCTCCTGCCGTAGACTAACACAAGGCTTATCACATTCATAATTATGATTAGTTCCAGAGATGTAAAAACCTTTTCAAGAAGAGCACCCAAGGGTCCACCACTACGTTGAGAAACCAAGGTGTTTGATCCACTAGAATTTGCTCCAGCGGCTGCGAGAGCTAAGCGATTCCTTTGACTCTCCGCTAATTCACGGTTCAAGGCTTGAGCAACTGAAGACGCAGAAGTAATGGTTTCCTGTAATTCGTACAACAAGTTCAGCAAGCTGTTTCGTTTTTGCAACCATAACAATCCTCAAAGAAGGATTATTTGCCACCATACCTTTAAAGTATGAGCAAGCTGGGAGTGTCCAGCGTCAAACCGTTGTTGTGCTGCGTTTGTGTGCTCGGCAATCCCTTTCTGGAAGGCTGTGTCTACTTGCTCAAACATGGTCTTGCATGATTTCTCAAAGAAAGGTATGAGTGAGGCCTCCAGACCCGACCTAAGAGCTTCCTGAAAATTATAAACGGGAAAAATGTAAGAGATCAATTCCGTTTTCTCCAAGCCATAAGACTTCCAGTACGCTACATAAGTAATTTTAAAACATGGTCTATTCCAATTTACCTGGATGGCTTGCCTGCCAGATGTCTGAAACTGGGTTTGAATTTGCTTTGTCATGGTTGCCTCAAGCTTTGAATTAACAGATTTGTCAAGCTGATTGACTGCTTTGTCCCCAAGTACTCTCTGTATTAAAGAAACAAAAAGCACTCTTTTTCAACAATAAAATTATACAGAGAGAAATCAGAACGAGTAAGAGGTGTAAAATTCGAACCTGGAAGGATTCCGAGATTGAAGAAGATACAGTTTTCTCAATAGCTGGTGTTAATGCACGAGCTATGGCTGGAACAATTGTAGCAAACTCCTTCTTTATAGTTTTCTCAAACATTGCATTTAACTCTTTGCTCATGAAGTTTGTCATTGCATTCACAATTTGCTGTGAATGGTCGCGCCTTGCCTTTTCATTCTTAACGATCTCCTCTTGTAAGCGGGCCCAAAGAGCATCGGCATTTGACTTGTTAGTTCTCTCAATCATTCGCCCTAAAGCCACTTCTAGTCTTTTACCTTCTTTAATGACGTGGCCATTGACAGCATTGGGCAGTTGTCTCTGCATCTCCTTCTGTGAAACCAATATCTGCAAGGGAGATAATGTCCCAAGTCAACAAACATTTAACAAATTACAAGGTACATCTTAAGAAGAAAATAATAACCTATCATCGAGAAATTCAACTTTCATACAAATTACAATCTATTACGACTGCTACAAAGGAACATGTTATATGCCAAATCAAAATAAGGCCAAGTCAAGCAATAGGGTATTTATCAATTTCAAGGTCAAAAATGTCACCTGATTCATTGTTTCTTGCAAAGCTAAGATAGGTTGGCTTGAACTCTCAGTTTGCTCATTGTAGGTTTCAGCAAGAACAGCAACATTTGAGGATGTAGATGACAAGCCCGGACCCTGTGAGGTTTTGGACTTCTGTTTCTTCCCTTTGCTATTTGCAGCGGCTGACTGTGAAAGCCCACTAGATGAAACCGTCTCAGGAAGCTTTCCAGACACATCCGTGAAGTCAAGATTATCCCCAGCTTGCACAGACTGTTCATAAGCCTTAGATTCCTCAATCTCTGTACTAGGATAACAGTCTCTTGCCATCTCAGTGCTGAGATTCGAAGTCTGTGAGTAAAAGATTTTTTCTTTATTCACTGAAGTGCGATGCTCAATTTCGTCATTGTAATTGATTTCCCCGTTCTGCGTCGAACTTGATCCACCTACTTCTTTTACCTCAACTTCTCTGTCTCTCGAATCAATATTAACATCCTGAATATTTGCATCCCTATCCCTTTTGTCTTCAGTAGCAATGGAGGCTTCAGCGGGCGAAACATGCGTCAAAAACTCCGAAGGAGTTACAAGATGAGTAGGGTGCTTGAAAAACGCTTGTTGGCTTCGCATCCCAGACACATCATCATCCGGTGTAACATCTTTGTCCTTGCTTCTTGAACTTTCCTCCAAATTTTTTTCTCCAACAGCAACAGAAGATTCAGAAGGTCCTTGGCCACCGAGTTCATGATGTGGTAGTATTGGCTCAATAACATCTACAGGAGTCTGATAGCCAGAAAGTTTACTTGATAGTCTGGGACTTAGAGGAGGCTGAGGCGAAGCAGCATATGCCGACGCAGTAGCACTGGTGTCAAAAAGCAGCCCAGAAGTTCTAGGCTCACCGCTGGATGGAACAATTACTGGCGCTGACGTCTCCCCAGGTGCAGAACCAGCCGGATAACTCGAAGTAATAGCACCTTTCGATCTATTCACTAAAATAGATGGCTTAGGAACTGAATCAACTGAAGGTAAATCTGCAAGCTTCATTCCAGATGATTTTGACATGCCTTCAACCATATTTGCCTCCTGCGAAACACTAGAGTCTGACTTCTCCAAACCCACATTCTCCTCTATAGGAGGAGGCAAGCACAAGCATAAGTCTAATGTATACTGCTGGATTGCTTGCGTCTGCACACAATAAACCTTCACAATAGGTTCTTCCGGAGGATCATTTGTCCCGACAAAACTCAATATCGGCATAGTGACTGTAAACTCAGACAAGTAGTCCATCCTTGTATCAGCTGGAGATGAGCCATAGTCCAAATGCACAGCATATATGGCGTTCCTTTTCGCATTTGCAAGCAAGAGGAGGCCTGCTTCAGACAATGCTATGACTTGGTTGAAAAACGCCTCCTCCACTCGTGGCTCAATTGAACTTTTCAAATCAAGTTTCTGAGTGCAGTTCCAAGACTCAGAATCAGCTGGTAGGAGCCAGCCTTCTTCCCCAGATGGAACCCAAATCTTCATCTCTCGATTAAGAGGACCCTGCAAACATGGAAACACAGACAGAGTTAGCAACTAAGCAGAAAGATAAGCTCCGGTATAAAGTGTGAAGTCAACACAGCAAAGGTAAGGCTCAGAAAAGTCAGAAAACTTATCAAAAGCATTACCCCAGTGATAAGTATGACATGATCAGATCTCTCAGGGGATGTCACAAATGTTGCCGAATTGACCGGATGGCCATCATGAGGTCTCAGAACTGCAACTGGTTGTGGCTTGAAATCTTGCCAAATCTTAACCTGTTGGTATAATGAGGAAAGAAGAGTAAGACTCGCGCACAAACACAGACTAAAACACTAACTACTGCACTAGCATAACAAAGCTAAAGAGGCCGATGGGTTCCAAATTCAGAAAACTTCACCATTCCAATAATATGTGTAATCACTTTACACTTTAAGATAAACCCATCTTCAGAAATGTATTTAGAAAAATGATAGAAATAGGAAACCCAAGTGAAGTACAAACCGTGCCATCAACGGAAGAGGAAACGAGGCGTGTGATCATCCATTGGCAAATCGATAAATCAGTAACCTCTCCATCGTGCTTGCCAACAATCTTCACACCGTCGACCAATTTATCAAGGTGGCACTGAATAGGAGCCTCAGCCGAGAAGACTTCACCTCTGCCAACTTTAGTAGTATCAATCAGGAGAACGTGTTTACCAATTGAAACCACCAAAATTTCCTGAAAAAAAAAATATGAATTTTGGGCAATCAGAAGCATACACACAATTTGTCAAAGGAAGAAATGTTTTTTTTTTATTTGCATACCTGTTTATGAGAATGCCAGCAAACACGTGGATGCTTGGCGTCTTCATGACCAAGAATCTGAAGAGCAAGAGCAATCTTTCCAGTAATCTGGGGATCATCATCTCCCTCAGAACCTTCAGATATCTTCCATACGAAAACCTTTCCATCTAGGCTTACGCTGTTTTACAAATAATTAAAATTGCAAACGGTAAAGACCAAAGGAGTATATATATAAAAAAAAGAAGAATGAGAAAGAAGACTAGTGTACCTAGCCAAGAGATGAACATCTTGAGCAAAGAAGGCCATGTCTGTCACTCTCTGTACACACAAATACACAAATTAATCATAATTGTATGCTTCTTCAATTAAAGTGATTCGGAGAGAGATTGTAAGCAATTACCTGAGAGTGGCCACGGAACAAAGCTCTCAGTGCGGTGTTAATATTGAGAACACGAATGTTTCCTCCTTTCAATCCGTAACATATGTACACCTTGTTCACCGCTATTTGCCTTCCAACAACCAGCTGAGGATCCGACCCGTATTTAGTAATCGGAGTCACCTCAAGCTGAGGCTGAATCTCTCCCTGCAACCTCACGTCAACATCGTACACCGCGTGCTCCCCGCTCAACCGCCTCCCTCTCGGAAGCTTACAGCTCGGGACGCGAATCGGACCCGAAGGAAACGACCGGATCTCGTGCGACGGATTTGGCGGATCTTGGCTGGACACAGCGCCTCCTCCTCCGCCGTTGTTATTGTTGAGGAGAGCGAGGATTTGCGTCCCGGGGTTGTGATTGGAGCGAGGAGACTGGAGATTAAGAGGCGGAGAGGGGAAAGGGAGTGATATCTGTTGCTGGAGGTTGTTAGTCGCCGAGGAAGCCACGGCCTCTTGTTGTTGTTGTTGTTGTTGCGGCGGAGGAGGAGCGTAGGTCTGCTGCTGATGATGATTGTACTGGTTGTGAAGGAACGGACCCGCGGGGGGAGGGTAAGATGCCGGCGGCGTGGGGAAAGGGCTCGATGAGGTTTTGTTGAAGAGAGTACCGATGTCGAACGGTGGAGGATTGTTAGGGTTAGGGTTACCAGGTGATGACGCCATGTAGATCTAAGATCGGTGAAGCTAGGGTTTGCGAAATCGATCGGTAAAAATAAGAGAGACGATGAAGAAGACTTGATAGTGAGAAGAGGAAGAGAACTTTTGGAGACTTTTTTTAACTTTATGTTATTTAGTTTAATGAATTGATTAATGATCTTAAGAGAGGCAATGGGAGGAGGTAGTGATCGTGTATTTAGCAACTGTTTAAGGATGATAGGTATAAATTCACATTTAATCCGGGAGATTTTGTTTCCGATTCCATTAATGGGCCGGGCCTTTTACAGCCCACGATAGCCTGAACTAGTCTTCTGGGTTCCTGCTGGGTTTTAACAGCTCCGGTGCATCAACAACTTGTTTAACTTCACTTATGTTGTACTTGTTTTGCATCGGCCTTATTACTTGCGGACTGCTTCTAGATATACTGGTTTCTACTATTTCAGAAAGGATAAACATCACTCAGTGATCTTGTTGATTGATCACTACGGTATAAACAACATGCAAATGGGACCAAATGATTGTCTTCAAACTTATCCGTATATCTAATAATGTAAAATTTATGATTTCATTCCATCAATTGTTGTATGAGGAAGAAGCAACATAGAAGAATAACAACTCCTTTGGCTTGCATTGCTTCAATATAATCTTTTTCTTTTAAATATTCTTATATAGAATCAACACATCCACTGTAAATCTTCACAACAATATAGACGTAAAAGCAGCACGATTTTACGTTTAAAGGATAAATGAAATGCAAAACCGAAAACATAACTTAATAGAGAAAACAAATCTTAAAAAAAAGTAGTGATCGTATGGTTTGTGAACAAGAAGATAGAACGAGAGAGGGATTTGATAGACTTGTTTAAAGATTCGGCGAGCATGAACCACAATCATCTGGTCTGATGGATAAAAAAGCCAAACTTCAGAAGCCACATATATAACACCAAAAAGGTGAACGAGAAGACAAACAAACGATTAGAACGAGAGGATCACTGTGATGACTGCCAATGAACAAATCATCACGCTTGATGTCGATCTTCAGAAACAGTGAGCTCTTTTCCCCCAAAATCATAACTTTCCCTGATTCTTCGCTTGGTGCTAAGGATGATTCATTGATGATGCTTTCCAATGCCTCTACTCGGTACCGTACCCTTCATGTTTTGATACTTTTATTTGAAAGCCTTGAAATTGTAACCATTCATCATCATGGTTTATCTCCGTGTGTTTTGTGGGGTTGCCATGACTTCAGTACTACTCCCGAAGGGAGTGATTTGGCCATGAATCCTATTTTAGCTTCCAACCCTGCAGCCTTTCAACGACGGTTTGGGTGATTCTGATCCTTATGGCACAGCTAGTTCAGGTGTGATTTAACTTGGAATTAAGATATCATTCTGATAGATCCTTATTACTGACGTGGACAAGAATTAAAGGGGAGAGATTCTGGTTGACTTGGAAGCTTTGCGGTTACAAGAGGTTGAAGCAAATAGAAGTATAAATAGAGAGCTTGATCGAAGAGGAAGGCATGCTTTGATGTTGTATGAAGAATGACGCCATGAGTCATCTCGACCCGATCGCCATGAGATCGGTGACGAAGGTGAAGCTCGCCATGAGAGCCTAGCCGGAGTCAAGCTCAAAGCTGTTCGTTTTTATCATTCTTGTAATCTCTGCTCTAGCTTGTAATCTGGTGTGGAGTGATCAATAAGAAGAGTTCATAGAGTTCTAGATATCAAGACTCTATCATTGGTGCGGTGAGACTGATCGGAAGCAACACGGCGGTGACGGAATGGGAGAAACGACGATCAAAGGCGGACGACTTCAAAATAGTTTGGATTGGCTAAAGCTCAGTTACGATTCGGTGTCGAGGAATTCTAGATTGACGACGGAGCGATTTGATTCGATAACGGTGAAGGTCGAGTCGGTGGAAAAGAAGATGACTTTTCTCACGGATCGAGTGACTCGATTGGTTACATTCAATCAGCATCCGGGAAAAGAGATTGCATCCGCCTCACAACGTCCGATCGATCAGGTACAGGTAACTATCTCTGAACCGGAACGACCTCCAACACAGCTAGGTTATCGAGGAATTCTTGATACTCTTGCGAACAGTGAACAAGTGCTGAGAAAAATTGAAATGCCTATGTTCTTTGGTCCATTTCCATTCGATTGGATTTCTCGTGCTGAGAGATTTTTCAGCTTTGGTAACTACAATGAAGAGGAGAAGCTTCGTTTGGTGTCATTGAGTTTAGAAGGATCCGTGTTACAGTGGTTTAATGGTGAAATAATCAGTGATCCATTCTTGAATTGGGAGCAGTTCAGAGAAAGAATGCTAGACAGATATGGTGACCCTCTCAACGATGATCCAGAAGCAAGATTGTTTCGTTTGCGACAAACAGGCGAGATTGAGGAGTATGTTAATGAATTTGAAGCTCTGAGAAATCAAGTAACAGGATTTGATGAGAAGATTTTGATCAAGTTGTTCCTTAATGGTCTCAAATCAGAGATGAAAAAGGTCATTAGAATGAAAGAACCAGTGGGCTTGAGGGATCACATGTTAGCGGTTAGCAAGGAGGTAGTTCTTGAGACAGAAGTGGAACAGATCCTCGTTGCTACAGAGCATCATGAGACAGAGCAAGAGAAGCATAGCACAACTGTGGAAGAGGTTTCTTTGGCCTTTGTTGCAGAAGTACACCAGCAAGATTTGGTTTGCGAGATTGTTCCTGAAACAGTACTGGTGAAGCAGACTGATTCATGCGACTTGGTTACAGGGGTGCAGCAGAAAGAATTAAATCATGCGATTGTTCAAGAAAATAATATGTTGGATTTGCACAATGCAATTCGCTATGTTCCGCGTTATCTTGCAGTAGAAGCGTATCAACAGGCAGACTCAACGTTTGGCAATGATGTTATTCTGGTGACGGGTTTGGTGAGATCGTCACATGTTATTTCTGTGTTTTGCTGTCTTGGTGTACGTGATGAAACTACAGATTCATTGCAAAAGAAGCTCTACAAGAACTGGTGGTTTAAGTATAAATTCAACAACTTGATTATCACTTTGTTTCTCTGTTCTTGGGCGGTTGATAGAGTTCTAGTAGTTCGCTACGATCACACAAACCAGCGCATCTTGTGGTGTCTGTTGATATCATCAGGGCTGGCCATTGGAGACTGGTTGCGACCTGCAACAGAAGAAGATAGAAAGCTTGTGTAGTGTTGTCAATTGCCATTTGTTTTGGTACTGAGTGAAGGGGTGAGATCTTGGCGCAGGATACCAAGTCAAGATGAGAACAAGGAGGTTGCAGGAATGTCTAAGTGTGTGCGTCTAGCTATAACTCAGCTCTCTAAGATACAAATATGGTGGTTGAGAATCCTACAAGTATTGACAGAGCGGCTAGTTTGTAATGAAAAGTTTCAAGTGAAACATAAGTGGCGGTTTAAGCAGTTTCCAGTGTTGGTGTTGGCAAGCGTTGCATGCGTACTAACAGAGTTGCAGCCGTATGAGTTCTTTCCTGGAAGATCTCCCGTTTTCTTATTCATTCCAAGCTTGTGGGCAAGCTTGTTTTCAAGGGATGGAGTATACACGAGAATAATGATGTGTGGGCTGGCAGAGATTGAGCTGATTTGGTGGTTTGCAGTAGTAGCAAGGGAGTATGATCTTTTCGAGAAAGACGTTAGACAAATGTGGGAAGTATGGATTACACACTATCTGTTACAAGTTGTGAAGCATCTGTTGAATAATGAAAGATGCAAACTGTGGATATACATCAAGAAGCAGTTACAACAAGTTCTCGTACAACAGAGACATAAGTGTAAGAAGTTTCCCAAGACATGGATGTTCAAATATAAAGCTCGAGTAAAGCACGTACAAGCTCTACCATTGCATGTTGTTCTGAGTCTTTGGAGGAGTTCTTGCTTTGTTTGGCACCGCTGGAGAAGTAAGGAGCGTGGAAGACTGTTAGGGAGAGATAGGCTGGATCTTTCAATGCATTCATCTCAGTGGGGGCTGCACGTCAGTTTCTGAATGAATAGGGATGGTGGTTTCTTTTCATACAAGCTTGTGGGCAAGCTTGTTTTCAAGTGGGAAGTATTGATAGATCCTTATTACTGACGTGGACAAGAATTAAAGGGGAGAGATTCTGGTTGACTTGGAAGCTTTGCGGTTACAAGAGGTTGAAGCAAATAGAAGTATAAATAGAGAGCTTGATCGAAGAGGAAGGCATGCTTTGATGTTGTATGAAGAGTGACGCCATGAGTCATCTCAACCCGATCGCCATTAGATCGGTGACGAAGGTGAAGCTCGCCATGAGAGCCTAGCCGGAGTCAAGCTCAAAGCTGTTCGTTTATCATTCTTGTAATCTATGTTCTAGCTTGTAATCTGGTGTGGAGTGATCAATAAGAAGAGTTCATAGAGTTCTAGATATCAAGACTCTATCACATTCTTGGTCTTTGGTTTTGTGACTCTGTTACCTTGGCTTTGTTGTTTTGAGTTGTAGACAGATCTTGAGCTTGCACAAGGGATATCTGGAAACATATCTATAAGCTAAAGGACATTTTGCACTCACGGCATACAGGATACTCCTCAGACCCAGTACCTCGAAGTGTGCAAGCATTCTGACGTTCCACAACGAGAAGTCGCATGTACTGTTGGAACAAAGTGAACTAAAAATAACTCTAGTTTGAATCTAATCCTTGAGAAGTGACACAATACTTTCAGTTTGTTCACATAAGGAGAATAAGAATTAGTATCAGTAATCTAGAGTTTGACACAGTAGATAAAGAAGAGTTTAGACTGATTTGGGTAAGCAATGATCTGCCCTTAGGCAGACCCAAATCATGTATACAACTCCCTACATTGTGAATCATTTATAAACACTAAGTAGAGTATATGAGTGATACGCAAATTTACTAAAGCTTATCTCTTTTTTCTTACAATGGGGATACTCTCTATTTATAAAGAAATAGCTTAGACACAACAACAAATAGAGAAAGAGACAGCAAGATTAAACTAATAGTATCCTAGAAAATGAATAAACAAATCTTGAGGAAAAGACAGTGGAGTTTTCTGCACAAGAAAGAGATAGTGACAACTCTTCAACATCTCTTTTCCTTAAACACACATGTGACTCTCATTTTAATTTAAATTCATGATCTCAAGGTCCATGATTTTCTTTCCACTCCTTGTTGGCTCATTTCCTTGTTGCACAAATTCTTGAATACTTGCAACACACTTCATGTTTCTACAGCCTCCTCCTCTTAAGTACACACGCCTTATCTTTGTCTTGGTCGTGTGTTATCTCCATTGAGGCTTGATCATGGCTTGGATAGCTTCTTTTTCTTCAGCTTTTTGTGGAGATGCTTGGCCTTCACTTCCTTTGATTGGCCTTCCCATCTCCTTGTCTTGCTTCACTCTAATATGTACCATATTCAAACCTGTCAACTTTAATCTGTGAGTTAGACATTCTGACTTTCCTCTTAGTTTAGATTAATCACACACTTTACTCAGAGAGTGCTGATACCAATATTTAACATTTCAGCCTCGTATGAGTCTCAAAAACCTAAACAATCAACTTGTTACTCGTATGATAAGCTAATGTATGCAAGCATTTTTAACGAATTTATGGCCTTTAACTGGTGTGTCTTAAAGAAGAATTATTGTTCCCAGACTCAATTAAATCAATAAAAAGTCACAAGAACCAATACCATCATGGTTAGAAACACCAAGAGAATACACTTAAATAAAGTCTTTAAACTAGAAAATATAAACTCAACTATATCACTTAATATTAATGTGTCTCTGTCTCTCTTGTGCAGTTTGAATAACTCTGATGCTTGGTTTCTTGTGGCTGTCGAAAAAGAACTGTTACTTGCATTTAACCCAATGCACCTATAACCTATCGTATAAGCATTCGACATAATGGGTTTCGTCAACTAAAACCCACAGCTTATTTGCTCATAAAGTGTGTACGTTGGCCTATTGTTGAAATCTGATTGGCTTGATCAACCGCACAATCAAAATATAATACTTAAGAGATAAAGATGGACGAAGAGATCCGTGCAGGAAAGTGCCGTGCAGGAAAGTGCTTTGCTACGTCAACTTGGGTCAAGAATGTCACTTTCCCTTAATTTGTACATTTTATAAGTTCATTTTATTCATTGTAGTGACTCATTAATGTTCAAATTGTTTATATCTTTTGGATGATGCGTGTGTTTGTTTATTTATTCTCATTTTCCTTTAAATCAACCGTAGATGTATAGCAAGGATCAAGATTTCAACCTAAAATCTACCTAAAATCAACTTTGCTCGAAGTCGATTCCTCGACGAAAAAAACGTGTTTCCAGAAGAAAAAAAAATCATGTAGTTAACTAGCGTAGTATACTGATTATATTTTTTTTAAAGATACGTCGTGCATGTATTTTTCCGATGGCAACACATTTGATATCATATATATGATATATCAAAACACCAATTCGTTATTTTGTTGTTATAATTGATCACATGTTTAAAGAGTACAATAATTAATTTCTGCTTTAATAATAAAAAACACATGGTCGCGTGTGATCGAATTTCTTATTGATTTGGTCTGATTTTCCCTCCTTCGTTCATTTGGTTCACGCAATCACAAGAGAGCTCAGGTTCATAGCTAGGGGTGGCATTATGGACCGCGGCCCGCGGGCATGTCTCGTTTTGTTTCATTGCGGGGCAGGTTTGGGCCGCAAAACTTAGGCCCGTAAAATTGTGGGTGTTGCGGGCTTCGTCTTTTCGGGTTTGGGCCAAAGTGGGTCAGTCGGTGCGGTCTTGCGGAGTTCTCGATACCCGCATAGATCATCATCATTTCGTCTCCCCCGAAGAAACCGATGAAAACGACGACTTCGAGAAGGCGACGTCTCCCCTAGAGCTTCTCTCCTTCGTCGTCTTCAACTAGGCCACCACCGGAGCTTCTCTCCTTCCTCGATCTACCACATCAGCTTCACTTCGTCTTTGCTTCACAAACCGGAGCTTCTCACCTTCATCGAGCCACCACCCGAGCTTCTCTCCGTTGTCGAGCCCACCACTGGAGCTTCCTCCGTTATCGAGCCACCACCGTAGCTTCTCTCCGTCACCTCTTCGTCGATCTACCACATCATCTTCTGTTTCGTCTTTGTTCGACAAACCGAAGCTTCTCACCTTCGTCTAGCCACCACCAGAGCTTCTCTTCGTCGTCGAGCCACCACTGGAGTTTCCTCCGTTCTCGAGCCACCACCGTAGCTTCTCTCCATCACCTCTTCGTCAATCTACCACATCAGCTTCTCACCTTCGTCGAGCCACCACCAGAGCTTCTCAACTTCGTGGAGCCACCACCAGAGGTTTTCACCTTCGTCGAGCCACCACCAGGACCTTCTCACCTTCGTCGAGCCACCACCAGAGCTTGTCTCCTTCGTCGAGCCACCACCAGGACTTTCTCTCCTTCAGCGAGCCACCACAGGAGCTTCACTGTGGCTTTGTTTCACAAACCGGAGCTTCTCACCTTCGTAGAGACACCAGCAGAGCTTGTCTCCTTCGTCGAGCCACCACCAGGACCTTCTCTCCTTCGGCGAGCCACAACAAGAGCTTCACTGCGTCTTTGTTCTACAACAGGAGCTTCTCTTAACTTTTAGTTTATTTGCTTCGTTTGAGTTGACTACTTAAGTGTCTGATATGTGTCATGTTTAGTTGCTTGTTTTGTCTCCATTAGTATGCTAGAAATTTTTACGAACTGATTTGTTTGAGACGTGTTGGTTGTTGTGTTTAGTAAGTTAGTTGTTAGTAATGTAAGCTAGTTGTAAATTATCTGATATGTTTAGTTGATTGTTCTGTCTTCATTAGTATGGTTGAAACTGTATGAACTGATATTATTGAGACATGATGGTTGTTTTTTGTAGTAAGTTAGTTGTCAGTTATGTAAGTTAGTTGAAAAATATCTGAATTTTTAGTTGCTTGTTTTTGTCTCCATTAGTATCCTTGTATGAACTGATATCTTTGAGACATGATGGTTGTAAATTATCTGAATGTTTAGTAAGTCTCTTTTGTAAGTTAGCAATGCTTGCTTGTTCTGCTTAGTAATTTAGTGCTACTTCTGCTTAGCTTGTGCCACTTTGATGTTTGATCTTGTATAATTGTTATCTGCCAAGTAGTTTAAGAAATTTGATAAATAAAGATTATATTCACGTTATGACGTTACTAGCAGCTGAAGTCTTTTGTTGAATTGTTACAGGTTGGTGGATTGAAAGAGCTTCTGAGAGAGTGAGAGTACATGATGAGCTTGTGGAATCAGTAGATACATCATGTGGTCTTGACGTTACAATACTTCTGCTAAATCAATAAGGTGAGTCTTCTGCCCTTTGACTTTGTAGCTTGTGGAATCAGTAGATACATCATGTGGTCTTGTGGAATCAGTAGATACATCTGTTTGGTTTTGTTCTGATTGTCTGATGAAAGAGAAGTTTGATTGTTTGATAGCGTGTTCTACTTTAAGTTGTCTTAGCCTGCTTGTTCTGTGTTAGTAAAAAACTAAAATAGGCCTTAGTAACTTAGTCGTTTGTTGCTGAAAATTATTGATAAAATATTTTTAAAAATATAAGTAAAAATATTTTCAAATTGAAAACTCTAACTAAATATACCTACACACGCCTCATTAGCCAAAAAAAACCTAGAGAGAGCAAGAGTGTAGAGACGATGGATCCTAATTTCAAGCCATTGGATACAGTTGATCTTGAGATTCAATACCTGTTAGGACTTCTTGAGGCTGCTGGTGATACTCGTCCTGAGGTTGTTTGTTCTGATGGAAAGAAGAAACGAAGGCTTATAGAAGTAGATGGTGATGATTCATCTTGACCCACTAATGAAGATGATAGTGATGTCGAGATCACTCCTCCTCCCACTCACTGCTGTAATTCGTGGAGGGAGGAGGTGTTCCAAGCGGCCTCCAAAAAATGGAAAGAAGAAGGTTTACGAGGCAGACTCGCTGCAGCCTCAAGAGTTGGGTGATGAGGACGATAACAGTGATGATGTGAAGAGTAAGCAAAGGTCACCTGTTTGGAATGATTTTACTGTGATTAGCAAGTCCAATGGCAATGAGAAAGCTAAATGCAATCACTCCAAGAATGAGTATGCTTGGAGCTCTCATGGGCATGGAACTACCTCGTTGAAAAGACATCTTGGTATATGCAAAATGTATTCAAGGTTGAATGGGAAGATGAATGTCACTGCTGAAGGAAAATTGGTGCCTCGCAAATATGATCATCTCGTGTTTAGGCAGATGGTAGCTAAGACCATAGTCCAGCATGATCTCCCATATTCATATGTGGAATATGAAAAAGTGAGAGAAACTTGGAGTTATTTGAATGCTGATGTCAAAACCATTTGTCGAAACACGGCGAAAAAGATGTGTTCCGGTTGTATGAAAGCGAGAGAGATACATTGAAGAGGGAATTGACGAGTCTACCTGGAAGAGTTTCCTTCACGTCTGATTTGTGGACGTCGCTGACACGTGAGGGTTATATGTGTGTGACAGCTCATTACATTGATCGAAACTGGAAGTTGAACAGCAAGATCCTGACGTTTTGTGTTTATCGCCACCACATACTGGTATGAATGTTGCGATGCAGCTCCTGGATACACTGAACGAGTGGGGGTTTAGAGAAAAAAGGTGTTCTCTATCACATTAGATAATGCTACTAGCAATGACTCAATGCAAGATATTGTGAAATCGCAGCTGATGTTGAGCAATGACTTGTTGTGTGGTGGAGAGTTTTTTCATGTCAGATGTCTATTGTGGAATGTTGTTTAGGCAAACTTGACATGAGTACACGTGATGCAAAGTTGAAAAACTTGCGTGAGAAGCTCAGTACTCTGTTTGCGTCTTACGACAAAAAATCCAAGACTGGCTCACTTTCTACAGAGCCACGTGAGACAGCTCCACAAGACATTTGTGCTGAGGGGTCAATGGGAATGTTTGGGAACTACAGTGTGAGTGTTTCTTGATTTCTTTTAACAATCTGTTTTTTAATTTATATTTTTAACTTTCATAGGATTTATTTGCGTTTCCAAAGTTACTGGCATTGTGAGTGGGAAAACACCTCTAGAAGCTTATCTTGATGAACCACTTTTGGAATTTAATAATTTCGCAAGCACGGACATTCTCCAGTGGTGGAAAGATAATTCTCACAGATTTGGTGATTTGTCAGCAATGGCTTGTGATTTACTCAGTATTCTCATTACAACTGTGGCTTCGGAATCTTCTTTTAGCATTGGATCGCGAGTCTTTAATAAACACAGAAGCTGTCTACTCCCTGAGAATGTGCAGGCTCTAATATGCACCAGGAACTGGCTTGAGCGATATGAATCTTATCCGCAGGGTAAAATATTCACATTATCATATAATTTTGAGTTTCATGACTATTAATCTTTACTAACTTCAACTATTGATATTTTCTGAAGATGAAATCCATGTGAAATATAAGAAACTCCAAGATAAAGATAAAGAAGAAGAAGAAGAAATTTGATTTTTATTGAGATTTGCTGTTTTGCTTTTTTTTTTCTATATTTAGGATGCTTGTTTGGATTTGGTTTTTATTTACCTTTGGAATTCATTGTTTGGATTTAGTGCTTTCTTTAATTTAAGTTTGGTTAAGACTTACAAAAATTTCAAATGTTTGTGCTTTTTGTGCTTCTTGTGCTTGTTGGTGCATCTGTGATATTTTCACTCTTTTGTCAGTCTGGTAAGTTGATCAAGTCGAGTGTAATGGAAACAAAACAAATTGTGGAACAGCTTAAAAACAGTCTGGTAACTTGAACAAGTCAGAGTTTACTTGTTGTGTCTGTTTGTAATTAAGAAACTACACATTTCAGCATGCATATAGATCAAGTCGTGTATAATAGAAACAACACATTTCAGCATGCATATAGATCATTTGTCATTCTTATCATGCTCGTGAGTTTGAGAAGAGAATCATGTTTATGAACAAAGGGGAGTGTTTCAAAGGGGAATCATGTTTATGTTTCATAAATTACTTCATATGCTCTTCAACCAAATAGTAGAGTAGATCATCATGGATATATTTATATATTTGATCATTTTCTTTTGTGTTTGCAGGTCAAGGAACTCGAGAACCCGCGGGCGTCCGCATTTCAAACATAACTGAAGAGCCGCAGGCTTAACCGCAACGGCCCGTTCTAGTTGCGGGGCGGATTTGGTCAGAGTATTCACGACCGCATGCATTGGCGGGCCACGACCGCAGAGAACCGTCAGAGATAGAAACCGCTGCGGAGCGGGTACGGGCGGGGCGGGTGGTACCAAATGCCACCCCTATTCATAGCGTTGATTGTTGAATCAATGCACTGCAAATTCAAGACCTTGTGACTTAATTAGCATAAACGGCATCTGACTAGGGCCCCGTTTGTGAATAAATTGTAAAGCAATTTCAGTATCATATGGGGATTTTGTCTTTTCGGTATGCTAGACACCGACGAGAGACCTTGTGACTTATATTTTCTTGGTCTTATCTTTAGATATTTTTTTTGGTTTTATCTTATCTGTGTATAATCACGAGATTGATGGGTTTTTTTGAATATTTAATGCACAGAATAGTAATTATAGTAAGTAATATGTACATTATACTGTTTCCCTAAAGTGGCTGAAGGATTATAGATGTATAATGTATACCATTCGTTATTACTTAATTCAAAACTACACATACAGACAAACTTTCGTGCGTCTGTATAATTATATATACAGCTGAACAACACGAGTACTACTTAAATTTTTAATTTAGACGAAAATGAACAACGAAAAGAAATCGAACAAGAATAAATTTACGTGAAAAGGGGATGGTTGGACTAGAAATCAGGCATATTTGAATGCGATGATTCCGCTATTTTTATGAAAAGCTTACTATTAAGAAAAAGTTATCATGTTCATTATTAATGCATGAAAACGACGTGTAAGATTTTCAAATCTTATCAGCTATTCGTCTTTTCTTCGTGACCTCGACCCTTTTATATTTATATGTACCAAAAGTTTCTCTAGTTAATACTGGGAGTAAAAATTTGGAAGGAGTTCATGAAAATAAGACATATCGCTAAACGTACCGTTTATTAAATGTTCACTTACCTCAGGGCTTAATGCTTTCTTTTGGCATGATGAATGGACAGGGTTTGGCTCTCTCTTAGAAATTGTAGGGGACATTGGACCTATGATTTCTGAAATTCATATAGAAGCAAAGGTAGCAGATCAACGTGTTGGGAACCTGTGGAACCTCTCGAGAAGCAGGAACCCGGCGCTTTTGCTCCTTAAGGCTTGCATTCCATCGACTCCACCTGACCTCAAGCTTTTAGTTCATGTGTTATTTAAAATTCTTAATCCTTAATTAAAAGAAATGACCACTTGTAGTTGGTTTCGAACCCAGGTTGGGTGTAGGGAGGTTTGGAGAATTCAAGTTTCGCCACTAGAATAAAGAGATGTTTTATAGATTTGACCGAATTGTGTTTTATATTTTCTCGGGGTGTAGCGTCTGTAAGTCTTTCGTAAGTCTCTTAAGTCAACCCTATTTTCTTCATTTTCGTTCAAGTCCGAGTAAGAGGCGGGGAGACTCTTATCAGAAATTTCAAATTCAAAGCGTAGAAGTTCAGTTATATAAAATCTCGTAATCGTTTTGAATTTTATTTTCAACGAAGATGTACAAAATACAATTGGAATATCTTTCATACAAATATCTACAAGTGGTTCTCCTTAGACCGGTATGTACTTAGAGATATATGACAATATATCTAATGTAACAAGATTTCTATACACAGTGATCTACTGTTAATCGAAATGTGCAAAATACAATTGGGAAACTTGCATACAGTTGGGTTACTTGGGTACAAGTGCTGGGACTTATTGGGTATAATAAGCTCTTATAGACTTGATAAGTCTTTATAGGATTTTATAGCTTTTTATCATCTTTTATTATAGAAAGCTTTGCAACCGTTTTCGCCAGATTACACAATGACAGCGCTAAACATCACTGTATCAGCCAGATTCTTCACCATCTCAACTTGCCATTTTTGGAGCACATTGAGTTTACAATTGAAGAAATTGAAACACAGTTGGATACAAGTAAATCTATTTAGACCGATATTTATGTATATATACTAAAGTTTCTACAACAAACTAAATTTCATAGAAACAAAGATATAAAACTACATAATTGTTTTGGTATGTATTAAAAATCCAAATGTGGCAAACACAATTTACAAATAGATTATAAATATTTTTATAAAAAAACAAAATTCTATGAACATGAATCTTCTTCATGTATGTGTTTGATGGGAAATCGGTCAATTCATACATCAACAGGGGACCGCGGTCCCGATCAGTACATACACTGCATACCTGTGCTAAAACATACATCAACTAACGATTTTTTCAAATTTCATACATCAACTCACATTTTTCGGCTATTTCATACATTGACCGTCTCACCGTCAGTCAAACTATAACGGTGTGTTACATGGACTTAACGGGTGATTACGTGGATTAATCATCAGTACATAAACTCACACCATGTGCTAAAACATACATCAACTCAAATTATATTCAAATTTCATACGACAATCAATCATTTTCGGTAAATTCATACATTGACCGTAGTTCCGTTGATTAAATATTGACGGAGTCTTACGTGGACTTAACAGATGATTACGTGGAAATTAATCCCAAAACGATGACGTTTTATTGAAAAAAAAATGTTTTCCCATTTCTTAGGGCAGGATTCGAACTCGGGTTACACACCGAACAATATCTCCATCTCGACCACTATGCAAGGTATGGATTCATCGGTATAATGTATCACATATAGATATTTAACATTTATAAGTTCCAGGTTCCCCAATAAAATTTTAATATCATTTGTATAATGGATAATCAAACCCGGGTTCCCTAATTTAACCGCATCTCCCACTTGACCACTTTGACATGAATGCTTAATTGTTTTAATACATCACATACACATATTTATCTTTCATAGGTTACATGTTTTCATTTGGTATAGAAGGGCATTCGAACACGGGTTCTTCAAAATAACCATCCCCCACTGAATCTCTCACCATGTATGATTCATCCTATTAATACATCACATATACATATATTCGGTTTGGTAAGAATTGTTCAAATGTTTTGTTAAAACTAAAGAATTGCTCAAATGCTAAATTATAGGAAACTATAAGTTTCAATTTGTTTATATATTTTAATTGAAATAATTTATATTTGAATTTAGGTTCTCGCTGTTACTCGGCTTGATTATATCTTAACCGGACAAATCTTCATTTGATGTGAACACGACTAAAAGACATCAAGATTTTGAGTTTAATTAGTTGTATCAAAAGAAAAAAAATTTTAACCGGGTTTGAATCTCTCTCTAATCCAAAAGAAATGATTTTTTTGGGAACCGAGAACGGATGATGATAATATGTATATGCAATGTATTGAAACAATGAAGCATACATGGCAAAGTGGTCGAGTGGGTATGTGATAAATCAAAGAGCTTGGTTTCGAATCCTCATTATACCTAATGAAATTATCTTTTTATTGGGGAACCTGGAACTAATAAATATTAAATGTGTATATGTGATGTAATATTACCATAATCGTAAATGGCAGAGTGGTCGAAAGGGGGATGGGGTATTGCGGGTAACCCGGTTTCGAATCATGTTCTAAACACATTGAAAACATTTTTTTTCAATAAAATGACGCCGTTTTGAGATTAATTTCCATGTAATTATCTGTTAAATCCACGTAAAACTCGGTCAATATTTAATCGACGAAAATACGGCCAGTGTATGAATTTACCGAAATTGACGAATGAAATTTAAATATAATTTGAGTGGATGTATGTTTTACCACAGGGTGTGAGTTGATGTACAGATCAGAACCGCGACCCCTTGTTGATGTATGAATTGGCCGTTTTCCCTAAACCTATTAATCCACGTAATCATCCGTTAAGTCCACGTAACACACCGTTATAGGTTGACTGACGGTGAGACGGTCAATGTATGAAATAGCCGAAAAGTGTGAGTTGATGTATGAAATTTGAAAAAATCGTTAGTTGATGTATGTTTTAGCACAGGTAGGCAGTGTATGTACTGATCGGGACCGCGGTCCCTTGTTGATGTATGAATTGGCCGATTTCCCTGTGTTTGATAGATTGTTGATACATTTTTATAAAACAACACAATTTACATGAATTTACAAATAGATTGAAGCTTCTTCGAGAAAAGCAAAACAACTTTGTTGACTAGTTAACAGTTCAACAAAGTTGGTCTGAGAAGCAAATGGATTAGTAGAAGACACATCAACAAAGTTAAAAGAAGAAAGAAAGCTTGATGAAAAGAGAGAGAAATTTCCTTTCTTCCAAGATGTGAGCCTAAAGACCCCTTCCACAAATCAAAGCTTTGGTTGTTCTTGACCAAAGAGTATAGTTGCTTCCCTTAAGAGTGACAACAATCACCGTTGGTTTATGTAGTTTTACATATTAACCATTTGTTATTTATGAAATATGACTAGACATTGGTGTAGAATTAAATGAAACTGACTTAAGTGGCAATGTCTATATAAAATATGAATTGTTGGGTTGTAGTTATTAACATAGGATATAGAAGATGAGTGCATAAATCATGGGATCAGTAACTTTTTGATGAACAGTGAAATTGAAATCTTGTTTCGGGGGAAGAACTTGTTATTAGCTTTAGCTAAAACTAGAAGCTACAAAAGCTCATGAACTGATGATGTATAACCACATAAACCTAATTTAAGATCTGAATAAGGATCATTGGCATAGTCCTGTGATGTAGTCGACTACATGACTCAACTACACTGTGATATAGTCGACTACATGCCTCAGCTACATTGCTTGGTCAATAAGACATACCATAATTTTCAAGCACATGGGTTCCTTAGCCAGATATGAATGATGAATCAAGCTCTATAAACACTAACCACATCGATGAAGTGCAAAATTTGGCTAAAGCTTGTGAATGACTCTACTAGGGAAATGAATGAATTCTGGCTGGCTGGTTGACCTTTGGATTTTTCATTCGTCGAACTAGAAACTGATCCTGTAACAGTGGTCACTCAAAAGCAAAATCAGAACAACAAAATCAAACGCAGATCAAAATCTCCAAGTTGTGCAAAAGTTGTTTTTGTGTTTTTTTTTAGAAAAATTATAAATTAATAATTATAAATTTTATGTATACATATTTATATATATATATATATATTATCTTGTATTCAACCACATAAACCTAATTTAAGATCTGAATAAGGATCTGAATAAGGTCTGAATAAGGATCCTTGACATAGTCTTGTGATAGTTGACTACATGCCTCAACTACACTGTGATATAGTCGACTACATGCCTCAACTACATTTGCTTGGTCACTACTCCCCCTCAAGCTTAGACTTTGGAACCACCCAAAAGGCTAAGCTTGGAGAGCTCACTAGCACCACCTCATTAAAAACATCAATATGGAAAACCACTTGGGACAAAACCACATTGAGGGAAAAGGAGTGTGTTGCTACGTGAGCTAGAAGACATTTGATTCAAGACCTAGATAGATCCACAAGTGCAAGTTTACCACATAAGTGTTGGTTTACCTTAGACAAACTATTTTTTAAGACGTATATATTAGAGAGGAAGAAGGAAAGGAGAGAATATGTTTTTTTTTTGACAAAGGAGAAGATTTGTACAACTAACGTCAATAGTTTGAACACAAAGCTAGAGTAGGACATTTAAAAGAACTATAGATCCTCAATGAAAGATAAGTTGGCATGTGGTTGAAGCTCGAGGAGAAAGTGCTACCTTCTTCAACATGTCAAGGGTCGGAAACAAACAAGCATCAGACAAGATTGTTGCAAACTTCAAGACTCTTAAAAAACAACACCATCACCATACACAGCCTGCGCGTAGTTAGAAAATCATTAACAGAAGATTAACTAAATACAATATTAATACTTAATACTTATACTATCAACCTATGCATTTACCAGAGAAAGCTCTTGTAATCAATCAACTAATCAAAGAGATAATATAGTATGAGGTCAGGACTTAACTGCATTCTTTCACCTGGCTTCTTCGTGGTTCATTTACTTATATGTGGACGGCGTAAAATAATCGGGTTTCACATATTGGCGTCCATATATGGATTTCCCTGGATTTCCTGTCCTGGGTGGATTTGGTTTCCTGGTGGATTTCGTTTTCTTCTCACATAGACACATAGCTTTTTCTCAACCGGCACATCTTCTGATCCATTTCCACCAGAACCCGTCTGTACCCGCTCTTCTTCCTCGTCTGTTCCCGTCAGTTCCCGTTCGTTCTCGTCCATTTGCTGTTCTGTGTTAGAATTCCTCTCAATTTGATCCTCTGATTTCTCCTCCTCATAATGTACTACCATTTTTTTGGCCAGACAATGAATTGCCCAATTGCATTTCTTAGCATCTCAATGTCATCTACTGGTTCCCAAAGACGTATGTCTATCTTGACCTCAGACACTGTCACAACAACTTCATCAGGCTTCAAGGGTACATTGTGGAGAAATACACGGCTTGGATAGCAACATCCTATTGCAACAACATCCTATTGCAACAACATCATTATTTCCATTATGGTTGATCAAGTTGCACTTGAAAGGCTCATTTACCACTTGAGATGGAGGTAGTGGCTTCTCTGCCTTCTTCTTGGACTCCTTAAGCTTTGCGATCTCTTCAGTCTGAAAAGGAGAAGATTGAAGCTGTGACTCCTCGAACTCGACATAATTACCATTATCAACATCTTCTTCTTCGTGCTCACTGGGATCATTCATGGTCGCTTCTTGAGTCATGTGCGGGGCATCTTCTTCTTCGTGCTCCCTGTGCTCTTCTTGATTCATGTCATCATTATTTTCCGCATCAGTAGCCGTTGCTCCATTAGGAACCAATGCTTCTACAGCCACCAACCGTTTTTTAAGGCCACCAAGTTCTAACCGCAAATCTCTTAGCTGTTTATCACTTCCTTGCCTCTGGGGTTGTTTGTTCTCTTGGTTGTCTTGGTTGATTCTACCATTTTTCTGTTCGACTGACCTTCCTCATAAAGATCATTCCAAAATAGCACCTTGTTTTGCTGCGTTAGAAGGTCGTTCCAAGAGTCAGCCATCTAGTCAGTATCTTCCTCGTCAATAAAGATGTTAGCTAAAAGATGTTGCTCCTCCGGATTAGGGACCAAAAAACTCAGAATCTCCTGTATAAAAATACAAACAAAATAGCATAATAACCGATCAGCTAAAGTCATCTGAATGAAACACCTATCTAGTAGGTATCAAGTATAAACTAAAGAAACACAAACAAAGTAGCATAATCGATCAGCTAAAGTCATTAAATTTAGTGGCAAAAAGCAGAGATCTTGAAGACAGCAAACCAAAATCACGATGATCCACAAGAGTTAGCAAAATGAGGGCCAGAAGCAGAGATCTTGTAGACAGCAAACCAAAATCGTGATTCATAAAACATTGAGTTTTCATACCTTCGTAGTTCCAATTGCTCTGTATATCGCGTCCAGTGAATATCCCGTTTCACCCGTGTGTTTGAATTTCCACCTACACATACGCGGACGTCCATTGTCTCCGTTTACGTTTTCTCGGTCTACGTTTTCTCGAAATTCGCTTTTGAGTGGCTGAATACACTCAAAAGCTAAAATCTGCACAAAGTGGGAAATAAGAACAAGAATGAAATAATAACAACAGAGAAGAAAAAAGAGAAAAAAATGGTACCTCAATTGCAATAGTGAAGCCGGGAATAGTCCATGAAGATTTCGGTGTACCCTTGAACTTTTTTATCCAATGACGAATATTGTCTATACAATGAATGAATGTGAAGGTTCCCCACGGAATATTCTTACACAATTCCAAATCATTGACAATATTTACCAAGAAAGAGTCTATTTCTGCACTCGTTTTCTTCTTTGGATTGATCACGGATCCTAGGAAGTATAAAACTGCCATTTTCAATCTATCATCACTACCTTCTACTTCCTCCATCGACTGTAGGTTTTCAAACACAGCTTCGAGAGATATCTTATCTCCCTCTTTAAAGACCTTGTTAATAAATCTATCACCACCTACATTTTTCTCTAATTCTTCCTCATAATTATTTATAAGCTTTCTGCAATCTAGTCCGGTAATTAACGCGTGTTCCCTAATCGAGTATCGAATAGGGACACATTAACAACAAACCATAATTTGTACTGCTTCCTCTTCATATTAACGGTACGGAGAACTAAACTCCACATTCCCTGGCATTTATGAAACTTCTCCACAGGCCTTTCGAAAATGTGTTTAAACTGAGGGTGTTTCAAAAACCAGCTAATTTTCTTTTCAGAAAGTTTACTCCACAAGTATGGAACAGTCTTGTCAGGAGTACACCTGGAACTTTTTACATGTCTTATTGAAAGAGGTTGGAGGGAAGAAGATTTTCGGTTTAGCAACTGTAACCGATCTAAAAAATCAAAATTCAAAAACAAAATTCAAACCAACACGAATTGATTGGGGAAAGAAAAATAAAAAATCAAAATCAAAATTCAAACCAACACCAAATTGATTGGGGAAAGAAGAAGAATTCAAGTGTACCTGTCCGCTGGGGCGCTCGAAGTTTGGGTTTCCATCTCAAACCGGAGTCGCGCTGGGAACCCTACTCTTTGAACTCTCTATCGCCGACTTTTGAATCCTCTATCTCCAGCCGAGAATCTCAAACTGGTACCCTACTCTTTGAACTCTCTGTCGCCGACTCTTTGATTGCTTTTTCGAAATCACAGAACACGACGATGTCGTTTTCTTTAAAAAAAAAAACCATGGGTAGCCCAATACCCAATGGGTAGATCCGAATCAAACCCAATAATAAAAATATCCAAACTGTTTTTAAACTAGATGTAGTCCTTTGATATAGCTGACTATATGTCTCAACTACACTGTGATGTAGTCGACTACACGCCTCAACTACAAAGAGCAGGCCCTTGATACGATCAGAGATCAAGGAAATGGGCCTAGTTGGGCTTATGATATTATTATCTTTATATACATATTAGGCCCTTTGGCATTTATATATATGTAACCGAGACTTCATTGTAGAAAGGAATCATTTAACAATTAATCAAAATTCAAGTTTTCTTCTCCCTTTGTCTTCTCCTTCTTCCTCTATTCTCTTCTCTTCTCATCTCCATTTCTTATGTTTCTCATCTTTTGATTCTTCTGCTTCTCTTCCCTTTCTGTTATTTCCTTGATAGGCCTATCCAGGATCTATCAGCCCTTTATATCATAACCATGCCGAATCTCCCTCTACCTCAGAGGATGTTCTGTAAGGGTGGTGAACCCGACCAAGGGAAGAAAGTAAACATCTATTTCGTCTTGAAATATCTGGGCACGGTGAAGAAGGCGTTGGAGAAGCACAAGAAAGAATGGTCACAGCTTTGGAATTCTCAGTTCCGGTATCTGCTTGAGCACGGTGGTGACGTAGCTTTTTCGGTCCAGTTCGCTCATTTTATGCTATCACGCCAGTTAGTGACGGAGAAGAAGCACGAAATCTGGATGGAATTCGGTGGAGCGCCTATCAGATTCTCAATTCAGGAGTTCTCGGCTGCTACGGGCCTAAATTGTTCCAAACTTCCTGAGATTCTCAGAAACTTACGGATGTGGAGCATTTTGACGAGCATGAGAGTACTTATTGGGATGAATTGATCGGAAATGATTTAGGGGAGATAGATGAATGGATAGTAAATGAGCTGAATTCGAAGAATTTCAAAGACCCTCGGAAAAAACTGCAGCTTTGTTGCTTGCTCCTTGTCGATGCTCTTCTGTGTCCCAGGTCACACGTAGCATCCTATATAACTCATTTATATAGTTTCTATATTACTCAATCACATAGTCACTATGTAGTTGGTTTTTATTGTTTGCGTATGCAATTATATATAGGAATCTAGACAGAAAGATTTCTGAAGTCCATGTTGAACTCGTTCGTGATGTCGAGAAATTCCTCAATTATCCGTGGGAAAGAGAGGCATTCTCACTGGCCATGAAAAGTATTAAAACAAGAGGGGCTGAGGGTTTGTGCCAGAAGACGCTTGCTATACAGGGGTTCCTTCATGAAATGCAACTAACAATGCTAAAATGCATTCCACATATCAAAACTCGTGCCACCTATACGCCCGGAGCAAAGAAGAAGAAGAAAGGTTCCACATATGCAACCACCTCGGACGAGGAGGTTGAGGTTGATGATAACACCAGTCTGAAGCCATTAACCATAAAAATGTCTAAAATCCAGGACATGTACAGCAAAGGGAAAGTAATCCGGCTTTGAACACCATAGATATGATAGATATAGTTGTCTGTATAGATAAGAAATATATATACTATATCAAACAACTATTTTTGTTTATGTCAGTCCTCTGTGACCGCGACATTGCCTGTAGTGGAAGAGAGTGAGGATGATATTAAGTTTGATGATAAAGCAAATACAAAGGTGGATAATCTGCTGGAACGCATTGTCAATGGCCCCGCTTTCACAATCTGATGCTGGTCAGGAGGCAAGCATTTCAATGATGTACCTCCTTCTGTTCGACAGGCTAAACGGAAGAGTGCCACTGCTTCTGGTACGGGAACTGCTGATGAAATGCATGTAGTTGCTGAAGAAATAGCTGGTACACATAGTCATTTATATCTGCAGTTTATACTATTAGTTTTTAGCATTACTAATAATCTACCACACACAGGTTCTTACCACAAGCAGGCGATGGAGGCCTTGCAACAGGTGGAACTTAGGTTTTTGAAACAGATCGAAGATCTTAAAGCTGAGCTTGCTAAAAGTATGTCCACTGCCACCAAAAAGGTACTACTCTCCACATCATATACATAGTTTACTTACATAGTTGACTATGCGTATGATTTATAATATTAAACATATGCAGGCACATGTGATGGATGTTGATAAGAATGCACACCCAAACACCGAAAATGGAGACAATAATAAGGAAAGAGATCTTTCTTCTAATGATAAAGAGGGTGAAGAAGACCAAGCCTCTCCAACAGATAAGGTACTAGTATCGAACTCATTACACATAGTTTTCATACATAGTTGACTATGCGTCTGATTTATAGGATTAAACCTTTGCAGAACACCGAAAAGGAGAGAATGATAAGAAAATAGATCTATCTTCTAATGATAAAGAGGGTGAAGAATACCAAGCCTCTCCAACAGATAAGGTACTAGTATCGAACTCATTACACATAGTTTTCATACATAGTTGACTATGCGTCTGATTAATAGGATTAAACCTTTGCAGACAGCTTTGATGGATGATGAAAACAATGGACCGAATTCAAACAAAGGAAAAGGTGAGGTGTACCATCTTGATTCGTCCCAGGATAATACTGATGGGGAGAATGCTGATTTACGTGATGGTCCTAATGCCATGGAGATAGATACACAGAAGGTCAAATTTACATGATTGCACCATATGATAAGTGATGGCAACTACTCCATATATTTTCCCTCAGGTCATCCCTTCTACTTCCGAAATCGCTAACGAGACAATGGACATCTCAACATCTGATGCTGAGTAGTCATTTGTGTGTCCCGACAAGTCAAAAACAAACTCGATCATTCCTCAGAAGAAAAGAACGGCCAAGGCGGTTGACCTGCCTCAAACAAGCAGTAAGGTACAGAAGACATCTACCTCGGAGTCCCTGGACAAAGACAAGTTCGAAACAAGGAAGGAAATACTTGTACGTGACTCGATCCAAGACAACGTATCTGTATCAAGGAAAAAGCTTCTTGTCCTTGATCTTAATGGTCTGCTTGCAAACATAACTAATTTCAAAGAAGCTTCTGATCAAGGATTAAAAGGAACAAGACTTAAGTGTAGGAAGACAATGATTAGGAGACCTTTTTGTAAAGATTTTCTCAGATTCTGCTTTGAAAAGTTTGAAGTTGGTATCTGGTCCTCGAGAAGAAAGTAAGACATTACTCATCTCTTCTATATTTAATATTTTTCTTGCATAACAATTAACATAATATGAAAGTTAAAATGTGACTACAATAGATTAACCTGTTTACTTACAGAGCAAACGTTGAAGATATCTGTACGCACTTGCTTAAAGATTTTAAAGGAAAACTTTTGTTTCGTTGGGTATGTGGTTATTTCTTCAATAACAACAACAAACCATAATTCGTACTGCTTCCTCTTCATATTAACGGTACGGAGAACTAAACTCCACATTCCCTGGCATTTATGAAACTTCTCCACATACCTTTCGAAAATGTGTTTAAACTGAGGGTGTTTCAAAAACCAGCTAATTTTCTTTTCAGAAAGTTTACTCCATAAGTATGGAACAGTCTTGTCGGGAGTACACCTGGAACTGATTTTACATGTCTTATTGAAAGAGGTTGGAGGGAAGAAGATTTTCGGTTTAGCAACTGTAACCGATCTAAAAAATCAAAATTCAAAAACAAAATTCAAACCAACACGAATTGATTGGGGAAAGAAAAATAAAAAATCAAAATCAAAATTCAAACCAACACCAAATTGATTGGGGAAAGAAGAAGAATTCAAGTGTACCTGTCCGCTGGGGCGCTCGAAGTTTGGGTTTCCATCTCAAACCGGAGTCGCGCTGGGAACCCTACTCTTTGAACTCTCTATCGCCGACTCTTTGAATCCTCTATCTCCAGCCGAGAATCTCAAACTGGTACCCTACTCTTTGAACTCTCTGTCGCCGACTCTTTGATTTCTTTTTCGAAATCACAAAACACGACGATGTCGTTTTCTTTAAAAAAAAACCATGGGTAGCCCAATACCCAATGGGTAGATCCGAATCAAACCCAATAATAAAAATATCCAAACTGTTTTTAAACTAGATGTAGTCCTGTGATATAGTTGACTATATGTCTCAACTACACTGTGATGTAGTCGACTACACGCCTCAACTACAAAGAGCAGGCCCTTGATACAATCCGAGATCAAGGAAATGGGCCTAGTTGGGCTTATGATATTATTATCTTTATATACATATTAGGCCCTTTGGCATTTATATATATGTAACCGAGACTTCATTGTAGAAAGGAATCATTTAACAATTAATCAAAATTCAAGTTTTCTTCTCCCTTCGTCTTCTCCTTCTTCCTATATTCTCTTCTCTTCTCATCTCCATTTCTTATTTTCTCATCTTTTGATTCTTCTGCTTCTCTTCCCTTTCTGTTATTTCCTTGATAGGCCTATCCAGGATTTATCAGCCCTTTATATCATAACCATGCCGAATCTCCCTCTACCTCAGAGGATGTTCTGTAAGGGTGGTGAACCCGACCAAGGGAAGAAAGTAAACATCTATTTTGTCTTGAAATATCTGGGCACGGTGAAGAAGGCGTTGCAGAAGCACAAGAAAGAATGGTCACAGCTTTGGAATTCTCAGTTCCGGTATCTGCTTGAGCACGGTGGTGACGTAGCTTTTTCGGTCCAGTTCGCTCATTTTATGCTATCACGCCAGTTAGTGACGGAGAAGAAGCACGAAATCTGGATGGAATTCGGTGGAGCGCCTATCAGATTCTCAATTCAGGAGTTCTCGGCTGCTACGGGCCTAAATTGTTCCAAACTTCCGGAGATTCTCAGAAACTTACGGATGTGGAGCATTTTGACGAGCATGAGAGTACTTATTGGGACGAATTGATCGGAAATGATTTAGGGGAGATAGATGAATGGATAGTAAATGAGCTGAATTCGAAGAATTTCAAAGACCCTCGGAAAAAACTGCAGCTTTGTTGCTTGCTCCTTGTCGATGCTCTTATGTGTCCCAGGTCACACGTAGCATCCTATATAACTCATTTATATAGTTTCTATATTACTCAATCACATAGTCACTATGTAGTTGGTTTTTATTGTTTGTGTATGCAATTATATATAGGAATCTAGACAGAAAGATTTCTGAAGTCCATGTTGAACTCGTTCGTGATGTCGAGAAATTCCTCAATTATCCGTGGAAAAGAGAGGCATTCTCACTGGCCATGAAAAGTATTAAAACAAGAGGGGCTGAGGGTTTGTGCCAGAAGACGCTTGCTATACAGGGGTTCCTTCATGAAATGCAACTAGCAATGCTAAAATGCATTCCACATATTAAAACTCGTGCCACCTATACGCCCGGAGCAAAGAAGAAGAAGAAAGGTTCCACATATGCAACCACCTCGGACGAGGAGGTTGAGGTTGATGATAACACCAGTCTGAAGCCATCAACCATAAAAATGTCTAAAATCCAGGACATGTACAGCAAAGGGAAAGTAATCCGGCTTTGAACACCATAGATATGATAGATATAGTTGTCTGTATAGATAAGAAATATATATACTATATCAAACAACTATTTTTGTTTATGTCAGTCCTCTGTGACCGCGACATTGCCTGTAGTGGAAGAGAGTGAGGATGATATTAAGTTTGATGATAAAGCAAATACAAAGGTGGATAATCTGCTGGAACACATTGTCAATGGCCCCGCTTTCACAATCCGATGCTGGTCAGGAGGCAAGCATTTCAATGATGTACCTCCTTCTGTTCGACAGGCTAAACGGAAGAGTGCCACTGCTTCTGGTACGGGAACTGCTGATGAAATGCATGTAGTTGCTGAAGAAATAGCTGGTACACATAGTCATTTATATCTGCAGTTTATACTATTAGTTTTTAACATTACTAATAATCTACCACACACAGGTTCTTACCACAAGCAGGCGATGGAGGCCTTGCAACAGGTGGAACTTAGGTTTTTGAAACAGATCGAAGATCTTAAAGCTGAGCTAGCTAAAAGTAAGTCCACTGCCACCAAAAAGGTACTACTCTCCATATCATATACATAGTTTACTTACATAGTTGACTATGCGTATGATTTATAATATTAAACATATGCAGGCACATGTGATGGATGTTGATAAGAATGCACACCCAAACACCGAAAATGGAGACAATAATAAGGAAAGAGATCTTTCTTCTAATGATAAAGAGGGTGAAGAAGACCAAGCCTCTCCAACAGATAAGGTACTAGTATCGAACTCATTACACATAGTTTTCATACATAGTTGACTATGCGTCTGATTTATAGGATTAAACCTTTGCAGAACACCGAAAAAGGAGAGAATGATAAGAAAATAGATCTATCTTCTAATGATAAAGAGGGTGAAGAATACCAAGCCTCTCCAACAGATAAGGTACTAGTATCGAACTCATTACACATAGTTTTCATACATAGTTGACTATGCGTCTGATTAATAGGATTAAACCTTTGCAGACAGCTTTGATGGATGATGAAAACAATGGACCGAATTCAAACAAAGGAAAAGGTGAGGTGTACCATCTTGATTCGTCCCAGGATAATACTGATGGGGAGAATGCTGATTTACGTGATGGTCCTAATGCCATGGAGATAGATACACAGAAGGACAAATTTACATGATTGCACCATATGATAAGTGATGGCAACTACTCCATATATTTTCCCTCAGGTCATCCCTTCTACTTCCGAAATCGCTAACGAGACAATGGACATCTCAACATCTGATGCTGAGTAGTCATTTGTGTGTCCCGACAAGTCAAAAACAAACTCGATCATTCCTCAGAAGAAAAGAACGGCCAAGGCGGTTGACCTGCCTCAAACAAGCAGAAAGGTACAGAAGACATCTACCTCGGAGTCCCTGGACAAAGACAAGTTCGAAACAAGGAAGGAAATACTTGTACGTGACTCGATCCAAGACAACATATCTGTATCAAGGAAAAAGCTTCTTGTCCTTGATCTTAATGGTCTGCTTGCAAACATAACTAATTTCAAAGAAGCTTCTGATCAAGGATTAAAAGGAACAAGACTTAAGTGTAGGAAGACAATGATTAGGAGACCTTTTTGTAAAGATTTTCTCCGATTCTGCTTTGAAAAGTTTGAAGTTGGTATCTGGTCCTCGAGAAGAAAGTAAGACATTACTCATCTCTTCTATATTTAATATTTTTCTTGCATAACAATTAACATAATATGAAAGTTAAAATGTGACTACAATAGATTAACCTGTTTACTTACAGAGCAAACGTTGAAGATATCTGTACGCACTTGCTTAAAGATTTTAAAGGAAAACTTTTGTTTCGTTGGGTATGTGGTTATTTCTTCAATAACAACAACAAACCATAATTCGTACTGCTTCCTCTTCATATTAACGGTACGGAGAACTAAACTCCACATTCCCTGGCATTTATGAAACTTCTCCACTTACTCGGAAAACTCTGCTAAGATTTGCATGTCTATCTCTACGAACGCTATTCGGCCATCGGCCGACTACGCCTTTTCATAAAGCCCGAACCTGAATTCGGCATCACCATTAAGGACAATCGTGAACCAATATGACCTTAATGCGAAAGGATCGCAGTCTGATCGTTTACCAACTCCTTGGTTAAACGGCTGAACACAGCCTTCACGCCAAGACAAAACAGTTGAACGATCGCCGCTCCAATCACTTAAGGGCCAAACCATAATCCACGATTTGTCATAAAACGCCAAGTGACCATTACGCGAGCAACTCTGTCGCATAGCCCAAAAGCAGAAATCATGCGATAAATTTCTCGTAATAAAATCAGTCCTAACAGCCATACGGTTAACGGAAAAATTTGAACTTAACATCGACTGATTAAAGTTCTACACGCCCAGTAAACAAAGCATGGAAAGAAACACTCGTGACAAAGCTCCAAGAGTTATACGAGTCGTCCTTAAAATCCCGGAAGGCCAACACTTCGCGAAACAAAGCGAAGGTAGACGCTTCTCCCTGGGTCAAATATACGCGACCCCTGGTCCTAATTCCTCGATCAAAATTTTATAACTTGCACGTTCAAACTGAAACAACAGTTTCTGACTACGGACGTTCGCAAAAAATCTCCAAGCCCGCGAACATTTGAAGTGCGGCACAAGGGAAAATTAACTCGTACACATTTAGAATGTGTATGCTTGTATAATCTCACGTTTTTTGAAGAAACCGGATTTTCGAAACTCTTTACAAACACAGAAACCGAATTTCCGAAACTCTTCGCAAACAAACTCGCCAATCGCTAAACGGCCTCAACAATGAATCCAGTATCCACCAAATAAATCATAAACTATCGCCCGGAAACATCCCGCGATTTCTAAAAGCCCATAGTCCTTTATGGCATAAGAAAAACAAACTTCAAAGCACTGCGAGACGTCGCTTCGTGCCTGAATATTCGTTTTTCGATTAAAACCTTCGTACGCCTTCTAAACGGCATCATATCGTTGTTGCTGATCACAACAAACGAACTCTAACGTCCTAAACAGACAAGCCACCTAATGGAGGCTCTTTTACATCCGACAAGGATCCCATAGCGCGCTATACAAAAAATCCAAATTTGGTTCAGCACTTCGTAAAGGAAGTAGCTCGATTCGTGCCCAGACAAATCATATAAGCCGATACCACTTCGCGGATTTTAAAACGGTACGAATCAGGTTAAAATCACAAACAGGCAAAACGAAAGCCGATTTGTCATCGCACAGCCTCAGTCTGAGAGTAAACCTAGGTCTTGCCCTAAACCCAGCCTTGCTGGTATCTTAACATCTCATAGGCAAAGCGTCAACGACGCGAGATCCCAAAACTTGTCTCTTCATTCAAGTCTGTACGTTTCCACGAATTTTCGCGTAAATCGTAAACCGCAAGAAAATCTCGCTTTGCACAAACGACGGATACGGTGATCATCAGGGAGGCAGGAATGAGACGACAACTCACACCCTGTCCCTCTAACTTCGATAGACAGAAGTTCTGAAAACGCAACATTAATATTTTATAAAGATTGAGCCGCAGAGTTCAACAGATGCCCTGAAAATGGCCGGGATTCGAAGCCACCAACGGCCAGTCCCACAAATGTACATCATGGCCTCTTAACGGCAGAAACACAATCAAAATAAAAATCTCTGAAAGGATTGATAAACCTAGACGCTCCCCGGAGCATCACCTTCATCCTCAAAACTCATCCAAAGTAGGAACGGTCTCACCGTCGCCTCCATTGGTCGCACCACCGCTGCATGTTTCATATGTGCCGGCTTCACGATCCTTTACTGCGTAGTCCTGGTCCTCCGAACCCTCCGAATCCGGGACAAGTGTGCACACGGGTTTCAGACCAGCGAGAATCGAGTCGAAGTCCTCTCTGTCAAACTTGCGAGTTCCCGTCTCCTCAAGACTCTGAATCTTCTCTTGAAGACGACGGACTTTCGAGGACATATGTTCTTCTTTTTCTTCACAATGAGCAACGAACTCACGGTCTTTCCGACGTCACGTTCAAGATCGCCAATCAAAGGTGATGAGGATGTCCGCAATGAAATATTCTTAGCCACAAATTTCGACTTTCAACTCATAATCTTCCGCCCGCAAGATCGTCTCCGCGTCTTACAGGCTGGGGGGCTAACTGTTGGGGTCAAAAACGGTTCTCTCGAAATCAACGGCTAACACTATTTATCACGCGCGGACTTTCCATAAACAAGCGTCGAAAGCAAGACAAGTCGTATAGCTTAAAGAACCTATGTTAAAGTCGGTCGTTCTTGATTTACACGATAAACTTTACGAGAAAACCAAATGAGATTTAGTCGTAAAACTTCGATGATACAATCAAGAAGAACCGAGAGACATTAGGTCCGTAGCTAAGATGACACGACCATACGAAAGTATACGGAAAAAACGGGAAGTAATCTAAGTTTGGACAGGCCGAACGACAAAGAATCCGCCTTGAAACTTCAAAGAGCCCGTTCTCTCAAACCGTGAGGACCCAGAAAACGAGTAAGATATCAAATCGAAGCCCTCGCCGAGACGCACGTGCTAATGTCCGTGCTGCCTCTAGGCGCCGGGCGCCTAGCGCCCGTGCTGCCTCTAGGCGCCGGGCGCCTAGCGCCTGTGCTGCCTCTAGGCGCCGGGCGCCTAGCGCCCGTGCTGCCTCTAGGCGCCGGGCGCCTAGCGCCCGTGCTGCCTCTAGGCGCCCGTGCTGCCTCTAGGCGCCCGTGCTGCCTCTAGGCGCCGGGCGCCTAGCGCCCGTGCTGGTCCTAGCCGCCCGTGCTGGTCCTAGCCGCCCGTGATGGTCCTAGCCGCTGGGAAACTTCCAAGAGCCCGTTCTCTCAAACCGTGAGGATCCAGAAAACGAGCAAGATATCAAATCGAAGCCCTCGCCGAGACGCACATGATTGCCTCTAGGCACCGGGCGCCTAGCGCCCGTGCTGCCTCTAGGCGCCGGGCGCCTAGCGCCCGTACTGCCTCTAGGCGCCGGGCGCCTAGCGCCCGTGCTGCCTCTAGGCGCCGGGCGCCTAGCGCCCATGCTGCCCGAAGGCGCCGGGCGTCTAGCGCCCATGCTGGCTCGGGTCTTCGAGCGACAATCTTCCGTGCACAAGTCCCAGGCCCCGGCCGTCAGAAGTCTGTACTTTGAATTTTTCCCGAGTCCTCGCGGAATGAATCATTGAGATTCCGCGTACAAAACTCCCGTTCTTACTCCAAACTAAAATCGTCGGAAACACTTCGGAAACTCGTAAGATATCAACGGAAAGGAAGATCTTAAATTATTCATACGAAACGATGATGGTTATCTAAGACACCACACATCTCAATTCTACGAAGGATTGAAGATCTTCCGAAGAAAATCGTAGAAAACAACGGAAGTCCTAGAAACGGCCCGAAAGGGACCAAATGCGATCGGACAATCCATTTACGATTATCTAAGATAGATACGATGATTTACGTTTATCTTTACGTAACAAGATAAATGCTAAATTTCCGGAAGGATAAATGTCAAGTATCCCAAAGATAAATGTCAAGTTTCCCGATAAACATGAAGGCCGACGAAAATGGAAAAAGCCCGCCTTGCGGCCCAGAAGGAGAATAGACCGTCATAAGAAGGAGTATATAAAGGAGCCTTGGGAGAAGAAGAAAGGCAGAGCAAAAATCCTAGAGAGAAAGCAAATCCGAGATTGGAGACCTAGAGAGCTCCTGTTAGCTTAAGAACTTAGAATTGAGGCGGTAGACTAGCAAGGCAGGACCTAGAACGTCCGGCCGCCTCTCGTTCTATTTTCATCTTATCCGCAGACCCTTATTTCTCGCGGAAGGATCTAACAATCCTTTTACTTAGAGTTCCGCACATAGAAACCCTAGGCATTATTCTCGACATGCCCGTTTCTATGACTAACGCTCATACTAGACGAACTCCGCCAGGCAGTTCGATCTCTTGTTCAAACCCTTCCAACTGAACTACGTCCGACTTGATCCTCGAAAGGGGTACGTAGGCAGCCTTTCTCAAGGTCCAGTCCTAACTCTTAACAAAACCCATTTTGTACGATTTTCGTCTTTGGTTATCTTCCCATATTTTCCGCACTTGTTCGGTCACTTGTCGTTGGCTGTCGCAGAGAATCCGGACTTTCAGGGAAAGTCGGGTTAACTTGGCTTTCCTCCGTTTTTTACTTATCAAAATCGACAGTGCGAATTTCGGTTCCCACAACCACCTCGGACGAGGAGGTTGAGGTTGATGATAACACCAGTCTGAAGCCATTAACCATAAAATGTCTAAAATCCAGGACATGTACAGCAAAGGGAAAGTAATCCGGCTTTGAACACCATAGATATGATAGATATAGTTGTCTGTATAGATAAGAAATATTTATACTATATCAAACAACTATTTTTGTTTATGTCAGTCCTCTGTGACCGCGACATTGCTTGTAGTGGAAGAGAGTGAGGATGATATTAAGTTTGATGATAAAGCAAATACAAAGGTGGATAATCTGCTGGAACGCATTGTCAATGGCCCCGCTTTCACAATCCGATGCTGGTCAGGAGGCAAGCATTTCAATGATGTACCTCCTTCTGTTCGACAGGCTAAACGGAAGAGTGCCACTGCTTCTGGTACGGGAATTGCTGATGAAATGCATGTAGTTGCTGAAGAAATAGCTGGTACACATAGTCATTTATATCTGCAGTTTATACTATTAGTTTTTAGCATTACTAATAATCTACCACACACAGGTTCTTACCACAAGCAGGCGATGGAGGCCTTGCAACAGGTGGAACTTAGGTTTTTGAAACAGATCGAAGATTTTAAAGCTGAGCTTGCTAAAAGTAAGTCCACTGCCACCGAAAAGGTACTACTCTCCACATCATATACATAGTTTACTTACATAGTTGACTATGCGTATGATTTATAATATTAAACATATGCAGGCACATGTGGTAGATGTTGATAAGAATGCACACCCAAACACCGAAAATGGAGACAATAATAAGGAAAGAGATCTTTCTTTTAATGATAAAGAGGGTGAAGAAGACCAAGCCTCTCCAACAGATAAGGTACTAGTATCGAACTCATTACACATAGTTTTCATACATAGTTGACTATGCGTCTGATTTATAGGATTAAACCTTTGCAGAACACCGAAAAAGGAGAGAATGATAAGAAAATAGATCTATCTTCTAATGATAAAGAGGGTGAAGAATACCAAGCCTCTCAAACAGATAAGGTACTAGTATCGAACTCATTACACATAGTTTTCATACATAGTTGACTATGCGTCTGATTAATAGGATTAAACCTTTGCAGACAGCTTTGATGGATGATGAAAACAATGGACCGAATTCAAACAAAGGAAAAGGTGAGGTGTACCATCTTGATTCGTCCCAAGATAATACTGATGGGGAGAATGCTGATTTACGTGATGGTCCTAATGCCATGGAGATAGATACACAGAAGGTCAAATTTACATGATTGCACCATATGATAAGTGATGGCAACTACTCCATATATTTTCCCTCAGGTCATCCCTTCTACTTCCGAAATCGCTAACGAGACAATGGACATCTCAACATCTGATGCTGAGCAGTCATTTTTGTGTCCCGACAAGTCAAAAACAAACTCGATCATTCCTCAGAAGAAAAGAACGGCCAACGCGGTTGACCTGCTTCAAACAAGCAGTAAGGTACAGAAGACATCTACCTCGGAGTCCCTGGACAAAGACAAGTTCGAAACAAGGAAGGAAATACTTGTACGTGACTCGATCCAAGACAACGTATCTGTATCAAGGAAAAAGCTTCTTGTCCTTGATCTTAATGGTCTGCTTGCAAACATAACTAATTTCAAAGAAGCTTCTGATCAAGGATTAAAAGGAACAAGACTTAAGTGTAGGAAGACAATGATTAGGAGACCTTTTTGTAAAGATTTTCTCCGATTCTGCTTTGAAAAGTTTGAAGTTGGTATCTGGTCCTCGAGAAGAAAGTAAGACATTACTCATCTCTTCTATATTTAATATTTTTCTTGCATAACAATTAACATAATATGAAAGTTAAAATGTGACTACAATAGATTAACCTGTTTACTTACAGAGCAAACGTTGAAGATATCTGTACGCACTTGCTTAAAGATTTTAAAGGAAAACTTTTGTTTCGTTGGGTATGTGGTTATTTCTTCAATAACAACAACAAACCATAATTCGTACTGCTTCCTCTTCATATTAACGGTACGGAGAACTAAACTCCACATTCCCTGGCATTTATGAAACTTCTCCACAGGCCTTTCGAAAATGTGTTTAAACTGAGGGTGTTTCAAAAACCAGCTAATTTCCTTTTCAGAAAGTTTACTCCATAAGTATGGAACAGTCTTGTCGGGAGTACACCTGGAACTGATTTTACATGTCTTATTGAAAGAGGTTGGAGGGAAGAAGATTTTTGGTTTAGCAACTGTAACCGATCTAAAAAATCAAAATTCAAAAACAAAATTCAAACCAACACGAATTGATTGGGGAAAGAAAAATAAAAAATCAAAATCAAAATTCAAACCAACACCGAATTGATTGGGGAAAGAAGAAGAATTCAAGTGTACCTGTCCGCAGGGGCGCTCGAAGTTTGGGTTTCCATCTCAAACCGGAGTCGCGCTGGGAACCCTACTCTTTGAACTCTCTATCGCCGACTCTTTGAATCCTCTATCTCCATCCGAGAATCTCAAACCGGTACCCTACTCTTTGAACACTCTGTCGCCGACTCTTTGATTGCTTTTTCGAAATCACAGAACACGACGATGTCGTTTTCTTTTAAAAAAAAACCATTGGTAGCCCAATACCCAATGGGTAGATCCGAATCAAACCCAATAATAAAAATATCCAAACTGTTTTTAAACTAGATATAGTCCTGTGATATTGTTGACTATATGTCTCAACTACACTGTGATGTAGTCGACTACACGCCTCAACTACAAAGAGCAGGCCCTTGATACGATCCGAGATCAAGGAAATGGGCCTAGTTGGGCTTATGATATTATTATCTTTAGATACATATTAGGCCCTTTAGCATTTATATATATGTAACCGAGACTTCATTGTAGAAAGGAATCATTTAACAATTAAACAAAATTCAAGTTTTCTTCTCCCTTCGTCTTCTCCTTCTTCCTCTATTCTCTTCTCTTCTCATCTCCATTTCTTATGTTTCTCATCTTTTGATTCTTCTGCTTCTCTTCCCTTTCTGTTATTTCCTTGATAGGCCTATCCAGGATCTATCAGCCCTTTATATCATAACCATGCCGAATCTCCCTCTACCTCAGAGGATGTTCTGTAAGGGTGGTGAACTCGACCAAGGGAAGAAAGTAAACATCTATTTCGTCTTGAAATATCTGGACACGGTGAAGAAGGCGTTGGAGAAGCACAAGAAAGAATGGTCACAGCTTTGGAATTCTCAGTTCTGGTATCTGCTTGAGCACGGTGGTGACGTAGCTTTTTCGGTCCAGTTCGCTCATTTTATGCTATCACGCCAATTAGTGACGGAGAAGAAGCACGAAATATGGATGGAATTCGGTGGAGCGCCTATCAGATTCTCAATTCAGGAGTTCTCGGCTGCTACGGGCCTAAATTGTTCCAAACTTCCTGAGATTCTCAGAAACTTACGGATGTGGAGCATTTTGACGAGCGTGAGAGTACTTATTTGGACGAATTGATCGTAAATGATTTAGGCGAGATAGATGAATGGATAGTAAATGAGCTGAATTCGAAGAATTTCAAAGACCCTCGGAAAAAACTGCAGCTTTGTTGCTTGCTCCTTGTCGATGCTCTTCTGTGTCCCAGGTCACACGTAGCATCCTATATAACTCATTTATATAGTTTATATATTACTCAATCACATAGTCACTATGTAGTTGGTTTTTATTGTTTGCGTATGCAATTATATATAGGAATTTAGACAGAAAGATTTCTGAAGTCCATGTTGAACTCGTTCGTGATGTCGAGAAATTCCTCAATTATCCGTGGGGAAGAGAGGCATTCTCACTGGCCATGAAAAGTATTAAAACAAGAGGGGCTGAGGGTTTGTGCCAGAAGACGCTTGCTATACAGGGGTTCCTTCATGGAATGCAACTAGCAATGCTGAAATGCATTCCACATATAAAAACTCGTGCCACCTATACGCCTGGAGCAAAGAAGAAGAAGAAAGGTTCCACATATGCAACCACCTCGGACGAGGAGGTTGAGGTTGATGATAACACCAGTCTGAAGCCATTAACCATAAAAATGTCTAAAATCCAGGACATGTACAGCAAAGGGAAGGTAATTCGGCTTTGAACACCATAGATATGATAGATATAGTTGTCTGTATAGATAAGAAATATATATACTATATCAAAGAACTATTTTTGTTTATGTCAGTCCTCTGTGACCGCGACATTGCCTGTAGTGGAAGAGAGTGAGGATGATATTAAGTTTGATGATAAAGCAAATACAAAGGTGGATAATCTGCTGGAACGCATTGTCAATGGCCCCGCTTTCACAATCCGATGCTGGTCAAGAGGCAAGCATTTCAATGATGTACCTCCTTCTGTTCGACAGGCTAAACAGAAGAGTGCCACTGCTTCTGGTACGGGAACTGCTGATGAAATGCATGTAGTTGCTGAAGAAATAGTTGGTACACATAGTCATTTATATCTGCAGTTTATACTATTAGTTTTTAGCATTACTAATAATCTACCACACACAGGTTCTTACCACAAGCAGGCGATGGAGGCCTTGCAACAGGTGGAACTTAGGTTTTTGAAACAGATCGAAGATCTTAAAGCTGAGCTTGCTAAAAGTAAGTCCACTGCCACCGAAAAAGTACTACTCTCCACATCATATACATAGTTTACTTACATAGTTGACTATGCGTATGATTCATAATATTAAACATATGCAGGCACATGTGATGGATGTTGATAAGAATGCACACCCAAACACCGAAAATGGAGACAATAATAAGGAAAGAGATCTTTCTTCTAATGATAAAGAGGGTGAAGAAGACCAAGCCTCTCCAACAGATAAGGTACTAGTATCGAACTCATTACACATAGTTTTCATACATAGTTGACTATGCGTCTGATTTATAGGATTAAACATTTGCAGAACACCGAAAAAAGGAGAGAATGATAAGAAAATAGATATATCTTCTAATGATAAAGAGGGTGAAGAATACCAAGCCTCTCCAACAGATAAGGTACTAGTATCGAACTCATTACACATAGTTTTCATACATAGTTGACTATGCGTCTGATTTATAGGATTAAACCTTTGCAGACAGCTTTGATGGATGATGAAAACAATGGACCGGATTCAAACAAAGGAAAAGGTGAGGTGTACCATCTTGATTCGTCCCAGGATAATACTGATGGGGAGAATGCTGATTTACGTGATGGTCCTAATGCCATGGAGATAGATACACAGAAGGTCAAATTTATATGATTGCACCATATGATAAGTGATGGCAACTACTCCATATATTTTCCCTCAGGTCATCCCTTCTACTTCCGAAATCGCTAACGAGACAGTGGACATCTCAACATCTGATGCTGAGCAGTCATTTGTGTGTCCCGACAAGTCAAAAACAAACTCGATCATTCCTCAAAAGAAAAGAACGGCCAAGGCGGTTGACCTGCCTCAAACAAGCAGTAAGGTACAGAAGACATCTACCTCGGAGTCCCTGCACAAAGACAAGTTCGAAACAAGGAAGGAAATACTTGTACGTGACTCGATCCAAGACAACGTATCTGTATCAAGGAAAAAGCTTCTTGTCCTTGATCTTAATGGTCTGCTTGCAAAAATAACTAATTTCAAAGAAGCTTCTGATCAAGGATTAAAAGCAACAAGACTTAAGTGTAGGAAGACAATGATTAGGAGACCTTTTTGTAAAGATTTTCTCAGATTCTGCTTTGAAAAGTTTGAAGTTGGTATCTGGTCCTTGAGAAGAAAGTAAGACATTACTCATCTCTTCTATATTTAATATTTTTCTTGCATAACAATTAACATAATATGAAAGTTAAAATGTGACTACAATAGATTAACCTGTTTACTTACAGAGCAAACGTTGAAGATATCTGTACGCACTTGCTTGAAGATTTTAAAGGAAAACTTTTGTTTCGTTGGGTATGTGGTTATTTCTTCAATTTATATCCTTGAGTAATTAATTCCAATCGAATATGTTCTAAATGAATTTTGAATTGTTTTGTGATACAAAACATTGGCAGGACATGGATAAGTGTACTAAAACCGAAGCTTCCTGCCTTGATAACAAGAATGAGAAAGTAGTTTTCAAGGATCTAAGCCTGATCTGGAAGAAGGATGATTACAGTAAGAGTAACACAATTTTGCTAGATGATTCTCCTTACAAAGCGCTTCTTAACCCAGTAAGTTTATCTACAAAATCATTCATCCTTGTACAAATACAATTATTTTGTCTCATTGATGTTTTAGATATTATGACTGAATTATCTGATCTTACAGCCACATACAGCGATATTCCCGTACACATACAATCATGGAAACGAGAATGATACATCGTTAGGTAAAAAAAAAGTTGATGTTATCAGTAATTCTTTCTTTTATGTTTGATTAATAGTTATATACATCATTATATGTTTTGGTACTTTGTTGTTAATAACAGGTGATGATGGTGATCTGAGGCTGTATTTGAAGAAGCTAGTAGAAGCTGAGAATGTCCAAGAATTTATCCAAAAGAATCCATTTGGACAAGAAGCGATTAAAGAAGGAAATAAAGGTTGGCAATTCTACAAGGAAATAAAAATAAATATTGGAAATAATGTGTTTTGTACTGTGGGAGAGATAGTGAAGAGATTAAGTTTGGAACAAGAACACAGTTAAGCTTTATTGATATCAAGAAGGACGGTGTTAAAGATAACAACCTCAACAGAGCTTTGGATGACTTGGAAGGAAGAACAGCCAGCCTCTTATAATATGTATCTAAAATTTATCTGAAAATATTTAAAAATTAGTGATATTTTACTTATATTGTGCATATTAGTAAAAGCTGATGTATAACCACATAAACCTAATTTAAGATCTGAATAAGGATCATTGACATAGTCTTGTGATATAGTCGACTACATGCCTCAACTACATTGTGATATAGTCGACTACATGCCTCAACTACATTGTTTGGTCAATATGACATACCATAACTTTCAAGCATATGGGTTCCTTAGCCAGATATGAATGATGAATCAAGCTCTATAAACACTAACCACATCGATGAAGTGCAAAATTTGGCTAAAGCTTGTGAAAGACTCTACTAGGGAAATGAATGAATTCTGGCTGGCTGGTTGACCTTTGGATTTTTCATTCGTCGAACTAGAAATTGATCATGTAACAGTGGTCACTCAAAGATGTACAAAATACAATTGGAATATCTTTCATACAAATGTCTACAAGTGGTTCTTCTTAGACCGATATGTACTTAGAGATATATGACAATATATCTGATGTAACAAGATTTCTATACACAGTGATCTACTGTTAATCGAAATGTGCAAAATACAATTGGGAAACCTTGCATACATTTGGGTTACTTGGGTACAAGTGCTGGGATTATAAACTTGATAAGTCTTTATAGGATTTTATAAGCTTTTTATCATCTTTTATTATAGAAAATCTTTGCAACCGTTTTCGCCAGATTAAACAATGACAGCGCTAAACATCACTGTATCAGCCAGATTCGTCACCATCTCAACTTGCCATTTTTGGAACACATTGAGTTTACAATTGAAGAAATTGAAAAACAGTTGGATACAAGTAAATCTATTTAGACCGATATTTATATAAATATACTATAGTTTCTACAACAAACTAAATTTCATAGAAGCAAAGATAGAAAACTACATAATTTTTTGGTATGTATTAAAAATCCAAATGTGGCAAACACAATTAACAAATAGATTATAAATATTTTTATAAAACAATGAAATTTTATGGACATGAATCTTCTTCATGTATGTGTTTGATAGATTGTTGATACATTTTTATAACAACACAATTTACATGAATTTACAAATAGATTGAAGCTTCTTCGAGAAAAGAAAAAGAACTTTGTTGACTAGTTAACAGTTTAACAAAGTTGGTCTGAGAAGCAAATGGATTAGTAGAAGACATATCAACAAAGTTAAAAGAAGAAAGAAAGCTTGATGAAAAGAGAGAGAAATTTCCTTTCTTCCAAGATGTGAGCCCAAAGACCCCTTCCACAAATTGAAGCTTTGGTTGTTCTTGACCAAAGAGTATAGTTGCTTCCCTTAAGAGTGACAGCAATCACCGTTGGTTTATGTAGTTTTACATATTAACCGTTTGTTATTTATGAAATATGACTAGACATTGGTGTAGAATTAAATGAAACTGAATAAAGTGGCAATGTCTATATAAAATATGAATTGTTGGGTTGTAGTTATTAACATAGGATATAGAAGATGAGTGCATAAATCATGGGATCAGTAACTTTTTGATGAACAGTGATATTGAAATCTTGTTTCGGGGGAAGAACTTGTTATTAGCTTTAGCTAAAACTAGAAGCTACAAAAGCTCATGAACTGATGATGTATAACCACATAAACCTAATTTAAGATCTGAATAAGGATCATTGACATAGTCATGTGATGTAGTCGACAACATGACTCAACTACACTGTGATATAGTCGACTATATGCCTCAACTACATTGCTTGGTCAATAAGACATACCATAACTTTCAAGCACATGGGTTCCTTAGCCAGATATGAATGATGAATCAAGCTCTATAAACACTAACCACATCGATGAAGTGCAAAATTTGGCTAAAGCTTGTGAATGACTACCAGGGAAATGAATGAATTCTGGCTGGCTGGTTGACCTTTGGATTTTTCATTCATCGAACTAGAAACTGATCCTATAACAGTGGTCACTCAAAAGCAAAATCAGAACAACAAAATCAAACACAAATCAAAATCTCCAAGTTGTGCAAAATTTGTTTTTTGTGTTTTTTTTTAGAAAAATTATAAATTAATAATTATAAATTTTATGTATACATATTTATATAGATTATCTTGTATTCAACCACATCAACCTAATTTAAAATCTGAATAAGATCTGAATAAGGATCTTTGACATAGTCCTGTGATAGTCGACTACATGCCTCAACTACACTGTGATATAGTCGACTACATGCCTCAACTACATTGCTTGGTCAATACTCCCCCTCAAGCTTAGACTTTGGAACCACCCAAAAGTCTAAGATTGGAGAGCTCACTAGCACCACCTCATTAAAAACATCAATATGGAAAACCACTTGGGACAAAACCACATTGAGGGAACAAGAGTGTGTTGTTATGTGAGCTAGAAGACATTTGATTCAAGGCCTAGATACCACAAGTGCAAGTTTACCACCTAAGTGTTGGTTTACCTTAAAAACATCAATATGGAAAACCACTTGGGAAAAAACCACATTGAGGGAAAAAGAGTGTGTTGCTATGTGAGCTAGAAGACATTTGATTCAAGGCCTAGATAGATCCACAAGTGCAAGTTTACCACATAAGTGTTGGTTTACCTTAGACAAACTATATTTTAAGACGTATATATTAGAGAGGAAGAAGGAAAGGAGAGAGAGGCCGAAGTCAAGAAGACGAGGTGAAGTCAAGAAGACAAGACCGAAGTCAATAAGACAAGACTGGTCATGTCTTATTGACTTCGGTCTTGTCTTCTTGACTTCACCTCGTCTTCTTGACTTCGGCCTCTCTCTCCTTTCCTTCTTCCTCTCTAATAGTATACAGTTTGGTGTGTTTTAACTTTAAAAGATTTATTATATTTGAGCTTGTAGTTTGAATTCACAGTTTAATTTTGAGTAATCAATTGCTATAATGATTTAAACATTTAAACTACAAAATAAATATAAATTGTCACACACATTATGTTTTATACAACAAATAACAATATCACTAATATACGATTTAATATTATACCTACAAATTTTAAAATAAACTAAACAAGATTTATAAAGAAAAAGAGTTATCCCGCGCTATAGCACGGGTTATCATCTAGTTTTACAATTACAATAGTGGTTTTTGATAACAGTTAAAGTAAAATCAGAATATTAAAAATACTAACTTTGTCTTACTGTCATTTACTTAATTTATTTATCGCTTTCTTTCTACTAATAAATTTCTTTACCGTTTTATTATCACCGATCGAATCATTAAAAATACATGGAAGCAGTTGGTGGAGAAAAATAGAGATAATACATTTGAATAATAGTTTAACATTTACAATTATCTCTTGTACTAAAACCATGCTGACTTTCAAAATTCTACTTTGTAAAGTTAAAATACCAGATGCAACTGCCAAAATTCCCATTTACCTCTTGACTCTTGTACAAAAAACCATGAATTAACAACTTTCAATTTTTATTTTCTTTTAATTTTTTTAATGAAGGCAACTTTCAAATTCTAATTCGTAAAAAAAAAAAAATTGAAGGTTGTTCAAAACGCATTGTTTAGATCAGGTAGCTCTCAGATCTTAAATTAGGTTTATTCAAACTCACGACTCTGCAAACCATCGAAGGAAATAACACTATCAAACTACTCTAAAAAAACATAACCAAGCCATTTAAATTCAGAGTTACTCATCATTAGGTCAGATCTTATTCAGACCTTATTCAGATCCTTATTCAGATCTTAAATTAGGTTTATTCAAACTCACGACTCTGCAAACCATTGAAGTAAATAACACTATCAAACTACTCTAAAAAAAAAAACATAACCAATCCATTTAAATTCAGAATTACTCATCATGAGGTCAGATCTTATTCAGACTTTATTCAGATCCTTATTCAGATCTTAAATTAGGTTTATGTGGTTGAATACAAAATAATAGATATAAATATGAATACATAAAATTTATAATTATTAATTTATAATTTTTCTAAAAAAAACAAAAAACAACTTTTGCACAACTTGGAGATTTTGATCTTCGTTTGATTTTGTTGTTCTGATTTTACTTTTGAGTGACCATTGTTACTAAATCAGTTTCTAGCTAGTTCAGCTAATGAAAAATCCAAAGGTCAACCAGCCAGCCAGAATTCATTCATTTCCCCAGTAGAATCCTTCACAAGCTTTTGCCAAATTTTGCACTTCATCGTGTGGTTAGTGTTTATAGAGCTTGATTCATCATTCATATCTGGCTAAGGAACCCATGTGCTTGAAAGTTATGGTATGTCTTATTGACCAAGCAATGTAGTTGAGGCATATAGTCGACTATATCACAGTGTAGTTGAGGCATGTAGTCGACTATATCACAGTGTAGTTGAGGCATGTGAGCATAATGCAGAGAGTATTAATTTTTTCAATTTTGTTATAAAAATTAGCTAGGTGTTATAAAAATTAGCTAGGCATATGTAAACAGCCAGCCTAGTATGTTCGACTAGGACCAATACCGAAAGATTGATTGAGATGATTCGGAGTGTCTCTCAACTGTATTGTTATTTTGGAAGATTTTCTATTTTGGTTCTCATAGCAGAGACTGTATTTTTCAGAACCCGCATCCTTTCGATCTGGATAAAAGTTTATAAAAGAGTAAGATGATATGTGATTTGTTATAAAGAGAGTTAGAGAAGCGTAGCTAGCTTTTCAAACTCGAAGCTTACCTTTTCAAACTCGTTTTCTCTCATCCTTCGAGGTGCATTATTCATGAACCATTCAATGAATAAGATAACGAACACACCGCAGTCGACATCATTTTTTTGTCGTGGACACTGGTTGCACAAAAAGAATGACATAAAATAACTCGATTTCTTATGCGAACTTAAAAGTTGAATCAGGTACAACGAGGGTAAAAGACATACCGTTACAGAAGGGGTATTAATCCTTTCTGAGATCCCAACAGAAGAATTCTTCTGATCATCCCATTCTTTTATCAACAACCTGCAACAAGTTGACATAAAATCCAATGAAGATGGTATGCATTTTCAAACAGACATGTAAAAAGCTAAACTCATGTTGTCCTACCTTTTGACAATGTCAACAATTGGTTCTTTCGGATGTTGTCCTTCAATTGGATCCAGGTGAAGTATAGTCACTCTCCCTTCACATTCTTCGTCTCTGATACACACAACTATTAAGCTCCAGTGGCGACTGAAAATGGAACAATGTATAAAAATTAACTGAGACAGACAGGGAAAATTCTAGAGCAAAAAAAAAAAAAAGAAAAAAACTCACTCTTTACATATTGGAATAAAAAGATACGACTTGCAAAACAGATTACCCACCCACCACCTCTTCAACTTGATAAAATTTTCATTCATATCCTTCTTGAAATGGAAATGAAAGTACAGATAAACAAGTTGACATATAACTGAGAATTGAGGAATAACTGAAAAAATGATTACCTCGAGCTCAAAACACTCAATGAGCTTAGTGTAGAAAAAACTGCTAAATATCTGACAGTTAATACGCGATGTATGTCCTTTCTTCTCCAAGTATCTAGCCAGAGTAAACAGATAACATAAATCATATTAACTCAATGGACAACAATTTTTAAGAACTCAATAAAAGTCTGAAACTAACTCAGTGTAACGATCGAGAGTTTCGGTTGATAAACACTGCGAAGGACTGAGGCACTCAGTGTTCTTAGCATCTACAATATCACTTCTGCACAAAGTGAACAAAAAACAATTGTTAAAAGTTGTAGCATTACTGATGATGTATGTTTAATTAATCAACTACACTTTTTTTCCTTTCTTCTTCTTTCTTGCGTGGTGTATATCAGACCTTTTCCTCTTAGTCCCTTGTTTGGGCTGAACATCTTTCTTAGTCTGTTCGGTCTGACCAACTTTGCTGGGTTTCTCTGCTTTACTGGCTTGGACCTTACGTTGCTGGGGCAGAGCATCATTCTTCTTTCTTGCGTGGTGTATATCAGACCTTTTCCTCTTAGTCCCTTGTTTGGGCTGAACATCTTTCTTAGTCTGTTCGGTCTGACCAACTTTGCTGGGTTTCTCTGTTTTACTGGCTTGGACCTTACGTTGCTGGGGCAGAGCATCAGTTTTTTGGATTTTGGCAGGAGCACCAGGCGTCTGTGTGGTTTCATTGGTTATACGAGTAGTCACCTGCTCGGAAGGAGTGACAATAGTTTCTTTAACAGTAGAACTGATCAAATGATTATCATGCTGTGTGCTGTTGTCCCCATAAGTACCATGCGGAGATTCATTCTGGGGGGCCTGACTGGTACCTTTCTGATTATTGAGCTCACTCATTTTTCTCTCATAGTCCCCGTATTTTAGGTTTAACTCCCTGACTTCTTGCTGCAACTCTACAACCTTACTACTGAGCTCACCAATTTTTCTCTCATTGTCCTCGCATCTTACTTCGAGATCATTAGTTGAGCCCTCGTATCTTGTTGTTCTTTTATCCCCGGCCTCGTCTTTTTGCCCTTGTTCTGGAGGAACTGTCTTCCGAGACTTAATATCTGCTAGGTATAAATCCTCCCAAAATATCTTCACTTTATCGATCACCATACACTTGTTCCACTCGTCACTACATGCATTGACGTCTTCCATGATTCGAGTCATCAGAGGGACTTCGGACGGCTCAGGTTCCAAGAAGTTGGCAATTTCCTGTTTTAAAATAAAGTCATTCAAATCAATATAAACCTGACACTAACAAAACTAACAACTATGGAGAAATGTTTAACCTTTGTGTCTCCAAGTGCTTTATTTATCGTTCCCATGGTAAAACCTTTGAACCCTTTGCATCCTTCTGTTTTCCATTTAAACTTGCAAATTCTGGGACAGTCATCTTCTGCACCTTCTACGGGCTCTTGGAACGCACTCTTAAGACTTTTTATTGCTTCAAAGGCCAAAAACTATACATTCACAACATTAAATCAAAAATATATAATATTATATATTTAATCTACAAAGATATGAGATTTTTACCTCCAAAGGAATAATGAATCCAGGGAAATTCCATGAATCTAGTTTCCCCTTTTCATTGATATTGTCCACCAAGTGAGAAAGGTAATCGAGGCACACGTCAAAAGTGTAAGCACCCCATGGAAATTCTTCACATACTTTCAAATTATCAACAATCTGAAGTATAAAAGGATTTATCCCAGAGCCTCTTTGACCATCAATCACAGTGGATAAGAAGAAAAGCACACCTAACTTTAACCTGTCTTCAAGTTACTCCAAACTATCACTTGCTGGCGAGCCACCAACTGCTGCTGTCATGGAAAGTAGCTTCTTTCTGACCGTTGGGACATCTAATTTTTTAACTTTCCTGAAAAGACGTGCTACAAAATCTGTACTGCCATACGTCTCATAGTTTTCTTTTAACTTATGGCAAAACAGTCCCGATAGGAGACCGTGTTCCCTAATGGAGTACCTAATTGGAACTCCATTAACAACAAATAAACACACACTTTTATCTTCAAGATCAGCCTTCCTTAGAGACAGTAACCAAATCCCCTGTAACATACGGTTTGAGCTGGTGGGCATATGCCAAAGGTATTTGAACTGGTTTGTACTGAACCACTCCTGCTCAGGTTTACTAAGGCAACCTTTTAACAGATCCACTGTTTTGGATGGAGTACATTTTGATCCTAAACTGCACGCCTGTCCAAAGTCAGATGGTCTGAGACAAAGCTTTGGAGGTTGACGATAGTCAAATTTGTCCATTTCCTGCGAAACAAAGTTGTCCGCTATCAGTTACTGAGCCCTTGGCCCATGGCACTCGCCTTAAGAACCAATGCAATGCTATTGGAGTAGAAGAACATGAACTTAAAAATACTTAAGCCAATCATTCAAATCCTTGATTAAACATTGATTAAATCCTCCAACACATTTCAGTGAACATATATTGAAAAGTAACACATTTACTTGTATCAGAACTTACCGGTGACAGAGTCGGATTATGCGAAGATACCCGAGTAAATGTCTTAGAAGACATTCTGTTTACTGTTCAATCAAACAAACAAAACTTCCGATCAACCAGGAGCTCTTTATATAATACCATTCGTCACTTCTAATTTCGAAATTAAACATGAAAAATTTTATTTTTTCTTTTAAAATCTAAGTATCCAAACCCGACCCGCATTAACCGAACCCGAACTAAAAGTACCCGAATCTGACCTTACGTATAGAAATACCAGAATGGGTTCTTTATATAATACCTGTCATCGGATGTTGAATAGAAGTCTCTCCAGATACGATTACTGGTTCACTGGCCTCAGTATTAGTCCTGGAAATATGATTCATTATCAATAATAAGAAACCAAGGTCAATCATAATTCGAAGCCACAAAGAAAACACGCACCAATAAGCAAGTGTTCTGATATGATTGGGCTTAAACCAAGTCTAAAAATGAAAAAAAAGAAGAAGCAAAACTCACTTCTTTGTCTGATGATTCCCAGTATCAGTCTCCCCTGATACTGTTGCTTCTCTTAAGACTGCTTCTAGTTCTTCTAATGCTTTCCTGGCTGCGTAGATCAGCATCTTCTTTATCTATCACATGAAAATCATAACATGGTCAGGCATATGAATGCATATTAAAAGAAAAAAGCAACAATAAGAAGATGATTATCTACGCAGACAAGCAAATTAACTCTCATAAAATTTTCCTAATCATTTACAAGATTTAGAAACGAGAAACTATGCCCTATCAAATTATATATTTCTACTATTTACAGTAATTGTTCTGGTTGAACTAATTATGCCATCTTCCCTTTGTCTAGCCTACACCGCCTTACTCAACCATACACGCAATAGAAGCTAACAACAATAATGATAGTACCAAATAAGAAGCTATGTAGAAAAGATAATTAAAAAAAAGTAAAGATTGACCTCAAGTTTATCCTCCCTGTTTCTGTGATTCTCTGGAAGTTGGCGAAACTCTTCAGTCAGACGCAGACATTCATGGATGTTCTCTGGTGACACAAAGTTAACTGCCACTTGTGTGCACGACTGTTCACACAAAAACGCAGGTTATTCATTAGACTTTTCATGTCAGGTCATCCGCTATACGTATGCAACCCAAAATATCCAACCGTTTCAATACTAGAACTACCCGTTTGACAAATAAAATGTTTATTATCTATACAGAGAAATAAGTCTGGTTGGCTCAAGTAGGCGTAAATTGGTTGTTTTAGGTACTCTACTCGTACTCTCTATAATGTTTTACCTTTTACCTTTAGATTCCGAACTTGATGAGGACAACCCGCGGGTATAAACACCGCTTCTCCTAGCTTTTGCACAAATGTCCATGGCTCGATCCCTACAATTACAAAAATGTATAACCGTCAATATAACTTAACCCACTCGAAAAGGAGTAACATTGTTCTATTACTTACCAACTTCAGTCTTGAGTTTTATTTTGTGCTCTGCAGTTAAATAAAATGTTTGGTCATGTATCGGATGATCAACCTGAAAATTCGAAAATATCATCAGTACACCAAGAAAGTAAAATCTTAGCCGAAAAGGTTTTTGCAGATAAGTGAATTATTATTACCTTCTCAACTGGATCACCATGTCTAAATTCTTTGCAATGCTTTCTCAGATATTTTTCTAACTTAGGAACATCTTCTCTCCTAAATATGTCCCAAAGAGCACCTCCTTGTTCTATACGGTTCTGAACAATATCAAAGCTCAGAAGAGTCTCTGCTACTTCCACTTCTTTATCTGCAACTGCAGGTATCTCTTCTTCCGTTACTCTAGCTGTATGTGTCAATATATTAACCGCATCTGCCACATCGCAGTGAAGTTTAGTCACAGAATCGCCTCTGCTTAGCTCATGTGGAATTCCATAGGCAATGTAAGTTTTGGGACCCAAATCTGGTTTGAGATAATTTTCAGGAAGCTTTGTTGCAATGTTAACAATTCCGGTTCTGGGATTACTATATTCTTGGAAGGGTAGCGCGCATATTAACTCGTCAAAGTGACGTGGCAAAATTTCTTCATTAGGAGGCCAGTCTTTTAGCTTCAGCAAATGAGGCAAGCCTTCTGCATACATTCTTCCTTTCTTGTAACCATCAACGAATTCACGGACTTTAATCTTCAAGTCACACTCATTTAAGCAATCCGTCGTTATGATATAATTGTTTCTTGATGCTTTGTTCCCGTTAGCTAAATGTCGCAACATAACTTCCGGTTCCCAGCTTAAACCAGGTGTCTTCTCAAGAGTGTTCCTAACAATTATGGGTTCACCATTTGCCCAATGCTGTTGAAAATGCAGAAGCTCTTCATAACCGACATCAATAGATTCCGGAGAGTACAAGTAGTTGTCGCTTGAGTCCATCCTTGATGCTGCTTTTCTCTTTGTATCATTTTTCAAACCAGGACAGCTGCAGTTTGACACTCGAGGACTTTTCTTGTATGAAACCAAGAAAGAATCTGCCTTTTGTATTAAGTCTGAGATCAATGTCGACGGCAAGATTCTTCTAAGCTCCAACATAGTATCACTACCATAACAAGTGATCGATGAGTCATGCCACTTCAGGGGTTCTTCTTTGTCCTCAGGATTGGAACCATGAGAAAGAAATTTCTGGCGAATCTCTTGACAGCAGTCTAAACAAAGTTCATATTTGCAATCTGGGTTTGGGCAGCCTCTGTGCAAATCAAAAATTGAAGTCTGACAGCGATTACTGCATAATAAGATCCTTCTCAGTAAGATTGAATTAATTTGAACTTAAAGATCCTACTGTACTAGATAACCTTACCAGTATATGCGTTCATCAATGTTGCTAGTCTGAACTGCCTTGACTTTAGAATACGGTACGCCTATAGAAAGATGTCATATACATGTTAGAAACAAAATCTTGGAATGAACAAAAAAAATGACTTGGTAGCGAAAGATTCATACTTTGAACTTTTGCCTCAAATTCAATCTCTTGCTTCTGAGCTTCATATAGCTTATTCAGAAACGGAATCATCAATGCTATCAGGTACTGGAGATGATGGCGTCTTTCAGAACTCGTGAGGTTCCTATTTGAAGTCTATTAAGACAGAAACGCAAACACAATGTTAACAAAGAAAACATCGTCTGCGGGGTTCTCATGGAAACCAAAAATGGATGCTAAGGATAATCTCCTTTACCCCAAGTAAACCATTCTTTTTCAAACATATACTGCAGTTACAAATTTTGCTGCAAGGACATTTTTCAACAACATTTTTATTTATACATAGGTCTGCAGTTGATCTTTTACACTCATTGCAATTTTTTCTCTCTTTCTTGCACTCATGGCAAAGATCCATCTTGTCTCTGAAATTCGGTTTAGCAACAGTGGAACCTAAACCGAATCCAATCGTGAGCTGTAGGACCGAATACAAGGAAATCAGATTGGCAAGGCGAGGCTCCGCGTCTGTCTCCTCTTAAGCTTTTCGTTGGACTTTACTAAGTTTTGATGAAGAACTTCTCTATATCGACGGCGATTAAGGAAAGAAAGAACTTCTCAAACAAATCGGAGACGGATGTTGAAAGGGCTCAGTATAGTGAGATCCGACCCGCTTTTATCTTTCTCTGATGTTGTTGGGTACCGATTGGGCTTATATCTTTGTATTATAAATTGATTTAATTTCTGCTTGTATCTTGTATACTAGCCTAGGGGTGTCAATGGGTCATGACCCGACCCAACCCAAATCGATTCATTAATCCAAATGAACTGTTTATTTTTGATTCAATTAGTGGGTTATTAGGTTAATAGGTTAACAGGTTGATGGGTTAACAGATTAAATAGGTCTATTAGGTTGGGTCAAATTTGACCTATTTAATTTAATTAATTTTTTTAAAAAAATACTGTGATTAAAAAAAAAAATCACACTAAAATCCCAAAACAGCAAAAATGTGTTTTCACATCAAAATCTCAAAAACGAATTTTCATGCCAAAACCATAAAACACATTTTCCGCAAAAACCGAAAAATGTGTTTTCCAGCAAAAATCGAGAAATCTTGTTTTCCCGTCAAAATTGAAAATTCTCGTTTTCCCGCCAAAATTGAAAATCTCGTTTTTTCGCCAAAATCGAGAAATCTTGTTTTCCCGCCGAATTGAGAAATCGTATTTTCCCGCCAAAATGCAAAAACGTATTTTCCCGCCAAAACCGAAAAAATTTGTCTTCTTACCGAAACTGAAAAACGTATTTTTCCTCTAAAACCGAAAAATCTCGTTTTCCCGCCAAAACCGCAAAAACACGTTTTCCCGCCAAAACCAAAAAAAAATCTTGTTTTTCCGCTAAAATCACAAAGCGCGTTTTCTGGCCAAAACCGGAAATTTTCCCGCCAAAATCGTAAAATATGTTTTCTCGTTAAAACCAAAAATTATGTTTTCCCACCAAAACCAAAAAATTTCATTTTTGCCAAAACCGAGAAATCTTGTTTTTTCGCGAAAATTAAAAATTTCAGTTTTCTACTTAACAAAAAAAAAATTATACACTACAAATAATAAAGATGTTGGGTTGATGGGTCAACCATTAATCCATCTGACCTTCTTAATTTAATGGGTCATGGGTCAATCTAACTCATTCATTAATTGGGTTGGATTGACTCATGATCCATTAACAGTCAACCCATTTAGATTATCGGTTGGGTTGGTCCATTTGACCCATTTTGACACTCATATACTAGCCTACGAGCATTTTCTCGATGAGGAAAAAAAAAGTTGATAACCAAAAAACCGAAGACTGACGGGGTGCGCATTAATTAACCAGAAACCATTATCAGAATTTATATCCCTGTTTTTTGCAATTTTGTTATATTAGATAAATTTTCATATATCACATTATGCGGCTATGCCTGTATATATATATACTTTATGAAGTGGTTTGGCTTATGTATCAGTTTCGCCATATTTTTAGGTTTTTTCGTTTATTTGTCATGTTATCCATGATTTTAGGCTTAATCAATGATTTTTATAAATATTTTTCATATATTTTAATAATAAAATATTTGAAAACATGTTAATTACAATTTTTCACTATACCAATATTTAATATTATCTTATTTATTCATTGATGTTTTGATATATTTAGTGAATAATTCTTTATTTAACTGATTACAGATTAATATTATAAAATTATCTTAAAGAAATAATAAAACGTGTTTGGAAAAAGAAAAGATAATCCCATATATTTATCTTGTGTTTATCTATAATTATTTTTTAATTTTATATATGCATATAATAATTAGATTTATTATTATACTAAGATATTGAAATAGTTTTACAAAATATAAAATAAATTTATTTATATTTTTGTAAACGTATATATCAAGCCAAATATTTTTATAAACATATTAATTTTATTAACGAGGTTTATAAGCTATAACAATAAATTTGATTTATATTTTTTTGTTAATGTGACTTTTTGTAGTGTCTTTAGTTATTATTACAATTGAAAAATAACATTTATTTGTTATTTAAGTTGATAATTAATATTTATTTATTTTATAATTGTTTTTATGAGATTCATATTTAAAAATATTTTAAAATTTTAAAAATATCGCTCTAAAAGAGAATATTTTCAAAATATTATTTTTTATTTACAAAATATACTTTATATTATAAAATTAATTATGTTTACTTTTAATTTATTTCCAAAGTTTCACACAGTTATGACTTTTTTTAATTAAAATTTATTCAGAAGACTATTATAGAAAGAAAAGCATCATTCTATATTTTTTAATAAAATATTTCTAAAATAATTTGTTTTAGTTATATTTAATAAATCTTGAAAGTTAAAGAACACTACTTGAAAAAATATTATTTAACAATAAAGAAATATCATTTTATAGAAAGTAGTCATTTCTATTTTAGAGTAAAAAAAATATAGATTGATTATAATTTATTTTTCTCTATTATAGCATTTAGAAATTAAATAATAATAGATATTAATTTTTTTTATCTTATACATTGCATATTAATGTTTTGTTTGTCAATATGGTCAGTTTGCGTGTTTAAGCTATTATGGAAGGTATTTTAAAATATAATTATAATCAATATTTTAATTAACAATGATTCATATAATATGTAAAGTTGGGTCGGTTTAACATTATTGTGTTTTTTGCTTTATTTTGAGATTATGATAACTTCAAAATTTTGGCTTTAAAATATCAATTTTATTAACAATTATGTATTTGCTTATTTAATTAGATAAAGGTTTTCAAATTAATATAGTAAAACTGATTAAAGATAATAATATATTTTAAAATAAATATTGTTTTTGATATTTATTTAATAGTACATTTACTAATAAATATTTATAAATGAATTATGTCCGCAAATGCAAATGATTATTTAAATTATCTAGAAAACTTTATTAGACTATTATGATGATGATATGTTTTATGTGTAATAACAAAAATTATATCTTCAGATTAATTAAATATTTGAAACTAATTAGATAATTTAGATTGAATTTTTTTTAAAAATAATTGTTAAAATTTTAATTAGTTAGATAAATATTAGTCAGCACAAGTGTGCGGACCACCATCTAGTCTCTATGTATATATCGGTCCAAGACATTTGTATCCAATTGTATGAAAGTTTTGGATTGTATTGGTAATTAATGTGCATATCACAACTGATAAAACTTTAGATAACTTTTCAATATAAGTACCCAATTGTACCCAATTGGCAACTTTTCAATATAAGTTGCCAAAAAAAAAGAAAAAAGTACCCAATTTTATAATGTTGTATCTGTCGGTTCAAGTCTCACCACTTGTTCCCAATTGTATAGAAAGTTTTCCAAGTGTAAAAATCTGTTAATCATTTATAGAAACTAGGCAAAAACCCGCGCTACGCCGCAGAATATTATAACATAAACTGATTTTTATAATTCATGTTAATTTCATACTTAAACGGAACTGATTTTGAATTAATCTGTTAATTTTTTTCATCGAATCATCAGACTTAAAAGCAAGATGGCTTGTCCGAACTTGCTAAGTAATTGCAACGTCCTATCTTTAGAAAGCTTTTTTCCAAACATAATATAGTCTGTGTTTTATCCCCTTCATCATTTGATAATATAAACTATATCTTCAAGAAACTTCTAGCATTAGTGTTTCAAATGCACTTGGCAGAAGATTTATCGGCACTCTTTCACCTATCATCCTCCTACCCTGAAGTGTTTCCGCTGTAACCATGAGTGTCTCTTCCTCAGGCCCGGCTTAAGGGGTGTGCAAACGGTGCACAAGCACAGGATCCTTAATAGAAAGGAAAGCTTTTCTTGTTATTGATTGTAACTGACTCTATTACACTTAATCTTCTTATATATAAAAGAGTATTCTCGGTATTGAACATAACCGATAAAGATAAAATCAAAATAGACTTGGTTAACATAAACCGGACTATACAATTAGATATCTAATACCCCTCCTCAAGATGGCATATATATATGTGAGACATTGCCATCCTGCGAACATGAGTAAGAAACAGAGCAGGATACAAAGGCTTTGTAAACATGTCGGCAAGTTGATTCTCCGTCCGGACGTGCAAAGTCTTGATCAAACCCTTTAAGATCTTCTCACGAACAATGTGACAATCGTCCACACACAACTCTTTTTAACCAATAGAAAAAAGGGTGAGGATTGATACAAGAATGAATATGGGCCTTTGATTCAAATCAATCAATGGTTCAAATAAAACAATACAAACTGTCTTTCTTATTTATTTATAACTATTAACAAAACTATTTAAGCTTTAGATAATTTGGTATCATAATTTAAATTTTGAAATCTAAATTTTATATTTGAAATTTTAATTTATTTACATAAATATAATTCATTTATATGTGGTTTAGGGGTTAGGGTTAAGATTTTGGATTAAATATATGATTTAAGTTTTAGAATAAATTTGAAGGTTTCGGTTTGGGGGCTTAGATTTAATTATTGAAATATTTTTTTAAAAATATCAAAAAGGTAAGAATATTGATTTTGAACCTTTGAAGCGTGTTAGACTTATGATACACGTTTTTTTTAACTCCAATGTCGATTGATTTCTATTACCATCTTTTATATATAACTAGATATGAGCCCGTTGCGTTGCAACGGGTTTCGTTTGATGTTTTAATTTTATAAAAAACATACAATAATAAATTTTTTATTATATTTTTATGATTTTTTTTGCATATGTTATGTGAGATTTATTTTATAATCACGGTTCATATATGAATTGCTATCAAATTTGTACTTAGATTAGAGAAAAAACTATACACTTTCTTATGAAAATATATAAAACTCAAATAGCGCAAATTGAGTCAAATACATCATCAAACACTTTCATATGTAATTCAACTTAAATAAAGGATCTACACATAAATAGTAGGTACGCAGTTATTAAACCCTGAATTTGTTGAGGTATTTAAAATTTGAAGGAAAAAAGTTTCTCACACATGAAGTTTACACTAATGTGGTGGAAACCATCCAATGTATAAAAATGTGTCAATAACTAAACGATAACTAAACGAAGTTTATGTTAATACATGCCACATGTACGAAGTAAATAATAATATGTTGGCAACATCACAATCGGGTTTAATTGATCTTAAGCAAAGTTAATGGGGTCAATCTGTAATTTATGAAATTTAATAAACTTAATTGATTTTATTAATAAACTTAATAATTATTAAACTTAGTAAAATTAATAATTTGTTAAAATTAATAAACTTAATAAACATAATAATTTTTCAAACTTATTAACTTTATTAAACTTATTAAACTTAATAATTTTATTAAAATTAATATATTTAATTGATTTTATTAATAAATTTAATAATTATTAAACATAATAAAATCAATAATTTATTAAAATTAATAAACTTAATTAACATAAATAATTTGTTTTACAAAAATTATTAAACTTTTTTATAAATACTTTATTAAAAAAATTCCTTAGTAAATTTATTAAACTTTTTTTCCTTAATTTTTTTAAGTTTAATAAATTTCATAAATAAGTAAATTTAATATAAAATTTAAACCTTTTCCTTAAGTTAAGTTTAATAAATTATTAATTTTATAAAGTTTATATAATTATTAAGTCCATTAATAAAAAATCAATCAAATTTATTAACTTTAATAAATTTATTAAGTTTATAAAGTTTAAATAATTATTAAGTCCATTAATAAAATCAATCAAATTTGATAACTTTAATAAATTTATTAAGTATAATAAATTTAATAAGTTTAATAAATTTGTTATGTTTAATAATTTAAGTAAGTTTAAAAAAAATATTTATGTTAATTAATTTTATTAATTTCAATAAATTATTGATTTTATAAGTTTAATGATTATTAAATTTATTAATAAAATCAATTAAATATATTTGGTTTAATAAATTATTAATTTTAATAAGTTTAATAAATATCAGTTCAATAATTTTATTAAGTTTAAAAGTTATTATGTTTATTAAGTTTTTTAATTTTAATAATTATTAATTTTATTAAGTTTAATAATTATTGAGTTTACAAGAAAATCAATTAAGTTTATTAGGTTTCATAAATTACAGATTAACCCATTAACTTTTGTTAAGATCAATTGAACCCGATTGTGATGTTACCACCATATTATTATTTACTTCATACATGTGGCATGTATTAACATAAAGTTCGTGTAGTTATTAACACATTTTTATACATTTGATGGTTTCCACTATGTTATTGTAAACTTTTGTGTAACTGAAAAACTTTTTTTCAAATTTGAACAAGGATAATTTGAAGTAAAAAAACAGGTCCGGTCTTTCATTATTCTAACCTAATCTCGTACCTACCAGAAAGAAGTTCCTGTCACGTCTGTTTGCAAGTGTAATTGTTCAGCATTTTATGAAACAACGATGATAATTGTCGGAACCACTCAATTAAGTTTTCATGCATTTATTCAATATAAATTTATAGAGAGATTCGAAGAAATATAAAACAAAACTGGGTAAAATTTGTTACCTGGTAGAAATTAATTTCATCGTTTATCTGCAAACTAATCAGTAATCACCTTCAAATAGCTTTCAAGAATTTTTTTTGGAAGAAAAAAAGATGACCTCCGAGTTTTGAAAGTTGTATTAAATGTTACAAGAAAATCACTTTGACAAAAATATGCCACCGGTAAACCCATAAATAGATGAATGCGACCTCAATTTCATTATATAAAATGTTTTAGAAAATTTTTGATGTTTCAAAATGTAAGATGTCTAAATTTTTTTTTTCTTCTGATCAAAAAAAAAGGATGTCCAAAATTTTCTATACAAAATTTAACTCCCGACTACGTTCCACCAGAGTATTACAAGAGTTTCAGGTGCACGACCAAAAGAGATGTGTATAGCTACGGGGTTATACTTCTGGAGCTTCTCTTGGGGAAGAAACTGATCGATCCTGAGGAGTTTGGTGAAGACAACAATCTCGTGGGATGGGCTAAGCATTCTGACGTTCCACAACGAGAAGTCGCATGTACTGTTAGAACAAAGTGAACTAAAAATAACCCTGGTTTGAATCTAATCCTTGAGAAGTGACACAACACTTTCAGTTTGTTCACTTAAGGAGAATGGGAATTAGAATCAATAATCTAGAGTTTGAGACACTAGATAAAAGACTGATTTAGAAGTGAATGGGTAAGTAATGATCTGCCCTTAGACAGACCCAAATCATGTATACCTTAACTCTCTATATTGTGAATAATTTATAAACACTATGTATAGTAGATGAGTGATACACGAATTTACTAAAGCTTATCACTTATTTCTTTTTTTGTTTACAATGGAGAACCTCTCTATTTATAGAGAAATATCTTAGACACAGCAACAAATAGAGAAAGAGACAGCAAGATTAAACTAATATTATCCTAAAAATGAATAAACAAGTCTTGAGGAAAGGGCAATGGAGTTTTCTGCATAAGGAAGAGATAGTGACAGCTCCTCAACAGCTATTTTCCTTAAGCACACATGTGACCCTTATTTGAATTTAAATTAATGATCTCATTGTCCATGGTTTTCTTCCCACTCCTTGGTGGCTCATTTCCTTGTTGCACAAGTTCTTGAATACTTGCAACACACTTCATGATTCTACAGCCTTCTCCTCTTAAGTACACACGTCTTATCTTTGTCTTGGCCTTGTGTTATCTCCATTGAGGTTTGATCATGGTTTGTATAGCTTCTTTTTCTTCAGCTTTGTGTGGAGATGCTTGGCCTTCACTTTCTTTGATTGGCATTTCCATCTCCTTGTCTTGCTTCACCCTAATATGTACCATATCAAACATGTCCACTTTAATCCGTGAGTTAGACATTCTGACTTTCCTCTTAGTTTAGATTAATCACACACTTTAACTCAGAGAATGCTGATACCAATCTTTAACGTTTCAGCCTCGTATGAGTCTCAAAAACCTAAACAATCAACTTGTTACTCGTATGCTAAGCTAATGAATGCAAGCATTTTTAACGAATTTCTGGCATTTAACTGGTGTGTCTTAAAGAAGAATTATTGTTCCCAAACTCAATTAAATCAATAAAAAGTCACAAGAACCAATACCGTCATGGTTAGAAACACCAAGAGAACACACTTAATATAAAGTCTTTAAACTAGAAAATATAAACTCAACTATATCACTTAATATTAATGTGTCTCTGACTCTCTTGTGCAGTTTGAATAAATCTGATGCTTGGTTTCTTGTGGCTGTCGAAAAAGAACTGTTACTTGCATTTAACCCAATGCACCTATAACCTATCGTATAAGCATTCGACATAAATGGGTTTCGTCGACTAAAACCTACAGCTTATTTGCTCATAAAGTGTGTACGTAGGCCTATTGTTGAAATCTGATTGGCTTGATCAACCGCACAATCAAAATATATTACTTAGAGATAAAGATGGACGGAGAGATCCGTGCAGGAAAGTGCTTTGCTACGTCAACTTGGGTCAAGAATGTCACTTTCCCTTAATTTGTACATTTTATAAGTTCATTTTATTCATTGTAGTGACTCATTAATGTTCAAATTGTTTATATCTTTTGGATGATGCGTGTGTTTACTTATTTATTCTCATTTTCCTTTAAATCAACCGTAGATGTATAGCAAGGATCAAGATTTCAACCTAAAATCTACCTAAAAATCAACTTTGCTCAGAAGTCGATTCCTCGAGGAAAAAAAAACGTGTTTCCAGAAGAAAAAAATCATATAGTTAACTAGCGTAGTATACTGATTAAATATTTTTTAAAGATACGCCGTGCATGTATTTTTCCGATGGCAACACATTTGATATCACATATATGATATATCAAAACACCAATTCGTTATTTTGTTGTTATAATTGATCACATGTTTAAAGAATACAATAATTAATTTATGTTTTAATAATAAAAAACACATGGTCGCGTGTGATCGAATTTCTTATTGATTTGGTCTGATTTTCTCTCCTTCGCTCATTTGGTTCACGCAATCACAAGAGAACTCAGGTTCATAGCGTTGATTGTTGAATCAATGCGCTGAAAATTCAAGACCTTGTGACTTACTTAGCATAAACGGCATCTGACTAGGGCCCCATTTGTGAATAAATTATAAAGCAATTTCAGTATCATATGGGGATTTTGTCTTTTCGGTATGCTAGACACCGACGGCTGAGAGACCTTGTAACTTATATTTTCTTGGTCTTATTATCTTTAGATATTTTTTTGTTTTATCTTATCTGTGTATAATCACGAGATTGATGGGGTTTATTTTTTTTTTTGAATATTTAATGCACAGAATAGTAACCATAGTAAGTAATACGTTATACTGTTTCCCTAAAGTGGCTGAAGGATTATAGATGTATATAATGTATTCCATTCGTTATTACTTAATTCAAAACTACACATACAGACAAACTTTCGTGCGTCTGTATAATTATATATACAGCTGAACAACACGAGTACTACTTAAACTTTTAATTTAGACGAAAATGAACAACGAAGAGAAATCGAACAAGAATAAATTTACGTGAAAAGGGGATGGTTGGACTAGAAATCAGGCATATTTGAATGCGATGATTCCGCTATTTTTATGAAAAGCTTACTATTAAGAAAAAGTTATCATGTTCATTATTAATGCATGAAAACGACGTGTAAGATTTTCAAATCGTATCAGCTATTCGTCTTTTCTTCGTGACCTCGACCCTTTTATATTTATATGTACCAAAAGTTTCTCTAGTTTAATCTATGTTTGTTTGTATTCGTTAAAACACAAAATAACTTTTCTAAAAAACTACATAAGGCCAGTGTATTACTGTTATTTATATCGGTTTTCAACAAGTGTTATCGACGTATATTGGTCCTGAATTAACAGCCTGCTATCAGAGATAAATGTCAAATTAAAAAATCAAATAAGTGGGACGAGAAAATCTCTGGAGGTCACAACTCACAGGATGTGCGCTCGTGCGGCCGAATAAACTGACAAAATGTAACCCTGTGGCCCCGGCCTAGAGCCCACTCTTTTTTAGTAAACCCCTCGCTTTTTATACTTCTTATTATTAACCCATTGATTAAACAATCTATCTTCTTGGGCCATCATCTTTTTGGTTGGAAACATCTACCAAATTTACAAAAGACTTCCTTTACACCAACGAATTATATATTAAAATGATCAATTTATTTATATCTTCCTCGTAATTTATTCCCTGTCACGGATTTTTTAGACCTGATATGTTATTTTTGTTTTTTGTTAATAAATATTAACATGTTGACAAAAAAAAAAAAGTTAATAGATATTAACATATGTAATTACAAAATAAAACAATCAATCAAATACCGGCTAAATTCAATTAACAATATAGCTTAAGAGTTTCGCAACCTTTTTGTATTCATCTAGGTTTCTCTTATTTTCTCATCAATACGTGCTTAGCTAGACTAATTAACTAACTTATATGTGTGTTTAGGTAGAAGTTAGATAGGAACAGCATGACCTAGATAAGTTTGACTGGGTTTATGATGTAAATTTAAGTTCATTAAATGCACGTGCACGACTGCAATTGTATAAACACATTAGCGACATCCCATTCTTACTTTATTAAATAAAAGATCATTAATATATTAATCTTCCAACTTAAATAAAGGATCTACACGTACGAATAGTAGGTACGCAGTTATTAAACCCCGAATTTGTTGAGGTATTGAAAATTTGAACAAGGATAATTTTAAGTAAAAAAACAGGTCCGGTCTTTCATTATTCTAACTTAATCTCGTACCTACCAGAAAGAAGTTCCTGTCACGTCTGTTTGCAAGTGTAATTGTTCAGCATTTTATGAAACAACGATGATAATCGTCGGAACCACTCAATTAAGTTTTCATGCATTTATTCAATATAAATTTATAGAGAGATTCGAAGAGATATAAAACAAAACTGGGTAAAATTTGTTACCTGGTAGAAATTAATGTCATCGTTTGTTTGCAAACTAATCAGTAATCACCTTCAAGTGGCTTTCAAGAATTTTTTTTGGAAGAAAAAAAAGACGACCTCCGAGTTTTGAAAGTTGTATTAAATGTTACAAGAAAATCACTTTGACAAAAATATGCCACCGGTAAACCCATAAATAGATGAATGCGACCTCCGTTTCATTATATAAAAATGTTTTAGAAATTTTTTGATGTTTCAAAATGTAAGATGTCTAAAGTTTTTTTTTCTTCTTTTGGTAAAAAAAAAAGATGTCCAAAGTTTTCTATACAAAATTTAACTTCAATAAAAATTGATCAACTTGTTATATTTTTTTATTTTTTATAATTGGTTGAATCAGTACTATATTTATATTTTCAATAATGTTTTCGATAAAAATACAAACAATATTTGGGCCACAGACAAGAACCATATTTGTTTTTATTTCACGAAGCTAGTGCTCCGTGCGTGTAGGGTCAGAAAGTTACATACACGCGAAGAAATATACGAGAACGGTGGTGGGGAATTAGGTTGCAAATACGAGAACGGTGGTGGGAATTCTTGTTTCTAACATTATTATTTTCTCCTGTTTTTCTAACAATATTGATACAGCATATTTTTTTTTAATTTTTTTTTCTAATCATGTTAAAACTAATACGAGCATATGTTTTGTTTATGGAAACTGGACGGCCATTCATTTTCATCTATGAAACCTGAAAAGGATTAGATTTTATTTGGTACGTCAATCATGAAACGAGTCGAATCTAAAGGGCTGAGATGAATAGAAAGGCTGGAAAAGAGATAGATGTATGCGTTATGACAATTTATTTTTTTGGGGTCAACGTTATAACTCACGCAAGGACAAACAGAGAAGATTTTTCAGTGTTATTTTAAATCATTGGTTATGGATTAAGTCTCAAATAACATCATCATTAGGCAACATAATTAATATAAATTCCAAAAATTAAAAATTAATAGTAACTTGAAGATAAAAAAAGGATTTCATATTCTAGACGGCTGTATACATGATTGGATTTTAAAATAGTGGAAGTTTGGTGGTAAGAAATTTCTTTTGGGGCAAACAATAAATTCGTTGATTTTGAATTCGATTTTTACCAAAAACTAATTTATCATGTGCTTTAAAAAGTCTGAAACTAGACTACTCATCCATTTCAACCTATAAATGATTATCTAAACATTGATCCAGGCATCCATGATTTTTCTAAAAATGAATGAAGTATACATGGACCAATCGTAATTAATATTTACATAACTTTTTAATTAGTTTGGGGATATCGTTGACACTAACAGAAGAACGACTAAAAGCAAGAAATATAGCACCACAATATATGAAGAGACAATGGGTGATATATACCCAAACCAAGCCCAAATTAGCAAAATGACCATGACTTTGAATAAGACCAAAAGCAATACCCATTTGGTAAGAAAGTGACGAAATTGCCCCTACTTTATGATGTTTGTATGAGTCACGTGTGTCAGGCTGCAGTAAATCTGCAATTCGACAGAAAATACTGCAGAAGATGGTCAGTTGGATAAAGAAAGGCTTCATACTAGATGTGATTCCTCCAAATCCAATTACTTGGACATGTAAAATTTGGCCTTTAAAGTTTCCGCTTTTCGTCGCCTCTGCTCGTTGACACCAATCACAGCCATGGCGCCTCCTCTACCATTCTCCATCTTCTTCAATCTTCGTCGTGGCTCGCCGTCTCCGGTTACCGAGTCTCCGGCGTTCGTCGTATCCTAATCTCTCTCCGCTGCCGCTCACGGCCACAAGCTCAATCTTCGTCGCAATTCTCCACCACGGAACCTCTGGTCCAAGTCTTCTCCTTTCTGCCGTGTTCAGCTTCTTCTGTGGTCTTTGTGCTCGATCTCGTGCTTCTCAGTCGTCGGGAGTCGCAGTCTTACATTACGGAGGAATCACAAAGCAACAATGGTGGTTTTGAGAGCTATTGCACATCTGGTCCTTGAAGTTTCAGCTATTCACTCTTTGACCCCAAAACTACTGAATATGCAGAAAAGCCCTCGCAAATCAACCCCAGACTCACATTAATTAGCCTTAGGTATGCTGTTGGATTTTTTTAAATAAATAATTTTTTTTGTTATAATTGAAGTTGTAGGCGATAAATAATGTGTTACCAGTTATCTATCTGTTTACCAGTGAAACTAAGGATTGTGTGATACTGGGTAAGAAATTCCTTAGTTGCTATGTTTAGTAGTATCGGCTAGTACATACATTTAGACTGTTAGGCATCACTTAGTTTATATATTTAGTAATATCAGCTGGATTATAACCTATGTATATATATTTTGTAGAAGCATTTCATCGCATCATTATAAAAGTAGGAAAAAGAAATCAATCTGAAAGACATGACTTAATTGTTACGTTTAGTAATATCAGCTAACTATGTATGTGGATGTTAAAAACTATATTAGTGTGTGACAATTTAATTTTATTTGTTATTTCAGAGGATGAGGACATGAGCAAGGTCACATAGCACTTTATTAAGATCACACAATACTTCATTAAGATCATGCAACACTCTGTTAATGCGGTCGTCAGCATGAGTGTTGTTGGAGGGACGATCCCTTCTGTCTACCGAAGGTGGTTCATTAGTCCATCTGTCGCCATCAACCGACAACAAAACAACAATACCATTATATGTAACCTCTATAATAATATTTACCATTTAACACTTGAAGTTAACATTTAAACATTATATGTGGATGTTAACATTACTTGAACCCATATACAAATAGAGCCTCCGCAGAAATTGTTAATTGCTAATGAGGATGTTATCTGATAAGTGAATGGTTTAACAGCTACGTATATCAGTTTGATCACATTTCTATAATATGAACATGTCTACATTTATATGGTAGCTGGTAATTAAAGTGTTAACTTATGAGATGATTGTTGTCACATATATCTCACAAACAAATTTTTTGAAAAGGTGTTGTAAAACTTAATGACAAACTGTTTCCAAGATTATAGGAGGACAAATGAAGTGATAGCCTTACACTGCTCAACACCACCTGAGCCATGAGCTTCAATCAAGAACACTGTCATGACAGTTGCCTCTGATAACTTTATCTTTAACTGATACGGAGACCATTACATGTTATATTTGTTATTAGCAGATATGAGTGGGGTTATCAGGAGGCTTAGAGAGTCAAGTGACAAAGGCATGGGCAAGGAGACTGGACCATACATCCATTAACAAGTATGGTCATCTTCAGCTATCATAATATGTATCAGCTAATAACTTATGTAACAGATAACATGTTATCTACCAAAAAATATATCCAAATAACAAGTCATGTGCTAACCATTTATCAGTTAACAACCTCCGTATCAAACAATATATCAGTTAACAAATCATGTATCAAATACTTATCATCTAACAAACCATGAATCTGACAATGTATCAACAAACTAATCATGCATAACACCAACAATCTTTGTTATTTGCAACATCTTAACAAATGTTTATCAGTTAGTGACAATATGATTGTAACTACTAACACATCATGAATATCAAAGATAATATAAAAATAATTCCGCTAAAAATAAATAATATCGGGTAACTAAATAAATAGCGGGTAATATAAATGTTATCTAAATCGAATAAAAAGTCTTTATGAACAAGCTCATCTCTTCTCTAATTTTGGCTTGGGCAACCTGGTTCGTTTTGGTTTCTCACACGAAGAAATTCAAAGGGTTTATGTTAGAACTCATCTTGAAAGAGATAAATCTCGTAAATCTAGATTACTTCAAACTTTGAAGATGGTATATGTCAATCTGTACATTTAACACTTTGAGACTAAATTAAAAAGAAACAAAAGGTGAAGGACCCAGTGCGCAAAAAGTCCAAAAATGGCCATGGGAGCTCATGACTCAGAGCTTCTCGTAGCTGTAGATCCCGAGTATGGCAGTTATGACACGACGAAGCACGAGACCGGTGTTAGCAGATAACAGAGACAAAGAGAAGACTTGAACGGTGTTTCATGGTGGATTTTAGCTTTAATTTGCGACAAGGATGAGCCTGTGCGGCTGTGGTATGCGGTGAAGAGTTGAGACGAAAGACATAAAGGAAGAAGATGTAGTGGTTGAGAAAATAAGAATAAATGTAATTGTTAGAGATGCAAAAATGACAGAGAACTCTCACGCTTTTCGTTTTAGAATCTGAAAAACAAGAACCATTGTATTGACCAATGGGTGAAAGGAGTCATCTGACACTTCTCTGCAAACGACGCAGGTCTACTTGCTGTAGGATGATGTGTCTGGCGGGGGCAAAAATGTCCAACGAAAATGTGTTTCTAAGTAAAGGGTATCTGGCAAATTATATGAGGATCTAAGTGCATTCTTGCCAATTTCTCATATATGAATCCTTTGTTAGATTTTATAAATATTCTTCCTAACCTGTAAATTTTGTAACTACGAAACATTTGACGTTGTGTTTGATAATCTATTGCACGATACTTTCAAGACTTAAATTAATCATAAGAAAACTATTAGGTGGGATAAATAATAAATAAGAAATTAGTCTTTAATAGTATAATGATATGATTATGAATCCTCTTTTCACGTAGTTTTGTCTTCTCTACCTTTTCTCCCCATTTTTCCTCTCTTTTGCTTTTTGCAATTTTCCAGCAAAGAGGAGAAAAAAAGTGACAACACTTAAATCCCTTCTTCATCTTCCTCTTTTGATGCGACGAAGAAACAAGAAAATCTCTTTAAGCTTCTCACTTTGCCAAACAAATTAAAAAGCACTTTCCTTTATCTTTCTTGATTTTATTTCCTGGAAAATTCGTTTTTTTTCTCTTCTGTGTGTAGTGGTCGTACTAAACACGCTGCCTTTTGAGGTAAAAGCTGCAGAATCTTAAAACCAGCTTTATCTTTTTTTTTTGGGGTTGAATTCAACTCTCTCTCTCTCTCTCTCTCTCTCTCTCTCTCTCTCTCTCTCTCTCTCTCTCTTTTTCGGGGTCCGACCATCTCTGCAACATCGTACTTGTTTTGAGAGACAAAACTGCCGAAGACCACCTCCCTTGTCTTCTTCACTACAAGAACTCCCTCTCTGTCTCTGTCTCCTCTGTACTTCCACTCTCTCTCTTTTTCCGTATCTGACAGCCTTTGATTCCGCTTTTTTTGTTTCTTCACACATATACCATGTATGTATATTCTTCTTCTCCTTATTATTACTTGAAGTGACTTTATTTTTCTTTACTTTATTTTTTCAGAGAATTAAATCTTAATTTCACTTTTCGATTTCAGTGTTTCAAGCTCTGTTATGGAGGATAGAGGCTTCTCGCCATGTCCAATAACGATTCCTAAGTAGATGAAAAAGAAGATCCTTTGAGCTTTGATTCTTGCGGGACTTTCATCGAACACTTCGTGGGCATAATAACAACATGAAGCAACAATGGCTGTTCTTACTCTTGATCCTCTGTACGCTCGTCTTGTTTCTTACGGTGGACGCTCGTAACAGACGTCTACTCAATGACGACCAGAGCGAAGCTTCTCTGTTAACGGCGTTTAAGCAAACCTCCGTCAAGTCGGATCCTCATAACTTCTTAAGTAACTGGAAATACGAGTCGGGTCATGACCCGTGTGCTTGGCGAGGCGTCTCCTGCTCTAAAGAAGGCCGAGTCGTTACCTTAGATCTACGAAACGCTGGACTCACCGGAACCCTAAATCTCAACAACCTCACGGCGTTATCGAATCTCCAGAGTCTTGACCTCTCGAACAATTCCTTTTCCGACGAGATTCCGGATTTTCCGGCGACTCTGGAACGCCTCGACCTATCTCAGAACAACTTCTCCGGCGACTTCTCACGTCTCAGCTTCGGCCTCTGCAGCAACCTCACCTTCTTCAGCTTATCTCACAACAACGTCTCCGGCGTTAAGTTTCCGGCTACTCTGTCGAACTGCAAGCTTCTCGAGACGCTGAACCTCTCTCGGAACAGCCTCGCCGGAAAACTCCCCGGAGAATGGGGGAGTTTCAAGAACCTGAAACAGCTCTCTCTATCGCACAACCGTTACTCCGGCGAGATTCCGCCGGAGATTTCTCTCCTCTGCGGAACTCTAGAGGTTCTTGATCTCTCCGGTAACAGTCTCACCGGTCAGCTCCCGGAGTCTTTCGTCTCGTGCGGCTCTTTACAAAGCCTCAACCTTGGAAGCAACAAGCTCTCCGGGGAGTTTTTAACCACTGTAGTGAGTAAGCTCCCAAGAATCACTTCTCTTTACTTGCAGTACAACAACTTCTCAGGCTCTGTTCCGCTTTCGTTAGCCAACTGTAGCAGCCTGCGAGTTCTTGATCTTAGCTCAAACGAGTTCACTGGAGAAGTACCGTATGGTTTGTGCACTCCGGTTCTTGAGAAGTTGCTTATCGCCAACAACTACTTATCAGGGACCGTTCCTGTGGAGTTAAGTAGCTGCAAGAGCTTGAAGACGATAGATCTCAGCTTCAACGCTCTCGCCGGTCCGATTCCTAAGGAGGTATGGACAATGCCGAAGCTATCAGACTTGGTTATGTGGGCGAATAATCTCACCGGTGAGATCCCTGACAGTATTTGTGTTGACGGACGGAACTTGGAGACTCTGATCTTGAACAACAATCACTTAACCGGTTCCATACCGGAATCGATCTCTAAGTGCACCAATATGATCTGGATCTCCCTTTCTGGTAACATGCTTACCGGGAAGATCCCGGCAGGGATCGGAAAGCTCGAGAAGCTGGCGATTCTTCAGCTTGGGAACAATTCTTTGACCGGTAACGTCCCTCCTGAGCTTGGGAGCTGCAAGAGCCTTATCTGGCTTGATCTGAACAGCAACAGTCTATCAGGAAACCTCCCGGCTGAGCTCGCGAGCCAAGCAGGGAAGGTCATGCCCGGAAGCGTCGCTGGTAAACAGTTTGCGTTTGTTAGGAACGAAGGCGGTACGGATTGTAGAGGTGCAGGTGGTTTGGTTGAGTTTGAAGGCATTCGTCCAGAGCGGTTAGAGCATTTCCCGATGGCTCATTCTTGTCCCGAGACTCGGATATACACAGGCTTGGCTATGTATACATTCAGCGGAAACGGGAGCATGATCTACATGGACATCTCGTATAATGCGGTTTCGGGTTCTATTCCTGTGAGTTACGGTAACATGGTTTACCTTCAGGTTTTGAATATGGGACATAACCTGTTGTCCGGAGCCATACCAGATAGCTTTGGTGGATTAAAAGCAATTGGTGTTCTTGATCTGTCTCACAATAACCTCCAAGGGTTCTTACCTGGATCGCTTGGTGGTCTGTCCTTCCTCAGCGACTTAGACGTCTCTAACAACAATCTTACCGGACCAATACCGTTCGGAGGGCAGCTTACTACGTTCCCACTCAAAAGATACGCAAACAACTCAGGCCTCTGCGGTCTTCCTCTCCCACCTTGCAGCTCTGGTTCCCGCCACCACCCCACGAGCTCCACTGCTCACCATAAGAAGCAGAGCATCGCCACTGGGATGATCACTGGTCTCGTGTTTTCGTTCATGTGTATGTTGATGCTTACTATAGCACTCTACCGACTAAAGAAAGCTCAGAAGAAAGAAAAGAAGAGAGAGAAGTACATTGAGAGCCTTCCGACCTCTGGCAGCAGCAGCTGGAAGCTCTCTAGCGTTCACGAACCGTTGAGCATCAACGTGGCAACGTTCGAGAAGCCGCTGCGGAAACTCACTTTTGCGCACCTTTTGGAAGCCACCAACGGGTTTAGCGCTGATAGTATGATCGGATCAGGCGGGTTTGGAGATGTTTACAAAGCTAAGCTCGGTGACGGGTCTGTTGTAGCGATAAAGAAGCTGATCCAGGTCACGGGACAAGGGGATAGAGAGTTCATGGCTGAGATGGAGACGATTGGGAAAATCAAACATAGAAACCTTGTTCCTCTTTTGGGTTACTGCAAGATAGGGGAAGAGAGGCTTCTTGTTTATGAGTACATGAAACACGGAAGCTTAGAGACCGTGTTACACGAGAAGACCAAGAGAGGTGGGGTCTTTCTCGATTGGACCGCGAGGAAGAAGATTGCGACGGGAGCTGCACGTGGGCTAGCTTTCTTACACCATAGCTGCATCCCTCACATCATCCACCGAGACATGAAGTCAAGCAACGTTCTTCTAGACCAAGACTTCACAGCACGTGTCTCGGACTTCGGTATGGCGAGGCTTGTGAGCGCTCTAGACACGCATCTGAGCGTGAGCACGCTCGCGGGAACTCCCGGCTACGTTCCACCAGAGTATTATCAGAGTTTCAGGTGCACGACCAAAGGAGATGTGTATAGCTACGGCGTTATACTTCTGGAGCTTCTCTCGGGGAAGAAACCGATCGATCCTGAGGAGTTTGGTGAAGACAACAATCTCGTGGGATGGGCTAAACAGCTTTACAGGGAGAACAGAGGAGCTGAGATTCTTGATCCGGATCTGATAACTGAAAAATCTGGCGACGTTGAGCTGTTTCATTACTTGAGAATTGCGTCTCAGTGTCTGGACGATCGACCGTTCAAAAGACCAACTATGATTCAAGTAATAGCGATGTTCAAAGAGTTTGTGCAGGTCGATACAGAGAATGATGATAGTCTCGATGACTTCTCTCTCAAGGAAACTCCTTTGGTAGAAGAACCACGAGATAAAGAGCCTTAGAAAAGGTTTGTTACCATGATTATACAGGGTTCTAGGCTATAGAGAAATACTTTATTGTAAAGTTTTTTTATTGGACAAATAAGATCTCTTTTGCTTATTTCATTGAAGATTATGGATACATTACATAATTGTTACAAAAAGTGAAGAAACAAAAAAAAAACAAAGAGAAGACTAATGCTTCTTGAAAAGAAAAAAATAATTTACTTAAGGTAGACTTCAAATACATGTCAATTCCATGTATATACGAGTAAACCATATAATTTTAAAAATTAATATCAGAAAATCAACAGGAAGAATTCAAAACTCTTCCGTTGCATTTTTAAAAGTTTTAATTAACTTAGGCACCAGCGTAAGGGTTAGCAGGTTTAGGTGTGTTTTTGACGAGACCACATTGGAGGCTTGTCTCAGGCATGTTGTATTCATCTCTAAGTGATTTCTCAGGAGACAAGACACTGACGTAAAGCTGCTGTCCTAAGTAACGTCTCTCTGTGTTCTCAGATCGAACGTTCCACATTCCACAGTTATCAAACGTGAGCAAGATTGCTGCCCAGCATTTTGGGTAGACTTGAACTGTGTGTCTGCTCACTGCATCCAAGAGGTTGTAGTTCTTCCTCTTCTCTGGGGTCCAAGTCCCTGGCTCAACACTTTCAAACAGAGCAAAAAAAAGAAAATTAGGTCAAAATGAATAGTTACTTGTGAGGCAAGAATATGGTTATTTTGTATGTTTTACTTACGCAACGGCGAAGAAAGAATAACCGTCCAAGTGCCAAGACTGAACACTCTTCTCGTGGTTCTCGAACACCACCTCGATGAAGGTGCGGTGAGTGATGTTAAGAACGTTTGGCTCGACCTTGATGGTCTTGATCTGTTCCGGGGTAGGGTTATCGGTGATGGTATCATACTTAAACACCTTGTCGGAAATACCAAAGTACTCGGCGAGCTTCAGAGGTGTTTCAGGGTCTGTGTGGGAGACTCCGTTCAATGCGAACCTAAGCTTACCATCGACCTTGGCCTGAGTGTTCACGAGCTTGATTGTACGTGTGATGTTGATCTTTCCATAGTGGTAAGATCCCTGAGGGTTAGGCCTGGCTGCACTAGCGGTCAAGTTCCACCTGATGGATCGGAACTGGTTCAACGACCAAGCCCATCCGACCGGACCAGCCGGGAGCTGCGAAGAGGCTGGTCCTTTGCCTCCCTCGTAGCGGAGAAGCCCGGTTGTTGTGATAACCGTCTTCAAGAACCTAGAGGATGCGACCATGTAGTAATCTTTAGGTTCTTGATTCGCGGTGACTATGGTGCCAAAGCACTGGCCAACGTGAATGTCAAGAGAGTCGTAATCGTTTTGAAGAACGTGGGAACCTTCCATCTCAACGAGTTTCATCTTGTGATTCTGAATCCTAAAGTTGATAGATGTCTTGAGACCCACGTTACAGATCCTAACCCTGTAAGTCTTTTCAGGTTTCAAGGTGAAGAGTGGTGCGTCTGATCCATCACCCTTACCGGCCTTTCCGTTGATGAGAATACCGTCTGGACGACCAATGGTACGACCACCGTCAAGGAACTTCTTCAACTGGGTGTGGCTCTTAGTGTACCAGTCACCGATGAGGACGGTGTAGTCATCTTCAGGATCAGCGTAAGGGACTGGGATGAGGAGACGGCTGTTCACACGGAGTCCACCAAATCCACCAGCGGCACGGTGCATCCCCGTGGTGGGGTAGTAGAAGTAGCTTCCGATCTGATCCTTAGGCTGGAAATGGTAAGTGTAGTTGGTACCGGGCATGATTGGACACATAGTCCCTGGAGTCCCATCTTGCCAACAGTTCTTCCTGTGCTGGATTCCATTCCTAAAGTGCAAAAATATATAGTAAAATAACATATCTAATTATGGTCACGTTTGTTTGCATGTCATATGCAGACTTTTGAAATCTATATTTGTAGATGAATAGATGGTTATTACCAAGTGAGGAGGAAGGGTTCATCGAGGTTGTTGAAAACGTTGATGATGATATTGTTGTTGGAGGTTGAGTTGATGTTGGGACCAGGGAATTGGCCGTTGATTAGAATGACTTGTTGTGGAACGCCTAGAGGAGAAGCGGTTCCATAGGTCACGTTCCATACGTGGTGGAAGTAAGGGTCTTCAGCACGGACCACCAGTGTTGCGGCTGCGGCCAGGTAGAGGCACGTGGCCAATAGTTTAACCCCTCGCATATGTGTTTTTGTGGGGTATTAATCTGTTTATTATTATTTGATTATGCTTTGGGGTTTGGATTTTGAGTTGTGGAAATGGTTGCAGACGTTTTTATAGTGTTTTTTAAGACGAATGTTTTTCCTGCTTTTTCTCATCTTCTTTGGCATCTCCTCTCATTTCGCTACTCATTTCCATAATTGGGAATTTGAAATTCAACCTCTTCCTATTATTAGTGTTTTCAGTTTCTCTTAACATTTTTCTTCCCTTTTCTAGTTTTTGTCTTTGGTTTCCATGTCATTGAGAATTTTGCTATTTTGGATTTTATAAGAATACGTTGAGAGAGAAAAACCTTTAGTTATGTGATGAAGTTATAGACATAAACTTGTATGTATCTCAAGAAATTCATAGACGAAAATGATAATTTATAGAACTGTAGTTATTAACTTATTATATTATTATTATTAAATGGTGGCCCATACACTTGTGCGGAATAATATATATCTAACTAATTTAGATTTTAACAATTTAAAAAAAAATCAATCTAAATTATTTAATTAGTTTCAGATATTAAATTAATCAGAAGGTATAATTTTTGTTATTACACATGTAAAATATATCATCATCATAATAATCTAATAAAGTTTTATAGATATTTTGAATAATCATATGCATTTGCGGGCATAATTCTTTTATAGATATTTATTAGTAAATGTACTATTAGTTAAATATCAAAAATAATATTTATTTTAAAATATATTGTTATCTTTAATCATTTTTACTATATTAATTTAAAAACCTATATCTAATTAAATAAACAAATACATAATTGTTGATAAAAATTGATGTTTTCAAACCAAAATTTTGAAGTTATCAAAATCTCAAAATAAAGCAAAAAACACAATAACCCAACTTTACATATTATATGAATCATTGTTAATTAAAATATTGATTATAGTTATATTCTAAAATACCTTCCATAATAGTTGAATAAACACGCAAACAAATCATATTGACAAACAAAACATTAATATGTAATGTATAAGATAAAAAAACATTTCATATCTATTGTCATTTTAATTTCTAAATGCTATAATAGAGAAAAATAAATTATAATCAATCTATATTTTTTACTCTAAAACAGAAATTGCTACTTTCTATGAAATGATATTTCTTTATTGTTAAAAAATATTTTTTATTTATTTTCAAGTAGTGGTCTTTAACTTTCAAGATTTATTAAATATAACTAAAACAAATTATTTTGGAAATATTTTATTAAAAAATATAGATTCACGCTTTTCTTTATATAATAGTCTTCTAAAAAATTTGTAATTAAAACAAAGTCATAACTCTGTGAAACTCTCGAAAGAAATTAAAAGTAAACATAATTATTTATATAATATAATGTACATGTTGTAAATAAAAAATAATATTTTGAAAATATTCTCTTTTGGTGCGATATTTTTAAAATATTTTTAAATATGATTGTCTTAAAAGAAATTAAAATAAAATGAATAAATATTAATTTTCAACTTAAATAACAAATAAATGTTATTTTTTGAACTGTAATAATAATTAAAAACACTACAAAAAGTCACATTATCAAAAAAAATATAAATCAAATTTATTGTTTTAGCTTATAAACCTCACTAATAAAGTTAATATGTTTAAAAAAAATTGGCTTTGATATATACGTTTACAAAAATATAAATAAATTTTGTCTATATTTTTAAATTTTTTTACATATTTTTATTTATAGTTAGGAAATTAAAAAAGATTTACATTAGTTATTAAAAAAAATAATTGTAGATAAACGCAAGATAAATTTATGGTTATCTTTTATTTTTTCAAACACGTTTTATTATTTTTTTCAAGATAATTTTATTAATTTGTAATCAGTTAAATTAAATAAAGAATTACTCATTAAATATATCAAAACTTCAGTGAATAAATAAGATAATACTCCCTCTGTATCATTTTAAGTGGTGTTTTAGAGTTTTGCACAAATATTAAGAAAATACAAACTTTTATGTAATTTGTTTTGGTTACATTAAATAAAACTAATACAACCAATAAGAAAAGATGCAGCATTTTATAATTGGTCAAAATTTTCAAATGACATTAAATTTTATCTAGAATTGTGAGAACATCACTTATTTTGGGACAAAATCAAAATGCTTAAACTCCACTTAAAATGATACGGAGGGAGTATGAAATATTGGTATAGTGAAAAATTGCAATTATCATGTTTTCAAATATTTTTATTATTAAAATATATTAAAAATATTAATGAAAATCATTGATTAAGCCTAAAATCATGGAAAACATGACAAATAAGCAAAAAAAATTAAAAATATGGAGAAGCTGACACATATGCCAAACCACTTCTCAAATAATAGTATAGATTATTGTCATCATTAGTTTTTTTTTGGTTAAACACTCATTATGACCATTTTTCTCTCACAATGGGCAAAGGCTTCGAAACAAGGAAGTGACGCACTGTATGACCATATAATCTAGTAAACTATTACTATGTTATGCCACAAAACGCTTTAAACTTAAAGAGTATGTCACGTTGTTATAAGAGACACTTGTTGTCAATATAAAAACATTGAGTCATTGATGTAAAAGAATGGAGAACTCAGAGTAATGTTCATCATACTCCTATGACACCGGCTACTCAACAACAAAGAAATTCCAAGCAACAACACTGGAGGAAACCACTAAGGGACTGATTTAAATGCAAGGTTGATGGATCTTTCATTGATAATGAAACATCAAGCAGAGCAGGATGGATCCTACGTGATTTTAATGGTGTATATAAAGGTGCAGGGCAAGCCGCTGGAGAAAGACTAAAGAACGCTTTTGAAGCTGAACTACAAGCCTTGATAATTGCAATGCAATATTGCTGGAGTAAAGGTTATACGAAGGTAAACTTTGAAGGAGATTACAAGAAGATGATTGATGTTCTCAACAAAGAAGCAATTCATTTTGATGGATGTAACTGTCCGTGAGTTTAATTGGTGGGAAAAGAAATTTGAAGATGTGACTTTCACATGGATATCAAGGGAAGGAAATGGAGTTGCAGATATTTTTTGCCAAGCGTCGTGTTTCAAATCAAGATCATTAATTTTTCATTTCTATGTACCAAGATTTGTAACTCATTTATTACATTATGATAATGTTAACTCACCAAATTCAATGAAATGAAGAAGTTATATAAAAAAAACATTGAGTCGCTGATTTCCATTTTTCTACACTAACTTAAAGCCTAAACCCTTACAAATCTGAATCTCATCCCTATATATAGTATGTCGTATTCACTTTTAGTCGTCAGGCACCATCCTTCGGGTTTCACGATTTTGTCTCCTATGATTTGACGGCTCATCTTCTCTTGACGGCTAAAAGAAATCCAGACTTGGATCATATACCAGTCTCGAGTGACGGTAAATAAGCTAACATAAACTAGCTTAGTAGGTAGCGATGTTTTATTTCATATATTAGCTGGATACATACCAACATATCATATAGTATTATAGAATATCCTATAAACCAAAACATAACATTTGAAATATATCAATAAAGAAAATGTGAGTTCTTAATGTTAAATTATACAAAGCAAAGCATCTGTTCATGTAGTTCCTAAGAGACCAAAAAACTCTATTCGTTTGAATAAACCGTAGCTGAAGCATGTTATACAAACAAATCACTTGATGACTCTTTGTGAGTTGTTAATTTCGGACCGTTTGAGAATATTTCCATTATTAGAGTATGATATGATCCGAGCTGTGTGTTCGTTCAAAACGTTGAAACTCTGAGAACCAAAGAGTGGAATGCAAAAATAGAACTATTACACATATAGGAAAGAAATAAGAAGAAAGAATTAGAGATGGAGCGTGAGATTAGGCGACGATTCCGTGCAAACCAAGGTATCTTCACCAGCATAAATAGTTAAACACGACATGACCAAAAAACTCGTCAAAAGTCAAGAGAACATAGTTTCTTCTTGCTTTTGAGAAGAAATAACTTCTCTATAGGAAAGGGTTAATTTATAAATTAAAAATAAATAAAAAAGTAGAAAAGAGATGATGCAGGGTGGTAAGCTTTTGACGGTGTTTGTGTGCCTGGTCTCGACGGTGGCGCTGGTGAATGCCGGCGATCCTTACTTCTACTACACGTGGAACGTGACTTACGGAACCGTAGCGCCTCTCGGAATCCCTCAACAGGTGATTCTCATTAACGGACAGTTCCCTGGTCCTAACCTAAACTCCACCTCTAACAACAATGTTGTCATCAACGTCTTCAACAACCTTGACGAGCCTTTCCTATTGACATGGTTCGTAACCATCCCCTCTCGTTTTTTTCTTTTTACCTTATTTGGTTGTTCTCTTTAGATTTTATCAAACGTAGAAAGCGTTTTTCACATAAGAAAAGTTTGCCTTCAGAAAAACAAATCATATTTCTATGTAAAAATTAAATGCAATTTGATGGTTTTGACTGATTATATTTTGCAGTATGATTTTTTATTGGTTGAATTAGCTATAATTATTGTTATTTTTATTGAAACGAGAATGATTGAATAAAAATTTGTAATTCCTTAATCGGTGTGCAAAAATTTTAAATACTATTTAAAGTGATAGGGAATAAGTTTTTGTTTTAGGTTTTTAAGCTTTGCATGAAAACTTTTCCATAACATCTTTCATAATATATTTGGGTCCATTTTTTCATAACATTTTTCATCCAAAGTTAAGTCCTGACTATGGTTCGGTGACATGGCAGGAGTGGTCTCCAGCACAGGAAGAACTCATGGCAAGATGGTGTGACTGGGACCTCATGCCCAATCCCAGCAGGCACCAACTTCACTTACCACTTCCAGCCTAAGGACCAGATTGGTAGCTACTTCTACTACCCATCCACCGCTCTCCACCGTTTCGCCGGTGGTTTCGGTGGTCTCCGTGTCAACAGCCGTCTCCTCATCCCCGTCCCTTACGCTGACCCCGAAGACGACTACACCGTCCTCATCAACGACTGGTACACCAAGAGCCACACCGCTCTCAAGACCTTCCTTGACAGTGGTCGCACTCTTGGATCCCCTGACGGTGTTCTCATCAACGGTAAATCCGGTAAAGTCGGAGGACAGAACAAGCCTCTCTTCACCATGAAGCCAGGAAAGACTTACAAGTACAGAATCTGCAACGTCGGTTTCAAATCCACTCTTAACTTCAGGATCCAGGGACACAAGATGAAGCTTGTTGAGATGGAAGGCTCCCACGTTCTCCAGAACGACTACGACTCACTTGACGTCCACGTCGGACAGTGCTACGCTGTTCTCGTGACCGCTGACCAAACCGCCAAGAATTACTACATGGTTGCATCCACTAGGTTCCTCAAGAAGGAAGTGAGCACCGTTGGTGTGATGAGCTACGAAGGAAGCAATGTTCAGGCTTCAAGCGAGCTTCCCAAGGCTCCAGTCGGATGGGCTTGGTCTCTTAACCAGTTCAGATCCTTCAGATGGAACTTAACCGCCAGCGCGGCTAGGCCTAACCCGCAAGGATCTTACCATTACGGAAAGATCAACATCACACGTACCATCAAGCTCGCCAACAGCAAGAACTTGGTGGACGGTAAGGTCAGGTTTGGGTTCAACGGTGTGTCACACGTTGACACCGAGACTCCCTTGAAGCTTGCTGAGTACTTCGAGATGTCCGAGAAGGTCTTTAAATACAATGTCATCAAGGACGAGCCAGCAGCCAAGATCACAAAACTAACCGTCGAGCCTAATGTTCTGAACATTACTTTCCGTACCTTTGTTGAAATCGTCTTCGAGAACCACGAGAAGAGCATGCAATCTTTCCATTTGGATGGTTACTCATTCTTCTCAGTCGGGTAAGCTCCACTTCTTATGTTCTGTCTTAGGCTGAATCTGATATTTATAGGACCTCATAAATATTATGAGATTGATGATTTTAAATTAAAAAAAGATTCGACAATTTAGGAGCCATGTACCCTATATATAACAGATTTTTAAGTTTTTTTTCTTTCAGATTTTTAAGTTTAGAATTAAAAACAATGTTTCATTCAGTTGTGCGCAGAACCAACTCGGGTTCACTCCTAGTTTTAAGATTGTTTTCACTCCTAGTTTTAAGATTCCTAACAATTTTTCTTTAATGTTGTTTTCAACAGTTCTGAGCCAGGAACTTGGACACCAGAGAAGAGAAACAACTACAACTTGCTCGATGCCGTCAGCAGACACACCGTGCAAGTGTTCCCCAAGTCCTGGTCCGCCATCCTCTTGACATTCGACAATGCTGGTATGTGGAACATCAGATCCGAGAACTGGGAGAGAAGATACTTGGGACAGCAGATGTACGTCAGTGTCCTCTCACCTGAGAAATCTCTAAGAGACGAATACAACATCCCACTCAACACCAACCTCTGCGGTATCGTCAAGGGCTTGCCATTACCTACGCCCTACACTATTTAAACGCATCACTCCCTCAAAGTTTCTTTTTGTATTTCTAATTGATATGTAAAATTGTACTTTCCACAAGTGAGTGTATTACGTGATTAAAATAACCCTTCCCTAATTTTATTAAAACCTACTACTATATTTACAGATCCAATTGCTGTTAACTTCACTAATAGTAGTAACCAATATTAGCTCCCTTAATATAATCCTCATTCTAACAAAAGAGACTGTTGGTCAGTTGCATAGTCGCAAGAGTGTTAATTTCAGCTGAGAAACAATTACATCGCATTCTGTATTCTTCGAGTCTCATTGATGATCGATCAAATCCAAGAAATGTGAAATGAAAATTTAATTTATGTTCGTGTTTAGAATTTTGGAATCAAGCCCAACATATTACTGCTTGATTTCATTGGAAAGCAGAGGAATCGAAGTTTGTAATTTTTACTTCCACCTATCAAACATTAACAGGATAACTAAGAGATGCCAAAAAAACTTAGATCGAGTACAAAACCCCTAGATCACCTGAAAAGGTTAAGTTCTATCGCAAGCAAGCTTGACACATAAATCTCATCGTCATCCGAGAGCAAAACCGGTTGACGCTTAAGGTCAAAGTCAAACAAAATGGATTAAGAGAATTTTTCTTTACATCTATACTATCATGAAACATTCACTAATTCGATTTATAATGATAATGCTCTGTCGTGAGTAAGTAAAACTTGTTAATTCCTACATAGAACAAATGATTACTTAAGTATAGTTTCAAGAGAGAATTTGAAACATGGTTTTACTGAATAACTAGATTAGGACCCGCCCTAAAGGGCGGAAAATAATTTGTCAAATTTTAATTATAATATATGTTATATATAATATGTGTATATAATACTTTATTAAATATATATAGAATTGAATAGTGTTATAATTTTTATTGTACATGTTGTTAGTTTGTATTTAATTTTGTTTTATTTTTAGTATAATAGTTTGCCTTGTTACACCTTTTAACTTTTAACTTATACTCATAGTTTCATAAAATGTAATATATAAAAAAAACGTAATTAAAAAAACTACTCACCATTATTTGGTTATTTAAACAAAAAAAAATATGTTCTTGTATAACTGTGTATGCTGTGATATGATGTAAGTAAAAAATAAATATATGAAGGTAAAGTTTGTGATATGAATATAAGCATACATTGTTCTATACCACAATTATTTGGTTTGGGAAGATCAATGAGTATAAGCATACACGATCTTTGTATGCTTACGTTGTAAATGAGTTGGACATTTTTTTTTCTTATATCTGAAATGATATGAAACTCGTTGATTTGAGAGTGGTTCGGCTTTATATAATCTAATATAATATTATATTAAGAGATTAACTAATCATATTATAAAGGTGTTATTGGTTAGGTTCAATTGATCTACGTCGGTTAAGATTTGGTAATTGAAGTTCATAGGTTGCATTGTATAGAATCCACGATATATTCTATCAATAACTATGAGAAAGTTCAAAATTTAAATGTGAACTTCGAATAGTATTATATGAAAATGTTTATATCACCTCGGGTTAGGTTAGTACGCACCGTAATTATTTGCTACGTGTAGTTTCAGACCTTTTTCAATCTCAGAAAAAAATGTGAGTAATATGTTTAACCGCAAGGACTGATCCTATCACCTTGAACCAAAAAAAACAGAACTGTTACATCATCAAGTTTCCAGTAAACAACAAACCAAACCAAAGAAACAATTGCAATGTGAAGAAAAACACCTAATCATCACCTGAAAGTTTTTAGTAGCTTGAGAATCTCCACAGTTCTCGTCTGGATGAACTGTCCTTGCCTGAGACAAAATCAAACCAGTAAAAAAGTTTAAAACTTCTTTACTCATATTCCCACAAGATATTGATGATGCAAAAGAAAGAAAAAAACTGTTAAGTTGCCTTTCTAATGTTAGCTTCAGAAGTATCAGTATTGATGGTTAAGGCGTCGTATTACTCACCCTCCATCACCATACCTTCCTTTTGAAAAACCAAAAACACAAATTAATGAAGATTGAAGTTTGTTAAAATATTAGATCACACCAATTATATAAGAAAGAACACACATGGAGATCATATTATCAATGTGTTCCCATTTCTCTTGTGATAGAAAAAGGAATCATCAGAAAAAGGATCTTATTAAGAAACCCAGAATCAATGATCATCAATCAGGAAAAAAAACCTAGATATGATCATGCATGAAGCTTACTGGTCCTGTAGTGTAAATTATTAAGAAATCACTTAAATATAAGCCAATATGATCAAACCTCGGTGGAGATATGAATCATGATGCTGAAATGAAACAATCGAATCCACTGGAAACTCCAGAAGACAAAGCGGTCACATGATTACAATTTACAAAGTCCACCCTAAATGAGTTTTTGAAGGAAAGAGATGAAAAACAAAGTTATATTTGAAAGCGATGAAAAACATGGACATGACTGAAATATCCGACGATTCCCAGATTTAACTAATCAGCAACTTTTGTTTCCCAGATTTAACTACCAATGGATCTACGAACACTGATAATGCATTTGAATATCAACAACTAATAATCAAACGCCAGGAATCAAAAAGGTTTTTTTTTCAAAACCCAGAAAATGAGAAACTAAAACCTAGGTGTAATCAATCATTAAATCAATTTTGATGAGCAATTATTTATTTACGTAGTAGATACTTGTTTTAGTTTAATAGGGTTAATCTAATGTAACTTAAATGTAGATAAATATAAATACAAAAGTTATTAAAGATGGTATAACAGAAAGTTATATATTTAGTCACAACATATTTAATAGGTCTAAAAAAATATATGCCATGGTAATATTCAAATAGGACTCTGTTTTAATAGATTAGACTAGAGTTTGACCCGCCCTTTCAAAGGGCGGGCAATATTTATTTTTTTCATCCTCTTATGCATTGATTTTCGGGATTTTTTAAATGTCTGAGATTATTATCAATCTTAAAATTTTACATTTTGATGATTCTCGTTGGAACATAAGATATTTATATATGTTTTGTTGACAAATTTATTTAACCCGTATTTTTGTTCACCAATATATTTAAATATGATGTTTGGTTTTGGTTTTATGTTGTTTTTCTTTTTAGATTTCGGTTTCAGCTCAGGTATTATTTTTTTCTAGTTCAAGAGATATATAAACAATTCAGTTATTTTTTGAAATAACTTAATATATTAATACTTGTGTTTACCCGAGCCGGATATACAGAATCAGTTTTTTTAACAATTTATGAACTAAAAATTAGAAATTTCATACATGTATTTTTATTAAAAAATTATATTTATAGATAATTAAATTAAAATTCATAAATATAATTTTATGAAACTAAGATAATTCATTTATATAACATGTTCTTATTAATTTTACTTATATTTTTAAACTGTAAATTATAGTAATTGTTTTAAATTTTTATGTTGGTCAAAATTTACTTTAATACTATATAAATTAACTATATTTCGTTCAACCGATATCATACTATATTGAATTATTTTTAATATTTTAATTTAAATATGAAATTATTTATTATTTTATATATCTTAGTTTACTATTTTGTTTTAATACGTTTAATTATTTGGTAAAATTCATGAATGTATGTTTTATAATTTATAAAATATTTAATAAATAAATTTAGTTACTTGATATTTATTAGTTTATATTTGATAAATTTATTACATGTATGTTTGAATAACCCATTAAAAGTATATTCATAAAATAACAATAATAACATGTTTCATCATATATTAAATATTAATAGTAGCTAGCTATTAATATATATATATATATATATATATTACTCTAAATATAAGAATTATATCTTTTATGTATTTTGTGAGGCTTTGAAGAATTTGTTTTTTTTTTGCATTTGGATTAATAAATAGTTGTATATATACGAATTAATTGACATATATAATTATTTATTACATTAATGAATAAATTATAATTTATTTTTAATGAAATTTTGTATTTATATAAATTAAATTCATTAATTTTTTAAAAATAATAGATTAGTTAGTTGGCTCCTTAATTTTAGGAATGATATATATTTAACTGTAACTAAATTAGATATATGAATATATGAATAGAAATAATATGGAATATAATTAAATTAGATATATGAATATATGAATAGAAATAGGACCAACATAAACTTTCTTTGATAGTCCAAAACATAGTCGATAAAAAGTTCTCTTGTTTTAATAGTATTGATATCATGCATATTTGTCTTAACATAATAGCCTGAGAAGCACGTGTCGAAAAATACGCAGGCATCACTACTATATAAAAAAAGCTATTTTTGAGGCTTTTAAAGAGTGCCACATAGGATGAAATATTACAGACCAATCATTTTGCCAAGTCATCAAAAGTTGAGCATCAAACCAATCAAAACAAGCAGTTCAGTTATGAAGTTCAAGGCCGTAGTCGTGTAACCCTCTAATACTAACTCTTTCCAGCCCATCTTTACAAACCCCTATCGGTCCACTCTTAATTCTAAATTAGTAAACCTAACTCCTCCTCCCCGTTACCCTAATCCTCCACTCTCCCATCAAGCCATCACTTTCGTCGCCGATTCTCATAGTCTCTTCAACTCCTCCAGCTTAACGCTTCCGGGAACAGTGATGAAACTTCAATGCTCTTCCTTTCAAGAGGCCGTGTAACTATCCACATCCCCTATGGCTCAGTGATATCTATGGCTTTTCAAGAAATCCTATTAACCCATTCATATGAAACGTCCAGCTCTATATGTTCTCTTCTCAGATTATATATGTTAAGATTACTACAGCTCAAGAGTGTCGACTTCTCTTGGACTTCAAGTAAGATTAACGACAAGAGGAGGAGATGAAGGTTCGTTTGTAGAGAACAGAGCGAAACAGAGTAGAACAGAGGAAATGACTTGTTTGTGTTTGAGAGATGAGAAGACAGAAGTAAAGACAGGGAGCACACACACAACTTTATCCAGTTCACTCCCGTTAACTAGGGTAGCTACGTCTGGCCGAGACTATGCTCGGAATCCACTAGAATCAGTGATTACAACAAGGAGCTACAAGTGACCCGCCTAATACCCTTCACTAGTACTTAGACTCACTCTGTACCACCCCTTGTATCCTAGAGAAAACGATTGTATACAAGTTTATGCTAATAACAATCTTTCCTCTAATCACTCTCTCTAGTTCTTGTGTTATTTCTCTCTCTTGTCTCTAATGTCTTTATATATACGAGACATTAGGTTTACTCGTGTTGCGCCTCCAATGCTGACGTGTAGTAAGCCGTTGGTGACGCTCCTCTTTGATCTTATCCTCTCGGCAAGGACTAGTGCTTTATTGACCATAAACGGACAACCTTGTACGCTGAGATAGCTGGCTCCTCTTCATGATATTGCCAAAGGAGAAACACGCCATTCAAGTGGTCCAATAAAGCAAACTTACTTTAGTCTTGATTTACTTCTACTGCGGTAAGCTTGAAGTCACCACATAGCCGTTAGGATTCAAATCTTTCTTGATCATCAAGTTAACATCTTCACAAATCTCCACCTGTTAACATGATGAAGACTCTGCAACATGTAGTGATGATCTTGAACGAGTAACGAGAGAGAGAGAGTAACAATGATTCTAGTATCCTGGATTCCAGTCTCGGATTTCCTGAGTTTTACTACTCAGCCTTGACCTGAAGCAAGTCAAGCGCTGCTTGAAACTTGCTTACTGCCAAGATCTTGGTGAAGATATCTGCTGGATTCTTCTCAGTAGAGATCTTCAATACCTCCACGGTTCCTTCTGCAATGATTTCCCGGATGAAGTGACACTTCACATCAATGTGCTTGGTACGCTCATGATGCACATTGTTCTTCGAGAGGGCAATAGCACTCTGAGAGTCACAGAACACTTCAACACTCTTCTGATCATAGCCAAACTCTTTCAATAGACCCTTGAGCCATATTGCTTCCTTAACCGCTTCAGTCAAAGCCATATACTCGGCCTCTGTTGTAGACAAAGCCACAACTCTCTGCAACCCGGATTTCCAACTGATAGTATTGCCTCCTAGTGTAAAGACAAGACCAGAGATAGACCTTCTCTTGTCTGGATCCGCAGCAAAATCTGAGTCACAGTACCCCACAATCTTGAAGTCTGTGCTTTTCTTGTAACACAGACGATTCTTTACTGATCCTTTGATGTACCTCAGGAGCCACTTGACTCCTAGCCAGTGTTCTCTGACTGGATTGCTCATGAAACGACTGACAATGCCCACTGGATAAGCTATGTCAGGTCGTGTTCCAATCATAGCATACATGATGCTTCCAACAGCGTTGGAGTAAGGCACTGACTTCATGTACTCTGCTTCTTGAGCCAGTTTCTCTTCAGTAGCAGCACTTAGTCTCAAGTGTGCTCCCAACGGTGTCACAGCACGGTTTGCTTCAGACATGTTGTAAGTTTCCAAAACACGCCTTAGATATCCTTCCTGCGACAACCATAGAGCTCCTGATGCTCTGTCTCTGGTGATTTCCATTCCCAAAATTCTCTTGGCTGACCCAAGATCCTTCATCTCAAAACGCAGACTGAGATCAAGCTTCAACTGAGTTATAGCTTCTTTATTCCTTGATGCCACTAGCATGTCATCTACATAGATGAGTAGATAGATCATTGATCCATCTTGCAGCAACTTAGTATAAGCACAGTTGTCATACTCGCTTCTCTTGAAACCAATCTCCCTTATGTAGGTATCAAACTTCTCGTTCCACTGTCTTGGAGCTTGCTTGAGACCGTATAGGGACTTGTTTAGAAGGCACACTTCACCAGTCTTGAACATGTGTTCGTAACCTTCTGGTGGTTTCATATAGATCTTCTCAGTGAGTTCCCCATGAAGGAAAGCCGTTTTGACGTCTAGTTGCTCTAGCTCTAGGTCTTCTTGAGCAACGATTGTAAGCAAGATCCTTATGGTAACGTGCTTGACCACAGGAGCGAAGATCTCATGATAATCAACTCCTTCCCTCTGTGCATATCCCTTTGCAACCAATCTCGCTTTGAAGCGATCTTCTTCAACACCAGGGATCCCCACTTTATACTTGTAGACCCATTTACTTCCGATGATTCTCTGATTCACAGGAGCTGTAACTGCAGTCCAAGTATCGTTCTTGAGCTGAGATTCCATCTCTTCGTCCATTGCTTGTCTCCATCGGTTCCAGTTGGAATCAATTCTTGCATCTGTGTAGCTTGATGGCTCTGATGAATCTCCACCTTCTGTTGTGTACAGAGCCTCTGAGAAGTAGTCTTCATCATCGAATCTCCTCGGTGCTCTGACTGCTCTTCTTTCTCTATCTCTTACAAGATGATAACTCAGAGGTGAGTCTTCTTCATACATCTCTGATTCATCATTGAAGTCAATGATGTGTGGTGAGGCTGCTGCCGGACTGTTTGGGGCTGAGGATCTAGATTCACTCTGATTTTCTCCACCTGAGCTGATATCACGTTCTGCTTCAAGATCAAGGTCAAGATATGAGAATGAATGATCGTCTTCCTCTTCTCTAGCGTTTTCTTTCCTCTGCACCAAGTCTTTGTAGACTGCATTCTCTTGAAAGATCACGTTTCTGCTCACCACACACTTCTTTTCTTCAGTAAGCCACACCTTGTAGCCTTTCACTCCACTGGGATAACCAATGAGAACCCCTTTCTTTGCCCGTGGATTCAGCTTCCCATCATCCACATGAACGAATGTGATGCAACCAAACCTTCTCAAGTAACTGTAAACTGGGGCTTTCCCTGACCATCTCTTATCTGGAATCTCAAAATTGATGGCTGATGATGGTGTCTTGTTGATGAGCACAACCGCAGTGTGAGTAGCTTCAGCCCAAAACCTCTTAGGAAGCCCTGAGTCACTGAGCATGCTTCTGACCTTCTCCATGATGGTCCGGTTCATACGCTCTGCAACACCGTTTTGTTGCGGTGTGTACGCACAGGTGCGGTGTCTCTGTATTCCTTTACCTACACAGAACTCATCAAACACACGGTTGCAGAACTCTAAACCGTTATCGGTTCTTAGAGTCTTCACCTTTTTACCACTTTGATTCTCCACCAAGTTAATCCAATCAACAAACATATCAAACGCCTCATCTTTAGTCTTAAGGAAATAGACCCATACCTTGCGTGTGTAGTCGTCGATGAATGAGATGAAGTACTGGCATCTACTGAGAGACATAGGCACTGATGGAGCTCCCCATAAGTCTGAATGGATGTACTCTAGCTTTTCCTTTGTGTCATGTTGAGCAAGAGTAAAGCCTACGCGTTTAGCTCTTCCGTAGATGCAGTCTTCACATGAGTCTAGAACGGAGACTTTCTTCTTGTCTAGAAACCCCTTCTTCACTAAGATGTTCATGTTCTTTTGACTCATATGACACAGCCGTTTGTGCCACAAGACAGTGTCATCTGACCTCCTCTGCACTGCAAGAGATTCATCGGTTGCAGATTTCCACTTCAGTAAGTAGAGAGTATCATATCTGTCTCCACTGAGTAAGACTTGATCACCAGCTTTGATGACTAGTCTTCCATCTTCAGATTCAAACCTGTATCCAGCCTTCTCAAACGTACCAAGAGACAACAGATTCCTGTCCATCTCTGGAATGTATCTTACATTTGAGAGTAATACATTCAAGCCATCTTCATTTTTAACCCTGATGTTTCCAACTCCTTTGACCTTCGAGGTGGTTTTATTTCCCATTCTTACTGAGCCTCCTGCTTCCTCATCTAGGCTCTCGAACCAGTCTCTTCTGTAGGTCATGTGATAGCTACATCCAGTGTCCATGATCCACTCATTCTCAAGACGTACGTCCGTTGATGAGAGAGCCTCTGTGACTGTGAGACCTGAGGCTTCTACAAAGTTTCCACTGCCTCCTGATGACTCTGGCTTGTTGTTTGTCTGATCACGGTTCTTCACTGCACCCTTGCCTTTGTTGGGACATGTGTTCTTGAAGTGACCGTCTTCCCCACAGATCCAACATCCTCGTTTAGACTTAGATTTGGATCTTGAGCGATTCCCTTTGTTACTTTTATCTCGATGCTCACTTCTACCCCTTGCTTCATTCTTGTCTTTTGCGTAAAGACCCTCTGCTTGACCTTTGATGCTCTTCTTCTGAGACCCAAACTCAAGTTCCTTAGAATAGATAGCAGCCGTTACTTCATCCAGGCTCAACGTTGCTCTGCCTGAACCATACTTCAGCGTGTCTCTTAGCTGTTCAAACGGCTTTGGTAGTGACATCAGTAACAGGATAGCCTGATCCTCATCAGATACTTGAACATTTGTGTTCTCTAGATCTGCTATGATGTGAAGGAACTCGTCGATGTTACCTTCTATAGACAGATTCTCTGACATCTTGAAGCTGTAAAGCTTCTGTTTCAGATAGATCCGGTTAGGAAGAGCCTTGGACATGTATAGCTTGTCCAAAGCATTCAACATTGAAGCTGCAGTCTTCTCCTTCTTGATCTTCCTTAATACCATGTCTGAAACGCTTAAGACAATCGTACTTCTTGCCTTCCGTTGTTTCTCCTCCAAAGCTTCTCGCTTTTCTTTAGCTTCTTTTCCATCCTCAGTAGCTGCATCAGAATCCGAGACTGCAGGCTGAGTCTCTCCTTCCTCCTTCAAGGCTGCACTCAGACCCAGTATGTCGAAGTGAGCCATGAGCTTCTCTTTCCACATGGTGTAATCTCCACGACCATCGAACTTTTCCACCTCTATCCTTGCAGACGTCATGATTCAATGATGAAGCTGAACCACGAGGCCACGGAACCTGGCTCTGATACCAATCTGTTAAGATTACTACAGCTCAAGAGTGTCGACTTCTCTTGGACTTCAAGTAAGATTAACGACAAGAGGAGGAGATGAAGGTTCGTTTGTAGAGAACAGAGCGAAACAGAGTAGAACAGAGGAAATGACTTGTTTGTGTTTGAGAGATGAGAAGACAGAAGTAAAGACAGGGAGCACACACACAACTTTATCCAGTTCACTCCCGTTAACTAGGGTAGCTACGTCTGGCCGAGACTATGCTCGGAATCCACTAGAATCAGTGATTACAACAAGGAGCTACAAGTGACCCGCCTAATACCCTTCACTAGTACTTAGACTCACTCTGTACCACCCCTTGTATCCTAGAGAAAACGATTGTATACAAGTTTATGCTAATAACAATCTTTCCTCTAATCACTCTCTCTAGTTCTTGTGTTATTTCTCTCTCTTGTCTCTAATGTCTTTATATATACGAGACATTAGGTTTACTCGTGTTGCGCCTCCAATGCTGACGTGTAGTAAGCCGTTGGTGACGCTCCTCTTTGATCTTATCCTCTCGGCAAGGACTAGTGCTTTATTGACCATAAACGGACAACCTTGTACGCTGAGATAGCTGGCTCCTCTTCATGATATTGCCAAAGGAGAAACACGCCATTCAAGTGGTCCAATAAAGCAAACTTACTTTAGTCTTGATTTACTTCTACTGCGGTAAGCTTGAAGTCACCACATAGCCGTTAGGATTCAAATCTTTCTTGATCATCAAGTTAACATCTTCACAATATATACACCATAACCCAACAATCTTTGCTCAGATCCTTAAATACATTCCTCCACCATGGCAAAGCAAACGGCAGTCATCACCGGGCAAGCTCCTTCTCCTCTTTTCTTCCGACAGGTTTCACCAGGACCAGGAGATTCCACATTACAGTTTAGGCTAATTCATTTCTGGGAAGCTCGCAAGAAGTAAGCATCCTTATTGTGATTGAGATGCTTATGATCGATGAAGAGGTATGTCTTGCTGTCTCATCTTACTTCTCGATTTGATAGGATTACTAGAAAGTGGATTAATAAAACTATGTTCTCAACTATTTATTTTTCTAAATTTGATAATATAAAATGTGTCTTGGATTATTACCAGAACTGAACTGTTTGTTTTCTTGCTTGATATTTATCTATTTGATCGCTTATAACTTCTACTTTTGCATATATATTTAAGATATATATATATATATATATTTGTGGCAGATGTCTGAGATATCACACCATACTTTTAAGATATTCAACTGAATTAATCTTTTCTCTCTGATCTCTAGGGTACTGTGGTTCAAGGATTCATCGCTCAAAACCGCTGCAACCAATATGAAAAAGAGCTCGAGCGTGGGAGCATCTACACTCTGGCAAACTTCTTTGCATCCAACAACAAGATGATGTACTGTATTGCTGATCAGAAAGCTGGTTATTTGAATCGCACACACCTCTGCCCTGTCAAAGGTTGAAGAAAACAATGAAGGCATTTTGACAGAGCGCTTCATAGTCTATTCCTTTGCAGATCTTGAAGCCAACTGCGATCTTAAAGGGGATCTTCACTGTAAGTTTTAGATGAGTTCTTATCAAGTTTATACTTATAATTTCTTACTGATTAAAACTATCTGGTTGTCTTAAAAAGTCTCTGATGCAAAGAAAATAATTGGTTTTTCAATAATTGATTCTCGCCGAACACCATTATAGTGTCTTTGTATATTGTTTTTGACTTTTACGTTAAAAGTTCAGAGATTGCTAATTAAGCCAAAGAGTTGGATATTCTGAGTAACTATGTGTGTGATTGTGTGTTGTAGATGTTTTTGGTCACCTAAAGTTGGTTGAAGGCCAGCCTCTCCATCAACGTCCGGTTTTATGTACCAAGGATGGCTCAACTTCTCGGAGAATTATTGTCCATTTACAGCTTAAAGATTAAGTGGTTGTAGTTCAACCAATGAATATAGTGTTTCCTTAGTGTTGATCCAACGACATTTACTTTCTCATATAAACATACATTTTATTTTAAACTGCAGTGGTCCAGTTTTGAACGTCTACCTAGGTTTCTGTCTGCGCTACGCGCGGATTTTGTTTTTTAAATTGATATTTTTATATATTTATTATTATTTTATAATGTATGATATTTTTGAAAAGAAGTGATGTTTCAAAATGTTCTAATAATTACTTTAATTTTATTGAAAATTGATTGACGACTAATAATTTACTGTATTATTTATGATTGGTGATCATATTTTAAATTAATACTATTAATAATAATATTATTTCCTCAAAAGTTGAATTTGTTATTTTCTGTGATTTATATAGAACATCGTATGTTATGAAACGGGAAAGTATTTCTCAAGTTTTATAAATAGTTTTCACAATTTGGATTTCATAATTAAAAAAATATATATATAAATAAAATGAACGCAATATTTTTTTTTGTTGGTGTCATTGTCAGTTGAATTTAACATAGGTCTTTTGTGTTCTTCGGTATAGTTTATTTTGGCTTAATACATTAAACTGGAGCTGCTAATAACATATATATAGAGGGGTCGGTTTTTGGTGTTAAAGCGAATAGTAACTTTGATACACCATTTATTAGATTTATTAGCAAAAAAAAACCATACATTGTAGTTATTTTGGATAGTACAGTTAATGACCGAGAAAAAGTCTGCATTTTCTTTGAGTAAGTTTTCAACAATAATATACTGGGAAAAGTAGTTATATTACTTCTTTTTATAAACACAACTTTTAAAATATGCATGCAATAGTTTAAGCAAAAATAATTTTTAGAAAAAAAAATAATTATGAAAATGTAGGCACAACCGCTCACAACTTGGTATCTTGACTATCCACACTTCATAAGACGGTACAAAACAAAATACAAATTAGTCCAAAACAAAATACAATTTAGTTCAAAATGTAATCCTTTGTTTACTATTTTCAATAAATTTACAGAAACTAATTTTAACCATGTGGTGTAAGATTAATAATAATCAACGGTGTTGAGACTCAAGCAGTGACTATAAGTTCCTTACTCTTAGCTAAGGTATTATTCAAATTAATTTGGCAAATATTTAGAAGATTAATATCATCTTCAGATGTCTGACGGACTTTTTCTTTTGAGGCTTTGGTTTCAACTTGTCCCTGTTTTTAAGAAAGATACAAATTTCTGGTTTCAACAATTTATCAGTGAACGAAAGATTAAATGTGCAACCACCCCAACCGTTCTCTTGGTTACAACAGTCAATGCTAAAAGACTCGGTGGTAATCTCTCACACCCCATATAAGAACTCCAACACTCTCACATCTCAGTAACATAAACCTCACACCAACTACTTCTGTATAATCCTCTCATGCGTTCCAATTGGTAGGGAAATTGTGCCTAAACTCCATGTCCTCATTCATAGTTTTTTTAGACCAAGACGTTGACCCCACCAAAGAGCATCTTGAACTAGTTAGTATTATAGTTTTCTATAATGTATCAACCTTAATCATCACCTGATCAGTAATTCCTCTTTAAGGTTGACTGCGAATCCAGCTGCTGCTTCTTCAGTCAATCATGTAGAGGTTGTTAAAAATGATACACTCACAGTAAGTGAGACTGCTCCCTTCATCAACCGTCAGCCTGCTAAGGTAATCTCATTTGCCTGAGAAACTCAAACATTTTAGTAAACTTAGTTGCTGACAAATATTAACATGTGATTTCAGATTGCCTACTTTGATTGCATAGCCACAATTGACGATGTCAAGCTTGACACTGAGTGGTCTTACATTGCTTGCAAAGATTGTCAGACAAAGTTAAACCGGGTAGAGATGTCTGTATATGATAATGAGGAGCAGTGCACTTTCGTCGTTCTTTGAGATGCTGGGAAAGAGCTGACTAGCAGAAAAGCAACATAGTTGATCGGTATTTATGCTGAGGTTAGTATTACTCTCCTACATCCTTGCAACATAATAGCTATGAAGTTGATAAATGGATCCTGTTATAATAGGAAAACGGTGGTGATGGGGCTGAGCTTGAGGTTCCATTGCCACAATGTTTCATTGATACCATAAGACAGACAAACAAATTCAGAATCAAGGTGTCCCACTTCAATTTCACATCGAACAGCCTATCCTTGACTGTTACAAAAATAGTCTCCCCTGTAGTTTTACCACCAAAGAAGTGCCCACTCAACATGTCTGCTATGCCTAGTTATTCAAGCCAAAACAACCCTGCAACAAGTGAAGTGGATAGCCCAGTGGTACCTGAGAGCAGCAGGGGAGGATCTCCCTATGCAAACAATCATCTCAGCTCAGCAACTGACGACCAGAAGAAACCAAAGCGCATCAGGCGTAATGGTTAGATCATCCTACACTGATGTCACTCCATCAATGGCTGGTACAGACTGCCCAGTCAACATGGTTTTCTAAAAAGTCTTTTTTTTCCTTTGTCGTTTTCTTTCCTTCTTGCAAAGACAATATGGTATTGGTTTTTCTTTTCAGAGTGGTTTGGTTTTGCACTCCGAGTCTTGGTTATGTAATTATTAATCTTTTATGTTCAACTGTTAATTATTCACCTTAAAAACAGAAAAAAAGAATATGGAATGAGCTGAATAATTTTTGAGAGTTCGAACGCATATCTAGCAAAAAAAAAGACAAGTCCTAATCATAACAAGCGTCAGCACACTATGAAGGTAATAAACTAAACATAAGGTTAATGTCAGACTTATAATGCTTAAATATATTTCACTACTACAGGGAAACTATCACTAACAACAACACCAGGGTCACACTTCTAATTAGACAACAACATTGACATCATATAACGCTTTCGAAAGAGGAATAAACTTCTACGCTCAACATGATGGCATGGCTTCACATGGGATCGAACAACAACAGAGAAATCAACACCGGTTGACTATTTCTAAATTATTATTACCGGTGGCTACATCAATTAATAAGACAAGCTCGAATGCCTATCCTCTTACAAAAAAAATTACTAAAAACAATGAAAATTTTATTCGAACTTCTTGTTATTTAAAAAAAAAAGCCTTACTGGTTAATGCTTCACCAAAAACATTCTATCACATGGAACACATCAAATCCTAAACGGTGATGACTTAAGATTATTCTAACTAACAATTATTTACAATGTATTTACATTCAATAATAAACATCTCACAAACAAAAAAAACATGAAATCTAATTTATTTAAGCATGTTCTCCGCGCGTAGCGCGGACCCCGACTCTAGTACACTTATAACCATAGGCTAACAAAGAGTTACCTTTTATTTCCGGAGTTTAAATATTCACAAGACTTGAAGTCTTGAAAAATCTACATTGAATATAAAATTTGGAGAATCCAAAAACATTAATTTTGTGTACACGTAAAACAGGATTTGGCTACAATACCGAGCTCGAATTTTAAAAGCTATAACACATTTTACAGATATGTATTTATTTCTCACAAAAAGAATCTAGAACCTCAATCTCAAGACCACACAAGAAAATAACTCAAAATAAGAAACTCATCTTATTAATCTCTTGAGGAAACTAACTCAAAACCTCAAGCTCTCAAACTCTCAATCACAAACTCATAATCTCTCATACAATGCCCTAATCACGACATTAGTTTATATAGTACCACACTTATCCTAATCTTAATGTTAAACTCTCATATTTAGATAACTCCTAAATACACTTTGATCCTTATCTCTAAAGATCTTGATCCCATTAATATTATGATAACTTCTATCTGAAGCTAACTTCAAGCTTACTCCAACATTCTTCCCTTTAAGCTTTAGTTTCATTTTCAACAAATTCTCAATATCAAAAAGACCTCTCATCTTTTTGAACTCCAATATCCCAAGTGCTTTCGTTGACACCGTGAACTCAACCTAATAATAATACAACACCACTTTCTTGTTCTTGTATATACCGCATTCTTCTCTTTCTTTTCTTCTTACCATGTTCTTGTTTTGAAAACAGTGAAGTTGTGAGCCGCAACGTCAATCCACTCAACCCACCTTTATGGATCTTCACCGTATACATCGGAACATCAATCTCTGATACCAAATCTAGAACTTCAATCTCAAGACCACACAAGAAAATAACTCAAAATAAGAAACTCATCTTATTAATCTCTTGAGGAAACTAACTCAAAACCTAAAGCTCTCAAACTCTCAATCAAAAACTCATAATCTCTCACACAATGCCCTAATCGCGACATTGGTTTATATAGTACCACATTTATCCTAATCTTAATGTTAAACTCTCATATTTAGATAACTCTTAAATACACGTTGATTCTTATCTCTAAAGATCTCAATCCTATTAGTATTAGGATAACTTCTATCTCAAGCTAACTTCAAGCTTACTCCAACAAAGAAAATTTATCAAACTCAACGCAGAGCTATATGCCTTTGTGTAATATGCTAGTGCCTAAAAACACTCATGCTCAACGATTGTGTCTTCCAAAAACTCCACCGGACTAAGAAGCCACTGCCTTTGGTTTGTGTTTTAGTGTAAATCAAAACCTAATGCAGTGGCTTAGTTCAATTGAGTTTATGGAAAACACAATCTAATACACACCTCAGACCTCCAGAGGGCCAGCAAAGAGGTGCAAGCGAAGATAAAAAGGCTGAGAGGGAAGGCAAAACGGAAAGAGAAAAGGCAGAGGTGGCGACCGGCGGCAAGATGAGTCCCCCGGCCACCAGAATCAGTAAAAGGCGACGGAGAACCTGAGAGAAAGTTGGTGGGAGAAAAAGAGGTGAGAGAAAGGCAGCTAGAATGAATACTGGTAACTCTGTTCATATGTTTGTAACGGTTAGTTACAAGCTTTCGTTATGCATGTGGTGTGTTTTGGATGTGGTGTGTTTTGGTTATTTCATACTTATATTACCTGAAAATAAAGAAGTAAAGTTTTTTTTTCAAAAAATAAAAATAAATAAAGAAGTAAATTATGCATCACAGAGCCTCTCTACATCCATTTTCTCACCCATCAACTGCAAGGGCATGCTTCCAAAGACGAGGCAGCACTAGACCAGCAAAACCACGGTTCATATGAATATTTCCTGAAGTTTATAAATCAAAAACGTTACTTAATTAAGAGCTGATTATGGATTCAAACCTCTAAACTCTCAGCAGTACAATCTGAACAGGCCATCCTTGGTCTTGGTCTGAAAATTTCCATCCTCCTTTTGCAATGCCCTTCAACATTTTCCTATGATCACCGGGAGGGTTTAGTGTAAGCTGAGATTTTTCAAGTAACTGTATCCGTTGATGAACGTTGATCTAATGATCTTATCATAATCATCAACAACATCATGAGAAGTTAACATGACTTGAAGTGATAGTGATGTAACCCACAACCAACTACCAGAAGACTGCACCATGTAACATATTAAGATAAACAGAATATAAGACAACATATTTGACAAAGCAAATTTGACCAAGTCAAGGAACTCAACAATACAATGAGATACTAACTCATCAACCAACAGTCAAATAAATTTCAAGCTAATTCAAATTATATCCCAAATATCCAAACATAAAAAGGAAATACAACAATACTTTAATCCAAATTCTGAAGAGTTCTCTTTCTCTATTACCAAAGGCTAGGTTCAAGCAAATCCGCATCAGAACATGTGATATGAAGGTACTTGTGACATTTTGGAAGTTTCTTTAGCTTCGCTATTCCCGCTTTGATTTTCGACTTATTAGTTGTAGATGAGGCTGATGGTTTAATCATCATCATACTGATTACCGTTCCATGTGTTATCATACTCGAGGCTAATGCAAACTCTTCCTTAGAACCGCTAAAGTTAGACAACCGTGCAGTATGCACACGGAACTGAGCATTAGGAAACGGTTTTGTCTCTTCCAAAAGCGTACTCCTTGTTATTTCAATGGAAGACTCACTTTCTTTCCTAGCAGCATTGTTACTCTGTATAAGCAACAACAAAAAAAAAACATGTATCGCTCCTTTAGATATATAGTAGTTTAAGGAAAACGTTATGAAAATTATAAAGTTTTGCAAATTATGTAAACATGTATTAATTTGAAAATATATAATGAACGTGCCTTCAATAAAATCTCAATTTCTCCCATGTCTTCAGGCCATGCAGCTAACACTTCTCTGAGCATCTTAACTTCTTTTGCATTAGTTAAGTCTACACTCACCGACATTTTTGCCAACATTTTCATACAATCACTGAATCCGCTCAGCATGACTTCATGCGCAATGTTTTTTTCTCCCTAATATTTATATGTATATATATATCATATATATGTCAAACATGTCAAGTATTGACAACCTTTCTTTCTCTATCAAAATGATACAAAAGCATAAAAAATAAATATATACCTGATGGGGCATGATCTACTTATATATATATATATATATATATATATATATATATATATATATATATATATATATATATATATATGTCAAGTATTGTCAGCTTTTCTTTCACTATCAAAATAATACAAAGGCATACATAAGAAAGATATACCTGATGGGGGCATGATATATTATAGCTTGTGTGAGCAAAGCAATGTCCTGCAGTCCAATAGTTCCGATCAAAATGGAGCCTAGGGCTCGCAGTGACGCAGTTCTCTTCCGTACACGAAAGATATTCAATGGAGAGGATATCTAGGTTGGGTGAAGACACATTAAGGCCTTCTATCCCAAAGCAAGATAAAAATAAGAACTTTAGGTTGTTGTTCTCAATCTTCAGAGTCCCACTATTTTTGTGGCAACTAATCCTTAGTGCAAGCACTTCAAGAGAAGGGCAAGACACAAGGACTGCATTAAAGACTTCAGTCTCGGCGGAGATGTGAATGAGTCTGAGATCCTTTAAACTCCAGCAGCTGTAAAAATCATGTGGAGCTTCAAAATTGTACTCATCTAAGAAGAGAGATATAAGGTCTGGGTGGGAAAATGACTTAGGAGGCAAGTCAAGTGTGACATTGGATCTTGTGAATGAATCCAAATGGTCAAAAAGGTTTACAAGTTTGAGATGCTTGATGTGTTTCACATTAACCAGTGACCGAAGCCAAGACTCAAACACCCCGTCTTCACATTGGAGTGAGTCATGGTAGATTGTGCATCTTTCCAAATGGCCACGGTGATCCTTTATGATCTACAAAGTCAATTACTTATTCAGGACAGTTTTTTAATACATACTTTCCCAATATCTTACAGTTTGATTGTAAATTGCAATAAACTGTCAAGAAATAACTTTTCAAATATGATGAACAATGCATTTGATTCGTCTATATATACTGGGCTTTACAGAAATTATAAGGAATTGAAAGCTTTAAGGGTTGCATATCATATTATGAATCCACAAATTCTAATTATGATAGATATTCGGTGCACTGTTTTGAATGGAAGTGTTCCTTTTATGTGTAAATGGCAAGAAATCATGTTTTCTAGGATTTCCTGTTCACTACCATAAAAATTCAATGGTATGTATCCATCTCCATCTAGTGATCATAAAATTTGAAAATCAAATATTTTCGCGCGAAAAAGGTAGTCTTAATCATCAGTAAAAGCGTAAATTTAAAAATAAAATCTTAAATTATTGGATGTACTTTCTTTAATGCAAGTGTTTACTCTAGATGTAAATGACTTTAGATCATGCCCTCCTAGATTTCATATTCACTACACTAACAATTCTCTGGTATAAATTCAATCTTGATCATATAATTTGAAAATCTAACATTTTCGCGCGAAAAACAGTTAGCCTTTTATCTTTGGTGAAATTCAAAATAAAACCATATGGATACAATACAATAACTACGCCAAACATGTTTGATATCTTTAATAAGTAGGAACGTCTTTTCTCAACTGTTGTAATTTGACCGCAAACAAGTGAAAATGTACCGTACCATCAGTTATCTAGGTTCACTTTTTGAACTTCAACAATCAACAAAGAAGATCATGTCATGCATCTTAAGAGTCGTAAGATAATTAAACATCAACCTAGTCCGTCAGATTATAACCAGATCTATTAATTTATCTCCTAATTAAAAATCCTGATTAAGATTAAAGAAAAGAAATCGACCTTTGTCACCGATCCCGCAGCTTGATGAGAAACCTCGGGCAAAAGAACATTAGCTTTTGCAATCTTTCTCATGTCCAAGTAGAGATGAGATGTCCCCTTCCACACATCCACCCATCTTGTTGATAGAACACTTGTCCTAAGGACTTCTTCTATGGGCAACTTCGATAAGATCTTAAGCAAGACATCCTCTGGGAGCGTACTGATCCTATCAAGGCTACTGACCACTTCAGCATGTAGCATTTCTCCATCTACGTCGGATGATGGTATTGATCTATCCATCTATTGGGATGCAAAGACAATAGATTCTCTTGTGAAGAAAGTTGAGATAAGTATATGGAGCTTTATATGTAGTTAATTACGAGGAGACACACAAGATTAATTAGAGACACATAAAATCTGGTGTTGTTGTCAAAATTTAAACCCCATCATTATTATCTTTTTATTTCATTTGCACTGTTTTCTCTGGCTATCTCCCACTTAAAGTTGGAAAGATTTCTTAACATATGAGTACGTATTGGTAATAACTATGTGATCTTAAGATGTATACATATAGTGATATAAATAAATTTTGGTTAGGTGATAAAATTAAAAGTATCAGAAAAAGAAGTTTGACCTTAACTTTGGGGTTTTGAGTTTACAAAAACGAACTTTTGGTGCGGAGAAGGAACTTTTAAATTTTAGTTGCACTTTTTTTATAATATCATTTCTTTAAAATATAAACCGGTCCGTTACAAGCATAAAACAATATAAAAATGCTCACAATTCGGTTTTACAATTTCAATTTTGCATATTCTCTATGGGACAGGACAATGCAACACTCCACACCCACGCAAAAACAAGTCGAGAAAAAGCAATATAAAGTATCTTTTGCGTCAAGAAACATGAAAGCTGACCACACACACACGCTACTCATTCTTCTTAGATTTCAGTGGAAGTTAGAGCAGGAGCATCAGTGAACCGGGAGGCTTGAGTTCCTATGTCCAATTTCGATTATTTTATTTATTTTTTTCGTTTGATTTTTTTTTTAAATTAATAAAGATACCAATCGCGAGCCGCCACATGGCGTGGGATCTGCAAAACAGTTATGACTTCGCCTCTTGCAGAAGACTTCCCAAGACCCGAATTCACCAAATGTGCATTATTATATTATTATTTTTTCTTGAAAATTGTGTGAAACTTGGGGCATGAACCTCCATAGTCTCCCATGCATAAATTTGGAATAAGTCTTTAAATATTTTGATTTAAATAATAATCTCATATATCAAAGATAGTTTGACATTAAAGCACAAAGAAATCAAACATATGGTTTTACATTAAGGGTCTGTCGCAGAGGGATATGGGGTCTACGCCGGTGTGGAGAACTTCTCTGGTGTCCTCATGTTTGCTTGCCGTACTCTCCTTTCCAACGGTTGAGAAGCTCATCCATCAGAGACTCTTCTCAAAGTTCTTGGTGCTTTGCATGTGGGTCTTTGGATCATAGGAAGAGGAATTATGTGGTTGTTTTTGTATTCTCTGGTGGGTGGTCTTCAGAGTTAGCAGTTTGTTGTTGCTGCCTTCGTCTCTTCATTTCGGGTTTGTGGGATGGTGTCTTGTGGCTAGAAAATCGCGTTCCCTTTCCGGAGTTTGAGTGTCGGGTTCATTGTTGTCTGCTCCAGCCGTGGTGGCTCCTTTCCTTGGCAGATTTGGCAGTTGTGGCAGGCTTATTTGCTATCATCCTTTCCAAATAAGAGTTTAATTTCTGGGGCCGTAGTAGTGGTGGTTCCAATAGAAGCTGCCTTTGAATTGTGAGAAACGACAAGTGCTCTTGGTGCTTGAATTTAGGAGCCTGTCTTCGGCGGTTGGTGCAACGTTGCATGGTTCTTCGTCACTGCTTGCGATAACGTCGCTCATGGTGTTGTTTCTATTGACGTCTTCTGTGATCTGTGGCATATTGTGGTGTTTGTGCAAGATGCAGAATGCTGGATATATTTTAGTAAAGGTCATATTACGGAGGCCAATTTCTACCGACTCGTAGTAACTCATTTTATCAACACGTCACTTGGAGGTCCCCGAAGTGTAGAAAGTGAGTTGGGCCTCTCTTTTACATTTCTGTTAAGCTAATCATGTTTTGCATTTCGTACTTTGTTCTTGTCGTAGTTTTTCATTTTCTTCCGCTACTTATAATCTTTGTTACTTCTGTCAAAATCCGAAAATCAACATTTTGTAAATGTTTTTGCTCCCCCCTAAATGAAAACTAACCTTCTTTCTTGGGATCATTGCTGAATTATACATACGAGAACATGTATAATAAATATGTATTGGAACTTATGATATCTTCAATTCCACTCTATCTCATTTAGAAACAGAATTTAAAATAAAATATCTCAACTCAACTTTATGTTTCACTCTATAATAGAGTAAAAAAAAAAGTTTGTTCTCCTCTAATACTATAGTTTCATTTTGGAATAGAGTTTAATGTAAAAATATTTCCACCCTATTGTATTTCCACTCTATATTAGAATAAAAATAAATTTACTCTAAAAAATAATCAGTTTAATTTTTATTTATCACTCTATTTTTACATTAAGATAGAGTATCAATGAAACAGAATACTTTCACAATAGAATAATTTTTTTAATGACTCTGGTATCCGAATGTTTTAGAAATATGTCCGATTAGTGTCTAATTACTGTTTACTGGAGGTAAACCGGAGAACTTGCTGAAGACATCCAGAATGACCATCTTTCTTACCTCATTTTAATCGAGGATAGCCGAGACTCGAATCTAGATGATGGAACTCACAGGCATGAACCTTTTACCACCAAACCACAGGCGTCAGATCATCATATAATTACTCTATTTTGAAGAAAAATAATAATTTTTTAGGGATTGTCGAAACAGAATAATTCATTTATTTTTTATTCATCACTTTATTTTTCGTTTTAAAATAGAATATTAAAGTAAAACTCAACTCTATTATAAGATTATACTCTATATGGAAGGAAAAGAGTAGAGTGAAATGTATACACTTCTCACAAGATAAGTTAAACAAGACATATGCTACAGATATCCTCAAAACATGTAAACACTACATTTCCTCGCAGTATAAGTCAAACAAAATCTCTTCGTTACTGCGGTTGAGTCCATCCTTTGTTACCATATTCAGATAATGAGCACTGTTTATTTGGACTAATTAAGACAAAGTACTACCGTTCTAAGCAAATAACTCATATTTAAAATAAATAGAATCAGTTGAGAAGTACGAAAGAAGTTTCAAAGAATTTTTCATACAATTTTTTTTAAATAGTTATTATAAATTTCGTGTCAGTTAATTAGTACCTTAAATGTTTTTAAAAACATACTAATATAATTATAAAATTCGAATATTAATATTTATTATTTTAGAAACTCTTTCAGCTTTTTAGTGTTGATGTTGCTCTAAGATACTTCTTACTTTTTTCTTTTTTTTTGTCATCAGATACTTCTTACATACCAATTGATTTTTTTCAGGTTGTTTAATTTTGCATGGCACTCCGTTATTCATGTTGTGCTTGCCTTATACATGCAAGTCATAATTATTTTTTTTTATCAGTATTGTTGACTAATAAATATATTAACCATAGTTAATAATTAGGCAAATCTCTTGAACTTGGAAACCATTTGCAAACATTTATCAAATAAAACATCTAATCCCTCAAAAGCTTTTCATAAGTCGTCAACAGAAAAAGCATTTCATTTTTATCTTGCCATCTGGCTCCAATTTATAGGTAGAGATGGCAATTGGGCTCTCCCGTCCCGTCCCGTCCCGTACCGCAGCGGGCTCGTCGTCGTGCGGATCACGGCGGGCCTGTCCCGCGCGGGCTGCGGTCTTTCGAATGGCTGCCCGATCCCGTACCGCATAAATTTATAAGCCTTCGTGGGCCGTCCCGCGGAACGCATTCTTTAGCTTTCTTCATGAATGTTAAAGTAGAAGAGTTGTGTTAGAGAGTTGAAGAGAGTTCAAAAACTTCGATCGCAACAACATCCAATGTGATCACTCGTCGGTTTAATGGTCTTGAAGTAAGTGAAAACCATTTAAACTGTGAAATTCAACTATTTTAAATATACTTCTTGTTTGATTCTTTGTAAATCAACGTCTCTGCATAGCAACAATAACTTAATACTAATACTGTCTTCTTCTCTTTCAACCAAGTTGTTGAACTTAGAGTGTAGAAACAAGATTTTGTATTAACTCAAACGCTCAATTCGAACCGTTTAAAGAACAAATAGTAGCTCTTGAACAAGCAATAGCTCTTAAACAACATCATTGTAACCAATTTTTTTTTTAAAACACCACTAGACAATACTAAAAACAAAACTCATCAATTTAAAGAAGAAAATCTCACAAAGTAATAAAGCAATTTATAGTACTAAAAACAAAACTAAGTAGAAATAAAGACTTATGGTTGCGGATCTTTAAAATCCCGCGGGTTGAACCCGTCCCGCATTCGTCCCGTCTCGTTTTGAGCCCGTCCCGCATTTGTCCCGTCCCGTTTTGAGCCCGTCCCGCGAGGCCCGCAATTTTGCGGGCTCATCAAATGGAGGCCCAATCCCGTCCCGTAGCAAGCCTTTACGGGCCAGGCCCGCGGTCCAGGTCCTTGATTGCCATCCCTATTTATAGGTCAAAATCGTACAAAGATATATCTAGTATTTGTAAAATGTAAAATAATCGTTTAACCATCCTTCATTTATTTCACAAGAATGCAAAACCAGTGAGAGAGAAATAATAGAACTGATAACGTGTTGTGAAATGAAAGGAATTTCGTGGTTTGTGAGTTACGACGGTTTGAAGTCGCGCCAAGGATTAGGGTTTTGAGGTAATTGACGGTGCGTACTAAAACAGAGCGTGACGGTGCGTCTGAGATCCGATCGGCGAGTGGTTTGCGGCTCTGGCTTTGTCTCGTCGAGATCTACAGATTGATAGGTGGCTCGACGTCTAGGTCAATATGGTTAGGGAGATACGGCGGTTTGAAGTCGGCGGTCGGAATTAGGGTTTTCTAGTCTCAGATTTATTTTTAGTTTTTCAGGGTGGAGACTATCGTGCTGATAACGTGTTGTGAAATGAAGAGAATTTCGTGGTTACTTTATTGATAACAAGAGTGTTCCTTATATATGGAGTTACAAGGTAAAACCCTAATGGACCTATTACATGGTGGGCCATAAATGGGTCAAGACTTTAGACTATATTATAATAGTATTGACCATGGTTGCTGGACATCCACAACATGATATTCATAACACTTCATTTATTTCACAAGAATGCAAAACCAGTGAAAGAGAAATAATAGAACTGAGCTTTTCATCTTCGGTTTCGGTTAGAACTTAGAAATATATGGTTCTCCCCCGTATAACAAAGATCACTTTAGACTTCGCTCGTCATATGGGCTTTGTTCCGGTATCTATAATAAAAGAAGAAAATACAAAGAACGAACCATTTATATATCAATATGTGTGTTAGTTAATTTTACTACCCTTTTCTACAATATTTTAATTTTGTAATCATTCACAACTATAAATATATTTCAAGGAGAAAATAGCCGTGAACCGTACCTGCTGCCTCTCGTTATTCGGCTTAATATGTTCCTCAGCTAGGTTGCGTAAATTGCGATCTTACCAACACTCATCTATGCGCGACACAAAGAAACGTATAGCCAAGGACAACTTGCCGATCATATTTTTTCTTTAAAATACGAAATAAAATACTTATCAGATATTTTAAATCGGCAAGTCATCCTTGGCTGCACACTACTTTGGTCGCATACGCCTTCCTCTATACACACACAAATGTATATAGGAAAACCACATAAATTATAAACATCTATATATTTCTGATATTTTTCTTCTCGAATGTAATAATACAGACGAAGAGGCGGTATGCATGCTGTGTTTTCTTTGGGTCGATTATGAATAATAGAATACTCACTCGCTCTCGATTTATATAGAAGATGGTGAAGAGTGAAGATGAGAGGGAATAGAATAACTAGATTGAAAAGAGAGAAGATTTGAGATCTATGCATTCTTTTCATTTATGCCCCCGAGAAGGTAGATATGCAAAACCCTAAAAATTAAAACGAAACAAATAAAACTTGAATAAAATAGAGTGGAGAAATAAAGAGATTCGATAAAAACAATAGTTAAAGAGATAAGGTTCCTCCATGCTGCTCCATCCTCGTAATAATAATTTTCTTAAGCTGCAAAAGCTTTACAGCTTTAACAGATGCTGCTAAGAGATATGGGTCCACATACACCTTCACACATAGTCATAGCAGTTTGCATACATGATACACATTCACATGCATATACATGCACATATATTTTATATTGCCAGTGTAGTAGCAATCTTTTTGTTCTTTTTTTGATAAAATCGTTTTGTTCTTTTGAAGTGTTTAATATCCTTTCTGTTGAGAAAATTAAGGGCGGTCCCTTTTCTCTTTGCAATTTTAAAAATCTCGATATTCTATGATGTTTTGATACTGAATATCTATATACACAATCATATAATCTATAATATCTCCTTCATTTTGAATTTTGTTTAATATATTTTTATGCTTAAAATATGTTTTCATATTTTTAAATAACATTTAATGTTATTAAGAGAAGTGTAACTTATAATCTTATAGTATATTTTGTAATTAGTTATATGTCTTTATTTATATATGTAATGTAACTTTTTAGATAAAAAACTGACTTTTGATATTGTGCATCAGTCTAAAATATCATATTTTGTAATTGGAGGACTATAATTTAGAGTACAAAGTTGTGGTTGGTGTAAATAGACTCTCTTCGAACAAATACAAGTATACGTGGTTTGAGGAAGAAAGACCCATTTGCAACAAAATCGACCTGGTTTTAGTAAGTTGATGGGAGCCATAAGTTTCTAATTTTAGTACTTACTAAGAAAATAAATCACGAGAAAAATGTAAAGGGAGAGAAGAAAGACAAATTCTCGTACACAATTCTTAAAAGAAGCAAGGAATCTTAACATTTACGTGAACTCCTAGTTATCCCGACAGGTACTCGAAAGGGCACGAATAAATAAGCATGTAGATTTGTATCTATGTAAGTGCATTTACATAGACACAAATCAGAAGGTGGAATCTCAAAGTTATCGAAAAGATCAAAAGGCCTTCTTCTAGAGTAGATCACCTGCGTGGCCGTACATTTTTTAAACATTTTCATTGTTTTCAGAGTATTGTTTACTTATTATGATTTCAACATGTCATATGTTAACCCCAACCCAAAATATAGTTGATGAATAGAAAAAAGAAGTATATGAATGATAAATGAAAAATGGAAAGGCTCTATCTGAATTGCACATGAAAATATAGAATACATAAGAGATGAACCAGATTTGTCATTTCACATTTTCATTATTATCTACTTCTATCATTTTTGTTGTTATCGCCGGTAATAAATATATTTTTTGGGTGCATGTACAAGAAAATGGATACTTATTAGGAAAAATGAAGAAGAAGAAAATGGGTGACAGAGTTTAAAAAAAGGGTAATAATGTGATGTCAGTTGGTGGAGTGGCAGAGCAGTGGGATTTTCACTGCTCTTTAGGCTCAAACCCCTATGACTCATGTGCTTCCCTCCATATTATTCCATGCTATAAACTAATTTTAATCGAAAATATATTAGAAACCTGAAATATTTCTTTAAACAACCAAATAGTTTTTTTTTTGCTTCTATGCATTTTTGGAACTTTTATTGGCTTTCAAACTTGAAATTATGTGCTGGTAAAGGAAATAAGTCGTCAAAGATGGGTATAGATTACAAATGCAGGATGCTTATAGAACACTTTTTCTTAATTACATAATAGACTGTCTTTGTTATACGAATAATAAAATGTAAAACGATACACTGATATTAATGGAGAAGAATAATGTCAAAAAGATTAATGGAATCCTCATTTTCATTTTATTCCTATACTAATGCTCTTCTTTATGGAGAGATTGGGTCAACAAGAGAATCCTAAAGATCGATCTTATGACTTTGTCAAATAGATCTATGTGATGAAAATAAAATCCATGCAGGGACCATAAAGGACCCAAGCATATATTAAATTCGCAAAATACTAAATTATAGACTGTATGAAAATCTTCACGTGAAACAAGTCATGTTTCAGAAAGAAATACTAGAAAACAAAGCATTTTAGATGTTTCGTACCACATTAATAAATCTATCCCTTTAAGTCTTTAAATTTTATTTAGAAAGCCTATGGTAAAAAAAAATGTCTCTTTACATTTTATTACTTCTCATTTACTTTGTTAACCCAAACACTTTTACAAATGCTACTAAACATGTCCTATCACTCTGACTCTACTACGGACACCAGTCTCCTGAGTTATTTCACGAAATCTATGTCCAGATCCCCAAATTGATATGAGTACGATACGACCAAGACTGAAAAAGATATGTAACAAACTTTATAAAAGAATATTGTTCTTCTTCCAGTTTCTCTCTGGTTCTTTTACTCGTTCTCCATTATTAATTTATAACGTTCAGGAAAGACTCATAAACAAAAGATGAAAAAATGTTACAAGGGGATTTTTTATGGCATATCGATTTTTGTTTTTTAGATGTAACAACAGACATTGAGATACCTTTATCACCACACGCACTATGCAGAAGAAAAGATCCGTCACAAGCAAAAGTGGGGTAGACTCTTTTAGAAGTCAACTGCTCAAGAATCTTGAGGAGTCTCGAATCTAGTTGGTGTATCGATACCCGCCATACAACAAAGTCCACTTATGAGGATGAGAAGGAAAACGATTCCCTGAAAAAGAAAAAGAAAATCACAACGAGGAAGATACACAATCAGAGGCTCTCTTTTTTTTTTTTAATTAATGAAAGCAGATAGAATCATATTAGCTTTATCCTAATCAAAGTCTGTCAGATGAATGTTTGCAGCCAGTTTTGTGATGTTCAAAAATGAAAACAGAAGCATAACAAAGAGTGACTACTACTCACCACTAGTATGCCTTCCAAAAGTGATGACTTAAATTTGCAGAGTTCATCACAGGTTGTGGAAACACCAACACTGCTGTTTCCTGTTGCGCTTTCGGCTAGAAACCTTTGGAGGGTTTTGTAAGATGTGTACCAATAAGGATCAGAAACATAAAGAGCTGTATATTTACTGCCAGACTGTTCTACTGAACTAACAAGTTCCGAAATGCTTTCACCTGCAGAATAGGTAAAAAGAAAAATTGCTTAACTTCTTTGTTCTCGAGTTATATTCTTATGACATAATGATATTTCCACTTACGCTCTGAATGTGACTGGCCGGATTCAGAACCCTCAGAACAGAGGACAACCAAGTCAGTTTCTCCTTCTTTCCTTGTTTCTCTTCTAGCAAGCAAATGATCCTGTCCATCATTTGAAGCGTTATATTAGAAGTGAACGGCATAACAGATACCACTGGGTGAACGAAAAACATAAAGAACAATTCACATTACTTTGAAAGACTGCAAGCCTGATAGTTTCTGAACTGTTCCATCTTCAACAAAGCAAGAGTCAGAGAAAACAATATTGCTGACTCCTACATTGTGAGTGCAAGCTTCTTTAAGCCCCGAAAGCAACAAAGCCTCCATCCTTTCTTCCTCTGGCGCAGCGATATATGGGAATGCCAATGAGAAGTTGGAAGCTGTAAATAGATTCTGTTGAAACAAAGATTTACATGTTAAAGTACCGTGTAGTTTAAAAGAAAAAAAAAACTTTATCAGAGATATGTGTTATGCAGGCAATATGTTTGGAAGAAAGGTAAAACTTGCACTTACATTCAATGTGTTAACAAGGGCAGGGTCCGAATTCCTTTTGGAAGAAACATCAGAAGACACTAACTGCAGGAGGATGCCAATATCAGTATTCTAGAAACAGCAGAGAAGATGCAGAACATAGACGCTTCTTTTATTCACAATATCACAACAACAAACCAAAGTTCCAAATCCTACTTTTATGAAAAGGTTAAAACAAAACTCCCTACATCATTCAATCACACAACTTATGATTTTTTACAAAAGTATTATTTTACCTCTCTGCCGATGAACACAAGTGCAACATCAACAGCTTGGTCAACTTTCTTCTCCGAGCACTAGAAGAATAAGAAAGTAACATCCAGTTAGATAGACAAATGAAATCATCTGAGCATAAGAAGAAGAACATATATACCAGAAAGTTAGACCATCCTCCTTGAGTGAAAACAGAGCCTACAAGATCCTTCGCAGACATCACCTGATAGTTCACAGCCTCGTCCACTTCACCATTAGCACGCCTGAATTTTGAAAGTCAAATCAAACCAATCAATCGAGATATGGTTTACATAATGACACAGCGAGAAGTATAGAGAGAGAGAGAGAGGCTTTACTGGAGATGCGGAGACCAGAGGAAAGCAGGAACGGTATTGGCAGAAGCAAATCCAAATTCAATCGCAGAGATAGCCACCAAAAACGCCAGCACACCAATTCGCTGCATCTGCATCATCTTCGTCGTCGAACAATTTTTTACCGGAGGTAGAAATCGAGATCGCTCCAAAAAAATCGATGTGGATCAATTAGATTTCAGAAGGGCCAGACTCATTCATCATCAATATCTCCGATCCTCACATCTGGGCGACTAAGGAGAGGTCGACATGTCGAGAGCTAACGACGTCGTTTTTCACGCCGAAAAAAAGAAATCAAAGAACCGGCTTTGGTTTAGTTAAGATAACCGGTAAGGTGCTTTGGGCCATATTGGGCCTTTTCATTTATTTTTTCTTCGCGGCCCAAGTTCAGATGATACGACTTCTCTCGCTCCTTGTAGCTGTCACTGAAACAAGAAACAGAAAACTCGTTAAAAAAGTAAAAACTCTCCAGCGAAGAAATATAATTCCTTTCCTCTTCTCCAACGCGATCCCGCCCAAAGAATCATTCTCAACCGTCATTGCTCCGTCGTCTTCTCTCGATTCATCTCTATCCCTCCACTGAAATATTGGAATTGAGCGTCAGAATCTTCGAGCAATTTTTGTTGTATATTTTTCTATTCTCGATGAAGAGACGACATCGGAGTAACAACGAGTAACGAGGAGATTTCTCAAGATGATTTGTGGTTCGCTGCGAAATCGAGTACGTAATTGGCTTCGCGACTACGTTAGGCTCCAATCCGTCGTCGTGATCCTTATCTACGCTCAGGTAAATCGTTTTCGTTCCCGTTTGATCCTCGCTTTTCCTCGTATCAGTTTGGGCCTAGGGTTTTGAGTTTTGTAGAATATCGTTGTGATTAAGAAACTCGTCTATATCTCGATTGGTTTCAGATAGGATGCGCGATGATTGGCTCACTAGGAGCATTGTACAATGGAGTCTTGCTGATCAATCTGGCGATTGCGTTGTTTGCGCTAGTGGCGATCGAGAGCAATAGCCAGAGTCTTGGCCGCACCTATGCCGTTCTTCTCTTCTGCGCCATTCTTCTTGATATCTCATGGCTCGTTCTCTTCTCCAGTGAGATTTGGTATATGTCACTCTCTTGCTTTTCATCATCATGAACAAAATATTCTGGTTTATTAAGATACTATTCATCTGCTGCTTTACATTGACGAAATAATTAATTGCGTCTATGCAGGAACATTTCATCTGAGATGTATAAGGCGCTTTACATCTTCTCTGTGAAACTCACTATGGCTATGGAGATCGCTGGGTTCATCGTGAGGCTATCTTCCTCTCTGTTATGGTTTCAGATTTACAGGCTGGGAGCTTCCATTGTAGACACTTCTCTTCCTCGTCGATCGGATTCAGATTCACAGAACAGCTTCGTAGATCCTCCTACTTTAGGTAGCCAACGTTGTTCACGTGATCCTGATCTACGAACTAGCTTGTTAGAGCATTCTACTACAGCTGAGCATCGTTCACGTTCTGATGAAATCTTGGAAGACGACGGACCACCCTGCCAGTTTCCTCCATTTAATGATGGACCAGCCTACCACTTTCCTCCATGTGATGGTGGCCAAAACAATCTCTCTTCACCCAAGGCAACACATGTATATTCTAGCTCTTCTTCTCAAAACTTGTTTTGTAAAAGAGATTTCTGACCCTTTAACAAACTTGAAGTTGTAGTGGATGCATCTAGAAATGAACTAACTAGAGAGCGCCTGTGCATTTTAGCTCTTTGGCATTCTAAGTTAGATGCAATATGTGTTTGCCACAAACACACAAGACCACTCTTGCTTTGATAGTACATAATGATGTGATGCTATTTCTCTTGTCTTAGCACTCTAAAAATTACATGCCATCGCAAGGTTTTCATCCTATATTGTATCCTTTTGTAGGTGATTAAACATCATTCAGCTGAAAACATTTTCGGAGGATCCCAATTATCTGCTGCAGAAGCCTCTCGATATAAGTCTCCACTATCCAGATCCTTGGAGTCCCTTGATTTTAGTCTCCATCGATTCAAACATTAAATGATGGTGAACTACCGGTATGTTACCATGCCTTGTCTCTTGATAGATTTTCTTTGCAGACACCACATTTATATATTAGACATAGAAAGAAAGCTTTGGTGCCTTTACTAGTGAATCTGTTGCATGTGTTAGTGAGTTATACTCCTACTTGCAAAGCATTGCTCTATGTAGCTTCTCTCAATTGCCTGGCGAGTTTCCAACTCCTTGTGTCACTTTTTTGCAGGCTTGCAGTGCACCAGCAACACGACACAACTCTTGACTCGAGCAAACTCATTCAACAATCTAAGGGGCCATTATAATTGTTTTCAATTTGAAGAATCCAGATAGGAGATTTAGATATTGAGTGACAAAGTAAGAAGCGTCTTTTACTTGCCTTTTTCATCATTCATTTTTACTGTATAGATCTGAGTCGACATATAATGAACTCGGAATGTACATGAGCCATTCTTTTCTGTACATATGGAGAAGTACATTTTTTTGAGGGTGCATTGGAGGATTAGTAATAAATTTATCTCCTTTTCATCCATTCATTTGGTTCTTTTAAGTTAATGCAGTTGAGAAAAATGTACCTAAGACCATTTTATTGAGATATTGAGGTGAGATCATGAACATGATTGATTGTATGTGGTATGACACTATTGTAAAATTCCATACGAGAAAACAAGGAAGACGCTGGAATTGCAGCAAACCGAACCTATTGTAAAATTCCATACGAGAAAACAAGGAAGACGCTGGAATTGCAGCAAACCGAACTAAAACCAAACTAAATCAGATTTACGGATTCGCTGAACCAGTAGCCCATGTAAAAAATTATTTAAACTAATTGGGCCCAGTAAATAAATGAGAAGATGTCGTGCGCACATTAATTATCTTGACCTAAAATCTAAAACTTATCCACGTCTGACTAATAATAAAAATCCGATTATTTTAGATTTGAAGTAATTTCGTGAAAAGGGGTTAATAGTCTGCGTGGATCTTCAGCCGTTTCAGACACATACCCAGAAATTTCGAGCTGAAAAATTTGATTTGTTCTTGGGTTCCCTCGTGCGTATCCCCTAGTCTGGTGTCCCTTTGAATATTCATAAGACGACGCGTGATTTTGGTTTTCAATAGGTAAGTGAATAAACCCTATTCCGATCCTCTTATTAAGATTTTTATTTTAATTTCGTTTTCTTTCTATCCTCTTGTTATTCGATTATTCTCGTTTGAAATCCCAATTATATACATGTCTTCGAGATTATTTTCATGTTTATCTTCCAATGAATTGATTCGATTGACTTTCGGCTGATTGTAAGAAAAATAATATATGGCTGGTTTGATCAAGTCTCTGATTCTAGGGTTCTGTCGTTACTGTATGTTATGCGATTCACTTTCATTAAATCTAAGCGTGTTTATTTGACTATGAATGAGCCAGGTAGGGATCGGCTATGGACGATGCAACAGCGATTAGTTATTGGTGTCACATGTGCTCTCGATCCGTTGATCCAGTCATCGAAGGCGAGATAATCAACTGCAACTTCTGCCAAAGCGGATTCGTCGAAGAAATGGACGAAACTCCAGATCAGGTCACCAACGACGATCATCCTCATCATCAGGCTGCTGCTGATTCTCTCTGGGCTCCAATCTTGCTCGGGATGATGAACGATCATGACCAGAATCAGAGATCCTCAGAAACTAACGCTGAAGATGATAATGATGATGATTATGATGATGGTGGTGATGGTGATGGTCAGAACAATGATGGAGAGTTTGATTTGGAACGGCACCTGGAAGAGATCATGAGGAGGAGGAGGAGACACTCAGCTGCTATCTTGGACCTTCTCCAAGGGATCCGAGCCGGGTTATCGGTTGAATCCGAGAACAACAGCGAGGATAGTAATCAGGACAGCGAGCTTGTCGTCTTGATTAATTCCTTTAACCAGAGGATAAGGATTCAAGACTCCGTCGACGCGAGTTCTGTTCCCTCTGGATCTTTGGGGGACTATTTTATCGGACCCGGGTTCGAGATGCTGCTTCAGCGTTTGGCTGAGAATGATCCCAACAACAGGTACGGGACGCCTCCCGCGACGAAGGAGGCTGTGGAGTCGTTGGATACTGTTATGGTGAAAGAGGGTTTGGTGCAGTGTACTGTGTGTTTGGATGATTTTGAGATTGGTGTGGAAGCGAAAGAGATGCCGTGTAAGCATAAGTTTCATAGCGAGTGTTTGTTGCCGTGGCTTGAGCTTCATAGCTCGTGCCCTGTGTGTAGATATTTGCTTCCGGCAGGGGAGGATGATGGTGAAGCTAAGACTGATGCGGAGACGTCGAGTAATGTTTCTATGGAGAATAATGGAACGTCGGTTGATTCGAGTTCGAACAATCCATCGGTTAATGATTGAGGATCAGGATGTGAGGGGTCAGTTTGGTGGAAGCGTTTGTGATTAGTTTACAACTTTACTGATACTTGGGAAATGTTGAATGTTATTTGGCTGCAGTACATAGTTTTCTCAGGTTTTTGTTTAAAGTGGATTCTTTTGGTATTTCAAAGTCTTTTTCTTTTGTTTGACTTTTATTTTTCTATTCGTTCTGATTGTTTCAAGTTTTGATCTGATTAGTTCATTACTTTAATAATAATCAGGGCATTGCAAAGGAATGTAAAATAGCTAGCACATGCATTTTAGTTTATTTATTTGAGCAGAAGATTTGATCTTGTCGTATTATACACTACTAATCTATGTTACGATTGCTTCAACGCTCTTCAAGCGGTAATTTGGAAATCTTAAAACTCTTTTGAACTACCGAGTAGAATTATAAGAAAAATGTGGCTTGAAATGAACAGAGTGTATATAACTCGATAGCTCTATAAGCATACCAAGATAAACCTTAGTCGACTGTTTGATATGATGCAAGGACACAAGTGTAAGACTTGATCTTAATAAGTTCATTTACGGCCTTCAGCCCCACTGTTATTGCTTTTTATCAATGTTCTACAAATTTCTAGGTGGTTGGAGTTCCACTGGGACCTAGTGTCTAGGCGTTTTTTTTTTTTTTGGCTCAATTTCAACTTTATATTATCCAAAGGAGTAGTACATGATTTTCAACCACAAAGGATTCAACCACACTTACATACAAAGTGATCTAGTATCACCCAGAAACACATGGATGGATCCTACGCTACCCGATCTTCTACTTTGATGTAATTCTACCCAATGAGACAAACCTTTCCTACGACTCAGCAAAGGCTGCCTCTTAGACCACCTAAATTAGACCACATAGAGTGAATAGCAGTGACACCTGAAACTAACTAGTTCTAATAAGGATAAAACATTTTAAAGTACAAGCATTAATCGCCATATGATGAGAGTTCAGCTTTCGGACCAATGCTTCTTCACCGAATGGTGCAATCCCAACTTGATCAAGCATCGTCGAGGTCTCTTGCTTCAATTCTTAGCCGGAGCGACAGAACTCTTCCGTACTGAAAAAAGCGAGCCTCGACATTCAGCAGAGCAACTCGTTCAGCAAGCATGGCGTCCAATGATGTGCCTTCCCCGAGAACTGAGAAACAGACCATTTTCTGCATCCTTGAAATCGCTTCTCCGTTTTGCTCACCGTCGCTAAGGAGGGGAGATCTAAACCGGAAAAGGTGCCCCACTAAATCACACGCCTTTGCCGAGGAGGGAACACCAGAGATCTTCTAGCTACCATTATCCCGCTACTAAACCTAAAAGAGCGGACCTTGACGACAACAAAACGGAGACGCAACACTTCAACATCACAGCTCACAACATGTATGGAGGCTAACCACCGGAGTGACCATGAGATCGTCTCCGGCGCTGGGAAGAAAGCCTCCACCGCACTACAGCCGCAAGAGCCTTTTCTCCGGTTGACTCCTCCATCGTCCAAGCATCTTGCCGTGCGTCGTCTCTCCGAGAACCAGAAAGACAAGCCTCTGTTCGCCATCTTTTTCGCTACTCCTCTAACGGACTCACCACCGCGGGGGAGGATAGATCCGGACATGAGAAGGTGTCTCGCTGTGTCACCCGCCGTCGCCAGTAACGGTCGCAGTGTAGATCTGAAAAATGGAAAATTAGATCTACAGCCACCGTCGGTCCTAAAAGCCGACTCCCACCTCTGTCCTTTTCCTTAGACCTCGTCGTCACTCCATTAGAAGCCGCGACCGTCTACGTTGACAAGAGCTGTCTCTGGAAGGACACGAACAGCACAGAGCTTCGTACATGTCGGCTTGGGTTAAGGATGGAGGTGGAAGCAAAGGGAAAAACGAGATTTAGGGATGAGAGGATGAGCTTCCGACGCCGTCGAATTGACGTCGAAGCTAGGGTATACGGCCGTTAGTTGTCTGCAAGTTTCGTGAGGGAGAGGGAGAGCTTCGCTTTTTTTTCTTTTGGTAAGTCTCAAGTTGGTCACTTTGGCGATGAAGGTTTCGTGTCTAGGCGTATTAATCGGAGCCTATGCGAAGTTTAGGCGTTAGACGAATATTAGATTCATTTTATATTTATATGATTTATTCTAGTTTTTGTTTAATTATGAATTAATAAAATTAGACATTCAAAACAAAACAAAACAAATTATAGATTTATACTAATATTATTACTTAATTTTACATATATCTATTATTTTAATCAATTATAAACGATTTAAAACAGCTTAAACAATTTGGATTATATAAATCAGATTTTAATAACATCGTTTCAGATGTGAGCGAGTTGCCGTCTAGACAAGTGGCTAGACTAGACGGGCTCGTTGTTACTATGGGTCGCTTTAAGTTTTTAAATAGGAGTTCGGGTCGCTGAATGTTTTAATTGTCGAAGCGGGCCGCTAGGGAGGAGAGAAATAAATCGGTGACGATTTTGGCCTTATGACCCGTCATGGTTTGGGCCGTGACCCATGAAACTCTTGAGATCAACCCAGCAAAACGACCCTAAGACTTGGCATGACCTATCGGCCCAGGAGCTTTCGCACGTGTAAGGTTGATATATATATATATATATATATATATATATATATATATATATATTTTTTTTAGTGTGACCGGTCACAAAGGTTAAAGGTAATATTAACCTTTCCTGCCGTTTGCTGTTTTCTGATATTTGTGGTAATATTAATTAAATTAATGTGTAAGAAATCGCTAACTCGGTAATGGTGAGAATCATCTAAAAACTGGTGTACAACTAAAAGAAGCAACCCTACGAGTAGAAGATATTCCAATCATCTGAGGCCGTCGATGCTCATCCACCTCAACTGAAAAGGATGGAAACAATTAGCGGTGGTCGGAATGTCGGGTCAAGAAGCGGTGGAACCGTCAGTAAGGAAATCAGGACCACACCGGCGAAGGTACAAAATTTGAGCTATAAGTTTGTGTATTTGTTTTTACAATTGTGTGCTTCCTATGTTTGGTAAACAACCCTAACGGGTGCTCATGCTTGGACTGTAGGTCTGTGTAATTCTTGCTTTGTTGTTATGGCTGGGAGGTGGATAATGTTTGACACCGGAGTTTGGGATTTCAAGATAGACAACGATAGATTGAGTAGAGCAGTCGATTCGTCCAGAATTAGAGGGGCTGAGGACTTGCAAACGTGTATTTTAGCTGCGTATGGGCTTTTGGGAAGGAAAGTGTTAGCGGAGATGTCGTATTGGCTAAATGATGGAGAGGGTGAAATGGTGGGCCTACTGGCTGCTCCCGCTGAGATAGCAACGGACAAAAATTTCAGGATTTTCAAGGCGCTTCACCGGGCAGACAAATCCGTCAATCTCTTCGTAACATTCAGGGAAAATGTTGGAGGAGTCATGATATTTCTAAGGTCGGAATATGCAATACGAAACCAAACGAATGCACCCGTTCCACCTCCTGATGAAGATGTTGCCTTTTTGATGGAAGTTCAACAATTGGAAGATCGTTACAAACGCAACTCGCAGTATGGTGGAATGGAAGGGAGTCAAAAGGAACAACAGAAAAGCGGAGAAACTCGTGACGATGTGAGTGGGGCAATTGCAGAGAATTGCGAGGAAGAAAAGGGTAACGATTGTGGAGATGACTTGGCAGTGGCTAATGGAGCGAAAAATGGGAACGTTTGCGGAGATGACTTGGCAGTAGATAATGGAGAGAATAAGGAAGGCAAAGTCGAAGAAGGAAACGCAGTCAAAAGGGATTCAGATGATCCGCCTCAGCAAATCAGTCTGATAGGAGATACGAGAACGGTAAGTGTTGAACAACTTTCAATGGGGAATGGAAATAATGGAGGAGCTGCCGAAGATTTTGCTGCAGAAGATGATGGCGATGATGGGGAATACGACTACAATGGCTGGCATGATTATTGCAGAAACGATTTTGTCACGGACGACGACGACGATTTTGTAGAAGGTCCAGGCAAAGGAAGAAGTGGTGGACAGCGTATTCGGCGTCCTGGCGGTACTGGTCGCAGAGGGTCTGCAAAATCGGGGTGTGGTAAGAAGCAAGTAGCACGTGGAGGTGGATATATATCCAAAAATAACGATTCATCTGTGGAAATCACCGATCTAGCAAGAGACCTTGGATCACCCTCCAAATTGGACACATAAGTAACGGAGACCGAGGTAGATGTTGATGTTGTTCTTGTGACGCCCCCTCAAACTAAAAACAAACACACCCGAGTGACTGAAGATAATGATGATGATGCTGTTGCTGAAGTATTGACGAAAGCTGGAGATAATGTGACTGGTAATCCTACAGACGTTGAATGTGCCTCCAAGGAAGCACCTGAGGCCGTTGAAAGTGGTGACATATGTCTCGAAACTCCCCCCAAAACAATTTAACACGCACATCCGTGAGTTAGTAGATGAGGACGATGTTGATCCTCCTGTCACCGCAACTACACAAATTCAGGGTGGAGAAGCATTTATGAAAGGCATACAAGTACCAGAAATGTATGGATATAATGATGTAGATGGTGTATATAATGAAATGGAGGGAAGCAGCTGCAACCCGCTTGATATTGACTTCAGCAAGGAGGACTCCGCCATATTCGTGGGGAGGAAGATCAAAGACAAAGCGGAGTGCAAGTTGACGTTGGCTATCTAAGCAATCGCGAAGGTGTGCACGTTTAAGCTCCGGCATTGCAAACGTCAACTTACGGCGAAATGTTACGAAAAAGATTGCAACTGGAGAGTAGTGGCTGTTCAACTCGGTGAATCTCCAACTTATCTGGTAAAAAAAAGCCATTCTGAATCATGTATGCGTAGCCGACGTTGGAGGGAAGTATAAAAAACATGGTACAGCCAAAGTGCTTGCAGCTCTATTTCATTCGAAATACGAGAGGCTCTACGCTGGGCCGCGTGCTATGGAACTCTCGGAAATGTTGCGAACGGAATTCAACTATACATGCTCGTACTGGAAAGCCTGGAAAGCGAAAGAACTAGCGATTGCATCTGCGCAAGGAACAGAGAAGGAATCATACAATATGCTACCACAGTACTTCCATGTACTTAAGCTAGCAAATCCTGGAACAATCACCGATATTAAAACCGAAAAAGACAAAGAAGGAAAAATAAGGTTTAAGTATGCGTTTATGTCTCTCAAAGCATGCATCGATGGATGGCAACATCTGCGTAAGGTGCTAGTGGTGGACGGCACCCACATGTTTGGAAAGTACAAAAGTGTTTTATTAAGTTTCCAGCGGACAATATGCTAACAGCCGGGTATTCCCGATTGCTTTCGCAGTTGTGGAAAGCGAGAACACATAATCTTGGTCATAGTTTTTCGAGAGATTATCCACTATAGTAAAGGATGGTTCAGATTTAAGTATAATATCAGACAGATGCGCAACAATTTTCGCAGCGATAGATAAATGGTACCCGCGTGCACACCACGGTATTTGCCTCGTAAACCTCCAGCGTAACGTTCAGGAGAAGTACAAGGGGCTGTAACAGAAAGCCATGGTTGGCCGGGCTGGTGAAGCCTTTAGGGTATCCGAGTTTAATGAGATAATGGAGCTTATAAAACTGACGGATTGGAGATGCTGGGATTATTTGGAGAAGATCGACAAGAAGCTATGGACACGTTCACATTTCGAAGGGGACATATTTAACGTGTTGACCTTTAACGTTGCTGAATCGTTGAATAATGCTCTGTTACCCGCACATGATAGTCCTATAATGGCATTGTTCGAGTTTATACGCCGGAAGCTGTGTACATGGTGTATTAGCAGACAAACGGAGATCAGTAAGATGAATGAGAATGTTCCATATAATATCCAAAAGATACTCGTCGAACAGCTGGTACTGTCAGCGGGCCTTCTAGTACTGCCATGTTCAACTTGGTCACTCGAAGTCACGCACAAGCCAACTAATTTTGATTTCACGGTTGATCCGGATAAACGAACTTGCACTTGCTTCGAATTCTAAATGCTTGGTTTGCCATGTCGACACGCCATTGCTGCTGCGTCTTACCGTAATATGCAGTACACCGCGTTTGTTTGCAAAGAACATCAGAAAGAGACATGGGCTGAAACAGTTAAGGGTATCATACTTCCTGTTCATACTTCAACTACTGTACAACAATAACAGCCCAAACTTAATGTGACAGATATAAGTACTGTCTATGATATAAACTCGAGCGGACATGTTTCAATCCCGGTGGATGCAACCTTAGATTTCCAGGAGGGGTTTCCATCCCATGACGGATGAAAGGAGCGTACACTAGCAACCAAACTGTAACAGTTCGGCTTTGTTTTCTCCCATGCGACTGAGGATCCTTGCTCAGACAGGTACGTTGGATTTCTTTGGTCAACTGTAAACGCATGCTGGAAGGTAGACGAAACCCGCAAATATTCACAACTAATGTTATTACCACTACTTAGCCAAACACCACACAACTAATTTAGATGCAAACGAACCTTTGCTGGTAACACATAGGACTCAGGCTCAACATCTAATACACCTTTAAACACGACGAGGGCATCCGATTGTCTTTCAAGCTGCTGACCATCCCCCCTCAGCGATGAGTTAGAAGTCTAAGCAATAACACAACAATAAAACTATCTATCACATTACCCGATCGCCTTTGTTTCGGCCGGATGGTGGAAGAGGAGCATTGTCAAACTCGTTTTCTTCTCCATGATCATCACAATCTCTCTCTGATGAGGGTGGGTTGTTTCTACTCGCTTCCTGGAAAACGGCAAAGGTGTCAGAATAGATAATTACCACGCTTTTGTTAATTATGCGAAATAAATAACTTCGGCGTACAACCTTTGTCAACTCCTTTCCACCTAAAGATCGACGCCTAGGCAACGTTTTTTTCACAACAGGACGAGTGGCAACGGTTTTCCTTTTTTCCCCTTCACGTTTTTCCCCGCGTTTTCACTCCCAATACTATCACGAGACGCACTAGCTGGATCAGCTATCGCTTTCCTCTTCCTAGGGTTGCCTTACCTCCCCTCGGCCATACCCAAACTCTTGCAAATCAGTGTCCGCAGCTCTTCAATATTGTTCTCCACCTTCTCAAATCCTCGGGATATCCATTGTTTTAAATGTTCATGCGTACACCTCTCTGAGCATTCACGATTCCCTTCTCCGCTGTCTCCAGAAGAAGAAATATCTTCAACTTCAATGGGAGCTGGATTTCGCGGTCGCAAATTTCTCTGGTGTACGGGAGTGGGACAAGCTTCCGCCTCCTCTGCAGCGTCAGGAACCTTTGACTTGGGGAAAAATGACTCGTCACCACCAGGGAAATCCTCAGGTTTGAATGTTTCCCCACAAAGCAACTTCTGCACCAAAGAAGTAACTTGCATATCTTCATTCTGGTCCACCAACATCAGCCGCTCCTCATCAGGAATCACGGTGAAGTTTACAAAGAGCTGTAGACAGGCAATAAGCAATGGAAGTCACGTTAAATACCAATGGCCATAACCGTTTTAATACCCAATATTTTTTTCATCCACTGTATTAAAAACAAAGGGAAAACAAACTTACGTCTGGGTCTTCCTCAACAACAACTATTTCGTTTCCTGTGAGAATAACTGAAGGCGATGAGAGCGCTCCGGGGGAATCAATGAAAGTGTCGGTGTTCCCTGCGCCTGGGATTTTCTCCAATAGCAGAGGCACAACATCAAATAAGAACAACTGCAGAGCTAGTAGAAACCCATAACAAACTGTCGTCTGTTGCGCTAGCCGCTCGCATCACTTGCACTGGAGTCTGACCTGGTTCGACGACAAGGGGAGGCAGGAAACGTGGGACGGTCTTCAAGAACGACTCTCGATCCCACGGATACGCCAAAAAGCTACCAACGTCTGCCAGCATCTCAACGTACCTGGGCGTTAGTTTTAGATCTTTGCTACTTGGGCAGAGGACACCATCAACCAACGCGATCAGAGCCAATGGTAGCCGTTTCTCCACAGCTAGATATTTATTTTCCAACATCCGCAGCACACTGTGAACTGTTATCTTACCCACAACCGTGTCAAATAGCTTGTTCCATATCGTCGGAGGAACACATTCATATGCTTCCGAATCCTGAACGTCGAAAGCTCCACAGTTCAAACCTGTAACGTCTTGGAATTCATCAAGCGAGAAACGGAGTGGATGGGGCCCGAAGGTGAACCAGAACTCATGCCTGCGAGTCGTAACTAGCTGCCGGCTGAGGAGGCATCCGATCAGCTTCGTAGAGTTCTGGCAGCGTACAACCGGAAGCTCAAACAGCCTCCGAAACTGGGAAGCCATCAAAGTCTCCATCGCATCCGTTCCCTCTAAAGCAGCAGCGACATAACCGATGACGTGTGATTTTGAGTAGATGTTTACTCGCAACTTTCTCGGGTACGCACCATATGCGAACAGTCTCCGGGGCACTGGCACTCCATCAGAAAATTGTCCCCCCGAGTAATCACCACTACCAGAACCGTCCTCAGATCCAGAATCTACTAATCAAAAAAAAAAGATTACCCAAATCAATGGCTTAAAACAAAAAAAACGGTGTCGACTAAAAAGAAAACAATAGCTGATCGGAGCGACGGCATAAATAATCTGTCTGATGACATGCAAAGACGGAATCAACAAACCACGTCGGTGGACGAAACACTTACCTGGATAGCGCTGCTGTTTCGCAGGAGGGCACTCCCGGAGCTCCTCGCAATTCGATCTGGTCCGCCGACGAACGGTTGTTTCACTTTGCTTCGACTTCGTCATCACTGCAGGCGTCGTCTGGGTTCTAATCATCGCCGGGTAAGCTTCTCCAACGGATGCGACGGGGTAGAGAATACAGGTGGGGCTGCGACCGGCTAGACAATTGAGGTGGATCTAGGTCTACAGTCGAACAGTCTTCACAGTAAAAGGTTTTTACTAGAAGGTCGTTTACCGCCTAATGTAGGTAAGACGACGAAGTTAATGACCCGCGTTTTCGGGAACCAGGAAACTCGACGACACACTCACGTGCGAGACGGGAGTGACAGGTTTGTGTAATTCGGCAGCTCGACAAAGGATCGTCTCGTCTTTTACGCGCAACTTGCCTCGGATCACAAATACACGCGACCCATTTCCTGAATAAAAACCACCTGCGGTCCAAAGTCTGAATTCCAAACCTGAAAGTGATCCATTTTGCCAATAAATTCTAGACTAGACAGGTGCCTAGACATTGCTTCCAATTTTTCCAGAACTCGCTATTTACCGACCATCAATCTAAAGGCTTTCAACCAATTATAAGCTACGGCCCGTTATTTGATATATGGGACTGGAATGTTTGAATAATGTTATTTTGGGGCTAAAGTGTAATTTATTGAGAGTTAAAGGCAGGTTTTCAACTTTCTTTGTATGCCTCACTCGCCGCCGTCGCCATCGCCTCCTGGAGATCTATCGTCTGAGATTTTGCTCTACTGCTCTTATCGAATTGATCAAATTGAAGCTTCCGAAGACTAGAAAAAATTGCGCTTATAAAAAGCTAGATTCTCCGATCAGTAATCTTCAGTAGGTAACTCTCGTCTTATTCTGAATGTATCATATCTCAGTTCTTACTAGGACTTCGCGAGGAGTCTACTTTTGTATGAAGAACCCATCATTAATCTCAGATTTTATACATGTTTCTATTGATTTTTCTTACAGTTTTTCTTTCTTTCTTTTGCTCAACTTCGACTTATCAATTAACCAAGAGGTAGTACTAGTTTTTGCTTAGAGTTAGAGAAACAATGTAAAGCTTGTTTATTATGTGACACATTGAACACACATTCTCACAGTTATAAGCTTTCTCACTACTGTCTAGTTTCTTTGTAGGCTGCCATGTCCAAGACACCACCACAAATCGCTGACATCATGCGTGTAAGCTCGCATCGAGAAGTCTACGAGCCCTGCGATGACTCATTCGCTCTAGTCGACGCACTACTCGCTGACCAAACCAACTTAATAAACCACAAACCAAACCTCTGTATGGAGATAGGATGCGGAAGCGGATACGTCATCACTTCCCTCATCCTCCTCCTCAAACCAAAACTCCCCAATAACGTCCATTACCTAGCCACGGACACAAACCCTCTCGCCGCACGCGTAACAACCGAAACTCTATCCGCACACGGAGTTGAAGCTGACATTATCTGCACAGACATAGCTTCTTGTCTAGAGACAAGACTCGCTGGATCCGTCGACGTGATTGTAGTGAACCCTCCTTATGTGCCCACGCCTGAGTACGAGGTTGGAATGGAAGGGATAGCTTCTGCTTGGGCTGGAGGGGAGAACGGGAGGAGTGTGATCGATAGGATGTTACCAGTGGTTGACCGTTTGCTTTCGGAGAAAGGTTGGTTCTATTTGTTGACGTTGACTTCGAATTACCCGGCGGAGATTTGTTTGATGATGAGGAAGAGAGGCTTCGCGTGGAGGATCTTGGTTCAGAGGTCGACTGATGAGGAGAATCTCGTTATACTTAAGTTCTGGAGGGATAGAGATGATGAGGAGAGCTTGGTGAAGGAGACGTCGTCAGCTTCGTTTGCGTCGGAGTTTTCGAGATCTTTATCATCGTTTAGGGAGAAAAAATGGCGGTGAACATGATCTGTGAAGCATTCTTTTGTTACAAAACCACGGGGTGATGGGCTAGAGGCACTTGAAAGATAACCCCAATACGGTAAATCTGCAGTTCGAAATCTCATAATCATCGAGACTCACATATTTTCTCCGGAGAATGGTTTACTATTTTTTTTCTTTGTTACAAGTACTTGTAATGTTGTTGTTGCAAACACTCCTTTTGAAGTGTTGTTGTCTTGTGTTCAAATTTTATGAAAAGCCGGTTATCTGTTGGTTTAGTCATAAATTTAGCTGGAATCTATTTTACTTAACCGAATTAAACCAAGAAAATGCCTGTCCGTGTTTATTTTCGAGTACTGACGTGGCTGAATTTTAATGGACGTTCACGTGAATTAAAGCCCGAGAGCCGTCATTGTAGACTAATATTGTGAATTTACTGAAGTATCCTCACTATTATAAGAAGATCAGGGGTAAATTAGACTAATATATATACCCTATAAATATCCACGAGCTAACCAATTGCAAAACGCAACCGATAGCCTCTTTCCTCACAGATCTAAAAGACCTCCTCGTTCATACATAAGAGAGAAACGAAAAGAGAGAATCACTCTCTCCTTTATATATATAAATACCCATTTACAAATCTTTTTTCCCTCTCCAATCCTTCAGATCGCTGTATATATATATATAAGCCTCACCTTATCGTTTAATTTTCCCAAATCTCAATCGCACGAAACCCTAGATTTCGTGTCCGAATCTCTAACGAAAGGTTATTCTCCTTCCTTCCCTGGGATTTAATTGGTCGGAAATGATATGTTTTATACATAACCTGTTTCTATTTGGATCGTATTAGTTTCATAGAATAGAGAAAACGTGCCGTTGACGATGAATCTAAAACCGGTTTAGACCGGTTCTTGAATAATCAAAAATGAGACAAATCTGATAATAGGGTCCATGTATTCTATTGAACCGTCTATAGTGGGTATGACCGTATGAGACTTGCTTTAGTTTGATGTATGGATTTGGTTTTTGTGGAATATTTAGGCAAATGACAGATCAAGGATTGGAAGGGAGTAATCCAGTGGACCTTGTCGAGCATCCTTCCGGGATTGTTCCCACTCTTCAGTGAGTTTTTTTTTAGTGAGTCTCTTATGATTTAGTTTTTTTGATAATTTAAACGTGGACGTTGTTTTAATTGCAGAAACATTGTCTCAACGGTGAACTTGGATTGCAAGCTAGATCTTAAAGCCATTGCTCTGCAAGCTCGTAATGCTGAATACAATCCCAAGGTTTGCCATTGTATTGACATTCTGATGTAATAATAATAATCGAGGAAAATATAGTAAATTGGAATTGATTTTAAAATTTGAATACTCTCTTCAACTCTTGAACTAGTTGGTGTATTGATTAATTATAGTTAAAGATATTTTAAATGATGTAATGTGTTTCATGTTATTCAGCGTTTTGCTGCTGTGATCATGCGGATTAGAGAACCAAAGACGACTGCATTAATTTTTGCCTCTGGTAAAATGGTTAGTCATATCTTTGATGATGGCTACTTCTTTCCTATGTCTTTTTATACATTCGAATTTCATTTAGATTTTTCTTTGAATTTTATCTTCTGAATTTGGTGTCTAAAACTCTATTTAGGTTTGTACTGGAGCTAAGAGTGAATACTTTTCAAAGATGGCTGCAAGAAAGGTAACTTTCGTTCTATATAACCTATTTGCACTACATCATGTTATGCTAATAGTAGATGTTTTGATTGCTTAGTATGCTCGGATTGTCCAAAAGCTTGGGTTTCCTGCAAAGTTCAAGGTACCTATATTTATTGGCATGATTTTTTTTGGCACTAGATAGTTGGATATATTGATTGTTACATTGTCCTGCAGGATTTCAAGATTCAGAATATAGTAGGTTCTTGTGATGTCAAGTTCCCTATCAGACTTGAAGGTCTTGCATACTCTCACGCCGCTTTCTCTAGTGTAAGTGATCTCAACACCTTTTGCAGTCTTCGTTCTCCTTGCTTTGAACTTAATAATTAAGCTGATTGTGTGTGTGTGTGTGTTACCTCTCGCTTTCTCATATTGATGTTTCCAGTACGAGCCAGAGCTGTTTCCAGGGCTGATCTACAGGATGAAGGTACCTAAGATTGTGCTACTAATTTTTGTGTCTGGCAAGATAGTCATCACTGGAGCCAAGGTAAAAATCTCACTCTCTCTTTAGTTTTTTTTTTTTATTATCCCCCGAGAAATGCATGATTTGTCTCTCGCTAGCTCCTCTGATAAAAATCCTGAGCTGCACTCACTATTAGATGAGAGAGGAGACTTACAAAGCCTTTGAGAATATATACCCGGTCCTCACAGAGTTCAGGAAGATCCAGCAATAGTATGTAAACACACTTTTTCTCAGTAATGGTTGAATGTTTCCAGCATCTACTTGCATGGATCTAATTGTTGTGTTTGTCTTTATCAGAGTCGCAGGTTTGTGCTTTGCAAAACTAGTTGTGCGGTCTTATAGCACCTTGGAGTTACTTAATTTGCTGAGAATTTTGTCCTCGAACAAAGGCTCTCGAAGTTGCCAGATTCTTCTTACTTTTGTATTACTGTTTAAGATTCTAATAGAACATTGTAAATACTCAAATGGAGACGAATTTTCTGCTGTTTTCCGATCCATGATCTAATCACACGTTGAAAAGTACAAGCTCATGCAGCATAGTCTTGTTTTTATCATCCAAGATTCTAAACAAAGTTAGGGACTTTCAAGATCGTGGATGAAATTTGTGAAGTGATGATGATATAATATAATATCCATCAGATATCTATAGACATACAGTATTAGTATAGACAGAAAGAACAGCAATGAACCTTGGCTTGTTATTGGTTGGCTAGTAGCCTAGTAGTGTGACTTGTTATTACTAGCCTTGGGCTATCTTGAATCTGTATTAGAGAGGAACCTCAAGTCATTGGAGGTCATTTGGCTTTGACTTAACTGAGTAACAGTGTAAGGAAGAGGTTCATGTCTCTATTCTTCTGGCCAGCTAATAGAATTATTTGCAGACGATGGCCTCTGATCGCAGCTCCATATTCATTTCACTTCATGTATGCCTGAAAGGAGAACAATCGTGCAATTTTAGAAGTTACAGACAAGAACCAAGTCTAGAACAAAGATTCGTGGTTCCGCAAGAAAAAAAGGTTCGTGGTTTTAAAAAAGATGGTTATGCCAGGAAGAAGTGAATGGATAACTGCTGGTATCAAAGATGATGCCTGAAGTATGTCTGAGTCTGACTAGTTGCCACTCATGACTTCAAAAAAAAAGGAACCAGATGTTACCTGGAGATGATCATGTTGTGGAAGTAGGGCCGGATCCGAGAATTTGAGGATTTGAAACTTTCCTACAGAACTTTTGTAAAAAAAAAAATCAAGATTTGGAAAGTTGATACCTATGTAAACAAACTGGGCTACCACATCCATGGTGACATCACCCGTAGATGTTATTCATTTAGATCCATTGCGAGGCCCGGCCACATGGTTATTCTTTTGAGAAGCCGATGATTTCGCTTAGGAATGTTTTCGATATAGCTTTTCACGTGTCGTTACGTTTTTTTGCTTTTTCTATGTAGTCTAAATTATCAAACATGACACTCTGTCTAATTTGACATCATTATGCAGTCTGAATTATCAAACATGACATTCTGTCTAATTTGACATCATTGAATTAAACAACCTCAGTTTATTAAAACTTCCATTAGAGACTTAGAGTTGAACTGTTTACTAGATTTTATCGGAGAATTTAACGTTGGTATCTTAAAGCATGACTTTTTTTTTTTTTTTTTTTGTCACGGTTGCTCTCTGGAATCCCGAAGGAGTCGAATCCATGCCTTGGGATCCAGTTCACTCTAGTGTTTTACCACTAGGCTATTCTGTCCCGACATCTTAAAGCATGACTAATGAAGATTTTTAGGGTAAAATGCTTAGCAGAACATAAATAGCCATTTGTTAACTTTTTAAATATTAAAACTAAAAACCGGCTTTTAAATTAGAAGCATCATTCTTCTACTCCATCACTACAACAAAAAACGTCAAAATGTTTACCAACTCTTCTTGTATTAAACTAACGGTATACTCCGTTTTTTTAAATGCTACTTTTAACATTTCTGGGTTTTAAATAGAACTGAAGATGAATTGTAAACAAAATCTTCAACTAAAATCAGACAAAATAAATTCTCAATTTTAATTTTGTTAATGCTCGTCTAAAAAACCGCTTTGGAGAATGACATATGTCAACCGTTTATAAATTGAGGGTTTATAACATTGAAATTTAGTCAAATTTTTTTTTGATGAAATTTCAAATTTATTCATCTATATAGGAAAGTAACATTTACAAAAAGAATGATGTGTGTTCTACTCTACTAGACTATGAATGAAAGAACATGATGTGGAGAATTTAAAGAATTCAGTTACGAAGTGAAAAAAACCACCGCTGCATGAGTCCTGCAAACTTGTGACCATGTCTGTATTTGAGGGAGGAGATGCGATTCCGCATGGTTTTGTCGATCATTGTACGCAGTGCATCCGTCGTAGTCCAGCTGGTATGGTGCCTACGTGAGTTGATAAACGACCATCTGAAATAGCAATTTGATAAGGATATTGTCCAGGTTGGTAGCAGTGAGTTCTTGCAGGTGCGGCAGGGTCAATTGCCAGTCTGGATCAATACGAGAGCCAAGGATACGACCTGCCAGTTCCTGCCACACTGTAAAAGAGTAAGGACACGCAAAGAATAGATGATCCCTTGTCTCATCTCTCTCTTCACAAAGTGTACATCCTTGTACCATCCCCCACGCCCGCATCCTATCTCCCTTTGCTAACCACGTAATGAATGAGAACCGAGGAACTCCTTGCTTAAACCAGACAACTCTACTCCACGCCACCTCTGGCTTCTTAACTCTGATTTGATCCCAAGTCTCCAAATTCGAGAAAGTGTTACGATAATCATTTTCCCCTGCTCTCCGAAGGACAACATCAGCACCTCTCGACAGATCTGGAACCGGAGATTGAATAATAGCAGCATAGAGATCATGAAAGTGACGACTTCGCTGACCCCTAATAGCCCATCCATTCTGTTTAACCGCATCACTGACTGTAGCTCGACGAGGTAAGCCAATGTAGGTAGTACCCGTTGCTCCAGTTATATCAATCAAACGCCCCTTATCCAGCCAGTTGTCGAACCAAAAATAGGTAGATTTACCATCATTAACGTCGATCCAGAGAAACCCATACGCCACATCCCGAATCTGTAGCAGTTTTCTCCATATCCATGATCCTTTTTGAGTATCTCTGATGTCCCAAAAAAGCTGTTCTTGAGCAGATAATGCTTAACCCAACAAACCCACAAGGAATCGTTTTGAGTGAACAAGCGCCATATGAGTTTAAGAGCAAATACCAGCGATGTGTCACGCAATCTCCTAACTCCCAATCCTCCCTCAGTATTAGGAGAGCAGAGATCAGCCCAACTAATCTTAGCTTTATGCTTCTGAGTAGTAGATCCTGACCATAAGAACGCGCAGCACATACTTTCTATAGTATCAAAGCAAGTGATAGGCAGAATAAAGGCCGAGCTCCAAAAATTTACTGTACTGACTATAACAGAGTTTATGAGCTGAAGTCTGCCGGCATCAGATAAACTTTTGTTGGTCCAACATAACATTCTGCTACGCACCTTGTCTATCAGTGGCTCGTAGTCATGTGGCGTGAGGAACTTTGTGGTTAGAGGCATACCCAAGTATCTGATAGGGAAAGTTCCTGCACTTATTCCCAAAGAAGTAGCAGCAGCTAGGAGTGGAACCGAGTCAGAGCCAGTAACAAAGATGGTAGACTTGGTGGCGTTGATGTGCAGTCCAGACTTAGTCAAAACTTTATCTTCCGATTCAAAAATAACTGAGAGATTTTATCACTAAAAGTCATTAAATATTTTAAAACATTTACTATTCTTATGTATTTTTTAGATTGATTAATCTATTCTATTAAAATTGAAGTAAAAATTAGAATTAACCCTTATTTCATCTTAATATTTACCAACTTATGTCATTGTCATATAAGTCATTATTTATTTCTTTCATTAACAGCATTTTTAATTGTATAGTGTAACATTACTGTTTCATTTGTTATGCAATTAATACTAAAATTTAATATGGAAATATAAATCCCTTTGTATAGAAAAAAATTCAAAACCGAAATCAAATGATTGGTACGCATTGATACTCCAAACTTAACAAAAAAAATCCTTAAAAGTAGACAATCAATTAAGAAAAAACATAACGTAAATAATTATATTTAATAGCTTATAACCATATTTGAACTACCATAATTTACAAGAGATGGAGATCAATGTAGACAGAGTTTTTATTAAACGAAATTTACTTATCTCATTGGAAAAAAAGAAGTATAGTTTTTAAATACCATAAAAAGTAATAGTAGGTTCATTTGATCTACTATATATATACATATATATGATTATTTATATTATCTATTAATTATATAACATTTCTAAGAATCTTAATAATTAAGAGGATACTAATAATAATTCAATTTTACTCATAATTTTAATTTAAGTTATAACAAAATCTGTTGAAAAATAAATCTAGCAAAATATAACTAAAAAATTTAAATATTTTTAAATGAATGCATTAATTTCGTAATTAGTAATATCATATATTATTATAAATTAACTTTTCATAGAATTTTACTATAAAATAAAAAATAAAATCATATGCTATTTTATTATCTTATAACTATAGTCTATAGTATTTTAAAATATTATTCGCCAATTAAATGTATAAAACAAATCATTTTGTATTAATAATGTAAAATAAAAAACCTAGCCAAAAAATTATAATGTTACACAATATATAATACTAAAATATAAATTATATATTCAAAATATTTGCGATAATATCAAAATAATATATTTGTAAAATGAAAAAAATATTTATTAATTATGTTAGCCCATGTTTTTGTTACTATTATATCATAATTATCCATTCAGATTACTCGTATGATTATGGGGATTTAGTACAATGAATTAATATTAAGCCCCAAAAATGTATATATAATTTAAAATAATAAAGCAATTGACCTATTTTATCTAATATAGTTTAAAATATAACATACTGCACAAAGTACTTAATTTAAGAAAAAATATATAATAAATGTGTTATAACAAAAAAAATATCATCTAATACATATTTATCTAGTATACTAAGAACTAAAAAATTATATTCCACATAAAATAATAATAATAATAATAAATAAATTAATAAATTATAAAAAAAACAAAAATGACAATTTAAAAAATTAATAAAATTGATTCATATAAACTTTAAAAATTATATTAAACATTTATTAAACATTGGTAAGTGGTAAAAATATATACAATCAATCATATATTAAAAAAATATTGAACAACAATTTTAAAATACACCTGTACGGACGTGTGGGTCAGAATATAGTAAGTTCTTAAAACTAATGCAGATCATAAAGTAATAATTCTCAACACTACTTAAACCTTAATATAACTTAAAATATTATGTTATTTGATATTTGGCAATAGTTAACATTTGTGTTTTATTTCACCATTGTCAAAATATCAAATAATTTAAAATTTCTAAACTTATTAAATCTTAAGTAGTGTCAAGAATTCATCTATAAAATCAGTATTCCTACTTAAAGTAGGATGATATTCTTCTTTTTTCTATTTTCATATTTTCCTTTATTCTGTTCATATTTTCCTCCTATCTCAAAAAAAATAGTGCATGATTATTCTAATTCTCTTTGATCTATTAACTAATACATTGTAGTATTACTTAATGTTTTCGTTGTATCACATATAATGTTATACTAGATGGTGGCCCGCACACATGTGCGGATTAATATATATCTAACTAATTCAAATTTTTAACAATTTTTTAAATTCCAATATAAATTGTTTAATTAGTTTCAAATATTAAATTAATCAGAAGATATAATTTTTGTTATTACACATGTAAAACATATCATCATCATCACAATAATCTAATAAAATTTTATTAATACTTTAAAATAACATAAAAGATAATCTATAAAATAAACCATTAGCAATTATCAGTAAAGTTTATGAAAATCAAACACTTCTTCATCAAAATCTTAATTATATTTTATATGAATTTTCTCTTCATATGAGTTTATAGTGACACATATTAATAAAATTTACAATAATGAAAAACATATTTCTATTTAACTAAAAATTTTAAACTAAAATTAATAAATTATATATGTCTATTAAAAGCTAGATTTAAAAAAAAAATTAATGGCAAGAGATTGTATTTTTGACATCATTACCCTTCAATTCAAATTCGCAAAAGCAATGTCTCCTGCATAATAAAAATTCTAAAATCTTGATGTGAATGAATCGAATTACTTAGCTTTTTCTGATTGGTGAGATAATTTGATGGCATAAAAGTGAAGTGAATTTTCTTTTTAAAATATAAAAAACAATTTAATATTATTAAAGTAAACATCTTAATAAAGCTATAAATTATTTCCAAAATTTGATAAAACTCTTTAATAATAATTATCTCTGAATATAATGAAAATATTCATTGAATAATCACTAAAATGTTTAAGAACTAACAATTCAAAAAGTTATGAATTAAAATTAATGACTAAACGTAAATAATGAAATATGACAAATAAGCTCCTAAAAATAGTAAAACATGACAAACAAGCAAAATATCATAAAATCATGAAAAAATATGAAAAATAATAAAAACTAAAATTACCACCTAAAATTATTTAAAAATATGACAAATAAATAAAATTACCAATTACCAATTAAAGTTATTAAGAACATGAAAAATAAATAAAGAACCTAAATTATGGAGAATATGACAAATAATCAAAACTAAATTATTAAAAATAAAAAATAAATAAATTATCTAAAATTATGGAATACATGACAAATAAGCAAAAAATTCTAAAATTATGAATAAGCTGACACATAAGCTAAATCACTTCTCAAATAATAGTATAGATAAGATAATAAAAATATTTCTGAAAATAATTGACTAAGCCTAAAATCATGGAGAAGCCTAAAACCTAATAGAAATATAAAAAATCTAACTAAAATTTTAATATAACATATAATTTAATATTATTCGTTTTTAGTTATATGCAATATTCATTAAGGATATTTTAAATTAATATATTGATGACTCAGCTAAAAAAATAATAAATCAATGATTTAGCTAAAACCTAATAAAAATATGACAAATATTATTCGTTTTTAGTTATATACAATATTCATTAAGGATATTTTAAATTAATATATTGATGACTCAGCTAAAATAAAATAAATCAATGATTTAGATAAAACCTAATAAAAACATGACAAATAAGCGAAAATACTAAAATTATGGAGAAGCCGACACATAAGCTAAATCACTTCTCAAATAATAGTATATATTGTTTTATCTTAATAAGTAGCATGAATTGTAAAAGCTTGTAAAATCATTGTGAAACTCTATTAATCATTTGTAAAAGTATTAAAATATTTATGAACCCTTATAAGTCAGTTACAAGATTGATAAAGTAGTGTGTAATTTTTTTATAAATTAGTTTAAAAGCTTACAAATCAATCTAAAACAATGCATACGAAATAATAAGATTTTCTAAAAATTAATGACTTTAGTGATAAAACCTATCAACCATTTTGAATTGGAAAAAAACTCTCAACTGAGTTTTTCAACATTATAAATCCTTAACTAATAGTGTTACAAAAAAAAAAAATCCTTAACTAATAAATCGCTAACATATATCACCCTTTGTGACTGTTTTTTAGACTGGTGGTTACATATGTTAACATAATTAAATATGAAGATTTGTTTTGTAGAATTTTTAGAATTCTAATGCAAGATGTAATTAATGGAAACTTTAATGCATTTCAATATTATTTTTTAATACAGATGAAAAGTGTTTAAGTTTAAGAAAATTATGAAATGGAGAAAGTATCTAAGAAGAAGCATCATTTGTTGTACAAAAGTCAACATTACAAACTTTTTCTGTACAGCTAACATTAGTTATATTCTCTATGTTTTTCTATATAGGTAATTTTAGTTGAATGCACAAATATATTATTTATTTTAAAAATAACATGTGATATATAAATTAGGTATATTTAATAAATATAAATCAATCATAAATAAATTTATATTATTTGAAAACTACTTATATTTAAAAAAACATTTTTTTATTGAACTAGTTATAATATGAAATAGAGGAAATATTTTATAATTTTTCTTGAACTATCTATAATACGAAACAGAGGAAATATTTTATAAGCATCATTCGTTGTTAATTTATACTAATAGTTAAACGCCGCCGAAACAGAGGAAATATTTTATAAGCATCATTCGCTGTTAATTTATAATAGTTAAACGCCGCCTCCACATTAAAGTTTTCTCTTTGATGTAATATAAATAGGAACCCATTATGTGTTCTTAAAAGTCGTTAAGCTTATCGAAAGATGAAGCTGGGTTTGTTAATTGGTGTGATGCTTCTCTTGTCTGTTGCACTAATTAACCCCAGCTTTGTCCAGGGTAATCTACTCATCTCGCACGCTAGTAAGTTTCCATCACTTTATATTAGCAAACGTCAGATCTATTTTTGGATTTACATACGTTACGTGAAATTATATTAGTAATTCATTTTATTAAAACTTGTTTTTATGGTTTATCAGATTATAAAGGGATTGGAAAGACACACATCAACAAGGGGAGGAAAATTCGCTTTGGAGGCAGTACTTCTATACGTGGTGGTGGCGGATACCACGGACCTGGTGGTCCTGGTCGTCATCCCTAGTTTTACGAGTTTGTGGTAATCTTATCGATTAACCCTGAATATCCCCCCTGCCCATCGTGATTATTATCTTGTGCGTTGTTGTTTCACTACGTGTGTTGTGATTCTATTCTCTTTGAATAAATGAAATGTAACTTCGTTTGTTCGATGGTTTACATTGTAATTTCAAGTCATGCAAATATAATGATAAAATAATAAATAAATAAAAGTCGACATGCGCTCATAACATCCATTGACTTAATATGTAGCACAAACTTGATCATTATTTAAATTAAGGTTCGCGACATCATCGTTGATGTCGCAAACTTTTTTTTTTGAAAGAAAAAAAAAAGGTTTGCGACGTCAACGATGATGTCGATTAACAACTAGATTCTGAGTGAGGTCAATGAAATGAGTTACAAATACAGTTGTTAGTAGGGGCGGACTTAGCTAAGGATGGGGTGTGGCAAGTGCCACATACTAATAATGTAAATCCATTGTGTAAAATCATAAACATACGTAAACATTAAGATCTTTGCTTAATTGTGCCCAATCCAATTCTAGCTCGAGTGACTGACTGAATTGTATATTTGTTCTGACTTTCTTAAACACATTTCTTTAATTTTGTTTTTGCTACGTAGTAGCAGTTACCTAAAACTATTGAAGTTTTCTTTTCTATTTTACTTTGATATTAGTTATTTACCAAATAAAAATTATAACTTATTTAAATATTACTCTAACAAAAAAAATTATTAAGTTTATTTTTCAATATTTAGCTGGAAAAATAAAATAAAATGAACAAATATTTAAGGAAATTATCATGTGCAGTATAAAATTTAATAATATTACTAAAACAAATATCTGATTTTTTTAAAAAATTAGTTATTTGACACATTTTAAAAAAATAAGATGTAAATTTTAGTAACTTCAAAATTATATTAAAATTTAGTTTACTAAATTATCTATCTATATATGTATTTATATGTGTAAAGTGTGCCCCATATTAAAACAATTTCTAGATCCGCCCCTAGTTGTTAGGCTAAGGGTTTATAGACCTTTAATCATCAAGAAATTAATCTTTGAAGTAGATCAGTGAGACATGCCATATTTTGATTAATAAATCTTGACCAAAGCAAGTTAAATAAATGGCTGCTAAAGAAGGATCAAAATGTCAAATTTCTCATCCGCCGAGACGGCAGAAACCCTTTGTCTTGTTGTTTTTTGTTAGGGATGGACAAAATATCCGTAAAATTTGATTCGATTCGTTATTCGCTTCGATCCGATCCAAAAAATCTAGATATCCGTAACTTTACAAATCGAATCAAATACTTATATTCAATATCGGTCAAAAACCAAGCAAATCACAAATTTTAAAATTTTAGAGAGCGGATATCCTATCCGATCTGGCAATATATAAGTACATATATATCTTGATTATATTTAAAGTTCTAAATGTATAAAATTATATAATTATTATTCTGACATATGATTTGACAAATTTATTCAGATTATTACTTATATAAAAGTATTCATAAAAGGGAAAAAATATTTTATGATAATTATATTTTTTTCCTTAAGTTTCGTATTATTATAATTGTTAGCTAAGTTTATTTTTTTTACAAAATATGTAAATTTACTAATTCTTTTAAGGGCAAATGTCTATAATAGCACCTTTTAAGTTTTTATCACAAAAATGACAACAAAAGTTGAAAGTTACAAAAATAACATTTATTAATAGGCAAAAAGTTCTTAGTACCCTTATTTTAAAATGAACTAAAAAACTAAAAAAATAAGAAAAATTAAAAAAAAATAAGAAAAAAATATTTTTTATAGTTTCAGATTATATATTTTCAGATTCAAAATTTTTAATACATTTTTGGAATTTTTTGGAATTTTCTTTTTCAAATTCTTTTTATAATTCAAAAATACTTTTTAAAACTGTTTTTCAAATTTTTATTTTTTAGTATTTATTTTTTTATTTTATAAAATTTTAAATTTTAATCTCAAAACCCTACCCCTATTAACTCTAAACCATAAGATTTAGACTAATTAACCCAATCGGTATAAATGTATATGTACCTCTTTAATGAAATCTATTTTTGTGATTTTAGGTCTTGAATGTTAGTTTTGGAACAAAAACTTAACAAAAACTTGGTTTAGTGTTATTTTTGTCTTTTTCTCTTCTTTTATTTTTTTTTATCTTATATATCATGTAAAAATATATTATACAAAACAAATCTGTATCGAATTTTTAAGATTATTTGTATTAATCAAAACATATGAGATTTCCGTAAGTATTCGTAAATATCCGCAAATATCTATTTATTTTCCGGATATCTTTTTCGAATATTCATATTTCTTCGAAGCAAATCAAATACAAATTAGATATACGAAGCAAATCAAAAATATTTTCAAAAACCCGAAAATCTGATCCGTGCCCATGCCTACTTTTTGTGTGGGAAGATAATTTCTTATTGGTTATGACAAACATTTTGCGGACTAAAAACTATCTTGGAAACATTCTCACATTCATCAAAACCTAAGAGTGACGAGTCCAGTTCACAATGGCAGTGGTGTATCAGGACTAGATATAGGCATACATTCACCAAAACCTAAGAGTCAAGGATGAGTCCAGTCCAGTTCACAATGGCAGTGGTGTATCAGAACCTGATCTAGGCATAGGCAAGTAAAACATTAACTTTTGCCCCAAAATTTTTGGATATTTCTAACATATGCACACACCCCTAAATATATAAAAATATATTAATGTTTAATGTTTTTAGTCTCATGTGGAAGCACTGTAACTTAATGGTTAAAATTTAAAGGCTTTTACACCCAGGTATGGGGTTCAAACCCCAGATTCTGCCATTTCTTACATATTACAGAAAATCCAGGTTTCAAGTTTCGGAGAGAGCGGTTTATTAATGCAGACTACAGAAGAAATGCGTACAAGAAATCTTCAACATGGTGCAAGTAAATCTGGTCAGAAGATCTTCATAAGACGACTCAGATAATGCAGTTATGCGTAGATGATATAAGGCATATAATTTGTCGGTTGTCGAATCGTCTATGTAAATTTTCTCATAATTGCAATATCATAATAAATCAGCATTAAATAATGTTTTTAGTCCCCAAATCTGGTCCTGGAGTATATATGTGCAGTGTGCTTTTTCATAAAATTTCTCTCAAGTTTTTTCGTAATTTTTCTAAAACTGCGGTCTCGATCAGTATATTCACTCTATATCTTAATAATCTATTAAAAGCATTGTACAAATAGAAAATATCTCTAAGAGTTGCACAATATTTACAATACAATACTACTGAAAAAATTAATAAATATTTTATTTAAGTATTTATTATCCTTTCGTTTTTAATAATGTATTTTCTAATTAGATTTTTAATTAAAGCATGTACATTTCTAATTTCATTTTAACTAAAAGTACGGCAGTACTACTTATTTGATTGCTTCTCACTTTCTATTGTTAAATTTAATTTCATTATTACACATAACTTTGGCCTATTCCATAATAACTTTGACACATAGCTTTTATTTTTTTCCTCACCAATTAAAGATTGAACATATACAAACGGAGCAATGAAGTGTTAAATTTAGTTATTTATGTATAGAGATGTCAAACAGGTTGATCTATCTCATCCTATATCGCAGCGGGCTCATCTTTTTGCGGGTCAAAAAATGTACTGATCAGAACATGAAACAAAATGTTACAAGGTAGGAGGATCAACATTTCAAAAGATTGAACATTTAAAAAAATGTAATGATCGGGACACAACTCTTCTACTTCAACATTTCAAAAGATTGAACTCTTCTACTTTTCCCACAATTTAGTAGGTCCTACAAGCATTTTACAAGGCAGGGGGATCAACAGAACATGAAAAAAAGAAACAAAAAATTGTAAAGACGGTAAAATGAGAGAACAAGAAAAGACTGAAAAAAACAATAACACTGGGACTTTTTAACTTCTAAGGGCATAGAAACAGCATCTCTGTATCAGCTACAAAGGCTCTTCCTTCCATGCTTCAAAGCTCACGGCACTTCTCAAGAGAAACTGTAAACGGGGAATGTTCATATCTTCTTCTCTCTTGTCTTGCCTTTTTTATGCGCAAGCCGTGAGCTACATCGCCTAATCTAGCAACCATTTGCCACCACACCGACTGAATTCGCAACAGACCCATTCTCATCAGTCTTGACATCACTGGTAGCTGGAGGAGATTCCTTATTAGCCAAATCAGCAGTTGCGGTTTCCTTTTTCTCATCTGTTGCATCTTCTCCTCACTTACCTGTTAAATTGAAGTTCATTTAGATGTTAGAGGAAAGAATCGAGTTGTACACTATGACTTCGAAAGATTTTTTAGAATTGTTATCATGTTCTTACCTGTTTCTGGGGTTGCTGCTGCTTTGCTTTCATCTCAAAACAGATAGTACGTTGGAGTTGGAGAGATTATCATGATGTGGTAGGCACGAGAAATGGATCTATTAGATTAAACACAAATAGTGGCAACAATGCAGGTTTAACTTGTATGCTCTTTTGTCAGGTTCGGGGTTAAAGGTAATATGAATAGCTTTGCTTAAGTCAGTCATTCAGTTAGAAAATTTAAAGCAAAACTCACAATTTGACTAGAAGAAAATAAATTAAAAACTTATTTTAAAAGTTCTATCAAATTAAAAATATAGTATAAGACATCCTACCACTCAAACTTTAGGTTATATGCTAGTATACATTATTAAACATGACACTCTGTACTGCATCATAATCTAAACAACCATTATCAGAGTTGAAATTTGAAAACAAGGTGCAAGTTTAGGTGAAAGTGAATGGAAAGTTTCTACTGTTTTTTAAGACTGTTTTTAAGACAAGTTGCCTCAGAATCAGTTGAAATGTTTAGTGAATCAATACTTTTAAAACAGAAGGTACTTTTTTGAGGTGTCCTTCAAATTTCAAAGTATTTACCACTATTTGCCATTGAAATTATTTTATGATATGCTTTCAATTAAATTCTTCTATTTTCTTTTAGTAAAACCCGGGTAACCATCTCCTAAATCTGTGTTATAATACTTATATTTAATATATTAACTAGCCATACTAAGAAAAACAGGTTACTTTGGTCATAATTAAAAGTTATCCATGAGTTTAGCAATTTGTTAGAAGAGATCATCGTAGATTTGGATTTCAACTTTCAAGGATGATTTCCAATAGACTATAAAACCGATAAAACATAAAGATTTTTTTTGACCTAAGTGAATTCGAAAGAGATATCTCTGAGTGTTTGGCAAAGATGAAGATTGAAGTTTTGCTTGAGGTTCAATTATGTTTTGTGGGATTTTTGGTCGTGTTGTGGTGAATCGGAGGAGGTTTCAAGAAGGTGACACGACATAGCTTCCAGAGGTAGACGCGGCGAGGAGAGAGGAGAATTGTTTGAAAAAGTAGATCAATGGAGTCATCAACGCCAACGACACCGAGGTGATCAAGGGAATCTTAATTCTCAAGAATATCTGCCTTGAATTAGATTCTCTTATATTTCTGTCTTTTTAATTTGGTAATATCTCTGAAACAAGTTTTGGATTTTTGCTCTGTATTGGTTAACATATGGTTGCTTATGTTAAAGTCTCCACCTTATAACTTTGATGAATAAGAAACGAGTGAAAGTGTTGAGCTTTATTGATGGGTTTCTTTAGTGTGACTGGTGCTATATACGTCAAAGGCGTTGCAGTTATTAAGTACAAAAGGTGGAGTTTTGTCATTTGTGAAACTTTCTGTTAAGTCATTACATTTGTGCTTATATAAATTAACAAATAGAACATTGTTTGTATAGGTCTGCTGTATAATCAAAGGTGTGGTCATAGGTTCAAATTCTTTTGTCTGAGGTTAAGGGATTTGAACACTCGAGATTTTTTCACCACTTGCTTTGATCACAAATGAATTATAATACTTTTGAGCTTTCATTTGCTAACAAGAGGAGATTTTCCAAAAATTGGAGATTTCATTTACTAGCAAAAGGAGATTTGTCAGAGTTAGATTTTTAGGTAATGTATAGATGTGTTAACTCTTTATGTTGCTTTTCGTTAATACCAGTGATTTTGCGGTTGATTTGTGATAATCGTTTTAATTGATGTTTGATAGTGAAGACAGGTTTCTGTGCGCTTAATATCAGAGATTTGTCATGATGCATTTTTGGAGCATATGATAATTGTGGATTTCTAAAAGCTTAGCTAAAAGGTAAACAACCATAAAACTCTCTTATTTGATAAGGTTTAACATTTTTTGCCACTTTCCTCTTACACCTTAAAGCTAAATTATTATGTATTTATAAATTTATTTGTATTATTTACAATAAAAACTCAATAACCATAATATAGATTTTGTTGAATTTATAATCATAATGTTTCTCTATGGTATAAATGTACATGGTAAAAGAACATCATTTTTTTTTGAAATAAAATAATCCATATCATAAATATATTATAATAGTGAAATTATTTTTTATAACAAATAACACATCATCTTTAAATATTTATTCGTAATATATTAACAGAAGATAAATCCCGAAAAGCTTTTATCAAAACAAGGGATGTTATTTATTTTAGAGATTTGGCACAGCAAAAATGATACTTGTAGAAGAGACTTAGTCATAAGAAATTTCATTGTTTTTGTTAATTAAAAAAAGTACTTTCATTGTTATAAACTGTTTTTAGACAAAATTGGTTTAGAAAAAACTGACGTAAACAAACAATCAAAACAATTACCATATGATTACTTAACATGTTTTACAAAAAGAAGATAGTAATAGACATTATGCACACTGTAAATAAATAAAAACCTATATTTTAAATATTTACAAATTTTAGTAAATCGGGCGACTAATGTCATTATTTATTCTTAGATCATGAACGTGTAAAAACAATCCCCAAATTATGTTAACCCAGTGACTGATCACCTGATTCTCCAGTCAACCCAACAAAAAAAGTTGAGCTATAAAAAACTTTCAATAAAATTATGTAACCTTTTTTTAAAGTCCACTTAATGGTTTAACTCAAGTTAATATAAGACAATCTATACTATTAAAGCGTACGACTTTTTATGATTTTGCCCCTGACTTTTCAAGAAAATTACAAAACATTTTATTTCTTTTCTTTTTTTTAAAATGAAATCAGGTAATTAAAAGAGAAATTCAGTCATTAAAAGTCCAACAGAGTCTTAAAATAAATTGACAGTCTAATTTTCTTTTGTTTAGTGTATTATTAAAACAAAATGGATTTGAAACTTTCGAATCAATGGATTTAAAATTTTCAATTCTGTTTACTAACCCATTTAAAATATATATATACACACTATTAAAGAAAAATACTTCTTATGATTATGTCCCGACTTTATCAATTAATTACAAAATTGCATGTACTTTTTTGGCAGCAGTGTTTGCAATCAATCAAAAGTCATTATTTTGCAACTACATTAAATAACATTTAATATAATTCAGTTCTTAATCTTTCTGAAAATTTTGTTTCCTAAATATTTGCATCATATCTTACCAAACAAAATTTTATGTTATTGATTATTTGAAAAACATTTATGAAATGAAACTTCAAAATAAATTCAAATTAAAATAACAAATGATTAAATCAACAAAATCATAAAACGGGTCTGGATTATCTCAATTCCTTAAAAATATAGTTCCATTTAAAATAAAAACAAGATCAAATAAAATTATAGATTTTTTTTTTTGAAACGCCAAATAAATTTTTCAATACAGAGAGTGTTGAAGATATAAATTATTTTATTTAAATTCAAAAAAATCAGTGTAAAATAATTTTAACTTCTGGTTAGATAAATAAAATCATATTACGGGTTATTTTAAAGTTTTCAAAAATTTACTCATATTTAAAATAACAAAAATAATTCATATAAGTAAATTTAAGATAAATTTCATAAAAAATAATATTTATAATTTATCAAAAATCATAATTTTTATTACGTAAAATAATTTTTTCTAACAAAAATATACCCGCCCTTTTAAAGGGTGGGTCAAAATTTGGTTTCTTTTTACAACTAAGGTTATATCTGAGAAGCACCATTCGTTGTACTTCATCATCAGAAAAAAAGCCATACTAATGTTTACCAATTTTTCTTGTACAATTGAGGTTAAATCGGAGAAGCATCATTCGTTGTACATTTAATAATAGTTTAAAAACGCCTCGACATAAACGTTTTCTCTCTAATATAAATAGGACCACCAATATAGGTTCTTCAAAGTCGTCAAGCTAATCAGCAAAAGGAAAGAAATATGAAATGTAAGTTGGGTTTGTTAATTGGTGTGATGCTCCTCTTGTCTATTGCACTAATCAACCCCAGCTTTGGCCAGTGCAACCTTCTCATCCCGCACGCGAGTAAGTTTCCATCACTTTTTTAATTAGCAAAAGTCAAATCTATTTGTCCTGTATTTACATATATATTAAGTGAAATTTGTAGATACGGAGAAATATGGTGTATTTAATTAGTTAAATTGATATTTGACTTGGATCCATAAAGTGAGGATGACTAAACTGGTAGCACACTTGGTTGTTGACTTGTTCTGTATAAATACATAAAAATAGTACAATCGATGATAGTCTGATAGATTCATTATTCATATATTGTTTTAAATTCTTAAGAAATTCATTTCATCAGCAATTGTGTTTATGGTTTTATCAAATTATGTAAGGAATTGGAAAGATCCACATCAACGAAGGAATGAAGATTCGCGTAAGAGCTAGTACTTCTAGACGTAGTGATGGCGGAAACAGACCTGGTCATCATCTCTAATTTTAAGAGTTATAATCTTATGCATCTATCTATACCCATCCTTTATTTTGTGATTATCTGGTGCCTTTTTTTTCATTATTTGTGTTATTTGATTCTCTATGAATAAATGAAAACGCAATTTCTTTTGTTTGATGATTAAAATTGTGTATTGATGATTGGTGTCACAATGTTTTTTAATACAAATGGTCATATCTAAATTGATGATTAATTGTAATTTCAACTCAAAAAAAATTGTAATTTCAACTCATGCAAATACAAGGAAAACATAATAAAATAAATAAAAGTTAGATATGCGCTCATTACATGCATTGAATTATATGCGGCACAAACTTGGTGAGAACGACGAACTTATGATTAATCCCTTCTTAGCAGACACGATGAGGTGGCATGCACTTGTGTCCAAGTTTATTTCGGATTTTTTTTGTCTATTTTCTATTGTTCTTTTCTGTTATACACTACAAAAATTAAATAAAAATTATAAAAGCAACATATCAATAAGGAACCATGTTGGGCTTAAAAAGTATTAATATTCTAGTTAAATGATTATTTTTTTTAAAAACGTTTAAATTTATTCATTCACTCTTCCATTTTTTTCATTTTTTTTTTTTTTTTGTAATTGTGGTTATTGAAGCTGCCCAAACAAGATTCTGAGTGAGATCAATGAAATGAGGTACAAAGGTGAACTTGTTTTCAGTTCAACCCGAAAGATCTACATCATTATTACATTGGAACTACTAATGATTCTGTTAACTTTGGACAGTGATAGAATAGAACCAAAGACGAAGACAAGACCAAAGCCATCAAACCGCAGATGCCAAAAGAACTCAAACAGCCTCATGTCTGAACGCAAAAAGAACAAACAAAAAGAACAAAAACGGGTGATTTTTTATAGAAAACTGCCTATCAATCCAACAGAAATGAAAACAACTCCCACCCTGCTATTATCTCCTCTTCTCTTAATTTTTCCCACTATTTAGTAGGTCCTATAAGCATTTTACAAGGTAGGAGGATCAACAGAACATGAAGGAAAAGAAAAAAAAAAACTGAAAACTGTAAAGAGAACACGAAATGATTGAAAAAACAATAACACTGGGACTTTTATCTTCTAAGGGCATAGAAACAGCATCTCGGTATCAGGTACTAAGGCTCTTCTTTCCATGCTTCAAAGCTCACGGCATTTCTAAAGAGAAACTGTAAACGGGAATGTTCATATCTTCTTCTCTCTTTGTTGCGTTTTATGCTCCAGCCGTGAGCCACATCCACTAATCTAGCAACCATTTGCCACCACACCGACTGGTTTTACAACAGACCCATTCTCATCAGCCTTGACTTCACTGGTAGCTGGAGGAGATTCCTTATTAGCCGAATCAGCAGTTGCGGTTTCCTTTTTCTCATCTGTTGTAGTCTTCTCCTCACTTACCTGTTAAATTGAAGTTCATTTAGATGTTAGATGAATACTCGAGTTGTACACTATTAGAAAGATTTTTAGAACTGTTATCATGTTCTTACCTGTTTCTGGGTTTGCTGTTGGTTAGCCTTCTTCTCCAAGATAGTCTTTTGCCTAACCTCATAGAAGGAAAAGTCATCCAAAATGCAAGTCTTGCTTGTATGCTCCTTGAAAATTTTCACAATCTTCAAACCTTGCTCCAACTTGACCTGTAACACGATCCCACAAAAGAAACTTCAACACACGAAAACAAAATAGAGGGCACAACTTAAAGAGATGTAAGAGCTTCAACGGTCTTTTACCTCTTGTGTGTCTCTACTGTTGGTGACGGGCTTGTTCTCATTGTTCTCAAGGGTAATGTGTTTCAGTAAGCTGTTTGGAACATCCTTCACAATATGCCACTTGAGAGGGAAAGAGCCAGTCCACTTGTCTTGCTGCCAGTACTCCACGTTTGTGTTGAAATCAACTGGTCCAGTCATCTCAGCAAGCCCAACAAATTGTCCACTAGCATTGACCTGGAAGACAAAAACAAGAGATGGATATTAGCTCCGTATCATCAAACAAAGTACAAAAAGCACTGGCATGATTGATTTCAAGATTTTTAAAAACATACCGAGAAAAAGAGAAAGATCGGACAGCCGCCAGGTTTCTGCTGAGCTTCCTGGTAAGCTGCAGCAAGCTTCTTGTTTCCATTTGGTGTGCTGGCCCAAACATTATATTTGATGCTCTTGTGCACATCATCTTCACTGTAGGACTTGATGACGAAGAACATAGCATTCGCGTAATCCACTGGGAAATCTTCCTTGTTGTACTGCTCTCTGTCAGGAACAATGCATGTGTTCTCAGTCTCCACAGCCTCGGCTACATTAGATTCGCCAGTCAGCTCCTTAACCTCCAAGCTGTCTTCTGAATTTTCCTTCTGGTTCTTTGTGCCCTTTGCTCTAGGTCCCCTGTTAAGTTCATTCAAACCATCCATGTTGTTGTTCTCATTTCCATAGTAGTAATTGTTACCCCTTCCCCAGTTTCTGTATTTGTTGTCCGTTGTGCTCACCCATCCCCTCCCATTCGATCTTGAATCATACCCAGAAGAACCATAACCCATACCAGATCTTCCCGAGCTACCATAGTTACCATATGCCTTGTTCTGATATATCTTGCTGTAGTATCCCTGAGCTGTACCGTAGCCTGTCATTGATGCAGGCTGGAGCAAAAGAAAACATTGATTAAGGGACGATAAAACAAACCATAGCGTAAATCAATACGAAAGAAATATAGAAAAAATATTATACCGTGTAATGGGAATTTGAGCGGTAGTTTTGATTCCTCGCTGATGGTACAGTAGTTGACTTAGAATACGAGGATGCAACTCCACTACCAGACCTCTGCACATCTGAATACTTAGAGCCGTCATAACATGGCACAGGAGCATAAAACCCATCATAACCATATCTAGCATCCTGATAACCAGCAGCAAAACCTCCTCCCGGAGCACCATTTCCATACAAATTGCTTGCGGTGTTCTGGTTATTTGGTTTCCCTGCAGCTGTTCCGTTGCTTCCTTTGGCCATACCAGCAGCAGATGCAACATTCTTGCTTTCCGCAGGTACCGTCTTCACTCCACCAGCTTTGTTAGCAGAGAGATCCCCCTGGGTAGGGGTAGCAAAAGGTCCAGTGGGGAAAAAGGCAGGATACTGGTACTGCTGAGCACCATACAACTGCCCATCACCACCAACCTGTGGACCAGGGCTTGTCGCTGGCGAGTAAGGATAAGCTGCATAGCCATAACTCTGAGGATACACAACAGAACCATTCTCTCCATAAACTCCCTGAAAAGAGCCATTTAAGGCTGTTAAGAGTAGATGCGAAGAAGATGAAAAGACACAATGAAACTAATAAGCACACACTTACAGAGCTCATGTCAACACCCTCAGGAGTTTGGTAACCAGTGTATTCGCTCCAGTCGCCATTCCCATATCCTGAAAGTTACGAGAAACTTGTTAAGTATTAGTGACAAATATATGAAATGATGTCGTAGAGAGGTTGAGAACGAAGCTAACCTCCATAATAATAGTGCGGGTACGCACTGGGAACATAGCAAACTGAAGGGTCAACGGCATCACTGGGAAGCAATGGTGTCAAAGAACGGTCGTAGGTAGGAACTTGACCATTCAAATCCACACCTCCATACTGGTAAACAGCAGTCTACACAAACGAACACTGCATGTTAGATAAGACTAAATGGAAAAATACATAGCTAAAGATAACATTGATACACACCTTCTTGTTTGGCTCAGGAATCTCTGAAGCTTTGGTGGCTTGTGAGTCCAAAGAAAGCTTCTGCAACATATCAGCAGATTCTAGAAACAACAAAGTGAGTCAAGGAAAAAAAACGATCTTTCATGTGAATCAACCATTACAACAGTGAAAAAGGAAGCATCTTTTAGCTCTAACAACTTTTTCAAAACCAAATCATTCGTTTACTTTCCCCCCGCCACACAACATAATCAATTCACATCAATTACTCCCACGAGAGGCCACAGTAATACTTAGCAAACCTAAATCAGAGTAATATCATACAAATCTGAAAACCCGAAACGAGAATCGAATCACTGAACGAAGCTCGAATTCGAGATCCAATAACGAGAGAGAAAATTACAGATCGAGAAATCGTAAAACAAAAAGGATACGATCAGCAGGTGAAGAAGCAACGGTAGCCATGATAATCAGATTCGAAAGGTTTTGATAGAGATCCTTCTCGGATAAGGGGGGGATGCGACCAAAAGGGATAGATAGAAACCCTAAAACAGAATCAGGAGATCGAATCTTAGGGTTTAAGAGATTGAAAGAGGGCTAAAGTTTGGCCGCAGCCGCCACAAGGCAAAGGTAGAGAGAAGGGAAGGGAAGGGTTTTTCTTCGGGGAAGAGGAAAAAAAAAGGGTTTTGTTTCTTTGCCTTCCACTTATTCAAATAGAGATCCACCACTGCTTATCTCTTTTTTTTTGTTATATTTATTTCTTCCACTTTTAAGATATTTCCTCTTTTGTTTTTAAAGACTTGACTTTGACCCTTTTGGCTTTTGGTAATTACCATCAAATTTCACACTTTGGTAATCTTTTGAAATAGATACAAATCTTTACTATGTTCAAATCTATAATATATTTTCCTTAAAAACAACTTGAAATACATTGAATATAGACTTTTATTGGGTAAAAGTCAAAAGTCATGTTCTTTCATAAATCTTCCATATAATTATAAAAATACTATCTATAATAATTAAAAACTTTTTTTGAAATTTTAATATGTGCAGTCAAAACCTTACTTCAGTATTTTTTTTCCTTGAGGGAAAGTGAAGAAATAAAACATTTACCTTAAGCCGAAGTTAACGGGCCAATTTCAAGGTGATTTAATATGGGCCTCTTATTCATCTTCAGACTCTAATAAAACAAGGCCGGACCGGAACATGGCCTGACTATAGACCCAGGATCAGAGATTACCTAGCTGACGTTCTAGACTCGAGAGCGTTCTTCTAGTTAATGTCCGAACCAAACAATAATGCATCCCCAACTGTAACGAATAGTACATCCAACCGTTCAAAGATTTGCTAACTAATCATTGCGCCTTTGTGTTTTTTTTGGTAAAAGACAAAACATAGCCAATCATTGTGCGCCTTTATAAACAACGAGAAGTCATGGTCGTAAGTACCATCCTTCATTTTACTCAAAGATAGAATAATAAAGTCTCGGGCGTAAGTCTCCCACCGGTGTCTCCGTCACGGTGAGTGCCGTCCTTATTTCATCTGTTGAGCTCAATGCTTGCGTTCATTCATGTTTGGTCCATGAAAACTAGTCTTTGAGAGAGTGTTTTCACCATGTTTTGTTTTGTTCTGACTGTTGGATTTTCAGTGCGAGTATGGATGCTTTTGAGAGAAAGTATAGATCACATGGTGTCGATGTTACTTCTGAGGTATGAAGTTATCTTCGGCATTTATACTCATTTCATATTCTAAGCTTGAGGTTTTCTTCTGGTTAGGAGGTGTTTGAGGAGCCTCTTGAGAACATTGGTGCAAAGCTTGCCAGGCAAGAAGCTGCAAAGACCACTGGCTTGGCTGGTCACGGTGTTGTTCTTGCACAAAGTTTTATTGACGAGTGTGCCAAGGTAATTGGTACATTCTTCTTTTACCTTTCTCTCAGGTAAAGCTCAGTTTAATAATCCTAAATTTTGTCACTTTTCAGGTGGTGGCTGCTGGTTTAAACCCTGTATTGGTCTCTAAAGGCATTGACAAGACAGAAAAGGCTTTGGTTTATGAGCTAGACCTAATGTCTAAGGGGGTAAGTTGTGTACTAAACTCTCTTTTTGATCTGTCAAACGTAAATAGCAAGAGAATCTAAAGGTTGTGTCCAGTGCTTAGTACTTTATCAAGTTAACTATGATTACATTTCATATTTGTTTCCATTCAATTTAAAAAATCAGCATATCCATAAGTTTTTGAATGAATCAAAGCAAATATTAATAACTAATATCCTTTAAAAACAAAGCAAATCAAAATATTAAAAAATAGAGACGGATATTTGTTCCCTCCAACTTTTATACAATAAATATATATTTACAATTAAATATATAGTTTAAATATATAAATTGTATAATTATTATTTTAACATATAGTTTTATTTATAACATTACTTATAAAATGATAAATTAAGAAAATAATATAAAATATTTATAGAAACTACATTTTTTTAGAAATTTGTGTTTATTTCAAAATAAATTAGTTTATAAAATTTATGGAACATTTAGTTTCACTAGTTTTCAACTTTTATTTTATATTATGTAAAATATATGTTTTGAAAACAAACTTGTATATTTTTTTCAGATTTACGTGTATTAAACAAAGTGAATGGATACACATAAATGTTTACCCTAATTGTTGTGTCATTGTAACTACAGGTTCAACCTGTTAGAAACACTGAAGCTGGAAGTATGTTTGCTGAAGCAAAGAGAAAAGTTAGCAAGAACAGTGCAGTGGTCACTGATGAGGGCAAAAGCGCTGAGGATATTGGTAACTATTCCGAATACTATATAATGGACGGGAAGAGAGTGTTTGAGGAGTCCGAAAATTGCAAGGTAAGTGTGTTATGTTGACATATAATTTTGTTTATAAAATTACTTATAAAAGTATAAAATTAAGAAAAGAATATAAAATCTTTATAAAAACAACATTTTTCTTAAAAAATATATGTTTTATGAAAAACTATTAATTGTTAGAATTTAAGGAACATATAGTTTCACTACTTTTCAACTTTTATTTTATATTTTGTACAAGATTTTTTTGAAAAAAAATTGTATAGTTTTTTCTTGAAAACAAATTTGTATAGTTTTTTTTAATTAAGTTGATGAAATAGACTTGCAAATATCTGCATATTATCCAGATGTTCGAAAAATCATATCGTTGAAAGTAAATCAAATAAAAAAATTCTGATATCCTTAAAATAAGAAGTAAATTACAAACTATGGTATTATTCAATACATGTTTAACCTAGTTATTGTGTCATTGTAACTACAGGTTCAACCGGTTAGCAACACTGAAACTGGAAGTATGATTGCTGAAGCAAAGAGCAAAGTTAGCAAAAACAGTGTGGTGGTCACTGATGAGGGCAAAAGCGCTGAGGATTATGGTAACTATTCTGAATACTATATAATGGATGGGAAGAGAGTGTTTGAGGAGTCCGAAAATTGCAAGGTGAGTGTGTTATGTTGACATATAAATTTATTTATAAAAGTAAAAAATTAAGAAAAGAATATAAAATCTTTATAAAAACAACATTTTTCTTTAAAAAATATGTTTTATGAAAAACTATTAATTGTTAGAATTAAGGAACATATAGTTCCACTACTTTTCACCTTTTATTTTATATTTTGTAAGAGATTTTTTTTTGAAAACAAATTTGTATAGTTTTTTTTTGAAAACAAATTTGAAAACTATGGTATTATTCAATCCATGTTCATCCTAGTTGTTGTGTCATTGTAACTACAGGTTCAACCGGTTAGCAACACTGAAGCTGGAAGTATGATTGCTGAAGCAAAGAGCAAAGTTGGCAAAAACGGTGTGGTGGTCACTGATGAGGGCAAAAGCGCTGAGGATATTGGTAACTATTCCGAATACTATATAATGGACGGGAAGAGAGTGTTTGAGGAGTCCGAAAATTGCAAGGTGAGTGTGTTATGTTGACATATAAATTTATTTATAAAAGTAAAAAATTAAGAAAAGAATATAAAATCTTTATAAAAACAACATTTTTCTTTAAAAAATATGTTTTATGAAAAACTATTAATTGTTAGAATTAAGGAACATATAGTTCCACTACTTTTCACCTTTTATTTTATATTTTGTAAGAGATTTTTTTTTGAAAACAAATTTGTATAGTTTTTTTTTGAAAACAAATTTGAAAACTATGGTATTATTCAATCCATGTTCATCCTAGTTGTTGTGTCATTGTAACTACAGGTTCAACCGGTTAGCAACACTGAAGCTGGAAGTATGATTGCTGAAGCAAAGAGCAAAGTTGGCAAAAACGGTGTGGTGGTCATTGATGAGGGCAAAAGCACTGAGACTAATGTTTACGCAGTGGAAGGAATACAATTTGACAATGGCAACGATTCCGAATACTTTATAACGGACTATGAGAGAATGTGTGTGGAGTACGATAACTGCAAGGTGAGTGTGTGTTATGTTCTGAACTAACTACGGATAGTGATGCGCAGGTAGCCTAACGAAAGCTTTCTACTTCTGCAGTTGCTTCTTGTTGACCATAAGATTACCAATGAAAGAGAGCTTGTTGAGTTTATGGAGGATGTGACTAGAGGTGGAGACCCCATCGTCATAATCGCAGAAGACATTGAACAAGGAGCTTTAGATACTCTTATTGTAAAGAAGTCTAGTGGGAAATGGAACGTCGCATCAGTTAAGGCTCCTGGTGGTTCTCGAGAGCTCAAGAGCCAGTACCTTGACGATATCGCCGTTATAACTGGAGGTAACAATCATCATTGTGACATTTCCTGTCTAGGAATCATCATCGTTACACTGTTTCTTTAAAAAAAAAAATCATGTCGTGTTACTACTAGCAACTGTGATAAGAGAGGGAGATGGTCTTACTCTGGACAAAGCTGGGAAAGAGGTTTTGGGTAATGCCCGTAAAGTTGTCATCACCAAGGAGATGACAACCATAGTGGGCGATGGAACCACACATGAAGCAGTGAGCAAGCGTGTTGCAGAGATTAAGAATCTCCTTGAGGTATCTGTGTTAGTAAAACCACAGAAGAAAGTCTACTTTCTGTTGTGCTAATAAGTATATATGGTTGTGCAGCAAGCTGATCAAGGCTATGAGAAGGAAACATTGAACGAGAGACTTGCTAAGCTTTCTGGTGGAGTTGCTGTAATTGAGGTAAATAGTATTCATACACTACAGAAGAATGTCTTGTGTTTAGGGATCCTAACTATCTTGTTTATAAGGTTGGAGGACATAGTGAGACAGAGCGCAGAGAAAAGAAGATAAGGTTTGAAGAAGCCCTTAACGGTACAAAGGTGATTTTTCTTAAACCAGAGGAGTTTGGTCTTCTGACTACTCTCATAAATTACTTTTGATCTCTAATTATCTCGTTGGGTTTCTTCAGGGTGCGGTTGAGGAAGGTATTTGATACGTACGAAGCAGTGCACCCTCCTATCTTGTACCACTACAAGAGGAGAGGCCAAAAGCAGTAAAAGGAGGAAGCTTGGTTTGTTTACTTTATGAGGTGGAGTTGTTTATTTGGAATAAAGGGGATAACGGTTTAGCTTGCTGAGTCATCGACAAAGGCACGTGAGACCGTTAGTCATAGGAAGGGTATGAGGACGTAAGCTGTACGCAGCCTAGTAGTATAAAGTAACGAGGAGTAGAGTAGAGAGAGGGGATCAAAGTTGTTGCATCTGAGTGGTCCCATACGGAGAGGAGAAACTCCAAAGAAAAACTCTTTGTACTCATCCTTTTCATATCAATAAAACGTACTATTTTCTCATAATCATTGTTCTTTACAAGTTCGATACTACAAAACTGTATCAAATTGGTATCAGAGCAGTCGATTACTGGGAATATGCCGCCGAAACGAGTGGAAACAGACGTTACCATGGAGCAGTTTCAACACCAAACCGAGCGGATCTCGCAGATGGAGAAAGATCTGACCCGTTTGGAGCCGTTGGAGCAATCGGTAGCCGTGATCCAGAAACAACTTGCAGCCATGTACGCGAGTTGGGAGATGGAGCAGCAGGCGAAGAACGAGGCCAGTCTCAGAGCTCGAGAGCTTGAGAAAGGCAAGGCGCACCAGACGGAGGGCTCTGGTTCGATTCCGTTGGGGGGAGGCAAAGCTGCGTTCGATGGTGAGCGTAGCAGATCGATGATGACGACACCCTCTCCTTATCACGTGTATGACGAGGGGTTCTACGGTCATGGCTCTCCAGGCCATGGATCGTCTCCCTTCGACGATCAGCGCCTTTGGAGGCACCCCCAGCTGACTCGTCGTTTGGAGCTTCCTACGTTTGATGGAACGGAGGCAGAGTCGTGGGTGTTGCGCGTAGAGGAGTACTTCGATTTGGGTGAGCTCTCGGAGGCGGATAAACTCCGAGCGGTCCGTGTATGCTTCACCGGGGAGGCGTTGATGTGGTACCGGTGGGAGCGAGGACGGAACCCTTTTCGAAGCTGGGGACATCTGAAGTATCGGGTGCTACAACAGTACGCGATGGTGAATGATCGATCCCCTGGCGAACGTCTGTTGAGGCTCGAGCAAGGGGGAACGGTTCAGGAGTTCAATCGGGAGTTCGTGGGTTTGGCTTCTAACGCCGTCGACATTCCAAATCACGTCTTGGAGATGGCTTACTCGAGCGGGTTGCGCTCAAAGCTTCGGGCGGGAATGATGTGTTTTGAGCCTCAAAACCTCGATCAGATGATGCGAATGGCGAAAAAAGTGGAGCTTTGGCACGAGGAGGACGACACGGTGGTGACCCGTCCAGCTAAACCCAACCCGGGTTTAGGCCCAAATCCGGCGAAGCCCATTAACAAAACCCAGATCCAAGCTGCGGCCCAGAACCGTCCCAAGGCCCAAACCACCGCGACGGTGACGACTCCGGCTGGATCTGGAAACCGAGGAACCAACAACCATGGGCGTTTGAAACCCCCGTTCCGGAGGCTGACACCGACGGAGGTGGAGAAATGGAAGGCGGAGGGACTGTGTTTCAAGTGCGATGAGAAGTTTCACCCTAACCACCCGTGTGCGCAGGCTCAATTAACAGTCTTGTTGCTCCATCCGAACGGCGTAGAGGAGGAGCTGTTGGATGAGCCGTGTGAGCTGCAGGAGGAAGAGGTGGAGGTTGAAGCAATGGTGGCGGAAGTGTCCATTAACTCGGTGGTGGGTATCAACTCACCACGAACCATGAAGCTTAGGGGTTATATCGGCGCTACGGAGGTGATTGTGTTAATCGATAGCGGCGCAACCCATAACTTTGTGTCGGAGCGTTTGATGCATACGATGTCTCTCAAGTCCAACTCCACTCTTACTTACGGGGTACTCGTTGCGGGAGGAGTTAAGGTACAGGGGAGGGGAGTTGTAGAGGAGTTATCGCTGCAGTTACCTTCATGTAGCATCAAGTCGAGTTTTTTACCCTTGGAATTGGGCATTGCAGACGTTATCTTGGGGAAACAATGGCTCGATACCTTGGGTGAGATGCGTGTGAATTGGAAGGAGCAATGGATGAAGATTTGGCTCAATGAGAAATGGGTTACGATTCAGGGGGATTTGAGCTTACACTCAGCTGAGGTCTCTCTCAAATCTCTCTGGAAAGCAATGGGGAGCGACGGAGAAGGGATTCTCGTGGAGTTTGGTAGTGTGACAAAGGGAGAAGTGTCATTAGCAGTCACTACCGAGGGAGGTTGGGAACCGGTGTTGCAGAAGTTCTCTAAGGTCTTTGAGGAACCACAAGGGCTGCCTCCATCAAGAGGAAAGGAGCATAGCATTACGTTGGAGGAAGGAGCTCACCCCGTTAGCGTGCGTCCATTCCGATACCCCCAAGTTCAGAAGGCGGAAATAGAAAGGCAGATCACTTCTATGTTGGCTGCGGGTATCATACAAGAGAGCAGTAGTCCTTTCTCGAGTCCGGTTCTGCTGGTGAGGAAGAAAGATGGTAGTTGGAGGTTTTGTGTTGACTATCGCGCACTCAACAGGGTAACAGTAGCAGACAAATACCCCATTCCCATGATTGATCAGCTCTTGGATGAGCTGCACGGAGCTACGGTGTTCTCCAAGTTGGATTTACGTTCGGGGTATCACCAGATCTTAGTCAAGAGTGACGACGTTCCAAAGACAGCGTTCCGTACCCACGACGGCCACTATGAGTTTCGGGTTATGCCCTTCGGACTATCAAATGCTCCTGCGACTTTCCAGTCACTGATGAATCAGGTATTCCGGCCTTACTTGCGTCGTTGGGTGTTGGTGTTCTTTGACGACATCTTGGTCTATAGCCGCAACAAAGAGGAACACGCAGAGCATTTGGAGACAGTCTTACGGGTGTTGGAGGAGAACCAGTTATACGCTAACCGTAAGAAGTGCTATTTTGGATGCTCTCAGGTGGAGTACTTGGGGCACATAATCTCGGGAGAGGGAGTGGCGGTAGATGGAGAGAAGATCAAAGCGATGGTTCAATGGCCTGTACCACGAACCGTTAAAGCATTGAGGGGTTTTCTGGGGCTAACCGGTTACTACAGGAAGTACGTCAAGGATTATGGGAGTATTGCAAAACCCTTGACTACTCAACTGTGTAAGGATCATTTTCTGTGGTCAGGAGAGGCAGCAGTGGCTTTTGATGCTCTCAAGAAAGCAATGACAACGGTCCCAGTTCTCGCAATGCCTAATTTTGAGGAGCTCTTTGTAGTTGAGTCTGATGCTTCTGGAACAGGGTTGGGAGCGGTCTTGATGCAAAATCAACGTCCCATCGCTTACTTCAGCCAAGCTCTCTCAGAGAGGCAGAAGATGAAATCGGTTTATGAACGGGAGCTCATGGCTATCGTGTTGGCTGTACAGAAGTGGCGCCATTATCTGATTGGTAGGAGATTTCTGGTGCGAACCGACCAGAAGAGTCTGAAGTTCTTGATGGAGCAGAGAGAAGTCAACTTGGACTATCAGAAATGGCTGACCAAACTCTTGGGGTTCGATTTTGAGATTGTGTACAAGCCGGGGCTGGAGAATAAAGCGGCGGATGCTCTGTCACGAATCGTGGAGGGTCAGGAATTGTACGCAGTATCAGTGTCTCAAGTCCTGCAGCTCGAGGAGATTGCAAGCGAAGTCGACAGGGACCAAGACTTGCAGAAGCTCATCGCTGAGTGGAAGGAGGACCCAAGTAAACACTCCGACTACTCAGTGGTTCAAGGGCGTCTCTTGCGTCAAGGGAAGTTGGTGATTCCGAAATCATCACCACTGGTGGGGGTGATTATGACAGAGTATCACGCCGGAAAGATTGGTGGACACGGTGGAGTGGTGAAGACACAAAAGAGAATTGGGGAGTTGTTCTTCTGGGAGGGGATGATGACTGATATAAGGCGATTTGTGGCTGCTTGTTCGACGTGTCAGCGTCAGAAGTACTCTACACTTGCTCCTGGAGGGTTACTCCAACCTCTACCAGTGCCTTCACAGGTATGGGAAGACATATCGATGGATTTCGTCGAGGGCCTTCCACGTTCACAGGGTAAAAATGCAGTGCTCGTGGTGGTGGATCGTCTGACGAAATACAGTCATTTCATTGGGCTCAGTCATCCGTTTTCGGCTACCGACGTGGCCCTTATCTTCACGCAAGAGGTGATCAGACTTCATGGGTTCCCTCGAACCATTGTGTCCGACAGAGATAAGGTATTCACGAGTTCCTTCTGGAAGGAGTTGTTTCGGTTGGCAGGAACTCGGTTGTGTCTCAGCACTGCGTACCATCCTCAGTCTGATGGACAGACGGAGGTGACTAACAGGGGGATGGAGACTTACCTCCGTTGTTTTGCAAGTGATAAACCACGCACGTGGTTGCAGTATTTGGCTTGGGCGGAGTTCAGTTACAACTCATCTTTCCATTCGACGTTGGGGATGACACCGTTTAGAGCGCTGTATGGCAGAGATCCTCCCACATTGGTTAAGTATGAGAATGGATCGACGACAAACGCTGAGCTAGAGGGACAATTGCGTGAGCGTGATGCAGCTCTACAGTTACTCAAGGAACATTTACACCGTTCTCAACAGTTGATGAAGGAGAAGGCTGATAAGCATCGAAGAGAAGTGGATTTGGAAGTTGGGGATTGGGTGTTTGTGAAGCTGAGGCCATACCGTCAGCGTTCGCTAGCTAGGAGGTTGAATGAGAAGCTGTCTGCACGGTTTTATGGTCCTTATGAAGTGGAAAGCAGAGTGGGCAAGGTAGCTTACAAGCTGAAACTACCCGTGGATGCAAAGATCCACCCTACATTCCACATTTCACAGCTGAAGAAAGCTCAAGGTGACATCACAGATACCACACCATTACCAAGTCAGCTTAACAGTGAGGGGGAGTTGATTGTACAACCGGAGAAAGTGGTGTCAACAAGAGTTCATATGGGGTCAGGAGAGAAAGAAGTGCTGGTTAAGTGGCAGGGTCTGCCTAGTCATGAGTGTTCTTGGGAGTGGGTGACTGCATTGAAGAAGAAGTTCCCTAACTTTGACCTTGAGGACAAGGTCAATTTCGATGGCGGCGGTATTGATACGTACGAAGCAGTGCACCCTCCTATCTTGTACCACTACAAGAGGAGAGGCCAAAAGCAGTAAAAGGAGGAAGCTTGGTTTGTTTACTTTATGAGGTGGAGTTGTTTATTTGGAATAAAGGGGATAACGGTTTAGCTTGCTGAGTCATCGACAAAGGCACGTGAGACCGTTAGTCATAGGAAGGGTATGAGGACGTAAGCTGTACGCAGCCTAGTAGTATAAAGTAACGAGGAGTAGAGTAGAGAGAGGGGATCAAAGTTGTTGCATCTGAGTGGTCCCATACGGAGAGGAGAAACTCCAAAGAAAAACTCTTTGTACTCATCCTTTTCATATCAATAAAACGTACTATTTTCTCATAATCATTGTTCTTTACAAGTTCGATACTACAAAACTGTATCAGTATTGTTGTTGGGGGTGGTTGCAGTCTACTTGGTCTTGCAGCCAAGGTTGATGCCATCAAGGATACTCTTGAAAACGAGGAAGAGAAGGTAAGTATGTGAGAGATTTGGTCATCTCTGACTACATTTTTCATCTTTTCTTTTGACTATAGGTTGGAGCAGACATCGTTAAAAAGGGACTGAGTAACGCTGGTGAGGGTGGAAGCGTTGTGAGCGAGAAGGTAACAACATAACAAGAACAAACTCTACTCTAAACTAAGTTGATAAATAAAGATCTCTATGAATATGAGTGAATTTCTGCAGGTTGTTAGAGGTTCTTTGGAACATGCGGCCTCTGCTGCAAAGACGTTCTTGATGTCTGAGATCACGGTGTCGGATGCTGGCAACCCAATGAACTTCTCTGGTTAGTCCAGATACTCTTTACATTGGGAGCTTAGACAATAACATCAAAACTCATGTTTCTTCATCACTGAATCTCTTTTGACCTTTTGTCTTGTTTCAGGGTGGTTACTGAGATAGATCAGCCGGGTTCGCTCTTGGACATGAGAGAGATGATCATATTCCAAAATAAGCAAGGATTACTCTATAGCTTGCAAACAAATTATGTGATGACTTTTTAAACCAGAGAATAATAATGTGTTTATCATGTCTGGAATCATTTGTAATAATGTAATGGAATGGTTATAAACCAGAGAATAATGTGTTTATCATGTGTGTGGAATCATTTTCTAATAAATTGCCAGTGTTGCAATGACTTTTAAACCAGAGAATAATGTGTTCATTAGACCACCAAGTCATTAGATCATCAAAAGCAACTCTAGTTGCTTATGTTCTAAGTTAAGATTAGATGGTCAAGACAACCATATGCTAAAACACTTAAGGGCCCTGGATCTATTCTAGCGAAGCAACTTTGCACACCTCCAGAATATAATTTTAACACTCAAAGCTTCTTGAATCAGAGCGAGAGAGCCATTCACTAACTGGCCAAAGAAACAAATGTAACAGAATACAAATCTTTTCACAATTCTAAAACCGTAACAGAATGCTGCTACATGTTATATCTGGAAACATCATATAACCTCAGGCTAGCAAATGTAGATTGGTTCAAGAACGCAGTGGCAGATTCTACTACTATATGTACTACTACCTCAATGTATATGGATTCCAAAGCCAAAGCCACAAGACCAACAGCCTCTTCACCTCTCACCATTGCCTTATCTCCGAGTAAAAACTAGACAGGGCTGATCATAGAATAACGCAGACACAACTGCTATCGCCATCATATCTGATCTCTTCTTCTTCACTGCAAACAAAACGAGTAGTAATCAGATAAATGCAAGTACAACTTGAAGTGTGAATAGAGTAAAGATTCAATCTTGATATCAAGAGACTGACCTAGACTCGAATTCACGGATCTCAGCAAGTTCTTTCCCCATCAAATCAACCCACTGCACCTTCTTCTTCTCCCTTCTCTCACCATCATCTGTATCTAAAGTTTCCTTTTTGAGACTACTTTTCAGAATCTCTCCATTACTTTGACCTCCCTCTTCTCCCTTTCCCTCTATAGTAGTACACTCTTCTTCTTCTTCTCCACCCTCATTCAACAAACCACCAACATGATCAACACCTTCCTCTACTTGTGCATCAACATACTGATCATCATCATCATTACCGTCATCAACAACCGAAGACACTTGAGGTTGAGGAGGAGGCGTGTCCTCCAATTTAAGAGAACTTGATGCGTAGATGTGAGGAGAAGGCTTGCAGAAACAGATGAAAGAAGGGCACTGGATCTTACAAAGCAAAACCCTCATCAAAACATATGTTGGGTCTTTAAAACACCCACTCATTCAACAACAAGATCTCTTTCTGTTTTTTTTTTTTTTGATAAAGTTACAAACTTTGTGTGCCCAGATTGATAAAAGAACACACTTTTTGATTTCTGAAGAAAAGGGGATAAACAGCAGCAAAGAGAGTTAGTTAACCACAGTTATGAGTGTTTATCTATCTCCTCTTGGATAGTAGAATCCAAAGACCATAAATAACGCGTTGATCAGATGAGGGAGCAGACAAAAGTACAGGGACCAAGCAAAAACGAGCTTAATACTAATTGTTAAAAAAAAAAGAAAGAATAAGATTCCAGTTGATAATTAACAATCAGCCATTGTAATAAAGCAAAAGAAATTTGAATAAAGGTATTTACTTTTTAAGATGATTTGAGAGAGGCAACGATGGTAGAATTTAAAAACCCCTTTTTCTGTTTTCACTCACATCAGAAAGAAGATAAAGTTTAGTTTGCTTTCTCAAAAGTGCCTCTCTAAAGGGAAGTCTTTGGTTAATCTCTGTCTTGGATCCTCTGTCTTTGAAGTTCAGATATCAGAGAGATTTTATATGAGGATACACAACCAACTAATATTAAGTATATTTTAAAAATCCTAATACAAATACAAATTAGTAGAAGTTTGTTTTTTTGCCAACTAAATTTGGTTATGAATATATGGTGACAATTACATACAAATGAGTAGAGTTTAAGGTCTGGTTGCAAATCATCTAATCATGCAACCAAATTTTTTTTGTTAGTATTTAATTGGATAACTCATTACAAATATAAATGACTGATGTTAATGGAATTTGTCACACTGAAGTTTGAACCTGAAAGGAAAAGTTACTATAAGAAGACTATTTCTATATATATTTTGTAGTTGACAAATCCAGATATGATCTAGTTTGCATATCTATATGATTTATTCATGTAGGTCTACCAGTTTGGTGATAATCTCACATACATCTAGAGAATATAATGCGTGTGTTGGAATAGAGAATAATGATGAGACATAGGATGCTTCTGAGTTCTGACATGTATCTCTAGTTTAAGCAAACGCAAAGCCATACAACTTGGTCTCACACATGTGTGAGAGATATGCTTATTATTGTGTGCAGGCAACTAGGCTTCAATCATTTAATATAATTGGTCAGATAGATTCCACAAGTAACCTCATCAAACTCTAATGCTAAAACCCAAGAGCATTATTATACCCCAAATAGACAAAAAACCAATAAATCCTTTGTTATAATCCATGTTTAGACTTTCTAAACATTAGTGTTAGCTTGTCATTTTCCAAGGGAAAAGAAAAGAATAATCAAACAACACTTGAAGCAATTAATGGAAAACAATGATTAAAGTTCTTTTTGTTTTTTAGCTTTGTCCCTAACCTAAACAACAGGAGATCACATTTTGACGACACAAAATCAATTAGAAAATCAGCAAAAAGTATGAGAAGAAGAGCGTGAAGCTTCATTCTCTTACAAGAAAACTGAACCAGTGTTTATTCAGTACCCTCAACATGTGTCCAATACATGCATCAACATTTGTCTATTACGGTTTCAAACACGTCAAGAATTAAATCACTGGATTTGATTTTGCTATATTCTAATTGCGTATGCTTCTTCCAACTTCCTCTGCTGGAGAAATTAACAAAAAGATACACAAAGAATGCTAAAGCTACAAACATGTATTACCAAGTTCGGTATAAGTGTTACTGTTGAACTTTCAGAACAGGAAACGCAATGACGTCTCTTATACTCGCAGAGTTTGTCAACAGCATCACCAGCCTATCAATACCAAGCCCCTACGCGAGACAAAAGAAAAACAATAACAGTGAACTCATATAAGTACTTGAGCATACAAGCTTGGTCGTGTTTTTTAGCTGCAAATTAAGTAACATCTATACTATTAATCTGATCGTATAGAAGAAAGAAAATAAGATAATAAGTACCATTCCAGAAGCAGGAGGCATTCCGTATTCCAAGGCAGTGAGAAAGTCCTCGTCTAGTGTCACCTCATATGATTCATCATCATCTTCATCTTTCTTTGCGTTTTGCTCAGCCGCTGCTCGCTTTGCGTTATGCTGCCTTACTTGCTCTTCCAACCGCCTCCTCTACAAAATTTTAAATCATTATCTTATTTGATCCAGTGTACACAAAGACAACTAAAAACCAGTCATTGAGTATGTAGAATGTTATTACAAGAAGACACAACACTGCGGGAATGTGGAAGATTGTATACCTGGTCCACAGGATCAGTCAATTCAGAGAATGCGTTTGCCATTTCACGGCCACAAATGAACAGCTCAAATCTTTCAGTCAAACTTGCATTACTGTTGCCACAAAAAAACGCCATTTACACTTATAGATGTTTTCACAATATAAGATGAATGATCCAGAAGATGGTACAAAGCTCTAGAAACGACTATACCCTCTGTGTGGCTTGGCCAAGGGAGATATCTCGATCGGGTAGTCCAATACAAAAGTTGGCTGCACAAGCTTTGGCTCTACAACAACTTCAAAGACCTGGAAACAAGAATTGACTTCAGCACATAAATTTCACATATTCGATAGTTAACTTTCCACTGAAGTAGCTTCACCTCGTTAAGAAGATGGCCAAGAGAAGAGCAAGCTCCAATTCCAGATTTGTCTTTGTGCTCAAGCACGTCTTGAAGTGCCAGCAGAACTGCGTCTTTGGCCTTTCCAAGATCTTCCCCTATCTCATTGAAATCAATTCCTGTTGCCTCTTTAACGAGGTTATGCATGGTTTCTCTCCTCCAAGGCCGCTCTAGGCAGATCTCTGTTCCCTGCACAGCGCAATCACAACTCAATTTTTCAAAGATTCACAACCTAACATAGAATTCGGATGAGTTTATCTCCATACTCACCTGGTAATCAAGTGTTAGCTTCCCATTAACTGCCATAGCACATCCAGTGACGATTAGTTCTGCCATGTCCATCATGCTTTGGTAGTCCGAAAAAGCTTCATACATCTAAACAAAGATACAGTTGCTAAGGATCACGGAACCATTCATGAGTATGGAAGCTCAAGAGATACAGATGATAGAGGAGGAGTTGGCATATCTTGAGTTACCTCGATGGTTGTGAATTCAGGATTGTGACGTGTTGAAAGGCCTTCGTTTCTAAATATACGACCTATTTCATACACTTTCTCAAACCCTCCAACCTGTGTTCACAAAAGTGAATTATGTTCACATGTGTGGTGGGTTGATACAAAAGAAAGACAGAAACGCCAGGAGGCTATAAAGATAGAAGATGAGTCTCACCAGCATTCTTTTCAAGTGAAGTTCAGTAGCAATCCTCAGGTAGAGATCCCTTCCAAGTGAATTATGATATGTTACAAAGGGTCTAGCTTCGGCTCCACCAGCTGCTCCCTAGTTTTCAAAAGTTCATGAAACCGACTCTCATACAGGAACTCAGTATTTAAGCGGGAAGTTTGAGGATGAAGGTGCTCAAAAACCTGAAGAACTGGAGTTTCAACTTCCAAATATCCAGAAGACTCAACTGTCTTGCGTATCTCTGAAACTATCTACCAAGACAAAAAAAAAACAGATTATGAGCATTACTGATCAACGAAATAAAAATGAAGTTTAACGTTCTTATATCATACTGAAGAAAGATATTGGATCATGCTCAAATGAAAGTTTGAATATTTTGATAACCTACTTTTGCTCTTTTGCGGAATACATCAGCCACTTCAGGATTAGCAATCATATCAACATACCTAGTAAGATCAAGCACAGTAAGTGGAATCCAAATAAGCTTTCAAGAATCAGAACCACAGATTCACATAGACAGAAGACAGAAACTCACCGTTGGCGGTAACGTTTATCAATATCAGTTAGACCATGATACTTATCCGGCAGTGGAAGGAGAGACTTTGTGAGAATCGAAAAAGAACTCAAACATATAGAAAGCTCCCCTGCAAAAATCAGAGAGCAGACAATTAGTAGACAAACCAAGAAAACAATGCTTCTTCTTCGATAAACCATTTTTGTTCAAGGTTCACCTTTCTCAGTCCTCTTCATTGAGCCACTCGCACCCAAAATATCACCAATATCTATGAACGCCTTCAGCTGTTCGAACTGCTCATCTGACAGCCTTTCCTTCTCACAGTATAGCTACCAAGAAACATAAACGTAGAGATTACATTCCTTCAATCAAACCAAAGCCATCTTAATGATCTAATAAACAAAAATGGAAGAAGAAGATGAAAAACCTGAATGGTTCCAGAGTCATCCCTTAAAGTCAAGAACGCAAGCTTCCCAAACGCTCTACGAGCAACGACTCTCCCTGCTATAGAAACACGATCGCTCTCCTTGTCTGACTCTTCACCGTTCTCTAAATGTTTATATATCTCTTGGAGTTGACTTGCGCTGTGGCTTTTCTCCCACTTGTAAGCATATGGCTCAACACCTTGACCTCTCAGCTCTTCAACCTAATGAACCAAATCAAAAACCAATCAATCACCACGTGGATAAGACAACCTTGAAAACAATGTCTTGATACAAAAGTAAGTAGCTTCAGACACTTGAAGACACTTTGGCAAAGGGGAGACCTTTTTAAGACGAATGGAGCGGATAGCCTCGCGATCGGAGGTGGAATTGGAAGAGGAAGCTGCCCTTCTGTTTCGTCCGGAGGGTTTGGGAGTTTCAGCCGTGGCGGCATTTGAGGAAGAAGATGAAGCGGCGGAGGCACATCGGAGCATTAGTGATGAGCGGTAGGATCTTCTTCCGTATATTGCGGTAGAAGAAGAAGAAGATAGACGGAGTAATTGCCTTAACGGAGACGCCGTTAGACTCCATACTTTCAGTGCCTCCATCTCTCTTTCTCTCCGGTGCTCTCTCCTTTTGACTAGTGCTGCTGCTGCTGCTTCCCTGTGGATAGGTGGGAGCAGAAAGTAAACAAGTTTGTTGGGCTTTTGAATATTTTGGGCCCTAAAGTACTGTCAACGGTTTCAGTTTGGGCTTCTCATTGCTCAGATATCTAAAATTCTAATATATTTGTTTTACGAAGAGTGAATATATATGAACTGTCAGGTGCGGACTAATACATATCTAACTAATCCAAATTTTAACAATTTTTTTAAAAAAAATCAATCTAAATTATTTAATTAGTTTCAAATATTAAATTAATCAGAATATATAATTTTTGTTATTACACATGTAAAACATATCATCATCATAATAATATAATAATTTTATATAGATATTTTAAATAATCATATGCATTTGCGGACATAATTCTTTTATAAATATTTATTAGTAAATGTACTATTAGTTAAATATCAAAAACAATATTTATTTTAAAATATATTTTTATATTTGATCAGTTTTACTATATTAATTTAAAAACTTTTATCTAATTAAATAAAAATACATAATTGTTAATAAAAATTGATGTTTTCAAGCCAAAATTTTGAAGTTATCAATATATATTGTTATTTTAATTTCTAAATGCTATAATAGAGAAATATAAATTATAATCAATCTATATTTTGTTTACTCTAAAATAGAAATTGCTACTTTCTATAAAATGATATTAATTTATTTTTAAATAATATTTTTTTTTAATTTTCAAGTAGTTGTCTTTAACTTTCAAGATTTATTAAATATAACTAAAACAAATTATTTTAAAAAAAGTTTATTAAAATATAGAATCACACTTTTCTTTATATAATTGTCTTCTAAATAATTTTTAATTAAAACAAAGTCATAACTCTGTGAACTCTTGAAATAATTTAAAAGTAAACATAACTAATTTTATAATATAAGGTACATGCTGTAAATTAAAAAAAAATATATAATTTTTTGAAAATATTCTCTTTTCGAACGATACTTTTAAAATATTTTTAAATATGATTATCATAAAAAAATTAAAATAAAATAAATAAATATTAATTTTCAACTTAAATAACAAATAAATGTTATTTTTAAAACTATAATAATAATTAAAAACACTACAAAAAGTTACATTAACAAAAATATATAAATCAAATTTACTGTTATAGCTTATAAACCTCGTTAATAAAATCAATATGTTTATAAAAATATTTAGCTTGATATATACGTTTACAAAAATATACATAAATTTATTTTATATTTTGAAAAAATATTTTTAATATTTTAGTATAATAATAATCAAATTATTATATGCATACATAAAATTAAAAAATAATTGTAGATAAACGCAAGATAAATATATGGGATTATCTTCTTTTTTTTCCAAACACGTTTTATTATTTTTTCAAGATAATTTTATAATATTACTCTGTAATCAGTTAAATAAATAATTATTCACTAAATATATCAAAACTTTAACGAATAAATAAGATAATATTAAATCATGGTATAGTGAAAAATTGTAATTATCATGTTTTCAAATATTTTTAGTATTAAAATATTTATGAAAATTATTGATTAAACCTAAAATCATGGAGAACATGACAAATAAGCAAAAAACCTAAAAATATAGAGAGGATGACACATAAGCCAAATCACTTCTCAAATAATATGTTATTTTTAAAACTATAATAATAATTAAAAACACTACAAAAAGTCACATTAACAAAAATATATAAATATATAAATTTTTCTTTATATTTTATCTCTATTTTAATTTGATTTGCTTTACGAGAAAAAGGAAAATATATAATATGTGTGTCATACCAGTTTGATTGGAAATGTTGTAGCAAATATTTAGATATTCGAAAGTTTATGGTTTTATGTTTTTATCACTACAAAAATATTTGGGGAATTTTTACCCCAAAAAAATTTGGGAATTGGGACAGTTTATATAAGTATTTACACATTATAATTTATATACCATATATGGAGAAAAATATGTTTTAAAAAATAATCCAATTCCTATTCCTTTTTGTAAAGACCATTCAACTACTTGATCTCTCTCCTTAAATTGAGGAGATATAAAAGTAACCAATATCATAAAACTGCAATATCGAAACAAAGTCAAAACCACCACCAGCGAGAGTTGAGTTCGTACGCAAATCGAATAATAAAGAAAGAGGAGATTCTTTTATTGGCTATGGTGTTCAGCAGCGCGGCAATAGTGGCGGTAGCTGACGTTTCCACCAACACGTGGCAGCGGTTGAGTAGGGTTCCATCGTCGGATATGATGACTACCGGACATCTTCTTGAGATGGCTTATTGCATCCCGTATCATCTCGTTCGCTGTCTATGGGAATTTCTGTGTTTGCCCATACCTGATTCCTACGACACTTCTGATGACGACGACTATAATGACGATGATGATAGTTAAAGTAATGCCTGGTTTTGATCGTATTAAATAGTTATATTGATCATCATCTACCTTGGATTTTGATCACGACTATTACCATTGCTTGTACTCTCACTCATAACAATCACACTAGCTGATCTTTACTTTTCTAGTTTCTTAGTCTTTTGGTACTCCTCCGTCTAGTGACTAGGTCACTTGGGTTTTGTTTTGACATTTTGATTATGGTACTTTGTTGAATCGGTTGCATCTCAAATTATTTCAAGAATAAAATCAAAATGAAGCACAGAAGACACCAATAAAATCAGAGCAAATATCATTATCCAAGCAACTGCATCATGTCTGATATATAGACTTGCTGAATCTGTGTTTGTTTCCTCTTGCAAGAGTAAAGATCATGTCTCTTCTGTGGCCTCTGGGTATTTGAAAGCTGAATCTGCTGATTGATTCTATTGATTCATGTATATGGGCTGAGCTTAACTAGGCCTCCTCGATGGTGGACTCTTTCGATGTAGGAAAGGTAGCAAATTTTTATTGAGTATTTGCACTCCATATACAAAACTTATATGATAATTAGGTCAATACACTTTTTATGTTTTCGATGTAGTCAGGAGGGAGTTAGATTACTACTTTACCCTTGCTCATGTACGATCATCAATAACCGGCAAACTGTAACAGGTATAACATATTTTTTTTATCTCTGATAATTCAACTTAACAAAAAATTTCCTTATGTCGGCATATTCTAGTTTTTGGAAACTTCTCCATTAGCTCTCTAATCATGGATTTCAAAATTCTTAGAAGACATCCTATAAGCCTTCTTATATACAGTATTGTTGACTCTCCTCCCCCATGGTCTGTCTCCCTCAAGCTTCTCCGGTAAACCACTGTAGTTAGCTCGCGATTGCTCCAAGCCACCGCAAGGTTCTCGTCTCCTCCGTGACATTACAACGTCCTCCGCTATCCTCGAAGCCATCTCCAATTCTCGAGCTATCCTCCTGAACCAGTTATGGCAAGACCAATCCCGAGCTCCAATTGCTATCCCACTGTAACGGACCCACCATTGTCTGCGTTGAAGCCAAGCTCGGATCTCTTCCAATGGAGATTTCACAGATTATTGCAAAACAGGTACTTGGGCTCCTTGTTATTTTCATATTGGCCCACAACTTTGTAAATTGCAGACGCATCCTCAATTCAGCCCTTTAACTTCTGATTGTGACAATTTAGCCCCGGAAAAAGTTCAGAATTGTGAAGAAAGTGTTCCAAGGAACATATCTCTCAGGACGGACGGGATGATCACCAAAGAATTGCGTCCCATTTCAGAAATATTTCCCCATCTAGTGAGACAAGCCGGGAAACAACCGTGTCCTACAGATTTGAAGGCCCCAGCCATTGAAAGACCATGTATCGTCCCTCAGAACCGCATCCATTTTGATTCTGGTATCACCTCTATTTTACTATTTCAAGCCCATGATGTTGCTGGTAGTGATGTCTGCAAATGCATCACTCTCGATGTCCTTGACCTTGTGGTCGAAAGAACAGCAGTCATGATCGAAATGAAGATAATGTTCAAGTCCTATGATTCTAGTCACCCAACCTCTGCCTACTGTTATATCTGCTTTTCTTTTGGTGTTCTGTCTTATTGTCTTATGTGTATAAAAAACTTTTTTAAATGTTAAGTCTTGCGTGTATCATTGTGTAAAATGTCTTAGCCGGTCACCTTGATTTTTAAACTAAGACAGAAACTGCACAATAAAAGTGTTAAACGGTCACTAGAATGTTTAATTTTTTATTGAATTAGTTAACATGCTAACATAAATATATAAAAAAAAACTTTCACCACTTTCTGCTAACTTGTTTAATGTTTAGCACACATATGTTTTGGTTTAGTGCAAATATATATTTTGGCTTTTAAATAACTGATTTAGCATTATAAACATTATTTGGTTATATTGCCAGCTACTGTTAACCCCTACACACAAAGAGTTACCCGGTTAATAATCTTTTTAGCGTATTATACATCATAAAACATGCTAAAATCCTCAATTTCCACGACTATCTTTAGCAACATAAATTTTATTTTATCCCAACATGAGTTTCTGTTCCTAGCTAAATACAAACCACCAAACTATTTCTAAGGTCAATCTAACATGTTGCTATATTTCCTTGAATGCCATTTTCGTATATAAAGGGTTATATTATAGAGTTTGTGAGGTATAATTCAATAAGTTACGGTGGTCTAGTGGTTTTAGTTGGTACTCTCAAACTCGTTTCCCAGGTTCGAGTCGCGCCATAGATTGTTTTTATTATTTTTTTCTTTAGTGAGTGGCATAAGTGTAAATAACTCATCTTCTTCCCCTAATTTTTTTTAGGGTTTTCGACAGCTCAAACTGTTTTCATGGCCTCCGGTTTCAATTTTCTCCTATATCATCATTTTTTTGTGCGATTTCGTATTGTTTATGTTCCAGTTACGTAAATCTATCACTAAACACAAGATTTTGATCATTCAAAACTTAGAAAAAAAGAAAAATAAATTGTTGGCTCTGATTTTTGTGTCTGTATCAACATCGCTTTGTTGTTACCGAAGTACCAGTTCTGAGTAATGTTCTCCGTGGAGACAACAATCACAGCTCTGTGGTTCTACTGTCGAACAAGTCTAGTGACAAGAGGATGCATAAGTGCATGCTTTCTCATGACCAGTAGTCAGGACGCATCCTAGAGCGGACGACAAGACTTTTCACTGCACTTATCAAGAACATGAAAATACGGGAAGAAGAACGGGTGTTTCTTTGTCGAAAGATCTGACGACCTATTATCACCAGTCATCATGTAAATATTCATCTTATAGAAGAAGGGCAATTTTGTCATTTCAACTATACTTGATCATTTTGAATCCCCACAATTTTTATGTCATGGGTATTTTCCTAATTTGTTACTTTTTTTAGGATTTTCACCCAATTCACTCATTTTTATTCACGGTTGCGTATCCGCATACAGAATTTTGGTGCTGTCTTTACCCGCCCTTCGAAAAGACGGATATATAATTTTGTTTAAATATTTTTTGAGAAATATATTTTTTATATGTAATTTTTTTGGTAACTATATTTTTATTTAATATTAATTTAATTTAATAGACTAATTTCTTAACTAAATAAAATATATAATTAGACATAATATTTAAATAGAAGAGATTTTAAATTTAATGGCAGATTATGTAAAGAAAAATTATAAAAAATATATTTAATTTATTGGAAATACAATGACTAATTATAGAAATAAAAGAAAGTATTTAATCTGATATCCATATTTCCAAACAATACTCATTTATTTTTGTTATCTATGTTTCCAAACAAAACCAAAATATATTTCATCTTTAATAATATAGACTAGATTTTGACTCGTGTGACTGCACGAGTGTATGTCGCACGGATGTATGTTTTATAGTATATATAAATTTCAGAAAATGAAAAATCTAACGGTTATATCTTAACCACTTTTATTTATTGTTTAGATATGTATTTCATCACTGTGTTATGTAACAGGAACGTCCGTAAAATATTGCGAGCAAGAATTTTACGTTGAGGAGTAAATATTGCGAGCAAGAATTTTACGTTGAGCAGTAAAATCGATGTTATTTCAAATTATTTGATCAGTTGAATAATCAATATAACAATGATCGGTTTGATAGTCCATAAAAAAATTTGTATGTTGGGTAATTCTATTTCTAATCTTGTATATATGGTTTATACATAACTCTAGTCAATTTATATGGTTTAAGGTTTGTATGAAATGATATTCTTATGAACAATTATGGTTTTGGGTGTGTATGAGTTGGTTTGATCTTTAATCTTGCATTTATATTTTGTATGTATGTCATATTTCTTGTTTGATTAGCATTGCACCAACACAAAACATGTTTAAAGATATTACAAATTAATGTCATTCGTGAATAGTTTTTTTATATAGCTCCATTTTGTAATATATTTTGATTTAGGAAGTTGACTATAAAATAATAAATTAATATATTGCTATTTGTTAAATTAGGTACTCTCACATATATAATTCCAAATAATATGTAATATATTATATTGTTTATAGATTTTAAAAAATTTAAAGCATATAATGAATTAAAATTAATTTAAATTGGTTATCGAAATCTGAACCAAATTTCTAAAAATCCAAACCGAACACAAAATCCCAAAAAGACCCGAAAACAAACATGAACGCCCACTTCTAGTCACTATTATATACTCCCTCCGTTCCTTAAAGATGATTGTTCTAGGAAAAAAATTTGTTTCAAAAAGATAGTAGTTTTACTTTTTCAATGTATGCTTTTATGAAAAATTGTAAGTTTCAAAAATATTAATGGTGTTTATTGAATTTCTATTGGCTAAAAGTTATTGAAAATTGTTATTTGCAAAAAACAATGCATTTACAATCAAAATTAATGAATTTTCTTAATATATGTGAAAATTCTAGAACTACTATCTTTTAAAAACAGAGGGAGTATCCAATATGTGTCATCATAGGTTACAAAAAAATATGTGTCATCATATAATTGATCGTATTTTATACATACCATCATAGTAGTAATCATATAATTAATAATATTTTATATATACAATCATATATATAAGCACATATTATATTTTTAAATTTTGATTTGAAATATAAAAAAACATACTTTAAGTTGGTGTTTGAAATTGGGATTTGTATTGTATTTTTTTTCTTTGCATTGTATTTTTCTTCTTTATATTGAAAATAATTTTACAATGGTTATTAAAAAATATTTTAGTAAAAATCATTTCGAAAATATGTGTATTATTGAATGATTTTTTAATATAAATTAATTTAAATTATTATTTTGATTTAAAATATGTATATCAAATAACATAAGCCAAAAAAAAGTAACATAAACCAATTACTTTTTAATATAATGTAATGGACTTCTAACTTTTTTTAATATCATAGTCCATTATCTTTTTTCCTAATATACTACTACTATTCATGTATTCAAACAACATTATATTTATATTTTATTACTATAAATGTTTCCAAACAAATTCTAAAGATACTTAATTTTTAATAAGTAAGATGTTTCATTTTCGCTCATTATATAGTTTTGACGTGTTCTGTTGTAGCCATAATTACATTGCATGGCATTTTCCATTACATATAAGAACAAGTCAACATTAGATTCGAGGCTCCTCTTCTACTAATGATTCATTCAACTTAAAAATAATTATAAAGTGAAAAAGTCACGTGTATCAATATGTATTCCACCGAAAACAAAATGCATACACAATTACTCAATCACATCTTTCGTTTTTATGACATACTATCATGGTAGGGAATAGAGATCGTTGGATCTATATGTCGAAATTATGCATCGTTTGGAAGATTTTTACGTGAAAGGGATTATTTAAACTAATTGAAAAGATTCGCATAATGAACACAGTAATGGAGTACCATTAAACAAGAATGTATAAACAAAATGCGACGGGATGAGTCAGCTCAACCGGTTTCAGATCTGTGGGCCAATTGTCATGCTCGCGAGTTCGAAACCCGGCTGAGGCGAACTACTCTTCCATGTCATAAAGCGGTACTGGGCCTTGGCCCAGGAAAAAACCTCCCGGGTGAAGCTGGCTGCTGCCTGACCGGACCTTGGGGAATGACCCACCAAGTGGAGAACCCCAGGATTATCAGAAAAAAAAAAAAAAATGCTCAGAAAAAAAAGAAGAATATATAAAATTATAAACAAAGAGGATGCGATAGAAAAGCTTGTGGCTCCACTCCACCTCCTATCGCAAAGTCACGAGTCACAAACGTCATGTCACTATTATGAAAATCTTTTACGTGCTTTTCTCCTCCTTTCATCATAACTCTCCCACAACGTTGCGACTTTTATGGATTATACATGTTTAGGTAGCCTTTCGCTTTACCGAAAATTCCGGACTATAAATCTCGACCCGTATTTAGTCGTCAAAAAAAAAAAAAAAAATTCATATGAATGAGCCATAGAGTTTGATCTAACCAGATTTATCATGTAACCATTGTGTAATGCATGGTATGCATGTGGTGATTTATATTTGTAAAATTGAAACAGATATTCTGGGTGGCTTCCTAATGGCGTTTTGTTAATTAATTATTTTGTCCACTGTATGTCATTTCGGTTTAGCTAAACCGACCAGCTTTAATTGGTTGGTTTCATTCAAACCCTCTTCTTGTTCACTGGTGGATAACACGTGTAGGGTGGACGATTGCAAACTTTCGCACGTGGGAACTTACACAGAGACTCCTAGGATGCTACTAGCCAACTGCTTGCTTACGTGGACCCATAGCTGACGCGGAATTCACTAGCCGTGTCTAATTAATTACTAACCAAAATCAGTATTTCGAAAGAAAAAAAAAAGCTTTAATAATGTGGCTAATCACCGTATAGGGAGGCGGGAAAAATAACTACCGATAATATATTTTTGTTTATCGCAATTGAAATTTCAAAGAAAGCTAATTACAGCTAACGATGACAATCAATTAAAAATAGATTGGATGGGACCCATAGGGAAGAGAAAAAGTGAAGTTGAGAAGAGAGAGAGAGAGAGACCTTCCACTCTCACTCAAAGCGATTTAAGTAAAGTTTAGATTTTTGTGATTAAAGTGTGGTTGGATTTTCGCGACAAGGAGAAAACCAGACACACCTTCACACGGACATTGTCCTGTTTGAACATCTTCTAGTTAAGGTCTTTTTATACTCTAGTCCTCACTCTGTGTGTGTGTGAAAGTTTCTTGTCTACTGCGACAATGGTAGCAGTGCATTTTAGCCTTGTGAAGTTGAACAGAGGTTTCTTAGTGTGTTTATGGCTGTTGGGGATTATGATGTCGCTATCCTGCGCAGCGAGGTACGGCGCTTCAAAGCAGAAGCTTGAAGTGAAGAAGCACTTGAATAGGCTTAACAAACCTGCTGTTAAGAGCATCCAGGTTCATAAAAAGCTCTCTCTTTTCTTTACTAGTATGTGTTTTCTCTGTCTTTGAGCTAGATTGCAAAATGAAAGATTCCAGATTTATCTCTCTCTCTCTCTTCTGCTGAAATGATGATTTGATTAACTTTATATATGCTAACGTGCACAACAACGAATGATGTTCTTATTACATAGATACACCACACTAGTTTAGCTACTGTTCTTGTATAGTTTCAAGTGAAACAGAGTGTGCTAGTGTGAGATTTTTCAACCTTGTTTCTTGTTTGTGGTTTAAAACAGAGTCCAGATGGAGATATAATAGACTGTGTTCCTATCTCAAAGCAGCCAGCTTTCGACCACCCTTTCCTCAAAGACCACAAGATTCAGGTTCACCACACAAAGAATAATCCTATTAATGAATTTTGATCTAACTTTCTTTGGATGTTTTCTTCTAATGCTGATTTTTTTTTGGTTTACTTGGTGTGTTCAGATGAGACCTAGTTACCACCCTGAAGGGCTCTTTGATGACAACAAAGCATCTGCAAAGCCAAAGGAGAAGAAAGAAACTCACATCCCTCCTCAGTTGTGGCATCGGTATGGTAAATGTTCTGAAGGAACCATTCCTATGAGGAGGACGAAAGAGGATGATGTGTTGAGAGCAAGCTCTGTTAAAAGATTCGGCAAGAAGAAACATAGAACCGTTCCTATCCCTAGATCTGCTGAGCCTGACCTCATCAACCAAAACGGTCATCAGGTTGAGAGTTGTAACCATTTGTTTTATATCTTTGTTTTGTTCTGAGGCTACTAATTCTCTTGTTCCTTGGTTTGATTCTTAGCATGCCATAGCTTATGTGGAAGGAGATAAGTATTATGGAGCTAAGGCGAGTTTAAACGTGTGGGAGCCAAAGATACAGCACGCAAACGAATTCAGCTTGTCGCAGATATGGCTTTTGGGTGGTTCCTTTGGACAGGATCTTAACAGCATTGAAGCTGGTTGGCAGGTTAGAGACCTTTGTCATAACTTAAGAGACTTGTTTGCAATTCTTTTGCCTGATTATGTGTGTTTGGATTTGTATTCTCAGGTGAGCCCTGATCTGTATGGAGACAATAACACAAGACTCTTCACTTACTGGACTAGCGATGCCTATCAAGCTACTGGTTGCTACAATCTTCTTTGCTCAGGCTTCATTCAAATCAACAGTGACATAGCAATGGGAGCAAGCATCTCACCAGTCTCTGGATACCGTAACTCTCAGTATGATATCAGTATCCTAATCTGGAAGGTACTTATGGCCACACCTGAAACTCTCTTTTGCCCTAGAACAAAAAACTGAAACCTAACTTGTCTCAGGATCCAAAGGAGGGACACTGGTGGATGCAGTTTGGGAACGGGTATGTTTTGGGGTATTGGCCATCGTTCCTCTTCTCTTACCTTACAGAGAGTGCTTCCATGATCGAATGGGGAGGAGAGGTTGTGAACTCTCAATCAGGTGGCCACCATACTTGGACGCAAATGGGAAGTGGGCACTTTCCAGAAGAAGGTTTCAGCAAAGCGAGTTACTTCAGGAACATACAAGTAGTTGATGGATCTAACAACCTCAAAGCACCAAAGCGGATGGGAACGTTCACTGAGAAATCTAACTGCTATGATGTTCAAACGGGAAGCAATGATGATTGGGGACATTTCTTTTACTATGGTGGTCCCGGTAAGAACAAGAACTGCCCATAAGGCGGGCCCATGTCTTTAGTCTTGTAATATTTCCACCTCCTTGTGTAGTAAAAAAAAAACTGTTAGTGATGTATTGTGAAAGCTCTCTTTAGGGTGATGGGAAGTTTTTGATGGTTGTCTGATTTTTAACTTTGTATTAAAAGTGTTTGTAGAAGTACTCTCCATGTAACTAGTGTGGCTTAAGTTTCGTAGAAGCTCAGAGAAACTTTGCCCTTAGTGTGATATGACACGTTCTCACTTGTATTTTCTAATATGTTCCCTCCCTCTTTGATCACTTCTCTACCCTCTGTCTTTAGCTTCTGTATAGTTAAGCATTTGGTTGCTTCTCCTCCATTTGCAGAGCTTTGATCTTTCTTCAACTCCATACATCTAACTCTCTTCTCTGTCCTCGTTGCAACACAAAAGCATAATCTTTACTTCTTTAGTCCCGCTCTACACCACATACCAGGCTGTCTCTACCTTACACAGCCAGTAAAAACGGATGAGTTCAGTCAGACGCATGCCAACGAAGAAAGAAATGTCACTCAAGAGTATAAGACGATAGATCTTTTTAGAAATGGCTCACTACTATGGATGAATGAGTTAACAATACTTTTCACTTGCGTGCCGTTTTTTATGTGCCTGCGTTGACTGGTAGATTTTTCAAGATCAATGTAGCTACATGCATCGACCACAACATTAATCTTATAAGTTAATGTTGAGTCCTCACTCCTCACTCGCCATCATAGTACGTAGTAGCTCACAAATTTCTGTTTTCTTGCAGCAATAAAACTATGTGATTTTCAATTAATCTAGTGCGATGGTTCAAGTGGCAAACGGTGCTAAGTTTTAACGGCTTCACCACAAGGAGTAAGCAAACTTTAGTACGCAGAGCTTACTTTTGCGCATTATGAGCTATGATAGCCACCACGCTGCGGAAAGTCTTTTAGTTTAAACTTCCATGAGAGTGTAAGGGTTTACCGTGACGATGCTACTTTGCAGTTTGTGTTTGAAACTAGTCAACTACGACCTAGATATCAAAAACATCTAAGTCGCCACCAACTAGTTATCATCAAGCTTATATTTAATTAGGTTACTTTAATTTACTTTGGGTGTTTCTTATTTCAACCTCTTGAAAAAGCTGTAGATTGGCAAATATGTGAAGACTTCATTCAAGAAATTGTAGAAAAGGTTATATAAACAAGAGAATTGAATTCAAACTCCAGCAACAACACAACGTTCCATTTTCAAAGTAAAAAGTGAACGGAATCATTGATCCATTGTTGTCAATCTAGCAGTGGTTGCTAAAGGTTTACAGTTGAAACTTTAACCAACTGAAAAGGATTTCAAAATGTCCTAACTGTTTGTGGAATTATACATCTAAAAAAGCATATGTGAACTATGATTTTTACAATATTAACAAAACTTAATTGACAATTGTTCTTCTCTAACGATTCATTCTCTATGTTGGTTAATTTGATGTAGCTTAGATTGTGTGCTTCCCCAAGACTAATTCAAGTATATATGTTTACTAACTTTGATCAATATGAAGAACATACATATATAATATATAAAATATCGTTCTTTATTAATAAATACCAGAAAAGACAAATAGTCATGAAATGGATGTGTCTATATAGATTTCATGAGTATTATTTGTATACATTTTGTTAGCAAACCGAGTATTATTTGGGAACTGAAGAAAAAACAACAAATAGTTTCATAAGTTGGGGCCACATTGTAGTGAAACCACATGCTTACAATAATGCATGTTCGGTGCTCTGTTCAAGCTTTCCGGCTAGTTTTATTTATTGTATAGTGAAAACAAATACAGTAGTATAGTACTGTATATTAATAATGATTCAAAATTAAATGGCCGACATTAGAAGAAATTAAACTGGTGTGATTAACATCTTGGGAAAGAGGGTAGTTGGTCATTTTCATAGTTTGGTATGATATGAAAATGTGAACGTTAGGGAAAGCATTATCGTTAGTTTAAGTTATTTAGTTACGCAATCACCTTAAGAGTTACGTTCTGTCAGTAGTTACAAATTCACAAATAATACTAATTAAGTTAAGTCCCAATCTTTTTTTCTCACCAAGTCCCAATCTTTTAAATTCCTGAATTTCATCTTAATCTAGGTAATGCGTGTTCCAAGTTCACACGCTATCTTCAGATTCACAAAAAAATGAGTCAAAATAAGGACACGCAGTCTTAATTAAACTTCACTTTTTTTTTCAGAACAACCAATTGTTAAACGTGGAGACCATACATATATTATAACCTAAAGCTCATTACAATGAATATGAACTGTCATAGAAGTAATTACTAAAAAAGGGAAATGCAGTAGATATTTTCGAATGTTCGTAGAGTTTACCATCTGTATATATATTGACCATATTATGAAAAGTCGAATTTCAATCAAGATGAATGTCAAAGACATCTTCTAGAATCTAAACCCTCTAGATAAATCATCCACACGAAGGTATCTAAAGAAAGACCAGAATGTGAAACTTTACTACTTTAGTAATGAATGAATGGTGAGGTTGTAAAGAAAGAACAGAGTGGTTGAGAAAGACAACAACATAGTTTGGGCCAAGCGACAGCCAATCTCTGCCAGCTGTTCAAAATCTTGACAACCTGTTTTGTTTATTTCTTATTTACGAATAGTATAATTTACATTCACATTTACATATCAATATATATATTTTTCAATATATTTATATGCTAAGTGCTTATTGAGTTGTATATTTAAATCACCAGGGGATACAATTCAAAGAACTAGCAACAATATTTATGAAGACTAGTTAGGATTGCTTACATAAACTAATATAAATATAACTAAAATATTTCGTTAATCCATCCTCTGTAGACGAGAACGTATTGATTTTCTCTTCTATACTAATAATTATATTGCTGTAATTCAGATACCTTTTCCTTTACTAAAAAGTTACGTAAAATATGTAATAGACTATTTTCATAGAGCTGTCTCTCTAGAAACCAACGTTCCCACAATTGGCTTATAAATACCCTTTCAAAACCACAAGGCCACCCACCACACAAAACCTCAGAAACAAATCTATTGGCTAAGTTTCTTCAAAGTGCAAAAGAGGAGAGATGGAGTCAATGAAGATGAAGCTTATGGTGGTGTTGATGGTGGCTATTGTGGCTTTCTCAGCCGTAGGAAAGGCGGTGGCTCAGACTGCAGAGGCTCCAGCTCCAAGTCCTACTTCCGATGCGGCTATGTTCGTCCCAGCATTGCTTGCATCTGTTGCTGCTTTGGCATCTGGGTTTCTCTTCTAAACCAATCTCTACATCTCACATAGAGTTAGGGTTTGTTCCTTGTTTTACCTTCACTTCTGTTTATTTTTCACCGTATGAGTTTTTTTGTTTGTTATTGTTTCTAATATTTGGACTACTATATAATTTTGATGTAATTGCATGAGGGTGTTTGTGTTTATATGTTTCGTAATTATTACTACCATTCACGTACGCTTATGTCATATGTGTTTCAAATAAAGTCCGCCCAAATGATAAATAGTAAACCGACCTCACACATCTTCGAGTGGTATGAGCAATGATGCGATATGAGCCGTGAAAGTTTGGATGCTTTAGGTACCGTTGAAATGTGTGGTTACTATCATCGTTGTTAATTATCATCAACATATATCATGTTATTGGCCTCGGAGTTTACCCAATAATATTCTAGTGGAATAACTTTTCAAAACAGAATATAACAAAATAATCTGCAAATGGTGGCAACAATGAGAGGAATCTCCTTACAACCTTAAATGCATTAAACTTTGCAATTAAACTAAAAAGTGGGAGTAAATGGAAATCGTATAAGAAGAAACTACAGTCAATACTGATTTTAATATAACTAGCTACAAGTTGAAACGCAACCTAATTTTAGTGTCAAAAGACCTATCAGATTAACTTTACACTAGCTAAGTTTCAGACCAACCAAAACACAAACCACCAACTAACTAAGTGTAATAGAATAAACAAGAGGTTTATATTTGGAAGTATGGGATGGTATCAGACACTAGCATGTTAAGGACTAAAGGCCATGTGCGGTGCACAGAAGCAATGGGACCATACCTTTAGTTTTTTTTTTTCTAAGTTCATGCTTGTGGCTTCTAGGAATGCCCTGAAAAGCTTTTGTTAGTGGCCGCTACTTTTTTTTTGTGTGATTAATAGTATTTTGCGTTTTTGTCCTCCTTTCCAGAATGTTCTCCATATTCCAAATTTTGTTTTATCCATATTCATCTTTACGGCCTGCGGAATGAAAAGAAGAGTGGATGATGACACAAGAGTTTTGATGGAAACCAATCCTCTTAAGCAAAAGGTAAAAGATTGAGTACAACTTTTCTTATGATTGGCTGAATATAACTTACCACATAAGAAACTAGGAGCATCTATAGACTGACTAGGTCTCAATTATTTGCTATCTTTTTGTTTTCGTTACATATGGTCTAAACAAATAACGTTGTCTCTAGATAAAACCAAATTATAATCCTCAATTGTTTTCAGGGCGTTTGCAAACGTAAATGAACTTTGATTTGAGTTACCATCAAAAGGTACAATACAACAGTTGTGCTTTTCTTTGTTCAATTGTATTTTTTTTGCCAGAGTTTCAGTACCACGTTAACGTTGATGTAAATCTAATCTACAAGTCACAAAATATATTCGATGTCCCAATCGTACCTATTAACATTCATCCCAAGATTCTTAGTTATGCGATGTAATTCTCAAAGCAAAATCTTGTCTAGTTATTTTTTTATAGGAGAAACGATAGCCTATTTAGGCCTCAGATTCACTATCACAGAATAATGGGCCCAAACAAAGTCAGAAGGCCCATTACATCGAGCAAACTCGTGGAAACCTAACGCGACACCTATAAATACGGTTAACCTCTACAAACCCTACATGAGAGCTGTGTTTTCATCTTTCTTATATTCAGTCTGTTTTCTTGAATGTGTTTTTTGATTGTAAAGTTGGTGCAGTGATGATGGGTTTATGTAATCTCGTTAATCTGAAATTATTTACTGAGGAGAAATACTTCCCAACCATTCATTCAAATCCTGAGCACCTTTTGTTTTTAAAGTTGATTCATTGTTCTCGATTTTGAAAACTCCACATTTTTTCTTTTCTTGAAAATTTAGAATAAATCTTGAGTTTTTGATTCTGTGGATCGCACATAGTTCTTCTTCAAAGCTTTTTAGATTCATTCTAGAAGTGTGGTTTTGAGGATTTTATTTGTGCGTATAATAAAGATTCCTATCTGCTTGAGTAATCTCTGTTATTTGTTGACTATAGAGATACGCTCCAATGTTATAGGTTCACATTTGTTTTTGCGTATCTATCTTTTTTGCTAATTGAATAGCTGATACCTCTATAGAAAACTTTTCATCAACCATTCTGAACTGTGATCTAGGGGCTGTATATAACTGGGATTTATAAATCTGAAAACAAAAGTCACCATTAAAACGTTATGTTTTCAGGAAGTTAAATATTCTCTTTATGAGAGTGTCAATAGAACGTAACGTTGTTGAATATCTGTAGAAATTAACTTATTACAATGGTACAAGTGCATTGGTCATGTGCCATTTAGTGATTTCAGATGGTTCTTGGAAGAATGTTATCAATGGAGACAGTCTCTTGACATTGGTTGATACGCGCATCATTGCACATTACCTTGGAAGACCACGCCAGAATAATAAGTGATCAGCACGCATATTACAGAAAAATATAACAAAGAACAAAGTTGAACGAATACATTACAAAACCCAGAAGTGTAAAGTGTTGGCATCTATTGAGGTACTATAAAAGTTAAAAAAACCAAGAGAGCCACACATACACAACCTAACAATTACAATTAGTCTAAGTTTTCTGTAATCAAGAATCACAAGGATTAGTCTAAAGAACTGCAGAACATTTTGGATTGAGACATACGTAAATGGTCTTCAAGAATGGCTCAAGTATGTGAACAAAGTCTATCTCGGGGCAGCTCTTGGATTCTGAACTGCCTCGTTCTTGAGTAACACCTGCTCCACCTTGTGGCTGCTGTCATTGTCTTGCGCCAAGCAAACATCAATCGAATCCAAGGCTATCACTGGCCAATACTCATCATACAGCAAACTCAGGTACACGTCCAGACCACCGTGAGCTCTTAAACTGCTCTCTTGAGTTCCGAGACGCATGAGCCATATCACATAGGAGCGGCAATGCATATTGTTTTAGAGGAGAGTCCGACATGATGAATAGCATCAGGTGCGGTATGATTCCGTTCTCAGCCGCTTGTTCTTTCCTTCTCTTGCACAGGTTGAATAGCGCACTAAGCACCTGCATATCATTAGAAGTTTTATTAGCATACAGGACAAAAAGTTTTAACCGTTAGATGCAACACTAGGAGGTAACCTCGTGATGGATCTGATAAACAAGATTGCCATCCTTAAGCTCAAGGTTAGGGATCAAATGTTTGATTGCATCTGCACTCTGAAGATTCTCCAAGCAATTTGGATCAGTGGATAAATGATTGGTGCACTCCAGTATCTGCAAAAGGCAGTGTAAGTGCAGATTGCACGTCTTCCACTCTGTACAAAGGCAGCTAACAGCAACCTAAGTCTCTGAATTATCTGTTCCTTCATCACCATGATCACATGGAGAAGACTGATCTTTCTCAGACCTAGAACTCGCCACCCCTAACCAAAATCAAAGTTCACCTCTAGCTATCATGCGTTCTTCTGCTCATCACAACCAGTGGTGAATTAGAGCTGAGGAGTCTTACAGTTGTTGACATCCCAATTTTTTTTCTGCTCAAAGGCTTTCAGTTACATCTTGACTACATTCATCATCTTTCTCTGAGCTTGCACTTGCAACAGCCTCCTTCATATATATCTGCAAGTGCGTTCCCTAAGATGCGATAGAAAATATGATTGAAATATTCTTAATTAAATTCTAAAATGCACATGTTCTAACTTGATGGTTCCACTATGCCCGAAGTGAGGACTGCAATGGCCGTCTAGACTCTAGAGTTCCGTATCCAAGGGTGAGAGAGCAACGCCTTTGCGTCAGGCCTCTCTGCCTGGAATCCTGTAATGTGAAAGATACGAATCAGATGTAGATACTGTATATTAAGTAGTTCAGAAATTGACTAAACACTATTGTAGTAAACTATACCTTCTTGAAGCACTGTCGTAGGAAGTCTGTAATATGAGGAGAAAGACTATGTTGTCATCCGGACACGAAACCAGAAAGTAACAATAGTTTGTCAGTTGTGGCTAACAGCTTTTGCTTGTTTTTCAGGAGAGAAGTTATTTAATGGAAACTCCTAAAATGTTGAACGATACGAAAGAGGGCTGGCATAGGTTGCAGATCATAGTAAGGAGGTACACATGTAAGAAGTTCTATAACAGTGCATCCAACGCTCCATATGTCAGAAGCAGCACAAACTCCAGACATATTTCAATAACCTGAAACAGAAGTTGGGTATCAACACATAAGAGTACAAGTTTTTCCAAGTTGAAAAAAATATGCATCCGCCAAAACAACAGCAAAGCTGTTATAAATCCATTGTATGGATGGATATGTGGATTGTCATTAACTATCAAGGAGGTTTACACTCGTCTTAGATCCGTCTACATTCGTCCAAAACTAGTCAAGATTCAACCGGAGCATTTATGAGCTTTGACCAAGTCTGTATCTTTGTAATGAATGTAGTCAATATGTATTAAATGTGTAGATCTTCTCCTTGCTGTAAACCTTTGCTTGAACCTCCACTATATATTGATAGTGAGAGCTAATGAGAAAGACACAACTTTCACAGAAACATTTCTCTCATATTCTAAGACGTTATCAGCACGATTGTGTTCTCCACCTGAAAAATCTCTCTCCACCGGAGTTCCCTCCTTCCGGCCAGCTCCACCGGCGCTCAGCCTTTGCTCCACCGGCACTCAGCCTTCTCTCCGCCAGGCCACCTCTCTCTCTCCGCCGGAAAACTCCTCTCTCTCTCAAATTCCGGCCAACTCTTAGCCTCTCTCACGGTGGTCCTCTCAGATTCTTGTGGTGAAAAAGGTAAACAAATCAAAACCTTGAAATCTAAAGAACATCATTATATCTGAAACAAATCTAGGATCTATATGAATCCATAACTTATAAACAATCTAAAGATTTAAAAATATTAATCCTGTTTCTATGATCCATATGAAACTTGATTCTAAAATTATTTTGAATCCATAAAACTTAAAATTCTTTAAAGGTTTTATGTTTTTCTAAAAATTATAAACTTATTAAAATACCTAAAGATCTATATAAATCTTGTTTATAAGAACTTATGAATCATAAAATTATTAGAGAAAGCTTAAACCTTTATTCAATCCATTTGTTTGGCCATTTTACCATATGTGATAAACATAAGTGTATAATCTGGCCAAAACAAAACAAAAACTCCATCAAATCCTTGCTGTGCCATTTTCGGCCAGCAATCCCAAAAATCATTCAACCCATCAATAAAATCGAAATTAAATTCATTCATTGCATATCCTTGACTGTTAATATTTGTTTTGTAACTGTCAAAGTTTTAAAAACCTTTTTATGATATTTATAAATGTAAATCGGATTTTATAAATGCATAATCGATTTTATAAATAATTTTTTGATTTTATTAAATGTATATCTTTGACTGAAAACTATTTCTAAATTTTTATAAGCCATAGTCTCATTTTATATTGATATATCATATGATAGAATAAAATCTGTTAGAAATCATTTGATCATATTGTTGATAATTAAAACCATGAACCGATTTTTATCTCATACTGAATATTGATCACATAAGTTGCTAGTTTAAATTACTCTTGATCTAGTTTCATCTTTGAACCTGATTTTGTGATTGAATTATGTTCTGATCATATTCATACCTGATAATCCATCATTTAGTTTAGTAAATCATTAGATTAAAATTGAATCATCTTGAACCAACCATTTCATGCATCCAATTGTCATATTGTTAAAACTGAAAATATGTTTGCATATCATTGACAATCCTGATAATAGTTCATATAAATTAAGTTGGTTCATATTGCTTGCATCTAAATGATTCTCATTGCTTGCGTATAATTAGACCAAATCGGCTTTAATTTAAACTTGGTATATTTGCTTTATTCGAAAATTATAAAACAAGTTTCAAACCGATTTTGAAAATCTAAATTCGGTTTACAAAATGTCTTGAATATTATAAATTTTATTTGTCTTGTCCATGATGCATTTTAATCCATCCATGTTGATTGACAAATTTTTTATCTTAATGCACATAAAAATATTTCTGAAAAAATAAAATGCATAATAAACCATCATTATAATAAATCATCAAATCTCCTTGGCATATAAATTCAAATCTTGATTTGTATCATGAATCCTTACTCCTTTATGGATATTTGATTCAGATGTCAAAATCAACAACTTTGAATATGCTTCCCTCAATCTCTCTGGAGATAATTACCTCCAATGGGAGCTCGATACCAAGATCCTCATAAGGTCCAGAAACCTTGGTGAAACCATCACTGAAGGTACTGAGCCATCAGACAAGGATAATTACAATGCAATTGTTGCCATCCGCCATCACCTTGCTGAAGGTCTCAAGGACCAGTATCTCACCATTGAGAATCCACTGGAACTCTAGAAAGAGTTGAAAATCAAATTCAATCATCAGAAAACTGTTATATTGCCAAAGGCTCTTTATGATTGGAGGAACCTGAGAATCCAAGACTATAAGTCTGTGGAAGAATATAACTCGGCTTTGTTCAAGATAGTCTCAAAGTTGAAACTTTGTGGTGAGACTATCACTGATGCTGATATGTTAGAGAAGACATTCTCCACATTCCACACCAGCAATGTTGTGATTAAGCAACAGTACCGAGAGAAGGGTTTCTCCACTTATGCTGACTTAAACTATTGTTTGTTGCTTGCTGAACAAAACAATGAGTTGCTCATGATGAACAGTGAGCTGAGGCCTCCTGGTGCTAAAGCATTGCCTGAGGCGCATACGACAATAGAGCCAAAGGGTGAGACTCCAAAAGAGTCATACCATGGTCGCATGAGAGGCCGTGGAAGATGGCAGGGTCGTAACGTGGGTTTCTACCAATGATTGGTCATCCCACAACGATGGCAAGTAGATTTGGTCGAGCTCGAGCCATGGGTTTTGAAGTCGGACTTATACCCACGGTTAGCTTGATGACCTCGGATATAGCCTCGGCCTCGGTTACGACCAAGATGGTATCTCGTGGTTGAAATCCACGGCCTTGTGGTTGAAACCCACGGCCACGTGGTTGAAACCCACGGTTACGACCATGCCATCTTCCACGGCCTCTCATGCGACCATGGTATGACTCTTTTGGAGTCTCACCCTTTGGCTCTATTGTCGTATGCGCCTTAGGCAATGCTTTAGCACCAGGAGGCCTCAACTCACTGTTCATCATGAGCAACTCATTGTTTTGTTCAACAAGCAACAAACAAGAGATTAAGTCAGCATAAGTGGAGGAACCCTTCTCTCGGTACTGTTGCTGAATCACAACATTGCTGGTGTGGAATGTGGAGAATGTCTTCTCCAAAATATCAGCATCAGTGATAGTCTCACCACAAAGTTTCAACTTTGAGACTATCTTGAACAAAGCCGAGTTATATTCTTCCACAGACTTATAGTCTTGGATTCTCAGGTTCCTCCAATCATAAGGAGTCTTTGGCAATATAACAGTTTTCTGATGATTGAATCTGGTTTTCAACTCTTTCCAGAGTTCCAGTGGATTCTCAATGGTGAGATACTGGTCATTGAGACCTTTAGCAAGGTGATGGCGAATGACATTTATTGACTTGTAATTATCTTTGTCTGATGGCTTAGTACCTTCAATGATGGTATCACCAAGGTTTCTGGACCTTAAGAGGATCTTGGTATCAAGTTTCCATTGGAGGTAATTATCTCCGGAGAGATTGAGGGAAGCATATTCAAGGTTGTTGATTTTCGACATCTGAATCAAATATCCATAAAGGAGTAAGGATTCATGATACAAATCAAAATTTGAATTTATATGCCAAGCAGATTGATGAATTATTATAATGATGGTTTATTTTGCATTTTATTTTTTCAGAAATATTTATATGTGCATTAAGATAAAAAAAATTTCAATCAACATGGATTGATTAAAATGCATCATGGACAAGACAAATAAATTTTATAATATTCAAGACATTTTGTAAACCGAATTTAGATTTTCAAAATCGGTTTGAAACTTGTTTTATAATTTTCGAATAAAGCAAATATACCAAGTTTAAATGAAAACCAATTTGGTCTAATTATATGCAAGCAATGAGAATCATTTAGATGCAAGCAATATGAACCAACTTAATTTATATGAACTATTATCAGGATTGTCAATGATATGCAAACATATTTTCAGTTTTAACAATATGACAATTGGATGCATGAAATGGTTGGTTCAAGATGATTCAATTTTAATCTAATGATTTACTAAACTAAATGATGCATTACATGTATAAATATGATCAGTACATAATTCAATCACAAAATCAGGTTCAAGGATGAAACTAGATCAAGAATAATTTAAACTAGCAACTTATGTGATCAATATTCAGTATGAGATAAAAATCGGTTCATGGTTTTAATTATCAACAATATGATCAAATGATTTCTAACATATTTTATTCTATCATATGACATATCAATATAAAATGAGACTATGACTTATAAAAAATTAGAAATAATTTTCAGTCAAAGATATACATTTAATAAAATCAAACAAGTATTTATAAAATCGATTATGCATTTATAAAATCCGATTTGTATTTATAAAAATCATAAAAAGGTTTTTAAAACTTTGACTGTTACAAAACAAATATTAACAGTCAAGGATATGCAATGAATGAATTTAATTTCGATTTTATTGATGGGTTAACTGATTTTTGGGATTGCTGGCCGAAAATGGCACATCAAGGATTTGATGGAGTTTTTGTTTTGTTTTGGCCAGATTATACACTTATGTTTATCACATCTGGTAAAATGGCCAAACAAATGGACTGAATCAAAGGTTTAAGCTTTCTCTAATAATTTTATGATTCATAAGTTCTTATAAACAAGATTCATATAGATATTTATGTATTTTAATAAGTTTATAAGTTTTAGAGAAACATAGAACTTTTAAAGAATTTTAAGTTTTATGGATTCAAAATAATTTTAGAATCAAGTTTCATATGGATCATATGGATCATAGAAACAAGATTAATATTTTTTTTAAATCCATAGATTGTTTATAAGTTATGGATTCATATAGATCATAGATTTGTTTCAGATATAATGGTGTTCTTTAGATTTCAAGGTTTTAATTTTGTTTACCTTTTTCACCACAAGAATCTGAGAGGACCACTGTGAGAGAGAGGCTGAGAGTTGGCCGGAATTTGAGAGAGAGAGAAGTTTTCCGGCGGAGAGAGAGAGGTGGCCTGGCAGAGAGAAGGCTGAGCGCCGGTGGAGCAAAGGCTGAGTGCCGGTAGAGCTGGTCGGAAAGAAGGAACTCCGGTGGAGAGAGTTTTCTCAGGTGGAGAGCACAATCGTGCTGATAACGTGTTAGAATATGAGAGAAGTGTTGCTGTGAAAGTTGTGTCTTTCTCATTAGCTCTCACTATCAATATATAGTGGAGGTTCAAGCAAGGGTTTACATCAAATAGAATCTATACATTGATTACATATATTGACTACATTCATTACAATATCAAGTTTGGGTCAAAGCTCATAAATGCTCCGGTTGAATGAGTCTTCATCTTGACTATGTCTTGGACGAATGTAGACGGACCGGAGACGGGTGTAGACGGACCGGATAGTCGGGTCGGATGTAATCCTCCTTGTTGGTTAATGGCAATTCACATATCCATACAATGGACTTATAACAGAAGAATCTATTCACTTGATGACTAAGAAACTTGAAGAAACCATGAATCTTTTGAATAAGATATCCAGCGACAGGCTGCCTAGAAAAGAAGAAAGATATAAATGGCAGGCAGTGATGTGTTTTAATTGTCATGGCATTGGGCATGTCAAAACAGATTGCCCATCATTCAAGAGAAAATAAATCAAGTGTAATAGATGTAATGGTTATGGGCACATAAAATCAGATTGTGTGAACACCAAGAAGATGAAGATGAAGAGAAGTTGCAGCGATAAAAATCCAGAAAGAAAAGACGATTCTCTCAATTTCGTGGCTCTTCATGGAGTTATAGGATCTGAAAAAGACATCACTAAGGATGAAATTCGTATGTCAGGTGTGTCACACACCAATTCAGATGCGTCACACAATGATACAGAAAGTGATATAGATGCAGATCTTCTAGCCGAGTACAAGGTTCTCTATGGTAAATTTGAAGAACTCAGTCACGAAAACCTACAACTCATCAAGGATAACACTGTCTTAAAAGATCAAGTCAACACCCTAGAGATGGAATGGACTGATACGATGGGTGAATCAAAGTGTAGGGTGAGAGAGAATGATAATGAAGATGAGCTTCAGTCACTTCAGAGAGTTATTGCAGAGCAAAACCAAGTTCAACAGGAGTCTGAAATAAAGTTTCATCACATGAAACAACAGCTTAATCAAGAATTTGAGAAGAGTCAGCTTCTGGAAAAACAACTTGCTGAGAACTACAAGAAAGTGAGAATATTGAACAGTGGATCAACAAGTTTGGAGCATATCTTGTCAGTTGGGCAGTCTCCAAAAATCAATTGGGGTTTGGGTTATCAAGGGACGACTTCACAGAAGATTGACAAGAATGAAGGAATCAAGTTTGTAAAACCCTCAATCCCAATTGTTTCAGCTGAACGAAAGGATGAAACTCAAGCAAAGATTTTGGTTCCAAAGATACAAGACAGAAGAGTTGTTGCTAAGAGAATGAATGGTTGTCACTTTTGTGGTAAGACTTGACATATAGTTACTTTCTGTTATTCTTGGAGAAACCAGATTGAGCGAGCTTGGAGGATGAACCTTTGTTATGTTGAACCCAGAAGGTATGGACATGTTTGGATAGCTAAGAAGGATCTGTATCCTAAGTTTACGAAAGGTGTGTCACACGAACATATTAGTGTGTCATACAATCGAATGGGGGATCAATATACTGAGTTTGAAGAACCAGTTCGATGGCTTAGAAGGTACTGAGAGTTTTTCACAGAATTTTTCACTCAAGCAGGGAGAGATGATACTTGATTCAGGGGGAGTTTAAGTTAGTACTTCGGTGGTATGTATGATGCATATTGGTCTTAGAAGTGAGTGAGCTTGAGTTGTAAAACCCAGTGAAAAAGGGGGAGAATGTAAGCTCAAGAACTTGGAGCTTGATGTGTTACTGTAATGGTGGAGCTTTGGTTCGTGTACATGCGTTACACACGGAGGATGGTGTGTGACACACGCTTCAGATAGTAAAAAGGAAACATCAAGATGCGATGATGCGAAATTTTTCCATATATTTGGTTGACGAAATATTCATTAAAGGAGCGTGATTAGATCACAAATTGGGAGATTTGGTGATGCTAAATATATATGAAATATTATATTAGATAATAGGAAAATATTATTTAACATATATTTTGGTTTTTTTCAAGAATTAGGGTTAGAGCTTTCACGTTGTAATTCTCAGAGAGAAACACAAAAATGTTTTGGGATTTCATAGCTGAGTGATTGGGAGACTTGATGTGTTGATTCAAGCAAGTTGGGTGTGTTAGAAATCGATCCGTGTCGAGTCGTGTAATCGGATCAAACAAATCTGTAAGAAATTGTGTAAAAGATTTCTAATAAAAGAGGTTTGTGTTCTGAAATTATTTTGTGCCTTCTATTCTTGCTGTATCTCGAACTTACACATTCACGAGGGAGAATTCACATATTAAAACTGGAATTAGGGTTTAATCTATTAAAAAATATTGAAGGATTTGCTGAGATTGGTTGAAAGATCAGAGCAGATATCATCAGATGCCAGCACTAAGACAGAAGTGAAAAGAACATAACTCTTTTTAAGTTGATATTGAGTCATTTTTCACTGTTGATCAAAACCAAAATTGAGTCAATTGACTAGTGTTATTTTCTTTTAAGGCCCTTACCTTTTTATTCATTAACGAGTTCACCCCAATATTTATTTCCTCATCTGTTAAAACATTTGGCCTTTTTGTCCAGTTAATGCAATTTTCATCGTTTTTAAAAAGTCGGTTCAAATATTAAATGCTTCGTTCATTTAGTTTCTGTCATTGTTAATTAATTGTTTTAAAATTGAGGTGGTTAGTATTCATTAATGAACGTATTATCACACACGTTTTAACACTACAGTTTTTGATTTCCAAGGAGTTAAAGGATATGCGGATGTTATGGCCACTCAAATTATGGTTTTATAATAATGTGATCTTTAATTTCACGAAAAGATAATGTGATGATCTTTAAAACAAAAGTAATTACGAAAGCATCTAAACCCGCGTACGTACGTCACACGGTGGTTTGAAACGTAAATTCGTTTGTATTTCCAATTTGTTTGAAATGTATTAAGGACCTAAACGTGTTCAACCATGAGTGACGCATGAACTATTTGTTAACTTGAACATCGATTTGAAAGATGAAAGAAAAAAAGTATACAAAATAAAATTGAGACTACAAACGCGTAATCACTAAACACCAAGACTAGAGAGTGAGCAAAAAAATAGGTAGGTTCATTGGCAACATCAGAAGACTTAATTAGGAAGAGAGAGAGAGAATATATATTTGAGAAAAAGGCTAACCAATCAGAGAGATCACCAAACCCTAGCTTAAAGAGAGAGAGAGAGATAACTATGTTGAAGACGGCGGACATGACGTCATCTAGCGGGAAGGGATCGGTAGCTAAGAAAATGACGACCCCGTGTTGCACGAAGATGGGGATGAAGAGAGGACCGTGGACGTTGGAAGAGGACAAGATTCTTGTGAGCTTCATCGGGAAAGAAGGCGAGGGAAGGTGGAGATCGCTTCCTAAGAGAGCTGGCTTGCTCCGATGTGGAAAAAGCTGCCGTCTACGGTGGATGAATTATCTCCGGCCGTCTGTAAAACGTGGTGGTATCGCTCCCGATGAGGAAGATCTCATCCTCCGCCTTCATCGTCTCCTTGGCAACAAGTGCGAACATATATATTATATATATTCAGATTAGCTACAAAAGTTAATTAAGTTATTCGTATTTTAATTACATGACATAAAGCGCAGTGACAAAAAAAATTACATGACATAAGCGATCATAGTTTCTATGTATATGTACGTGTGTGTTTACGCATTAACTAGTGGTGTTTTTCTTTTCTTAACTAGGGTTTGATTTCTTCTACATAAACATCAAGATTCTCTCATTCTATATCACATTCTACTTGGGTCATTTTATCAATATATACATATGTATCTAGTCTTATTTTAGGGTAGACATATATATAAATATATATATGAGCTTTGATTGTTGGTTGAATTTTTCAACAAAATAGTACTCCCTTTTCAGATTCTGGTTATATTTAATTGAAGGATAATTCCAGTTTTCTTGTTCTAAGGCTAATAGTTCTAGTGGTTGAGTTGTTATCATATTGTTTCCATCGAGACAATGTAACAAAAATGAGCTATATATACAAGCTTTTTATAGGACTAGTAAGTAATCATAGGTCGATGGATGTTTTAAATTCACATGCATGTATGGTATTGCTAATAACTTATATATTTGTAAGGTGGTCACTGATCGCGGGGAGGATACCGGGAAGGACTGATAATGAGATCAAGAACTACTGGAACACTCATCTTCGTAAGAAACTCTTAAGTCAAGGCATTGATCCTCGAACCCACAAGCCTCTTGATGCAAGCAACAATCATAAACTTAGAGAAGAAGTTTCCGGTGGACAAAACCTTCTCGATCCCAATTCTTGTTCTCACACTGATGATACCACCGTTAGTAGCGGAAATGGAGCTAGCAAGATCAGTATCAGCGTCTTTGGTGATGAAGACTTTGGTTTCTGCTACGATGACAAGTTCTCTTCGTTTCTGAACTCGGTTATCAATGATGATCCTTTTGACAGTAATATTCCAATATTATCCCAGCCGTTGCAGACGCAAGATTTTATCAATGAGATTGTTGGAACCTCGTCGAGCTTAGGACATGACCAGAGACCAGAAGATATATAAGTTTGATGAATTGTGATGTCTTCTATATCTATCATGCTTCATTGAGTGTACTATCATGTTATTTCAGGGGTTGGTCTATATGTGTGCTAAGTTGGTTTGTGGTTATCTGTGTGATTACAAAATACCTCATATGTGTGTAATTGATAACATAATCCATTGCGTAATTTATATTGGATATTTCTCTCTTGTTTCTCGCAGATCATGTATATTTTCATGCCTAATGCTAATAAGTAATCCAGTGATAAATATTTCTTAAGGTTCTTACAGACTGGCTTATTACTTAGTCTACATATATATTACATCATCGTCTTAGTGAGTATAATGTTGTAGTGGAAGTGGAAATAAGATTCGCGTTTAAATCTTTACTAAGTACAAAACTACAAAATGTCTTACATTATAGTCGAGATCTTTTTTATTTGTTTAATTTTCATCAAGCAATTCCAGTCCACCTGTACTGTATATAAAAAAGCTATTAGCCCTACGATTCGGGAAATGTTTACATACAAAAGGAAAAACTCCATTTCCATGAAATACTTAATTTTAATCAAAATTCAAACCTTGTCAAGTACTGTTTTTCTTTTAAAATATTGTTTTTTGAAGCATTACCACAAGTATATCCATCCATATTCAGATTATTCAGTATATATGGGTTGTATGATAAGTTGAAGACTCAAAGTTTCTGAAGTACCGAAGCTTCACATATATCTTGATCTTCCTTCATATATATAGAATATAACAGTGTCGATTAACGATTATAATATTACCTTACTATAAGTCTATAATGTATATGCATGCGTTTCATTATGCAGTTATAGATCCACCGTTTAACGCAGTCTTATTAAGTGACAAAAAAAACGCAGTCTTATGTTTACTTACTTCATCATTACCGCTAGTGATTGCCATGTGCGTCTCCCGTTATAGTCCCGTTAAAACGAAAATACTCCATGTATGTTTCACATTAAGCTCCATATATTTACGCTACACAGAAACTCCACGAAACAAACGTTGTTAATTACAGCAAAGATGGGGCCAAACACCTATAGTTAAAGCCTACAAATTAGATTACAGAACAAGCTTAACAATGCCGATATAATTAATCGTTTCAAATAAGAACCGTTAGATTTTTTCTAAGAAAAAGAGCCGTTAGATTGATTGACTTTTACTACGTTAACTTTGAACGAACTTCTTTGCATTGCGACTTTGCGAGTATTCTGCTCCGACCCAACCTTCTCTTTGACCATTCGGTTCACATCACAGCAGCTAAATTAAATAAATGTCTAACTGAATTTCTTTGGCACAACACCATAGAAATAAAATAAAATGATCGTTCTTATGGAATATAACTTAGAATATGTATTTTAAGAAATTTTGATTTATAATTAGATATCTCAGTAATAAACTGGATGCTGGATACTTGATCAAGATCTATCGTTGAACCAATGTTAAAAGAAAAATCGTCAAGAAAGCGTAACTTGTGACTAAAACAATCAAAAGAAACAAGACTCCAATGAAGGAGAACACTGTGTATAACTGATAAATAAATGGAGTATATAGACATGGAATACATACATAGAGATGGATATAACATAATTCACACTCATCAACTATATATATATATACACACACATCTAACACACGCAATTATATACGTCAATAACCAAAATAATGAAAGAAATGGACGAAGAATGAAGCTTACCGATATGAACTGGAAACAGTCGTGGAAACTCAAACACACATGCTACACTTTTCTGAACACTGATGTTCAATGTCTTTTGTTGTTTTTTTTGTTTTGGTTGAAAACATTTTTAATGCTCCTCTCTCTGAATATCGATGGATATGTTGAAGATTTGTAATAACTATGCAAAGCTGAATTGACCGGTAGATTTGGTATTCAATTAGTGTTTCCAACGGAAAGCATCATCTTATAATTTGGTGATAAAGCAAACATAAAGGTTATAAAACCTGTTAGGTAGCAACTAATAATCTTCATCAGTCGCCGTTGTAGAAGATAGATACTTGTCTCTTTCGGTCTTTCTATCAGTCAAATTCAAACCATATAGTCTTGGGTACTCTAAATAAAAAGTTTTCGACACTAGATTGGAATTGGAGTTATTGAGGAGGATAGGTCCTACACTCACATTGTTGCCTATTCTAAGAGCAAACAATATTTCTTTGGTCATCTAATTAACATTGTTCGTTGTTCCACTTTGGTGGATGCATTGATTAATCATTCATCAAATAAACGTGTACGTACGTACAATAATGTCTCTCTGTTTTCTTTACTCAGTATTAAACCATCCCAAACTCTGTTCACTTGGCAAATCGCAACGTCCATTCTTTAGCTACCTCCTCATGCTTTTCTCTATCCCACAAGTAGAGCCGTGCGATCGCTGGTAAAGCTGGATTGTCTGGTTAACAAAAGAACAAAGACTGTAAATTAAAGAAACGAAACAGTGACCTGAGATAACCAATTATCTTATATGATGCGTGAGCGTAGACTAAAGTAGAGTACTTACATGTCTCAGGTTTTAAGAAGATAGATCTAATCGCTTGCAAGACTTTTGTGATCGTAAGAGCCGGACTCCAGCTGTCTCTTAGAATATCTACACTTAAGTTCCCTGCAGTATCAACATTGCAATGGTAGATCCGAGTCTTGAACACCACCTGCAAACCATCAACCCTCTTAACCAAAAACACTAGCAAAAAAAAAAAGAATACAAATCTCTCAAGATAAACCCTCAGCTTTAAGTCTAGAACCCAAAAAGGTCAAGACTTTGATGCAAGAAAGAAAACTACTTTATCTGCCAACATAAATAGTAACCTCTAAGATGATCTAATACACTAGAAACTGAGATTATACATAATCTCTGTTCCAAAATGCTAAGTCTTAATCAAAAGAGCAACATAGAGATGTTGAAGAGTACCCATTAGTACTTTCTGCCTAAAAACACCACCTTTCAACTCTATTCAAACTTCTTAACCATAAAAACCAGTAAAGCTCCCAACTTTTAAAATAAAGTAAGCTACTTTCACAAACAAAAAGACTCAAAAAGCTCATACCTTTGGCGGTTTAAAAGGATAATCAGAAGGAAAAATCATATCAAGAAAAAAGATCCCTCCTTCATACGGAGTCCCTGCCAAAAAAAAAAGCTCGAATCAAGTTCAATCGGATCTTCTTAATTTAGAGAGAATCAAAAGAACTAACCAGAGGGACCAATGATGGTGGCGATCCAATGGTAGAGATTATCCCCTTTGGGTCCAGCCGAACACTCAGGAGGCGGATCCACGTTAAGCTCAGCCATCTCTCTCTGTATCCTCTTCCCGGACGCGGAGACTGATGTCTTCGCTACCCAAGACGACGCCGTTCCTGAGTATCCGGCGTACATCGCCGTCGGTAACGGCTTAAATCTCCCGCTTCCGCCAGGTGTCGTCATCATCTCTTGTCGTCGTCGTTGTCGTCCCTATTCCTCCTCTGCTTATTATCCCAATCCATTTACTGCTTCAACGTTTCGCTTCGACTCCACTCGAGAGAATAATGTTCGAAACGCTGCGTTTTCGGTCTGATCTGTTAAAACGAATAAAGTAATCATCGCTGACGTGGCGAGTAAACAAGAGAAGATAGTAATCTACTGTATGTCGATAATTTTGTAATCATTTTTTTTTTCACAGCTAAATAATTTATCAAATATTATTGTGTTTTGGATTTTTCTTAATCACATGAGTTAGGAACTTAGGATCATGTATTACCCACGTGAATATTCAATGATTTTGATGAATAATTGTGTTACAAAATCTACAGATCTTGTAACACATTGAAAATAAACTTATATAAATCTCCAATATCAAATTAATCACGAATAAATCTAGTTTTTTCTTCATGGTTTGCAATAAATACAAGACACATAATACTAGATAATTAAATTTTAAATCACTCTAATTCGAAAGATTTGAGTTCAATGATAAAAACAAAAAAGAATGAGAACATATGATCTCTCTCTCTAGCTACACTTAAAAACACTACACCGAAAGTAAAACAAATAATAATACCCATAACCGGAAATAACCAGACACGCCGGTACACTTCTCCGGTTACTACAAACACAAAGTTACAGTGGTAGTAGTACTACTGTGAGAGCTAACGTTGCCAAGAAGGGAAGATGGCAGATAGAAACGATAAGCGCGTTTGCGTCCCCTCCTACTTGACTCGCGGGTCCTAACGCAGGAGGAAAGTTTCCTCCCGTTCCGTTTGCGTTTAAGCTTCCCGTATAAGCACACGTTCTATAGCCTAACAAAACACACACACAAGCGATCAGAGAATTACACAATGTTAAACAAACGCTTAAAAACATAAAACGATCAGGAGAGAAAAAACTTACTAGGATCTCTAGGGGTAGTGATAGCAGTACCATCAAAATCACAAGTTCCACCAGCACTCTTCATCTTCTGGTAATAATCATTATACGCAAAAGAAGCATGGCTCTTAATATCATTCGGTAGAAAACAAGGCTGTCCCGGTTGAAGCGCAGCGCAGTTAGCTCGGCCCTGTCCACAAGCCCAGTTCAAACCGTCCACCAACTTATCATCATCAGCATCAGCTTTCGCCACGCAGAACAACGTCGTCCCATTCAAATCAGCCGATCCAGCACCACCACCAGCACCACCACCGCTTAAGCCAAGAGGGTAAACAGAAGTACCATTAGGATAAAACATCCCCCAGTTCTTCTCAGACTCCGGTCCAGACCGTTTGTCCTCGTTGTACAGCTCGTAGATGTATGTGTTGATCGGTATATCCGGTTTGCTAGGAGGACCAGAGTTGTTCAACACGCGCTTGATCAAATTATTATTAAACATCTCCGCGTTACCTAACGTCGCAGCTGTTTCATCACTTCCACCAGAAGAAGGCCAGCCAGTTTCTGTTACAACGACAGGGATCTTTGTGAAGTTCAAGGCCTCCATGGAGTAGTAAGCAGCGTCAACCATAGCGTCAAACATACTATCGTAATGCAGAAGCGTGTTGGGGTCAACGATCTGCTTAACGGTAGAGAGCTGCTTGAAAAGAGCGTAATCAAGCGGGAAGATACCGTTAGCTGTAGTGTAACCGTAGTAAGGATACGCATTGAGCATGAAGAAGGAGCCGGTGTTGTCTAGGAACTGGAGGATCTGGTGAACGGTCGTGTTCCATGAAGGGCTGAAGGTTGACGTGGAAGGAGGGAAAGGTTTAGGCATCACGTCCATGGACATGGGAGTGGAGACTTTGACTTGGAAGTTGAGGTTTGTGGCGACTAGTGCCTTGTGGATGTTGTTGAGAGCGGAGGCGAGGATGGGAGCCACGTGGGGAGATTGGGTGAGGACCTCGCTGCCGACGGAGATGGCTGTGATGTTGGTGGAAGGGAGGTAGGCGGCGACGTTCTTGTTGACCCAGGAGGCGGCTGCTGAAGGGAAGCGTCCTATTCTGAGGATCTCTTGGTTGGTGACGCCGACCATGACTTGGATGGTGGTGTTGGCGAAGGCTTTGAGTATGTGGCTGTTGGCGTCGTAGAGACGGATGTGTGTGATTTGGTGGGATTGGAGGAGTGTGACGATGTCTGAAGGGGGTGGCATGTTGGTTAGATCTGTTCCTATGTTTACTCCTATGAATGCGGCTGTGTAGAAAGAAATCATATTAGAGGTTTTTGATCAAGAAGTGATAGATACAATGCGGTTTAGTAAGGTGAAGTTACCGTTGTTTGTAAACGCAAGAAGTGAGATTAGGAGCAAGATTGCTTCTAAGAACCATCTCGGAAGCAGCATCATCACACCAGAGGGAGAGAGCTTGATACAAAAAATTAAAAAATTGAGTCATATCCTATAATGATTGTTACAGCAACTTTACACTCGAACATCACATGGATCTTATTTGGACTAGTCAAATATGGTAAGAACCCTAGAATCAAGTAAGCAACTTTTTTAGTTACAAACAAATGGATTGGGACATAAGTGAAGTTAAATTAAACGCTCAGTAAAGAACAATAAACCTATGGAGCATTCGAAAAGCCACACTCTTTTTTTTCCTTAAAAAAAAATCTTATCTTTACTCTTTTTTTTTGTCGCTTCATTCTTTCAGGAGTGTTCTCTTGAAACAGGATTTGCAGAGTGAAAGAAGAATGTAGAAGATTCAAGTGAAAGCTACTTACAATGCGACAAAAAAAATCAAATACACAGATGCAAAATCAAGAAACAATTAGTAAAGTACCTAGTTAGAGCTTGAGCGCTTCCAGATTTACTTGGAGAAGATTCAGATCACAGACAGGAAAAAAAGGTCGAGGTTTTGCTATTCAGACAGAACAGGGTAAAAGCAAGGTTCAGAGATGGTTGTAGAGTAATGTTGTAATGAACCCACCGAGGAGAGAAAACAAAAGGTAAATACTTTTTCTTTTCTTTTCTTTCGGCGAAAATAATTTTCGAAATTAAGAAGAGAAAAAAGAAGAGAAATTCGGTGCTCTACAGTGTTAAACTTGGTTTATCTAACTTTAATGCGTGGGAAACCAGAGAGGTGTGTTACACACCGTGTGTATGTGTACTGTCTGTGGAAGGTGAGGCTTCAAAGTTCAAAAAGGCTAAATAAATTAGTGTTTATTAATTAATTGAATAATTTATTTACATCTAGTAATTATTATACAATCTTTATTCCTTCACACCAGTACATACGGCGAATAATAAAAAAAAAAAAATCATGTACAAACAAAGAAAAGAAAGACCTTGCGTAGCTGCAGACAACAGTTTCCACGCTCTTCTCATGTTCTATTCGGTTCCCTTTATTTATTTATTTAGATTTTGAATCAAAAAGAAAGATTTGCTACTAATCTCATGTCATGTGCGTGCATGACTTCCAAATGTTTCACAGTAAAGAGACTTTTCTTGAAATGTTTCTTGAGATGCTCTAAATATTCCAGTGATTTCTTTTCACCATTAGGAGTTTTTTTTTGTGAGCTTATAAAATGATGTTGTGTATCTTGTTATTTCTCTGAATCGGTCTTCCTTTTAAAATGAAGTCTCAAGTACGTTATATTCTGAAACCGATTGTTGTAATATTCTTTTCCAAATTTCTTCCGAAAGATTATCGACCGTGCATTTAAGATTGAAGCTACGTGCGCGACGGGGAGAGCTGAAACTTATACAGAAACCAAGACTTTTGTCGGATCAATAAACGGGTCGAACACTCTCTCACAAGTCCATCCTACAACTTGAGGGGGAAATAATGTGTTATACTATTTGATTCTTGAAAAATAGCTGGAAAGTGTAAGAAAGGCATATAATTCAAAAACCAGTGGATGCAAATACTTCAAAACGCTCCCTAATAGATAGGACCATCTTCTTTCACTATAACAAGAGAGATAAGATGACAAAAAAGCACATGCAACCTCATTGTCATGTCTTTTAACTTCATTCATGAATCAAACACTAAACAATAACACAGAGAACTGTCTCGAAAACTTGTCAAAACAAAAAAAAAAAAACCTTAAAAGTAAGAGAACTCAATCTGATAAATAACGTAGAGCTAACAAACAAGACTGCAGAGCTGGTGTGTAGAGAGATACATGGGTTTGTGCGACAAATCATTGGCTGGGAGAACGGTCTCCATTTCGTTCCCTGCCCACAGCTAGTGATGGCCACGGTCCAGCAATCACAGCTCCGGTTACTAGACAACAAGCGAGGCAACAGGATCATAACAGTTTCTTCCGGGTTTCTTCAGAAAATACGACTAAGAAGAAGATAGTCTTCCATGTGATGTTTTGCCTCAGCAGGATCCACATATTGAATGAAACCAAACCCCCTTGGATCTCTGCAAATAATCCAATAAGAAAAAAAGAAAAAAAAATCTGAAACTAGGAACCAAAACACGATAACCAAGGAAGTAACCTATGACAAGAAGACAAACACAGAAGGTGGCATTACAATCTCCTGCAATAGAAGCCATCATGATCAACATGGAAAAAAACAAGCACTTGCCTGCAAACCTTGCAAATTTCCAGTATAAAGACTTGACTTCTCCAAGACTTGACATATTTTCCAAACAGCATTCACAAAAGGTGGTTTACGAAGATAAGATAGAGAGACACGATCGAACTGAAGCATTTACTGTCCTCGCATTGCTCAACCAGTATAATAATAATCCCTTGGAAGGTAGATGGACCTTGAGAGGACCGAACTGCTCAAATGGCCTCGTAAGGTCCTCCTGTCTGTAGAAAAGAGAGTAAAGAACTTAATAAATCCTACCGGTTAAAAAAAGAAAGAGCAGATTAAATCTATTGCAAGGAGATCTGAAAACAAAAGAAAAGTTCATACATGCGCTATCTAGAAACTGTATTGCCTCTTGTAATGATGAGTTTATACATCAGCTTTTTTTTTAATAGACTAAAGTAAGGAAAACATGGAAGCATGAAGCTAACAAGTCCACCAAAGCAATTGCAAAGATATGGTCCAAATAATCTTAAAAGTATCAATGAGTAGGGAATTAATGAAAATAAGAAAATACCTGAAGTCATTGGCGAAGGTTGCGAACCAAAAGACTAGTTGGGAGATCCTTTTTCACAACCATATTTTCCCATAACCTGGTGATTGAGTGTAGATCCTTCCCTCTCATTGAGTCTAGACTTCAATCTCTTTATCAATCAAGCAACCAACATAAACAAAATTAGTTAGAGAATGTGCCAGATATGATTGAATGCTTGAGAATAGGAGACAAGACAAGAAGCAGAAGCTAACACATTCCACCATACACAATCAAACAAACAAAAAAAAACTTTCAGAACCAAACAAAGAAGAACACAGCCATGGAAGAACATCACTGATCTGCTTCTAACAAGCCAATCAAAGAATAACCCCAGTTAGAGATGTTTAGAAGCAACGTATATCAGTCAAAGCTAAAGCACAACGTTTTTTTTTTATAATTGCTATTACAAGAAAGATTCATCCTTTCAGCTAAGATTACAAATGTGACATCAATATAATAAATAGGGTCCGTCCGCTATAATCGATGAAATGTTCAAGTTTTAATGGTATGAGAAACAAAAGTTTCCGATCTACTAGTCGAGATACGAAAGTAGATGAAGAATGAGAGCTCTGATAAAAAGCTTACCGCAGGTAAGGAAAGTGTTGAAAGAAGCAAGGACGGCGAGAGAGAGAGAGAGAGAGAGAGAGAGAGAGAGAGAGAGAGAGAGAGAGAGAGAGAGAGAGAGAGAGAGAGAGAGAGAGAGAGAGAGAGAGAGAGAGAGAGAGAGAGAGAGAGAGAGAGAGAGAGAGAGAGAGAGAGAGAGAGAGAGAGAGAGAGAGAGAGAGAGAGAGAGAGAGAGAGAGAGAGAGAGAGAGAGAGAGAGAGAGAGAGAGAGAGAGAGAGAGAGAGAGAGAGAGAGAGAGAGAGAGAGAGAGAGAGAGAGAGAGAGAGAGAGAGAGAGAGAGAGAGAGAGAGAGAGAGAGAGAGAGAGAGAGCAGAGAGAGAGAGAGAGAGAGAGAGAGAGAGAGAGAGAGCAGAGAGCAGAGAGAGCAGGAACCGAACCTACTTTTTGGGTTTTGGACCTTTATCTTAACGACATTCAAGTCCTTTGTTTTGTTTTCTGTTTTCTTTTAATGGGCAAAATATAATATCCTTACAATTGCCCTCATAGTCTCTACATTTACATGTAGACCCTGATACAAATACAACGATTCCTCTAATTTTCTGTTGATTACATGAAGATTTTGTTATTCAATCAATCATATGTGCTTAGAGGATAATGTTTTAAAATCATTGTATACAAATGTTTAAATATAGTTATGACGATGGGAGTATTTATAAGACAAATTAAATTACTTTAAATTCTATTGCTCCTAAAGGCGGAGATTTCTTAATTAATTATTATTATTCGAGTTATGGTAGTTTAATTACAAATAACCTGAAAGCAAAGCAAGATCTCTTACATACATATTTGATCAACAATAAATAAAGTAAGAAAGGTACGTAGAAGCTATGATTGCATGAGTGTTTTATGTGAATACATTGTTATACAGTTGATACAACAGAAAGAGATGGCACTGCTGCTCTTATTCTTGAAAACCAGTTTATCTTGGCAGATGGAGCGACATGCATGACATACAGGCCTAGAAAGACTGCTGGATGCAATCTCAATCTCAAAGCCATTCAGTTTGATCGTATGGCCAGGCTTCAGATACGGATATTTCCCTATTGCGCACTCAACGTGTACAGCGGTGTTGCAATCGAAGCAGCCGTAGAGATATTGCCTATCCGGATAATCAGTTTTTATTCTTATTTCACAGATTTCGCAGCGAAGTGGATATGAAATTGATGCCCCAATACATAGTGTGAGTGGATGAGTGTCATACTTGTTTTCTACCAACACCGGGAGAGTTGCGGTTTGCGAATTCAAACAGAAATTGCATTCGTAACAACGTGCCCCACTTCCTAATAGAATGAGAGGATGTTTGTGGGCTTTACTGTATAATGGATCAGCAAGGGAAGCGCACCTTGCATCCATTTTAAACTCACATTCCTCTTGGCAGCACCGATACATGAAACCAGATGATTCTCGTTTACATTGTGAACAGCTGAAGAACCCTTCTTCGATGTTCATCATGTTCACCTCTAAGGTTAGCGGATGGCGGTGAAACGTGTGTTCCAGCTTCCGAGGAAGACTTGCACAAGTGTCATGGAGTGAAAAATGACATTTTTTGCAGCCCAAGAAATTACCAGAGCCAATGGGAAGGATGCAGGCTTCACATAATCGTTCCTCACCATTGTCACAGAGTCTCATTAAATCATGGTGGTGACTAAAATGGCGGAACGTTTTGCCATCGACCTCCTCCAACGATAATAACATAACATCGTCACAGTTACAGGTTTCTTCAGGTTCTCCCTCCACATCTTTGCCGTCCCAAATCTCTTTAAGCGTTGCACATTGTGAGTGAAGTTTATAATCACACGTCTTGTTAGTACAAATATATCCTCCAGTTCCGCAACCAAACAGGCCATTACAAATTCGACATTTCGCGTTACATTCAGGAACTTGAAAAGTATGAAACAAGCGGTGCGAGTGACGAGTGAGCTTTATAACCTTCGGTAAATAAATACAATACCTGTGGATGAAGAAGTTACACGGCAAACATGCGTACATACTCATCTCGTCCTGACGGAACACCATCTCGTCCTTACCAACCCTTCCGCAAGCATCACAGTTGAAAGAGTTCATTTTGCGGATCAACGTGAGCGTATGTTCATGTGTCTTTGGACGATCTATTGTCAGATTCTCCATCAAACTGGTTGGACATTCTTTGTGAAAATAGAAATCACATGACCGACAGTAAAAATAATTAGACTTGGGATAGATCCATTTTTCACAAATAACGCATCTCCTTCCGTAATAGTGGATGGAATGGGGAGCAGACTCTTGAAGGAAATGTTTAGGATGAAAAGTGGTGATGAAATTTTCCATAGGGGTTTGTTTGTTAATTTCAGGATACCGAAGTCTTTATCTATAGACAACATTCACGCGTTACATTTATAGAAGGCGCTCATTGTTTTGAGGAAGGATGGTATGGTTGGCTCTACTATATTGCTTGGACTGCAAGAAAAATAAAGTTAATGCCTTTTATACAAGGGCTTTACACTTGAGCGTATTATATTATTTTTCTTTTTTAAAATATATTATATTATTTGGGTTTCGAATAAATGATCGTATTATATTATTTGGGTTTCGAATAAATGATGCTTTCAACAAAGCAAGGTTCTAATTATCACATAATTTTATACGTCTAATAATTATATGATCTTTATTCTTTACACCTATACGCACGGCTAATAATTTTTTTTAAAAATCATGCACAAACAAGACAACAAAGAGAAACGGATCATCGTAGCGCAATAGTAAGGACCGAGTTCATGCATGTATCTAGGTAGGAAGTTTAAATTCTGCCGGCGGGAACTACCTCACGGTGTATTTGCTCACCACACGAATATGAGTCTATGCTTTAGGATTCATTTGAATATCCGAGAGATGATTTATCCATAGGCTGCACTTTCCACCTAGAGGTTAGGTCTGTGTCTTTTTAGATCCGAATTTAACAATTTTCTTTTACAAAAGAGAAGAAAAACAAGACAACAAAGAGTTTTCGTAGATGCAGACTTACAGTTTCCACGCTCTTCTCATGTTCTATTCGGTCCCTTTTTTATTTATTTAAATTGTATTGATGTGAATCAAAAGAAATATCCATGTGTGTTAGCTAATCTCATGTGTTGCATGACTTCCTAAATGTTTCTTGGATGCTCTCTAATTTTCAGAGATTTCTCTAGGATTTCTAATCATTAGGAGTTTTGAACTAATAAAATGAAATTAGATCTTGATCTGTATGATTGCATGGATGCATGTTTTACAGTGTATACAAATTTTTGAAAACAAAAATTTTAACGGTTTTATCTTAACTATTTTTGTTTATTGTTTAATATATTTCATCACTGTATCATGTAACAGTGGTGTCCATAAAATGTTGTGAGCAATAAATATTGTAGTAGGAATTTTAAGGACAATGGTAAAATCGATTGCATTTCAAATTGTTTGAGCAGTTGGATAATAAATATAACAATGGCCAGTTTGATAGTCCATAAAAAATTAAGGTTTCGGGTAATTCTATTTTTAGTATTGCATACTGTTTTTATAGAACATCTATATTTGATTTACACAAAATTCTAGTGAATTTATATGATTTTGAGTTTGTATGAAATTGTACTCTTATAAAAAATTATGATTTCGGGTGTGTTTGACTTGGTTTGATCTCTATACCCGCATTTACATTTTGTACGTATGTCATATTTTTGGTTTGATTAGCATTAGACCAACACAAAAATATTTCTAAAGATATTACAAAATATTAAATAGACACATTCATGTATGTTTTTTATATAGAAACATTCGTGTAATATATTTAGATTTAAAAAGTTAATTAAAAAATATTAAAGTAATAAATTTTTATCAATGTTTCCAAATGATTTTTTACTACTATTCATGTTTTCAAATATATTTAAACTAATATATCGCTATCAATATTATCAAACAATATTTTTTTTCTACTACTATTTATGTTTCCAAACATATTTAAATGATATTTCAACTTTAATAAGATAGATATCGTTATATTCTTTTTCCAAACGAGAAGGAAGATTTATCAACAACATCAAATTTGCATTTGAGATTCAAAGTGTAGCTCCTGGCTTGTTCAGGCATGTAGCTCCTGTTTCTTCTTGGGCTACGGCTCCTGTTCACCCGGCTCCCATGACTTCCGGTTTTCTTCTGTAAATACGACAGTCAGCTCACGACCAAGAAGAAGATAGCTGTCTTTGCCTCAGCAGGATCCACATATTGAATGAAACCAAACCCACTTTGGATCTCTGCAACATATCCAATATTGAGAATCTTAAACTAGGAACCAAAACCACAGTAACCAAGGAAGATGTATCATGTGCCAATAGTGCTTATAAAACAGAAGTTGGCAGTACGATCTCCTGCAATAGAAGCCATTATGATAGACATGAAAAAAGCAAGCACTCGCCTTCAAACCTTGCAAATTTCAGTATAAAGATTTGACTCGTCCAAGACTTGGTACATCTTCAAACTTGAATTCAAAACTCAACTTCCTTCCACCCCTCAACTACCATCTAGAACATCTTCAGTTACTTCATTGGTCTCTTCAAATCTCAAGATTCACTGTTAAACTTCAACAACTTCAATAAACACTCTTTCAACATGGAACATAGCACTATATTTTCCCTCCTTAAAATGACTAAAAGAGTATGAAGTTTTAGCTGTACTATACTTACTAAATCTGGACTTTCGACTGCAGAAAAAAATAACTTGTGAAAGCCTGTTCCAAGGAAAAAAAAAGGATAAAAAGGAGAATTAATTACAGCATCAATACATTTTTTTTTGAAACGAAGAATACTGTAACGCCCCGAGCGTCTACGGCTAATGGGCCGCCCACGCCCGCTCTCTCCGCCCGTGGACCCCATCCAATTCGACGGTCGGTCGTTAATTTTTCAAGACTCGAAATTATTATTTACTGACCCTGCAGTCACCACCCGACTTTTTTCTGCGCTTTGGTCTCACACGCACGCTATCGCAAATCACTTCCCGATAGGTCACCTATCCTTCCACTACTCTAGCTCAATCACGCTTAACTCTGGAGTTTTTTAAGGATGTGTTCCGGAAAAGGTAAGTCAACTTTGGTGACATAAGTATCCAAATCAATTCTCTTAACCCTTTCCACGCCTCACAACTCAGAATGTTACAAATACATGAGCGGCAGATGTGAAGATTTATAAATGGCAATGAAGAAATTAACTAACTGAAGACAAACAAACAAGGTTCACCAAGCAAAAAGAAAACGATAAGATAGAGACACAGGATCTATTTGAAACATTTACTGTCCTAATGGCAGTACAATAATTAATCTCTTGGAATGGAAGGTAGATGTCCTTGAGAGGACCGACTGCTCAAATGGCCTCCTAAGAAATATCCTCTTTCCTGGAGAAAAAGAGAGTAAGAGTAAAGGTAAGCAGAGAAGAAAGAACCTCAACAACTTCAATAAACACTTTTTTGAGTGATATGAAACGTAACACTACATTATTTCCTTAAAATGACTAGAGGAGTATGAAGTTTTAGGAGTAACTATACTTACCAAGGCTGGATTTTCAAGTGCAGATGGACATCATTCACAAAAAGGTGGGTTACGAAGATAAGATAGAGACACGATCTAATTGAAGCGTTAACTGTCGTAACTACTGAGCATATTTAAACAATCAGTTTGATTCTGGACTTTAAAATCTCTGTTATCAATCAAGCAACCAACATAAATTAAGATTACAAACTGATGAAAGATTCATCCTTTAAGCTAAGATTACAAATATGGGATCAATTAATTAAATAAATAGGGTCCCCTAGAATCGATGAAAAGTTGAAGTTTTTCATGGTATCAGAAACAAAAGTTTCCGATCTACTACTACTACGTTCCAGTCGTTAATCGACGAAAAAGAGATACGAAGTTGATGAAAAATGAGAGCTGATAAAGCTAAGGAACCTACTTTCTGGGTTTTCGATGTTTTTATCTTATGTTCCGGAACGACATTCAGTTTTCACATTTATGTTTTGCATCCTAGTCCTCTTTTTTTTATGGGCAAAAAACAAAGTCCTTACAAAATTCCCTCATACTTTCTATATATTGGTATGTAGACCTGATACAATTACAATAACTGCTCTAATTTTCTGCTTATTACATCAAGGTTTTGTTATTTTTCTCTTTTTATATCTTGTTAATTATGCTTTTACAAATTATAAAAATATTACATAAACCATAGTATAACCATCAATTATATCAGTGCTCTGAGAATTACTAATTGTATTATTTTGAGATGTCCTATGAGATCTATTTTTAACAATATTCATTGCGTCAAGCAGAAAATATTTTGTAAATATTTTCTCTAATTTTCTGCATAACTTGTCTTCTCCGAAAATTAAAATATTTAACATCTTGGTGTAGAAATTGTATCGTCTAGGATTTGAATCCCAAACCTGAATATAAAAAACCTTTAAACTTTGACCACTAGATCACATTGCTTTCACCAAAATTTTTGTTATTTAATCTTGTGGTTAGAGAATCCATATTATTAAAAGGGAGTTTTGCACATATGACTCAAAACTTGAAGTCAAACATAAATCTAACCTCTGATTTTTTTGGAAATTGTGTTTGACCTATTCACCCCAGAAGTTCACAATATTCACGAAAATGCCATTGATTTTTTTTTTTTTTTTTTTTTTTTTTGAAAAATACACTTTTACTCTCACAACCTCATCTTCTTCACTTATTTACAAGATTGCCATTGCCATCAATACACCAACCACCATTAACAACCACTTTGAAGCTCTTAATGCTCATAAATCGATTAAACACTACTTATTTATTCATTTCTATCAACTAAAACCAACTTATCTTTCACTTTCTCTCCATATTCAACCATAAAAACCATAGATTTTGATTCTAAAATTTGTATGGTTCATTGAGCCATTGAAGCTCACGATTCTCGTTGGATCACTTTCTTTTGAGCTTCTGGGTGCTTGGAGAAGACTTCTGGGAGCAAAGAAAGTTATCTCCCAAGTTTAAGGTAGGAAATCGAGTTTTTTTCCAGATCTGTTCGTCCAGACGACTTCCACGGAAGTCGTCTGGATCTAGACGACTTCCGTGGAAGTCGTCTGGTCAAAGCAGAGGTTAGTTTTGCAATTGACTTTTAAAATGTGTTTTGTTGGACGACTTACATAGAAGTCGCCCGACTTTCTTTGTTGAAAATAAAATCCCAGACGACTTCCGTGGAAGTCGTCTGAGATAAAGAGGTTAGTTTTGCGTTTGACCGAAATGTGTCAGAAATTTGACTTTCCCAGACGACTTCCGTGGAAGTCGTCTACGAGAAAAGTAAAAAATTAATATTTTATTATAACCAGACGACTTCCACGGAAGTCACGGAAGTCGTCTCAGGTTAGTTTTGGAGTTTGAAAATCAAAACAAAAAAAGTTTTTTTTTCTAGACGACTTCCGTGGAAGTCGTTCGGTAGACGACTTCCATGGAAGTCGTCCAAGATTTTATTCTGAGATTCTGGTCAAACCTCAGTAATCTTGGACGACTTCCACGGAAGTCGTCCGTTTAGACGACTTCCACGGAAGTCGTCCGTTTAGACGACTTCCACAGAAGTCGTCTGAAAAAATTTTTTTTTTTTGTTTTGATTTTCAAACTCCAAAACTAACCTGAGACGACTCCCGTGGAAGTCGTCTGGTTATAATAAAATATTACTTTTTTACTTTTCTCGTAGACGACTTCCACGGAAGTCGTCTGGGAAAAGTCAAATTTCTGACACATTTCGGTCAAACGCAAAACTAACCTCTTTGTCCTAGACGACTTCCGTGGAAGTCGTCAAAGGTCGTCTGGACGGACGACTTCCATTATTTTTAACAAAGGACGACTTCCAGGGAAGTCGTCTGGACGGACGACTTCCATGTAAGTCGTCTTTGCAAAAATTTAATAACAAAAATGATCTAAATGACGACCTCTCTGGACGTCGTCCAGAAGACTTCCGTAGATGTCGTCTGAGCGAATGTTTAATAGATTTATTTTTTCTTTAAAATCATAAAGAGTTTTTAACATTTTCTTAGTAATTCATGTATATTAGACTATATTAGGGCTACTGGATGAAATTTTTAACTTTATTTATGATAATTATGAGGTTGCCAACATTCATGTTAATTAAAGTTTCTAGCTAACGTAGAAGACTTCCAGGAAAGTCGTCTGAGAAAAGTCATACATGTTCAATGTTTGCTAATGTGTATTTTTTTTCTTTTTGCTGATGAGGTGTAAGTTACATGCATTGTATGAAGAATGGTTGTTGCAAGATCAGAGCCGGTCCTATAAATATGGAGGCTAGAAGCCAAAAAATTTTATGTGGCTGAGTAGGTTCGAACTCGTAACCACCTCACGTTGCTATGAGTACATTTACCAAGTATGCTAAAGGGAGTTTTGACAAAAAAATGGCTGAATTACTACATAATATTTGGCGGCTGGAAGCATGTGCTTCACTCGCTTATGTTAAAGGCCGGCTCTGGCAAGATGGATGTTGGAATTTTGTGGTTGATCAACATAAACTTCAAGATATGTAAAACTTATATTTTCAATACAAACTTGTAAAAAATGTGATATGCTTTGATTAGTTACTATTGTTTGGTTCTATTTTTTAAGTATTATTTTTTATGAGTTGGAAGAAAGGTTAAAATGCATCTTCAAATATTGTATCAATATAAGACTACCAACATTCTTTATTAAGATGAGAAGAAGATATTTAAACTTTATTATTGCATTTAGGAAATCCAAAGATAAGATAAAAACTATTGAAATAATTAATTTCTTTGATTTTTAGCACATATATTACATCTTGGGAAACAATTTTACTGATTATACAAAAAATTTACAACTAAATGAGTAAACAAGTTTGGACTCCACTTTATATGAAAGAAGACTTAGTCAAAAGACTTAGTCAAAAGACTTCCAAAAAGTCCAGACGACTTTCAGGAAGTCCAGACGACTTCCAAGAAGTACAGACGACTTCCAAGAAGTCCAAACGACTTCCAAGAAGTCCAGACGACTTCCAAAAAGTCCAGACGACTTCTAAGTAAGTCGTCTAGACGACTTCCAAGTAAGTCGTCCCAAAACTCTTCCAAATCCAGATCTGGAAAACCTGCATATCCAAAAACGTTCAAATGGCTTAAAATAGAGAAAATGAGTGGAAGATTAGACAAATCTACCTTTATAAAACACACAAAAGTACATATCTAAAATTAATAGATATACCTTTAAATGAGTGGAAAATGAGAACCATGTGATAAAAAATCTGCAAAAAAATGGTTAAATTAGTGAGAAGAACATGAAAAAAAACTGAAAAAAATCATCTAAAATTTGGTGTATTAAAGTTAAAAAAAATTGAGTGGGTTTGGAGAGTTTTAGTTTGGAAAAATATTAGAAATTTAAACAACATTAGTTGACCAAATAAAGAAAAATCAGACATAAAAACTTACCAAAATGCTCAGATCTGTTATAAAAAGGAGAGACATGAGAGAAGACTCTGTCAGACGACTTTCCAGACGACTTCTAGGAAGCCTAGAAGACTTTCAGGAAGTCTAGACGACTTACAAGAAGTCCAGACGACTTCTAGGTAAGTCGTCTAGACGACTTCCAGGTAAGTCGTCCCAGAAGTCTTCCAAATCCAGATCTGAAAAATCTGCATATCCAAAAACGTTAAAATGGCTTAAAATAGATAAAATTAGTGGAAGATTAGACAAATCTACATTTATAGAACACACAAAATTACATTTCTAAAATTAATAGATTTACCTTTAAATGAGTGGAAGGTGAGAACCATGTGATAAAAAATCTACAAAAAAATAAAAATAAACTAGTGAGAAAGACATGAGACAAAACTGAAAAAAATCATCTAAAATTTGGTGTATTGAAGTCAAAGAGATTAGAGTGAGTTTGGAGAGTTTTAGTTTAGGAAAAATATAAGAACTTTAAACAACATGAAGTGACCAAATAAAGAAAAACCAGACACAAAAACTTACCAAAATGCTCAGATTTGTTATTAAAAGGAGAGACATGAGAGAAGACTTCGTCAGACGACTTCCAGGAAGTCGTCCAGACGACTTCCAGGTAAGTCGTCCCAAAAGTCTTCCAAATCCAGATCTGAAAAACCTGCAAATCCAAATCCAGATCTGAAAAACCTGCATATCCATAAACGTTCATAGGGCTTAGAACAGAGAAAATAAGTAGAAGATTAGATAAATCTATATTTATAAAACACACAAAAATACATTTCTAAAATTAGTAGATTTACCTTTCAATGAGTAAAATATGAAAAATATGTTATGAAACACCTGCAAAAACAAGATAAATCAGTGAGAAAAATATGAGACAACAACAATAAATTGATATAAAGCTTGGTGTTTATAAGTTCAAAAAGATTAGAGAGAGGTTAGAGAGTTTAAGAATGATGAACACTACATTTTTGTTGCAGCCATTTGAGAGAAGGAGAGAGAATGTGTAAAATTTTATTTATATATGGAGACACAAAATCCAATTAGGTTAAATATTTTCTATTCAGACGACTTTGGACGACTTAATTGTAAGTCGTCCAGAAGACTTTAATATTTAGCGGGAAACTAAAATACTTTTAGCGGGAAACTAAAATAGAAGACTTCCTAGACGACTTACTTGTAAGTCGTCTAGGAAGTCATCTGGTTTAAAATATTTAAGCGGGAAAAGAAAGTCGTCTAAAGTCATCTAAAGTCATCTAACTTTAACAATTCAACAGACGACTTAATTTTAAGTCGTCTAGACCCTAAACACAATCTCTAAACTAATTTAACTAACTAAACACTTCAAAAAATTAAATTAAACTTAAAAAGTGTTTACTATACACTGAAACAAGCACGAATAGGTAAAAATTCACATTTTCAAAAAATCATTCAAGCTTTCCAAAATCTAACCCTAACAAAACATACAATACTACTACATATTTTCTCAAACCCTAAAACCAAAGAATATCATGATTAACCACTTTTACTCATCTATGTTGAAAACTATTCAAACTTATTATTTTTTAATTTACATCACTTATATATGTTTATAATTACATGAATTTAATTTTTCACCCCCCAAAATATTTTTTAAATTTTTTTTAAATTATTTTTAAGATCATTAACTCCAGACGACTTCCGTGGAAGTCGTCTGGACGACTTCCAAAATCTCAGACGACCCAGATGACTTAATAGGGCTATATTCGTAAAAATGGTAGCGATTTTTTTGTTTGGTCACAAGTGGCTGGCTGTAATTTCACATGGCCTTGAGGTTAGTTTTCTATTTGATTCAAGTTGGGGTTTGGTTTTGTGGTTAGGATCAAGTTTTGAGTCATAAGTTGCAAAAACCCTTTATTAAAACTCAAAATACAAATATAACTTATCTTATTTCCAACAGACTTATTACATCTTTTTTTAATTTTTATTCATCTTAATTACTCTATTAATTATTTTTTTCAAATATTTTAACAGCATTTATTATACAATCACAAAACACAACTTACATATTTTTATTACTTTTTTTTTATATCTTTAGAGTATCGGGGTTTGTTGGGTTTTGAAATTGAATCATACATGGATATTATAAAAAATTAGGTGGAATTTAAGTCGAATTTCTTAGGTCTGATGGACTCGGTTCTGATGTGTAAGAATCTACAAAAATAAAAATAAACCTATATATTTAAAAATGTTATTAAACAATTTATACAAAAACCAACACCCGCAAGCTCTAGTAATATTTTAAATCATTGTATACAAAGTTTATAAATAGTTATGATGCAGGGGGTATTTATAAGATAAATTAAGTTACTTTAAATTATTTTTTTCCTAAAAGTGGGGATTTCTGAATTAATTATCTTACAACGTTATTCGAGTTATGGTAATTTAAATTACAAATAACCTGAAAGCATAGCAAGAGATCTCTTATTGTCATATACAGACTTGATCAACAATAAATAAAAATAAGAAATGCAGGAGGGTTTTTCTACGAAGAAGAGGTTGTTACACAGTTGATAGAACAGAAAGAGATCGTGACATTTTTCTTATTCCTGAAAACCAGTTTATCCTGACATATAGAGTGACATCCATGGCATACAGGCCGAGATAGACGGTTGGATGCCATCTCAATCTCAAAACCGTTCAGTTTGATCGTATGGCCAGCTTTTAGATACGGGTATTTCCCTATTGCACACTCAACGTATACCATGGTGTTGCAATCGAAGCACCCATAGAGATCTTGGTAATACGGATACTCAAAATTTATTCCTATTTCACATATTTCACAAGGAAAGGGTCCGCATCGCTGATGAAAGTATTCAGTAAAACATATGGTAAGTGGATGAATATCATAATTGCATTTGACCAACATCGGCAGAGTTGCTTGTTTTGAGTCCAATCTGAAAGGGCATTCGTAACAAACTGCCCCATCGTCTGATAGAGTGAGAGGGTGTTCGTGGGCTATATTGTCTAATGGATCAGCAAGGGAAGCACACTTTGCATCCATTTTAAAGTCACATTCCTCTTGGTAGCACCGATACATGAAACCACACGATTCTCGTTTACATTTAGAACAGCTGAAGAACCCTTCTTCGATGATATTCACCTCTAAGGCTAGCGGATGTCGGTGTAACATATGTTCCAGCTTCCGAGGAAGATTTGCACAAGTGTCATGGAGTGCAAAATCACATTCTTTGCAGGCCAAGAAACTATCAAAGTCAATGGGAAGGATGCAGGTATGACATACTCGTTCGTCTCCTTCTTCTTCACCACTGACACAGAGTCTCGCTAAATCATGGTGGTGACTAAAGTGGCGAAAAGTTTTGCCATCTACCTCCTTCAACGAAGTAAAATCTTGATCAGAGTTACTGATTTCTTCAACTTCTTGCTCCAAGTCTCTGCCATCCCACGTATCTTTACGCGTTGCACAATATGAATGGAGTTTATAATCACATGTCTTGTCAGTACATATATATCCTCCACATCCCCAAACAAACAAGCGACGCGCGACAAATTCGACATTTCGTGTTACAGTCAGGAACTTGATAACTGTGAAACAAGCGGTGTGAGTGACGAGTGAGCTTTATAACCTTTGGTAGATAGATACAATCTCTGTGGATAAAAAATTGCATGGCAAACATCCGTACATATTTATCTCGTTCTCACCAACCCTTCCGCAAGCATTACAATCGAAAGAGTTCTTTTTGCGAATGAAGGTGAGCGTATGCTCATGTGTCTCTGGACGATCTATTGTCAGATTCGACTCCATCAAAGTAGTCTGACAGTCTTTGTGAAAACATAAGTCACATAGACGACAGTAAAAATAATCGAACTCAAAAGTCAAAAGCAATCCATATTTCACAAATAACGCATTTCCTTCCATAATTTTGGGTGGAATGGAAAGCAGAGTAATCTTCAAGGGAATGTTTAGGACCAAAAGTGGTGATGAGGTTTTCCATAGGGATTTGTTTGTTACTTTTTAGGAAACTTCAGTCTTTATTTATATATAGACGACATTCGTTACGTTTATAGTGAACTCATCCTTCTGTGGAAGAAAGGAACGTATCGTTGGCTTCGAGGTAATTACTTGGATTGCAAGAAAAAGTAAAGTTTATGCCTTGCTTAAGCAACAGGCTTTACACTATTGCGTGTTATTATTATTTGGGTTTCGAATAACTTACGGTAATCATATTAAGTGTTCAACGCAAGGTTCTTTAACTTTTTGGGAGTCTTCGTTTGTGAGGCGGAGACTTTACATTCTTACTTTCCATGTTTGAGGGTTTTACCGTCTATTTTGATAAATTGCTCTTCTAAATTATTTTTTTAAAATTTAATTCAAGATCAACTAAAACTATTAATGAATTCATTTATTTTCTTAGGGTTGGTGATTTCTTACTTTATATTAAAAAAAAATTAAAATAAAGAAATGAGTTGAAAGCATGACTTTATAGAAACAAAGGGACCAATATGTTAACTGATTAGAAGGTTTTATGTGATTCTTCACTTCTACATTGCAGTTATAAATCAATTTGTCTAGAAAAGAAACAAGAAACAAGAAAACATAATCACCTTCCTGTCCGATTTTTATGGATCATTGAATGTTAGGTATTTCAAATAATTGACTAAAATATTCATATAACTTATATACTTCAAAAATAAGTATAACTTATTTTATAATTAGATACTACATAATAATTTATTTTAATGTAAAATTAATTAAATTAATACATTATATATCTATATTTTTAAATCATTTATTAAACTTAAAATTTTATATTAAATTAAATATATAATATAAAAAGGGAATGTTTACAATAAATTGATATAACTCTTTCAAACATATGTATCACACAATTAATCAAATAGCTACATATATTTTATTAAAAAATCATATTGCGATATGGGTTGAAATAATTAAAATAAAATTAAATAATTTTGTATATAATATTCATATTAAATATAAATACACAATAATATAATTATATAGTTTTTAAGATCACTAAAATAAAAATGTTAAAAATGATTTTGTAAACTAATTTTTGTTAAAAAATATTCATGCACTTTAATAACAATGATCAGAATTTAGTAATATTTTTGATCAAAAAATATTCATGCACTTTAAAATTTGATAAAAAAAGTAATATTTTTAATCATTGTGTAAATGTATAAATCTAGTCATGGTGGGATAAATAATGAAAAATACCTTGGTTAAAATTCACCTAACCTCTTATCACCAATCAAAATATCATATTGATTAATATTAAAAAAATATAAAATAGCTGACAAAAGAATGATTCTAATTTTTGGGTCAAAAGAATGATTCTAATTTTGGGGTCAGTCTTTTCTGAGGTGGTGAGACCTAGGTTGCATGGAAGCTTCATTGGACGTCTGCTTCCCGCTTCGGAATCGGAATCGGAACCTTGTGGAAACTTGTGGAATCTCGTTTCCAAAACGCTTCAAAAATATTCTCTTTAAAAACACATTGGAAGCTTACTATTCCGTTTTGGAATCATGTTTCCATTTTTTTAAGATACAACGTTATAAATCAATAAAATATAAAATTATAATTTTAATTTATATGATCCAAAATTTAATAGTTATAAAATAGAGAGAATATAAGTATGCAAATATTAAAATTAATACTATAAATTATTTTTATGCATTGAGTTTTTTATTAAAGATATAACATATATTTAAATATTTTGTGTCAATTATTTATGAAGTACTTAAAATGATTAATATAATAAATTATTTTAAATTTATTTTATGTGTATTTTCACAGTTTAATATGAAATCATTTCAAAATTATTATCAATGAATAAATGATTTATTTAAATAATATAATTTTTAGTCCTATATTTTCTAAATTTTTCTTAGATTTTAATATATATATATGCGGATATACATTTTCAACACGTATCCGCTTCCTATTTTTTTTTTTAAATTTCCCTTTCGCGCTTCCATACGCTTCCGCTTCTACGTATCTGCTTTTACTTCCATGTAACATAAAGTGAGACAGACATGTGATAGAAACATTGTTAAATAGAAAGAAAATCCGTTATCTACTAAAACACAACTCACCTAACAAATTAAAATTTAACGTGTGGAAAATAATAAATAATTGAAAAAAATTTCTCGATCTATCCCCAATTTTCAGCAATTCTTCCCTAAATTTTCTCTGAAAATCAGTATATCACGTACAAAACAATTGTCCACGTTCTTAAACTGTCTTCTTATCTCATATATAATTTAGATCCACTGACTTATTCCATGTTTTCTATCTTCTACATTAATACAGAAACAGTAGAATATATATTTCTTCTCTCCTAAACTTTCAGTTTTGTTCTCGGTTCTTAATATTTTTCTGCAAAATTATTCTCCTGGAAAGCTCGTAAGATCGTAACTACACTCACACACTGTGTTTTTCCACATGAATAAAAGATGAATAATGGGATAAGCATCATGTTTTGATCTGATAAAAAAGGTTTGCATGTTTTCCACTTTTACTACTTTTCTCTCCCAGATTTTAATTTGTTGATTATTGTTTCCATTGTTGAGACAATTATTTCTAGGGAGTTTTTCAGATTTGACCTAAAACTTAAAGTCAACCTAAAACTAACCTTTGATTTTTTTTTTTGGAAATTGTGTTTGACCTATTCACTCTAGAAGTTCACAATATTCACGAAAATGCGATTGATTTTTTTTTTCGAAAAATACACTTTTACTTTCACAACCTCATTTTCTTCACTTATTTACAAGATTGCCATTGCCATCAATATACCAACCACCATGAAAAACCACTTTCAAGCTATTAATGCTCAAAAATCGATTAAACACTTATTCTTTCTCCATTTATATCAACTAAAAACAACTTATCTTTCAATTTTTCTCCATATACATCCATAAAAACCATAGATTTTGATTCTAAAATTTATATGGTTCATTGAGCCATTGAATCTTACGATTCTCGTTGGGTCACTTTCTTTTGAGATTATGGGTGTTTGGAGAAGACTTCTGGGAGCTAAGGAAGTAGGCCCTGATTGGCAAAGCAGTAGCATTATGCTATAAAAACAGTATGCTGCAGAAACTACATGTTTTTGCTAAACTACTTAAAAGATTGATTGATAGAGCAGTATGAACATGCTATTAAAATTTATTATTAAAACTAGTATATAATATATAATATATAATATATTTATTTATAATGAATATATTTTTAATATATATATATATATATATACATATCGGTTATTAAAAATCGTGATATAGTTTGGAAAGACTAACACGGATGAGTTTAAACCGGAGCCAAGCATGGTTTATGATTGGTGACTTCAACGAGATTACGGGAAATCATGAAAAGAGAGGAGGAAGGAGGAGACCCGAGAACACTTTCATCCCATTCCGTACCATGTTGGATAATTGCGGGATGATAGGCTTTCCATATAAAGGAAATTCTTTCTCGTGGGTTGGAAAAAGACGTTCGGGAAAGGTGAAATGTAAACTAGACCGAGCTGTTGCAAATGAAGAATGTAACTCTCTTTTCCCAGCTTCAAATGTCGAGTTCTTAGCTTTGGGGATCTGATCATAGACCGGTGTTAGCACGTACACAATCTATATACAGAAGATCGAGGAAGAGTTTTAGATTTGATAAAAGATGCTTGGGGAGACCGGTTTTTAAAGAGGCAATTGTCTCAGGTTGAGGCCCTTTTAGTGATGTCCAAGATATGGATTTTCACCATAAAGTGGCCTCTTGCCGACGAAATATTATCTCTTGGAAAAAAAATAACCCGACAAATTCGGCAAGACTGATTGAGAAGCTTAAAAATAAGATTGATTTAGCTCAAGAAGATGACCATACTACTCTGGAAGAAATGGAAGACCTTAGATCTCGACTTATTAATGCCTTTAGGGAAGAAGATGAATATTGGCAGCAGAAAAGAAGGACGAAATGGCGTAGAGCAGAAATACAAAATTTCACCATGCGACTACAAAACAAAGGCGAGCACGAAACATAATCATTTGTTTCAAAGATAAAGAGGGCAGGATGGTTGAGAGTGATCTTGGAATAGAAAAGGTGGCTGTTGACTATTTTCAAGAACTCTTCTCTACATCAGTACCCACAGACATGGATGCCTCCCTCCGGTATATAAAAAATAAAGTTCCAGCATCCGCAAATGACATTCTGACAGCAGAACCATCAGAGCAGGAAATCAAGAAAGCTCTATTTAAGATAAATCCGGATAAATCTCCAGGTCCGGATGGCATGACAAGTAGACTTTTTCAGAAATTTTGGCAAGTTATGCAAAAAGACATTATTCGACTAGTGAAATATTTCTTTGTTGATGGATTCCTTTGACCAGAGATTGAACCAGACCAACATTTGCTTGATCCCGAAGAGAGAAAGACCAAGGGAGATGTCGGAGTTTCGTCCTATTAGTCTGTGTAACGTCAGCTACAAGATCATTTCAAAATTGTTATCTAAACGGCTCAAGAGGTTCCTCCCTGATCTTATTTCAGAGACTCAATCAGCTTTCGTAGCACGCCGGCTGATCACAGATAATATTTTGCTAGCACAAGAAAATTTTCATGCTCTTAGGACAAACACCAGGGCTCGAGAAGATTTCATGGCCATTAAGACGGACATGAGTAAAGCATACGACATGATTGAATGGATTTTTATTCGAACCTTGATGCTTCGACTAGGTTTCGCGGAAAAATTGGTCGACCTTTTGATGTTTTGTGTTACATCAGTTTCCTACCAGGTGATCATTAATGGAGAACCTAGGGGTAAAATCACACCTACGAGAGGATTAAGGCAGAGTGACCCGTTATCCCCCTTCCTCTTCATATTGTGCACTGAAGCTCTGATCTCCCTCCTTCAAGGAGCGGAGGAAGAGAAGCGCATCCTAGGACTGCGTGTTGCCCGAGCCAGCCCCAGGATCTCACACCTCCTATTTGCAGATGATAGTCTCTTTTTTTGCAAGGCGGAAGTGAGACAGTGTAAAGAAATTCTTGATATTTTGGAATCCTATGGAAAGGCTTCAGGTTAACAACTTAATGCGTCTAACTCCTCTATCATTTTTGGGAACAAAGTTGACCTTAATGTTAAGCAAGATATAAAACGTGCTCTGGGAATCACCACTGAAGGAGGGATGGGCAAATATCTTGGACTGCCAGAGCAAATTTGTGGTTCAAAGATGAAAGTTTTTTCATATGTACAAGATCGCCTGAATTGATGTGTTACCTCGTGGTCGGCTAGATTACTCTCGAAAGGAGGTAAAGAGGTGCAAATAAAATCAGTGGCGCAAGCTGTTCCGACTTTTACTATGTCGTGTTACTTGCTTCCACAAAGTATTGTAGAGAAACTAAAGAGTGCTACCTCCAACTTTTGGTGGAGCTCGAGCCAAAACAACCGTGGTATGCACTGGATCGCTTGGGACAAGATTTGTGTTCCACATGAGCAAGGTGGACTTGGCTTCTTAGACTTTCATGATTTTAATATTGCGTTATTAGGGAAACAACTTTGGAGATTGATACAGTTCCCAAATTCTTTACTCGCCCGAGTTTTGAGAGGAAGATACTATAATCGATCAAACCCTTTGGAAGATCGTAACGTTTACTCTCCTTCCTACGGTTGGCGTAGCATTATGGCAGCGAAACCGCTGATAAAATCAGGGATACATAAGACTATAGGAGCCGGCCTTAACACTTGTGTTTGGACTGAACCATGGATTCCAGACACTCATGCACGTCCACCAAGACCATCGGATCACATTACTTATAGACACCCAAAGCTCCTTGTTCACTCTTTCATTAAGCGTGATACAAGAGATTGGGATACTAATCTTTTAATGGAGTACTTTCACCCTGAGGATATCCCGCTAATTCTCAAGTTACGACCAAGTAATACATGGTCTATGGATGGGTATGCGTGGAATTATACCAACTCTGGAGTTTATTCCGTCAAATCAGGATATAACCGACTACAATCAACAAAAGAGAGAGAACCTGAAGATCACATTGCACAACCGAGTATCACTGGTTTACAGAGCCATGTGTGGAGCATACCTGCCCCTGGGAAGATGAGATACTTTATGTGGCAAGCGTTGACAGGATGTATTGCGACGGCTGAGAGACTCACCTATAGACACCTGGGCACTGATAGGAGATGTCTTAGATGCGGCGACCCTGAGGAAACCATTAACCATCTTCTTTTTGAATGCCCCCCGCCCTGCAAGTGTGGGTTTTATCGGACTATCCGTCCCTTCCGGGTTACTTCCCGAGTACATCTGTTTATCAGAATATGAGCCTCCTCTTCTAGAGGAAGGAAAACGTGGCCTTTATGGAACCACTTATTGAGACATTTCCGTGGATCTTATGGTATATTTGGAAAGCACGGAATGACAAACTTTTTAATGGAAAGGAAATATCACCGATGTAGATCCTTCAGCTGGCTACAGTTGAAGCTGAGTGCTGGAGAAGAGCAAACTTACCCGAGGACGAAGAGGAGGAGGAGAACATATCTTCCATGCCGGTTACCTCCACTCCCCCTGGGAACCTCCAACGCCCGACTTGTCAAATTGATGCCTCATGGATTGATAATGGCACAGTTAGTGGATGGCACAGTTAGTGGTTTAGGGTGGTTTTACAAGGATCCAATGGGAGTATAGAGATTTAGACTACAACGATGTCGAAAGAACCTATCAGCCCTCCATGCCGAGATGGAAGGACTTATTTGGGCGATGTCATGTTTGAGAGAACTCCAGTGCACTGCAATCCACATGGAGACAGACTGTGCTGCCTTGGTGGAAATGTTAGATAGTCCCACCGACTGGCCGGCCTTTGCTTCGGAGCTTGTGTCTTTCCGTCTCCTCAAAGACGGTTTTTTAGATTTCACCATATCTCACATACCCAGGACTAGGAACATACGTGCAGACTCTTTTGCTAAAGAGGCAAGAATTAGCGGTACTCTTTTTTCCCATATAGATCAGATCCGGCCGGACAGAGCGTCTCTTCGGAACGTCTCAGACTCGACTACCAATTGATCTACGAAGATGGGAGCTGACAAAAAAAAAAATATATATATATATATATATATATATATGTGTGTGTATATATATAGATATTATTTATATATTAATATATATAATTAGTTATTTTATTTACTAATTTTAAAATAATGTTTACAATTAAAATGTTATTTTAAGAAATAAATTTTAAATTAAAATATCTATTTTTAAAAATAATATTTTGCAAAATTTGAAATATAATTTAATTTATATAATTTAAAATATAATTTAATTCGACAAAAAAATAAAATATTATTTAATTTATATAATTTATTAAAAAATAATTTATATATAATATAATTTAGATAATTAATTTATTAAATATATATAATTATATTATCAAATTTATATAATTAATTTATATAATTTATATAATTAGTTCTAATTTATATAATTAATTTCTAATTTATACAATTAATTTATCTAATATATATAATTAATTTATCTAAGTTATATAATTAATTTAAGATATAATTTATATATTTATTTAATTAAATATAATTAAATTATATTTTAAATGTTAAAAATTATTTTTTAAAATTATATTTAAATTGTAAATTTATTGTAGAAATCGAAATTTTATTTTTTGGATATAAAAATGATTTTATGATATTATTAAATAAAATAAATGAACTAATTATATATATATTTTTTAAATTTATAAATTATAAATGCAAATGCTCTTCCAAAAGCTTCATATAAGAGCATTTGCTAGAAAGCATTTATAGAGCATTAGCATTTAGTAAATGCTCTTCTAAATGCATTTGTAACAAATGTTGATTGAATAATATAGAGCATAATGCTATTGCTAATGCTCTACCAATCAAAGCCGTAATCTCATTGGTTGAAACTATGAAATCGAGTTTTTTTCCAGACGGCTTCCACAGAAGTCGTCTGGTCAAAGCATAGGTTAGTTTTGCAATTGACTTTTAAAATGTGTTTTGTTGGACGACTTCCAGACGACTTCCGTGGAAGTCGTCCGACTTTCTTGTTAAAAATAAAAATCGAGACGATTTCCGTGGAAGTCGTCTAAGATAAACAGGTTAGTTTTGCGTTTGACCGAAATGTGTCAGAAATTTGACTTTTCTCAGACGACTTCCACGGAAGTCGTCTGCGAGAAAGCTAAAAAATCAATATTTTATTATAATTAACCGACTTCCACAGAAGTCGTCTCAGGTTAGTTTTGGAGTTGGAATAAAAAACAAAAAAACTTTTTTTTTCTCAGATGCTCCTCAGAGCCAGATGCCCCACCGGGCCAAACGCCCCATCGGGCCAGACGTCCCACCGGGCCAGACGCCCCTTAGGGCCAGACGCCCCTCAGGGCCAGAAGCTCCTTAGGGCTAGACTTAACAGCTTGAGATATTCAACAAATCAATACAATGCTTGAACTTGCTGTGAGGAACCGCCTTACTGAACATATCTGTAGGATTATCAGCTGTTCCTACCTTCTTCACTTCAATCCTCTTCTCACACTCAGAATTCAGCAGCTCTTCCAGCTTCTAAACATCACACATCTTCTTGGTAGCTATCATCTTGTCATCTACATACAACACTGGACATATATACAAAATATCTTCCACCTTGCTCATGTAAATAAAGCAGTCATAAAGACTTATGTCGTAGCCCAAACTGACCATGTAGCTATCCATGACCAAATCCAATGTATGATTCGTTTCATGTGATCTCATCTCAGCTCCCATTGCAACAAACCATCTGTAAGTGGATGACTCATAAGTTTCCACTTCCTCTGTAACCTGTAGTGCATAATCCACCATATCTTCAAACAGATATCTCTCTGGTGACCTGACATCAATTCTAGAAGACTCTGGCTGCTCGTCTGTCAACAATCGCTCGATCTCTTCTTTCGACATCGATCGGTGCTGACCATTCGACATCGATCGATCCTGACCATCTGATGTCGATCGATGCTGACCATTCGACATCGATCGATGCTGACCATCTGATGTCGATCGATGCTGGCCATCTGATGTTGGTCGATGCTGACCATCTGATGTCGATCGATTCTGACCATCTGACATTGATCGATGCAGCTCATCCGACTGTACTTCCTGCAGCTCCACCTGCATGTCAAAATCCTCTTGCTCTGCTTCTTAACGGGAATCAGCTAAACTCTTGAGCATAGAACTCTCATCAAACAACGTTCCTGCTCATGACCACTCGCTTCTTAGAAGGAGACCAAATTCTGTATCCCTTGACACCATCTCCATATCCCATAAACACTCCCTTCTTTGCTCTTGGTTCCAGCTTTCATTCACTAACATGATAGTAAACTGTGCAACCAAAAATTCTCAAAATAGAGTAATCAGCAGACCTGCCTGACCACACCTCATTAGGTATTCGACACTCGATCCATGTATGTGGTCCCAAATTGATTAAATAACAAGTTGTATTCACTGCTTCAGCCCAAAATCTCTTCTCTAAACCAGCATTAGAAAGCATGCACCTCGCTTTCTCATACAAGGTTTGGTTAACCCTCTCTGCTACACTATTCTTATGTGGTGTATCCCTGACTGTAAGATGCTTAGTAGCTCTTGCATCCTTACAAAACTGATTGAACTCTGATGTACAGAATTCCAGACTATTTGCTGAAACTGTAGAACCTTCCAGCAAATACAGAGTACCATGAATGAAACCTCTCAGAACCACATCTGAACCCATGTAGACACTCAGTACCCCATCTCCACCTGAATACTTGAAACCTCTGCTATCCAAAAGACTAACTGAGATCAAGTTTTTGCACATAGCTGGAACATGTCTAACTTCTGTCAATGTGCAGACTCTACCACCATGTGCCCTGAGCTTTATAGAACCGATTCCTGCAACATCGCAAGCAAAGTCATTCGCCATCTTGATCTTGCCCTCAGTCACTGCCTCATACTCTGAGAACCATTCTCTCCTTGGACACATATGATAAGATGCTCCTGTGTCTAGAACCCACACATCCCTAGAATGTGTATTTCCATGAGCAACTAGAGCAATATCGTCATCAGACTTAGCTTCATTCTCTGCTACAACAGCGGAATCAGCTTGCTTCTTCTTAGGACAATCAGATTTCCAATGTCATTTTTCATTGCAATAATTGCAAATATCAATTGGTTTAAAACCCCTTAAGAATGACCTTTTGTCTTTCGACCTTCTGTCTTTCCCATGGTTCTTTCCACCACCTACAAACAACCCAGAAGCTTGGTCATTTGTACCAGAATTAGATGCCTTGTGTCTCAACTCCCTGCTGTGAAGTGCCGACCTGACTTCCTCCAAACTCACTGTATCATTACTCCTTATGAGAGACTTAACAAAGTTCTCATAGGAGTTTGGTAGTGAAACCAATAAAATCAGCACCGCATCATCATCCTCAACCTTAACATCTATATTCCTCAGGTCTAATATAATGGAATTTAGACTATCAAGATGATCCAGAAGTTGTGTACCTTCCTGCATCCTCATAGCGAAAAGACGTTGTTTCAGAAGTAGTTTCTTAGTTAGAAATTTCGTCATGTATAGACTCTCTAACTTCAACCAAAAACCAGCTGCAGTATCAACACCGGAAACTTCAATGATGATCTCATCTGCCAAACACAACAGAATCGTTGAATACGGCTTTTCTTCAGTAACCTCCATCTCAGCTGTAACAGGTTCAATCTTCTTTCCTGACAACAGTGCCCAAAGACCTTGTTGCTTCAGCAACGCCTTCATCTTGATTTGCCAGAGACTGAAATTGTTTCTTCCAGTAAACTTGTCGATCTTCAAGTTCATCCCAGACATCTTCTCACCAGATTCAACCCGAAGCTTTGATACCAGTTTGTTGTGACGAATGTGAGAAGATGTAGATTAACAGATGAATGAACAATAAAAAAAGACACAGAGATTTAACGTGGTTCACCACTAACGGCTACGTCCACGGGCAAAGAGAATATTTTATTGATAGAGACAAGTTTTTCAAAATACACTTCGTGCTACCCTTTGCTTACAGAATAGGGTGAAACCCTAAAGGTATATATAAGAAAGCTTTTAATGAAACTTTTCATATTTCTCGGATTTGGGTAGTATCGACTGATATGACAACATGTCTATCGCTCGATGCTCCCGCCCATCGATCGATGCAACAACCTGTCCATCGATCGATGCTCCTGCTCCGTGTTAGCAATCGCCTGATCCATAACACTTGGATCGCCCGATCTATGCCAACTCTCAGATTCAAGGCACTATTTCAACATTCCAGCTTCCGAGGAAGACTTGCACATGTGTCGTGGAGTGCAAAATCACATACTTTGCAACCCAAAAAACTATCAAAGTGAACAGGAAGGACGCATGCTTGACATACTCGTTCGTCGCCTTCTTCTTCTTTTTCACCATTGACACAAAGTCTCATTAAATCATGGTGGTGACTAAAATGGCGGAACGTTTTGCCATCTACATCTTTCAATGACGGCGTAACATCTTCAGAGTTACTGGTTTCTTCAGGCTCTTCCTCCACGTCTCTGCCATCCCACTTGTTTTTATCAGTTGCACAATATGAGTGGAGTTTATAATCACACGTCTTGTCAATACATATATATCGTCCACTTCCGCAACGAAAAAAGTCACTACAAATTCCACATTTCGTGTTATAATTAGGAACTTGGAAAGTATGAAGCAAGCGGTGTGAGTGACGTTATCACCTTTGGTAAATACATACAATCTCTGTGGATAAAGAAATTGCATGGCAAACATCCGTACATATTCATCTCGTACATACCGAAGAAATTCGTCTTGATGTTAGAATAGACCCATCCGCAAGCAACACAGCAGAGAAAATTCCTTTGGCGAATGAAGGTGAGCGTATGTTCATGTGTCTCTTGACGATCTATTGTCAGATTCTTCATCAATCTGGCTGAACATTCTTTGTGAAAACAAAAATCACATGCACTACAATACATTTAATTAGGCTGAGTCGAGTTCCAGTCTTCACAAATAACGCATTTACTGTCATTATAAAGGGTGGAACTGGGACCATACTCTTGAACGAAATGTGTAGGATGAAAAGTGGTGATGAGATTTTCCATAGGGGTTTGTTTATTATTTTTTAGGAAACTTACGTCTTTGTCTATGGACAATATTGGTTACATTTATAGAGAACTCATCGTTTTGTGGAAGGTATATGGGTTAGCTTTGAGAAATTTGCTTGTATTGCAAGAAAAGTAAAGTCTAATGAGTTGCTTTATACAATGGGTTTTACACTATTGCGTGTTAGACTATTTGGGTTTCGAATAAATAATGCTTTCATCAACTCAAGTTTCTTCAGTTTCGTCTAAAGTCTCTTGTTAGACTATTTGAGTTTCGAATAAAAGATGCTTTCATCAACGCAAGTTTCTTTGATTTTTGTCTAAAGTCTTGTTATCTGCAGAATTGGGAATACATGTTGTTCGTTTGTGTTGCCATTGAGGTGGAGGCTTTAAATATTTACTTTTCATGTTTGAGATTTTTGGGATTCGCCATTAATTTTTTCATACATTGTGATTCTGAAGTATATTTTCAGAATTCAAATACATTATATTCTGAAACCGATATATATATATATATATATATTTTCTTTTTCCAGATTTCTTCCAAAAGAGTAGAAAGATTATCATCGACCGGGCATTTAGAGCGACGGGGAGAGCTGAAAACTAATACAGAAACCAAGACTTTTGTCGGATCAAGAAAACGGGTCCAACGCTCTCTCACAAGTCCATCCTCCTTACAACTTGAGGGGGAAATAATGTGTTATACTATTTAATTCTTGAAAAATAGCTGGAAAGTGTAAAAAAAGGCATATAATTCAAAAACCAGTGGATGCAAATACGTCAAAACGCTCCCTAATAGATAGGACCATCTTCTTTCACTATAACAAGAGAGATAAGATGACACAAAGCACATGCAACCTCATTGTCATGTCTTTTAACTTCATTCATGAATCAAACACTAAACAATAACATTAAGTTCATGTCTTAAAAGTAAAGAGAATTCAACCTAGTGGCAAACAAATATCTGATAACGTAGAGCTAGCTAACAAACAAGACTGCAGAACTGGTGTGAGGAGAATTATAGTCACGGCTACGCGAGATAGTGTGAGGAGAACGTCTTCTATCATGGAATCTGTTTTGCTTCTACATATACATTAAAAGTAAACAAAAGATGAGATCAAGTTATCTCGTTGAAGCGAGGACGAATCTCAACTCACCTTCCACGACGAGGCGGAGGAGCACTTGCCTAAAAACCTTGCAAAATTTCAGTATAAAGGACTTGATATAGTTGATACCATTGAATTCAAAACTCAACTTCCTTCCAAGTTCCAACCTTAACTACCATCAACAACATATCCAAAAAAAATAAAAAAAAACTAATTATTACTTCACGTGGTCTCTTCAATTCAATTCGCTAGATTCACTGTTAGAGTGCGATCGAACATGGAATATGCAAAGAGATCTGAAAAAAAAAAAAGTTCATTACAAAATAGTACCTGCAATCATGGCGGAGGTTGCGAACCAAAAGATTAGTTGGGAGATCCTTTTTCACGACCCGCACCACACCATATCTGTAACACCCGTATTTCTCAAAATAAATAATAAATAATAATGTCTTAAAATCTCTATTTATTGCTCCGCGTAAATAATTCCAATATTATAATCCATAAATAAGTAGCACTAAATCCAAGTAATAAAATGAATCCCAAAAATATCGATAAAACATAAAACCACAAGTCTGGAAAATAGATAAGTAAAACTCCCAAAAGCACCAATCTGATAGCAATCACTCATGCCCGTCGGTCTCACCTGAAAAAGGAAAAGAAGAGGGATGAACGACAGGGGAATCGCTCAGCAAGGTATGGGATGCTAAACCGTAAAACCACTGACTTAGTACATAGCACTACGACCATGTAGGCCTAGCTCTAGCATGAAACAAACACAGTGTCTAATACACCACATAAAACATCCAATGCGCTGATAGTACATGCTACTCAATGCACCCCGCATTTCCTCATAAGGATATATGTATATCTCCAGGCGTACAGTAGTCCATCTCTGCACTCCCACAATCTGCGCGTCGGCGACTGATACAAACGTCTTTGTACCCCCGCAATCTCACTGCTCGTCGGCGGCTTACACAAACGTCTCTGTGCACCCGCAATCACACTGCTCGTCGGCGGCTTACACAAACGTCTTTGTGCACCCGCAATCCACACAAACGGACATATTTATATATATACATATATAACAGTTTTAACATCACTCAATTCATTCAACCGTTGAATCCTCTATTATCCTATTTCCGGTTTAACAATCAATAATAACGGTAATCAAACAAAACTCTCAAACAGACTCGATTCACACAAACTTATCATGTTTCGAAACTAAACTTTCCATAATAGTAGTACTAAACTAGCTCGGGATTTAACGGAGTAGCCCTCACCTTAGCAACTGGCTGGAATGAACAACGGAAGATGATCAACTGAAGTCAACTGCAATACGAGAGTCAACGACTTAGGCTCAGAGTCTCAGGAAATAAAGTTTCCGAAAATGAAAACTTTCCTAAAATAGAACTTTCCTAAAATAGAACTTTCCTAAATTAGAACTTTCCTAAAGTAGAATTTCCCTAAATAGATTTCTATAACTAGAAATAAGGAGGCGACAAACTTACTAGAAAAACCCGCTGGAGCTCGCCCGAAAATCCCACCAGAGACTCGCCCAGAAAACTCGCCGGAAGCTCTCCCGGAAATTCTACCGGAAAATTTACTAGTGACTGGTCGTTGGATATTTCAACAACTTGTCACGCAAAGATAAACTTTGACTTGATGAGAATAAGGGGAAAAGGTGGAGTTTCTTATATAGGAGAAGGGAAGAGAGCTAGATTTTGCAAACTTCCAATGTGGGACAAAGATAAAAAGAAAGGGTTTTGGGTTTTAATTAATAAAAAAAAAACAAATGGGCTTTGCCCCAAAGATCACGGTCGTTACAATTCTCCCCCACTTAATCGGAATTCGTCCCGAATTCCAAAGACACAAAGGAAGAACATCCACGACTACGAAGAAAACAGAAGACAAAAGACGAAAGCTACTTGGTCTTCTCCTGCAAAAGAAAAGAAAGTTTTTAACGACTAACCGAATGATACTAGACAGAACGGTGCCATTTTTTTTTCCAAAAACTCTCAATCCCAAAATATTGAAAATCGCTAAAATCCAAGTCCCATAAATCGCCGTCCCAGGTCGGAGCTGGGACGGAACCCCGCTCTGATACCAAAATGTAACACCCGTATTTTTCAAAATAAATAATAAATAATAATGTCTTAAAATCTCCATTTATTACTCCTCGAAAATGAGTCCAACGTCATAATCCAATAAATATCCATAAATCCAAATAAGATAATAAATCCCGAAAATGTCGATAAAGCATAAATCCGCAAGTTTGGAAAATAGACAAGTAAAACTCCCAAAAGCACCAATCTGATAGCAATCACTCATGCCCGTCGGTCTCACCTGAAAAAGGAAAAGAAGAGGGATGAACGACAGGGGAATCGCTCAGCAAGGTATGGGATGCTAAACCGTAAAACCACTGACTTAGTACATAGCACTACGACCATGTAGGCCTAGCTCTAGCATGAAACAAACACAGTGTCTAATACACCACATAAAACATCCAATGCGCTGATAGTACATGCTACTCAATGCACCCCGCATTTCCTCATAAGAATATATATATATCTCCAGGCGTACAGTAGTCCATCTCTGCACTCCCACAATCTGCGCGTCGGCGACTGATACAAACGTCTTTGTACCCCCGCAATCTCACTGCTCGTCGGCGGCTTACACAAACGTCTCTGTGCACCCGCAATCACACTGCTCGTCGGCGGCTTACACAAACGTCTTTGTGCACCCGCAATCCACACAAACGGACATATTTATATATATACATATATAACAGTTTTAACATCACTCAATTCATTCAACCGTTGAATCCTCTATTATCCTATTTCCGGTTTAACAATCAATAATAACGGTAATCAAACAAAACTCTCAAACAGACTCGATTCACACAAACTTATCATGTTTCGAAACTAAACTTTCCATAATAGTAGTACTAAACTAGCTCGGGATTTAACGGAGTAGCCCTCACCTTAGCAACTGGCTGGAATGAACAACGGAAGATGATCAACTGAAGTCAACTGCAATACGAGAGTCAACGACTTAGGCTCAGAGTCTCAGGAAATAAAGTTTCCGAAAATGAAAACTTTCCTAAAATAGAACTTTCCTAAAATAGAACTTTCCTAAATTAGAACTTTCCTAAAGTAGAATTTCCCTAAATAGATTTCTATAACTAGAAATAAGGAGGCGACAAACTTACTAGAAAAACCCGCTGGAGCTCGCCCGAAAATCCCACCAGAGACTCGCCCAGAAAACTCGCCGGAAGCTCTCCCGGAAATTCTACCGGAAAATTTACTAGTGACTGGTCGTTGGATATTTCAACAACTTGTCACGCAAAGATAAACTTTGACTTGATGAGAATAAGGGGAAAAGGTGGAGTTTCTTATATAGGAGAAGGGAAGAGAGCTAGATTTTGCAAACTTCCAATGTGGGACAAAGATAAAAAGAAAGGGTTTTGGGTTTTAATTAATAAAAAAAAAACAAATGGGCTTTGCCCCAAAGATCACGGTCGTTACAATATCCTCCCATAACCCCTTGGTGGTGATGGTGGTGAAGGAGTGTAGCTCCTCCTTCCCCTCTCATTGATTCTAGACTTTAATCTCTCAAGGAACCAACATAAACTGATGAGTTAGACTCTAGGCTAACATTCCACCATACACCCAAAAGAAAAAAAAGCCATGGAAGAGATGTTTAGCAGAGAATAACAACAACAGCAATAGACAGAGATGTTTAGCAGCAACGTATATCAGTCAAAGGCTATAAAGCACAAATGTGAGATCAATTTAATAAAATAGGGTCCCCTAGAATCGATGATAAGTTCCAAGTTTTTATGGTATCAGAAACAAAATTTTCCGATCAATTACGTTCCATTCGTGAATCGACGAAAGAAGATACGAAGTAGATAAAGAATGAGAGCTCTTATAAAGCTTACCGCAGCTAAGGAAGAAGGAAGGACGGCTAAGAGAGAGCAGGAACGGGAACCTACTTTATGTTCCTTAACGACATTTAGTTTTTATTTTCATATTTATCTTTGTTTTGTTTTTCTTTGTCACGACGTCCTTTGTTTTGTTGTCTTCTTTTTTTTTGTATGGGCGAAAAAACAAAATCCTTACAAAATCCCCTCATACTTTCTATATTTGCATGTAGACCCAAATACAAATACAATGATTCCTCTAATTTTCTGTTTATTACATGAAGATTTTGTCATTTAATCATATCAATACTATTAAAACAGAGGGTTCTTTTTTAGGTGTCTTTCTGTTTCAACAATATTTACAGATCTATGCCACTGAATATATATAAACCAATGTTTTTATTTTTGACTTATTCTCCACGATTTTCCTTCTAATGCAACACCTATTTTTTTTTAAAAAAAATTCCTCATTTGCAAATCAGTTACACGACAATAAAGGGATATTGATTTACTTTCCTCTCACAACATTCGACATTAACTGAGAACATTATAGTTTCCATTATATACCTTTTTTTTGTGGGCACCATTATATACTTTACTGCATTAGTTAGAACAATATAAATCTACGGCTGTAACTGGTTATTCCTAAAAAGAATGCATGGAATAGAAGGAATAATTATTTGTGGAAAGACAAAAAATGGAATGCTAATTAAAATGGAATAGAAACTGAAATTATTTTGGAATTGGAATTCCACACATACACAAACCTTTTTTTATATGGAACAAATGGAATAGATTTTGCAAAAAGGATTTGTGCTCATGTTTTATTCCATTTTTGGAATATGTGGAATTGATTTTAAAAAGCTTTCCACGTAACTGGTAAATATTTTTTTGGAATTCTATGGAATTATGCATTCCAAACAATTTCATTCCATAATTTAGCATTCCAGTTGCAGCCTACGTCTTCTATGTAAACGTTTAATTGATGCCAGCGTCAGAATCAAAAAAAACAACTTAGAAATCATATTTTTTTTTATATTATACTTTAGACTATTCACATTATACATACTATTAAATATAGTCAAGTAAACCCACTGATAACTATATTATTAACTATTAAGTTCAAAAGCCTAATGTATTTAAAGAAAAGAAAGGTATTTGACATCCTTCAAATTTCTAAGACCTTACTATATACAAATATAACAGAATTGAAATATTTGGAACTTTATATATATAACATAGATTGTAATTTATAAAAATTCAAAAACTCACATCCACATTTATATTGTGAACATTTTCAGCAATCAAAAATGATGTCATCCAGTATGTGACTATGTGGATTACAACTAAAAGCTGGAAGATAAATGTTTTATAAGTATATTGAAAAATTATAGTAAACCAATTAATTTTTTTACCATATATTAAAAATCAACTAATAACCAATAAATATGGAACAATATATATTGCATGATACTGATAAATCTTTTAATTATTAAATTTTACAAATATTGAGATCTCTTCCCAATATCTAGAAACTGTTTTAACTACTAATCATTTATAGTATGCACTAATTTATTCAAAAACCTGTTTTTTCTTATCAATTAATCTTTAAATAACTATAAATTCAATATATTTACAAATTGACGAGTGTGTTTTAATCTAATACTCCCTCCGTCTGACTTTAAGTGGTTTTTAAAGATTTTTATTATGTCCTAAAATAATTGATATTCTCACTTTTCTAGACAAAATTTAATGTTGTTTAAAATTTGTAGCCAATTACAAAATATTGTATTTTTTCTATTGGTTAAACTGTTTTATTTAATGCTATTTTTATAAAACCAAGATAAATTACATAGAATTTTGTATTTTCCTAATATTTGTGAAAAAACCTTAAAACACATTTAAAATGGGACGGAGGGAGTAAAGTATATCATTAAAAAAGTTCTAGCTTCAAAATAGTTCGGAGATTGTTAAATAGTCTTTTCCACAGAAATAGCAATCTTATATATCAAGATTTTATAACCATATCCTAAACTATAATTTTTCTATACAAAATAAAACTTTTTTTTGAGGTTCCATTGGTTTCTTTATAATATTACAAATGTGTCACTGCCATTCCACTTAATTAAAATATATGAAAATTATTAGTAATTACCGATCAGTTATCTACACTATTTAAAAACCAAATTTTATCTATTTACAAATAGTCTAGGTTGGATCATTCCATTTAATTAGCTTTCCTATAATTTCTACAAACACCTAACCTAATAATAAATTAATTAGTATTAAATATGTACAATTACCTAAAATTAAAGAACTAAATATCTAATTTAGTTTTTTTTAGAAAATAATGATTTATATTTATATTAACACTAAATTAAAATAACCACATTTTTTATTTACTTATGTTAACAAGAAATGTATATGCCTACTAATTTGTAAAATAAAATTGTACTTTAATTCAAATGGAAGAAACAAATTCTTCAAACTCTCACCAAATACATAATAGTATAATTATAATAGATAAGAGTATTAAAATTAGATATATATATATATATATATATATATATATATATATATATATATATATATATATATATATATATATATATATATATATATATATGTGTGTGTGTGTGTGTGTGTGTGTATTTGATAAAATAAATATTAATAGTTAGATACGGTAAATATTTAATGATATGATGAAACATGTTTATATTTACATGAGTATAATTTTACAGGTTATTCCAATAAACATGTGAAATATATATCAAATGCAAAACGAACCGAACAAAACATAAAATACATTAATTTAGGCTTGGACGCTCAGGTGCCCATTAGGATACGGGTTAGATATTTTAAATTTAAGTTCCAGTTTATATCACATCATATGTCTCATTCTGGTAAATTTGTAAATACAGACTGAATTCGTATATAACTCATTGGTTTTGGTTCTATTTTGTATCACATTTAAAACTCATAAAGTAACATATATCATTCGGATTCGAATTATATTAGTTTAATTTGGATGTATTTGAAGTTAAGTCAGTATTTAAAAACAAAATATAAAAATATTATTTTATACATAATTGGAAATTTAAGGTACTTATTTAAAATTTAAATACTTATTTCATATATCAATTGGAATAAAATAGAGAATTTGAATATTTGAAGCACATTTTTATGTTTTAAGTATTCTATTTGTGATTGATTCGGACATCGGATCGGCTCTTTAGATTTTTTTTTTTACGTTTTAGCTATATGGGTTTAGATAATAACATATTGAGTTCGGATATATTTTTCACTACCCTACACGATTTATTTTGATATTTCTTACATTTCAGACCGGATACAGATCATATGTTTTTGGATTGGATTCCCCTCAGACTTCGGGTTGCTGATTTTATGCTCAAATCTACTTGAAATAAAAACAAAATATGCTTTAGAAGCGCGGGTCAAAATCTAGTGTGGCTATTAAAACAGAAGAAATATTTATCTATTACTTTTTGAACTATCAAAAAAGTCTAGGTTAGTTCTATTATTTCTCTTCATATGTTTATATATATAATTTAATTATTTTCCCTATTATTTCTATTCATATATTCATATATGTAATTTAATTGAAATTAAATATACATTATGCATAAAATTAAAGAAGTAACTTACTAATCTATTATTTTTTAAAACTAATGAATTTAATTTATATAAATACGAAATTTCAATACAAATAAATTATATTTTATTTATTGATGTAATAAATAGTTACATATGTCTATTAACTTTTTTTTTGAGATCCTGATATCCGGAGCCTCGTGAGAATCCGACTAGCGCCAATGACCGTCTACCGGAGCATAGCCAGGGAGCCCGCCGAGGTGATCACCCCATTTAAATCCCACTAGTAGCCACATGTTAGCAGACTTATCCGTATTAGGCCCGAAAGTCCCTCAAGATAATCACCTCTTAGTGGCACTCGAACCCATGACTTTAACCACTAGACCATTAACACGTGGTTATGTGTCTATTAATTTGTATATATACAACTATATTTTAATCCAAATGCAAAAAAAAAAAAAAAATCTTCAAAACCCTTATTAAATACATAGAAATATAATTCTTATTAAATTAGATATACATATACATACAGTGAAACCTCTATAAATTAATAATGTTAGGACTATGATTTTTTATTAATTTATAGAGATTAATAATTTATCGAGATACTAATTGAACCAAAAACTTAATTTGGAACTGTGAAATTATATTAATTTATAGAGATATTAATTTATAGATTATTCATTTATAGAGGTTATACTGTAAATATAAATATATATATATATATATATATACATATATATATATATATATGATAAAAATATTAATAGTTCGATACTATTAATATTTAAAACACGATGAAACTTGTTACTTGATATTTTTATGAATATATTTTTACGGCTTACATTATATCATAAAATATTACATTAACATAAATTGATGCAAGAAAGTATGAATCAATGGTTTAATTAGTTGTAAAACAAAATTATATATATATATATATATATAATAAAAACATATATAAGGTTTCAAATTATTAAATATTTACATTTCTAATGCGAATAATGAAATTAAATTTAAAATTTAAAATAATTCATAAACAAAACATCAAAAAACTCTAATAACATGTGAATAACAAAAGTAAACTAATTAAATAAATGAAAATTATATTTACAAACATAAATCATTAAATTATAATAAACATATACAAATTATTGATGCTCAAATATATTTCATTTTTATTATGCACCCTCTCGAATATTGATTATTACCCGTACAACAAGTTGGAAATTTAATTTGACTATAATAATTTAAGTCAAGCCGAATTTTATATTGGATTATCTATCAGTTCAACCGGTAGCCAGATCCCGGGTTTTATAGGATTTATAAATAATATTTTTTAAACTAAACCGAACTACATATTTGCCAATACTCAATATACTGTTTCATTTATAAATCTAAATGTATAAGAATACATATTTATATCAAATAAATTTTGAAATATTTCGAAATTAATATCGCGCTTTGAAAGTGCGGATCAAAATCTAGTAGCATCTTATGTGTTTACGAATTATATCTTAAATTAGCAGTATAAAGCTTCAATTTACGAGTTCTATCCTAAACTGAAACTCTTTAAGTATTATTAATGTCTAATGTGAATAAGAAAATTAAATTTTAAATCTAAAACAATCTAAATATAAAATAAACTAATGTCAAATCACAACAATTCACTTTTTTAATAGTTTCATAATCCACAAGATTGTATAATCTTATTTCATAAAAAAATAAAAAGTTCAACTTCCTAATTAGAATACAAACAGATTCTAATAATACAACTAAAAATCATATGCGTTAATAATTAAAAATTATGTATTGGTTCAACCAGTAGTTCAACTGGTAACCGGTTTTGAGTTATTCTCGATTATTAAATAATTTTTTTTCCTTAAACATAACCAAATTACAAACCGGATTTTTGGGTTTATCAGTTTAATTGCAGGTCCGGATCCAATTTAAACAAAAAATTGGGTATAAGTGTATAGTTATGCAACATCACAAATTCAGTACAATTATCAAAACTTCTTACTAATATTTTTTAAAAAAAATAATAAATACAAATATGATTACAAAAACACAAATATGATTACAAAATAATTTACTAGTTCTTCGTTTATTGTCAAAAAAAAGATTACAAATACAAATATAAAAATTAAATTGCTAAAAAATTTAATTAAAACAAAAATATACCCATCCCCCCTCCCTCTGAAGGGCTAATAAAACACAAGTATGACCTATTGATATTAGTTGAGTCTAACAATTATTTTCCTATGTTATCTAGTTCAAAAATAAATTATATATTTTCTAACAGCATCTTAATATACATTTTATAACCGTTGCTTTAAGTCGTATCCATAATTATCGGATCGACTTCTTTCTAATACATATATCCTACGGTTACATATATATCAATACTATTATTATTTCTTTATTTATTTCATACCAAATGGCAATGCGATGGTTTTATCTATTATAATAATAAAAATAATAGTTTAACATTTGTGTCAATTGTTATATTACTCCTTTTCATTTTCGGATATATAAATGTTTCTTTTTTTGTTTGACTATTAATATACTAATCCATTCTATTAGAATTTACACTATAACAACATAATTTACACCCCAATCCAAGAAATTAGGATTTATTCAGTCAGACATTAGTTTATTCAAATTTAAAATATTTTATTTTACACAGACGTTAAGTTTATCAATTAACAGAACAGGTAATGTCAAAAATAGTGTTTGACGGGTTTTAAGTAGACTTTTAATAGAAAAAATTAAATATATAAACTCATTCAGTTTAACGAACTTTATATATGTTATTCGATTAAATATAGTTATTTCATGTGATTTTACTTAAAGTTACTGAAGACCATATTAACCCATGTATATATATACATATATTTTTTATCAAAAAAAAAATTTTTGGTTTAATAGAATATACTAAGAATTAATAGTTTCAAACATTTTTTTAAAAAAATTGTTCGATTTCTGTTGCGGGTTGAGTTTGGTATTAGTTTTCAGATATAACCCTTTAAGAACCGCCTGAATATATAAAACAAGTCTACTAGAGTAAGATTTTTATTTTCGAGTCGATTTCGGATCAGGTTTTTTGGTTACAAATATTCTTAACTAATTATATTAGGTAACTATTAAAAAATATAATATGTTGCAACTTTTAGAAATAAAGTTTGAAAATAATTTCTAAAATGCATATGACATAAGTGTATAGTTATGCAACTTAACATATTTAATAGATACAAAAAATTATAAGAAAATATAAAATTAATTATTAAGAGAATGTAAAACAAAAAATATATCCGCTCTTTTATAGAAAGAAATTATATATTTTGTTATATATTTTTAATAAAATACCTATTTAAGTTTAGAAATAAAATGTGGAAAATTTAAAAAAAAAATCATATACGAAACTACAAAAAAATATCACATATTGCAAACTTTATGAATAACGATTAAAAATAATTTCTCAAACGTATATGACACAAAGACATGCCTATGAAACTTGATTTATTTAATAGACTTACAAAATTATATATTCTATTAAATTCATATCATATGAAAATATGATTATTCAAACACACAAACATATTATATGAGGCAAAAAAAATTAAAACAAAAAATATACCCGCCTTTATATCTAGTAATGTTTTAAAATCATTGTACACAGTTTAAATATAGTTATGATGGTGGGAGTATTTATAAGATAAATTAACTTACTTTAAATATTATATTTTTCCTAAAGATGGGGATTTCTAATTAATTATCGTACAACTTTATGAGTTATGGTAGTTTTTAAATTACAAATAACCTGAAAGCAAAGCAAGATTTCTTAATTTCATACAGACTTGATCAACATTCAACAATAAATAAAATAAGAAAGGTAGAAGTTATGATTGCAGGAGAGTTTACTGTGAAGATGTTGTTATACAGTTGATAGAACAGAAAGAGATAGCACTGCTGCTCTTAGTCTTGAAAACCAGTTTATCTTGGCAGATAGAGTGACATGCATGACATACAGGGCGAGAAAGACTGTTGGATGCAATCTCAATCTCAATACCATTCAGTTTGATCGTATGGCCGGGTTTCAGATACGGGTATTTCCCTATTGTGCACTCAATGTGTACCATGGTGTTGCAATCGAAGCAGACGTAGAGTTCTTGGTAATATCCATGCTTGGCAATTATTCGCATTTCACAGATTTCACAAGAAAAGGACCGCCATGGCCGATCAACTGATCTAACAAAACATATGATAAGTGGATGAATATCATAGTTGCATTTTACCAATATCGGCAGAGTTGCTTGTTTTAATTTCAGATAGAAAGGGCATTCGTAACAACTTGCCCCTTCTGCTAATAGAGTGAGAGGGTGTGGGTGGGCACCATAGTGTAACGGATCAGCAAGGGAAGCACACTTTGCATCCATTTTAAACTCACATTCCTCTTGGCAGCACCGATACATGAAACCACATGATTCTCGTCCACATTTAGAACAGCTGAAGAACCCTTCTTCGATGATGTCTACCTCAAGGGTTAGCGGATGGCGGTGAAACGGGTGTTCCAGCCTCCGAGGAAAACTTGCACAAGTGTCATGGAGTGCAAAATCACATTCTTTACAACCCAAGAAACTACCGGAGCCAATGGGAATGATGCAGGCTTCACATACTCGTCTGTCTCCTTCTTCTTCACCATTGACACAAATTATCATTAAATCGTGGTGGTGACTAAAATGGCGAAACGTTTTGCCATCTACCTCCCTCAGCGACGTAGCATCTTGATCAGCGTTACTGGTTTCTTCAGGTTCTCCCTGCACATCTCTGCCATCCCACAACTCTTTATTCGTTGCACAATATGAGTGGAGTTTATAATCACACGTATTGTCAACACAAATATATCCTCCGCATCCGGGAACAAACGGGCGATTCCACATTCGACATTTTGTGTTACAATCGGGAACTTGAAAAGTACGGAACAAGCAGTGTAAGTGACGAGTGAGCTTTATAACCTTTGGTAGATAGATACACTCTCTGTGGATAAAGAAGTTGCAGGGCAAACATGTGTACATATTTATCTCGTACTTACGGACCAATCCGCAAGCAACACAGTTGAAAGAGTTCTTTTGGGGAATGAAGGTGAGCGTATGTTCATGTGTCTCTCGGCGATCTATTGTCTGATTCGACTCCATCAAAGTAGTCTGACATTCTTTGTAAAAACCGAAGCCACATAGACGACAACGAAAACAGTTGGACTTATAATAGATCTGTGTTTCACAGATAAAGCATTCATTTACATAAATTTGGGTGGAATGGGGACCAAACTCTTCAAGGGAATGTGTAAAACGAAAATTGGTGAAGAGGTTTTCCATAGGGGTTCGTTTGCTACTTTTATGAAAAACTTCAGTTTTTTTATTTATAGACAACATTCACATTCACTATCCTTCTGTGGAAGAAGAAGGTATCGTTGGCTTTAAGAAGTTGCTTGGTTTGCAAGAAAAGTAAAGTTAATGCCTTGCTTTATGCAATGGGCTTACAGTTTTGCGTGTTATATTATTTGGGTTTCGAATAGCCTACGAGAAATCACTTTAAGTGATGCTTTCATCGACGCAACGTTCTTCAACTTTGTCTAAGGCCATCTGCATTGATGAAACTATCAAATCCCGATTTCCAAAGCTATTTTATAATTTTTTTTTCTATTTTCGTTTGTTTTTTTATTTTTCAAAAAAATGTTAATCAAGCAACTAATTGCGGGCCGCCACATGTCGTGGGGCCCGCAGAACAGTCATGATACGGGTTCACTGCAGAGACCCTTCACGATTCGAGTTCACCACTTTTCAATATTATAATATTTTTTTCTTCTCGAAAAGCGTGAGAACTTTGCTCACGATCCTCTGATGCGGTTGGCCTAAAGCATGTCGTTAACTGCAAAATTGAGAGTCTTTGACTAAGTTAATAGAAATTTGTTGTAGGCTTTGACTAACAAAAATAAATAGAAATTTGTTGTAAGCTTTGACTAACAAAAATAAATCTATAACATGATTGATAAAATTTAGTGATTTACAAATAAATAAAGCTAAAATAAAGAGATAAAGTCCAACAAATCATCCTCTTTGTTTGTGTTGCCCCATTGAAGGACTTTAATTCTTTCTTTCCATGTTTGAGATTTTAGGGTTAGCCGTCTATTTTGATAAATTGCAAATTTCCGAAGTATATTTTCAAAATTTAATACATAGCATAAATCAACTAAACTGATTAATTAATCTATTTTCTTAGGGTTGGTGACTTTTTACTTTATATTACAAAATAATTGGATAGTAAAATTACAAATGAGTTGAAAGTAAGACTTAATCTAGTCATATTAATAGTGTTGGAGAACATATTCATTTAATCTATATATAATAGGAATCCCAATTAATTTCAAAAGTTGTGAATTCTAACTATGTTGAAAATTTGTGTCTTTTCTAAAAATTGTCATTTTATTTTATTTAAAAATTTGTGATTGTAAATTATATTGAAAGATTTGTGTTCTTTTCATATAGTTGTTAAGAATTTGTGTCTTTTAAAAAGGTTAAAATTGAAAATTTGTGACTATTTGTATAGGTATCTTTTTTAAAATAATTACCTATTTAGTAAAGGATGTGACCATTTAAATGTAAAGTTGTGACTATTGCATATGCAATGGGAATTTCAAAATCTATAAATAACCCTCGTCATTTCATTTCTCAAAGCAAAATTTTCACTAACCTAACTAAAAAATGGTGAAGAAAGAAATTTCTATGCAGTTACTTGGTTACAAAGTTTTAGAAGATAATTTACAATCATTATAATTGGATTCATTTTGGAATTTCCACGAATAGTAATACAACTATAAGAACTCAAGTTCTAACAGTTCTTTTGAAAAAAAATAAAGATATATATGCCAGTAAGGAATTTATTTAAATGTTGCATATCAACCAGAAGTTTCTTACCTTTCACGTTTGTAGCTGGGAAAAATGTAAACAAAATTAGGCTATGCAAGTATTTCCAATTCACTCACACATTACAATCTTTTTTGACATGACTGGTTTTTTTGTACATATCAATGGTAGTAAACAGCGTTAAAACTAACATAACCCAGCACAAAGGGATTATGGTCATGGAATGATTGAGTGGTTTTATTTTATTGGAAAACTAAGGAGGACAACGTGAAAGTTTGCAGGGATTGAGAAGTTTCATAACTGTTTGTTAATTGTTCAGTCATTAGTTCCAAATAACATTGTTCAAATGAATACCATTTCAAAATAAAACATCTGCAAAATAGATTGTAACAAAGTAACCGAAGTGAGACAACCAGAATACAAGTTATTGGCTTAAAAAAAGGTATTGGCTTATTATACATTTGAAGTTTTTTTATATATTTTTGGTGAAAAATAAATTAAAAAATGTTGTTCCATTACATTATCTGTATTTATATTGGCAATACAAATTTAAAATTGGACAATAATGACTTGTGTCTAGCCATTTTACAATACACTCACAAACAAATATATGACCACAATCTAGATCTAAAATAATATGTATAGATGATATGAATCTCAATTAATTCCAAAGGTTGTGAATCCTATTAACAGGAAAGGTTGTGTCTTCTCTAAAAAAATTGTCAATTTATATATGTTTGTTTCCAACATGCAACTCTAAAAAGTATTAATTTTAGAGTTGTGTCTTTTCATCAAATAATATATTAGTTTTTCACTGTTGTTAAATATCCAAAAAGCATCTTTATACAATTATTTATTTCAAGAGTTGTGTATTAGTTACTGTAAAGAGTTTGTTTTTTTTTTCATTGTATAAGATTAGATTTTTAAGGCTTTGACTTAATTCTAAAGTTCCTAAAGTCTATTTTTCACCAATCAGACTTTTCTTAATTTTAAGGGTTCTAAAGTTCTCAAAGCCATTTTTTGTTTCTCTTTCATGTACATAATTGTAAGAGATGAATTATCATGTATAAAACTTAAGAGATTCAAATTTTCATATTAACACACTGAATTTTAGATATACAAAATTACAAATATTTATTGAAGTACTAGGATAGGTCCGCCCTACGGGCGGGGTTTACTTTACTTGTGATCTCGGTTTTTATTTTTTGTAAGATTTGATGGTTTTAGTTTTGTTGTTTGCATTTACAAGAGATGTGTATAATAGTGCTTAGTGGCTAATAAGACATTTTAAGTGATGAAGGATATTATATTTATTTTAGTAATGTTTGATGTTTGCTTATTTTTGTCACTTGTTCTTGTTTTTTGTATCTGTTGTCCAATATATTTTATTGCATACTATTACTGAAATCATTATCTTTCTCTTTTGTAATGTTTTTATAATGAGAACACATTTTATTTTATCTTCTCATTTGTCGAACTGTTTTTCTATTTTTAATTTTCGCATATGTTGTATTAGCATGATAAGATTTTAATGTTTGAAATGGTATACACTTATCAAATGTTTGTTCAATTTCTTTATATATAGTAAGTAGTACTCGAGTTTGAATTGTTGTGGTTGGGTTCAATACTCAAAACACCGATTACTTGTTTGTTTTCGTCGTATCGAATGTACCTGTTTTTAAATTAAATTTTATTATTCAGTCTCAGTGAACAACGACTCCAAGTTCTCGTAAACGCAAAGAAGCTGGTGGAAGTGCTTCAAAATCAGGAAAGAAGACAAGATCTTGGGTTTGGGATCACTTCACGAGACTGCAAAAGGACAATGACACAGCTAAGTGTCACCATTGTGGGAAGGAGATGATATGTCCAAGCAGATCAGGGACATCAAATATGAAGAAGCACTTGAACGTTGCGTGTAAGGGTTACAAACTATGGCTAGCTGCAAATAAGTCCAAGAAGCAACGTCAAGAATCTCAAGATGGTGATGATGGCATACTGTATAGTAAGGTTTCTGAATCAGTGTTCAAGGAAGCTACGAATAAGATGATGGTCTTGGGAGAATTGCTATTGGCTTGGGTAGAATGTTTAGCATGGAAACACTTCTGCGACAAGGTTAAACTTTACAGCCCTCATTCTAGGAGAACATCTTCAAGGGATATTGTTCAGATATATGTGAAAAGAAGGCTGCTTTGAAGAATATTCTTGTGGATAATCAGCAAAGGCTCTCACTGACAACAGACATATGGGTTGCTCCATATACAAGAGCAAGTTATATGGTTGTAACAGCCCATTTTATTGATTCAGGATGGCAGCTACAGAAGTTGATTATTGCATTCAGGAATGTGTATGATCACAAAGGTGCAACCATTTGTAAGGTTCTGGTGGACTGTTTAGAAGAATGGGACATCAAACGGGTGTTTACTATCACTGTTGATAATGCCACAGCCAATAGTTCAGCTATGAGGAGATTTAAGGAGCAGTTTGTCAACAATGGAGATGATGCTGTGGTACTTAATGGTCGGTTTCTGCATATGAGGTGTGCTACTCACATACTGAATTTGATCTTTAAAGAAGGACTGCAAGAGGTAGACAACAATGTCAGTGCCATTTGAAATGGAATCTGCTTTGTGAGGTCTTCAACACCTAGACTGAGTTCATTTGAGAAGAGAGTAGAAACAGGAAGAGTTCAGAGAGGGAGCTTGCCTTTGGATGTAGAGACAAGATGGAATTCTACTTATCTCATGCTAGAACAAGCTTTGAAGTTCAAGGTTGCTTTTGAGAAGATGAAGGAAGAAGATAAGCCATATAATGACTACTTCAATGAAATTATACAGGGAAAAAAAACGCATTGGACCACCGGGTAAAGCTGATTGGGAAGCTGTTAGCCGGTTAGTTCAGTTCTTGATCATATTTTACAGAGCAACTTTGGTTCTTTCTGCTTCAACAAGTGTATGTGCCCATAAGCTATACCATGCTATAGTCACGGTGCAAAGAAACATCAGTGCATTGAGTAACACACCTGGTCCGGATGCTATCTTGAGGTCTAAGGCTGCATCAATGTTAGGAAAGCTAGGAAAGTATTGAGATCCATTTAGGGAAGGTGCAGAGATGAATAAACTTGTTATAGTTGCTGGTGTTTTCGATCCAAGCAAGAAGATGAAGGTTACTACCAAGCTTTTTGAGAAACTCTATGGTGTAGGAAGTGTTCGGGTTACTCAACTAACCACTGAAATTGAGGACATCGTGAGAAGTCTTTTTGATGAGTACAACAACAATGAGAAGAAGAAACGTGATGCAGCAGCTGGGGGATCTTCTACTCAGTCTCAGTCTCAAGGTAATTCTTCTCAGTTTCAAGAACAAGCTGGTGAAGAAGTATCTCAAAATACAGTTCTTGGAAATGATCTTGCTTATGAGAGCATGAACGATATATATAATGAGCTTGTTCAAGATACAGGGTTTCAAGAAAAAGCAGATGAGTTAGATTTATATCTAAAAGAGAATGTGGAGAATTGGAATTCATTGGCAGGTTCAGAGTATGATGTTCTTTCTTATTGGAGGTTCAACAGTGCAAAGTATCCAGTTCTGTCTTTAGTTGCCAGGGATGTACTTGCTATGCAAGTGTCTTCAGTTGCATCAGAATCAGCCTTTAGTACAAGTGGTCGATTGCTAGATCCAAGTAGAAGTAGCCTAACCCACTACATGATTGAAGTGCTAATGTGCACTGAGCAATGGTTGAAATCTGAGATTAAAATCAAGGGAAAAGGAGTTGAAAGGACAGAACAGCTACTTAAGGAGGTAGGAGAGGAAGATGAACTTATGAGAGGTAATTTGAACTCTTTGGCTTTAAGCCTTTATTTAAACTTATGTTACTTATTTTTTTAATGTCTGATAACCTTCACTTATATGTATTGTAGAATTTGAACCAGCGTTTAATATCCAAGGCCAAGGTCCTTGAATACAAATTTCCAAAGAACAAATGAGGTTAGTGTCTTAGTAACTTGATCTGAATCTGAACTTGTGTTAGTATGAACTATGAAGCTAGTGTTTTCCGACTTGTTTCTATAAAGTTAATGACTTAGAGTTAATCTTGATAGATTGAAGCTTTGTATAAAGTGCTATTTTTTTTCTTGTTCTGATTATCAGCTTGATTGTAATTATGTTAATAGGCATGTGTGGAGAGAGTTGTGGTCGGCTGGAAGCAAAGAAACTTGAAGAAGACTTTATGGAGTTGTTATTTGAATGTTGTTTTCTGTTTTCTTTTGTTTTTGGATTGAAACTTCGTAGTATTTATGTTACTTAGTACTTTTGTATGGTTGAATTGAATTGTTTGCAAAAACATATAAGTTGGTTATGAAATTATGGATATTTATTTGGTTTTCAATGCTTCGTAAACAGGTTCTTTTGCAGGTTCATTAACCGAAAAATACCCGAAAACCTGTACCCGAACCAGAACCGAAAATACCCAAAAATAAACAGGTTCTTTTGCAGGTATTTGATTTTCGGACCCGAACCGACCCGGACCTGATAGGAACCGACCCGAACCCGAACCGAAAAACTCTGAAGTACCTATTGGGTATAAAATTTTTAGATCCGAAAGACCTGGACCCGAAAGGATCCGACCCAAACCCGACCCGAAAACCCGAATGCCCAAGCCTAGTACGAACAATAGACTTTAAAAGTCTCAGTCGAAGAATATAAACGGATTCATTTTTGTTTTGGTTGATATAGTAAGATCGGACTGTGATGATCATGTAGCTAACCGTGTGAGGGAAAAGGATTAGGTGCGTTCACCAACCTCTGTACCGGTCATGATCTCAGCTTTAAGTCCTGTTACCAAGTCGAGTGACCATCACTATCGCACCATTGCATAGTCCTTGCCTCTGGTTAAGTTTGCGCATCATCATAACTGGAGCTTATTTTCATGCATCGTTGATGGCTCATACAAAGTGGTTTACATATTTCAGACCATATTTATAATTTTTGAGTCTGAATTTAGGCACATGATTTAGAATCAGCCCATGATCTTAATGCGACCATTAAGTTATTTTTTTCCATTTGGTCTAAGGTAGAAGATTTCTTTATAACCGGACAAAAAGATAGGTTGTTTAAATCAAAGGTAAAGTAATAATTCAAAAGTAGATAAGACGAATACGTAAAATGGAAAAGTTCATGCATTATTTAAATAAATATTACGTCGAACATATATCTTCTCAACCTAAGCCATTCGCACCTTCTTGACGACTTGCGAAGTTGGGTCGTTCATCTTCGGCACACTACCAATTGTTACCGTAGCAGCAATCAAAGATGCTTAACCACTGCTCCCTCCAGATTCGACCTTAGCAGGAATAGTCTGATCACCTCCCATGTCGCCACCATCGTTATCACCTCCTCCCTGAAACAGATGGATGCTATGAACAATCAATACGTGTGATGGTGAAGCTCTGATGGCTTGCTGTGAAATTATATGTAAGCAACTTGACATGGAAAGTGTATGTCTTCCTTTCCATGCATGTAATAAACAAAGGCATCCGAGTCTTCAGGGTTCCCACCTTCTTTCGCCTAGAAAATGTATAGTAATCTTGTTAGGAAATTGTATATAATTAATATAATAAGCGACAATCCAAACTTACCAACACTTGACCAGCTTCACGTGCTTCGAGGCCATGTAACTTCGTCATTACACCATCAAAAAAGATGAAAACACCTTCAGCAGTGTCATCAACGATAGCAAGCTCTTCTCGGTAGCTGAGAAAATAAGCATATCCCATTGCAATAGTGTTATTTCGCATCGAGAAATATAATGGTGTGGAAAATAATCTTACACACCAACAGCATGAGAGTTGTTGCATCGCACACATGTAAAGGCGGATTCAATGCGCTGAAGCTTCCTGCTGCATTTTAAAGCAAGCAACGTAACACGATCCTTTCTGTGAGTCGAGTAACTCTACCGGTGCACATGAACTCAATCTATTAATATAAAGAAGAGATGCACTATCTCCAGAGACATCCACGTCACTATATGTATATGTTATATACCAAGATCATTGTTAGTTAGAACCACACCATTGAAAGTAAAATAATACGGTACTCAATATATCTGAGACACGGCGGAGATTGCAAAGCTGTTGAGCTCAGCTATGGTTACTGGCTCGATTTTTGCAATCTCTATAGTGGTGCGGCAGGTGGAGGACATGTGTCTCTGGCGACCAATCTAAATAAATATATAAAGAAAGTGCGCATTCATGCTAAGTATATGAGGACACTGTTATATTCATAAAAAAAACAGCCAACATACCGATAGAAACACGTTTGAGCAGCACTGGTTTCACTGTCGAAGTAAATGTGTGTCCCTGACGTGGCATTGAGGAATAAACGGCCTACACAAAGGCAGATTATCAATATATTAAAGAGGACCAACGTTCTTTATATACAATCACATATTAGTTCTCGATAATGATCTATAGAAAAACGCAATACCTCCAACTATTTTTGGGTTAATGTTTGTGGCAACAATCACCTTTGGATCAACCCTCATGGATCCAAATCTTCTGTGGAAGGAAATAGCTTGGGAGTCTCGACTCAATACCACAGGGCCATCGCTGCAATTAAGAAATAGTGAGTTTTGTGACGAAATATATATGCAACTCAGTCGGAATATGGGTCAGTGAAGTACAACTATATCTCTAATTATAACCATTGGTATCTCTAATGGTATGAAAACTAATCGGAATATGGGTCAGTGAAGGACAAATATACACACATATATTGATATTTTGAAAAATGGGAATCAAATCTTTACCAGCGTATAACAACATTCTCTATCAATATGAACTCGGTTTAACCTTCCCTGCCAGTCCAAAATCAGCAATGTAAATGATGGGTTTAGCGAAACAATCTTTTGCAACAACCAACACAGCATAAACATATATTGTTGATTTTGGACAACTTAACCATGATTTTTTGAGAGACATGGTTGCAAAGATAGACACTGTCAATCTTTATAGCAGATGTTTGAAGTATCGATTGACACCTCAATGCTATCAATAAACTGGCTTAAGATTCATTTAAAAATCACCGTCAGCATCGTTATATCCCACATACACTTCTCTATTATATTTTAGAGCTTCCAGCTTAATCATGCTTGCTTCTCTTGATTCCAACAATCTCTCCCGAAACATGATCACAAACCCCAAATCAACATGTCAAGAAAATATCTTGCAGTAAACTATAACCCATACTCTTATTCATACGTTTGACGAATCTATAAAAAAGAACACTTTATAGTCAGAGGCAAGAGAGAAAGATTGTGAAAAAAAAACCTTCGAAATGGAAGCTGTGTGAGCCAACAAAGTTGAAGACTCATTGCCATTACCGGCTGAGATCATATTTCTCTTCCTGGAATTTTGTTTTGAAGTCTGAACTCGATCTAAAAGTCGATAAAAATTGTGAAAGAGTTTATTAGGAAGTGTGGGGATGATGTGAGGATGTCGTATGAAGGCTGATCTTTTTATAGGTAGAGATCCACCGCCTCTAGAGAGCATTGAATGAGTCATCGTGCTTGAATACAATGAATCAAGACATCTTGTAACGTCTAGGAGGATAAGAACCAAAGACGAAACGACAAAATCGAAGCTTGACACAGACCTTCTTGAAGACGATTCGTCTCACTCGACATTCAGAAACACCATTTTTTCTGGAACTTATCCAAGGTTCGAGGATACGACGAAGACGAACCGTATAGACATCTCGTGAAGAAGATGGAGAGACTAAAAAGGGAACTTTTAGTGGGCCAAAACTTTTCCCGTATAAACCCATCGGATAAATCAGGGAAAAGTGTATATTCCAACCTGAACTATTTCGATCGTGCCAAATACAATCCGAACAAATGGGTAGTGCCAAATACGGCATGAACTCAATTAAAATTTTAAAAACCTATCTGAACTTTTTAAAACGTGCCTAAATCTACATTGAAATATTATTAAATATTTGAAATTATATAAACTACTATTTTTCATCGTATTAAATTTTAAAACTTTGGTGATATTTTTTCTGATTTATATAAACACATAACATGTTTTTACTTATTATATCTTCAATAAACTTATATCTTACTAAAATATAAATAATAAATTATTTATAATTATATGATCTTAAATATACTTAAAATTTTGAATTTATTTATAAACAATTCTTGTATATATTATTTTTATTTTTAAAACTTAAGTGAATTTTTTTCAAAGTTATTATTATATATTTTGATATTTTGTTCAAAAATGTTCAGAACCTTTTACTTTTCTTTCACTAAGATATCTTGTACAAAATATTAAACATATTTTGAACATATATTAATATATATTAAAACAACGTCAATTTATCTTATTAACAACAATTGACTAATTTCTGTTAGAGTCAATGTAGATTTAAGCACATTTTAAGTATATGTATTTTTTAATTATAAGGGGAAAATTCACTTATACCACTTTGGTCATACCATTTTTCATGTTTACCATCAATAAAGAGACATTTTCAAAAATACCCTAAAATTTTGATAAAATAACACTAAACTAATTTTTCAAAATATTTATAAAACATATATATAAACTCAAACCAAAACCCTTAATACTAAACCCTAAACACTAATCAATAAAACCTAAACCCAAATGTTTATATATTTTTGATTGAGAATATTTTTGAAAAGTGGTACTTAACTTGTGGTATTTTTGACAATTTTTCTAATTATAATTGATATCAAGTCGTATTTGGCACCGACCATGTGTTCGGGTCGTATTTGTCACCACCAAAAAATTTTTGGATCGAAATAGACATTTTTTTCCCGTGTATCAAAATATATAATAATAACTTTGAAAAAATTTCACTTAAGTTTTAAAAATAAAAATAATTTATACAAGAAATTTTTATAAATAACTTCAAAATTTTAAGTATATCTAAGATAATGTAATTATAAATATTTATTATTTATATTTTAGTAAGATATAAGTTTATTGAAGATATAATAAGTAAAAACATGTTATGTGTTTATATAAATCAGAAAAAAATATCACCAAAGTTTTAAAATTTAATACGATGAAAAAATAGTAGTTTATATAATTTCAAATATTTAATAATATTTTAATATAGATTTAGGCACGTTTTAAAAAAAAATCAGGTAGGTTTTTAAAGTTTTAATTGAGTTTAGGTCGTATTTGGTACTATCCATTTGTTCGGGTTGTATTTGGCACGATCCAAATAGTTCAGGTTGGAATAGGCATTTTTCCCGATAAAACACAACCGGAGAATTGTAAAATGAGACGCAGCGTTTTGTTAAATGGATGCATGTGGCCTTGTGGTGAACCTAATTTGTGCCGTGGAAGGCTCTGGAGAGATGATTCTCTTCTTTATAGATAGATAGATAGATAGATAGATAGATAGATTACCGAATAGATATGGGCAAAGTAGAAACGAAAAAGACATAAGTTTTCATCTCAATGCTAATAAATACAATCTTATAACATAAAAAAAAGGTCACTCTCTTTTCCTGCTGCCAGCACAGCAAATAAAGGCAGGAGAGTTCGACACATGTCCCATTTTTGTAAAACTTTGCGTTTCAGTAAAGCTTGACTTGGGCTGATGCTTTCAGTTATGGTTTTGATACAGATTGAACCTCAATAATAATAAGCCCATTTCAAAACCATGAGATACACGCCGATTTCGGATCTTCTTCCTCATCGACACTAAAGGAAAACGATGGAGTTTCTGGAGAATCATTCAAGACAAATCGTCATGTCAATTACGTGGACCGCGATGTTAAAGTACGGCTTCGTTTCAACTTCTTCTCCATGGGCACGTTACGGCCCGAATTGATTAACTGCCATTAACTAGGTTCTTAACTCCTTAGATCCACCTCCACCCTGATTTCTAATTCATTGCACCTACCGTCTCTTCCAGGCGGTGCATCTACAGCTATAAAAAAGTTAAGACTATATACCATAAACATCATCATCATAACAACCAATAATAATTGAAACATCTTAGTGCAAAATACTGGGTAGTGGATCTCTCTTCCTTGCTTTTTTGAAACTCGCCCGTGTGATTTATCCCTGGATTTGGATTTCTGGTAATTCCTTTGAACATTGTGTTCTTAAAAAAAAAGGTTATATTAAATTCAGAACAAACAAGCTTTTTAATCAAGAACTTTTCTTAACCCATTCGGAAGATGACTTTGCACACGTTTGTTGATTTTATTTCAATTCGTTCATCTGTTTCAGACTTTCAGGCGACCATCATGGAAGCCACTGTGGAGCTTAGTCTCGGCCAGTCTCCGGTGGAAACCGTTGTCAGTGTTGAATCGTCTAGATTTCTTCTCACCGGCTATGTGAATCTGGAACCGTGACAGACTGCAATTGTTCGCAAATGGACTTAACGATTGTTACGGACTGGTATCGTTTTTTTACATCTTCTTCCTCCTTTCTTTACTATCACCAAGAGTAGAAAGATACCATCATGAAGGCTTGAGTCGATCTGTAACTTTTTTATGTCAAGATATAGAAAACAAAATTGTAGAAGCGCTAAGTTATTGAGAAGCGTTGCAATCTGTTGTTTGGAGTTTATTTATAAATTTACAATAATGATTTTGAGATTGATTATTCCCCTGTTTCATACATATGAGTGTTTGCTAATCTTATCTGCTCTTTTTAACCTTGAACTTCACTTTACTGCCGTTCTACAACAAATTGTCTGAGTGTTTTTGACGCTCAAGCCAACTATCTTAACCAGAAGTTAATGGCCGTGGATGTGGAGCTAAGGTGACCACCAGCAATAACCCCAAGTTCCTGGGAGGTAACCTCCTTCATTTGAATTCCACAGCCAACTTTTTCAATGCCAATTTGGCAATTTCACCTTTCATTAATCTCCTACAACTTACAGGCCGGTTTTTCCTAAATGCAACTTCTGGCACCCATCTATTCTTTGACAAAGAAACAAGTGATAGTGACACCTTCGTTGAATGGGACGTTTAATTTCTCTACCTTTACCAATTTATTCTTGATTTTTCGCTTGAATACCCACCACGTAGACAAATACATCTCTATTTGTAGCTTTGGTAATGAGGACTTAGCCTCTTCCACAAGTTTGACCAAATATGGTGGTGTTAATAAAATAGAAACAGTAACAGTGTCAGAGCTCAGTACTTATTAATACGTTCTACTTCAGGTTTAGATTCCCTTATTCCTTGAGGAGTGACTTTATTTGTTACCAACATATCAGAACTAAAACCGATCTGAGGCAGTTGGTGACAGAGGAGATGCTTCAATCGGACGGGTAGAACTCAATCATTAGATGATGATATCCCAGACTCCATCACCATTCAAATTGCTAAGGTTTGTATCAAGTTCGTAATTTTATTGATTCCAATCTTGAAGTCATTCAAAGGTTGCCGCTTCCGGCTTAGATAATGCAATGGTGTCTTTGAAAAGATGTAGCATTTGGAGCTGGAATGTAGATTGATCAATGATCATATACTATTTGAATCATCATGATGAGATTGCTAATGTGACATTATGTTGAGTAAACCCTCTAAGTACAGGTTGGTGGTGGATGTTGTTGCAGGGTGCGAAGAGAGCAGGTGTTGACGTGGGAGGAATGGATACCAATCCCTAATGAGCTATTGGATTCAGTCGACATCTTGCAACAGAATGAAAATGAGCTCTGTCGCTTGACCGGAATGCCTACTGAAACTTTTTAACAGATTAGCCAAGCTGTTGTAAAGTGACATTAGTTAGTGCTTGACGGAGAGTATGGTTAAATCGTCGTCTTTTTATATATGTCGCAAATGATGAAATGTTGCCAGGCTACATATTATTCAATAGCTTTTATTTATTTTAGAGATATTTTAAGAACGAAAGAACAAAAATCCAATTACATTTTGCTTCTCATGGAATGTGCTTACTTTTTTGTCATGAAGCTCAAGTCAAAGAAATTAACCCAAAAAAAAAATGAAACCATAACCAGTAGTGATAAACAAACAATCAAAACAAATATTTTTACAAATAAAATTAAAGTCTAGAAAATATAATAAATAAAAAAATTAAAATTATTTAAATTACATAATATAATTGCGAAAATAAGTCAACAAAGAATAATTTAATTAAAATGCATAATCTAATCTAAGATATATGTAAACTTCCAAAATAACTACAAAAATCATAACAAGAAAAAGAAAGGAAATACATTTGTTAAAAAATATATATATTCTCACTAATATTTTTTTTTGCTCAAACTTTACAAAATTAATATGAAAATTGATGGAAAGGCACAAGCAGTGACTATACATAATCAAAGCATTTTCTTTTTAAAAAATAAAATTATATATAAAAAAATACTATCAATAGTACTATCACCAAGTATCAACATACTTTAAAAAATGACATTGTAACATGGTTTCTTAAACTTTTATATCTGAGTAAATAATTACAAAGTTCTGACTACCGTGATACACAGAGTCTACAAAAAATATATGATAGTGGATGATCTCAAAGAAATCAAATAAAACAAATGAAATGAATCTTCTAATTTTTTTTTTTTTAAATATTACCTCATTCAAAGAATCACAAATATGCAATTATATAACTTAGTCAACCACACCTATTTCCGATCTTAATATCATAACATGTTATAAAAAGAAAGATCGCATCAAATGTTTCATAAAAATATATAAGTAATCTTTCATAAGTTAAAAAAAAAACATTTGATCTAAACACTTAATTATGTGTAGTATATACAATCATATAATTACACAAACCATAATAATTCGAAAATCAAATTCCGCGCGTAGCGCGGACCGAGCTAGTTTTTCATATAAAAACTTAAGCGATGCAACTTTTCATATTTATGTGGGTTCCATCAAAAGGTACAAATGCATCTTGATTTAAGGAGTATGATGCGTCATAATCTAATAGATATATTTATTTTAAGTATTAATAAATGTATATGAGAAAAATAAAACGAAAAAGATACATCTATTCATTTTTCGGGCTTCTATTATATATAGAGTAAATTCAAAATTCAAATGGTAATAGTTAGAGAGCCAAATAAAAATTATTTGTATTAAAAATGTTGAAAATACAGTATAAATGTATATTTTAAAGACATAAACAATAGATTTAACTTCTTAAATTAAGACATAATCCTATTATAAAAACATAAAAATTTGAAAAATCATGGAATTCTTTTTGAAAAATCATATGATTTTGTTCACACTTATAAATATTACAAACAGAAATTAACATATATTAACTGTAAAATATCTGATACAAAACAACTTGAAAATAAATAATTCAAATACTTGAAAGACTCAAAACATGATTGAATATTTTTGATATATTTATAATTTTTTCTATTGCAATATGAGAAAATTTATTTTATTAAAATGAGTTCCCGTGCGACATCGCACAAATTTCTTCCCTAGTTAATACAAAGGGAAAAATATGTTAACTGATTAGAATTATGTTTAAGTGATCTTCTTTTGATTCAACTTCACTTTTTGTATTGGAGTTAAATTATCTTACAAACTTCTTCTATTCATGCTGGTAGCTTAAACTTACAACTGACCTGATAGCAAAGCAATATCTTATTTTTCATACAGACTTAGAACTAGAAAAGTAGAAGAAAATACTTATTTACGCAAGCACTCTACGTACACATGTAAGATTGCACGAGGGTTTTTCTATGAAGAGGTTATACAGTTGATAGAACAGAAAGAGATGGCACTGTTCTTATTCTTGAAAACTAGTTTATCTTGGCAGATAGAGTGACATGCATGACATATAGGCCGTGAAAGACTGTTGGATGCAATCTCAATCTCAAAACCATTCAGTTTAATCACATGGCCAGGTTTCAGAAACGGGTATTTTCCTATTGCACACTCAACGTGTAGAGTGGTGTTGCAGTCGATGCAGGCATAGAGATCTTGGTAATCCGGATAACCAGGTTTTATTTTTATTTCACAGATTTCACAACGAAATGGCAACCATCTGAGATCAATTGATTTAGCAAAACATATGGTAAGTGGATGAATGTCATAGTTGCATTGTACAAACACCGGAAGAGTTGCTTGTTTTGAATTCAGATATAAATTGCATTCATGACAATCTGCTCCACTGTCTAATAGAGTGAGAGGGTGTTTGTGGGCTAATTTGTTGTAGAATGGATCAGTAAGTGAAGCACAATTTGCATCCATTTTAAAGTCACATTCCTCTTGGCAGCACCGATACATGAAACCACATGATTCTCGTCCACATTTAGAACAGCTGAAGAACCCTTCCTCGATAATGTCCACCTCTAGGGTTAGCGGATGGCGGTGAAAAGGGTGTTCCAGCTTCCGAAGAAGACTTGCACAAGTGTCATGGAGTGCAAAATCACATTCCTTGCACCCCAAGAAACTATCAAAGTCAACGGGAAGGATGCATGCTTGACATACTCGTTTGTTTCCTTCTTCTTCACCATTGTTGACGCAGAGCCTCATTAAACCATGTTGGTGACTAAAATGGCGGATTGTTTCGCCATCTACCTCCTCCAACGATGAATACTTAGCATCTTCGGAGTTACTAATAATTTCTTCAGGTTCTCCCTCCACATCTCTGCCATCCCCAGAGCCGGACTTGTGGAGAGTGTTACGAAACATTGGTATGGGGCCCCCACTCTATGGGGCCTCCAGTTTCATTTTTTCTTCTATACGTATGTATATATATGTATGTCAATATTACGTGAGGTTATATGTGTTTCATTTCTTTTTTAATCCATTACACAGCATATATATAAAATATTATGTGGATCTTAGGCTTTACCTATAGATTTAAATGATACTATTACTACCTAAGTATTATGATAAAACTAAAAAAACAATAGGTAAATCTCTCTTTGAAATTGCATGAAAAAACTTGCTACAATGTATTTTCAGCTTTTTTCCTTATAATCAATTGTTTTGTTCATAATTAGTTTAGATATTGTCTAAACTATAACTGTTAAAATTTTATTTTTGAATAGGGCCCCTCGATTCACAGGTCCGGCTCTGGCCATCCCACATCGCTTTACGCGTTGCACAAGTTGCGTGAAGTTTATAATCACACGTCATGTCAATACAAATGTATCCTCCACTTCCGCAACCAAACCGGCCATTACATATTCGACATTTCTTGTTACAATCAGGAGCTTGAAAAGTACGAAACAAGCGGTGTGAGTGACGAGTGAGCTTTATAACCTTTGGTAAATAGATACAGTTTCTGTGGATAAAGAAGTTGCAGGGCACACATGTGTACATATTCATCTTGTTCTCATCGATCCTTCCGCAAGCATTACAGTTGAAAGTGTTCCTTTTGCGAATGAGGGTGAGCGTATGTTCATGTGTCTTTGGATGATCTATTGTCAGATTGTTCTCCATCAAACTGGTTGAACATTCTTTGTGAAAATATAAATCACATGCACAACAATACCAAAAATTAGGCAAAGGCAATGTGATGTATTTTCTACAAATAATGCAATAATTCTTTCCATGATGATAGTTGGGCTCTATACCAGACTCAAGGCAATGTGTAGGATGAAAAGTGGTGATAAAATTCTCCATAGGGGTTTGTTTGTTAATTTTAGGGAACTTGAGTCTTTGGTTATAGACAACGTTCGTTAGATTTATAGAGGACTCTATCGTTTTGTGGAAGGAAGGTATGGTTGGCTTTACGATATTTGCTTGGATCGCAAGAAAAATAAAGTTGATGCTTTGCTTTATACAGTGGGCTTTACACTATTGCGTGTTATATTGTTTGGGTTTCGAATAAATTATGCTTTTATCAACGCAAGGTTATTTAATTTTGTCTAAAGTCTCTTGTTATTATCTGCAGAACTGGGAGTCTGTTGTTTCATACGTGTTGTCATCGAGGCGGAGACTTTAATTTTTTTTACATTCCATGTTTGAGATTTTAGGATTCGCCTTTAATTTTGATACATTGAGATTCTGAAGTATATTTTTTTCAAAACTTTACCAAAAAAAAGTATATTTTCAAAATTTAGTACATAACTTAACTGAATTAAATTTTCTTAAGGTTGATTGATGATTTCTTACTTTGTATTGCAAAGTTATTTGGTAGTAAAACAACAAATGAGTTCAAAGCAAAGTAAGAATTTTATCTCCCATATTAACAGAGTTTAAGAAAATATACATTTCTATAGATACAAAGGGACAAATATATACTGATTCCAATTATTCAACCAAAAATGAACTGATTAGAATTAAGTGTATGTGATTATCGCTTTGATTCTTCTTTTGATTAAATGTGACTTATGCAGTTATAAACAGTTACCTTCATGTAAGATTTGTATGGATCATTGAATGTTAGTGTTTGTATTTGTAAGTGAATCCTGAGAGTTGGCTTGTTGGCCTTGAGTTACTCGACCGTTTGGGACGTTTAACAACAACATTGTAGACTGTGAGCTTCATGTTTCACTTTTTGACCTCTCCCCTGTTTCTACGTCCCTTTAAAACATTCGAATGATCGAGATTTGGTATAATATGCTGATATCAAGCTCACAGATTCTACTCATATACATGTCAGAAAAAATCGGATGTAGTTAAAACCAGTGGAACATGTAGACAAATGCACAAAAAATAGTGATCCTTGCAACTCGCTTTTTCTTTTAAGGACTTCTGAATTGATTGTCTAATGCTTGAATATCTTACGAATTGTGGAACAGTTGAAACTGTAAGTTTATCTTGTATTCTCGTGCCCTGTTCTATCTTCTTTAAATCATTGTAACATATGAAAAAATGAGGTAGACCCGAATTAATTTCGCTCCTGAGACAGGCCCCAATCCCACTGAACTTGAATCCGACTTAACTGAAACACATGATTTTACTACTGACAAATTTGCTAGGTGTTCCTCTAACGACAAAACCATGAACAGATCCAGTCTTTGTCTTAGAAGAGAGTCATCATGCATGTTTCTAGTGCCTACCAGATTCATGCATGGAACATATTCTTTTGGAAATCGTTAGAGAGATTAATGTGTAGAAAGATTGTTATATCCAGCTAATATTCTGCCTAGTTCAGCCATATCATGCAAACTTTGTCTCCAAAACTTATCACAATGCCCATGTGGCTTCAATAGTGGCTCATTAATTGAACCAAATAATTATCAGATCTGAGTTAATTTCCGTAGTACCTTGTTGTTGCATTTAGTCTCCCAAACCTGTTCACATTTATGTCAATGATATTTTCAAGAACTCTTAAGTCCAAGTACAGCTAGTTGTACTTGTTTCTGTACATTTTACGATAAGGAGGAATCAGAATGCTATTATATTCAGAACTACATCTTCCCTTTTACATCATATTATAAGCGTAATCCATCTTGTTTACTTTGTAATCATGGATATTTCAGATTTACAAATTATATGCAGAGTAATCTTGGTTTTTAGTTTTAAAATAAAGATTTAAAATGGAATGTTAGGTGAGAATGAGAGATCATTGCATCTGAATTGCTTGATTTCCTCTAGGTGACAGGTAAGTTAGGACGATGACAGGTGAGCAATGGGATACCAGAAATGACTTATGATTTTTGAAACTTGTTTTACTTGACATGAAGTAATGAAAAGACTCCACACAAAGACTCAGAAGTCAGAACACAAGAATCACAAATAATAAAGGTAGTATATGGATAATAAAATCAGATGGAAAGAGACAGAAGATCAGAATACTTTCCATGGAAGGTATACAGCATTGAAACTATGGCTCTATCTTGAGGTTGTTGACTTGTTGTTGTGCAAGCCAGCTTTGTATACCATTATGGATATGTGTCTTTTAATTGCAGTTCCTGTGGCTTTGACTTGAAAATCTTTATTTGGGTTTATTTAATGATTTTTTTTTTGTATTTTCTGATTTTGGAAAATTGTTATGGGGATAACTCAAAAATACAAGTCCACATTGATCAATTGGTTGCTTTTCTCGTGAATATGATTTCCCTTGATTATATTATACATATTCTTAACAATCTGGAATTGTTGCAGCTCAAAGCTTTTGCTGTTATATTGTAATGGAACGACTATTGTGGTCTAATATCTTTATAGCTAATCTAAATAACGATAAACTGAAGGTATGAGAAAACTTAACATTTTTCTACACATTGATATAGAGCTTATCTGAAAAGAAACTCTAGAAATTGATTAAACATCTTTCTATTTACATGTGCATTTGCTACAGTCTCGAAATTCTAATAGTATAATAACCAGACTATAATCTGAATATTAAATTGATACAACTACTAAACATGTTTTACCTAATATGCATGATTGTTATCGATTAGCTGTAGTACTGTGTATATGTGTGGTCCTTAAACAAATCAAGTCTCTTAATTAATTTTTGGATGCAGGTTATCTTCCTCTAGATTTGATCACCTTATGGTTTTTGAATTGAAAGGCATGTACATATTATGCATGGGTACCTATCCTAACTAAGATGTCTCAATGATTTATACTTTATGAATAATAGTTACGTAATAATATGTACAATTTGAATTTTAATAGTATTAATTAATAACTACGTGGTTGGTCTGGTGATCATCACCATAAGTAATACCAGTTTTAATGTCTTCGTGGCTTGATTATTTTCGGTAGCAAGGAAAAAGGACTCGTCCTGTCGTCCATGTAAAACTAATAATCCAAAAGACCAACGTTACTATAAAATTTTAAATGGTTCATTTCTGCTTTTTATTTAAATCAACTTAGTTGACTTGACCGTAATTTTCTTGGACGACACTTAACATTTTGACTTCATACCCTACTATTCAAAATTGTTTATGAGTACTTTTCTTATACCAACTTGCGGTTCAAGTTCTCTAACATGAAGTGATTGACACCACCACCCCCCCTAGGGGTGGGCAAAATATTCGTAAATTTTGATTTGATTTGTTATTCGCTTCGATCTGATCCGAAAAATCCGGATATCCGTAATTTTACAAATCGAATCAAATAATAAAATTCAATATCCGTCAAAAACGAAGCAAATCACAAATATTAAAATTTCGGGAAGCGGATATTCGATTTGATCCAGCAATATATAAGTACATGTATATCGTGATTATGTTTAAAGTTCTATATGTATAAAATTATATAATTATTATTCTGACAGATTTTATTTACATTATTACTTATATAAAAGTAGTACATAAAAGGAAAAAAAAATTATGATAATTATAATTTTTTTTTAAGTTTTGTGTTATTATAATTGTTAACTAAGTTTAATTTTTTACAAAATATGTAGATTTACTAATTATTTTAATTTTTATCTCAATATCACTTAAAAATATATTATACAAAACAAACCTGCATCGAAGTTTTAAGATTATTTGTATTAATCAAAACATATGAGATATCAATAAATATTCGTAAATATCCGCAAATATCTAATTATTTTTCGGATATCCGTTTTTTTTTAATATCCGTATTTCTACGAAGCAAAGCAAATACAAAAATTATATATCTGTAACATACGAGGCAAATCACAAATACCTTCAAAAACTCGGATATCTGATCCGTGCCCAAGCCTACCCCCCCCCCCCCATCAAAATTTTTGAAAGTTTTTGATGTTATCACCCCCCCCCCCCCCACCCCACAAAAATTTTGAAAGTTTTTGATGTTACTTATATAAAAGTAGTACATAAAAGGAAAAAAATATTTTATGATAATTATATAATTTTTTTAAGTTTTGTGTTATTATAATTGTTAACTAAGTTTATTTTTTCGGATATCCGTTTTTCTGAATATCTGTATTTCTATGAAGCAAAACAAATACAAAAATTAGATTATATTTAAAGTTATATATGTATAAAATTATATAATTATTATTCTGACAGATTTTATTTACATTATTACTTATATAAAAGTAGTACACAAAAGGAAAAAAAATATTTTATGATAATTATAATTTTTTAAAGTTTTGTGTTATTATAATTGTTAACTAAGTTTATTTTTTTACAAAATATGTAGATTTACTAATTATTTTAATTTTTATTTTAATATCACGTAAAATATATTATACAAAACAAATCTGCATTGAAGTTTTAAGATTATTTTTATTAATCAAAACATATGAGATATCAATAAATATTCGTAAATATCCGCAAATATCTAATTATTTTTTGGATATCCGTTTTTTTTTAATATCCGTATTTCTACGAAGCAAATCAAATACAAAAATTAGATATCTGTAACATACGAAGCAAATCACAAATACCTTCAAAAACTCAGATATCTGATTCGTGCCCAAGCCTACCCCCCCCCCATCAAAATTTTTGAAAGTTTTTGATGTTATCACCCCCCCCCCCCCGCCACCCAACCCCACAAAATTTTTGAAAGTCTTTGATGTTACTTATATAAAAGTAGTACATAAAAGGAAAAAAATATTTTATGATAATCATATAATTTTTTTAAGTTTTGTTTTATTATAATTGTTAGCTAAGTTTATTTTTTTTACAAAATATGTAGATTTACTAATTCTTTTAATTTTTATCTTAATATCACGTAAAAAATATATTATACAAAACAAATCTGCATCGAAATTTTAAGATTATTTATATTAATCAAAACATATGAGATATCAATAAGTATTCGTAAATATCCGTAAATATCTTAATTATTTTTCGGATATCTGTTTTTCTGAATATCTGTATTTCAACGAAGCAAAACAAATACAAAAATTAGATATCTGTAACATACGAAGCAAATCACAAATATTTTTAAAAACCCGGATATCCAATCCGTGCCCAGGCCTGCCTAACCCCCCCCCCCTCCCTTTTGACCGACGGGTGGTAAATAACATGTGTACCATGACCATTTACCCATTGTGCTGTAGCTACGTATTGTGAGTCAATTTCTGTAATCCTGTTAGTTAGTGATAATAGTATAGCATTTGTTTTTGTTTAGATCACATATAATTGACATTTTTGGACAAAATATCACATATAATTGACTAATAGATATATAAATCATATATTAGGCCGTTAGATAAAGCCTCAAAACAATTGGAGATCATTCATAAAGCCGAGCCTCTAGATAAAAATTCACGTATTCCAAAGTAATATATAACATATACTCATCATGTATTTGGCAACAAAAAAGGATCTTGGTATATAACATATGATTTCAAAAGTAGTTGAACTAGATATTAATAATCTAATAATATATGTCCTATGGAACATTCATTAATTAGTATATACGTCCATGACAATATATAGGTCTTGGTCCTATGTTGAAATGGACGTCCATGATGTAACTAATGATGTCAATGGATGACAGTATTTGTTTTGTCTTACATGTGTTATGTTCTTCCACCTCAACACAATAAAATAATAGGTACTTTTTCACCAAAAAAGGCAGTTCTATGCTTTCATTTAATTTAATTTTCTCTTATTTTCATTTCATTATCAACCAATCATAAATATTACGCATAAGCATAAATTTTATAATCGTTATTCAGCTATGTCCACAAAATCCCCGCAGCTACACATGCAACCCGTTTAAACCAGTCATGTTTTCGTTAGTCTTTTGGGTGTACTTTGGTCTTTGTCCTTCTACCGTCTAATAAACGAAGCAATGAAAAAAAATTATTATCACATTCAACTTTTACTGATGCTTTAGACAAAATATTTGTAATAACATATAACACTCTACACGTTGAGACAGAAGAGCAAGTCGAGACTGTAGACGAGTTTTTTGAACGAATCAGTCAACACGAGACTATATGAATCCAGCAAAGGTCACAAAGCAAAAAGTGGCCGTACTCTCTCGGTAAAGGTGAGCAAATAATAGAGTACGGAACGGTGCACCGAAACGTAGGGTAGTTCTCTTCACTCGTACTTGTCGTCGCGTCGGTGCACTTTTCTCTTTTCCTGAAAACCAACCCCGCGTCTTCTCGTTCGACTAAGGTGTCGACTGGTTTTCCCGCTGCCACCCGCAAACGCAGCTTTTGCGGTTGGTAGCGGTTGTTGGCGTTTTGCAACAATCACTTAAACCGCTTTAAACTGCTTCAAATCGCTTCAAACCTCATAAATTCAAAAGCTGGTTCCAGCTAGCGTTTGCGGTTGCGGGCGGTTGCGGGAGGGTAAAAAAAAATTATTTTTTTCAAAAACAATATAAATACAAAAATAAAAATATTCAATAAAAATTTTAAATTAAAATTATTAAAATTCTAGTATATCTATTATATTTCAATTAATACTATAAAATTTTAAAATAAAAGTTTTTTTTATAATTTTTAAAATTTTAAAACTATAAATTTCTAAATATAACTTTGATATTTATTATAATTTTATGATTTTTGGTATTTTTCTAATTATAGAAAATATAAATACTATTAATTTATTTTTCAACCGCTGGTTAACCAGTCATAAGTATTCCGCAAACGCACAAATTTTTAACCGCAGTACCAGTCGTTCAAATCGCTTAAAACCGCTAGAAGTCGCAACCACCCGCATCCGCAAACTCCCGCAACCGCAACCGCAACCGCTGCGGTAGAACCAGTCAGACCCTAAATTTGATTGGAAGATTTTAACCTTTAAGACCTCGCTGGCACTATTTAATTGGTCATTGTGCTTTCCAGCTGGCGTATGGCTGTTACGCTAGCACTCTCTCCTTTGACTTCATTTCTTGCTAGTTGCTACTATCACGTAAATATTTACTACTATTTCCGTATAACTTTTTTCTTTGAGAAAGAATTCACCCTAGAACTTTTCTTGATTTGACCAAAAAAAAGAACTTCTCTTTGGGTGTGATTGTTTGGCACTTGTAGCGCAACTTTTTTAATTGAAAAAGTGTATTTACTCCATTTACCATTTACCAATCACATAAAATTTTATTTTTCTTTATTTACTCCATTTAGGGCATTTCCAACTCCACTCTATTTTTTACATCAAACTCTATTATAGAGTAAAATCTTCTCCAACCCCACTTTATATCCCATTCTAAAATAGTGTAACTCTATTTTTTACTCTATATTTGGAGTAACTCTATTTCTCACTCTATTATAGAGTGAAACTTTTTTATTTATACGTTAGTCCTTTTATTCTTTAATCTTTTTATTTTGTAACTATTTATTTAATTTATTAATGCAAACATCACATAGTTATCTCCAGCACAATATATATAAATGTTTGAAACTTATTATTATTAGCCAAAGATAACAAACACTAAAATTAAAAATAATTTTATAAAATTAACCAAAGAAAGAAAATACTAGAATTAAAAATAAACAACATAACATAAAATTAAAACAGAGATAATTCATAATTTCCATTTAATATTCTAGTACGCTGCCTCCAGATCCACCAATATTGTTAAAATATTGTCCAAAAGAGGTAAATGAAGGAGTAGCTTCTTGTTCATGTTGTTGAGCATGTATTTTTTGTAAAATTCGTGTTCGTTCTTCTTGCATGATATCATGACGACGTGCATAATTCTACACAACATGATAATTGAGGATGAACGAGATTTTGAAACACCAATTGGAGTGGGAAGTGAAGCTCTACCGCCAAAGGTTCAAACAGCGGAGAATGATAATATTCAGTTTGAAGAGTTTCTTGGTCGATTTAGAAAAATCAAAGATAAAGAAGCTCATTTTGCATTTCGAAATTCGCCAATTGATCATTTGTGAGAAAGATACACTAATGGTGATGCTTAAATTAAATGTATTATGTTTTAATATAATGTAATGTAATTTTTAAGATAATAAAAGTTTGATGTAAATATATAATTTATAAGAACTATGTGAAAAATAAAGTAAGTGATCAATTTGTAAATTTTGTTAGTAAAAGATATTAATCATAAAATAAAAAAAGAATAAATTTAAGAATATTCCTTTTTAGAGTTAAATATAAAGTAAACCATTGGAGAAAAACTCTACTCTATTTTAAAGTTACTCTATTTTTGTGTAAAATCTACTCTAAAATAAAGTAAACCATTGGAGATGGTCTTACTGTTTATATAAACAAATATATACACTCAATGTTACGCTGGGTTTTGCTAGAGTAACTTTGTTCCTCTTACTTTTCTTCTCTCTCCCACTTTTTTATTTACTCTCATTTCCACTTTTTTATGTTTCACTATTTTACTCTAAATATTACCAATCACTGCCTTTGATTATCAATAGTTTGAGTGGACTTTTTCGTAAGTTTTTTTACTCTGTACACCCTTTATACTTTTTTAAATGATTTGAGTGATAGAAAGTTCAGCCAACTAGTACGTGTATAACAAGTTGAGTATTATTACTCCTAATAAAGACATAATCATTGAGTGCGTTTAATTGGTTGACCAATAAACTTTCCAGGAGTGAAGTATAATTAGATCAAGTCACAGATCGAAAGATTCTTGCAGACATTTAAAAGTGACAAATTTGAATGCTGTCAAAAGGATACGGTTGTCTCCATGTTAGATTGTTAGGTACGGTGTGGTACTTGAAAACAGACATGAGTCTCGTGGTTCAATGTGAACTCTCCACATGGCGGGCTTACCGATATCTTATGTACGGGTCTAATTAAGATTACGTCAAAGTATGCCATTTTCTAATACTATATGATAAGATAATTGAAAATGGTTTCATTCTATGCTAAGAACAAAATCTAAGATGCTTGGTTTTAATGATTTCGTTAGCAATTTAAGGTCTAAATAAAGAGAACTAAATCCAAGTTCACGATTTCACGATTCCGAAATTATATTATTTTGTTGTTCTTGTTTTTTTTTCTAAAAAATAAACGATATTCACGTGGATTAGATTTATAAACAGAAAACACACTATATACAATTTGAAACTCAACAGTATTCTAGTTAAGAATAGAATAAGTTTGTGAATTCCTGCGAAAATATAAATGGAAAATTATGAACGAAACAAATGCAGTTTTGTTTAAGGGAAAAAAAAAACAAAAACTGCATCATTAATGAATGCAGTTAATCAATTTTTTATTAATTAATGAACTGGTAGTCTAGTACATTTAATGAATCCGCACGTACCGAGCCAATCAACTAATAACTACATCATTTACTCGTTGAGATCCGAGCCAACAGTTGTATTCACTTATTAGTGTCTTTCAAAGTATCTAGTATTACATTGTGAACTACTCCATCTGTTTTTAAAAGATAGTAGTTCTAGAATTTTCACATATATTAAGAAAATTCATTAATTTTGATTGTAAATGCATTGTTTTTTGCAAATAACAATTTTCAATAACTTTTAGCCAATAGAAATTCAATAAACACCATTAATATTTTTGAAACTTACAATTTTTCATAAAAGCATACATTGAAAAAGTAAAACTACTATCTTTTTGAAACAAATTTTTTTCCTAGAACAATCATCTTTAAGGAACGGAGGGAGTAGTCAATATCCATAAAAATACAGATTTTATCCTAAGTTATAGTTTTACAATTTCTTGTTGTCTAAAGCCATGGAAAAGGAAAATTAACCGTGTGTCTCTGAAATAAAAGATGTGATTATTTGGTTTTCTTAAGCAGTTCTTAGTCGTAGTTTCAAACCAAAAACAACGCTTCCACCTCTTATTATTACCTACTCTGGCCGTTTGTCTCTAGTTATTTACTTTTGGTTAATATATGCCAAAAATGCATCTATTATTTGCTGGTTATTTTTTTTGTAAACTTTATTTGCTGGTTATTAACGGTGCGACTAAACGTATCTGCTGACTGACGTGATGGTCCGTGCGACGCGTGTCTCTTGATATCGAGAATTCTCACACGTATTCGGTTATCTTCATCTTTCGATCGGCGCGGCGGCCTCCATCGGTAGTCATATATTGCTAAGGTTTTTCAATTTGGGCTGTAAGTTCATTTGGATTGATGTATTGGTTTCGAGTTTTTTAGATTTTGTAATTTGTTGGGCTTTTACCCGTTTTAATATATTTACTTTTGATGGAAAAAAATGCACTTGATAAATACGTTTTATTAGTAGCCGATTTTGCTTAGCGTTATCATTTAAAAAAAAACTAAAATGGCGACGTATCATTTTGACTATTACCATTTTCAACCCATTTTTATTTCCATCTCTATAATTTTCTTTAAAATAGAAAAAATATATTGATTTGCTCAAATGTATGCCTCCATAATAGAGTTTCTCTATTTATAGAGGAAAATATATAGATATAATATTTTCACCTCTAAAGATAGAGACAGAAATTCTTTATATTTTTTTTCAAAAATAGAAAAAATCTATTATACAGTAATACATTAAAGCAAATTTACCTCTATAATATAGATCTCTGTTTTAGAAAAAAAAAATTTAAGACATATATTAGAGATGCTCTAAGCTGTTGTTTGAATAGATGTGTATTTCGATAATAGAGTTGATATGTTTGGTGTGTTAGAGGGACATACTGTTGATTTAATTTTCAAGAGAATGTGTACATATGCATGTATTGAGATGTGTATTTTAAGGTATACTAGATTTTAATCCGCGCATTCAAAGCGCGGAATAATTTTTCGGTGAAAAAAGTTGCATAATCGCATTTTCTCTTTATTTAAAGTAGATTTCAACATAAAATCGTAACTCGCAGTTCGAATCAAACACAAACCAAAAATCCAATCCGTACCTGATCCGAAATGTTATAAATACCAAAGTGGATCCTATAGGATGGTACAAAACATATCTTACCTGAAATGTTATTAGCTGAATCCAAACGAATAACTCAAAAAACCAAAAAACTATATATAAACTAAACGATTTAAATGTCTGAATTTATTACAAATATCAATATTTGAAACATAAATATGTAGTTCAAATATTCAATTCTAAATTTATTTTGAAATGAAATCAAAACTAATCATTTGAAATTTTAAATAAGTACCTTAAATATCTAATTCTATATAAATAAGTAATTTGTTTTTTTTTCTTTTTTTGAATTTAACTTCAGATATGCCCGAACTGAACCCATACAACTCAAAATCAAAAATATAATTTCTTTATGGGTTTTGTTAGTGTTTTAAAACCTGACAAGCGGTCGAACCGGTAAACCCAGTGACCCGGAATGTATTCCGGTTTGGATTTTAAGAAAAAACTATTGTTTAAAAACTCGGTAAAACCAATAAAAAACCGCTGAAACCCATAACCAGCTACCGGATGAACCACTGGTTGAAACAATACATAACTTTTAATTATTATTTTTGGATTTTCCCGGTACATTATTAGAATTTGTTTTGTATTCTAATTAAAAAGTAAAGATATTTTTTCCAAAAATAAAAAGATCATATGATTATGTGGATTATAAATATATTAACAAAATTAGTTAATGTGATTTGTCATTATTTTGTCTTTTTATAATTTATTACAGTTTATATTTTACTTTTGGCTTATTTGGAATAAATTTTAATTTTAGTATTCACATGATACGTTTAAATACTTATAGATTTTAAGTCTTGATATGTTTTTATGTTATGCTATAAAAACTTTTAAAAATTGTTAAGAAGTCTAATTTGTTTTTGATATTTTGTATGTGAAATGAAAACTAAAAAATAAATAAAATAAGTATTTTTTCAAATATTTTTAAAACGTAAAACATTTCTTATATGTTCGCATGTGGCCGACCTAATAATTCGTGACCCGGTAAGTTGCTTGGTTCAGTTTCCGGATCGGGTTTATAAACATTGAGTTTTAGGATGTAATATAAATTAGAACCAAAACTAAAAAAAATATATCTGAATATGATTCGTACTTACAAATTTTCCAGAAAAAAAACTATAGAATATGATATAAAATAGAACCAATATTCAAAATACCCAATTTGTATCCCAACGGTTATCCGATCGTTCAAAACTAGCATAAAATATGATATAGAATGTACAATTTTATAAAATAACAGGGAATTTAGTTAAATAGATTACTAATACTATAGAAAAGCACATTATATAAAATGTCATATATATATCTATTTAGTCAAACTGATTTTCTTTTGCATGTATATAGGAATCAGTTTACATGTCTGAGTAAATATCTCATTATTAATAGTTATGTGTTATATTAAAAGAGTATTATATGATAATAAGTAATGCGTTTATTTTAGTTGGACTGTTATAACTTTTTTTATAGTCCAAAACATAGCTGATATAAACTACTCTTGTTTTAGTAGTATTGATTATGCAGTACATACTCCTTTGTTTCAAAATAATATTTCTTCTGTTTTATATTATAGGTAGTTTAAAGAAAATTTTTTTGTTCCAAAATATAAGTAGTTTTAATTATTCTATGTAACTTTTATTAAAGTGTGACTAATCGAATAATATATATTATTTATGATTGGTTTAGCCATAAATAACTTATATATCAAATGTTATTTTGAAAATAAATAATTTATTTTTTAATTTTTGTGCATTCAACTAAAATTACTTACATAGAAACAGAGGAGTATATATTTTAACATTTTCACGCTTATTAATAAAATATATTAAATTTAGTTATTAATGAATAGTTTTTGTAATTTTATATTTTATATATTTATAGACCAATAAGACTTCAAGAAATACAAGTAATATTTTTAAAATTTACAAATTTTCATTATTAATAAAAATACATTGAAAATATTAAAAAAACATATTTTGAAGAAAAAAAAAATCTAGAATATGCAATTTGTTGAAGCGGGGGGAGTAAGTGTCGCTAGATGTAAAGCTTGAATTAATGTAAGTGTCGCTAGATGTAAAGCTTGAATTAATGTTAAATTGCCTCGTTACATTAAAAATTCAAATGATATCACTCTATTATAGCTTATTTAATTCCATGATTTTTGTTTCTATTGACCCACCAAAACACTTTTGATTGAATATGTATTCTGTGGGTCGCCACGAAAGGAAGAAGGAAATTTCAGCAAATCGCATTTTATTGAAACAAACAACATTGGACTTCTTTTATATTAATAAAAAATACTTTTAAAACAACGAATAGTATTATTCACCTAAAAAATCACGTGTGCAACTACGTCACTTTATCATAGTGACGTTAAAATTCTAGTATGCTAACTAATTAATACACCAAAAAAATGTATCTAGTCAAATTCAGATGATAAAAAGAAATGGATTTAGTCAATTTTATGATCTCTATAGTTTAAAACCTTTTCTCGCTAAACCCACAACGTAGTTAATTTTTGCTTGTAGGGAAAGTAAAAATCTTGAGTTGAACTTTTGACCTAGAATGAATATTCTGCAGCTACAAACACGTGGTTGGAAATATCGACGCTTCTCTTTCTCTCTCTAACACACACACACACACTCTCTCTCTCTCTCTATCCTGTCCTGTCGCTCTGGAGTTGACTCTATTATATATATAAACTCCATCGCTAGAGAGTTTGTAACTTGCGATTTGTGAGCTTCATTTTCTTTCTCACTTCAACGAAAATAAGAACAAAGCAATCTGTTGAATCATCAAGAACAGAATAGTATCAACAAGAAGAACTAAGATAAAGTTCCAAGATTCATCAAAACCTGATCAAGTGCCAAAACGTATATTCGAGGTACTTTTTCATCTTGACCATCTGTTTCTTCTCTTTATATTATTACATACTTTTGTTTTCAATTTCTCTGTGATTTTTTTCTCAAGATTTTGTTTTTGACGTTCCACCGAAGTGGGTTTGACAGTACTTCATTCGAAGAGATTATAAGTAAATGGTTTCTGTTAACTTTTTTATCATTATTTATATTCGTATTTTTCCATGATTTGCTAGGCAGCATTTTCAGGTTGCTCTGTTTTTCCAGATCCGAAAAGTTTTGATTTTTAACCATTTTTCTTTCAAACTCTGTTCCATGAATCAGACATATAACAGATTCGACATGTTTTTCACTTCAGGTCAGAACCTCTGTTCTTATCAGGATCTGTTGAATGGGGGTATCATTCTCCTCTTCTTTCACCAAGCAACAAGACGTGGAGACAGCTCTAGACTCCGTCACGGTTAAGTCCATAAGCTTCGGTGATGACGACGAGTGCAGAACTCCCAAGAGATCTGTTAACTTCAGTGATAGAACTCTCGAGCCCACGATCTTGAAATCTTTGGGATCTGGTGGTAAAATGGTCGTGGAGCAGTCTGTTAGCTTCAAAGGGATGCAACTGGAGAGAATGATCTCTCTTAACACGAAAGAGAACAACGGCTTTGAGTTAGACAATGCTGAGATTGCTAGAGAACTCTCAGTTCTTGACCCCAGGAACCCTAAACACGAAGCTGCTATTAAGTTACAGAAAGTTTACAAGAGTTTCCGTACGAGGAGAAAGTTGGCTGATTGTGCAGTGCTCGTGGAGCAAAGCTGGTTAGTTTCTTTTTATCACAAAGCTCTAAAACGTTATTAGTTGTGTTGTTGTGATCTAATCTGTTTTAATCACAGGTGGAAGCTATTGGATTTTGCTGAGCTAAAGAGAAGTTCTATCTCTTTCTTTGATATTGAGAAACATGAAACCGCGATTTCGAGGTGGTCTAGAGCTAGAACTAGAGCAGCTAAGGTTGGTAAAGGTTTGTCCAAGAATGGAAAGGCACAAAAGCTTGCTCTACAACACTGGCTTGAAGCTGTAAGTTTTATAGAGACTAGTTTTTTTTAACTAGTACAACTTTTTGGATTGAAATCTGATCTTGATTTTATGCATTTTGGCAATATAACAGATTGACCCTAGGCATCGGTATGGACACAACCTGCACTTTTACTACAACAAATGGCTACACTCTCAGAGCAGAGAACCTTTCTTCTACTGGTAACACTTCTAAATTTCTAATCACTTGACTCATTTTTTTCTCATTTATGTCAAAAGTTTTTAGCAGAAGAAAGAAAACTAAACTTAGATTCAAATGTTTCAGGCTTGATATTGGTGAGGGAAAAGAAGTAAATCTTGTGGAGAAGTGTCCTCGTTTGAAACTTCAGCAACAGTGCATCAAGTACCTTGGTCCGGTTAGTATCTATTTCTGTTACCTGCTCAACAAGTAACTTTACTGATAAAACTAGAAACTTATTTCTTATTCTTGTCATGTTGTGTAGATGGAAAGGAAAGCTTATGAGGTTATTGTGGAAGAAGGCAAATTCTTTTACAAGAACAGTGGAGAAATGCTTCATACTTCTTCAGTGGAAGATAGTGATTCCAAATGGATTTTTGTGCTGAGCACGTCGAAAGTGTTGTATGTTGGGAAGAAGAAGAAGGGTACGTTTCAACATTCAAGCTTCTTAGCTGGAGGAGCTACTGTTGCTGCAGGGAGATTAGTTGTTGAGTGTGGTGTTCTTAAGGCTGTTTGGCCACATAGTGGACATTATCAACCTACTGAAGAGAACTTCTTGGATTTCCTGTCTTTCCTAAGAGAGAACAATGTTGATATCACTGATGTGAAGGTAAGGGAAAGAGATTTTGATTGAAGGAGTGATGCATTGATTGTTTATATCTTGAGTCTGTGAGGGTCTTGTTCTTATAAGTGTTTTGTTTTGTGTTTCAGATGAGTCCTACAGATGAAGATGAGTTTTCTCTATACAAACAAAGAAGCACTCACATGAGAAACCATTCTCTGGAAGAGGATTTGGAGCCTGAGAAGACCATTATCTTGCAAGACAAGGCTGATCCATTAGAAGAAGAAAAAACTCCAGTGATGGCTAATATGGAGACACCGAAAAAGATGGAGTCTATTGAAGTATCTGAAGACTATGATTCGGGTGACGATGAGGAGGAAGAGGAAGAGATTTTTGACTTAGAACAAGAACCAATGCCTTCAGAGCAGAGCTCACCAAGAAGAGGAGAAGCACAAGAAATCAAGGAGGGTGATGTAGTGAAGATTCCAGAAGAATCAATCCTAAAAAGGATCAATTCAAAGAAGGAAAGTAGATCTTTCCAACTTGGGAAACAACTATCATGCAGATGGACAACAGGTGCAGGACCAAGGATCGGTTGCGTAAGAGATTACCCATCAGAGCTTCAGTTTCAAGCTCTGGAACAAGTAAACCTTTCTCCAAGAAGTGCTTCTGTTTCAAGACTCTGTTTCTCTTCATTCTCTCACACGCCAACGGCTCAGATGTCACCGCTATGGCGAGGAATGTCATTACCTGCAGATATCATCACACATTCATAACTGATGAATATTCTTTTTCTTATACAATAGGCTCTTTCGATCTGATCTATTCTTTTTATGTGAATAGAGAGAAGATGACTTAGAAATTCTTTTCTATTCTTTTTTCTTCCCTTTTACTGTAACAGAGAAGCAGTTCATTTGTTATTTCCTTGTTTAGCAAGAAACGATAGGTTAAAAAAAGTGTTAGATTCTTTTTCAACGCTTTATAGGTTTTGGTAAAGCCTGCAATACACAAAAGTGATTCACAAGATTCTTCTCTTTTTAATTAACTTTTGTGTAACCTTAACAGCAAATTTCTCCTCGGTTCTCAGGAAAACTCAGTGGAAATTCAAAACCCTATGCTCTGGTTCACATCTCAAGACTCACAAACCCTAGTAATGCGAGAAAGACCACTGTGTCCTCGAAGAGTGATTAATTTTCTTGTAGGAACCACCCTCTGCTTCTGGTGATAACAATTTGGGGCTTTTGAAAGGCTCATTAGGCTTGGTCATAACAATCCCCGTTTATAATGTTGGATTGTTTGGCGCAACAAGAACCATGCATAGTCCATGCGTTCTCCACCTACCAAATGAATAAATCAAGATTACTTATCATAAGTTTTATCTTTGTTATGTCACAAGAAAACATTACGACTGCAATGTGTATGCATATAACGTTTACTATTTATTAGATGAGACACGCATAAAGATAAATTTTTAATAATTTAGAGAAAAGTTAAACACTAAATTTAACTAAACTATATGTTGTCGATGATGGATAGAACATTGTCATCAGAAACAAGATGGCCACAACATAGTTTATATATATGACGTCCACACATATATGACATTTGATTTTACAGTAATCATGATTAACAATGTACTATTTAATTAGATTTATTAAGCGTATGTATGACTTTTGGATCACGACAGTTAGCGACCAACAAAAACAATCCAAAAAGAAAACCAATCCAAAACTAATCTAGCATATCAATGGATGACCTTTCAAATTTCATTGATTTTTGAATCATGAATAGCATTATATTTGCATAGTTACTAGTTACTGGAGTATTAGTCTATTACCACCACAACCACACGAATCTGCATTTTCGTAAAATGTCAAAACTATTGTTAGATATATAATTTTTCATTAGAATTACCTAAAAAATCAAATAGTATTATATTTGAATACTTACTATTAGTCTATTTTTTTTTGTAGGAACTTACTATTAGTCTATTACCACCACAAAAACCTGCATTTTTGTAAAATGTCAAAACTCATGTAAGATATATAATTTTTCATTAGAATTACCTACGAATTCAAATAGTATTTTATAGAAAGTAACGTGTTTTGATCTTTTTTTTATTTGCCAAAATCAACGTACTATACTAGAATTACTTGAAGATAATTAGCAAAAACACGCCAGTTTCAAAAGCTGAGTCAGGTGACCATATCCAAATGAACTAGAATTATCGTAATGACCTAAATATTTGAAACATTTAAATTAAATACAAATGGAGAAAAAAAATTCAAATAAAAGAAATAAAGCGGGAAGAAGTAAAACAGCAGAAGAAGCATGGTGAGAGCCAAAGAGGTTGTTCGCTCATCTTCAAAACCTTCTCTTTATATACTCTCTCCTCTCTCCAACTTATCTCCACAACACAATCCAAATCCAAATCTCCAACCTTTATTCCAAGTCTTGACCAAAATGGCTCCAACACTCTCTACCCCTAACTTCGCAGACCCAGCTGAAGTAACCGAGTTCGTGGTAAACAAGGGCAATGGCGTAAAGGGTTTATCAGAGACAGGAATCAAAGCTCTTCCAGACCAATACATTCAACCATTCGAAGAGCGTCTCATCAACAAGTTCGTCAACGAGACAGACGAAGCTATACCAGTCATCGACATGTCGGACCCCGACGAGAACAAAGTCGCTGAAGCTATCTGTGACGCTGCTGAGAAATGGGGTTTCTTTCAAGTGATCAACCATGGAGTTCCTTTAGAAGTTCTTGAAAATGTGAAGGCCGCGACTCACAGGTTCTTTAACCTCCCTGTTGAGGAGAAGAGCAGATACACCAAGGAGAATTCTCTGTCTACCAATGTTAGGTTCGGTACTAGCTTCAGTCCTCGTGCTGAAAAAGCTCTCGAGTGGAAAGATTATCTCAGTCTCTTCTTTGTGTCTGAAGCTGAAGCTGAACAGTTTTGGCCTGACGTTTGCAAGTGAGTTCAAAAATCAATTATTTACCTGTTTTAATCAGGGCAGAGGTTTCGGTTTATTCGGTTAAACCGGTTTGAGCAATTTAGTTGTTTGTTAGTTTGGTACTTTGGTTGGACAAAAATCTCTCCAAATTGAACAGAAGAAAAATTCACTTTGGCTAAGTTCGGTTCTCATATTTTTGATTTCGGTTGGATTTCAGCTTAACTTGTAAAAATTCATAATTTTGTTAATATTGGTTATATACAGTTGAATTTGGTTAGTTCGGTTTGGTTATTTTGGTACTTCAATTCAATTTTTTTTTTTTAAATATGAAAACGAACTAACCGATGATCACAGTTTTGTCCTGATGTCTGCAAAGTGAGTTCATCAAATCTTTATATGTTTTAAATTTTAATCAATGATTCATATAAACAATTCTTATTTTTCTTGATTTTAGGAATGAAGCTCTAGAGTACATAAACAAGTCCAAGACAATGGTGAGGAAGCTTCTAGAGTATTTAGGAAAGAATCTCAACGTGAAAGAGCTAGACGAGACCAAAGAGTCACTCTTCATGGGTTCTATCCGAGTCAACCTCAACTACTACCCCATCTGTCCTAACCCTGACCTAACCGTTGGCGTTGGTCGTCACTCAGACGTCTCATCCCTCACCATTCTCTTACAAGACCAAATCGGTGGTCTCCACGTGCGTTCTCTCTCCTCAGGGAACTGGGTTCACGTGCCACCGGTTCCAGGATCTTTTGTGATCAACATAGGAGACGCCATGCAGATCTTGAGCAACGGTCGTTACAAGAGCGTAGAGCATCGTGTTTTAGCTAATGGTAGCAACAACAGAATCTCTGTTCCTATTTTTGTGAATCCAAAACCAGAGTCCGTGATTGGTCCTCTCCCTGAGGTGGTCGGAAATGGAGAGGAACCGATTTATAGACATGTTGTGTACTCTGATTACGTCAGGTACTTCTTCAAGAAAGCACATGATGGAAAGAAAACCGTTGATTTCGCCAAGATATAATCATAACCAGACCTCTAAGGAGTTTGGTTTCTTTGTTTTGTTTTCATGTTTGTGTGTTGCATGTGTGTGAGTGAATAAAGAAGTCTCTCTTCAGTATTGTGTTGTATACAGTTTCTCTTTCATAAAAACAAAGCATAACTCTTTTTTAAATAGAAGCCCCAAAACAACATTATATAATACTAGGTTCATCTCAACGGTGAAGAGCCTGCGTAGTCCTTTCCCAACCTTTGGTAAAAAGAACAACTTAAAAACCTATCTCAGAGCTATCTTGAGTCATGTTCTTCTATCTTTGGACGTTCTCCATTACCATTGTCAGGAAGATCAGTATCTTCATTGAACTCAAAGATCTTCTTCTTTCTAAAGTAATTAATCAAGAAGTACCAACCAACAGCTCCTACAGTCATCAAACCACTAACGAGGTACACAATCTTAGTAGCAAAGACAATGATCAACATCAGAAACGCTGAAGGCACCAAGCACATAACCACCAGCCCTGGGATATCCAAGGGAACTCGGTAAGGTCTCTTTAGCTCAGGTAGTTTCTTTCTTAACCAAATGAAAGAAGCAAACTCAAGAAACATCCCTAACGTGTAGATAAAGTTTGCAGAGGCCACGATGTCTGTGAAGTCCATGTAGGACAATCCAAGCGACATGAGGGCAGAGAGTAGAATCCCAACCCAAGGGGTATTGAACCATTTCGATCTCAACCCAAAGAACTTAGGCAAGAACCCTAGCTCAGCCATACCTTCAAGCTGATAAGCACTGCTGCTTAACTGAGCTTCGAAAAGCCCTATGCTCGATAAGACAGCACCAATCTCAATCCAGATCTTCAGCCACTTCCCTGCAATCATCTCAGCCGCTTCCGCATGAAACCCCGTCTCCCATCTGCTCTGTTCCACCGAGACAGCACCGGTGACAGCAAAAAGTGGGATCAGGTACGCTACACAAGTGAAGATCACAGCGATGAGAAGCGCCAAAGGGAACGTCGTCTGAGGTTTATCAACTTCCCCTGCGAGAGTACTAACATTGTCCCAGAAGTTCAAGTTCCAGAAGAGTGTGTTGAAGTAGAGATTCCAATCCTTTTTCTTGCTTCCCAAGCTACCCCAACGGTGAGGCTTTATCTTAGGGATCGCCATAGCAGACATGACAAGGAAAGGTGATAGAGAGACTAGACCGAGAACAACTGCTGCGTAACCGACAATGGCTAGACCAGTGTAGTTAAGGAAAGATAAGACCACCGTTGATGCGAATATGCAGACGTTTCTTGGCCATCCGGATTCAAGAACAGGGAATAGCTTGTCCAAGTAAGAGACGCAGAGTACAGGAAACGAAGCAACGTTGATTACACCACTCAGGAACTTCAACGAACCCATCATTGACCCTATGAATGCTCCAAAAGCCCTGTGGGCCCATATCACAAACCCTCCGTTGCCTGAGGCAAATTTCAACCAACCAAAATCAGTAAAAGTTTCAGGGCTTTAGATCCAAAGTCCGAGGAGAATGTTTTCAATGTTCAGACACAACAACACAATACTGTTCTTATATATCTTTTTTTTATCTCATTATGTTAGGTTTGATGATTTATGAATGTATACCTGGGAACGCGGTGGAGAGTTCAGCGGTGATTAGGGCTTCAGGGACACTCCATATGAAAGGGAAGATAAGGAAACCTAGAATCGCTAGAAGCGGTCCAGCCGCTTGAACCGCTGGTTCTTCTCCAAACGGACCACCAGCGACTTCGAAGTAGATAAGGAAGATCAAAGGGATCAGAGTCAGCTTTTTAGCGGTTGAGGCGGTGCCGCTAGAACCAGCGGTTGTCACTGGGAGCTCCGATCTTGATGTTGTTTCTGTAATTGCCATTAGTGTTTTCTTTTTATTTTAATTTCTTTTGATTCAGATCATGGGATCTTGTATTGAAGAGCCTCGAAGAGAAAGAATGAAATTATAAATTATAGTATGAGCTGTAGAATCCAAAATAATATATGAGAAACGTAATGTGATTGGATGACAGTTGGTCGCATCAATCAGAATCTTAGCAGAATATTTAGGACCATCCAATTTCAGTGTGCTTTGTATTTATCGTATTAATTTACTAATCAATTATTGTTTTTATTATTTGTTTTTGGTTGATAGATCAATCAATACTCCACATTTGTCGGTTAAAAAAAATAAGGGTTAGAGTTGTTTCCGGCGAAAGATGTGGTTATATTAGTGTAGTTTAGTGGCTTCGTCACCACTCACCACGCATCTTTCCACCTACTCCGGCTTGGATTAGTGTTCATACTTCATACCATACTTTTAAAATTGAATGTTCGATCATCATGTGTGCATAGTATAGTCTCTCTAGTATCTACCACCAACCCAAATTAATCAAGTCACAAACTCGCAAAACATGTTTTAAAGTGTGCATAACCGTCATACTTTAATACATTTTTTGTATATTTTATTTATCATCTTATGGCTTTTTGCATGTTTTTATTGACTAAATGCTTTTTGCATGCTCTAGCCTTTTAAAATTGTTGATGCCACTTATGAATTATGATGTAATCAAATAGGCTATATTAGCTTGTCAGACTCAGACTCATGATTTTCTCCACTAGATCTTTTTAGCACAACATATTTCATTCATAACTCTAGCAGATCACAAGTTAAAAATAATATCCAAAATTCGATATCCAATCCGAATGAAAACTTTCAAATAACAGTACAAGACAATAGAGAAATACAGTGACACAAGCTCTAACCAAGCTTGATAACAAGTCGAAAGAGTGATCAAATGTGCCACATAAAGCTTCTTTTAAGTTCTTCAACAAGAATAGTCATTGTATATTATGATACTAAACATTTTAAAGGCTCGATTCTCACCAGGGTGAGTATCGTTGTACCTTCCGGTCCCAAACAAGCCATTACATACACAAAGCATTAAGCGGTAAGGAAATCGACAATCATTGGCTATGTAGCCAAGAAAGAATGATGATGGGAAATGATCTCACATGGCCTTGGCATGAAGAAGTTTTGGTAGCCTTTCTTGGAATGGAACGTGCTAAGAGACTACAATCTTCAAGCTTTGATAGTATTGGGATACAAATAGTACTGGTTTGGTACTTGCTCTTGCTGGAGTTGAAATTTGTTGGTGAACTACGCTTGAGCTATTTGGAGAACTCCAAAAGTTTCTGAGTCTATCATTTGTGGATGCTTCGAATCGTGCCGCCAAGTTAAGCGTGGAACCTACAAACACATGCTGGTCGATCAGATTTTGGCAATGGAAAGCACAAACTCAGATAGCATAGATGGAAAGCACGAACTCAAATAGCATAGATGTTCTGTAAACACGACTGATTTTCTACACTGGATTGTTTTTATTGTTACTTTTTCATAGATGTGAAAATACTCATTACTTCCAAACTAAACACTCAATATAATAGAACTCTTCGGAAGATTACTAAATCGATTAGTTGATGGTTTAGCTTTCCGATATACATACCCACAGTTTGTCATTAGTATGCTTCCCTGATTAGAATACGAAAGAGCACAATTTTGATACATGCCTTCGTTTTCTTTTGGGTTTATGGAAACCCGAGAGTTATACAAACTGAAACCAAAACTCTTTAAACCCTTTAGAACTAGTCTTTCATAATGTTTTTTCACTTTTTATTGAGTTGGTAGGGAAGCATTACATGGATCCTATCTTTTGGAACAGAATATTTATTATAGTCTGCGTTGATCAAAATCTTCTGTAAGCGTCTTTGTGATTTGATATGTTGGACGGCTAAATCGATTAAGTGATGGTTTTAGCTTTTCAATATATATAAAAAATATTTTTCGAAGTTGTGATATAAAAGACCATAAACTTGACATGTGCGTTTCATTTTGGCTTTGATTAACCAGAGACCTTGTTAGGGTATATTTTGTATCTTGCATCGGCATTCACTTTCCTTTCCCTTTCTTGTGGAGTATCAGACACCTGAAAATAAACAACAATTAACATAATTCTCTAGTGGGAGGTGCGTGACCCCATTGCAGTTTCCCACAATTAGAAATGCTTTACCTTAAATGTCACAGATGATGTGCCCTTATGATCGATCTCTCTTTCGCATAATACATGTTCAACCTTTGATCAATATTCCTCTTCCTTTTCAAACTAATTTTGGGTTATATTATTCTAGGCTTTCAGTAGATGGGTATTTATCTTGGGTTCAGATTATATTTCAGTTGTGTTTTTTTTTTAATTTGAGAGAGCTAATTTTATGTAACGCAAACATAGAAAAGACCACAACTCGTGACAGCAACTAAAAGTACACCAAACACTTTGATAATGACCACCAAACCATCTATCATCATCATATAACGGGTTGATTAAAAAAAGACTTGGAAGTATGAACTAGACCCGTGGACCATAACGAAATGATAATACACCGAATTAACAAAAGGAGTATACATTAGTAACCAGTCGTGCACTGCCACGTTACTAATTGGTATTAGTTGGTTAACAAAGATCCAATTAAATATGACAAATTGCTCAAAAATAATATCATGTTGGGATAAATTAACAAGTCGACGCTCGTTGGAAGAGTTTAAACGTTAACATAATATATATGAGCAAGATAAAAGACCAATGGATAACTTTCCATTTCTTCATCAAAGTATTATAAGTGGTTAACCCTAGATGAATCTAACTCAAATGAATTTAAGTTAATTTTACTTATTGATCTTTCGACAATCAAAACTAACTGTAGTTCAGAACTATTTTATTTTCAAACTCTAAGGGAACAGACTAAAATTAATCAACTCTTAACTAAACATCCCTGAAATCATTTTTTAGATAACTGAGTTAAAAAAAAAAACAAAACAATTCTAGCTGCTTCATACGACTTTTCTTTTTCCAGGCCAGCAAATACGAATTATGGAGCAAATAAAAATCATATATTGATTCCGCCCATGTTTATATTAATAAGCCGTCGTCTTTTTATTATTCTTGTACCATTGACTATATAATATTTTCTATATATACACAACATATATCACACTACATATCAATCCTCACATATGGCAAAGCTCATCCTGATCATCGCCTCCCAACTACTCCTTCTCGCAGCCGCTGTCTCCGCCGGAAACGGAGATGACTTTGCGAAAGTCATTGACCGGAAACTCCTAGGCCTCCGCAAAGAGAAACTCACTTTCTTCCGTGTCTACTGGCACGACATTCAAAGCGGTTCAAACCCTACCTCGGTCGTGCTGAGACCTCCTCTCTCCAACTCATCCTTCTTCGGAGCGGTCACCGTGATCGATAACCGGTTGACCACCGAGGTCTCGGTAAACTCGACTTTGGTAGGACAGGCCCAAGGGATGTACGCTGCTGTGGGGCAGCGCGATGCGTCTGCGCTTATGGTGATGAACTTTGCGTTCAAGACAGGGAAGTATAACGGGAGTACGATCTCGATACTTGGTCGGAACGCGGTGTTGACCAAGGTTAGGGAGATGCCGGTGATTGGAGGGAGTGGGCTGTTCCGGTTCGCTAGAGGTTATGTCGAGGCTAGGACTATGTGGTTTGATCAAAAGACAGGAGATGCTACTGTTGAGTACAGCTGTTACGTCTTGCACTACTAGCTAGCTAATACAATTGTGCTTGCATTTTTATTCTTGTGATTGTCATTACTTAAGTAACATATGCATTTATCCAGTGTTGTTTGGCACTTGTTGCATGTCCCGTTGTGTGGTCTGAATGTCTGACCTTTGAGAGTGGGTTGTCATTGTCTTTTTGGACAAACTCAATATAACGTGATTAGTTATATTTTATATATTGTAATAATGGTTTGATTCATCTACAAGAATATAATAAAAGGTCTGCATTTCTAAATAAAACAGACCATATTCTGGGTCAAAAGACTCAAAACAAGTGGCGCTGAGACGACTCTTTATTCCGTGTTATATGATTTGAAAATCATCAATTAGTTTGTTACTCCCTCCGTTCCTAAATATAATATTTAAGATGTTCTAAGTAACACATTTATTAAGAAAATTATCTTTTACTCCCTCTGTTCTAAAATACATGATGTTTTGGGATATGATACAACTATTAAGAAAATTGTTTTTAACTTAAAGCATATCATTAAAATACAAATTAAAAATCATTTGACCAGTCACAAAATAGACCACAAAATATCATTGGTTACACAATTTTTGATAAAGCTAAAAAGTGCATTGAAATGAAAACGTAAACTATTTTGAAACATCAAAAACTCTCTAAAACATCATCTATTTTGAAACAGAGTGAATATCTAAAAAGTATTATTAAAATTATAAATTAAAAACTACTGAACCAATTACAAAATAGAACTATTAAATTTGATTGGTTACACAGTTTTTGATAAAGTTAAAATTAACTAAAAATATGAGAACATCTTATATATTGTAACAAGAAAATTATTCAAAACATCTTATATTTCAGAACGGAGGAGTATTATATTATTTGGTTTGTAAGCAAATAGAATGATTACCCCAAATCACTAGCTAATCAAAACATTAGAATAGACAAACATTTTGTTGTCTTTGTTGAGATACTGTATCTTTTTTTTTTTTGCTCAAATTGAAATTTTATATATACCAAAAGAGTTAAACATCCACCGGTTCAAACAACCAAGCCACCAATACAAAGCTCAAAAAATCAAAAATGATAAAATCATCTATTGAGATACTGTATCTACATTTCATTTAGCTATGTATGTATTTTTGTTTGAAAAATAAAAAGATATTCTTACTAAGTATCTATTCATAGTAAGAAAAGTAATCACATTTAATTTCGTCACAAAAAGACGTGACCGATTATTAGCATGAACCGCACGTCACAGACCGTTGTATTATTTATAGATTCATTTGGCTTTAATAATTTGTTTCTCATAGAAGGAAGGAAAACTGAAATCTTTTTGATAAAAAAAAAAAATTTATAAGCAGAGACTCGCAATAGCTGACGTGGCATAAATACCGCATTTCCACATCGTCTCTCTCCACAAACTTTTTTTTGGCTCTTCATCGCAACTTTTAACCGGCGAACCCTAATCGCCCCAAAAAAAAATCAAAAATCGAAAAAAACGAATCTCCGATAATCTTCCAAATCGATTTCCCCAATCCGAAATGAGCGAGGCCTTGGTTTCGGGAGGACTACAATGATCGGACTCTTGGTGTGTCCCGTCTCGATTGCATGGGGTTTGAGCTATGCCTGAGCTTCGCCGTGGAGTCCGCCGTAACCGTGTCGCCGACGACGCTGTAGCTCCGAACCAGCAGCCTACGGATAACAAGAATCAGAGGAAGAAGAGCAACGTGAAAACCCCTAAACCGATTGCAGCAGAAGAAGCAGTGGAGAGGCCGAGGACGAGATTGGCGGCGAGGAAATTGAAATTGAAGGAGGAAGATAAGAAGGTGATCGTTCAGGAGGAGAAGATTAAGGATAGCGATAAGGGTAAAGAGGTAGTAGTTGGTGAAGAAGAAGAAGAGGAGAAGGAAGTTATGGCGATTGGTAACGATAGTGGTGGCTCTAACAAGGCGGCTGCTCAGGAAGAAGAAGGAAATACTGCTCCTTTCCCTGAAAGGGTGAAACTTTCTTTTAATTGATTTTGTTTGTTTGTTGTTGTTGGAGATAATGACTTACGGTTCTGTCTTTTTTTAATCAGGTTCAAGTTGGAGGATCGCCGCTTTATAAGGTTGAGAGGAAGCTGGGGAAAGGTGGTTTTGGACAAGTGTTTGTAGGTCGTCGTATTAGTGGTGGTAATGATCGTAGTGCAGGAGCTAGCATCTTGGAGGTAATTTGTAACTCTCTGTCTGTCTTACCACAAGGATCTGTGTTATTTTTCGGAATCTTGTTAACGTTGTCTCATGTTTCTTTAATAGGTTGCTCTGAAGTTTGAGCATCGAAGCAGCAAGGGTTGTAACTATGGTCCTCCACATGAGTGGCAGGTGTACAAGTGGGTGTTCGATTCTCTCTGTATTTCTTACTATTTTTGTAAAAGATATATTTGAAATTAACATTTTTATTTTATTGTGATCAGTACGTTGGGTGGCAGCCATGGAGTCCCTAGAGTACACTACAAAGGGAGGCAAGGAGACTATTATATTATGGTACTGGATCCCTCCCTTCTCTTTTCTCCTTTCTGCTTTTCTCGTGCAGTAGGATTGATTGTTGGTGCTTTTTTTAACCTCAGGTTATGGACATACTCGGGCCTAGCTTGTGGGACATATGGAATACTTCAGGGCAAGCGTGAGTCTCCATTACACAACCTTGAGTGTTCTTCTCTTCATTCATAATTTTGTTGTAGTATCCATATTTAAAGTTTATTTGGTTTCGTTTGGGAATGCGACATGAAATGTGTTGTTACTCCCTGTTTTTTAAAGTAACAATTCGCTTTTAAAAATCCTAACATTACATTCCCTGTCTTAGCAGAATGTCCTCGGAAATGGTAGCTTGCATTGCAGTTGAATCACTGTCCATCCTTGAAAAGATGCATGCAAAAGGGTTTGTACTTTTAACTTTTTTCTATTTATCTTGGTTGCTCAAGGTTCCTTCTTATACCTCTATTTGAGCGTCGGTACCTTTGAGTTCTTATGTTTCATCTCTGCTAACTGACCTAACAAGTCATGATTTGCTTTGGTTTCAGATATGTGCATGGAGATGTTAAGCCAGAAAATTTCTTACTCGGGCAGCCTTCAACGTCTCAAGAGAAAAAGCTGTTTCTTGTTGATTTGGGACTAGGTTGGTTGATTTCAGTTATCTCTGTGATCTTTTCCTTGTACTTATTTACCTTTCTCATCTTTTTAACTAACTTTTCAGCAACAAAATGGAGAGAAGGAGGTGGTAACGGACAACATGTTGAATATGACCAACGTCCAGATATGTTTAGGTAATGATTTTCCATATGTTACGTAATTCTGATTTTTGTACTCACTCTTACTCTTGTCTTGAATATTTCGTTGCTCAATTCTTTTGTAGGGGGACAGTGAGATACGCAAGTGCACATGCTCACCTGGGTAGAACTGCTAGCAGAAGGGATGATCTCGAATCATTGGCATATACACTGATCTTCCTTCACCGAGGTAGATTACCATGGCAAGGATATCAGGTAGTTGAGACGTATCTTTTTGTTTTTTTAAAGAATGATGTTATTAGTATCCTTCTGTCTCTGTTAATCCTTTCTCCTACTCAATTTTCAGGGAGATAACAAGTCATTCCTCGTTTGCAAAAAGAAGATGGCAACATCACCTGATATGCTTTGTTGTTTCTGTCCCCCTCCTTTCAAGCAATTTCTCGAGATCGTGGTAAATATGAAATTTGACGAGGAACCTAACTATGGGAAGTTAGTCTCTCTGTTTCAAGAACTCTTGGGGGAAAACCCGGCAATTAGGCCTATTAACACGGAGGGTGCTCAAAAGGTGACAATTTCATACTGTACATCTTTGCTATCTTTCCTATTTAGTAGTTACCCTTGGAGTTGTTGTTTGATGCCTTATATTTTTTTTGGGTGCTAGATCATTTTCCAAGTTGGACAGAAGCGAGGTAGGCTAAGCATCGGGGAGGAAGAAGAAGATGCCCCTAGGAAAAAAGTCCGTCTAGGAGTCCCTGCAACGCAATGGATATCGATTTACAATGCCAGGCAACCAATGAAGCAGAGGTAATTAAAAAGTTCATAGTTAATTATACAGCCAGTTTAATTAACCATGAACTGCGTTTGTGACTTTTGTTATTAGCTTCAGTGACTACAGTAAAAAACTATTTGAGTCTAACAGTCTACTTGTGCAACCAGGTACCATTATAATGTAGCTGATACAAGGCTAGCACAGCATATTGAGAGAGGTACTGCAGATGGGTTGTTAATAAGCTGTGTATCATCATGTTCGAATCTATGGGCATTAATAATGGATGCTGGAACTGGTTTCACAAACCAAGTCTACGAACTTTCTCCTGTATTCTTGCATAAGGTTGTTCCAGTGTTTCTCTTTTGATTGTTCTTAGGTCTGTGTTCTGTCAAGATGATCTTATGTGAGAGTAATCTCTGTTTTGCCTCAGGAGTGGATAATGGAACAGTGGGAGAAGAATTACTACATAAGTTCTATTGCCGGTGCAACCAATGGAAGCTCCTTAGTTGTCATGTCAAAAGGTACATATACACTTTCTCCTGCTTTCATGAAAACTTTTATCGACTTTCTCCATTATGGCTTATTCGACGTTATGTTTTAAATTGGGGGTTTGAAGGTACACAGTATACACAGCAGTCTTACAAAGTAAGCGATTCATTCCCATTCAAGTGGATAAACAAGAAGTGGAGAGAAGGCTTCCATGTAACCTCAATGGCAACAGCTGGAAGCCGATGGGGTGTTGTTATGTCCCGCAATTCTGGCTACAGTGAACAGGTTAGGACTTTTGTCTTTCATGTCATGACTTCTTAATCTTCCTTCAGTTTTAGATTTATTGTTTTGATTTCTGGTTCATCTTACTCTTTCTCTCTGTAGGTTGTGGAACTGGATTTTCTGTATCCGAGTGAAGGCGTGCACAGGCGTTGGGATGGTGGATACAGAATTACATCAACAGCAGCAACAACAGATCAAGCTGCTCTTATTCTAAGCATCCCACGGCGTAGACTGGCTGATGAGACACAAGAGACATTGCGTACCTCTCAGTTCCCTAGCACACATGTCAAGGTGAGTAAAGATTGCTTAGGTCTCTTTAGTGTTTTATTTTTGGTTCTCCTTAACGATTAACAATATCCGAGTTCTTGTGTATTGTTTTTTTTTATCATAATGCAGGAAAAATGGGGAAAGAATCTCTACCTGGCATCTTTAAGTTATGGGCGAACTGTGTCCTGATTTATAAATATGTATTTGAAATCGAATGACTATTGTGGTTTTTTTTTTCAGTTGGATTGTGAATCGAGAGATTTGTTATTGTACCGTATTTCCAGTTTAGCTACACCATAAACCATTTTTAAGTTTCATAACAGTAGTAACTAACGTGGGGTAAAAAGAAGACGTGGAACAAACAAGTGTTGCTCAACTTGTATGGACACAAACAACGTTGGTGAAGCAGTAATCTTCGATCAGTGACACCATCTTGTGATCTTTTTGTAAGTAAGAACTCCTAGGAAGCAGGGAAAGCTTGTAAGCTATGGCGCAAGACTGTCTTAGCTATAACCACAAATTCAAGAACATACTAAGACAAAGATTGTAAAGCTTAAGAGGATTGCTATTTTGCTAGGAAACATTGATTCTGCTTCAAAAACTTTTTGAAAAGGCCCCAAAAATGACACAGGAGTAAAGGCAAAGCAGAAGACCAAGCTTGTTTTCTTATAGGTAACTCTGGCTCAAACTTAAAACATCTTTTCTTCAAGACCCCTAGCGGCACGGGGCAAAGACTCATATCTGCTTGAAATATTTGACTGCCAGAAACGACTTCAACTCCTCGATCTCCATACTTGATAGCATCAACTTTTTCTCCATATATAATAGGTTATCCTACAGCAAATGTATATCAGTCTCCAGTTACCACCGGCAAGGAAACAGTGATCCCCACCCATTTCGTATGGCTCATCCTGATCCCAGTGACCAGCAGAGAGATCCGAAAGACTTCAATAGCTTTCTTTCCTCTGTATCTTTAGCTACACCATACAGTACCCTAAGAGTCTCCAGAACTTCACCTAAGGAGATCTTATTAGCAGCCACATCCATCATTTCACCACTTCAGCAAACTTATCAAGCAGTTTATTAAGCTAAACTCAACATTGGAGTCAACAACCACTTCCTCTGAGTTATACAAAGGACAATGGTATCTACCCTTGTGAAGTGGAATCAGAAAGCTGCCTCGCAAAGAACTCCAAGTGGGTTCGCATGTAGACCCGTCGTGATCACGCCACCAGGAAACTTCTTAGTTTCTAAGAGAAGAACCTTAGACCCCAAAGAAAACCACCAAGTCCAGCACCAACAACCAATTACCAATGTTAAAATATCATTCGGTTATTACTTAGTACTAAACCATGGGCTAAGTAAAGTAGGCCGAAGCAAGTAAAAATGATATTGGCCCATTGGGTTATTAGTTAGTACTAAACCCTGCGAATATATTAATCGTCTGTATATTAAAAAGGAGCATTGTAATATTGTAATTAAGACCTTCACACCAAGTTAGATATGTGTCGATTAGAGAGATACTCTCTTAAATTTGTTTCTTTATTCTCCATTTTTTTATTTTTTTTGTTTTAATATTTGTTTGTTCCTTTCTTCCGTAAAGAGTTTTAACGTGATTTGAGATTTTTATTATTTTCGTCAAGAGTTCTCACATAACATTGTCTTTTGAGCATGATATTTTCTTCTTACATTGTACTTGAATATGTCACTCTGAGCATAGGTAAACTATAAATATGTTAGAAGAAAAAAAAAATCCTAAAAAGAAATAAGAAAAAAAATTCGAAAAAACACTAATCCGAAAGTACAAACTTCTTCTATACTTTTTCTAATCTCTCAATCTCTTAATATTTTTCTCTATCGCTCAAGAAATTCATTGTTACTCGCAAGAACATAACAGAGAAGATGATGACGTCTTTTCATTTTCTCTTAAAATTAAACTTTTTAGTTATAAAACTTTTTTTACAACATTATTTATCATTTATCTTCAGTACTTTTGTGATGCCTCCAATCTTTTTTTTTGCCCGAAAAATAAGTTTAAACTGGATAAACATCCTATGATACTCATATATATGTTCTCTCTATACATAAGTTGTAGACAATAAAAATCTAAAAAAGGACAAACTTAGCACCAAATAGATATTCACGTTAAATAAACTTATATCTTCTTATTTTCCAAATAACAAAATTAATAATTTTATTTCGCGCAAAGCGCAGGTTATCAACTAGTGTAGAGTATTATAGTTGAATATATAAAATCTTATTAAGATTGATTGATCTACGTTAGAATTTTGTATAGGGTTCACCTCATATAGAATGTGATTTATCAACTATGCAAATTATTGAGAAAATTCTACCAAAAAGTTCATCATGTAGATTGACAAGTTTAGATCTTTATAATATAAGTTGTGGTGTAACCGTGTAAGTACAGTTTAGCGTTGTGCAAATACAATCATTGTACGTAAAATTTATATTATTAATAAAACAATAAACTAGTATTTGAAAAAAAAAAAATTGAAGGATGATAACATTTAGACCCCAAAAAATTGAAGGATGAAGGAAGATACGTTTCATGTCAGTACTGGCATAACCAAACCCATACACAAAGATGGTGTAAGGTTGAAGATAAAGAGAGAATGCAAACTTAATAACGTAGGGTCATTGTCTCTTCATTTCATCACATTATGATGAAAAAAATGACATCTCGGTCCGATTCGTATTGTAACTCACATGGCCCTTCCATATCTCCCTACTCACATGTCATTTATCTTGTGATCCCAAATCTGGAAGAAATCAGACATAAAGATCTCTAAACCTTACCCATGTTTAGGTCAATCTCTTTCGACAGTTTGGAGGTTATAAACTGAAGTTTAAAGTAAATAACAACGGTTAAACTCCGTGAGTTCGATTAGAACATAAAATTTCTAATCATTTGTGTTCATGCACATACATGATACATCTTATATATGATGATTGGATTGGACCAGGTGTCTTTATGCAGATACTTGTGTAAAGTGTAATTATTATCATGTGCGGGAGTTGAAGGTATAATTGTAACGACTGTTGAATAAGATACCTTTTTCATGCTAATAGTTGTACACTTTGGACCTGCTTGGGTAAGAACAAAGTAGCTGCAGCAAGTAGAAGCTCGAAAATGGCATGTAGTGGACCATCATTTTTCGTTTCTTAAAGTAGTTTTGCATCATGATCGGTTCATCAGGCCACGTTAACGTTTAAATCGTGACGGTACTGAACCATGTTATAAAGCATATCCATGAGAATTATTTTAAACTATAATAAGAATTTTGTTTTGAGAATCAATAGAAAATGAAGTTTTTCAAAGGTTTTCAATTGATTTTTTTTTTTTGATAACTCTTGAAAATTATTTTTCAATCTCTATTTTTTAATATTGAACTTTTTGTGAGAATTCTTTGATGTAAATTTTACCTTTTTGTTTTTTCTAGTCGCCTAAATACAGGTTCTCTTTTTTTTTGTTTAAACACTAAAATACAGGTTTCCCTTTATTTTTTTGAAAATGGGTAAAAATAGACGTTCTTGCCATTTTAGTTTATGACGACCCGAATTATTGTGGAAGTACCTGGGACAAGCGTTAACTACACTTTCATTTCTCTTTATTTATTCATTGGTTTTTATTCAAAACGATAATAAATGTATGTTACCGTTCGGAAGAATTTAAATGCAATTTTGTCCTCGAAATTGAAGAACCCATTAGTAAAAATAATACGCAACCTTGGAAGAAGAACAAAAACACAGTTTTAATGACGGAAGAGACAATTCATTGTACTAGTATCATTATGAAAAGTGAAAACACACAATTACAGAATCCCTGGTTGCTTGAGTGTTTCAGTGGGTTGCAAAAATACATTAAACTTATTAGTGTCCCAATACAACTGATGGGTCGCTAGCAACATAGGTTACGAGCTAGGCAATTAAATTTAGGGTCATTGTCTCTAAACTACTTATGTACGATTGATTAATTAAGTAGACAATACAATATACTAATACTAACGAATACGACCAAGCAATGTCTTATTAAGACGTGCATGTAATTTCTTAATGAAAAAATTCCCCGCACGATGCAGTTTATTTAATTAAACCATATTGCAAATGGTTGCTATGTCATTACGGACAAAATCACCGCACAGACTTCATTACTTAATTATGTAGTAATAATGTAAGACTATGTACATTGGTTCGAAAGATTCAACACCCAATTTTCTACTTTTTATACTCCACATCATCTTCTCTTTCTTCCACCTAACAATTCAACACTCATTCATTTATTTATACTCTACAATAGTTTTGTTTAATAAAATTCAACACCCTATCTTATATTTTTTATATTAAGAAAAGTTCTAAATTAGTTTAATTAAAAAAGATTATTTGCTTATTTTAGTTATATTTATACAAATAACAAAAACATAAAATAAGAATATTCACTAAATATAAATATATATATATATATATTAAATGAATAATGATATAATTAAGACTTTAAGGATAAAATTATAGTAGAAACATGAGTTTTTTTTTTGTAACCAAATCAAATGAACCAAGTCTCTACTTATAGAGTAAAAAAAACTAAGAATTTTGATAAATAAAAGAAAATTTATGAAGGAATTTAACTGCAAATAATTGTAGTTGAAATAATAAGACAAGAAGAAAGAAATTAAAACTCACACTGTCCAATAAAAATGAAACACATGTCTCAAATGGGCCTCACATTTTGGATATTCAACAGTTGAAAAAATTCAACCCGTTGAATCCCAATCACCATTCAACATCCCCAATGTTTTGTCTTTTATTTTTTCAACTGTTGAAAATAATCTTTCAACAACCTCAATGTACATAGTCTAAGTCGAGGACTCGAGGAAGAAGAGACGATGTGCTGCTTTGAAAAGTGGGTTAAGCAGACTTTATTCTGTATCCAAACAAAATCATTTGTCTATTACTTACTAGAAAGTACTGTAAACATTTATGTTTTTACTATGCTACCAGTTTAATAAAAATCGGCAACTAATTATTTTAATGAGATTAATAAAGTTATTTGTCTTTGCGTAAATCATACATACTCATGCCGGCACCTACCACGAGCTATATGACTTTGTCGTTCCTGTAGAGGTATTTTTTCTCGTTCTTTTTATTATTAGTTTTTGTTGCACAAAAAAACATTATTATTAGTTCATGAACTAACTATACAATAATGTCTTTCTAAAAAAAAACTATACAATAACGTCTATAGTTGTTTAAATATTACTCTATTAGACAATAACGTCTATAGGTTGACAAAAAAAGACAATAACGTCTATAGTTGTCGACCCAAAAAACATTAAAAATATACTAGTAATACGTGAGTGGTAGCGTGACAGGAGGAGACTAACTGAAGCAGTGACGGCATTGGCCGCCGTTGATGATGTGTCCCGTGACGACGGTGACAGAGCTAATGTCAAAGAACGTCGCAGCGGCCCATATACACAAATCCTCTCATACCCATCAATACACATAAGAACCAACCAACAAACTAATAATGTAATATCTTATCAAAAGAATTTGAAGTCCAAAAGGATATTTTACATGTTAATCGCTAGAAGTTTAGAAGAATACATTATAAATGAAATGCAGAAGAAATTGTTACAAAAAAAAAATGCAGAAGAAATTATCCAGAGGTATCGAGGGATCATGCGTTGTGGAAATTTTGTTATGGAGGACCACATGATCTGAAGATTTTCATACAACTATCATTTTTTGTAATTTTTGTAACTAGTAAATTTGGTGAAATTAGAATGGTAGTAATGATTAGAGGGGTGGTTCGGGTTGGACGGACCACGATGGTTTACTACATGACACTCGACCCTGAACTACCTGTGATTTGTGCTCTGTTCAATACTTACACATAGTTTGGACCATTTCCTTTTTTATTTTGTCTCTTACACATTAGTATAAATCCCAATTAAACTTACTTAGTTTCTAAATAATCCACTTGAATTCATGCAAAAGCCAATCACAGTTCTTTCTTGAAAAGAAATTTGTTATATTTTGTTTGAAGAAGAAAAGTTGCGTCGTTTAATTTCTGAATGGTTCGTAAGTAGTATACTATTGTACATTGGGTCAGCGTAATGTTAAAACAAAACTTAACCAGACAGGCTTGTCGGCTGTGACTACGTACTTTTGTCTAGAAACCCGCGTTTAGGAAATGGAGACTGCATTTGATTCAAATTTTGTCATGTATAATGACCTCGGTTCGTTTCCCGAGGTCTGTCATCGAGAGGGTGTTTAGGAGATCTGAAAGATGGTCACAAAGCTACAAAAATTTAAATTCAAACTAAAGAGTCGTTGTAACTTATATTATATGTATATAAACTCTATACAACTAACTTCTGATAAAGGAGAAAAGCGATAAAGAGCAAAATTGGTTACTTTCAGTTCAAGCAATTTTGGGACAAATAATAAGCAATCTCAAATTCATGTGAAATAAGTTTTTAGAAATAAAAACAAGTTTCATTTCGGAGATAAGTTAATGAATCTCATAAACCCCACACAAAAAGTTAAAGTTCATTTTGTAGTTTTTTTTTTTTTGAATTTGAACTTTTTACATTGAGCTCATTCAAAATGGGACTAATACATGTTGTCCAAAGGCTTCCCAGCTAACTGGGACAAAGTCTCTTAAATATCCAACGAGGACAACGGGCTACCCATTTCTAACCAGCAGAATGAATTAAACGAACAATCTTCTAACCAGTTGATATATGTAAAGTCCGCAACTATAGATCAACACGTATCTGGAACCATAGGAAAAGTTCAAAATTCAATTGTCCTTTAGCTTAGCTCTTTAGAGTAAAATTTTGAAAGAAAAAAATTGATTTCTCCAAAATGCGATCAACCAGGAACTGATTTCTTGTATATCACAAAGATTCACAACCATCATTCTTAAAACCAGTCCAAGCGCCTGTTTGATAGTAAATACAGTAAGACATAAACGAAATCGTTTGAAATCAGCTAGATGTTTAAAGCCAGTTGAGATCATGCCTAAACACTAATTTTTTAATACTACCATCTAATCTAACCATTTTTTAACATTGATCATTTCATAAACCAGTGGTAACTATAACTTTTTGCTGAAATCATTTAAACATGATTTGCTACAAAAAAAAAATCATTCAAACATGATCAGTTTTATGATAAGATTAAATTTAGTTTGTTTTCCAAAAAGAAAAAGATTGTTTAGTTTTTCAGAAAGGCAAAACATATTTATATTGTATTTTTTTTAATGAAATCATAACAGTAGCATGGGAAAAGACACAATAGAAAACAGTAATAAGCAGAGAGAGAGGGTTGCATTATTAGTATGATGACTAGAAAGATAGTTATTTTGTTGTTACTAGAGTTGAATTATTAGAGTAAGCTATAGAGAAAGGCTAAACCCAAAAACCCTAAAAAGAAAAAAAAAAACTGTTTTCACATCTTTCTTCTTCTATCTTTGGCGGTTTGTTTTCTTATTATCTCTCCGGTAATTGGATCAGTGTTCTGTGAAAACCGTGGTATAATGATAGTGAAAGGAGAGACGAAGCTTTGAAGACAGAGACAAACAATCAATGCTGGTAATTTCATTTTCTCTCCTATGTTCTTCTTCGTCTGGTCACACTCCATCGTCTCCCTCTCTCTCTCTTTTTTTCGTTGAATCGTTTTCATAGGCGGTGAAATTCATGAGAGAGAGCTTAGCTTAAGCTGGTGATTTTTTTTTGTCAACCTTAAGCTGGTGATTTTATTTATTTATCTCTCGTAAATATTATTATAATCTTCTGGCGGTTTGCGATAAATAAATTAAAATGTATCTAAATATCTTGTCCCCTTCTCTTTGGTTTTATTTAGCTGAATCGCTGGAAAAATTCCTCTGTCATTCTCTCATTAAAATTCGTTTTTATTTAAATCTTCATTCTCATTTTAAGTATTTTAACGAAGGATTTTGAGGTTTTGATTCTCTCTAACCGTTTCGTTTTTTTTTCCCCTTCAGTGTCTTCTTCTCTCTCTGTTTCTTCAATCACAATCTTCCTTGCTTCATTATCGTTTTACTCTTTTGTGTATTTACAGGTGGAACTAGTGGACAGCTTTTGAAAGGGAATCTCCTCGTGTCTTGTCTTCTGCTTAAGAGTAGTTTCGCTCTTTTTGTTCCTTTGTTGTTGTCAGATCCAAAAATCAAAGAGGCTGCAATAAGCTTTTTGGGATCTTTGAAGTCGAATCCGTTCTTTTCAAGTTTTCATGTGAATTCATTGGAGGAGGGAAGGAAAAAAAAAACTGCAGAGAGTCTTCTTTGATTCTTGTCTTGGTGGTGGTGGGGGCAGTAGCGCTACTAAATAATGCAAAGCTAGAAGAATCCTGTTATCTTGTGAGCGAGCCTTTTTATCTCTCCAATAAAAAGTACAGTACCTTTGAGAATCCTGCTATAAAAAGACATTACCATAAAAAGAGAGGGTCGTGAAGAATCTTATTATGAGTCGTCTACTGAAGCGAGGGAAGCAGGAAAAGCCTCCTCTAGTATCGTCTGATGGTGCTGCTGAGAAGGTTATCGTCGCTGTTAAAGCCTCTAGGGAGATTCCCAAGACAGCTTTGATTTGGGCTCTGACTCATGTTGTTCACCCTGGGGACTGCATCACTCTCATTGTTGTTGTCCCTTCTCAAAACTCCGGTACTTTTCTTGTTTTAACGATGTTTAGTTTTCTCTGTTTTTTTTTAATAATCTAAATTTTTATTTTCTGATGGATGTGTAGGAAGAAAACTTTGGGGTTTCACTAGGAGTTTCCCTATGTTTGCTGGAGATTGTGCAAGTGGTCACCGGAAACCACATTCTGAAGCACTTCCAGCGATAAAGAGTGATCTCACTGACACTTGTTCCCAAATGATTCTCCAGCTTCATGATGTCTATGATCCCAATAAGGTTTTGCTTCTTATATAGCATACGTGTGTAGCTCTCATGATACCTCGAAAGCATCACATCTTTCTCATATTTTCTTGTTTGTGATTTACTATAGATAAATGTCAAGATTAAGATTGTTTCTGGATCGCCCTATGGAGCAGTTGCTGCTGAGGCTAAGAAAGCACAAGCTAACTGGGTAGTTCTAGACAAGTAATAATTCACTTTCTTTTAGCTTTTTTGAACATTTTATAGGTAAACTTTCCCAACTTACACTGTGTGGTTTGTTTTACAGGCACCTTAGGCACGAAGAGAAACGGTGTATGGATGAATTGCAATGCAACATTGTGGTGATGAAGCGTTCTCAGGCAAAAGTTCTGCGCTTAAATTTGATTGGCTCTCCTAGGAAGGTTGCTGAGAACGCGTCTCCTTTACCAACCGGACCAGAAGCAGCAGCATCTGAAAAAGACACAAAGAACACAAAAGGATTGTCAGATTCCGACAGAGGACTACCTGTAACTCCTACTAGCAGCCCTGAGCTGGGGACACCATTCACAAGCACTGACCCCGGGACTTCATCAGTGTCAAGCTCTGATCCAGGAACTTCACCGTTTTTCACCTTGGGAACGAGTGGGTACATGAAGAAGGATGGAGCATTGGTCATCAAGGAGAACGATGATTCCGGCTCTGAAACGGAGAGTGAAAGCCAATCATTAGCGTCAACTAGTATGAGGTTCCAGCCGTGGATATCAGAGTATATCGGCACACATTGCCATTCATCTCTAGAAGCCGAGGAAAGTCTATGGAAAGGCGATGATAGAGCTCAACTATCCACTACAAAGGCTTTGCTTGAGAAGTTCTCTAAGCTTGATGTAGAAGCTGGGCTGTCTTCTAGTCGAAGGATCGATCTGGAGTTCAGTGGAAACGTGAGAGATGCGATATCACTCTCTCGAAACGCTCCTCCTGGCCCGCCTCCTCTGTGTTCTATCTGCCAACACAAGGCGCCGGTATTTGGGAAACCTCCAAGGCTGTTTTCATACGCCGAGCTAGAGCTTGCAACAGGTGGGTTCTCACAGGCTAACTTCTTGGCAGAAGGTGGATATGGTTCTGTTCATCGTGGTGTTCTACCGGAAGGACAGGTAGTTGCGGTGAAGCAACACAAACTTGCTAGTTCTCAAGGAGATGTTGAGTTTTGTTCCGAAGTGGAAGTTCTCAGCTGCGCTCAGCATAGAAACGTCGTTATGCTAATTGGTTTCTGCATTGAAGATAGTAGACGGCTCTTGGTCTATGAATACATATGCAATGGCTCACTTGACTCCCATCTATACGGTAATAATTCTTAACATTTTCATTTGAGCTTGTGGTAGAGATTGTTTGCTCAGTGTCAAGCTCTTATACAGGTCGCCAAAGGGAGACACTGGAATGGCCTGCACGGCAAAAGATTGCTGTTGGAGCTGCAAGAGGTCTTCGGTATCTTCACGAAGAGTGCAGAGTTGGATGTATTGTCCACAGAGACATGCGTCCTAACAACATCCTCATCACGCATGATAATGAACCACTGGTATATATATATATAACTGTTGTCCTTGGTTTTTGTTTCATATGCTCTTTGGTCCTAAGACAACTGTTTTATTCCATCAGGTGGGAGATTTTGGTCTAGCGAGATGGCAGCCTGATGGAGAACTAGGTGTAGAAACACGAGTGATAGGAACCTTCGGGTGAGACAGACATCAACTTAAGCTATAATTTTCTTCCTGTAACTTTCAAACTGTTACTAAAGGGAAGTATATTGTGGCTGTGCAGCTATTTAGCTCCAGAGTATGCTCAAAGCGGACAGATCACAGAGAAAGCAGATGTCTACTCGTTCGGGGTTGTTTTAGTTGAGCTAGTCACCGGCCGCAAAGCCATTGACATTACAATGCCAAAAGGCCAGCAATGCCTCACTGAATGGGTAATGAATTCACATCTTAATTATTCAGCAAAGTAAATAGTACTAATACTCGTTGCTTGTGATCTCAGGCACGTCCGCTACTTGAAGAATATGCTGTAGAAGAACTTATCGATCCGAGGCTAGGGGACCGTTTTGTGGAGAGTGAGGTCATTTGTATGCTTCATGCAGCTTCCCTGTGCATACGTAGAGACCCACAGTTGAGGCCACGCATGTCTCAGGTAATCAAAAGTAACCCTTGCAGTCATTCTTCATTCTCATAATGATTCAAACTTTCTGATGATACTAATAAATTATCTGGTTAATTCAATAAGGTGTTGCGTATACTGGAAGGAGATATGATAATGGATGGGAACTGCTGCTCAACTCCAAGCTCAGAGGCAGGCAACAGAAGCGGGCGGTTCTGGGGAGATCATTACAGTAGCGGTCACCTAACTAAAGATGGGTTTGGGTCAGATAGGTTCAGTGAAAGGCTGTCTGTTGAAACGCCAAGACTAGCTTTAAGGGAGAGGGAAAGAGGTCAGAAGTAGTACCACAACAAGCAATAGTACTGAAAGGATTAAGAGAGTAAAATCAGATAACAGTGTCTGATGAAAAAGTTTTTAGTTGATAGGGTTTAAAGGTCCCATGTTTTCAGTAATGTGGTCCGAAGCTGGGAAGAAAGCTTTTTTTCCCGACTCTTTTGCTATTTTTGTTTGTATAGCGGGTAAGATTGAAGATAAAAACAGTTGCTATATATGTTATGAAGGAACTTGAAAGTCTTTTTGGTAAAATGAAATGATTATAAAATGACAAAACAAGTAGAGGCTTCAAATCTTCTTTTGAATTTGAATTATTGGTTTGAAGAGGTTCAGAGAATTGTTATGCAGTGTGGACACAAAGAGGAACAAGAGAAAAACAAAAAAACTGAAGGCTTTCCTTACTCGCACGACAGTGCAAGTCTTTGGCAATGTAATAATGATGCACGAGAGAGAGAGAAAAGTCAGGTGTATGGATCTGAATGCCTGTCAATACAGTAATGCATTGGGTCCTTGGGGTATCTTCTCTGCTTATCCACATAACTTTTTTTCTCAAATTGAACAGAGATAAGAAATAGTATACAGAAGAAAAGCCCAAAACTGGCGAGGACATTGGTGGGGCAGTGATTAAATGACCTTAAGTGGACCATGACAAAACCAAGAACTTGATTCACTCTATCCAAGATCCTCTGCGTGCACAGAAATATCTAACATAAGATTTTAGAGATCTTTAATAGTATATTTTGGCTAGATTATACATACATATTTTGAAGTGTCAGCATAGAAGATCCATCTTCATGACAACAAATAGTAAGTGGATACTTCAAATAAGAAACACAGCTTCATTAGCTTATTATGATCTCTCAATCCCGTTGTCAGAAGAGAAGTGAGGCTTACTGTTTATGAGAATCTTCTACTGTTTCCGCATCTTGGATCTTGCATATCTAGAAGAAACAAAAACCACAACATGACAGTGGGTTTAGCCTATAAACAATCACGAGTGTAACAATCTTGGAAAATGAGAAATTTTAAATGTAATCGAGAAAATGCAAGAAACACTACTCTATATGCATGCCGCCTCGGTCTGAAGACGATAGGAGGTTGCCTTGAAGATCATTCATGACATAAGTAGCTTGTTCGGTTTCCTGTAATTGGTGAGTGTAAGTATTTATAGATTGCAAAGACAGAGAAAATAATCATAAGCATGTATTAATAGCTTATACCTCAAAATCAGCAAATGCAACCGGCATTCCACCTCTTGCTCGAATTTTCAGGATATTGAAACCAGGATAACTGCAAGCAGAGGGATCACAGATCAAATCTATTTTTACAAAAGCAATGATACTTCAAGAAATATAGAAACTCTAATGATATAAGTTTAAGCCAATTGCATACTATTACCTAGACAGGAGTTGTTTGAGTTCATCTTCCGCACAATTAGGCCCTAGATTGGCAATAAACAAGGTGGAACATGGTCGAGCACCAGAACCTCCTTCAGATGCTTTTTCCAAATGCCCCTGTTAGAAATGTGTCTGTAAGCTTTTGAACCATAAACAGTCTAAATGGAAGTTAACTATTTGAGATTTTCCTAAATCTTCATCGGACTACAGATAGCAACTGGCTGATAGTTTAAATTTGGAATGTACTTACACTAGCAGGTGGTGCTTTACTATCTTGATCAGAGTCCCCTTCGCTGTAAATTAGCAATTAGATATTAGTATACACATAAATCTCCTCCTTCTGATATATAAGACTACAAAACCAAGCTTCTAAATGCACTTCTGTCAACCTTTTGGTATTGTCGTTTTCCTTTGGAGAATTGCTACTTCCAGGCTCATGCGCCTCATCAGGATCGCTTTCCCCTACATGTATCGAATGATCAAGCAGACAAATGAACATATACAATCAAGAATATTATAAGGAAGGTACCAGAACAATACCTTCACTCTGGTCGTCATGAGATTTAGATGGTTCCTTGTTTCTGTTATCAATTACGACATAAGGCCCACTTCCTGTCCACACATACGGTTTTGATCACACATCCATTTCTACAACTTACTCACTCAACAGCGAGACAAGAACAGAGTAAAGTATGTAAATGCAAACCAGGCCTGACTTTTCTTCTAGAGTTTGATCTAGCTACTTCTATATGTAGAGTGGATCCTGTTTGAGGATCAAACTTTACACCCTGCATCAAAGGTTTCACCACAATCAAATACACTATAGTATCTTTACACATAGAAAACTTCACAAGACAAGACAATGTAAAGACAAACAACATCACTATTGAGTGACCAACTCAGATCAAAGTGAAGCTCACATTTAGCTCATTCATTGCAGCCATAGCGAATCCATGACTCGAGAACGTTGCAAACGCAACTACCTGAAACAAGTACTTCCCAATAGCTTAGAGATTGACAGAATCATAAAGTATCCAATCTTCTCTCAAAATGAAAATAATCAAGTCTTCTTGGAAACTGTAATAGAAGGAATTTAGAAACCTGATCGCCGCGTCCAGTGTATTTGAGCTGACAAGACTCGAATCCTGGACGGCGACGGAAGAGATTGTGGATCTCGCGAGCCTTGACGTCGTCAGGCAAGCCGGAGACGAAGAGTGTGTTGATCGCTCCAGGTTCGTCGGCGAACTGCGGAAGCGGCTGTGGAAGAGGATTGTAGAGGTAGTAAGGATCGTATGGTTGGTGATATGCCGCCATTTTTCTCTGGCCGGCGGCGATGTTGACGGTCGGTGGTTGATAAGCGCCGGCGAAGGGAGCTGACATGTAAATACTTCGTTTTGGAATCAGATGGGCTTCTAGTGGGCCTTAATTAAGACTTTATTCGAAATTTACTGTGCTTTTTGGGCTTCAAAATGACTTTTTTAGATTTTAAATTAATTTTCTTCACTGATAGAGAACTTCCATGTGAGGTTTGGGTCCAGGGTCCCCTTTCCTAACTTTTATTTTTCTGACTAAATCCCATTTCCTAACTTCAAACCAAAAGATGAATGAATGACCTGGGAAACTTTACACGATGCAAAAAGGGAATATCCATTTATATCATTTTTTAGTTTATAACTTTATATTATGTTTTTCTTTTGGGTGGCGTTTATGTATCGTTGATGACTTCTTCTTTTGGTAAGTAACTACTAACTACTGCAATTATTTCCACAAAAATATCAACTGAAAAGAGATTCATAACTTGAGAAAAGATTAGCTGAAAAAGGTGATCAAAACTAAGTAGCCTGTTCTGGATACCAAAGAAGAAAGAAACAACGACATACATTATTGAGCTAGCTCAAGAAATTGACAGACTCCTTATCAGTTGATTTGTGTTATTTTCGGTGGACTAGTCCAACTCATTCATATTTGAGAGTATATTACTACTAAACAATTCCGGAGTCTTGGAATTATATAACAAACTTTGTAACAATTTAGAATGTGGTTCAGACTTCGAACTCGTGATAGCATTCGTCACCCCAAAACAAAACTCAAAGACAAATGAGAAAGAAGAGTCCCAACTCCCAAACCAAACTCACACCAATATAATAAATTAAAAGTTATCATCACGCATCAAATGGTAAAACAAGAACAAAAACAATATAATATACAAAAACTAACATCGACACGTGAAAGAAAGTTCGAGATCAATCAATCGGTTCATCCAAGAGTCTCAGCCATCGCCGCCTCTTCATCCAAGAAGAGATCCTCCGTCTTCCGAACCACCGCATGGATCAAAACCAACACAGCTCCGACCAACAACGCACCAGCTATATTAAGCGTCGCGTTGGTCAAGAACAAGAGAACAATAGTTACCACCGCTAAACAAACCAGCACCGTCTTATCATCGACCTGGTAACTAAACAGCTTGATAGGCTCGTCGCGTAAGAAATAAAGAAAGATCCATACAAAGACCAAAACGGTCAAGACGATGAGCGACGTGGGATGCTTGATGAGGCTGAAGAAGATCACAACCAAGAAGACGATCGCGTAGTTCGTCTGGAAGTAGACGAGGTTCTTCTTGATTCTTGAAAAGGCGTCGGAGACGCCGCGAGGGATCCCCAGGGAGTGGTAGTCGAACATCACTCTCCATGGGCGGCGCGTGGCGAGCCCGTCTTTGATTTGTTGCTTGACGCGTGAGATTGAGTCGAGGTCTGCCACTGGTGAACCGTGAGACGACGTCGGGATGGCGCCGTAGTTTGTCATTATTTATTTTTTGGGTAATGGAATGGGAAATAATGAAAAGACTATTGTAGTTTATAAACTGTTAGGTGATGCAACACATTTGTATTTGTAAAGTAGTTTAATGTAATGTTTATTATGGAATAAAACAAAGATTTATTAGATAAGATCGTTATTTTTTTTCTTATAGAAAACTATAGATTAGCGTGAGGATCTGATTAACTGTCTGGTCAAACTTGTGAAAATTAGATTATCTAGATTTGGGAAACAGCAACTTATACTAAGCAAGTACACCAAAATTTATCAGAAAAAAAAAACTTATACCTGTATTACATGTTGAAGTACAGTTTAGTTAATGACGATTTTGATAAAGTAACGGTCACAGACAGAGTCACCGAGTGAGAATGAGATGGCATTATTGAATTGTCATACAGGTTGCACGTGGTCCCTTTCTAGAGGAGTCTCTCTGGCATGTAGTTACTGTTTTTAACAAATGTTATGTCGGCAAGTACATGAGGAGTCTCTCCACCTACTTAACGGCTTTCAAATTTCATTGATTTTGGGCTTTGGTAAGTATAAACTTAATTTAACAGGCCTATCATAAGTGAGGCCTTGATTTTGACAACATATGAGCCCAAATTCTTTTCATCACACCAATCCGCTATACCTAAGGTTATTGTGATTTCTTTGGATAAATGTTTTAAAAATTAAATTGTTGGTTGGTGATGGTGTGATGATATCGGCTGTTAGTGATGTTCAGTGAGAACAGCCCTTCATTATCTTGTCACGTTTAAATTAATTTCAGTGGGTAGTTATCTTATACCTCAACTTATCATATTGAAAGATAAGGAATATCACTTCCTTACTCGTTATATAATTACATCTAAATTATTGGAGGCCAAAGTTGTCCCTTAACTTTCATCATTTGAAAGTCCTAATCAAATCAGAAATCAGTAACATACCAATAACTCTGTAACTAATTTAGAAATTACAAAGTAAGGATTGATGATTTTTAGTTCGGTTATACCATCTTCAATGATTCACTCTATTTTTTACTTTATTACTCTATAATAAAGTTGTGATATATTTCAATAGTATTATATTTTATAGTGGAAATATAGTGATGAACAAAAAAAAATAACAATTTGCTTTATATATAGAATAAGCCTATTTTTACACTATTATAAAGTGAAAATAAAATATTATTTAAATATTTTCCCTCTAAATTTTATTTTAAATTGAAAATAGAGTCTGGTTGAAAATGCTCCGGTGAGAAAAAATGTTGAATAGACTTCTCCCCCATAACATAGAGAGAGTCAAATTTTTACACATGATCACGAGGCAGAGCTCGATACCGTCTGTTCATAAATGGAAACAAAGATTTCGAAATGAATGATTAGTCAGAGTTAAGATTCTCTGTAATAATATCCTACTGCATACACGAAGGGGAATAGTCGTGGAAATTAACTAGACATATATCATCAATATATATAGCGATATTATATCTTACACCTTTGTACTAGAAACTAGAAAACGAGAAGTTCTAATGTCGACAAAGTAATTAAGCAGCTGGGATCCATGTGGAGCCCTTTCAGCAAACATAATGCTTTTGTGATTTTGTCGCTATATGTCTTTTGACGAAAAACAACAAATAGTTGACACGTGTTTTGTCACTTCCCACACGTGCGATTGCCTTTTGTCTCTACACTCCATCATGTATGTCGTCTTTTCTGTCTCACTATCACTTTCATTATTTTTACTCCAGTTTTCAAACACTTGTGTGACTTGCAACTTCTTTAACCTTTTTTACACTTTGATAATGCAAAATTGATTCTCCATTTTCCAATTATTGAAAGACAATCATCTTCTTTTGATCCAAACGGGTAGTTTGTTCTTCATATGTACTGTAGGAAAATTTATAATTGTATCTTCTTCTGCAACCCATCTGCATATCATAACCAAAACATTAGGTTATATTATACAAAATCTTTAAACTTTAGATCGTTTAGATTTAGATTTGAATACTTTTTTTTGAGAAGGGTTAATTTCAATACTAATTGCTAGCTACAAGCTTTCTCCAGACATATTTCCACTTTTGTCTTGTAATAACTGAGTCCAACTTGTCAGAAAGAGATGAGACTTATATGGTCCTAACGTACCACTTTGTCTAAAGCCTAGAGCACTTGCCACACCTTTATCTTCTTCTTTTTTGTCATCAAATTTAAGTATTTACCATATATATATGAACAGTTCTGTAATAATATCATGTAATTATTTGATTACCTGAAGCGAGTGACAAGATGGTGAAGGAAAATTGAAGCTTCAAGACGGGCCAAATCAAGACCAGGACACAACCTCTGGCCACCTCCAAAAGGACTGAAACTACTCGTGTTCATGTCCCTTTCCTAGTTTATAAACAAATGTATATCTACTTAAATATATAATTTGTCTTTAATATTTGGTTGTTTAAAAACTGTATCTGAGTGATTCTTACTTGCCATCTCCAGGGATTGAATTTGTAGGGAGAGTCATAATAAAGTTTATCAAGATGGACTGATCTGAGATAAGCCAAGAAGCACCATCCTTTTGGTATCACGTATCCTTTTATTTCAACATCTTTCATCGATTTCCGCATCACTCCAATTATAACATTTCCCATCCTGAGTGTCTCTGTAATAACCTGATGATCATTGGTGATAAAAATTTATTAAACGATTTGATCATCTTTTCACATATAATTAACTTATATCAGGGAAAAGGAGAATATATAATACCTTTTGTGTAAAAGGTAAAGACAAATAGTCATTCCAATATAGTTGCTCTCCTGTCAATTCCTTCAAACTTTTCAGCTCCATGTTTTCTTCCTGATAAATCATAAACATTTTAAAGTAGAGCTTATAGAACTTTTTCTTTGCAATCATATATACACGAGCTAATATCAGTTTCCAATCAATTATTAATTTATTTTGAATTAATGAATGATTTGTTTCTCTCTATTGTGAAAAGAGAGAAAAGTCTATCACTGTATATTGTCTAATATTTTATTTTTCATGTCTAGAAGATTTTAAATTGGAGTCTATACTAAAACTTTTGCCATCATATGATCTACTTATATCCTAGGAACAAAATTAGCCTATACTTAAGAAATCGAGATTTAGCTTTGATTAGAAGAAGGGACAGCGAACTAAACTATCATAACGTGATTATGGGTTTAAGTTAATTACCGTTAGAAAATGAAGAGCAGTAGGAGAATCGGATAGAAATTTGACAGCAAGGGTGATGAGGACAGGTACAGAATCGTGGCCAGGAATCATCATGTCAATCATATTGTTAGCAATCAAATTGTGAGTTAAATTTTCACTTGAGTCCTTAAGCAGCACATCCACAACATCTTTTGCAATCACACCATCTTTTTCTTTGTTTTTTGCTCTCCTGACTTTGTCTTCTATGATCTTTTCAACTTGCTTCACCATCTTCTTCTTAGCTTGGAGAGATCTATGAAGTTGGGTTCCAGGGAAGTTAATTGGCAATGACATGAGTCCTGTTATGAATCGCTCAAATTCTTCCTTTAATTCTTCTAGCTCTTCTCCTTTCTCTACACTTATCAGTGCCTTTGCAAGTACTTTGAATGCAACCTACCAATTGAAATAAAACAACTAATCACATGTTAAAACATAACTTTAAAATGGTAATAGTTAGTTCGCTTAACAAAAAAGCAAAAACTTGTAATCATTATATCAAATGTAATGATTGAACCATGTTCTTTAAAATAAACTAATGCTCCGTGGTGGTATCATTATGATTGCCCTTTTTAATTTTCAATTTTAATGCATGAATCATCGTATATATTAAAAATGAATTAGCTTTTTTTTATAGTAAAAATGAATTAGTGAAAATATTAGGGAAGAGTGTACTAACAGTCTTGGAGACATCTTGGAGGAGAATAGGTTTGTCCTCGGACCATAGATCCATGGATTCCAACAAAAACGTGTGCATGTCTCTAACGATTTGAGCTTTGAGAAGTGGTGACTTTAAGAACGAACCAACTAATCCATGGAACCTTCTGTGTAAACTCCCGTTTATCAAAAGTATCGACGATTTTCCCATTAGCTCCCTCACCGTTTTCGGGTAAAATGGCACGAATGCCGTGGAGTCGCTCTGTAAAACTGCTTTATTAACTTCTGCGTCCGTCGACACGATTGTAGCCGTTCCAAATATATGCGACTTAAATACTCTACCATACCTTTGCATACAAAAAAACAAATATATATTTATAAATTATAGAACAATAACGTTGTTAAATTGGCAAAATAGCATATTTTGATACTTTCCCAGGGCTTATTTTTCTTTGTTAAATTCAAGTTTAGTTTACATTTTGTAAATATATACTGTGAACAGTTAAGGGTAAAGAGACCAAGAAGAGTTCATACATAAGTCGACGCTTGTCCATGAAACTCTCTGGATGGTCTGAGTAAGCAGAAGAGACGAACGCGATGGTTTCCCCAATGATAGGCCATCCCAAGCTTCCTTGTAGAAACCTTGGTCCGTGGCGGTGAGTACTAACATTCTCAATACGTTTCGTCTTTGAAGCTGAAGATGATCTGAGACCGTAGATCTTGTTTAAGATGATGATGATGATGATGACAAAGAGGAAGAAGAAAAAGAGCAAAAGTGATGAAGTAGTGTCCATTAATGTTTTAACTCCGCACGCACACGAATGGTTTTGTGTTTTAAAACTTTTGTTTGTGTTTTGAGACTTTCTTTCACTTTGAATCTGTCCTGATATCTCTCTTTATATAACTTTAATCATGGTGCGGTGTGGCAACAAATCATGTGGCTGTTAATTCTTTTATTTTATCTGTATAGTTCTATACGTACTTTTATTTATTTTATGCATAACTGGTCAGATATTCCGTCATCACTCTCAGTAATCCTAATTTCGGTAGACACTACAAATTAGCAGTTCAAGTGTTCAACTTACAAATAACACACAGAAACAGAAAGGATAATTGGAAAAGAAGAAGAATAAAGCATGCATGCGGCAAGGATAAGAAAACAAATGAAGCTTATAATAATTCGTATCTTCTTTATATTATATCGTTGAAATATAAAGACTATCCTTTTATTTTGTTGTCAAAAAATAAAAATAAAGACTATCTTCAGTTTCTTCAAGGTATTTAATTTTACAAGACAGGAAACATAGGATTGGAGAAAATTATCTCTCTACAAAGAACATGAAAAGAGAAGAAGAAAAGAAAGAAATAAGTTGTTTGTATCAAGCTGCCACTTGCATATAGATAATCTGTGCCAAGCAAATATCAATAATTTATGAAAAATTTTAGTTACTTTTTTTTCTGTATAAAATTATTATTCAAGAAGTATATGGTTCTATAAGGAAATGAAGAGAATAGATATAGAATATATCGAAAGAGTTAATTGTCTTTTGGCTTGTGGGGTATTTTGGGTGCGCATTCGTGCGAAATTCCACTAGGCCATATATGTTATTTCACCGTATATCTTAACACATCTTTTGTCATGATCGTAGTGGATACATGCATGCTCATATGTATCATGTTTGCGCAAAGATATTCATGAGAATACAGTTATAGTATCTGGGTCCGCGGGTGTACGTACACATATGTCAATACGTGATTACGACTTTGCGAGGGTATCGTACATAGAACAGAACGGTTCCTTGAGAGTTGAGACTTTGAAAAATGTGGTTTGCATTGGTTCGTAAGATTAAAACCCGCTTAAAATGTTAATGACTAAAAATTTATTAATTAAAGCTTAGTTTAGTATATAATTATGATGCTAGACCGGTCAGCATCCAAAAATGATGCTCGAATTTTTGCTGCAGATATGTTAACCGTGGAACACAGTACGTAATCAAACAAAGCTCTACGATATAATAGCATGATACTTTTATTTAAGGCCAAGTTAACCCCCTCATGAATGGACCACATGCATATCATCTCACTTTCATACAGCTTGTGCATGTATGGTCTCTGGTATAATATATTAGAATCTAAAGAAGTGAGATTGTTTAGCCGCTTGACTACTTTAATTATACAAACTTTGAACCAAAAAAGCCATTCTTTTAGATGTAATTTAACATCCAACCTTTTGACTATTGCCAAACAATAAAATTAGCGATTCTCTTTTTATTTACTTTATAAATAATTTTTCCGTATATTATTAATTCTTTGGGAAACTTCTGATTCTTTTATAATATCTACAAACGCCATTTATAATCTTTTCAATCAAGCAATACCAAACACGGGAGCTATCTTTATATGATCATCACATTAATTGTATATACATTTTGATCAACAGAAAATGAAAGATACTATACAAACTAGTGCTTTAATCATATCTAATTATTGCATGAGTTCCTTTGATTTAAGGTCGTGCATCTTTGGAAACCCGAGAGGGTTTTTGAATTAAGTATATGAAAGTTCTTAATCTATTATTTACTTATTCTTCTCCTCTCTTTTTTTTTTGTAAAAACTGAAAATTATAGATATGCGTATTTTCTTGCGCAAGAAGTCTCGAAGACTCAGAGTCGGCACTCGGCAGATGGAATAAGAAAAAACATTCCAAAAGTAATGACAGTCAAATAATATGCATTACTTATAATTTTGGGGAGTTGTGGGGCTGTTTTCATTTGGACCATATCTCCATGTGAAGAACCACTTGAAGTTAGAAACTGGAGAATATTTTTGCCCCATTTAATTTCACAATCTCTAGGGTTTTGGATAGCCAAGAACACGATCCTTTGTGCTCTTTATGAAATTGATGCAAAACCACTATACCTACCATTTTGACCCTTCGATAAAACTTATGCCATATATATATATATATATATATATATATATATATATATATATATATATATATATATTTGAAATGTAAGTATCGCATCTATCCAAATTTGATAAAACAACGCATATGCTGTCAATTAGGAGTGTCAAAACTGAACAAACACTAAAGAAATCGGAATCTTTTTATGTACTTACCTACATGACCATAGTCTGACTGAAACCAACCCCAAACATCAAGAAGAACTGTGTCTCAAATTCAAATTATATACTATCTTTATATCGGTACGCATGCACCTAGAAATAAAGTATACCAGTCAATATTGATTTCCTGTCCACCAGTTCACCTTTTTCCTCTAACATGCATTTAAAGATCATTAGCTCGTCGTTGCTTCAATAGTTATGCTGCTGGCTAATTTTCCCAACTCCCAACCCACATTTGTAGCTACTGCGTGACACTGACAAGATAACATAAGGAAAACGTATACAGTCTTGGTAAAAAACTAAAACATTGTCAGTTGAAAATAGAAAAAAAATGCTTTTAACATTATAAACTTACGCAAAAGAACAGATGTAAACCCTGGAGGGTCCTCGGTTGGGTGTGGACAAGTTATGTAACACACTACACTAAAGAGGAGACTCATGGACCACAAAATGCAAATCTTACCAAGGGAATAAGTGGAAATAGCTAATTCATTAACATTCCTTGCAATTTTCACCATTTACAAGGAATGTTTGTTACATATGATTCCTTAACATTCCTTAAGATCTAAAGAAGAAAAGACTATAATAATTCTTTATTAAATTAGGAGAGAAATGAATTTTCCTTTTATTTTATTCTTTTTCATTTCGTTTTTTTTCCATTCTTTGTATTTCTTTTGTGGTTACCAGTGAGACCTTAGTTTTTTTTTTTGTTCACTTGCAAATCTTAGGTCTATCATATGCAATCATTTATTTACCCTCGTGTCTTTCGGAGCACAGATCAATGAAAAAGGCCCAACGGAGTAAAACTCATTAGTGAAAGCCCAAACAAGGCCCATGACCTTAATACGACGACGTAAGAGCTGGCGAAGCGTCTCATCGCCTTATCGCTGGAAACTAACTCAAAAGGAAGAAGAAGAAGAAGAGAGTTATTAAGCTTCAATGGTGATTATATCGGGGAGCTTCTCAGTGAGAGCTGCCTTGGATACACAGCCTAGACTTCCGTACAACCCTAACGCGCCTCGGAAAGTGAAGAAAACCCCTAACAGCAACTCTTTCTTACCTCCGCCTTTGCCTCCTCCTCCGCCGTCTCCTCGAATCAGCATCTCCGTCGACGATTTGCTCAAGCGACCCGAGAGTAAAGGTAGACACTTTCTGAACGGAATTGCGTAGATAAACCGAACCCTGATTAAAAGTTTCAATTTTTTTATGGTTCTATTGGAGATATGGTTTAGTAAGATTGTGTGTGTTTCTGTGTGTGTGTAGAGTTGAGTGAAGAGGAAGTTGATGATAGTTACATGGGGTATGAGACGTGGTCTCCAAGTCCACCAAAGCTGGAGAAGCCAAGATCAGTTTTCAATGCTGCTTCTTTGGCTTTTATAGGTGATTCCATTTATGAGGTTCGTTTTTCGTTACTCTCATGCTTGTAAGCAAGTTCATTTTTGTTGGAACGATCTTGACTGGGAATCAGAGTGTGTTTCTGTTTTAATAATAGGTTCTCTTGGTTTTATACTTTTATGTAGCTATATGCTCGAAGGCATTTCCTTTTCCCTCCACTTAGTATTGAAGATTATAACGATCGTGTTAGAGCTGTGGTCCGCTGTGAAGCACAGGTTTTGTCATCTCTTGACCTCCTTTTGTTTTTCTCAGATCAGTGTTTGAATATGGTATTCAGAATAGACCATTCTTGTAGAAGCAAGCAGCATATTGTGTTTGCCCTGTTTCATGGTTTTGCTATTTACTCTTTGATCGTTCACCTAACTACACCGTTAATATAAGAGAACTTAAATTGGTATCAGCGTACAGATATTAGTAGTTTTCTTTTCCATTTATCTTAATAAAAACTTGGGACTTAACTTTTTAGTAGTTGTTGTTATCGATTATTTTTTTCGTTGCTTTAACGTAATATGTTACTAATTGCTAACTTTTGTCTCGTCATCTTCTTCAGTATGCTTTGTTGAAGAAACTTGTTGATGATGATTTCCTAACAAAGGAAGAGAGGTCAGTTCACAGACATATCTGAAAAGTGATTTCACTTCTCATTGATTGTATCTGGTCTTATGAATTGTGTATTTGCTGCAGGGATGTACTCAGGTGGGGAAAGAATCTAGGCTCGGCTAGAACACGTTCAAGAAGGCGTGCAGGTGTTGCTGTTTATAACAAGGCATCATCACTGGAGACACTGGTAAGAGTACCCCCATTTACTCTAAACATACACTGTGGTCTTCTTTGTACTTGTAACTCTGCTTGAAAGTAAATCTTCTTGCTAACCTGCTTTCCTCTGTTTTAATTTCCAGATTGGTTATCTGTATCTGACGAACGGGAAAAGATTAGAAAAAATAATGGAGAAGCTAGGATTCTCAAGCGACTCTTCGACTGAGATCATGATTGAAATGGCCAAGCCAAAGCCAAAACCATCAGAATCAAACCTGCCTTCCTTTATACTCAGTAAGTTTAATCTTATCTCCTTCATCAACATAGATCATGAAATAATAATGGGTATTCAGGGTAAAAGCGACACAAATCATGACCATGTCCTTTTTTGTGTGAATTTGTAGATGAGCAAGTGGCACAGCAGTAGATATAGCAAAGGCCGTTTTACTCTCTCGGATCATGGAAAAGCTAATATGATCATCAAAGTTTCCTTAGTAGGCCGGTTTAGCATTTCACGGTTCATGTAACTGGAGGACATCATTATATATAAATGTGTAACTCTGTTTCTACTGGTTCTCAATTGCAAAATGCCCATTTTTGTCTTCGTCCCAACTATGATTGCTTGTACTGCTAACAAAGATATTGTTATATAAACAAATTTCAAAGACATAATATCTTAACTTGCAACTAGCGGGAGAAAGAGTTGAATCATGATTTTAGATAAAATTCTGCAAGTTGAGCCAAAGCTACTCGATAATCACTTTTCCACTCCACAGATATTATTCATAAACACAATTATAAATCGTAAATGTGATCCTCGTCATTTCATCTAATCCACAACGGCAACATTCTTATCCAAATATGAAAAGCGAAACAAGTATCTAGTAGTTTTAATGCGACAGTAGAGTAGATTCGGTTGTCACTACTGACTTCTCTTTCTGAGTAGGCCTGGTTAGAACTAGGGCCCATAGCCGGCCTACGAAAACATGTAACTATTACAATGGACCGACCAAATAAATCAACGTGAGATTCCTTGTATAAAATATCAGAAAGTTTCGGGTATCCATTCGGGTTCGGTTCGGGTCCAATCGGATTTCGGGTTTTCGGGTTCAAAAATTTTAGCCCCATTCGGATATTTCTAAATTTTGGTTCGGGTTCGGTTCGGATCTTTGCGGGTTCGGTTCGGGTTCGGATAACCCATTTAAATAATTTTATAAATTTTAAAATTTATTATATACTTTAAATTTCTCAAAATCTATAAACAAAATACATATTACATATAAATTTGAATAGTATATGTCATAATATATAAAATTAACATATAAATTGGTTTATTTTGAAAATTTCGATTGAGAATCAATAGATATTTTAAATATTTTTGGTGTTTTAGGTATACTTTAGCTATTTTAAACATGTATTTTTAACTATTTGTATATTTTCTTAAGTATTTTGGACTACTAAAAAGTATTTATATATTATGAATGTTTTTAATATACAATAAATCTAAAAATAGTTAATATATATATAAGTATATAAATCTATTTCGGATATATTCGAGTACCCGAAATATTTCGGTTCGGGTAGAGTTCGGTTTTGGTTTTTTAAATACCAAAAATTTGAACACATTCGGATATTTAATCAATTTCGGTTCAGATTCGATACTACTTTTTCGGTTTGGGTTCGGTTCGGTTCTATCCGGATTTTTTACCCAGCCCTATCTTTAATATTACCAAAATTAGATGACACGAGCTGATGCAGAGAATATTTGGATATATTCCAAATATTATTATTTATCAATAGAATAGTTACTTTTATTGTTTTAGGGTTTTAATGATTTTCCTATTTTAAATTATATTAAGATTTTTGATTTATTATATATAGGCATCCAAGCCTAAAATTGTATTCAGTTGATGATGATTTAATAAAAGAGAGATTTTTGATACGAGCTTTATAGCACGGGAAAGAGTATTTCCAAACCCTAAAGAGGTTCTTATGAACCACTGAGAAGAGTATTCTCAACCCCAAGAGCTTTTAATTAAGCACTGTGAAGAGTATTCACAAACCCTAGAAGCTTCCGCTACATCAGTTGGTATCAGAGTCTGGTTCCTTTGATTTCTTAATTGAAGACGGTTCTGGATGTCATGGTGAGTATTAGCATCTATCCTATCAGAGTTGCGTTCGTTAACTTCGTTTGATCAAGATTCGAAGACGAATCTTCTCCAACCCGGAGAGAATGATGCAGAGAATATTTGGATATATTCCAAATATTATTATTTATCAATAGAATAGTTACTTTTATTGTTTTAGGGTTTTAATGATTTTCCTATTTTAAATTATATTAAGATTTTTGATTTATTATATATAGGCATCCAAGCCTAAAATTGTATTCAGTTGATGATGATTTAATAAAAGAGAGATTTTTGATACGAGCTTTATAGCACGGGAAAGAGTATTTCCAAACCCTAAAGAGGTTCTTATGAACCACTGAGAAGAGTATTCTCAACCCCAAAAGCTTTTAATTAAGCATTGTGAAGAGTATTCACAAACCCTAGAAGCTTCCGCTACATCACGAGCAAAGTGCAAAGATACCAGAAATGGAAAAATAGTGTATCAGAATAATAAAATACATATTCATATTTTTGTGAATCAAATATCGATTGTAGCGTTGAATGTCACTGCGAATTATGCGTATTCGTAACGATTAATTGTAGAATCCTTCAACATATAAACTAATGATATTTGGTTGTAGGTCGAGATTGCATGTTGCAGCTACATGCAAACGAACATTACATTCTCGTTTTGATAGAATTATTATTTTGTTCAATTTGTATCGGTTGTATCACAAGGGACCCCTAAAAAGATTAAAGGATCGGGATTGATGGTAATGGTTTTAAATTTGAATATGTGGCGGTCTCATCCATAATATATTTTCTTGTGTGCACGAGATAAAATCATATGAGGAACAAACATACAAAAAAGAAGATAAAACACATCATATTTTTGTAGCTCCTATCTTTTACACATAAATAGCCACTCATTTTCTTTGTAACGTCGATGCCTTCTTTGTCCTATAACATTGCACATTATCCAGTCGATGTTCATGGCTCCACCGACAAGGTTGACGTGTCACGCATATCGTGGACCCGACGTTTTTCTCCCACTTGTTTGTCATCCTAATCCCTCGTTCGTTCACCACTATTTTGATAGAAGAGTAAATACAATTCAAATGAGACTTGTTTCTGCCACGTCCCACAAAGTATATGAAAATGATTATTCGTTCGTTTGTTTAGTGATAGTTCTCTTTTCGAATTCAAGTTTATTTTATCTAAAATTATGGAATGTCCAATCTCGTAAAAGCGTAGAACTGAATCATGATTCTTTGTATTTTTATGCAATGGTTATATTTTATAGAAATTTATCGTATTGAAATGTGATTTGCCGAGAGAGTGAAGAAGAAACGAGACCTTTCGTATAAGATAGGATAAGGCAATCAATGATAAAGAATCAAGAGCTAGCCAGAACAATATACATAATGAAGCCGTCGAAATAAATGCACCCTCTCAAAATAATTATTTAGGAACCTCTCCTCGCTTTGTATGGATAAAGGTTAATGTGTATACGTTTCTATAATTCTATCGATACTATTTACGATTTTGAAAGCCTGAATGGCATCTCGACTATATACACATGCATAAGTGTGACGCTTAGCTTTAAATTTGGGTCTACAAAATTCTAACTAAAATAATTTACCTCAACAAGGGGATATAGTTACAATACTATATAATATATGCACAAATTAATAGGTGTGATCGTCGATATCTAACCTGCAAACTCGAGTGCAATTAGCCAGCCACGTAAACGATTATTTACCTTATCGTATGTACGTGTATCAACTTGGGCTTCGTATATAAGAATCATAGTAGGTGAAAATAATTAATATATTTCAATTTTTTTTTCTAAGAAATAACTGAAATTTTCATCTCGTATAATTATCATTAAGGTGCAACATGCATGCATGCTTGTCCCCCGGCCCGGTCAACATAATGTATACTATAAATTATTAAATTTGTCATCATCATAAAATAGAAATATCTTTGCAAGTGGTGGTGAACTATGAGCCATAATTGAGTCATAATATAATTCAATTGGTTAATTACCAATATGTTTATAACTATTTTGGGTTCTAGAGAAGATATCGAATTCCTTGTGATGGGGTTGTTGGTGACGAGTTAATAGTAAAAATTAGGATAATACCAAGTAATGATTCTGTGGTGACGAGCTCTCACCAGTCTTACATATAGTTACATACTGTATATGAATTTCAATGATTTAACGTAGCATTAGTTGGATCAGCTATGGGTTGAAGGGTTTTGTCTAGTGCGGCTAGATTGCATGATTAAAAACCAGTATATGTCTCTAATATTTCTGCTTGGATCATATGAGTCCAAAGATCAAACGTGCACATGTTGAAAACATGACGAACTGGCCAACTTAGGTACGTTAGCAGGAGCGATCGATTCTCGAAGATTGCCAAATATTTATAATCGCATCAGTATTAATTTAAAGATTCAAACCTCTATATCATTTTTAAAAGTTGACTATATATAGAGTATATAGTAATCAAAATTTAAGGATAACAGCTCGGATCTAAATCTAACACAAACACAAGTACAGAAACATGGCCTTCGCGTTAGCTTCTCTCTTTATTATTTTATCAGTAAGAGATTGAAACAATTTATTTTAGGGTATCTCGGGCTCAGGTCTAGACTAATCCCTAAATAGAGTTGCAATTAACTGATAAATCCCTTTTCCGAGATTTCAAATAGTCTGAAAGCATAGTCTACATCCGCGTGTGACCGCAAGTTAGGATAATCCGAGTAGCAACTGATTCAAATTCTTTAGGGATCCTGAAATTCCGTGTACCGTGGTTGATTTAAATAGAACTGAATTACTGTTTTGATAAAAAAAAACATTTGGAATTGATTATAAATTTAGAACCCCTTAGGTATAGTCTCCCTCCCAGTACAGGTTTTCAAGATCCGGAACAAACAAAAAAAGTTAAACAATGCAGTAAACCAACATTTCACTGAAAGATAATTAAATTTTGTAAGTGGGAAAGGAATAAACCAATGAACACGAGACGAAAACGCAGAAACTGTTGCTGTCGTCGCAGTTAAACGGGTTTGGTTTAATTCATTTTTTTTGCCAAACAATGTCATTCATCATCGATCTACTTTTTATTTTTGTTTCGTTTTCACTTTAATTCCTCCACGTAACTCAATGGCGTGATTGATCAAACTTACAACGTTATTTCTTCGTAGAACACCTGTGCCAATGTAAGTATTCATCGTAGTTGTCAATTTCTTTCCTCATAGCCCGTAGTTGTTTATGTCAAAGCTTTCATCTTAGTTGTTAGCTGATATACACAGCTATTTTTGTATACTCCATAGTCCATACTTGCTATAACATATAGCACATAATCGCGGCTAGCAGTCCGTCTGTTCATTAATAAGTATCATTTTTTTTAATTTTGTTTCCAAAATATTATTCTACAATTTAAATGTAACTATATTAAATCTATGTTTTTATCATTTTGAATAACTAATAGATTTTATTTTTAAAAACTCATTTAATTAATCATACATTAAATAAAAATATATTAATCTGATATACAAAATTTTTAATTTCTGTCAAAAATGTTAAAGTAACACACTGACACTTACTAAAAATGGAGGGATTATATGCATATTTGAATATTTTTATTTGTTTGTAACATATGCATGTTTGTATAGTTACTCATTTTTGATAATAACTTGTGACACACTGACACTTACTAAAAATGGAGGGATTATATGCATATTTGAATATTTTTGTTTGTTAGTAGCATATGTATGTTTGTATAGTTTCTCATTTTTGATAATAACTTGAGACCACCTTTAATCGAGTGTATAAGTTAAAGACTCATCAAGAAGACGAATGAAAAAATGAAAAAAAAAAGTAAAGAGAGGAGAGAGTCTCTTCAAAAACTTTACGTGACTCAAATCATTAAAACAACAAAATGCAATTGTTTTCAATTCCAAGAGATTCACACCAGTGTCATACCAATGCTCATACATGCCCTTAGACCTTAGTGGTTCAGACTGGTGGCTAGCTCTTTGCCATAATATCATACGCACACGTGCATCTGTATATTGTTTGCTCGACTACCACTTCCTAACTCGAATTTTGCATCTGCTGAGGAAGACAAATAATCAAATGTAATCCATTGCGTTGTTAACTTTAACGATGCTTTACAAACACGATATCTCCCTTTGTTCGACACCTTATCTATTGGTTTAGAACAATTATTGTAGATATTGATGAGTATAATTAGAAGACATTGATGAGTATAATTAGACTTTCTAATATATTTTTTTAGAAAACTAGACTTTGTAGTATTTGTTTTAAAGTTTAAATTAATAGATACATAGCTAACTCTCCCATCCATTACTATTAATACGAAAAAGACATATCAGCGAAATTGTAGATATTGACACGGCCAGCCATATATAGGTTGCACCGTCGAATCTCGATTTTTCCGATGGCCTCAGCAATTACAGACAAAATCGACATAATCATCTAATCATGTTCGAAGTTTTAATTAACAGTAGATTCGTGTGTTTTTAAATTAAATTAAACTAATTCGTCTCTTTATTGGTTACAGACTGTACATATACTGTATAAAAACATCCGGGAATTATTGAAATGTATAAACTTTAGGTGGTTTAATTATTTTTTTAAATCAACAAATGAGAAAGGCCAAAACATGGTGGGACCCAAAAAGTCTCTCAATGGTAGGTCCCACGAGATACCCTGTTTTGCTCGAGTGCTTAAAAGCAGCTGCAACCCAACTCTAATTGAGAGCATCCGAACAAAAATAAAACGCAAGTTTCCATCTTTTCACACTCCAAGAATCTAACTTTCCCCATTTCTTACAAAAAGTTTGAGCTAAAGAAAGCTTCAAGCTTTGCTTCTGTTCTGACCATATCTTTCTTATCTCCTCCTATAAGCTAAAACCAACTCGAAGTTAAGCTAAATAGAAGATATGGGTTCGAAACCTAATGCCACGAAGAATGTGGCTATGGCGGCAGCTTCTGCTCTGTTTCTTCTAGGGTTTCTAGTCTCTTCAGTCTCTGCCTCTGTCTCTTACGATAGCAGAGCTATTACCATCAATGGCCAAAGAAGAATCCTCATCTCTGGATCTATTCATTACCCAAGAAGCACTCCTGAGGTTCGTTTAGTTTAGACCTGTTCCAAAAGTATTGAGCTTTTTAGTTGTTTTGTAAGTTCTCAGACCTCACATTGTATGCTTGTGTGTGTAGATGTGGCCAGATCTAATAAGGAAAGCAAAAGAAGGAGGTTTAGATGTGATTCAGACTTATGTTTTCTGGAATGGGCACGAGCCTTCTCCTGGCAAAGTAAGTAATAAAAATCTTACCTTTTTTGTTTTAACTGGATCTGTTTTGTGTGTGTGTCTGTGTGTGAATGAAGTAAGTACTGATTCATTGGATTCCACTTTAATGTGTTTTGGCTTCATCTGCAGTATTATTTTGAAGGAAACTATGATTTGGTTAAGTTTGTCAAGTTGGTCCAACAATCTGGACTCTATCTTCATCTCCGGATTGGTCCTTATGTCTGTGCTGAATGGAACTTCGGGTAACTCTATTAATTATAGCTAGTTTCATGTCTCTTATCCTTAAAATAGAAAGTTAAAAAGGATAAAAAAATTTCCCTGAAAGAAAAAACTAATATGATTGTTTGTTTCCGTTTAATTTTCTCAGTGGATTTCCTGTTTGGCTTAAGTATGTTCCAGGGATTAGCTTCAGAACAGATAACGGTCCGTTCAAGGTTAGACATGTTTTTTTTTTCTTTCTAAAGCTAATCTATCTTCATATTGAAGTTATTAAAACTCACACTTGTTCATTGACTCTTGTCTGACTCATGAGATAATCAGTTAATTCAGAAACATTGACTCCTTTTTTTTTCTGAAGGCTCAAATGCAAAGGTTTACTACAAAGATTGTTAACATGATGAAAGCTGAGAGGCTGTTTGAATCCCAAGGCGGTCCTATAATCCTATCTCAGGTTAAAAAACCCTTCAAGTAAATTGTTGTGTTTATATAGTGAGGATGAGACTAAGTAGAGTTTTTGTCTGAGTCAAAATTATGTGTTGTGACAGATTGAAAATGAATATGGACCAATGGAATATGAGCTAGGTGCACCAGGACGGTCTTACACCAACTGGGCAGCTAAGATGGCTGTGGGGCTAGGCACTGGTGTCCCTTGGGTCATGTGCAAACAAGACGATGCTCCCGACCCCATTGTAAGAGTTCTTTTGTCTTGTCCCTGGGTCATTGTCTTCATTAGCTGTAGCCTTCGTCATTCATTAAAATTAGTATTCATTTAAGTTGCACATGCTTTGGTGTTACTTCTTTTCATGCTCTTTTTTTTGTTTCTTTGACTATTGTTTCATTCTTCTGTCTCAAATAATTATATTCAATCATTTAAGCAAATTCCTCGACAACAACACATGTGGATCATTACAATGATTTAGTCTCTTTCCTCCTTGCGTATTTGTTAACTTCTTGAATCTATGTTTGCTCTCTCTACCTAGATCAATGCTTGCAATGGTTTCTACTGCGATTACTTCTCTCCAAACAAGGCTTACAAACCCAAAATGTGGACTGAAGCCTGGACTGGATGGTAAGTAGATGCTCAAAAGTGAATATCTTCTTCTATTATTTCTTCACGGTGATCTCAGTCTGTTTTCTCTAATGTTTCAACAGGTTTACAAAGTTTGGAGGCCCAGTTCCTTATCGTCCAGCTGAAGACATGGCCTTTTCCGTTGCAAGGTTTATTCAAAAGGGTGGCTCCTTCATCAATTACTATATGGTAAGGCTATAGTTGCAGCTTTTGTTTACTCATCATCATATCCTTTTTTGAGCTATTCCAATTCTCATACAATGGTCTCTTGCTCAGTATCACGGTGGAACAAATTTTGGTCGAACTGCTGGTGGTCCGTTTATTGCAACCAGCTATGATTATGACGCGCCTCTAGACGAATACGGTAAGCTTTGCTAAATCTCTTGTAATCTCTTTTTTTTCAATTGACTAAAAGATAGTAATTGATGTCCTCGTTATAATACAAACAGGACTTCCAAGGGAGCCTAAGTGGGGGCACTTGAAAGATTTGCATAGAGCGATCAAGCTGTGTGAGCCAGCATTAGTATCAGGAGAGCCCACCAGGATGCCCCTTGGAAACTATCAAGAGGTCTCAACTCAAATTCTCCCTTTTTTCTTTCCTCGTTTGTTTTTGCTATGATCAATTTATTAAAACTTCTGTACATTTATGAATGTGCAGGCTCATGTGTACAAATCGAAATCTGGGGCTTGTTCTGCATTCTTAGCAAATTACAATCCAAGATCTTACGCCAAAGTTTCTTTTGGGAGCAACCATTACAATCTACCTCCGTGGTCTATTAGTATTCTCCCTGACTGCAAAAACACAGTTTACAACACAGCCAGGGTAAGAAGAATCATTTTATATAATAGCGGATGATGGTTTTAAAATGTTTCTTCTTGGTTTTATGGGAGTACTGACAAAGAGTATGCTGGTTTTGGCTTTAGGTTGGTGCTCAAACTTCAAGGATGAAGATGGTTGAGGTTCCTGTCCATGGAGGATTATCGTGGCAAGCATACAATGAAGACCCATCGACTTACATTGATGAGTCCTTCACAATGGTCGGATTAGTGGAGCAGATCAACACTACACGAGACACTTCTGATTACCTGTGGTACATGACTGAGTAAGTATCCATTGACCTTTAAGGATCTATGAATGTGGAAGAATTCTATGAATGCGTTTTGACTTCTTTACAAATTGTGTTACAGTGTTAAGATTGATTCCAACGAAGGATTTTTAAGGAATGGGGACTTGCCTACTCTTACTGTTCTATCAGCTGGACATGCTATGCACGTGTTCATCAACGGCCAGCTATCTGGTAATTCCCTTGTTTTTACTAGTTTTAAGCATCAGAAAGAATAATCTGCTTGTCACATTTTGACATGTTCTTTTTTTTTGGACTGTCTCTTATCCAGGATCTGCGTATGGTAGCTTAGACTCTCCCAAGCTAACATTCCGAAAAGGTGTGAATCTAAGAGCTGGTTTCAACAAAATTGCTATACTAAGCATCGCTGTTGGTCTCCCGGTTAGTCCCCTCAATCTCCCTAGCACCAAATCCTTCTCCTAATTGATCCATTGGCCAAACACTAAGTTCGTCAAAGAGATGTACTTAATCTATGTGTTGTGATGCAATGCAGAACGTGGGTCCACATTTTGAGACATGGAATGCTGGAGTCCTGGGTCCAGTTAATATAAATGGTCTTAATGGGGGACGGAGAGATCTGTCCTGGCAGAAATGGACTTATAAGGTACAGAAACATAGATAAAATCCTCTGTTGCCTAGTTGTGTGTGTCTGTCACTCTACTGATTTGTGATTACCTTTTTCTCAGGTTGGTCTCAGAGGAGAGAGTCTCAGTCTTCATTCACTCAGCGGGAGCTCTTCGGTTGAGTGGGCAGAAGGTGCATATGTTGCACAAAAGCAGCCGCTTACTTGGTACAAGGTAAGCATCTCTACTTCATCTTCCGTTAAAACAGTATTTTTATGATTGGTTTCTGGTGGTTTAACATGTCTCCATTGGTTTGTTTCAGACGACATTCTCTGCACCAGCTGGCGATTCGCCGTTGGCTGTGGACATGGGAAGCATGGGAAAAGGTCAGATATGGATTAATGGGCAGAGCTTGGGACGTCACTGGCCTGCGTATAAAGCAGTTGGTTCTTGCGGTGAGTGTTCTTACACCGGAACATTCAACGAGAACAAGTGCTTAAGAAACTGCGGAGAGGCTTCTCAGAGATGGTACCATGTCCCAAGGTCGTGGCTAAAACCAAGTGGCAATCTATTGGTTGTCTTTGAGGAATGGGGAGGAGATCCTAACGGAATCTCGTTGGTCAGAAGGGAAGTTGATACTGTTTGTGCAGATATCTATGAATGGCAATCAACGCTTGTGAATTACCAATTGCATTCTTCTGGGAAAGTTAACAAACCGCTGCATCCCAAAGTGCATTTGCAATGTGGGCCTGGACAGAAGATGACCACAGTGAAGTTTGCCAGCTTCGGTACACCTGAAGGAACTTGTGGTAGTTACCGTCAAGGAAGCTGTCACGCTCATCACTCCTATGATGCCTTCAACAGAGTAAGTTTCTCAAAAGCATGGATATTTTGTTCTGTTTTGAGCTCTGGAATGTGTACTGAAAGTTGTTTTTTATTTTGTGTCTCTTGCAGCTTTGTGTTGGGCAGAATTGGTGTTCAGTAACTGTAGCACCGGAGATGTTTGGTGGAGATCCGTGTCCCAATGTGATGAAGAAACTAGCCGTGGAAGCGGTTTGCGCTTAAAATGAATCCAGAGGCAGCATCAATCAAAACTGTAAAAGTGATTGGTTACTTTCGCATTCTTACAAGAATTCTGATCGTATTAGTATGTTTGTGGCAATTTATACCGGTGGAAGTTGTACAAAGGGACACAACACACACCGTTCTTATATGTAAATAAGCTTGGGGTGGGGTAATTGTAATCCAGGAAAGAAGATGAAGAAGAGGCGCATTGAGACTGGGAGAATCTTAGTCCATGTGTGTACATTCTTTGCTAGAAACTTAAATGCAAAACTGAGAGTAGACTATTCTTCTTTGGGAGTCTTTGTTATTGTTGTATTAGCTGAGACATTCTCTGCAATTATCTCATTGCTAAACCTGTGTAACGTTTCTATTTCTCTTGAATAAATTAATTCAAGTCTAATATAATATGCAATTACTTTGTGGTACCATCCCCAGATAAATTACACAACAGATTCGACAAGCATCCGTAGGACAGGGTGAGTGGATGCTTGTCAGCGCCTAAGAGGATCCAAATAAGCATCCAAGGTGAAATAACGAATGCTTCATCACTTGTTTATTTGGCTTCCTATTAGGCTCTTGCTACATGAAACCTGGTTCCATGGTTCAGCATTAGTAGCACTCGACTGTTCTGCCATGAATGTAACTACATGCTGCACCGGTTTCATCCTACTATGAAGGCTACTTATGGATTTTCAGAACCTAGTTAACGTTTTTTACAACAGCAGAGTTTGTCAACTTGACCAGTTTGGTTATCTGTGTTTCACCTTAATGATTTGCTAAAATTCGAAAAAGACAAGAAAACCTTACCTATATATATATATATATGTTTCGAAAAGCAAAAACAGAGAAGAGACATTATCACCTTCTCTGTTTTCATTCCGACCGTATTTGTGGAATGTTCAATTTAATGAAACTACGTCATCGATCCTTCTCGTCGTTCCCCAACTCTGCTCTCCAAGTCCAAACCTTCTTACCAACAATCCCTCAACTATGCTCCAACGGTCGTCTCCAAGAAGCTTTGCTGGAGATGTCCATCTTAGGCCACGAGATTGGGTTCCATGATTACAATGCATTGTTGAATACATGTGTGAACAAAAGGGCCTTTAGAGAAGGTCAGAGAGTCCATGCCCACATGATCAAAACCCTTTATTTCCCCTCTACATACCTCCGATCTCGTCTCCTCATCTTCTACGGAAAATGTGATCGTTTAAAAGACGCACACAAAGTGCTCGACGAAATGCCTGAGAAGAACGTAGTTTCCTGGACCGCTATGATCTCGCGTTATTCTCAAACGGGACACTCCTCAGAGGCTCTCACTCTGTTTGCTGAGATGATGAGAGATGATGGGAAACCTAATCACTTCACTTTTGCCTCTCTTCTCCCCTCTTGTTCTGGATTATCTGTGGTTAAGCAAGTCCATGGACTCATTGTTAAGTAGAATTACGATTCTCACATGTATGTGGTGAGCTCTCTTCTAAAAAGGGCCTATTTCAGATTGAACTTTTCGTGTCGTGCGCATTCTTTAACGAACTTCGACACAGTGCGGATTTCATCACGAACTCATTATAAATTTGAAATCCCTATACAAACTTCCAAAACCGTGCATAAATCAATGTTGACTATAACGGTGTTAGTCAACCGCTTAATCTGGTGATTGTACTCAAAACGACGTAGTTTTGGAAGGTTTAAAAAAATTAAAATTCAGTGTTTTAGAGGATTCGAACCCAGGACTGTAAGGTATACATAAAGATTCTTGACCACTGCACCGCATCATTTTTATTGTACAATAATTAAATAATTTAATATAATAAGCAACTTACACGTATCTTAAAAAGAAAAAGGAACCTGGCTAGGTTCGATCTCGGGCAAGGATACTTAACTTAGCAATACTTAAACCACTTGACTATCACGAATTATGGTAATCGAGTGGAAACAAAATTGAATATTAATATAGTTATTGTCTCATTCATTTAAAACATCAAATTCTGTCCCCGACAAATTTCATCTTTCACCTCCAAAATTCTGTTTGAAGTTAAATGGGGATAAGGGTTTTCAGAACGAATCGAAGCTAAATCTCTGAGAAACAACCTTAACTTACAAGCTGAAGTCTTTGAGAAGCAAGAATGAGGTAATTTAGTTAATTTAAGGTTTAGTTAAATCTGATTAAAAATTAAAAAATGGCGTTTTTTATTACGTTTAGGTATGTTACGTTTAGTTTTCTAAATTTCAATGTTTCTATACATGGAGAAGCTTTATAATTTCGATTTTATGTGTAGAAAATTTTGATTTATTATCAGTTCACCAACTGTTCGATTAAATGTCGGTTGAAAAGAATTTTGGTTTTAATAAACTTCTGAATGTTGATTGCAGCTCTTTAGGTGAAGTATCATTCAGTGTGTATCATGGTGGGTATTGGCTGAAGCTGTATAATGGAGATTTCACATATTTTGGTGGGGAGATGAAAAGTATCGAAAGCAAACCTGAAGAAGTACTTATTAGGTTGTCAGATGAGTTTAGTGATGGATTGTCTGGAAATAATTTGTGGTATAAGATGCATTCTGAAGACTTGAAGGAACGGAAGAGTTTGTGCACTGGGGATGAGAGTTTTGAGAAAATGTGTGAAGCAGCTAGATGGGCAAAGTCTGTTGATTTGTTTTTAGTTAGCGCAAGTGAGCATCCAGATGATATAGATGGTCCTGAGCCGTGTGAAGCAGAGGTTAGAGTTGAGAGGAGTGCGCTGAATTTTGTGGACGAAGATGAAAATTTTGACTATCATAACACACCTCCTAACTCTGATGGTGAAGAGGAGGACGATGTTTACAGATGGAAACGGGGCAGTGGGCAGTTGAAGCTTAGGCAAGTTTTTGACACTTTAAAAGACTTTAAAGAAGCTTTGTTGGAATATGTGCTAAAGGAAGGATGAAATATTGAGCTATGTCGCTGGGGGAAAGAAAAATCTGCAGCTAAGTGTGGGATAGAGAAAGAAAAGTGTCCATGGTTTATACACTGCTCCTATGAAGAATATGTTGGAAAGTGGATGGTGAAGGTTTTTGAAGATAAACACACTTGTGTGAAGGATGGATATTGTAAGATGTTGAAGTCTCCTGTGGTTACAAAGTTGTTTTTGAATGACTGGAGGACTGATCCTGAGATTAAACCAAAGGCTATTCAGAATGAAATTGAAAAAAATTTCAATTTGATCGTAACCCCAGATGTGGTTAAAAAGGCTAAGGCAAAAGCCTTGGAGATCATCGCAAAAGACCACGAGGAACAATTTTACAGGCTTAAAGATTACCGTTTAGAACTCCTAAGGTAACTTTCAGTTCATGCTTCTTTTTTGTTATTTCTTAGAACTCCTAAGGTTTTCTTCTTTTTTAACAAATTGTTGTGCATTTTTGCAAGGTCAAATCCTGAATCAACTGTCCTGCTAGATACGTTCGAGAATGATGATGGGACAGAAACATTCCACCGATTCTATGTCTGCTTTGAAGTGATCCGAAGACTGTGGAAAACTTGGTGTCGTCCTATCTTTGGTCTTGATGGATGTTTTCTAAAGTCTACACTTAAAGGACAACTATTAGCAGCTGTTGGAAGGGATGCAAATAATGGAATGTATCCACTAGCGTGGGCAGTTGTTGATGTTGAAAATGAACCCAACTGGTGCTGGTTCATACAAAATCTGAAGAAGGACTTGAATCTTCAAAATGGTCGTGGTTTTACTTTGATCTCTGATAGGCAAAAGGTATGTAGTACTTGCATTGTTTGCTAGATATATAGTATCATTCTGATTATTAACATATTTTCATTTTCAGGGTTTGTTGAATGCAGTTGAGAGGGAGTTACCTATGGTAGAACATCGGATGTGTGCTCGCCACATATACGCAAACTTGAAAAAGGCTTTTCCTCGTCAAAGTGAGATGAAAACCCTGTTTTGGCAAGTAGCTGAAAGTTACACCATACCTGAGTACGAGAAAAACTTGGAAGCTGTTCAGAAATATGATATTCGTATCTATGAAGCTATAATGGAGAAGAATCCAAAGAATTGTAGCTTGGCTTTTTGTGGACCAACTTCTTCATGCGTAGATGTTCACAACAACATTTCGGAGTCATTCAACAATGCCATTGATCCTGCTAGGTATATACCAATGGTTGAGATGTTAGAGGTAATAAGGAGACGTGCCATGGTGAGGATTGACTTGAGAAAGCTGAAAGCACGACAACATAAAAGTAGACTCACTTCTCGGGCCACACAGTTCATAGAGTTAGAGCAAAAAAAGATTAAGTTCTGCAAGATGTTTCCAGGATCAGATGGGAGATGTGAGGTAAGAGAGTGTAATACAAGTTTCAGTTTGAACATGAGGATGAAGACATGTTCTTGTCGGAGATGGGAAATGAGTGGACTTCCATGTCGACATGCATTACGTGTCATTGCGGAGAAGAAACTCAACTACGAAGACTACACCTCTAGCTGGTACTCTAACTCCCGGCAGGAACAAATATATAGTGACTCAATACGTCCAGTTACCGGTATGCTGTTCTGGCAGAAACTTGGTTGTGTTATTAAGCCACCTGCTAGTCTTATTGAAGAGGTTGAAAATAGGAAAGGAAGGAAACCGAAGCCAAAGAGAAAGAAAGGAAGGCATGAGTCTCCTAAAAAGAAGGTTGGTAGAGAGAGAAGGATAATGCATTGTGGCCGTTGTGGTTCTGCTGAACACAATGCAAAGACTTGTACAAATTTTGGGGTGCCAAAGTTCTTGAAACCAAGAAAGAGGAAGAGTTCAAACTCTGGAGAAGATGGTTATGATTCCACAAGCACAAACGGAGGAGATACGTCGGATTTTGGAGATGGACCAAGTCAATCGACACAACTCTAAGTTGTTTTAAGGTTATTAATATGTTTTTAGCATTTTGTTTTACCATAAACTGAGTTAAGCTCATTATGTTGGTTCTTTTATGGCAGATGGGTCAGCTTGTAGATGACAAGAATGGATATTTTGGGTTAGTGGTGATGGATATCTAAGAATGAGGATGGTTTGGAGTTTTAAAAGAAGCATGAAAAGGAAGAACTTTTTGTTTTGTTTCTGGGATATGTAGTGCTTTTGGAGCTTGTTTGATGTTTTACATTTGATGGTTTTAAACTTTTAGTCACTTGAATGGTATTTTCTACGTGAAACAGTTTCTATCTTCTGGTTAGTATTCAAGAGTTTCATATCCATGACAGAGTTCGAATCTAGCGTTGTGTGGTTTTGCCCTATTAAAAATTCGTATGTTTATTTCTATATATATAAAATGTTATAATACATGGTCGATGAAAATTAAGTGGTCAATTGGTTTAGAGGTTTTTCTAGAAGGACAAAGGGACCTCTATTCGAATCCCCTCTAAAACGCAGATTTTTTTTTTTTAATTTCTAAAACTACGTCATTTTGAATCCAATCACCAGATTAAACGGTTGACTAACACCGTTATAGTCAACATTGATTTATGCACGGTTTTGGAAGTTTGTATAGAAATTTCAGATTTATAATGAGTTCGTGATGCAATCCGCACTGTGTTAAAGTTTGTGATGGAATGCGCACGATACGAAAAGTTCAATCTGAAATAGGCCCTTTTTCCTCATTTTGCATTAGTTAATAAAAAGGGAATAATACATTCAATATAAATATATATTTTTTTAGAAAAATAAAATCTTGTTATTTAGAATTTTATACTAAACCCTAAACCACATTCCCCCCCCCCCTCCTCTCCCTCACTCCTTTGTATATTAATTGGAGTTTAATTTTCGTATAATTATTAAAAAAATTGTTAAAACACTAACTAACACTAGACCATGACCCGCCCGATCGGACGGATGCTTATCTTATTTTTTTAATTTTTTTATTTATACTAAATGATCTATTTTGTAATAGTTACATGTAATATTTTAATTTTTTGTGTGTATGTAATAACAATCGAATGTGTGAAAAATGTTTAGTAGTATATAGTGAAAGCGTCAAATCAATAATGATAGATTATAACAGAAATATATATGTGAATGTAGTTAATTCAAAATGCGGTTCAAAATAAATTACTATGAGTTAGTAAAATATATGAAATAAATAAATAAATATAATTTTGTAACATCAATTTATTTGTCCATCTTGTATGGAAATATAACATATTAAAATGTCCATGTAAGATTTATAAAAGTATTAATAAAATTCATATGTATACAAAAATAGTTTATTGAAAAAAAAATATTTTTTAAAAAATAGTTGTTTAATATGACCCGTATATCTGTAAAAATGTATTTTCATTTATATGGATCAAAATTTTAAGAATATGTATAGGTAAATTGTTGTATATACTATTTAAAATGTATGGTCCTATAAATTTTCTACTTTTAACATTTATTATACTGAATTTATATTGGACTAATATTTTTTATGAAAATATACGTAACATAATATATATATATATATATGGAATTGATTATTTTCAGACACACATATATATATATATATATAAAATAATAAAATAGAAAAAGACAAATAATATTAAAATGTAAGCTTATTAATTATTGTTTCCATAATTTTTTGGTTGGAATTTGATTTAGGAAATGCATTAATTAAAGAAAAAAGACAAAAAATCATATAAAGTATGTTAATTTTAATAATAGAGATGAGAGAGATAGATCGGAGTATCCACTAAGGATAACTTCATTTTTTTTGTTCTTAGTGATGGATATATTGATTATTTTTATGATAAAAAAATTTATTAGGATTTGGGAGAATTGTCCAAATTTTATTTAGATGGATTGTATTTGATTATCGACAAACAATCAAAGGACTGTATTTGTTTCAATAAGGAACGTGTGTTCCAAATTTTCATGTCGGACCTTGGTTAACAAAAAGTCCCTTGTCGATGCATCACATTCTCATTGATGTCTAAGAATTTTCAAGACTAGTGAGTGCCTAATTAATATTTGTTTGAATTAATTGTAAGCACGTTCTTGATTTATTTTATTTTATACAACGAAAAAAAAAATCGCCAAACAAATAAACAGAGATTTAAGACACATCCAGATGCAACATATCTAAAGTAAATTATTCAAAGTTAGAACTATTGATGCTGAGACATCTTAAGATTGAAAATCTTTGTTTCTACCTGTCTTCACAAAACAGCGTTCTAACACAATCAATAGATTTATCCACCATTTATAAGGGAGACTTTAAGCTGTGATGAGAGAGCTTGTCATATTGTAAAGAGTAAATTTATCTAATCAAGAGAGGTTTTAATGATATTGTAAGGACATAATGTATTCTAAACTCAGAATGTGATGTATCGTGTTTAATTTTGACAAAATTAGCACATATATGCTATCACCAAAAAAAAAGATTTTCATTCAATGAGATTGTAATACATCTTTGAACATAGTAAAAAACATATTATTTATAAAATCAAAGTCTACAAGTACACAAATTTATATAATGTAACATAGAAGTCTAAAATTAACCAAGGACAACCAGGCTAACTAACTATCCAAACAAATAAGAACCTAAAATCAAGAGGGTATCGTTGGTCATTAAGAAGGAATACAGTTAACTGGAGATACAAAAACAAATCAAACAAAACAAAACAAGGGTCTGATTGAATATAAGCATCTAAACAATCACCAGCCAAGCTTCTAAAAATAATTTTGAACACAAACTATAGTTGAAACACACCATTACTTAATTTAAGAAAAAACATATAGCAAGTTTTAGTTTGGCACCAATCTTTGTTGGAGACAGTTCCCAATAATAGTATGAACTGAAACAAAGTATCAACATCAAAGATCGACCAAACATATGCCACATGTTCACATAGAAGGGTGATCAAATAAGAAGGTAAGGCCAATAAATAAATAAATAATGATGCTTCAGAAAAATCAAGTATTTTTTTTTTTTTGCAAAAATCAATAGATAAGTTCCATCAACTTTGGAGATTTGTCCCATTTATAAGGAGACTCCTCCAACCTATATAACAACGAAAGCGCTTAAAATACATACAAGCCCCAAGCTAAAGCATAGATTCAGCCAGCCAATAGAGGCTTTTGTGCCTACTTTTGACAAATAGTGGGTTTCTACATTAGCTCAGAGATGCCACACCAAGAACAGAGAAATTCTCATTCAATAGAGGGTAATACATTAAAATAGAGAGATAATGTCAGTTGAACAAAAAAAACGAGAGATAATATCAAACACCAAAGTCAATATGTTAGCATAGAGACGTGAATGCATAAAAAAAACATTGAGATTTCCATCTAATTAGGGGCCTAGAGGCAATGTTTAAAGCTCAAAATAGACTGGTTATATAATCTAACATATCAATCACTTGGTTGGCCAAGTATGCAACATGCATAATGAAAGACGATGTGTATGATTTTGACAAAGTTAACAGATTAGAGATTCCATCAACATTGTAAAAAAACAAACAAAGAAACACATACAAATATATCTGCAATCAACAGAGGTATACTAATTTTTCAAAACTATAAAACACAACTCAGGTCCTTAAGTAAACCAATTTATATAACTAACATACCAAACACATGGTTGATGTATGATGCAAGATGCATGGTGATGTATGATGCAAGATGATACATGCATGATGACAGAGTTGCTCGGAACCACACTGAAATTTCACCTGAGAAAAAACCTCCTCTGATCACCTGCAAACCTGAGAAGCTTTTAAACAAAATTAGTCTTTACTTCAAGTGAACATCACTCAGGTCCTTAAGTAAACCAATTTATATAACTAATATAGCAAACCTATGGTTGATTTATGATGCAAGATGCATGATGATCATGGTGCACGATGCAAGATGATGCATGGTGCAAGATGATGCATGCATGATGACAGAGTGCTCGGAACCACACTGAAGTTTAACCTGAGAAAAAAAACCTCCGGTGAGCACCTGCAAACCTGAGAAGCTTTCAAACAAAATTAGTCTTTACTTCAAGTAAACATCAATAACTTAAAACAAAGATTCAATGTAGGCAATTACGGAAAGAAGTTTAGGAAACCACATACCTGAGTGTAACAGAGATCTGTTACACTTGAAATTATTGTCTTTGTCCATCGTAAATTGTCTGTTTCTGAATCTTATCCTCTGTTTAAAAAACTTAAGTTAAAGCTGAAAGGTTCTGCTTTTCTTCCAACTAACAGAAAGCAGATCATTGTCATTGCCAAAAATACCTCATTTAAGCTGTGGGTGTGTAAAGGATTGTTATGCGAATCTTAGCTTCTGTCGCATGTTCTCATTTAAGCCGTGGGTGCGTAAGGATCCGTTTACAAATCTTAGCCTCTGTCTAAAAACATATTCTGTTTTACTTCCAACAGATCATGGCCTTTGTGTCCAAAGACCTGACCCTGTTTAAGCCGTGGGTTATAACAAATTGTGGTATCTTAGGTCTATCTGAAGACACTTAGCCTTTGTCTAGAGACTATGTTTTAAGCCACATGTCATGTTCTGCTTCAACAGATCATGGTCTTTGTCCAAAGACCTGACTTTCTTTAAGCCGTGGGTGTGTTATAACAAATTGTTTTTTGTATCGCATTCTTTGTCTAAGACTTCATGTAAGCCTGGGTACACAGTTGACTTACTCGTTGTCTAAATAACTCACTTACGCTGTGTGTAAAAGATTTTTTCTTAGTCTTAGCCTTTGTCTAAAGACTAACTTTTAAGCCAAAGGTTCTGTTTAATTCCAAACAGATCATTCACCTTTGTCCAAAGCTATCATTTAAGCCATGCAACACCTCTGTTTAAAGACCAAGTCTTAAGCCGCAGATTCTGTCTTAAGACTTCACTCAAGCCGTGGGTACACAAGTGACTTACTCATTGTCTTATGTCTAAAAGACTTTTCATTTGAGTCGTGGGTACAACTTATGTCTCAATGAATCAAAATCCAACACATTGTCTTTGTCTAAGACTTCACTCAAGCTGTGGGTACACGAGTGACTGACTCATTGTCTTATGTCTAAAGACTTGCATTTAAGCCTACGACAGTCTTATCTTTGTCTTAAGACCTCACTCAAGCCGTGGGTACACAATTGACTTATTGTCCTCTGTCTAAAGAGTTCATCACTGAGAGCCGTGGGTACCTTATTCAGTGAATCAAAATCCAACAGTCTAGTCTTTGTCTTAAGACTTTATTTAAGCCGTGGGCACACGAGTGACTTACTCATCGTCTTTATGTCTAAAGACTTCTCTAAGAGCCGTGTGTACAACTTAGTGTCTCGGTAAATCATCCAAGCCGTGGGTACACAGTTGACTCAATGCCGTGGGTAAAATTTGTGTTTCAATGAAATAAAAAGCAACAGTCTTTGTCTTAAGACTTCACTCAAAGCCGTGGGTACACAAGTGAGTTATTCATTGTCTTTATGTCTAAAGACTTCCATTTAAGCCGTGGGTACAAAGTTTCCTTCCAACCAACCAACCATAACCATATCATTCGTCCTTGTCTCTTTCTAAATCTGACAAGTTTTTGTCTAAAAGACCTCACTCAAGCCGTGGATACACAATTGGCTTATTGTCTTTTGACGTCTAAAGAGTTCATCAATCAAGCCATGGGTAGAGCTTATGCCTCAATGAATCAAATCCAGCACATTGTCTTTGTCTTACGACTTCACTCAAAGCAGTGGGTACACAAGTAACTTACTCATTGTCTTTATGTCTAACGGCTTCCCATTTTAAGCCGTTGGTACAAAGTTTCTTCCAACCAACCAACCAAAACCATATCCATCATCCTTGTCACTTTCTAAATCTGAAAAGTCTTTGTCTAAAAGACATCAAAGCCGTGGGTACAATTATCCTTCAAACAGATCCAGTCTCTGTCTAAAGACTTTCACTTAAGCCATGGAATCCAGTTTTTAGAGTCTGGAAACTCAAAGCCGTGGGTACATAATCTTTATCTAGTCTTTGCCAAGAGACTAAACATAAGCCGTGGGTTTTATATTTCATCATCCCCTAGCATTACAATCATGGCCATGCACAACCATACAAACCATTCCAACACCGATCCATCCAATTCATTAGTATGCTAGGGGCGATAATGAAATAGAATTTCATATTGTACCCAAGAGAGAATCTGACAAAACACTATCGATTGAGTGTTTGCCTATGATGATCGATCTCTCTTGGAAATTAAAAAACAAATCTGAAATTCAAGAAACCCTAATCAACATCCTGTCAAGCATTAGATAAAAACGAATCAAGAACAGAGATACCGTTGGGAAAGATAAAATTAAAGGTGATCGAGAAGAAGAACGAAATTACCGCATAAAAACGTAAGCCGATCATGCGGCAGAATCATCAACGCATCCCAAGCCGTTTGTGAGAAACCCTAAAAAAAAACAAAACCGATACACATATTATGAATGTATTTTGTGAAAATTAAAAGAAAAAACTCTGCAAAATTCAAGTCGCGAGATTACAGATCCCCCCGGAGGAGAGAGGAGAGGATCATCGATGTAGATCCAGAGAAAAGTTGTGGAGAAACAAATAAAGGGATTGTAATTTGCTAGCTGTATATTTACAGTGTTAATCACGCGTTTTCTTCTAACGGCTCGATTTTAAATTAATGGGCCATATATTTATTCTAGGCCCAGTTCTGAAGAACGTTATTTTCTGTTGAGTAGTTACAGTGGTTTTCAAATTTTAACAAATATAAACTTTATTTTCTATATTTTTCATTTCAGTTAATTCTATATAGTCATTTACTACAATTGGATTTTTTTGGTTATTTTTATTTTACTTTTACATAAATATTCAAATAATAATTCATTAATATTAAAATAATAATTATGAACGCATAACAATAATGATATATAATATTATCATACTGAAAAATAATCCACAAAAACAAAATAAAATAGGGAAATCGGTCAAAAAAACACTGAACTTTGCAGGAATTGCCAAAACAAACCTGTACTCAAGGCTGACCAAAAAAACACCAAACTTTCATTGACTTTTCAAGTTTATTAAAGCACATACCATTGACTTTCCATATTAACACACCGTTAACTGAGAGTTAAGACAGTGTTAACTCACCGTTAATTACTGCCGTTTATTGAAACGACATCGTTTCATCCAGCTATATAGTTTAATTATAGGGTCAAAACGACGTCGTTTAGTTTAATTAAAAATGTTATCAAGTGGTTTCGAACTCATGAGCTCGGGGTCATAACCGGGGGCTTTTGCCATTGGGCTAATGGACTTTACGAAATAATACCATACATAATTATTTTTATTTATCTAACGATGTGGTTTAGTTTAGTTTAATTAAAATTGTTGTTAGATGGTTTCGAACTCGTGCATTCGTGGTCATTAAATGGGGCTTTTGCCACTGGGCTGGAGGACTTTTCGAAAGTATACCATACATAGTTGTTTTTATTGATCTAACGATGTGGTTTAGTTTAGTTTAATTAAAACTGTGGTAAGGTGGTTTCGAACTCGTGCCCTCATGGTCATTATAGGATGCTTTTGCCACTGGGCTAGTGGACTTTTCGAAAGAGTACCACAACGAAATTAATTTATTGATACAACCCCGATGTTCGATCTAAATCAATCTATCGTAACCCTAATTTCCCAAATCGACTCAAAATTGGGGATTTTTCAAAATTCCGTTGGAGAGTGGTGACAGGAGATGGTGAAGACGATGTTCACAAGAAATGGAAAGGAAGTTGTGATTTTTGGAGGCATGAGGAATTTCGAGTACGAGAGTGGTGGTGATGGGAGTTCGACGAAGAAGGGAGAAGATGGTGGTGATGAGAGATTGACGCAACCAACGAGCTCGGCGAAGAAGGGTGGAGATGGGAGATCGACGAGATCGTCGAAGAAAGGTGGAGACGGTGGTGATGGGAGAGTGACGAGATCGTCGAAGAAGGGTGGAGACGGTGGTGATGGGAGTGTGTCTCAACCAAAGAAGTCGACGAAGAAGGGTGGAGACGGTGGTGATGGAAAATGTGGTGGTTCTGTGAGTTTGTCATCACCAGAGAGATCGAGGAAGAGTAAAAGAGTTGAAGGGATATCGATGTTGTCATCTACGCCACCGTCGAAGACAAGGCTTGGAACACAATATGGAACGCCTGTGTCATCTCCGGATAAGGTTACGAGGCGTGGGACATCATATGGGTCGCCTGTGTCATCTCCGTCTCCTAGACAGTCGAAGAAGCAGAAGGTTGTTGTTGGGTCAAGTGTGTCTCCTCCAAGAGAACTCGAAGAAGAAGATGATGGTGTTGCTGACAGAGAAGAGTGTCTAAGCGAAGAAGAAGATTTTGGAAATCTAGAAGATGATGGTATTGCTGGCATTGAGGAAGAAAGGTGTAGAGATTTGTGTGTAGTGTTTGGTGATGAAGCAAGGAATGATGACTGTGAGGTTGATGAAGACGAAGGGGACGATGATGCATGGGATGATGATAAAATCCCTGATTCAGTGTCATCAGATGATGAGAATGAAGAAGAGATGATACCTGCTCAAGCTTACAGAGCAGACATTGATCCAGAGGAGCTCCTTCAGCTTGGCAAGACATTTTCAGATGCTGAAGACTTCAAACATGCTTGTCTCAGATATACCCTCAAAACCAGGTACAACATCAAGTACTACAGATCGAGAAGCTTGAAGATGGGAGCAAAATGTGCTGCTGAGATGAGAGATGATGAGGCTCCATGTCCGTGGATGATCTATTGCTCGTATGATAGGAGGAAACAAAAGTTGATGGTAAAGACATACGTCAATGACCATAGGTGTGAGAAGACAGGGGAGTCGAAGATTCTTAAGAGGTCAACAATTGCAACTCTGTTTGCTGAGAGGTTAAGGCTGAATCCTAAGCTCACAGCAAAAGAGATACAAGCTGAGATCTTGAGGGAGTATAAGATGGATGTCAAAGAAAACTCATGCATTAAGGCGAAGACGAAGTTGATGAAAGAAAGGAGGAAGACACATGAGGAGCATTTTGATAAAATCTGGGATTACCAAGCAGAGATCTTCAGGACCAATTCTGGATCAACCTTGGAGATTGAGACGATACCAGGAGCCACAGTTGGAAGCAAGCAGAGGTTCTACAGGCTCTACATGTGTTTCCAAGCACAAAAGGAAGCATGGAAGAAGACTTGTAGGCCAGTTGTTGGCTTAGATGGAGCTTTTTTGAAATGGGACATCAAGGGGCAGTTGTTGGCTGCTGTCGGAAGAGATGGTGACAATAGGATTGTCCCTATTGCTTGGGCTGTAGTGGAGATAGAGAATGATACAAACTGGGATTGGTTTGTCAAGCGTTTGGCCTTGGATTTGGGATTGGAAGATGGGAAAGGATTTGTTATAGTGTCTGACAAACAAAAGGTAAACACTTTGCTTCTTGTTTGATGATTTTTTTTTTCATTCTTGTTTCTGATTTGTTTTTTTTGTTTCTGATTTTGTGGGGATTAGTGAAGGCAGTTCATACCCTCCTTCCAGAAGCTGAGCATAGGCAGTGTTGTCGCCATATATACGAGAATTGGAGAAAAGGTGGCAAAGATCTAAGGTTACAGAGGTTCTTCTGGCTCATTGCAAGGAGCTACACTCCTGGTATGTTCAACTACCACATGGATGAGCTTAAAAGCTATGATCCAGGCGCACATGCAGCTCTGATAAAGACAAAGCCAGAGACTTGGTCTAGAGCTTACTTCAAGATAGGATCCTACTGCAATGATAATCTGAACAACTTGTGTGAGTCCTTCAACAAAACCATCAGGGAGGCTAGGAAGAAGCCTCTGCTCGACATGTTAGAGGAGATAAGGCGCCAATGTATGACTAGGAACTACAAGAGGTCTAAGATGGCTAACGACAGGAAGACTAGGTTCACCATGAAGTGTCAGAACGTGTTAGACATGGTTGAGAAGGAGTCCAAAGGGTGTACACTGCGTTGGGCAATTGGGTCAGAGACTGAGGTGGAGTATAAAGAGCAGGTATATGTTGTGAATTTGGAGAAGGAGACTTGTGCATGTCGAAGCTGGCAAATGAATGACATTCCATGCATCCATGCTGTTAAGGTCATCCTTGGTAAGAAAAGAAAGCTTTCTGAATTTGTTGCTCCTTGCTACACAACTTTGAGGTGGCGTGAAACATACAATTATGGGATCAGTCCTGTTAATGGGATGATAGAGTGGCCTCAGACCAAGAGATTAGGTGTGATTCCACCACCTAATCGAAAGGGCAATCCTGGTAGGCCTAGAAACCATGATAGAAAGAAAGGAGCCAATGAGACAGTGTCTACTACCAAGCTGAGCTGTGTGAACAGAGTTATGACATGCTCTAATTGCAAAGAAGAAGGTCACTACAAGAATACATGTAAGAAAGCTTCTGTTCCAAGTCCACCTAAGAAACCAAGGGGCAGACCAAGGAAATATCAGGTAAGGGTCTTCGTTTTGTAGCTATTGGTAATGTATATGAGTATTTTGAGGTTATTGACAATTCATTTCTTTGATACAGGGACTACATTTTGAAGAGTCACAAGCGCAATCCTCCCAGTCATCACAAGCTCAAGCATCAGGATGGGAGATTCCACAATCTTCACAAACATCACAGACAGGAGGGTGGGGAAGATGGTTCTGATGAAGAACCAGTTGTCTTTTGTTGTGTGATGATGTTGTCTTTGTCGGAATGTTATCTTTTGTTGTGTGATGATGATATTGTCTCTGATGAACCAGTTATCTTTTGTTGTATGTGATGTTTGTGTCTTCTTTTTCTTTTATTTGGATGTTATTGTTGTGTGTCGATGATGGAACAAGAACAAAGTCTTATGGTTATTTACTCTTTTATTTAGGTGTGTTCATAACTTTCTGTGACATAAACATGAGTCCAAATCATTAGAATTAAACATAGTAGTCTTACATAAACAAAGTCTAAAACCATGACACAAACATGATCAACATAGTCTTACATAAACATGATCAACACAAGACACAAAGCACAAGACACAAGACATTAGAGTTTCCTAGTAGCTTTTCAAAGAGAGCTGATTAGCTTTATCAAGCATGAACAAGACAAGACATATCACAATGGTTAAGCAAACAATCAGAAAACCCACTTTCATGATCACATTCAGCTTCTTAAGTTCACTCCTCGCCTTCCTGACATCTTCTTTCAACTCTTCCTCCACAGTTTTCATGCCTTCAATCTCCATTTTTATTTTCATAACATCTGATGCAAAGCACTCAACTTTTGGCAATGCATCTTGAACCTCTTCGTAGACAGCTTCATCTACCCATTTATACAAGTGATCCTGGACAAATAAAACCATGATTGCCTATTACATCTCACTACCTAGCCATTGAAGCATTTTGTTCAAACAATTTTTTAAACAAAACAATGACAATAAGAAAGCTAAACACTTACATTTCGAAACGTTGGGCATCTAAAGAAAGTTCTTCCAGGATTTTGCTTCGTTTTTGCTGTGTATATCGAACAGCTTCGACCACATTCACATTTCTCCGGAATACCACGAATACCCATCGTATTCACAAACGAATCATCACAACCCGAACTCATCATGCGTAATCGAAGAAGGAAAAGTGAGAATAAAGCTTAACAAAGAAATTGCAGAGAATCAAGCTTGAATCCGGAAGTGATGATGATGTTCTCGATTTGGGAATTTAGGGTTTATACCAATCTCAGGGAAAACGCCGTCGTTTTTGTTGTTTCATTTAACTCGGCCTCGAAGAGAATATAAACAACCATGTTCGTAAATCTATTGCAAAGTCCGCTAGCTCAGTGGCAAACTCCCTTTCCATATTACTCGAGTGCACGAGTTCGAGCCCATGTGAAACCCATTTTTTATAATTACGGAGCTATTAGAAACCGACGTCGTTTCGCTCATTTCTCTTTAATCAGCCAAGGACATAAAACGACGTCGTATAGTTTAACACCAAGATTTAACGTCGTATCAATTTTCTGTTAACTCGGTTAACTGTGTGTTAATTTGGTAAGTCAACGGTAAGTTTTATAATAAACTTGAAAAGTCAATGAAAGTTTGGTGTTTTTTTGACCAGTCCATATGTTCAGGTTTGTTTTGACAATTCCTGCAAAGTTCTGTGTTTTTTTGGCCGATTTCCCAAATAAAATATGTATATTTTTGTGTTGTTTAAAAGATAATTTCATGAAAAGTTCTTAATTTATATAATAGTTATATACTTAAAATAATAATTTGATGATATTTTATTGATATAACTCATAAACAATACTAAAACTTGTACAAATATTACTATTATTTTTAAAAAATAATAATCAATTTAGGATGAAAAAATTAATCACAAAAATTTAATCGTCGGTCCTACTAGGTTTGACTGACTAATTTACATATAGACAAAAGGCACGAGTCTTTCGAGAATTTTCACAATCGTACAATTCTTCAAGCCAGTACTGATGTTGGAACAATATGGTCAATTTAAATCAAGGTCTCTTTAGTTCAACAACATGCAATATTCATAACTGAAGCGGTGATTAAAAATATATCATATTTAGTATAGTATTTTTGGTTGACAAGAATTAAATACTGGATTTAAAGTTTCGATTTTATTCAATAACATGTATATTATTTTAATCGGTATATTTTGTTTCCGTGAAAAAATAATGGAATCTCAGTTATCCTGTGTCATGAAATATCATGTATATTATAAAATTATTGTGTTTTAAAAATCATATAAACATTTTAATGTTAAAATATATAAACTACTAGTTATGTACACAACTTTTATTTAATTATTTTATAGTATATAATATAAATCATGATCTAGATTTTTGTTGGTTATCTTTTGAACCTTTCCAGACTTTAAAAACGTGACGGACTCTTTTATATTTTATACTAGGGCAAATCCACGCTACGGGCGGCCAAATAAATAAAGTAATAATTTTCGTTTATTTTAAATTAAAATATACTTTTCACTAAAAATACAGTTAAGATTCATAACTGTTTATTTTATAATTATTAACTTGTCTAATTATAATAAAATTTTTAAAATAGTTATTCAATTTATCTCAGTGTTTACTTTAATTTAACTATATCAATAAGACATAGTTTTTTTTCAATCACAAAACACTATGAAACATTTTATATTTTTTATAAATTATGTTAATTATAATATTTAATATATATTATTTTCAAATAATTATTTCTTCAATTTATTTTATTATATTTATCAACTTTTACGGTTAAAATTGTTTGATGTTATGATACTCAACTTTAATTTCGTCGGGTCAAATTATAATAATGTTAAAATCGAATGAGCTATATTTATTTTCGCATTGTGAATATTTTTATATGTTTATTTTATTTAGACCATGAAGTTTGATTTCTACTATTATTGGCATTGTCAAGTTATTTTTTATTACGTTAATTTTTTAGATTGTGCTAATATTATTATTTATTATATCAGGGGTGTGCTTGATGTTTTCTTTTAAATTCATGACATAATATTTTTAAAAATATACACATTTATTTAGATATAATTACCTTAGATTCATAAATTCAATTTTAGGATATAAATATGACTATAGATGGTTTTATATGGTGAAACCGGTACCTAAATGAGAAGATTCTATTTTTTTAATCAATGTCTCATTCTTTGAAGATGTTTTGTCATGACACTCATAAACTCAATAAAAAGAAAAAGATTATTTGCAATTCAAATTAACCTTCCCGGGTTTATAACTTTATATGCCATTAACATCATTAAGAATGCTTGTCTTGTTCTCGTGTTTTTTCATCAGTGAGCTTCACCAGTTTCTGAAGAAAAGGAATACAATAAAGTTGTTAACTCAAAAGTTGCGAAGAAATCACAAAATCAATGGTTGATGGTGGAGCCATTATTTTTTCTGCTGGAGTTTTCTTTGAAATCCTTTCTGATAGGTGTGAGGTAGATGTTGGTAGAATATAGTGATGTGTTTTTAGGATATTCGTATAAAAGTATATTTAAATTAATAAAAATGTAAAATTATATATTTTTATATAAATTTTTAATGTAGTATTTTCATTTTTGATCATACAGATGCGGCAGTAATATAGAGTCCTTTTTGCACCTTTCAACAGCAATCACATCATCATACACAGAGCAAGCACCATACAAATTCCCATAGAAATGTTCCATGTTCGCATGTCTCATTACCGCTTCAACATGTCCTGGGGATATTTGAGAATACACTAGTTTGAACGAGGCTCCTGCGCCGGTGATATCCCCATTCTGCTCTTTAAACTCAGCTGTGAAAATATGCATTTTTGGTAGTCTCTTGAGATATATTTTAGTTGTTGCTCTAGCAAGGACTTGGTATGCAAGATACATTCTTCCCTTTGCTTTCATGGATAATACAAATCGAATCCAGTAATCAGAGTGATCTGCACAAGCAACCACACATCTTTCGTATAGATGGTATACCTTAGAAAAATCTCCATAACTCTCCAAGAAATCAAGATAGTTATGCCAATTCTCCCGCTCTGCAACACTGAGAGGGTGCACACGGAAACCACTGAGACTTCTTCCTATAGACGTTTCAAAACCAATGATCTTTGATTCAAAATCTTTGGCTTTTCTATACTTGAATTCTACGATGCCTATGTATGTCTTCATCAACTCCTCCGGATCAGCTGAGGCAGTGCTTGAGCTAGTTCTTTAAAACTGTCGAAATATCTATCAAAATTTTCAATAGGAATATCAAATATTCTGGTGTAAATCATGGCAAGACGGCGGCTGTCCTTTGACTCATATTCAATGTACTTGTCCCACAGTGGAGATGGCAGATAATCAGTTCCAACGAAAGTCAAACCTCGTTCGAAAAGAACTCTGATGGATGCTATATCGGCATTAGATGTATTGATGGCATGATCGCAATAGTTCAACCAGAAATCTACTGAATACTTCAGCTCATCCACTGCTCTCTCATAAACGCTTAAGGCCTTGTCCTTTTCCCCTACACGAGCCTCATGATCGGCATACTTTTTCCAATAGCCATGACACAAAGGAATCTCAGCTAAGAAACCATCATACACGCCTTCCGGATTGTTTCTATGCAGTCCTGAGATAGCCTCTCTGTCTCTTCAATCATGGCAATCCACGCATAGAACGCTGAAGGATTATCCTTAACAGTATTCCATAGGAGCACCTCGGAAAGTGTAAAAGTAGAGCCTGCATTGTCTCCTTCATGGCCACTGATCAAAGAAACATTATTGATCGGTATAGATGAATCAACCATGACCTGAAGAGAAAGATCGCTAGGGTTTGTTACGTCTACAGCAAGAGAGGCTTAGAGGATTTAGGTACGAGATATAAAACCTAGGGCAACCTGGTGGTGACATCTATCTATATATATATATACTAGGTGGCCGGCCCGCACCCTGTGCGGACATAAACATATTCAAATTATGGACTAAGTAGTACATAGTTTTAGAAGTAACAAATTTTATATCATAATACCACCGTCTTTGGGAGAAAACATCAGGTACAGAAAAATGTTGCACTACAAAAAAATAAGGATATTGTGACGAAATTTTCCGTCACAATAACAAGGAAATCGTAACAATATCATCATTGTTACGTTTTTGTTACGAATTTTTAATGGTTACAATACGTGTGTCACAAATGTTCTGGAGTAACAAAAATGTAACAATTACTTGTGACTAAATTTTTTGTAACAAATAGTCACACATAGTTACGGTGTATACCAGTAACAAAACTGTAACAATTTCCTACTCATTAAATTGTCTCAAACTGTCTTAATTTGTGACATATTTAATGTGACGACTATGTCACTTGTAGTGACTGATATGTTGTCACAAAATGTCACCAATACTGACATTATATAATGTCCCAAACCGTTATTATTCATTACTAATTTAAAATGTAGCATATCATAATAAAAAAGTTAGTTACAAACATAATAATCCATGACTAAAGAAATGATATTTATTGGTTAATATAATTGCATAATTATTTTTTTTGTATTGTGTTATTAATTTGTCATAAGTAAGCATCGGAAAGTATGCCAGTAATAGTAACATCTCAGTTTTAATTGGTTACTATCTATAAATCGAAATAAATATAAATTGGTTTACAAAATGAAATTGGTTTACAAAATGAAATTGGTCTAAATTAAAATACGGTTTAGATAACTAAACCAAATCATTAAAAAATCTCAACCCTAAAAACTAAGCCTGCTTCGCCTTGCCTCCTCCAGCCGCCATGTCTGGCCTTGCCTCCACCGCACAACAGCAACTGCGACCACGACTGGTCTTGTCTCCTCCACCATCAAGCTTCTTCTGCATCATCCACCTTCCTTTACCAAAAACAAACAAAAATTAGATTCAAAGAGAGAGACAAAGACAGAAAGATATGTCGAACCTTGGTGGAGTGGTGGTGAGACGGCGAGCGTGAGATAAAATAGAGGAGGAGGATTCGTCAAAAGGCAGAGAGACCAGTCATTCAATTCTTCAACCTGAACCAAAATCAAACCCACACAGAAGAGATATGATGGAAGTAAAACTTAATATAAACGACCACTATAGGAGCGGTAGAGAAGATGGAGAGAGATGAAGGAAGAGATCTTGCGAGGGCGGAGAGACATAGAGCAGATGTCTTCTGACGAAAGAGAAGAGAGGAGATGGGGAGGCCAGCAGTGAATAAAGCATATGTATTGAGATCTGAAGAAAATGAATAACTATGGTCCATTGGATCCAGTCTCATCCAACGGTGAAAAGCTTAATCCTTGTGCCTGTGAATCAGCCAATAAGATTTTTTTTGGCTGTTATACTTTTTTCTCAACTGACAGAATAATTCTTTAATATTAGTTGTTTTAGAAATATTGTTTCTGTTGATAAAAAAGAAGTTTTTTTGTTTATAATCTCATTTCGTACAGCGATAGAATTTTGGTTTCTGATTTTTCTTATTTTTTTGTTTAATATAAGTTTTATTGTTGATCGATTTTTTTTTTAATTATAAGTTTACTTCACTTAGCTTACATGTTATATAATTCTAGAAATGAAAAATATATTTCAAAATTTATGATATATGATTTGGAGTTTGAGGTTTAAGTTTAAAATTTAAAAAATATTTTAAAATAGTTTCAAGTATGTGATATGACTTAATGTCTTAATATTTAAGAGTAAGTATGAATATATGGTTTGAATTATATGCAAGGTTAAAAGCTTAAGTTTAAAAACTTGGGATTAAATATTTTCAGAAAATAAATTTTGAGTTTGAGTTGAAGATTTATAGTTTAAGTTTAAAATATCATTTTTGAAAATTTGATTTATGATATAGGGTTTGATGTAGTTTAGGGTTTTGATTTGAGATTTTACTTAACTTATATATTTTGAGATTATGTGTTTGGAGTATATAAGTTTAAATTTTTTAAATATATATTTGAAGTTAAAGTTTAAGAAGTAATTTCTAAATTTTAAAAAGATTTAATTAATTTGTTTAAGTAAGTTTAAATTTAGAGTTTGAGATTAGGGATTAGTGTATAGAATTAGGGTTTCATATTCAACCACAAAACAAAATGGATAAACCATGGTTAAATATATAGAGCTATTTAAGAGCTTCTCTAAAACGATATTTTATTTTAAAATTTTCAAAAAATATATTCGAAGTTTTAAGGTAGTTTTTTCCAAAAGCAAAACTTCAAACTTAACTAAATACCATATATATAAAATATTAAAGAAATATTAATTAATAAATTTATACTAAAATATATAAAATTTACAAAAATATATAATTAAATATTAAATTACAAGTAAAATATCATATAGAATTTTCCGTAATATATATAAAAATATATATGTATATAAATATGATTAATAATGCATTTGTTAAGCCTTTTGTAATATTGTTGTAGTCTAAATCTAGTCTGAAAATTTCAAATCTTATTTCAAATTTTATATTTAAATTATGTGTAAATTTTAAATTATAAAAGAAAATTGAAATATATATGAGTTATAATATTTTAAGGATTAAAAGGATAAATTGGCAAAATAATTAAAAAATCATAAATGCAATATATAATTATTATGGACTAAAATGCAAATAAAAATATTAAATTTCAAATTTGAACTTTTGTAATGAAACTCAATATTTGAAGTTTCACTACTCAAAACTTTAAATTTGAAGTTCGGAAGTTCTTTTTTTTGAGAGAAAAAGTTTCATATTTAAAGTTATATTTTCTTTTGGAGATGAGTTAAATAAACCTTGCAAGATCACACAAATAATTTTGCGCTTTAAAAGTTATGACATTTTTATTTTTTTATCTTTTCAATGCCATTAGTCACGGACATTTAGTTTAGATATCGTCATAAATAGAGACATAGCATTTGGTCACATAGTTGTTGCTATAGTAACAATAAAAATAGTTACAATTATGTCACATTTTATGTCTCATTTACTTTTGTCACGTTTATGTCACTAAATGTGACATCATTTGGTTACGATATAAACCGGTAACAATATTGTGACCAAATAGCTACTCTTTTTTTACATAAAAGATTAGTCACAAATCAGTGTCTGTTATGTCACAAATATGTGACTGAAAAATCTAGTCTCAAAAAATCGTAACAATAGTTCTTTTTTTTTTGTAGTGTTGGTACTCAGTATTTTACATGGACGAGATGAAACAAAGTAACTTCAGTAGCAAGAGATATTTATTGTGTGTATGTATAATTGCAACGTTCCAAAATAATTTATATGTTTAAGAAAATATTTTATTTTCAAAATCTGGAATAAATAGTGTATAGTTTCAGAGGTGACATATTTTATATTATCACAACCTATTGAAACCTTCTTTTACCATTTCAGAATGTAACTATGGACATAAAAAAATCAAAATATTGAATAAAAAGTTCAAAATATGGAATAAATAATGTTAGAAACGGGTTGAGCAGAGAGAAGATACGAATCGCAGTCGGTGATTTTCGAATCAGACTCTGTCCGCTTATCAAAACTATTAACTCGGCGATTAAATATCCAGCTCTCTATGGAGTGACTGCGGATATTTTATCGCATATGCGGACATTAATGTTATGATTAGTTTAATTTTACATGGTTAGTTTATAGTCGTTTAAAAAAAAATCAAAATATAACATATAAGAAAAAATATAATGTTTTATTATATGGTTAATGTGATTGTTTCATATCTTTTAATAACCCCTCTATATATTAAAAGAGAAGTCAATTTAATGATTTCTGCTTATGTTGCACTCATACAAGAGACTCTCAAATTAATTCTTATAATTCTATTGGTTCATTTTTTCTAATTTCTTTTTGATTTATTTTTAATAGGCTGGTAAGAGTTATTAACCTAGAACCAATTAATCTATGCTTCCAAACACTCTCATCCGAGTTCTTTTATAGATGTTAAGAAATATCATGAATCGAGAATACAGCTCATAGAATCCGAATTTATTATATGAATACAAGTTTAGTCTAAAATATGTTAAATATGTTAAAAATGTTAATCGAGAAAATATACACATATATACACATATATTTTGATTAAACATTGGTGTCTTTTTCTTTTCATATTTTCATAAATATATAAAAATGTGATTTCTTATTCTGGTAATAATAACACACACATACATTTTATTTTATTTTATAATTTATATTATACTAAAATATGTTAAAATTAGTAATAAATCAAAACGTTCACTAAGGACTAAATAAAGGATTTTTCAGAATTCTAAGTATTACTAAATAAAATATGTTTAGCCACCAACAACATTATTTAAAAAATTAGGTGAAATTTAAAATATTTGGGAATTTAAAATGAATTCAATATTTTATTTCAGTATAAAAAAGAAATAAAACTCAATATAGATAAAAAGAAGTGTTTATAATTTTTCCTTATTGAGAATATACATTTCGTTTTAATGACTTACCTTATTTTAATTATACATACCTTGCACAATATTTTACTTTCTTTAGTTATTTGTATGTTATGAATTGTATTAAATTTAATAGATTTGTATTAAGTGAATTACCTTATTTAGAAAATTAAAAACTTGCATAAGACATTGATATGATAATACACGTTTAGTCTTTCTATGCTTATAATGATGAAAACGTATGACAATACAAGTTTAGTCTAAAATATGTTAAAAATGTGAAATATTGAAAACATACACATATATACACATATATTTTGATTAAAAATTGCTGTCTTTTTCTTTTCATATTTTCATAAATATATAAAAATGTGATTTCTTATCCTGGTAAAAAATAATATATGTTTAGCCACCAACAACATTATTTAAAAATTTAAGTGAAATTAAAATATTTGACAATTTAAAATGATTTAAATATTTCTAAAAATGATATGAAAAAAAGAAACAACATTTATTTTTGAGAAAAAAATGTTTATAATGTCAAATTATTGAGAAAATACATTTTGTTTTAATGATTTACCTTATTTTAGTTATACATACCTTGCAGAATATTTTCCTTTCTTTAGTTATTTGTATGTTATGAATTATATTAAATTTAGTAGATTCGTATAAAGTGTATTACCTTATTTACAAAATAAAAAACTTAAATAAGACATTGATATGACAATACAAGTTTAGTCTTTCTATGTTTATAATGATGAAAATGTATGACACTACAAGTTTAGTCTTTCTATGTTTATAATGGCGAAATTGTATTTATTTAAATAAATAAAAATTATTAATAGATTATAATTATTTATTATATGTAACAAATGAGAGAGAAGAGTGCAATAAAAGGTAACCATCCTTTGTATGTGTAAGCTATAATTATTTATTATTTATTACCTTTTTATTAATAGTGTAAGCTATACAAACAAGGTAACATTCCTTTTTAAAAAAGTAATAATTATTCACTTATGCTAATACAAATTATTCAATTGATTGAAATAAATTTTGGATACATTTTATGTTTAGTTTGAATGTATCTATGATTGTAATGATTTTAGATATTATAAAAGTAATAGGCATTTGCAATATTACTTTTATAAATGCCTTCATAATAAATATGGGAAATTTTTTTATCTATATATAGTCTTTTATCTTTGAAGTCGAAAACCCTAATACCATTTCAAATTCTCCAAACTTTTTCTCTCCACTTTTCTCTGATTAACTTGTTCATATTTTTCTTCTCTCTCATTTTAATCCCTTAATATTCATGTAATTAGGAATGAAATTTGTTTCTTATATGAGATCTGCATGTTGATAATTCAAGAGTGTTCAAAGTTTAGGAATATTATATTGTTTTATATGGTTTAAGATTCTTTGATATATCTTAGTGTAGGTTGGGATTTTGTTATTAAATTGCGCTTGGACTTTTGATAAACAACAACCGTTTTACATGAATATTTTCTATACTAATATCATTTTAGATTATTGTTACAATTTGTTGTTGTTGTGTTGTGGATCCTCTTTGTTTAGACATACAAAGATAAACATTTGTATAGCGTTTTAATCCTTTGAATATTCATCTATTTGTATACTTTTTGGATATACTAACAATTTAAAATTTTCAAACATGCAGAATCAAGACTAAATGGCAACTTCCAAAGATCTGAAGATGAAAGAAAAGGTGAACGATGACTCGGGATCAACATGGCAAGAAGGTTACAATGAGGCCAAAAGGGAAACACTGATCATTACCGTGCTCTCCTTCGCATTTACAAGGCGCGTCATGAAGGTGTTAAGGCGCGGCATTTGGAGGAGGTCCAGGTTGAAAGGATTGAAGCCAAGCTTGAGATACTTGACAAAATTGAGAAGGTGTATGATCCGGTTAAAGAGAAGGAGAGACTTGAAGTTGAGCTCAACATTGCAAAAGAGATGATGGATGAGGTGAGGGTGCCAACTCCCGATTGGCGAAAGCTGGGTGAAGCTGGGTTGTGGGATTGATCTCACTTCTAAAATCTCAAACCCTTATCTTTTAAAACTATTTTAAATTATCTGTTTAAGTTTGGATCGTATTTCGGTTTATGTATAATTATGCTTGCTTTTGAACTTAACTATGCATGTTTAATTAAGTTTGGTGTTATAAAGATATTGCTCTATAGTTTTATATTAGTTGTGATCAATTTAGTCATGGAGTGGGTTATATTACTACATAATAACCCACTTAATATACAAGTTCAAATTAAACTAACTATTATATTCAAAAATGTGAATATCATTAGTTAGTTTAAAACTTAGAAACGAAGATAAATGCAAGTCGCTAATTTAGTGTTGATTAAATCTATAATAATAATTTTGATAGATATGGAAGCATAATTATGATATAGAAAATTCACTTACACAAGTTCTTACCTTTGTAAGTAATGATGATATTTTTGAAGTATATCTATCAAACTTTTATGTGAAATGATTGAAAGAAAGGTATATCTTTACAAGTAACGGATTATGCTTCCATATATTACAACAAATATAAAACTATAGACCATTTGGAATAAATTATTTGGTTATCATATATTAAAAATACACTTCTTTGTTTCAGGAGACCAACTTTCTAAATAATATATATCTTTATTTTATTTAAAACGAACCATTATCTAATTCAGAGATAAATATCACAAGATCTAGACCACGAATATATAGGATTGTGTGAACATAGTATTACTTGCAAACAAGAAAGTATTAGTGTAAATAGCATTACTTGCACAAAATGCTATGAGAACTTGCCATAAGAGGAATGTTGTAATAAATTGATCTAAACCCTTGGTCACATTACTTGCTAAGTAGCAAAGAGATACTTGAATCGTATATTCTAAGTTATCTTATATATTTTATAACTTAATGCTAATTAAAGGATGAATTAAATCGTATATTGTAAGACTAAACTTGATTGATACTTATAATAAAAATTGTCATCAATTTTGTATTGAAAGACAAGAATAGGAAATCATCATATATTTTAGTGACTTAACAATATAAAGATGTCTTATTCCTTGCAATTTCAAAATTTCTGCAAATTAATATTACATTGTCTCATCATGGACAGTGTGTTAATTTGCTCATTGTTTTTGGGTTTCAAGCCAATTGACCCAATTTTATGGTTATATGGGTCTAAGAAAATTGTTATTACTATGACCGTATCTAAACCAAACTAAACCCGCATCACCAGCATGTCGTCATCATGTTGACGGATGACACATTAATTTTAACTAGATTTTGACCCGCCCTTTAAAAAGGGCGGGATTACCTATTTTTAATATATCTTATTTAATAACATATATTTTTGTATGAAATAGATAATATGTTTTTGTGTATATGTGTATTATTTTTCCATAAATTATCATTAGGTAACAGTATTCAATCTGACCCTAACTTATAATACATATATATATATATATATATATAATATAGAATATAGAATAAAGAAGTTTTGAAAGAGAATATTATTTTTTGTAAAAATTAAAAATCTTATTTTGTAACTTCTATTTCTTATATAAGTAAAATAATCTAACATTATAGATCTATATGTAGTTTTTATGTATCATAAAATGAATCCATATATTAAATATAAATAAGAAGCCATTGATTATTTCTTGAAATAATGAAATGATATATATATTTTCCCAATAAGTTCAATTTATTGTTAGTGTAAACGAAATGAAGCGGTTTTATTTATAGTCCATGTAAAATTATATTTTTAAAATATGGGTTTTTGATGGATCCACAAGTAAAAAGTTAAATATATTGTTAATGAAACTTAATAAATTTATTTTATTTATAAATTCATGTAACATAATTTTAATAATCTGGATTCTTGATTGATCCACAAGTGAAAATCTTTTAAACTCTCCAAAATAAATTGGATTACTCGGTACAACAATACACCTAATTGGTCATCTTAAAAGTGACCCTTTACTTTATCGTAAGTAAAAAAAAAAAGAGCAGAAAACAAAAAAAAGCAGAAGAAAAAGAGGACCAGAGAATTATTTTGTAAACTTCTAATATAAAATTTAAAATAAGACATAGGCATTATAACAAATTCCAATATAATTTGTACATTAGCAAAATTCCTATAAATCATACGTTATAGTTCAGTGGACAAAAGTTTTTATTTTAGAATTGTGATGTTAGAGTATAGGGACTGATCAGAATTTTTATCTTGAAAGTCTAAATTTTAGTGTATAGGTTTGAATATACATAATGAGGATGTGTGTATATTTTTAACGAAATGGGTTTACAAATTTGGGTTTGTACTTCAAATAAAACCGGCTACAAATATTGGGCTGGTGCTGATATTTGATTAGTCAAGATTATTCTTGTTTCTAATTAGTCATGTCTTAAGTGGTCTCGAGACATTAAAAAAAAGGAAGGTAATGGCATATCTTTGTAATTAACTTTAAAACTAGGTGATAATCCGCGCCTTGCGCGAAGTGAAATTATTGATCTTGTTATTCATAAGATGATAAGTGTGTTTAAGGTGGATAACAATTTGATGGTAGGTAGATTATTTTAGACTTTTCATTGTCCACAACTTATGTGTATATGAGTATTATAAGATGTCTATTCAGTTTTAGCTTATTGTTCGGGCAAAAAAGGATTGGACACATCACAAAAATATTGGAGGTTAACGATGAAGAATTTTGTAAAAGATGTTTTATAACTAAAAACTCAATTTTATTAAGATGCATAAGTATAAACTGATATATTAAATAGATAGCAACGAAAATTCTGAAAGGCAAAACAACATTATTAGGTAAATAAAAAAATATGGCATTAAGCAAACCAAAAACACTTGAATCGTGATCAACTCTCCAAGTCTGCATTCTTATCCTGTAGCAACCCTATGACAGCATACAAACAGAAGAATATAATTAGTTTTGAGGAAACCAATAAATACATATGAAATTATTATGCTATACTTATTTAGATTTGAAGTTTTTTATTTCATCCATGGCAGGATCAAAGACTTCAGATCCACCTTGTAGGTTGGTTACAAAAGTGAAACCACCTAAGTAAAAAGCCAGAATGTTACCATAGTAAAGAAATAAGTAAGAATTTTTTAATCTGCACTATTATATTGCCAACCTGGCATCCATTCGATTCTCTAGCAAGTGAAGTACGGTAGTATTGGCGCAAAGTCACGGCTTCGTTTCCATAGGCAACACATTTAATGTGTGTTAAGCTGTAATTTATTGTATAGTTAGCATTTAGGAGTATATAAAACTCTAACATATGTTAGTAAAGTAAAATAGTGAGTAAAGTAAGAGGTTCAAACTCTGTGTTAACCAAGGTGAACTCCATCCTCATATGCTGATAAGAATAAAGCTCGCCAGGTCCAAGTTCTTCAAGTTGTTGCAACTCCCCTACGGCAACCATAGCTCCAAAAAGGTCTAATGATTTAGTAATTTTATTATATTATATGGTGTTATATGTGGTTTAATTAGCAAACCAATAAACATATACAGTAAAACCTCTATAAATTAATAATGTTGGAACTTTAAAATTTTATTAATTTATAGAGATATTAATTTACAAAAGTTTCCTTATTTAGATTTTTTTTATATTTGAATATTTTTATTTATAAAAAAATATTTTATTTTACCGTATGTACATTATTTAAATTTTAGACATTTGACTTCTATATTGTTTTATTATTTTATTTTGTGTATAATTTTATGTTTCATATAATTGTTAAGTGGTTTTCAGTATAATTTTACTAAATCTTATCAAAATATATTGAAATGTTAAGAAAAATAAAGAATTTACATTGTGAATAGAAAACCAACAATATAATTTTTAACTTGTACTTATATAAAAATATATATAGAAAAATTATTAATTTATAATTTTAAGGGGACTATATATTTACATAGAAATTTTAAAAATATTATTATCTTATTATTTTATCGATTTGTGTTATATTTAACATTGGCCCAACTTGGGACCGGCAAAATTTATTAATTTATAGAGATTATTAATTTATAGATTATTAATTTATAGAGGTTCTACTGTATAGTGATTTAGTAAATGTATCCCTAAATATACGTTATTTAGTTATGAAGGGTACTTACAAAACTATGGTACGGTAACATATATAATTAATTTCAATGAACTTATATAAAGATCTACCACTTGCTACTTTTGAGATGGACACTGAAAAGATAAATAAGGATACATACATCTAACAATATCGATTAATGGTTAGGAAAAGTTAAGTCTAATATATTTGCGTTGCTTGCTGAACAATTCAAAGTAGGAGTCAATTATTTTAAAATAGAAACGAAATGGGAATAAAAGTTAAAAATGCCATAGTTTGAACATGAAAATTAAAGGGGTGAGAATATAAATTATATATTTCTCGGTACCTCATAGAAAAGAAAGTTATGCAGCAAATTTTATTCCGGGTTTTAAATTTACAAATATATGTTATCTTCTAATTCTTAGACCCAGTAAATTATGTTGTTGCATCGTAATTAAAACAATTCATCAAAAGTAGGTTTATAAGAATAATTTGGTTTTGTCGAGTGAACGGAAACACATAACAGATGCAAATATAATTTTAATATTGGGATATAACTCTGGAAGGTAATTAAAAAAACATAGTGCAACCTAATAGCAATTGAAGCTTATTGAACCCTCAAGAGAACAATATTTGTTTTAAACTAAAAATTTTGAAAAGTCAAATTTGTCATAGAACTCCCAAAATTCTAATGTCGATGTCTTGGACGCTGCTGTTTAAAATCAAAATTGATAGAACGGAATCCTGAAATATAAAATATATTATTGATGTTAGAAATTATTATTCAGCACCTATGTTTACTAAATACAATAATGTCATTCATACTAAACTTACTTTGATTTGAAGTACTGGGTATCAGGAATTTGAGGATCAAATAAAATATCCGAGCATTCTTCAAAATTTGTGATATAGCGCAAGTGAACTATAAAAATAACCAATTAAGTTCCATAGCAAATAGAGAAAATATTGATCTATTAAAAAATCTACATTAAATTAAACTCGCCTTCACCCCATTCAATTTGCCATAGCTTCAATACACAAACAACTACCTTTGCAGTTGATGAAAACCTGTTTTCATATATCTTCTGAGCCACAGTTCCATAGGCAACATAGTTGATTTCAACAAAACTGCAAAAATAAAATGGGCAATGTTTTATATCCAAGAAAAAGACAAAAAGAATAATACTCACTCATAATTAATGATGGACAACTGAATTCGACTTTGGTGTCCACCATTACTCTGGTTGGGTTGCACCTGAACTAAATCTTCGAGAGGGCCAACATGAACTAAAACCCCGCATAGATCTAAGTGACATACGAAAACGTGGTTAGATATTAACAGACTATCAAATTTATATGCTACTACAAAAGATGGAAAGTAGTGAGTGACAAAACTAAGAAAACCTAATGGCCAAAATTTTGGCCTGTACCAATACTTAGAATGCGATAAACCACGGATGATGGTTTCGTAATTGCCACAGCAAAGAAAACGTTAGGAGACATGTCTCTTATATAAGACTAAAAACCTAATGCTGGTAACTTTGTTTTGCCGTCACGCAAAAAAAATAATGTCGTATATTCTTTCTGTGGTCACCTCACTATGATTAATATATTGCCATAACACAAAGTTTTCAACTATATTGCAAATCTCCTATAATTAATAAACCTTGCCAAGCACTCAATCTATCAAAATAGGCAACCTAATAATAAATGTCTTTAGATATTAGAATATAACTTTTTAATTTGGGTTTTATTATTTGACAATGTGAGAGTTAAGAAAATAGTAGAGGATTTCAGTACTATTATGTAAACTTCTCATATAATATATGTTTCTCAATTATGAAAAAGAGAACTCTAAATGACTACGATTAAATTGGTAATTTTGTTTCTAAAACTCATATCATACATACAACCATGCTAAAACTCGACCCAACTCAGTAAGAAATTACTATGAATATGGTCTTCATTGTATGGTCACAAGCTCAGCTTTACGTACACGTAAAATAATGAAAAGCATGATTTATACTATTATTTGCGAAATAAATTTTTGCAACGGAGCTTTCATGTTGAAAGTTAGATCGGCTAATATTGATATTATCCTTAGTGAATAAAATATAAAAATAAACTAAAATAAAAAACAAAAATTAATTAGATAATTGATTAAAACTAATAATAGTAACGATTATCCAAAAATTATAAATATATTTAAAATATGAAGATAATTCAAATATATGTTGTGCTGTTATCTGATTTTTTTTTAATAAAAAGTTTTTTAAAAAAAACATAAGTACATAAATAAATATTAATCAAATAATTTTCAAACAAAAATAAAAAAAACAATATCTTATTTTAGTCTTTTAATTAGTAACATATATATTTATAATAAATTATAAAACATTTAGTAACTATGATTTAATATAATAAAAATTCCCCAAATATATAAACGAATAAGCCTTATGAAATCAGATAGTTCATCACAAACTGATTAATAAAAATCTATTTTAAAAATCAAAAAAATAATTCATATACATATTTTGTTACTATCTAAAAATCTATTTAATAAATATTAAAAAAATATTTTTATATATATTTTTATCTAAAAAAAATATATTTTTATAATAAATAAAATTAGTTACAAAATATATAATTAAAACTATTTCCATAAAACATTTAGTAACTTATAGTAAAAATTACCCAAATATAAAAACAAATAAGCTTTATGAAATCAAATAATTCATGAAAACTGATATTATCTAAAACAAATATCTTTTAATAATAAATAAAATTAGTTATAAAATATATAATTAAAAAAATCCATAAAACATTTAGTAACTATGATGTAATATAATAAAAATTATCCAAATATAAAAACGAATAAGCTTTATGAAATCAGATAATTCATCAAAACTGATATTATCTAAAAAAATATCTTTTAATAATAAATAAAATTAGTTACAAAATATATAATTAAACAAAAATCCATAATACATTTTGTAACTATGATTTATTATAATAAAAATTATCCAAATATAAAAACGAATAAGCTTTATGAAATCAGATAATTCATCAAAACTGATATAATAAAAATCTATTTTAAAAGTAAAAAGGATAATTCATATACATATTTTGTTACTATAAAAAATATCTTTAATAAATATTTAAAAACTTATTTCATTATATATTGTTATCTAAAAATATATATTTTAATAATAGGTACAAATCATGTATACACCAGCACTATACCAAAACAAAATCCTAAGATTCAACAACTTACAACAACCAACATAACACATTTGAGATATACCAATATTGTCAGAAAGCAAATCATTCGACAATGTTAACTTGAATTCCCATGGCTATTCTGCACAATATCTTTCCTTACCCAAAAAAAGTTCTATTCTTGAATTCAGAGTATACTGCTCCAAAAATGACACATGTACCAGAACTTCTTTCAACCGGTTGAAACATCCACAACTGCAAACTCAGAAGCTGAACTCATCGTCACTATCATCATCATCACTATCACTCAACGCAAAGTCTCCCTCATCTTCCGAAAACGCAGACACACTAAACCTCCCAAACCCCATCACTCTCCACCCTCATCTCCCCCTCTCATCTTCATCATAAGTTCATAACACAACGAAAACAACACCTCCCCCTCCTCCACCACATCCTCATCATCAAACCGCCGCCTCTTCTCCGGCACCAAATCCTTCTCCCCAATCTCCCCATTCTCCACCCCCATGGCACCCACAAATCCGCCTCCCTTCCCAACACCCCATCCCTATCACTCACCACAACCGTCCCGAGCTCAGCCTTCCTCAACATATCCGAAAAATCCTTATCATCCGACACCAAAACCAACCAATCAATCCCACGCGTCATCAAATGCTTTATCTGCCTCTTCACCGCCCAATCCGCCGCCTGAGGCTTATCCTCCACCGTCTTCACATAAACCCCCGCTTCTCAGCTCAGCCTCAAGCCCATACCCAACCTTCGGCGTCAACAACCTCCTCGCCGCTTCGTTGTACTTCTCATTCCCGGAGATATACCTCTCCTTAAACTTCTGCCGCTTCTTCCCCTTTAACGACCTCATATGGTTCACCTTCTTCTGCCTCTCCCTCTCGTGAAGCTGCTTGAAATGCTTCTTTAAATCAAGATTCGTTCTGCACTTCCGACCACACACGCCGCAGATGTAAATCTGTTAAACAAATCCCTTACAACATATCCGTTCTCGAAATCAGCGCTCCAATCATTGCTCCTGGAATCTTAACCGAGCCAGAACAATATGACCGAGAAAGCTGGTTGTAAAACATTTGTCGGTATCCTCGTATCGAGCCATATGATTAAGGTGATAACGTCGAAAATAAACTTACATGAAAAATATAACCCAAAAAGTATAGAGCTTTTAAAGAAACGTAATGTTTGCATTAAATTCATAATTTTTGTGAGAAACGTTCTCTGCATGACACGTATGCATTTTTTTAAATAACAGCTTCTCATGAAGCCACGTCAGACACGGCCAAGACACCATTAAGGAAACTCTTAAAAATGCTTCTCCTTTAATATATAGGGGATTTAAGGGCAGAATTCTAGTAAAGATTCTGTTTTAATAGTATAGATTACGCTCTTGTGTTACAGTACAAATTATCTGGTAAAATATTCACAGCAAGAAGTCCACCCATATTCTGTTGTTGGTTGTTTGATTCACAGTTCTCTTGCATAATATTTTTGAATTTCATTTTCTCACACAAAAACTTATTTACGCAATGATTGGCTCTTAAGATTGTATGTCTTTGTGGTACCTGTAGATATCATTTTTGTTTTTCTATATAGCTTGAAACTATTATACATATTAAGATATTTTTATTTACGGTTATGCATTGCATAATTTCTATACATATCTATTGAAAAGATTATAAAGTTTATCTTTCAAATTCATTAAATAAATTGGTACAATTTTAAAATTTACAATTGACTCAAAGCATTTCAACTATAAAATTATTAATTTATATTAAATTTACACATATTTATATGCTTAATAGTAATTTTATATTACTTACAATATAACATAATGTAACAAACAAATGATTCTTTGAAATTTTAAATAATAGTTTCAATAATAAAAAAAAACCATAAATGTAATGATCTAAAGTTTAATCGATTATTTACCAATATATAAATGAACATAACATAAATTGTTAATAGAATATATTTTATACCATTTTCGTAGTACATTTATTAATTTTCTGTTATAAGTCTAATATTTTTATTCTAAGAAAGGTAAGATGTTTAAAATTGCTAATACATATATGTAAAAAATCAAATGAAATAACACCAATATCTCATTTACCAAAAATGTCATGATCATACTTATTTATAAATATCAATGAAAGTTTGATAGTAGTAACCACAAACTAAATTACAATTTTTATAAACACTAAAAAATGTTTGAGAATAAGCGAAAACAATATTTGCTAACCATGTTATTTATGGTAGTGCTGCTATCAATTTCTCAAAATACGAAAGGTAATGCTAATGTTCCACTTGCTCCAATGTCAGAGGAAGGATTCCTGCCAAATCCATCTATTTGTGCAAGAGATGCTAGGAATGTTCCAAATTGCGTAGCTGCAGCGAAGAGTTTCAAGTTCAGTATTGTCACAAAAGAATGTTGCTTGGTTCTGTTAAGTGCCTCGGATGACTGTCTTGGGATGTTATTTCCTTTGCGTTTTGTTTTTAAGCTTATGATTAAAGTTTCATGTAGTTTAATGGGTGTACATGGTTAAACATATTTTTTTTTTGTTAATCCTATATTCTTAAAACAGTTTATCTAACAGCAAAATAAATATGTATTAATTATTTTTTAATAATAATTTCCCTTCATATATAATTAACTAGCTAATAAAGTTTTCAGCATGCAAATCGTGCTTTTTGAAATTTTTTGTTTGTTTATATTGATGTTTCAATTTTTTGCCTATTACTTGCTATTCATTTTTGTTATTTTAAAACGGAGAAGAATAGTGAAAATCACTGTAAATTTCTTTTGATGCATTTTCCTATTTACTGTAATACATGAAATCACCTAACAATTCATTTTTATTGAACAACTGCAACCGTTAAATAATTGTGAATAATATTGATTACTAGGAAAAGATATGCGCCTTGCGCGGAATGAGAATTTAGTTTAAAAATTATTATGTATTTAATCAATTATGTATACTTTGCATAAAAATAATAGAAAAAACATGTTTATTATGTCGTGTAATATGTTAAACACACCTAAAATTGGTAAATGAAAATAGTAAATCATAGTTTGCATGGTGTGTCTATCATATAAATTGAAAAAATAAACTGAATTATAACTAAATATTGTACAAAGTTTATAATTTTTAGAAAATACATATTTTGCTACCTTGTGTTATGTGACTTGGCTGATTAGCAATTGAAGCTTATTGAACCCTCAAGAGAACAATATTTGTTTTAAACTAAAAATTTCGAAAAGTCAAATTTGTCATTGAACTCCCAAAATTCTAACGTCAAAGTCTTGGACGCTGCTGTTTAAAATCAAAATGGATAGAACGGAATCCTGAAATATAAAATATATTATTGATGTTAGAAATTATTATTTAGCACCTATGGTTACTAAATACAATAATGTCATTCATACTAAACTTACTTTGATTTGAAGTACAGGGTATCAGGAATTTGAGGATCAAATAAAATATCCGAGCATTCTTCAAAATTTGTGATATAGCGCAAGTGAACTATAAAAATAACCAATTAAGTTCCATAGCAAATAGAGAAAATAATGATCTATTAAAAAATCTACACTAAATTAAACTGGCCTTCACCCGATTCAATTCGCCATAGCTTCAATACACAAACAACTACCTTTGCAGTTGATGAAAACCTGTTTTCATATATCTTCTGAGCCACAGTTCCATAGGCAACATAGTTGATTTCAACAAAACTGCAAAAATAAAATGGGCAATGTTTTATATCCAAGAAAAAGACAAAAAGAATAATACTCACTCATAATTAATGATGGACAACTGAATTCGACTTTGGTGTCCACCATTATTCTGGTTGGGTTGCACCTGAACTAAATCTTCGAGAGGGCCAACATGAACTAAAACCCCGCATAGATCTAAGTGACATACGAAAACGTGGTTAGATATTAACAGACTATCAAATTTATATGCTACTACAAAAGATGGAAAGTAGTGAATGACAAAACTAAGAAAACCTAATGGCCAAAATTTTGGCATGTACCAATACTTAGAATGCGATAAACCACAGATGATGGTTTCGTAATTGCCACAGCAAAGAAAACGTTAGGAGACATGTCTCTTATATAAGACTAAAAACCTAATGCTGGTAACTTTGTTTTGCCGTCACGCAAAAAAATTTAATGTCGTATATTCTTTCTGTGGTCACCTCACTATGATTAATATATTGCCATAAAACAAAGTTTTCAACTATATTGCAAATCTCCTATAATTAATAAACCTTGCCAAGCACTCAATCTATCAAAATAGGCAACCTAATAATAAATGTCTTTCGATATTAGAATATAACTTTTTAATTTGGGTTTATTATTTGACAATGTGAGAGTTAAAAAAATAGTAGAGGATTTCAGTACTATTATGTAAACTTCTCATATAATATATGTTTCTCAATTATGAAAGAGAGAACTCTAAATGACTACGATTAAATTGGTAATTTTGTTTCTAGAACTCATATCATACATACAACCATGCTAAAACTCGACCCAACGCAGTAAGAAATTACTATGAATATGGTCTTCACTGTATGGTCACAAGCTCAGCTTTACGTACACGTAAAATAATGAAAAGCATGATTTATACTATTATTTGCGAAATAAATTTTTGCAACGGAGTTTCATGTTGAAACTTAGATCGGCTAATATTGATATTATCCTTAGTGAATAAAATATAAAAATAAACTAAAATAAAAAACAAAAATTAATTAGATAATTGATTAAAATTAATAATAGTAACGATTATCCAAAAATTAAAAAATATATTTAAAATATGAAGATAATTCAAATATATGTTGTGTTGTTATCTGATTTTTTTTAATAAAAAGTTTTTAAGAAAACATAAGTACATAAATAAATATTAATCAAATAAAAATCAAAAAAAATAATTCATATACATATTTTGTTACTATCTAAAAATCTATTTAATAAATATTAAAAAAATATTTCTATATATATTTTTATCTAAAGAGAATATATTTTGATAATAAATAAAATTAGTTACAAAATATATAATTAAAAATATTTCCATAAAACATTTAGTAACTTATAATAAAAATTACCCAAATATAAAAACAATTAAGCTTTATGAAATCAAATAATTCATGAAAACTGATATTATCTAAAACAAATATCTTTTAATAATAAATAAAATTAGTTATAAAATATATAATTAAAAAAAATCCATAAAACATTTAGTAACTATGATGTAATATAATAAAAATTATCCAAATATAAAAACGAATAATCTTTATGAAATCAGATAATTCATCAAAACTGATATTATCTAAAAAAATATCTTTTAATAATAAATAAAATTAGTTACAAAATATATAATTAAACAAAAATCCATAATACATTTAGTAACTATGATTTATTATAATAAAAATTATCCAAATATAAAAACGAATAAGCTTTATGAAATCAGATAATTCATGAAAACTGATATAATAAAAATCTATTTTAAAAGTAAAAAGGATAATTCATATACATATTTTGTTACTATAAAAAATATCTTTAATAAATATTTAAAAACTTATTTCATTATATATTGTTATCTAAAAATATATATTTTAATAATAGGTACAAATCATGTATACACCAGCACTATACCAAAACAAAATCCTAAGATTCAACAACTTACAACAACCAACGTAACACATTTGAGATATACCAATATTGTCAGAAAGCAAATCATTCGACAATGTTAACTTGAATTCCCATGGCTATTCTGCACAATATCTTTCCTTACCCAAAAAAAGTTCTATTCTTGAATTCAGAGTATACTGCTCCAAAAATGACACATGTACCAGAACTTCTTTCAACCGGTTGAAACATCCACAACTGCAAACTCAGAAGCTGAACTCATCGTCACTATCATCATCATCACTATCACTCAACGCAAAGTCTCCCTCATCTTCCGAAAACGCAGACACACTAAACCTCCCAAACCCCATCACTCTCCACCCTCATCTCCCCCCTCTCATCTTCATCATAAGTTCATAACACAACGAAAACAACACCTCCCCCTCCTCCACCACATCCTCATCATCAAACCGCCGCCTCTTCTCCGGCACCAAATCCTTCTCCCCAATCTCCCCATTCTCCACCCCCATCCATGGCACCCACAAATCCGCCTCCCTTCCCAACACCCCATCCCTATCACTCACCACAACCGTCCCGAGCTCAGCCTTCCTCAACATATCCGAAAAATCCTTATCATCCGACACCAAAACCAACCAATCAATCCCACGCGTCATCAAATGCTTTATCTGCCTCTTCACCGCCCAATCCGCCGCCTGAGGCTTATCCTCCACCGTCTTCACATAAACCCCCGCTTCTCAGCTCAGCCTCAAGCCCATACCCAACCTTCGGCGTCAACAACCTCCTCGCCGCTTCGTTGTACTTCTCATTCCCGGAGATATACCTCTCCTTAAACTTCTGCCGCTTCTTCCCCTTTAAGGACCTCATATGGTTCACCTTCTTCTGCCTCTCCCTCTCGTGAAGCTGCTTGAAATGCTTCTTTAAATCAAGATTCGTTCTGCACTTCCGACCACACACGCCGCAGATGTAAATCTGTTAAACAAATCCCTTACAACATATCCGTTCTCGAAATCAGCGCTCCAATCATTGCTCCTGGAATCTTAACCGAGCCAGAACAATATGACCGAGAAAGCTGGTTGTAAAACATTTGTCGGTATCCTCGTATCGAGCCATATGATTAAGGTGATAACGTCGAAAATAAACTTACGTGAAAAATATAACCCAAAAAGTATAGAGCTTTTAAAGAAACGTAATGTTTGCATTAAATTCATAATTTTTGTGAGAAACGTTCTCTGCATGACACGTATGCATTTTTTTAAATAACAGCTTCTCATGAAGCCACGTCAGACACGGCCAAGACACCATTAAGGAAACTCTTAAAAATGCTTCTCCTTTAATATATAGGGGATTTAAGGGCAGAATTCTAGTAGAGATTCTGTTTTAATAGTATAGATTACGCTCTTGTGTTACAGTACAAATTATCTGGTAAAATATTCACAGCAAGAAGTCCACCCATATTCTGTTGTTGGTTGTTTGATTCACAGTTCTCTTGCATAATATTTTTGAATTTCATTTTCTCACACAAAAACTTATTTACGCAATGATTGGCTCTTAAGATTGTATGTCTTTGTGGTACCTGTAGATATCATTTTTGTTTTTCTATATAGCTTGAAACTATTATACATATTAAGATATTTTTATTTACGGTTATGCATTGCATAATTTCTATACATATCTATTGAAAAGATTATAAAGTTTATCTTTCAAATTCATTAAATAAATTGGTACCATTTTAAAATTTACAATTGACTCAAAGCATTTCAACTATAAAATTATTAATTTATATTAAATTTACACATATTTATATGCTTAATAGTAATTTTATATTACTAACAATATAACATAATGTAACAAACAAATGATTCTTTGAAATTTTAAATAATAGTTTCAATAATAAAAAAAAACCATAAATGTAATGATCTAAAGTTTAATCGATTATTTACCAATATATAAATGAACATAACATAAATTGTTAATAGAATATATTTTATACCATTTTCGTAGTACATTTATTAATTTTCTGTTATAAGTCTAATATTTTTATTCTAAGAAAGGTAAGATGTTTAAAATTGCTAATACATATATGTAAAAAATCAAATGAAATAACACCAATATCTCATTTACCAAAAATGTCATGATCATACTTATTTATAAATATCAATGAAAGTTTGATAGTAGTAACCACAAACTAAATTACAATTTTTATAAACACTAAAAAATGTTTGAGAATAAGCGAAAACAATATTTGCTAACCATGTTATTTATGGTAGTGCTGCTATCAATTTCTCAAAATACGAAAGGTAATGCTAATGTTCCACTTGCTCCAATGTCAGAGGAAGGATTCCTGCCAAATCCATCTATTTGTGCAAGAGATGCTAGGAATGTTCCAAATTGCGTAGCTGCAGCGAAGAGTTTCAAGTTCAGTATTGTCACAAAAGAATGTTGCTTGGTTCTGTTAAGTGCCTCGGATGACTGTCTTGGGATGTTATTTCCTTTGCGTTTTGTTTTTAAGCTTATGATTAAAGTTTCATGTAGTTTAATGGGTGTACATGGTTAAACATATTTTTTTTTTGTTAATCCTATATTCTTAAAACAGTTTATCTAACAGCAAAATAAATATGTATTAATTATTTTTTAATAATAATTTCCCTTCATATATAATTAACTAGCTAATAAAGTTTTCAGCATGCAAATCGTGCTTTTTGAAATTTTTTGTTTGTTTATATTGATGTTTCAATTTTTTGCCTATTACTTGCTATTCATTTTTGTTATTTTAAAACGGAGAAGAATAGTGAAAATCACTGTAAATTTCTTTTGATGCATTTTCCTATTTACTGTAATACATGAAATCACCTAACAATTCATTTTTATTGAACAACTGCAACCGTTAAATAATTGTGAATAATATTGATTACTAGGAAAAGATATGCGCCTTGCGCGGAATGAGAATTTAGTTTAAAAATTATTATGTATTTAATCAATTATGTATACTTTGCATAAAAATAATAGAAAAAACATGTTTATTATGTCGTGTAATATGTTAAACACACCTAAAATTGGTAAATGAAAATAGTAAATCATAGTTTGCATGGTGTGTCTATCATATAAATTGAAAAAATAAACTGAATTATAACTAAATATTGTACAAAGTTTATAATTTTTAGAAAATACATATTTTGCTACCTTGTGTTATGTGACTTGGCTGATTAGCAATTGAAGCTTATTGAACCCTCAAGAGAACAATATTTGTTTTAAACTAAAAATTTCGAAAAGTCAAATTTGTCATTGAACTCCCAAAATTCTAACGTCAAAGTCTTGGACGCTGCTGTTTAAAATCAAAATGGATAGAACGGAATCCTGAAATATAAAATATATTATTGATGTTAGAAATTATTATTTAGCACCTATGGTTACTAAATACAATAATGTCATTCATACTAAACTTACTTTGATTTGAAGTACAGGGTATCAGGAATTTGAGGATCAAATAAAATATCCGAGCATTCTTCAAAATTTGTGATATAGCGCAAGTGAACTATAAAAATAACCAATTAAGTTCCATAGCAAATAGAGAAAATAATGATCTATTAAAAAATCTACACTAAATTAAACTGGCCTTCACCCGATTCAATTCGCCATAGCTTCAATACACAAACAACTACCTTTGCAGTTGATGAAAACCTGTTTTCATATATCTTCTGAGCCACAGTTCCATAGGCAACATAGTTGATTTCAACAAAACTGCAAAAATAAAATGGGCAATGTTTTATATCCAAGAAAAAGACAAAAAGAATAATACTCACTCATAATTAATGATGGACAACTGAATTCGACTTTGGTGTCCACCATTATTCTGGTTGGGTTGCACCTGAACTAAATCTTCGAGAGGGCCAACATGAACTAAAACCCCGCATAGATCTAAGTGACATACGAAAACGTGGTTAGATATTAACAGACTATCAAATTTATATGCTACTACAAAAGATGGAAAGTAGTGAATGACAAAACTAAGAAAACCTAATGGCCAAAATTTTGGCATGTACCAATACTTAGAATGCGATAAACCACAGATGATGGTTTCGTAATTGCCACAGCAAAGAAAACGTTAGGAGACATGTCTCTTATATAAGACTAAAAACCTAATGCTGGTAACTTTGTTTTGCCGTCACGCAAAAAAAATTAATGTCGTATATTCTTTCTGTGGTCACCTCACTATGATTAATATATTGCCATAAAACAAAGTTTTCAACTATATTGCAAATCTCCTATAATTAATAAACCTTGCCAAGCACTCAATCTATCAAAATAGGCAACCTAATAATAAATGTCTTTCGATATTAGAATATAACTTTTTAATTTGGGTTTATTATTTGACAATGTGAGAGTTAAAAAAATAGTAGAGGATTTCAGTACTATTATGTAAACTTCTCATATAATATATGTTTCTCAATTATGAAAGAGAGAACTCTAAATGACTACGATTAAATTGGTAATTTTGTTTCTAGAACTCATATCATACATACAACCATGCTAAAACTCGACCCAACGCAGTAAGAAATTACTATGAATATGGTCTTCACTGTATGGTCACAAGCTCAGCTTTACGTACACGTAAAATAATGAAAAGCATGATTTATACTATTATTTGCGAAATAAATTTTTGCAACGGAGTTTCATGTTGAAACTTAGATCGGCTAATATTGATATTATCCTTAGTGAATAAAATATAAAAATAAACTAAAATAAAAAACAAAAATTAATTAGATAATTGATTAAAATTAATAATAGTAACGATTATCCAAAAATTAAAAAATATATTTAAAATATGAAGATAATTCAAATATATGTTGTGTTGTTATCTGATTTTTTTTAATAAAAAGTTTTTAAGAAAACATAAGTACATAAATAAATATTAATCAAATAAAAATCAAAAAAAATAATTCATATACATATTTTGTTACTATCTAAAAATCTATTTAATAAATATTAAAAAAATATTTCTATATATATTTTTATCTAAAGAGAATATATTTTGATAATAAATAAAATTAGTTACAAAATATATAATTAAAAATATTTCCATAAAACATTTAGTAACTTATAATAAAAATTACCCAAATATAAAAACAATTAAGCTTTATGAAATCAAATAATTCATGAAAACTGATATTATCTAAAACAAATATCTTTTAATAATAAATAAAATTAGTTATAAAATATATAATTAAAAAAAATCCATAAAACATTTAGTAACTATGATGTAATATAATAAAAATTATCCAAATATAAAAACGAATAATCTTTATGAAATCAGATAATTCATCAAAACTGATATTATCTAAAAAAATATCTTTTAATAATAAATAAAATTAGTTACAAAATATATAATTAAACAAAAATCCATAATACATTTAGTAACTATGATTTATTATAATAAAAATTATCCAAATATAAAAACGAATAAGCTTTATGAAATCAGATAATTCATGAAAACTGATATAATAAAAATCTATTTTAAAAGTAAAAAGGATAATTCATATACATATTTTGTTACTATAAAAAATATCTTTAATAAATATTTAAAAACTTATTTCATTATATATTGTTATCTAAAAATATATATTTTAATAATAGGTACAAATCATGTATACACCAGCACTATACCAAAACAAAATCCTAAGATTCAACAACTTACAACAACCAACGTAACACATTTGAGATATACCAATATTGTCAGAAAGCAAATCATTCGACAATGTTAACTTGAATTCCCATGGCTATTCTGCACAATATCTTTCCTTACCCAAAAAAAGTTCTATTCTTGAATTCAGAGTATACTGCTCCAAAAATGACACATGTACCAGAACTTCTTTCAACCGGTTGAAACATCCACAACTGCAAACTCAGAAGCTGAACTCATCGTCACTATCATCATCATCACTATCACTCAACGCAAAGTCTCCCTCATCTTCCGAAAACGCAGACACACTAAACCTCCCAAACCCCATCACTCTCCACCCTCATCTCCCCCCTCTCATCTTCATCATAAGTTCATAACACAACGAAAACAACACCTCCCCCTCCTCCACCACATCCTCATCATCAAACCGCCGCCTCTTCTCCGGCACCAAATCCTTCTCCCCAATCTCCCCATTCTCCACCCCCATCCATGGCACCCACAAATCCGCCTCCCTTCCCAACACCCCATCCCTATCACTCACCACAACCGTCCCGAGCTCAGCCTTCCTCAACATATCCGAAAAATCCTTATCATCCGACACCAAAACCAACCAATCAATCCCACGCGTCATCAAATGCTTTATCTGCCTCTTCACCGCCCAATCCGCCGCCTGAGGCTTATCCTCCACCGTCTTCACATAAACCCCCGCTTCTCAGCTCAGCCTCAAGCCCATACCCAACCTTCGGCGTCAACAACCTCCTCGCCGCTTCGTTGTACTTCTCATTCCCGGAGATATACCTCTCCTTAAACTTCTGCCGCTTCTTCCCCTTTAAGGACCTCATATGGTTCACCTTCTTCTGCCTCTCCCTCTCGTGAAGCTGCTTGAAATGCTTCTTTAAATCAAGATTCGTTCTGCACTTCCGACCACACACGCCGCAGATGTAAATCTGTTAAACAAATCCCTTACAACATATCCGTTCTCGAAATCAGCGCTCCAATCATTGCTCCTGGAATCTTAACCGAGCCAGAACAATATGACCGAGAAAGCTGGTTGTAAAACATTTGTCGGTATCCTCGTATCGAGCCATATGATTAAGGTGATAACGTCGAAAATAAACTTACGTGAAAAATATAACCCAAAAAGTATAGAGCTTTTAAAGAAACGTAATGTTTGCATTAAATTCATAATTTTTGTGAGAAACGTTCTCTGCATGACACGTATGCATTTTTTTAAATAACAGCTTCTCATGAAGCCACGTCAGACACGGCCAAGACACCATTAAGGAAACTCTTAAAAATGCTTCTCCTTTAATATATAGGGGATTTAAGGGCAGAATTCTAGTAGAGATTCTGTTTTAATAGTATAGATTACGCTCTTGTGTTACAGTACAAATTATCTGGTAAAATATTCACAGCAAGAAGTCCACCCATATTCTGTTGTTGGTTGTTTGATTCACAGTTCTCTTGCATAATATTTTTGAATTTCATTTTCTCACACAAAAACTTATTTACGCAATGATTGGCTCTTAAGATTGTATGTCTTTGTGGTACCTGTAGATATCATTTTTGTTTTTCTATATAGCTTGAAACTATTATACATATTAAGATATTTTTATTTACGGTTATGCATTGCATAATTTCTATACATATCTATTGAAAAGATTATAAAGTTTATCTTTCAAATTCATTAAATAAATTGGTACCATTTTAAAATTTACAATTGACTCAAAGCATTTCAACTATAAAATTATTAATTTATATTAAATTTACACATATTTATATGCTTAATAGTAATTTTATATTACTAACAATATAACATAATGTAACAAACAAATGATTCTTTGAAATTTTAAATAATAGTTTCAATAATAAAAAAAAACCATAAATGTAATGATCTAAAGTTTAATCGATTATTTACCAATATATAAATGAACATAACATAAATTGTTAATAGAATATATTTTATACCATTTTCGTAGTACATTTATTAATTTTCTGTTATAAGTCTAATATTTTTATTCTAAGAAAGGTAAGATGTTTAAAATTGCTAATACATATATGTAAAAAATCAAATGAAATAACACCAATATCTCATTTACCAAAAATGTCATGATCATACTTATTTATAAATATCAATGAAAGTTTGATAGTAGTAACCACAAACTAAATTACAATTTTTATAAACACTAAAAAATGTTTGAGAATAAGCGAAAACAATATTTGCTAACCATGTTATTTATGGTAGTGCTGCTATCAATTTCTCAAAATACGAAAGGTAATGCTAATGTTCCACTTGCTCCAATGTCAGAGGAAGGATTCCTGCCAAATCCATCTATTTGTGCAAGAGATGCTAGGAATGTTCCAAATTGCGTAGCTGCAGCGAAGAGTTTCAAGTTCAGTATTGTCACAAAAGAATGTTGCTTGGTTCTGTTAAGTGCCTCGGATGACTGTCTTGGGATGTTATTTCCTTTGCGTTTTGTTTTTAAGCTTATGATTAAAGTTTCATGTAGTTTAATGGGTGTACATGGTTAAACATATATTTTTTTTGTTAATCCTATATTCTTAAAACAGTTTATCTAACAGCAAAATAAACATGTATTAATTATTTTTTAATAATAATTTCCCTTCATATATAATTAACTAGCTAATAAAGTTTTCAGCATGCAAATCGTGCTTTTTGAAATTTTTTGTTTGTTTATATTGATGTTTCAATTTTTTGCCTATTACTTGCTATTCATTTTTGTTATTTTAAAACGGAGAAGAATAGTGAAAATCACTGTAAATTTCTTTTGATGCATTTTCCTATTTACTGTAATACATGAAATCACCTAACAATTCATTTTTATTGAACAACTGCAACCGTTAAATAATTGTGAATAATATTGATTACTAGGAAAAGATATGCGCCTTACGCGGAATGAGAATTTAGTTTAAAAATTATTATGTATTTAATCAATTATGTATACTTTGCATAAAAATAATAGAAAAAACATGTTTAATATGTCGTGTAATATGTTAAACACACCTAAAATTGGTAAATGAAAATAGTAAATCATAGTTTGCATGGTGTGTCTATCATATAAATTGAAAAAATAAACTGAATTATAACTAAATATTGTACAAAGTTTATAATTTTTAGAAAATACATATTTTGCTACCTTGTGTTATGTGACTTGGCTGATTAGCAATTGAAGCTTATTGAACCCTCAAGAGAACAATATTTGTTTTAAACTAAAAATTTCGAAAAGTCAAATTTGTCATTGAACTCCCAAAATTCTAACGTCAAAGTCTTGGACGCTGCTGTTTAAAATCAAAATGGATAGAACGGAATCCTGAAATATAAAATATATTATTGATGTTAGAAATTATTATTTAGCACCTATGTTTACTAAATACAATAATGTCATTCATACTAAACTTACTTTGATTTGAAGTACAGGGTATCAGGAATTTGAGGATCAAATAAAATATCCGAGCATTCTTCAAAATTTGTGATATAGCGCAAGTGAACTATAAAAATAACCAATTAAGTTCCATAGCAAATAGAGAAAATAATGATCTATTAAAAAATCTACACTAAATTAAACTGGCCTTCACCCGATTCAATTCGCCATAGCTTCAATACACAAACAACTACCTTTGCAGTTGATGAAAACCTGTTTTCATATATCTTCTGAGCCACAGTTCCATAGGCAACATAGTTGATTTCAACAAAACTGCAAAAATAAAATGGGCAATGTTTTATATCCAAGAAAAAGACAAAAAGAATAATACTCACTCATAATTAATGATGGACAACTGAATTCGACTTTGGTGTCCACCATTATTCTGGTTGGGTTGCACCTGAACTAAATCTTCGAGAGGGCCAACATGAACTAAAACCCCGCATAGATCTAAGTGAATTAAAACGTGGTTAGATATTAACAGACTATCAAATTTATATGCTACTACAAAAGATGGAAAGTAGTGAATGACAAAACTAAGAAAACCTAATGGCCAAAATTTTGGCATGTACCAATACTTAGAATGCGATAAACCACGGATGATGGTTTCGTAATTGCCACAGCAAAGAAAATGTTAGGAGACATGTCTCTTATATAAGACTAAAAACCTAATGCTGGTAACTTTGTTTTGCCGTCACGCAAAAAAAATTAATGTCGTATATTCTTTCTGTGGTCACCTCACTATGATTAATATATTGCCATAAAACAAAGTTTTCAACTATATTGCAAATCTCCTATAATTAATAAACCTTGCCAAGCACTCAATCTATCAAAATAGGCAACCTAATAATAAATGTCTTTCAATATTAGAATATAACTTTTTAATTTGGGTTTATTATTTGACAATGTGAGAGTTAAAAAAATAGTAGAGGATTTCAGTACTATTATGTAAACTTCTCATATAATATATGTTTCTCAATTATGAAAGAGAGAACTCTAAATGACTACGATTAAATTGGTAATTTTGTTTCTAGAACTCATATCATACATACAACCATGCTAAAACTCGACCCAACGCAGTAAGAAATTACAATGAATATGGTCTTCACTGTATGGTCACAAGCTCAGCTTTACGTACACGTAAAATAATGAAAAGCATGATTTATACTATTATTTGCGAAATAAATTTTTGCAACGGAGTTTCATGTTGAAACTTAGATCGGCTAATATTGATATTATCCTTATTGAATAAAATATAAAAATAAACTAAAATAAAAAACAAAAATTAATTAGATAATTGATTAAAATTAATAATAGTAACGATTATCCAAAAATTAAAAAATATATTTAAAATATGAAGATAATTCAAATATATGTTGTGTTGTTATCTGATTTTTTTTAATAAAAAGTTTTTAAGAAAACATAAGTACATAAATAAATATTAATCAAATAAAAATAAAAAAAAATAATTCATATACATATTTTGTTACTATCTAAAAATCTATTTAATAAATATTAAAAAAATATTTCTATATATATTTTTATCTAAAGAGAATATATTTTGATAATAAATAAAATCAGTTACAAAATATATAATTAAAAATATTTCCATAAAACATTTAGTAACTTATAATAAAAATTACCCAAATATAAAAACAAATAAGCTTTATGAAATCAAATAATTCATGAAAACTGATATTATCTAAAACAAATATCTTTTAATAATAAATAAAATTAGTTATAAAATATATAATTAAAAAAATCCATAAAACATTTAGTAACTATGATGTAATATAATAAAAATTATCCAAATATAAAAACGAATAATCTTTATGAAATCAGATAATTCATCAAAACTGATATTATCTAAAAAATATCTTTTAATAATAAATAAAATTAGTTACAAAATATATAATTAAACAAAAATCCATAATACATTTAGTAACTATGATTTATTATAATAAAAATTATCCAAATATAAAAACGAATAAGCTTTATGAAATCAGATAATTCATCAAAACTGATATAATAAAAATCTATTTTAAAAGTAAAAAGGATAATTCATATACATATTTTGTTACTATAAAAAATATCTTTAATAAATATTTAAAAACTTATTTCATTATATATTGTTATCTAAAAATATATATTTTAATAATAGGTACAAATCATGTTTACACCAGCACTATACCAAAACAAAATCCTAAGATTCAACAACTTACAACAACCAACGTAACACATTTGAGATATACCAATATTGTCAGAAAGCAAATCATTCGACAATGTTAACTTGAATTCCCATGGCTATTCTGCACAATATCTTTCCTTACCCAAAAAAAGTTCTATTCTTGAATTCAGAGTATACTGCTCCAAAAATGACACATGTACCAGAACTTCTTTCAACCGGTTGAAACATCCACAACTGCAAACTCAGAAGCTGAACTCATCATCACTATCATCATCATCACTATCACTCAACGCAAAGTCTCCCTCATCTTCCGAAAACGCAGACACACTAAACCTCCCAAACCCCATCACTCTCCACCCTCATCTCCCCCCCTCTCATCTTCATCATAAGTTCATAACACAACGAAAACAACACCTCCCCCTCCTCCACCACATCCTCATCATCAAACCGCCGCCTCTTCTCCGGCACCAAATCCTTCTCCCCAATCTCCCCATTCTCCACCCCCATCCATGGCACCCACAAATCCGCCTCCCTTCCCAACACCCCATCCCTATCACTCACCACAACCGTCCCGAGCTCAGCCTTCCTCAACATATCCGAAAAATCCTTATCATCCGACACCAAAACCAACCAATCAATCCCACGCGTCATCAAATGCTTTATCTGCCTCTTCACCGCCCAATCCGCCGCCTGAGGCTTATCCTCCACCGTCTTCACATAAACCCCCGCTTCTCAGCTCAGCCTCAAGCCCATACCCAACCTTCGGCGTCAACAACCTCCTCGCCGCTTCGTTGTACTTCTCATTCCCGGAGATATACCTCTCCTTAAACTTCTGCCGCTTCTTCCCCTTTAAGGACCTCATATGGTTCACCTTCTTCTGCCTCTCCCTCTCGTGAAGCTGCTTGAAATGCTTCTTTAAATCAAGATTCGTTCTGCACTTCCGACCACACACGCCGCAGATGTAAATCTGTTAAACAAATCCCTTACAACATATCCGTTCTCGAAATCAGCGCTCCAATCATTGCTCCTGGAATCTTAACCGAGCCAGAACAATATGACCGAGAAAGCTGGTTGTAAAACATTTGTCGGTATCCTCGTATCGAGCCATATGATTAAGGTGATAACGTCGAAAATAAACTTACGTGAAAAATATAACCCAAAAAGTATAGAGCTTTTTAAGGAATGTAATGTTTGCATTAAATTCATAATTTTTATGAGAAACGTTCTCTGCATGACACGTATGCATTTTTTTAAATAACAGCTTCTCATGAAGCCACGTCAGACACGGCCAAGACACCATTAAGGAAACTCTTAAAAATGCTTCTCCTTTAATATATTTAAGGGCAGAATTCTAGTAGGGATTCTGTTTTAATAGTATAGATTACGCTCTTGTGTTACAGTACAAATTATCTGGTAAAATATTCACAGCAAGAAGTCCACCCATATTCTGTTGTTGGTTGTTTGATTCATAGTTCTCTTGCATAATATTTTTGAATTTCATTTTCTCACACAAAAACTTATTTACGCAATGATTGGCTCTTAAGATTGTATGTCTTTGTGGTACCTGTAGATATCATTTTTGTTTTTCTATATAGCTTGAAACTATTATACATATTAAGATATTTTTATTTACGGTTATGCATTGCATAATTTCTATACATATCTATTGAAAAGATTATAAAGTTTATCTTTCAAATTCATTAAATAAATTGGTACAATTTTAAAATTTACAATTGACTCAAAGCATTTCAACTATAAAATTATTAATTTATATTAAATTTACACATATTTATATGCTTAATAGTAATTTTATATTACTAACAATATAACATAATGTAACAAACAAATGATTCTTTGAAATTTTAAATAATAGTTTCAATAATAAAAAAATCCATAAATGTAATGATCTAAAGTTTAATCGATTATTTACCAATATATAAATGAACATAACATAAATTGTTAATAGAATATATTTTATACCATTTTCGTAGTACATTTATTAATTTTCTGTTATAAGTCTAATATTTTTATTCTAAGAAAGGTAAGATGTTTAAAATTGCTAATACATATATGTAAAAAATCAAATGAAATAACACCAATATCTCATTTACCAAAAATGTCATGATCATACTTATTTATAAATATCAATGAAAGTTTGATAGTAGTAACCACAAACTAAATTACAATTTTTATAAACACTAAAAAATGTTTGAGAATAAGCAAAAACAATATTTGCTAACCATGTTATTTATGGTAGTGCTGCTATCAATTTCTCAAAATACGAAAGGTAATGCTAATGTTCCACTTGCTCCAATGTCAGAGGAAGGATTCCTGCCAAATCCATCTATTTGTGCAAGAGATGCTAGGAATGTTCCAAATTGCGTAGCTGCAGCGAAGAGTTTCAAGTTCAGTATTGTCACAAAAGAATGTTGCTTGGTTCTGTTAAGTGCCTCGGATGACTGTCTTGGGATGTTATTTCCTTTGCGTTTTGTTTTTAAGCTTATGATTAAAGTTTCATGTAGTTTAATGGGTGTACATGGTTAAACATATATTTTTTTTGTTAACCTATATTCTTAAAACAGTTTATCTAACAGCAAAATAAACATGTATTAATTATTTTTTAATAATAATTTCCCTTCATATATAATTAACTAGCTAATAAAGTTTTCAGCATGCAAATCGTGCTTTTTGAAATTTTTTGTTTGTTTATATTGATGTTTCAATTTTTTGCCTATTACTTGCTATTCATTTTTGTTATTTTAAAACGGAGAAGAATAGTGAAAATCACTGTAAATTTCTTTTGATGCATTTTCCTATTTACTGTAATACATGAAATCACCTAACAATTCATTTTTATTGAACAACTGCAACCGTTAAATAATTGTGAATAATATTGATTACTAGGAAAAGATATGCGCCTTACGCGGAATGAGAATTTAGTTTAAAAATTATTATGTATTTAATCAATTATGTATACTTTGCATAAAAATAATAGAAAAAACATGTTTAATATGTCGTGTAATATGTTAAACACACCTAAAATTGGTAAATGAAAATAGTAAATCATAGTTTGCATGGTGTGTCTATCATATAAATTGAAAAAATAAACTGAATTATAACTAAATATTGTACAAAGTTTATAATTTTTAGAAAATACATATTTTGCTACCTTGTGTTATGTGACTTGGCTGATTAGCAATTGAAGCTTATTGAACCCTCAAGAGAACAATATTTGTTTTAAACTAAAAATTTCGAAAAGTCAAATTTGTCATTGAACTCCCAAAATTCTAACGTCAAAGTCTTGGACGCTGCTGTTTAAAATCAAAATGGATAGAACGGAATCCTGAAATATAAAATATATTATTGATGTTAGAAATTATTATTTAGCACCTATGTTTACTAAATACAATAATGTCATTCATACTAAACTTACTTTGATTTGAAGTACAGGGTATCAGGAATTTGAGGATCAAATAAAATATCCGAGCATTCTTCAAAATTTGTGATATAGCGCAAGTGAACTATAAAAATAACCAATTAATTTCCATAGCAAATAGAGAAAATAATGATCTATTAAAAAATCTACACTAAATTAAACTGGCCTTCACCCGATTCAATTCGCCATAGCTTCAATACACAAACAACTACCTTTGCAGTTGATGAAAACCTGTTTTCATATATCTTCTGAGCCACAGTTCCATAGGCAACATAGTTGATTTCAACAAAACTGCAAAAATAAAATGGGCAATGTTTTATATCCAAGAAAAAGACAAAAAGAATAATACTCACTCATAATTAATGATGGACAACTGAATTCGACTTTGGTGTCCACCATTATTCTGGTTGGGTTGCACCTGAACTAAATCTTCGAGAGGGCCAACATGAACTAAAACCCCGCATAGATCTAAGTGACATACGAAAACGTGGTTAGATATTAACAGACTATCAAATTTATATGCTACTACAAAAGATGGAAAGTAGTGAATGACAAAACTAAGAAAACCTAATGGCCAAAATTTTGGCATGTACCAATACTTAGAATGCGATAAACCACGGATGATGGTTTCGTAATTGCCATAGCAAAGAAAACGTTAGGAGACATGTCTCTTATATAAGACTAAAAACCCCTTGTTAAAAAAATCGTCCGAGTTACCGATTAAGCGGCCGGTTAAACGTGACTCGGGTGGTGACCGTGGCGAGTTGGATCAATTCGGTTGAATTTTGCGGGATGCCGAGTTATGGGTGTGGACTGCGTATAATCTAATAACTCGTCCGCGTAATGGACGTTGCGTCCGCGTAAATGGATAAGGCGGTAGAAGAAAATCTGATTGTTTCAGATTCGTGGCGGAGACGGATGATGTTTGCAGGTCGTTGTGAGGACAAAGGGGTTGTCTTTGGGTTTGTCGATGGATGAGCTAGAGCTTGATGTCTGGCATTCTAGGCTTCCGGCGTTGACAAAGCCTGAAATTGTTACGGTGGCTTGTGTTGATGGTGCTTTGGTTGTTATGGTTCCTAAGATTTTGAGGAAGATGATGGTGATGTGGTTCTGGTCAATGAAGAAGAAGATAAGTGGAGACTAGTTTTTGTGAGTTAATTAATCAAGAAACCATGAGATAATAGCCACAATCTCTGATGTTTCTCGTTTGTTTGATATGTAACCTTTATATTGCAGTTTCATGGACGTAACTCAGATCAACCTTCTCTTTCTTTCAGACAATAACCAAGTCATATTGTGTCACCACAACATAACCTTCACGCTGAAGAAGACGTTCAATAATGCACCCATATTTTTTTCGAGTAAATTTGCTGAAAACACATGGAAAAGCTAGATACCATTAATTGGGGGGGAAATGGTAGAGTTAAGGGGGAAAAATTTGGGGGGAATTTGGGTAGGGGATGCAAATAGGGTATAAGCTGTGTATATAGAGTGCAAATACTCATTTTTTTCTCAAAAAAGAAACTTTGGGAAACGTATGTATAGCAAAGAAAATAATTAATTGACAGAGAAATATTGAAGTTTTGTGTCATTCACCATGAACGGTGGAGAACTTGGTACCATGTGTCTTAGTGTATATACAACTTGACGAATTAAAGCTAAAACATGAATGCACAACATCACTAAATTAACATAGGATGTAATAAAATTTGTTACATAAACATGTATTTCTTGTATTATACGTATAATTATGGTATTATACATATAAAAATACAGAAAATTCCGCCCCGAGTACTCTCCGATTTTTTCCGCTTTTCTAATAAATCGCTAGGCGCTGATGCACCGCACGCGTAGCGCCTCGCGAGTTTTCGAACAAGGTAAAAACCTAATGCTGGTAACTTTGTTTTGCCGTCACGCAAAAAAAATTAATGTCGTATATTCTTTCTGTGGTCACCTCACTATGATTAATATATTGCCATAAAACAAAGTTTTCAACTATATTGCAAATCTCCTATAATTAATAAACCTTGCCAAGCACTCAATCTATCAAAATAGGCAACCTAATAATAAATGTCTTTCGATATTAGAATATAACTTTTTAATTTGGGTTTATTATTTGACAATGTGAGAGTTAAAAAAATAGTAGAGGATTTCAGTACTATTATGTAAACTTCTCATATAATATATGTTTCTCAATTATGAAAGAGAGAACTCTAAATGACTACGATTAAATTGGTAATTTTGTTTCTAGAACGCATATCATACATACAACCATGCTAAAACTCGACCCAACGCAGTAAGAAATTACTATGAATATGGTCTTCACTGTATGGTCACAAGCTCAGCTTTGCGTACACGTAAAATAATGAAAAGCAAGATTTATACTATTATTTGCGAAATAAATTTTGCAACGGAGTTTCATGTTGAAACTTAGATCGGCTAATATTGATATTATCCTTAGTGAATAAAATATAAAAATAAACTAAAATAAAAAACAAAAATTAATTAGATAATTGATTAAAATTAATAATAGTAACGATTATCCAAAAATTAAAAAATATATTTAAAATATGAAGATAATTCAAATATATGTTGTGTTGTTATCTGATTTTTTTTAATAAAAAGTTTTTAAGAAAACATAAGTACATAAATAAATATTAATCAAATAAAAATCAAAAAAAATAATTCATATACATATTTTGTTACTATCTAAAAATCTATTTAATAAATATTAAAAAAATATTTCTATATATATTTTTATCTAAAAAAATATATTTTTATAATAAATAAAATTAGTTACAAAATATATAATTAAAAATATTTCCATAAAACATTTAGTAACTTATAGTAAAAGTTACCCAAATATAAAAACAAATAAGCTTTATGAAATCAAATAATTCATGAAAACTGATATTATCTAAAACAAATATCTTTTAACAATAAATAAAATTAGTTATAAAATATATAATTAAAAAAATCCATAAAACATTTAGTAACTATGATGTAATATAATAAAAATTATCCAGATATAAAAACTAATAAGCTTTATGAAATCAGATAATTCATCAAAACTGATATTATCTAAAAAAAATATATTTTAATAATAAATAAAATTAGTTACAAAATATATAATTAAACAAAAATCCATAATACATTTTGTAACTATGATTTATTATAATAAAAATTATCCAAATATAAAAACGAATAAGCTTTATGAAATCAGATAATTCATCAAAACTGATATAATAAAAATCTATTTTAAAAGTAAAAAGGATAATTCATATACATATTTTGTTACTATAAAAAATATCTTTAATAAATATTTAAAAACTTATTTCATTATATATTGTTATCTAAAAATATATATTTTAATAATAGGTACAAATCATGTATACACCAGCACTATACCAAAACAAAATCCTAAGATTCAACAACTTACAACAACCAACGTAACACATTTGAGATATACCAATATTGTCAGAAAGCAAATCATTCGACAATGTTAACTTGAATTCCCATGGCTATTCTGCACAATATCTTTCCTTACCCAAAAAAAGTTCTATTCTTGAATTCAGAGTATACTGCTCCAAAAATGACACATGTACCAGAACTTCTTTCAACCGGTTGAAACATCCACAACTGCAAACTCAGAAGCTGAACTCATCGTCACTATCATCATCATCACTATCACTCAACGCAAAGTCTCCCTCATCTTCCGAAAACGCAGACACACTAAACCTCCCAAACCCCATCACTCTCCACCCTCATCTCCCCCCCCCCTCTCATCTTCATCATAAGTTCATAACACAACGAAAACAACACCTCCCCCTCCTCCACCACATCCTCATCATCAAACCGCCGCCTCTTCTCCGGCACCAAATCCTTCTCCCCAATCTCCCCATTCTCCACCCCCATCCATGGCACCCACAAATCCGCCTCCCTTCCCAACACCCCATCCCTATCACTCACCACAACCGTCCCGAGCTCAGCCTTCCTCAACATATCCGAAAAATCCTTATCATCCGACACCAAAACCAACCAATCAATCCCACGCGTCATCAAATGCTTTATCTGCCTCTTCACCGCCCAATCCGCCGCCTGAGGCTTATCCTCCACCGTCTTCACATAAACCCCCGCTTCTCAGCTCAGCCTCAAGCCCATACCCAACCTTCGACGTCAACAACCTCCTCGCCGCTTCGTTGTACTTCTCATTCCCGGAGATATACCTCTCCTTAAACTTCTGCCACTTCTTCCCCTTTAAGGACCTCATATGGTTCACCTTCTTCTGCCTCTCCCTCTCGTGAAGCTGCTTGAAATGCTTCTTTAAATCAAGATTCGTTCTGCACTTCCGACCACACACGCCGCAGATGTAAATCTGTTAAACAAATCCCTTACAACATATCCGTTCTCGAAATCAGCGCTCCAATCATTGCTCCTGGAATCTTAACCGAGCCAGAACAATATGACCGAGAAAGCTGGTTGTAAAACATTTGTCGGTATCCTCGTATCGAGCCATATGATTAAGGTGATAACGTCGAAAATAAACTTACGTGAAAAATATAACCCAAAAAGTATAGAGCTTTTTAAGGAATGTAAAGTTTGCATTAAATTCATAATTTTTGTGAGAAACATTCTCTGCATGACACGTATGCAATTTTTTAAATAACAGCTTCTCATGAAGCCACGTCAGACACGGCCAAGTGATACACTAAAAATGAATCCTTGCTACTGCCAAGCTAACAGTTGTAATTGTAGTAATTAAGATTCAAGTCCAGAGGACCAGTCTACACTTTATTTCTATAAGTTCGAAATCAAGCTAAGATGAAAAGTATGTTTGATTTTAAGAAGTGACAAATAGCTAACAAGATAAACTAAGATTGGTTCAAATTAATAAAGAGCTAGCCTAGGGTATTTCATTGGGTGTCGATATAGAGCCAAACAATTATTCAAGCGCGATGAAGTGCTTTCTAGGACTCGTATCACTCAACTGGATCGTTCCACTATCGTGGCAGCGATCGCTTTGCAGATCAGTCTCACCACCTAACTGTCGTTGGGATGAGGACTGATTGCAAGCTTTAGAGATCAAGTTCGATTAGTCCACTTACTACCCTAATATCTACTTTCGCTGATTAGGGGTATTAAGCTCATTCAATACATGTCAGGTTATTTCCTAAGCGGTTAGCTAGATGATAAACCCTAGATCTATTAATAAGTGATCAGTTTATGAATAGCATTAAGAACAGTATGAAAGAAGAACAGTTATGAATATAGCTTATCTATGTTTAGCTCAGGTTCAACACCTTAAAAACCCTAGGCGAGCACGGCTACTACTCGATCATGATGCAAGCAATCAAAGACATAAATTCTGAAATAAATTGCATAAGATAGAAGTAGAGAAACAAAGGGTTCAGGTTGATCTTCTCTAGGAAAGATGGAGCCTTCTCCCTTACAATTGCAAATCGCCAAAAACAAAGTCTAGGTCTTGTAAAACTAACGTAAGAAAAGAAAATAGGAGTAGCAGGTCTTTTTATAAGGAGGCGCCAAGAGGTAGAAGTGAATTAGGGCTTTTGGGCTTTAATTCCCGAAATAAGGAGTTTCCATATTCGTCTGGAACAATCACTGGGATCACTCCGTCGCTTGTTCCATTGTTCTTCTTGAGTGTTCTCCGCAGGATAACTCCAAAAAGGCATCTTCTCTTCATGTACCTTCTCTTCACTCATCTACCAACTCTGGACCTGAAAAAGACCACAAAGTACTAGGCTAACACGATTTAGAGACTTGAATCAAATAAAAACATATATGCAAATGATGTGAAAAACACCATATATCAATTCCCCCAGACTTAGATCCTTGTTTGTCCTCGAACAAGGCAAGTACCAAGAACAGGGAGAAAGGTTTGAAAGTGTGGGAACTCGCTTATTGTCAGTAACCATACTCTTACCACAAATCTCTGAACCATACAAGAAGTTAGCTAGGACCTCATACACTTACTGGAACCTCCTGACTGCTGTTCGAAAATCGGCTCCATACTCTACATCTCATACCTGAAAAAGCAACACTATCGAGACAAAACTCCCTACATTCATTTAAGATCAGCGTGGGCTTCTTGTCACAGGCACTACTCAGGGTAGACGGTCTAGGTATTAAGGAGGCTGTTTAAGTGTTTGAGTAGTGGAGCTTATAGTGTTTAGGGGTTACCGATTTTATTTAGGTGGATGCAGGATATCGCACAAAACTGCAGGAGAGGACGGATCCATTGATCTCCACAGCTCTTACTCACTTCTGCTCTGATCAAACTGGCTGTTCTCCAGTCGGATCACTCTATCTGACTGCTCCACTCCATAATACTAACTCTTCCTTACTCCATCCATGGTACTGAATTATTACACCTTTCCCAGTGGCACAATCATATGAATTCATCTCCTATCTCGTCACTTAAATAAAAGAATACTCGTTTTTTTTTTTTTTTTTTTTTTTGAAATAACTTATGTACAATGGTTGCATAGTGACGAGATAAGGAGGTAACAGGAAATTTTGGGAGCCACTGGAGTGTTTTACCTCAATTCTCTGACTTGTTCTTCTCATTGGCGGATCAGGCCTCGGTCTGTTCTCCTTTGAAACATGTTCATTCTTCTTCTTCTGAATGATGAGCATTGATGAGTAAGAGGCTGTGTCGATCCTTTCCTCTCCAACCTTTTTGCACATATCTGCATATATAACATGGGAAAAACAAGTGCATGTGGGTGGAATAAAAGGTTAAGGTACAAGGTGGGAACTAGCTAAAGATGAGCTAGCCACTCAGGAACAGCAAGAGGGATAAAAAAGGAGAAAGAAGTCCTGAGTGTAGGTCTCGTTTCCCTGATCTAATGCCCATAACAAGAAGAATTAAGAGTCAAAATTAGGTCCAAGTTAGATGGAGTTTAGTCTACCCAGTGTAACATGATCAGTTGAGAACTTCTGGAGAGTCTAATGAGAAATGTCAGAGTGTTCCAGGTCCAAGTATGGGTCGTTCGCCACTGCTAAGGTCACTGAATAAGAAAGTTAGAGCACGAGGTGGTTAGAATAGCATCACACAATAAGGTCCTTATTCCCACAATAGTTCAGACTGACTCGATCCTAAAGCAAGACTCGATAAAAACATGAAAATGACTCAAGAACAAACTGACTCAAAGCACACAATGCTCCCCCAGACTTAAATCACACCATCCCTGGTTGTGACAAAAATAGGAGGAACAAATAAAACTCACCAACATAAAGAAAGCATGAAAAATAAATAGTTCAGATGGATAAGACAATGGGATAGAAAATAGTCCTCATGGACTCAGTCAGAGTGTCCGCTCTCGTTGCCAGGCGTCCTCCTGTTCCTTGGCAAGCGATTATCTCCTGTCGAAGGCTCAGCTGGTTCCTTTCCTGCTCGGCGGTTCCCCTGTGGTGTTCTCGGCTCCTCCTGACCACTCTGTCCTGCGAAACATCCCCCTGTGATCAGCTTCAGGATCTTCTTCATGAGGCTGTTGTTCTTGCGCTGAGAATCCACCATCCACTTGCGGTAGGCTGCGTCATCATCTAAGTCAAGATGTGGAGCCAGGTCGAACTCGCCCTCTTCTTCTGGAGTCACATCCTCCACATCATCCATGTCATCATCATCGTTTGGAGGTGGAGCACGTGGGTCTGGGCAGAGCTGTTCCTCAGGTGGTAAGAACACTATGTTGTCCAGGGTGAGAAAGTTGGTGAATCCAGGCATGGGGAGTTTGCGGTACAACGCATTTCCCTCCTTATCTTGGAACATGTAGGTGCGCTCGTCGCGTAGGATGTGACATGCGAGCAGGTAAGGAATGTCAATGTACTCAATCTCTGAAACCACTTTGTAGGCGCTGAGGTTAATACCGAAGTGCTGGAACAAGGGAGTGAGGAGGCTGCCGCTGCGATCTTTCTTGTCATCTGTGCGGAGCAGTGCGTTCTTGCGCTCAGCGAACATGGAGATCAGGTGGAAACCTGGGTTGGTCTTGACTTCCTGCATTGGTACAACCTGATCTCTGCGTATCTCATCATTAAGACAAGTGTAGAGGACCTGGAGCTCACCACTCGTGACTTTGGAGGTGTATTCTTTAGCGAACAGAGTGTTGGAGATGATCTTGGCGAGGACTCTCAACGTGGGGTTCCGGATCTGAGATTGGTACGCCTTGCGAGGTGTGAACTTCCCAGCTGCAATGAGATCCCAAAAGGCATTCTGTGGCACAAACTTCTTGTCCACTGAAACTCCTCTTTACACCTCGTCTAAGATCTCATAGAGCTCGTTGAGGTCAGCAAGAGAGATGGAGCAGAACTTTCCGTCAGCCATGAAGGAGAATGAGCAGTTCTCGTAGGTCGGTGCCGTCGGGTTCTGGTAGGTCACTTGGCACGTTGCAAGAACTTGCCTCACCAAATCTGGGTATAGAGGGTACACCCTGTAGCAGAGACCAGCGAGACCAATGGAGTCCAGTGTGTCGAACACATCAGTGTCAAGGCCGAGATCAGCTAAGACGTCTGCGTTTGGAAATTTGGTGGGGCAGATCTCGGCCTTGAGGAGCTTGTTGTACCTCGCTGCCGAGTCTTTATCCCACCCCTCAACATTGTAGTCCAGCAGCATAGGATCACTGACGTCAATCGGCTCGTTCTCCTCCTTGTTCGGCCAAGGGTATCCTTCAGGAGCTCGTGCGGCAGGGGAGGGAGTTCCTCTTGGCTTTGGAAGTCTAAGCTTGGGACCCATCTGCAAGGAATAAACATAAGGATGTTATAAGCATATGTCTCGTTGAATAACTAAGCAAGCGCATGCTATAAAAACTCAAGGAGACATAGATCAATCAAATGAGTATTATCCAAAACCCAACCTCCAACCCGATTCCAAGTAGTAGAGCAACCGAAATTCAGATTAATTCAAGGCAATTATTCTCATTGATAAATCTCTATAAACATAGAACAGTCCATCCTAAATCGATTATAAACTCAGAGCAAGTTCTATGTTCACTTCTCAAGATCAATTTCAAACTCAACCCTAACATGCAATCGGCTAACTTCTTACAAGCAATTGATTTCTATCCTAGCCGATTGGATAACACAGTGTTAGAAGCATATATCAAGGGTAATTGAAATCAAAACAAGAAGGGAGAAAGAGAGGGGTGAATCCGCGAGTTGCAGGTGGGAAAGGGGGCTTTCCAATTCGCGATTTACCTTTCCTGTTGGTGAGTTCTTGTCAAAACAAATCGATCTTGCCAAGAATTTAGGTGTAGGAACCGAAAATCAAACAAATATGTGAAGGATTGAAGGAGTTTTGATTTTAGGGTTCAAAGGGGAGAGAGGGGGGGTTTGCGGCGTGAAAGAGATAGTGGGGAAGGGTGGTGGTAAAAACCTTAAAAAGGTAAAACCTAACCGCTTCCTCTTCCTTTTTTTTATTATTTTTTTATTTATTTTTTTTTTATTTCTGAAAACTTACCTGGAACAGTCGAGTGGAACAGTCACCTGATTGTTCCGCCTAAGTAACTCAGATTTTCTTGATTTTTATTACCTGCAATTGAAATTTAATAGAACAAAAACATAAATAAAGAAGAAATATATACATACCAGTGGATTGCCTCCCACCAAGCGCTTGGTTAACGTCACTAGCTTGACTTTGATGAGCGGATCAGGCTGGAGAAGGATCGCCTAAGGGTATTTCTACTCCTTCTGCGATTGGTGTGTCAGCAAGATACGGCTTCAGACGCTGACCGTTGACCACAAATTCTCCACCTCTTGTGTCCAGCAACACAACAGCTCTATAGGGGCGAACCTCTTTGATGGTGAAAGGTCCAGACCATCTCGATTTTAGCTTTCCAGGGAAGAGCTTCAGTCGAGAGTTAAAGAGCAGGACCTGATCATTCGGTGCAAAGCTCCTATTGAGGATTCTTTTATCATGAAACGCCTTGGTTTTCTCCTTGTAGATCTTAGAACTCTCATAGGCCAGATGCCTAATTTCAACCAATTCATGAAGCTGCATTGTTCTCCTTTCCGTGGCTGGTTTGATGTCGAAGTTCAGTAGCTTAACGGCCCAAGCGGCTTTGTACTCTAGTTCAACGGGTAAATGACACGCCTTTCCATAGACCAGGTGATAAGGAGTCGTCCCTAATGGCGTCTTATAGGCGGTTCTGTATGCCCAGAGAGCGTCATCCAGCTTGAGAGACCAATCCTTACGAGTAGTGTTCACTGTTTTCTGCAGGATGTTCTTGATTTCTCTGTTTGAGACTTCCACTTGACCACTGGTTTGAGGATGATAGGCGGTCGCGACCTTGTGTTTCACTCCATTCTTGCTTAGCAACCCTTGGAACAGCTTATTGATGAAGTGTGTTCCTCCATCGCTGATGACTACTCTAGGAACACCGAACCTTGGGAAAATAATTGAAGTGAACATCTTGGTTACAACCCTTGCATCATTGGTTGGACTAGCTACGACTTCTACCCATTTGGAGACATAGTCCACGGCGACCAAGATGTACTCATTCTTATGAGAAATTGGGAATGGTCCCATGAAATCGATTCCCCAACAGTCGAACACTTCCACTTCTAGAATGTAGTTCTGTGGCATCTCGTTCCTCTTACTCACACTACCCATCCTTTGACATGAGTTACATCGTGATATAAATGCATGAGCATCCCTGAACATAGTAGGCCACCAGAAACCGGCTTGAAGTATCTTGGAGACTGTTTTGAAGGTAGCAAAATGGCCGACATAGGAGGAACCGTGGCAGTGGTGGAGAATTCCTTGAATTTCAGCTTCTGGAACACATCTTCTGAAGATCCCGTCCTTACCTTGGCGATACAGATACGGTTCATCCCAGAAATAATGTTTAGCTTCCCTTAGAAATTTTCTCTTCTCATTACCAGTGAATTTCAGGGGTTCCTTCTCTGCAGCGAGGTAGTTGGCTATCTCTGCAAACCATGGAAGATTAGGATACTGCTTCTGGATCGCTGCTGTGAATTTCTCTCCTGCGCTAGAACAGTCGGTGTTTGCAGTAGATGACTGTTCCAGACGGTTTAGACCAATCATGTTGACATATTCCATCGGCTGTTCCTCATCAAGGACTGCTTCATCTGAGACTTTCATCCGTGAAAGGTGATCTGCAACTCCATTATCAACCCTTTTCTTGTCTCTAATCTCTAAGTCGAACTCTTGGAGCAAGAGAATCCACCTCAAGAGTCGTGGTTTAGCATCCTTCTTGGTGAGCAAGTACTTAAGAGCTGCATGGTCAGTGTGCACGATTACCTTTGATCCAACCAGGTAGGATCTGAACTTCTCAAATGCATAGACGATAGCTAGGAGCTCTTTCTCTGTAGTTGCATATCGGCACTGAGCTTCATCCATCGTCTTACTCGCATAATAGATCACGTGTAGCTTCTTGTCTTTCCTCTGTCCTAGGACTGCTCCCACTGCAAAATCACTCGCATCTGTCATGATCTCGAAAGGAAGATCCCAGTATGGAGGTTGAACAACAGGTGCACTGACTAGAGCCCCCTTGATCGCATGGAATGCGGCCAAACAGTCACTGTCAAACGAGAACTGGGCTTCTTTGCAGAGCAGCCGTGTGAGTGGTCTAGCAATTTTAGAGAAGTCCTGGATGAATCGTCTGTAGAATCCGGCATGTCCCAAGAAACTCCTAATTGCTTTCACCGTGGTAGGTGGCTGTAGACTCATCATGACCTCGATCTTTGCTTTGTCCACCTCAATGCCTTTCTCTGATATCTTGTGTCCCAGAACAATCCCATCTCGGACCATAAAGTGACACTTCTCCCAGTTCAGCACCAGGTTCTTCTCCTCACATCTCTTCAATACCCTGCACAAGTTTGACAAACAGACATGAAAGGAGCTTCCATAGACGCTAAAATCGTCCATGAAAACTTCCATTATGTCTTCAATTAGATCTGTAAAAATCGACATCATGCATCGCTGGAATGTTGCTGGAGCATTGCACAAGCCGAATGGCATTCTCCTGTAGGCGTATGTTCCATATGGGCATGTGAACGTCGTCTTCTCCTGATCATCAGGGTGGATGGGGATCTGAAAGAAACCTGAATAACCATCTAAAAAGCAATAGTAAGGGTGGTTAGCTAATCTCTCAAGCATTTGATCAATGAAAGGAAGTGGGAAGTGATCCTTGCGAGTCGCTGCATTTAGTTTACGAAAATCAATGCACATGCGATGACCTGTGACTGTTCTAGTTGGGATCAATTCGTTCTTTTCATTTGTTATAACAGTGATGCCACCTTTCTTAGGTACTACATGAACGGGACTAACCCACTTACTATCACAGATCGGATAGATCACACCAGCTTCCAGAAGTTTCATTATCTCTTTCTTAACAACATCTTTTAGATTTGGGTTTAACCTCCTCTGATGTTCTACAGAAGTCATCGATTCATCTTTTAGATGTATTCTATGCATGCATAAATCAGGTGAAATGCCAGGTATGTCAGCTAGAGAATAACCTAATGCCTTACGATATTTTCTCAATTCACACAGGAGCAGAGCAGTCTCAGCATTGTTCAAGTCAGAATTTATAATGACAGGGTATATTGAATTAGGTCCGAGAAACGCATACATGAGCCCTTTAGGAAGGGGTTTAAGTTCTACCTTTGGAGCTTTGAGCTCGCTCCATGAGTCGTCGGTCTGAGACGCTGGAACAGATGGGTTCTGAGTCGAGGTTGTTCCGGCTGGATTACTGCTTTCGCTGTTCTCCCCCAGACTTAGATTTGCCACTAACCTCTCCATACTTCTTGCTGAGTCCAGAAGCTTCGCATAGGCATCAGCATCAACGTTTTCCAAGCTCTGCTCAGCTTCGGCTCTTGTCAAAGCGAGTTCTAGAGGATCATCAGTGAGAACCTCCTCAATCATTCCCTCATGTGGTTCCAGCAGATCACTCTCTTCCTGAACAGTGAAGGTCTGTCCATCTAGCATTAGCTTCTTCAGCATTTGCTCCATCTGAAAAGTCATCACAATATCACTAAGATGTAAGTCAATTTTTCCTTGTCGGACATCTATGATGGCTCCCACTGTTCAAAGGAATGGTCTGCCCAGAATCAGGGGATCCTTGGACTCTTCCTCGACTTCTAGAACAACAAAATCGGCAGGGACCAGCGTGTTTCCTACTAGAACTTGTAGATCTTGAAGAATTCCAACTGGTGTCTTCACTGAGCGATCAGCAAACACTAGAGACATCCTGGTGGGTTTGAAATCCGAGTACCCAAGGCGCTTAGCAACAGAATACGGCATCAGGTTTATGCTGGATCCTAAATCAACCAGCGAACAGGAAAAGATTGTTCTTCCAATCTGGATCGACAGAACAAATTTTCCTGGGTCACCCTGTTTCTTGATCTTCCGATTCTGGAGTACTGCACTACATTCTTTGGAGACAGCCATGTATTCACTGTCATCTGATATCTTCCCAGAGATCAGTCCCTTAACAAAGTTTCTCATAGATGGCATCATTTGGATCGCACTCATCAAAGGGAGCCTAACCGTGAGATCCTCTAGCATCTTCCTGCATTTAATCTCCTCCTTGTCCTTACGTGTGGCCTTGGCTGGAACAGGGTATGGGACTTTAGGAACATACTGGCGAGCAGGGGAAGGGTTAGCGGTTGGAGGAACGGCCCCAGCAGGTCGTTCTTCAGCTATTGGTTCTGTCTCAGTAGGCTGTTCTGCCTCTTCCTCATCTGTCTGTACTGCTTCAGGCGGTTGATCTGAATCCTTCTGCTTTCCTTTCTCAGCGGCTGTGTGCTTCCTAGGTGCATGTTCTGTTAGAGGTCTTCCACTCCTTAGCGTTACAGCATTGCACTCCTTAGGGTTTTTATCTGTTCTTGCTGGGAGTGTTCCTTGCTGTCTCTTCACACTCTCGGCAGTTTGAGCAATCTGGATATCCATCTGCCTCATGTGGCTAGAGACCTAGTCGTACTTAGCACTCAAATCATCGAACATGTGGTTCATCCTTCCATTGATGTCTGTAGTGACCTGATTCAATGCTTTGCCTTGCATTTGCTGTCCTTAGAGCAGCTGCTGCATCATCATAGCAAGGCTCTTAGTATCATCTTTGGAAGCTGATTGAGATGCTGATTGAGCTTGCGGAGCAGTCTGTAGATTGGTCGGCTGTTTCTGAGCGTGAAACTGACTGTTCTGCGGGTGGCTAAGCACAAAGGTCCTTCCTTGATGGTTGTAGTTCCGCTGGTATCCAGTGTTCTGGTTGTTCTGAGTGTTGTCAGTCGCTCCATCCGGTTTATTAGTGAACAGGTGAGGGTTGTTCCTGACATTGTGGTTTGGGTTATAGTTCTTGAACTGCCACCCTTGGCCATTCACGTAGCTCACTTCGTTCAGGTCCTCAGCAGACTGATCCGCCTCTGATTTGCCATCTGATGCTGGTTTTTCTGGTGTAGCTTCCTCCATGATGAACACCTGGTTTTGCTGGCTCTTAAGCATCTGATCCATCTTTGCTGCTAACTCGTCGATCCTGCTGTTGTCGACACTGTTCACCTTCTCAGTCCGATCATTGTCCTTGTTGCTGTCAGCAGAACTCGAAGCCATGTTCTCAATCAATTTGAAAGCTCCTGGGGTTGACTGAGTCATGAAATCTCCATTACTGGCCGAGTTCAAAGCGTTCCTGGCTTCCCATCCCATTCCATCGTAGAACACTCCAAGGAGGTAGTCATCCTCAAAACCATGATTGGGGCAGTCTCTACGGTAGAGGCTGAATCTATCCCAAGCATCACAGAACGGCTCATTAGCATGCTGTTTGAAGGATGTGATCTTGTGCCTTAGGGATGCGCTCTTAGACTTCGTGTAGAAGTGGGTGAGGAAGGCAGATCGGACCTGTTCCCAAGTGGTGAGTGATCCGGTTGGTAGAGAATCAAGCCAGCGAGCAGCTTTCCCATCCAGAGAGAAGGGGAACAGGGTACACTTGATGTAATCTGGTGGTACACCATTCGCTTTTGTGAAGCCGCACATTCTCTCAAAGTTCTCGATGTGATCAATGGGGATTTCCGCAGGGAGTCCATTGAAGATCTTTCTCTGCACCAGGCTTATGAAGGCAGGCTTGATCTCAAAATCCTGTCGAGTGCAGGGTGGAGGAGTGATTCCAGATCGCGTAGCAGGCAGGTTGTGGAGGAGGTTTCTCTGCCCTATGGGAACAACTTCTTCCTGCTGTTGCTCCTGCTGCGGATTGTTCTGAGCTGCTAGCGCTGCAGCAGCTTGCTGTGTTTGGATGGTGGCTTGCATCTGCGTCATCTGTTGCTGCATCAATGCGATTGTAGCTGCAAGTCCATCCTGATTGCCTGGATCGGCCATTGCGGTGGTCGTAGATCTTTGTTGACGGTTCTGTCTTTCTAATCTCGCTAGTTCCTCGTTACTGAATTGCTGTAGTGGTCCTTGTGTATTGCTCCGAGTATGTCTACCGGCCATACACCTGGATCATCAACTGCAACAAGAAAATAGAAGCGAGTTAGATATCTTAGACTAGATATAAAACCGAGAAATAGAGTTAAAAAAAATCTGGTCCCCGTCGCAACGGCGCCAAAACTTGATACACTAAAAATGAATCCTTGCTACTGCCAAACTAACAGTTGTAATTGTAGTAATTAAGATTCAAGTCCAGAGGACCAGTCTACACTTTATTTCTATAAGTTTGAAATCAAGCTAAGATGAAAAGTATGTTTAATTTTAAGAAGTGACAAATAGCTAACAAGATAAACTAAGATTAGTTCAAATTAATAAAGGGCTAGCCTAGGGTATTTCATTGGGTGTCGATAGAGAGCCAAACAATTATTCAAGCACGATGAAGTGCTTTCTAGGACTCGGATCACTCAACTGGATCGTTCCACTATCGTGGCAGCGATCGCTTTGCAGATCAGTCTCACCACCTAACTGTCGTTGGGATGAGGACTGATTGCAAGCTTTAGAGATCAATTCCGATTAGTCCACTTACTACCCTAATATCTACTTTCGCTGATTAGGGGTATTAAGCTCATTCAATACATGTCAGGTTATCTCCTAAGCGGTTAGCTAGATGATAAACCCTAGATCTATTAATAAGTGATCAGTTTATGAATAGCATTAAGAACAGTATGAATGAAGAACAGTTATGAATATAGCTTATCTATGTTTAGCTCAGGTTCAACACCCTAAAAACCCTAGGCGAGCACGGCTACTACTCGATCATGATGCAAGCAATCAAAGACATAAATTCTGAAATAAATTGCATAAGATAGAAGTAGAGAAACAAAGGGTTCAGGTTGATCTTCTCTAGGAAAGATGGAGCCTTCTCCCTTACAATTGCAAATCGCCAAAAACAAAGTCTAGGTCTTGTAAAACTAACGTAAGAAAAGAAAATAGGAGTAGCAGGTCTTTTTATAAGGAGGCGCCAAGAGGTAGAAGTGAATTAGGGCTTTTGGGCTTTAATTCCCGAAATAAGGAGTTTCCATATTTGTCTGGAACAATCACCGGGATCACTCCGTCGCTTGTTCCATTGTTCTTCTTGAGTGTTCTCCGCAGGATAACTCCAAAAAGGCATATTCTCTTCATGTACCTTCTCTTCACTCATCTACCAACTCTGGACCTGAAAAAGACCACAAAGTACTAGACTAACACGATTTAGAGACTTGAATCAAATAAAAACATATATGCAAATGATGTGAAAAACACCATATATCACCAAGACACCATTAAGGAAACTCTTAAAAATGCTTCTCCTTTAATATATAGGGGATTTAAGGGCAGAATTCTAGTAGGGATTCTGTTTTAATAGTATAGATTACGCTCTTGTGTTACAGTACAAATTATCTGGTAAAATATTCACAGCAAGAAGTCCGCCCATATTCTGTTGTTGGTTGTTTGATTCACAGTTCTCTTGCATAATATTTTTGAATTTCATTTTCTCACACAAAAACTTATTTACGCAATGATTGGCTCTTAAGATTGTATGTCTTTGTGGTACTTGTAGATATCATTTTTGTTTTTCTATATAGCTTGAAACTATTATACATATTAAGATATTTTTATTTACGGTTATGCATTGCATAATTTCTATACATATCTATTGAAAAGATTATAAAGTTTATCTTTCAAATTCATTAAATAAATTGGTACAATTTTAAAATTTACAATTGACTCAAAGCATTTCAACTATAAAATTATTAATTTATATTAAATTTACACATATTTATATGCTTAATAGTAATTTTATATTACTAACAATATAACATAATGTAACAAACAAATGATTCTTTGAAATTTTAAATAATAGTTTCAATAATAAAAAAACCCATAAATGTAATGATCTAAAGTTTAATCGATTATTTACCAATATATAAATGAACATAACATAAATTGTTAATAGAATATATTTTATACCATTTTTCGTAGTACATTTATTAATTTTCTGTTATAAGTCTAATATTTTTATTCTAAGAAAGGTAAGATGTTTAAAATTGCTAATACATATATGTAAAAAATCAAATGAAATAACACCAATATCTCATTTACCAAAAATGTTATGATCATACTTATTTATAAATATCAATGAAAGTTTGATAGTAGTAACCACAAACTAAATTACAATTTTTATAAACACTAAAAAATGTTTGAGAATAAGCAAAAACAATATTTGCTAACCATGTTATTTATGGTAGTGCTGCTATCAATTTCTCAAAATACGAAAGGTAATGCTAATGTTCCACTTGCTCCAATGTCAGAGGAAGGATTCCTGCCAAATCCATCTATTTGTGCAAGAGATGCTAGGAATGTTCCAAATTGCGTAGCTGCAGCGAAGAGTTTCAAGTTCAGTATTGTCACAAAAGAATGTTGCTTGGTTCTGTTAAGTGCCTCGGATGACTGTCTTGGGATGTTATTTCCTTTGCGTTTTGTTTTTAAGCTTATGATTAAAGTTTCATGTAGTTTAATGGGTGTACATGGTTAAACATATATTTTTTTTGTTAATCCTATATTCTTAAAACAGTTTATCTAACAGCAAAATAAACATGTATTAATTATTTTTTTAATAATAATTTCCCTTCATATATAATTAACTAGCTAATAAAGTTTTCAGCATGCAAATCGTGCTTTTTGAATTTTTTTGTTTGTTTATATTGATGTTTCAATGTTTTGCCTATTACTTGCTATTCATTTTTGTTATTTTAATACGGAGAAGAATAGTGAAAATCACTGTAAATTTCTTTTGATGCATTTTCCTATTTACTGTAATACATGAAATCACCTAACAATTCATTTTTATTGAACAACTGCAACCGTCAAATAATTGTGAATAATATTGATTACTAGGAAAATATATGCGCCTTGCGCGGAATGAGAATTTAGTTTAAAAATTATTATGTATTTAATCAATTATGTATACTTTGCATAAAAATAATTGAAAAAACATGTTTAATATGTCGTGTAATATGTTAAACACACCTAAAATTGGTAAATGAAAATAGTAAATCATAGTTTGAATGGTGTGTCTATCATATAAATTGAAAAAATAAACTGAATTATAACTAAATATTGTACAAAGTTTATAATTTTTAGAAAATACATATTTCGCTACCTTGTGTTATGTGACTTGGCTGATTAGTTTCTTTTACTATTAAAACAAAAAGATGGATTATATTTCTAGAAATATGGGCTTCGATTGGTGACATGTAGTATTAGAATTAAATTAGAAAAAGAGTTATGAGTTGATGTAATTCGTAGTAAAAAATATGTGGTAAAGAAAGTAGATTTATGTAGTAAGTTTGATGTAAAAACATGAAGTACTGCATGTTTTAAATAATTGATTGGTAATGTTTTTGATGTATAAATTGCAGTATGTATTATTTAAAAGATATATTATGAATATCAACAATAGTATTTATTATAAATTTACTAAAATATATTGGAAAAAATTAAAAATGAATTAAATCAAAATTGAAAATATATTTGAAGATATACTTCCTCAGTTCCACAATATAAGATGCAAAGCACAAGAATTAAGAAACTTAACTTTTTAAAAGATAATATCATTAATAATACATATATATAATAAACTATTTTTTTTGTCGACTATATAAAATAAACTAACCAATCATAAATAATACATTAAGAATATAGGGACAATTGGTCGTATATACCTAATTGAGGTCCAGATTTGAGATTTACACATGATGAAACATAAACGTACTTTGTAATACCATTTGATACTGGAGAAGACAAAAACACCTTTTCCTTTTGATGAAAGGTTTGACATCGTACAGTGATGCAGCAGAGAAAGGAAACAAATGTGTCAGACCTTTAGCCTATTCTAGTTCGTAGGTCAGAGGATATGTCACATCAACAATAGCTTTTTACACGATATGATTTTTGGGAAATATTAGATCACAAAAAGATCTGAGTTTTTCAAGTTCGAAATCAACAATTTTGTTATGAATCTATTATATTTTGCTATTGTTATCAATTATGTTTACTATTTAATTAGAAACCAAGATATACTAACAAAAGAACTATCAATAAGAAATGAAATTAATTAAATTTAAATATGTATTCATGCAGTTTACACTTTACACGTTTTACTACCAAATAATAAACATTTTTTATTTTATAATAAATTATATATTGATTAACAAACAATGTATCTGTTAACAAAACCAAATCATATATCAGTAAGCAAATCATGTATCGGTTAACAAATCATATATCAGTTAACAAACTGTGTATCAGCTAACAACACTTATTTAGTAATTTTTATAATGTTTTATTACAGTTAACAAACTTGTATCATCTAATAATACTTTCGTAGCAGCTAACCCGAACTATATGTCGATCAGCGATTTTCTAGCCATAACCATCACGATGGAGGATTTGAAAGGCCTTCGTTATGTTCCAGGAACTCATCTGAAACAATGATTCACTTATTTGGAACTCATCAGCTGACACTGCATGTATCGGTTAACAAATGATTTATCAGTTAGCAATCTCGCAAACTATATATCCATTCATTTATCAGCTAACAAATCATGTATCAATACAATGTATAAACTGACAAATAATTTATCAAATCATTTATTAATTAACAAACCATGTATCAGCTAACCAGGAGTACTAACAATTCTGCGATGAAGCTGATTCAGATGACGGTGAGGGCTGAGAGCACGACGGAGGAGCTGAGGCTTAGACAAAGACGTGGGCTGAGATTAACCACATGTTGTGAGGCTCGAGCCATCGACGCTGATGAACGACGAAGTCAGGTGTTGTTCCCAGATGTTGAAAAAGCTATAACTCAGTCACTCATCTTGATTTCAAATACATGATTTTCATCACCACTGAAGAAATAAACACATTATTTTTTTAAAAAAAAAAATAGGTTGATCTTGGATAGAAATTTAAATTCTCATATGAAATATATGCTGAAAATCAAAAAGTGAATTGGATTTGAGGAGAGAAGGAAAAAAACATGAAAGAAGAAGAAAAAAAGAAAACAAAGTACGAAGGAAATATATACTGACTCATTACGTACCAGTAGCTTATTTTGGAGGGAGTCTTCTGACATATGCAGAGGAAAGTTGCAGAGCCACCCTGTCTTCTTTCATAGCTTGGATAGGGTTATTTTCAGTATGAAACTATTAATGTCAAATCAAGGTTAAAGCTCAAATTAGAGACCTGTTTTATGGTATATGAGCCAATTTTCCCAAGAATATATTGGTCAATCAGTTTTCAATAAAGTTAAAGTACTTTAAAAATATCAAAATATCTTATATTTGAAAACATCAATATTCTCTAAGCATCTTATATTATGGAACAAATGAAGTATTTATTATAATACATGGTGTCTACATATTTATATATAATTTATAAAGGAGTTTTTACTAAAATATGAATTACTATTAATTAATTAGTAATTTTTGATGTTTTTTCACAAAAAAGATATTTTACAAATTTAATTAAAGATTAGATTTTCAACAGCCACTTTGTAACATATGAGCCAAATTATGTCAGAAGACAAGGTTCTATGTACTAAGGTTTTGATTGGTAGAACATTAGCGTTAGTATTATGTTCTACATTATCCAATCAACATTTGTTTGAGAAACATTTTGAAAAATATTTACTAAATGCAAATGCTCTCCAAATGCTCTCTGTCAAATGCTCTCTGTCAAATGCTCTCTGGCAAATGCTCTCATATGAAGCTTTTTGAAGAACATTGCATTTACAATTTATAAATTTTTAAAAATATATAATTAGTTTATTTATTTGATTTAATAATATCATAAATTAATTTATATCCAGAAAATAAAATTTTATTTTTAAACTAATTTACAATATAAATATATATTTTAGAAAAATATTATTTCACATTTAAAATATAATTAATATATATTTTATATAATTAAAAATTAATTATATAAAATATATTTTAAATTATTATAGAAATTATGAAAATTATAACTATTTTCGATACTTTTGAGTATTTTTGGATAAATTATGATAGTTTGGATAAAAGTTTACCAAAAAAACTATGTAGAATAGGTGTTTTTGGTTACTTTTGGTTATTTTTGAGTAATTTGGATACAAATATTTGAACCGAATCGAGTATTTTGGTTACTTCGGGTACAACTATCCGAATTCGTTTTAGATACTTTGGTTATTTGGTTATTTTTCAGGTTCTTATGCATGAGAACCGAATCCACACGAACCCGGTTGGACCCGACTCGGAATTTATATTTACCCGAATGAGTATCTGTATTGAATACCCGAAAGAACCGAAAACAGAAATACCCGACCCGAACTCGATTGGGTACCCAAACGACCAGGCCTAAACCTGCTATTATAGTGTTCACTGATAAGCTTGCGCGGGAGATGCCACGGTTAATGTCAGTGTTCATTCTGTATATGACTAATCTTTTGTTTATAATCTTTTGCACAATCACACTCTTATCCTAGCTCCATTTTCCGGAAAGTTGGATATCCTATTATTGCTCAGCCTGTTCACGAGCATACACTGGATTTAGGTATATATATGCCATAATAGCGATTGCATGAATTTTAAGGTAGATGTTCCATGCATTCCAGTTCAAGAGTATTTCATCCATAAAAGCCATCAACATCCTATTTTCCTCTCCACATCCCACAACAGAGTCTATGAGATCCTATGCAAAGGTTGCAAGAAAATATGCTCGGGGTTACGCCTACAGTGTATTGTGTGCGACTTTTCTCTATGTTACCCATGCGGTACCATTCCAAATGAAATACACTACAGGTTTGACAAGCATCCTCTCACTCTCTCCTGTGGAAGGGATATTGATGATGACATGTACTGGTGCGAGGTGTGTGAGAAACAGTTAGATCCAAGAGAGTGGTTCTACACATGTGACGAATGCTGCACAACTGTCCACCTTCAATGCATATTTGGAACCTCGTACTTTATGAAACCTGGTTCCATAATCGATATGTATCAGGGAGAGGTGGAAGTTTTCCGCAACAGTGGTAACACTCGACCGTTCTGCTATGAATGTCTCCACCGTTGCACCAGTTCCATCTACTACGTAGGATACATGAAGAGGCTGGCTGTCTATAACTATATCTGGATTGCTACAATGGTTTTTTGCTCTCTGGAATGTCAAGAACAAACCATGAGAAAACGGAGATCCAAACCTCTTCCTGATTCGAGGTACAAAGTTACAACATTTTTTTCCGGAAAATTGCATTATTTAGCATCAAACACTTGAGCTGATATTTGGTTCTTTGAGATGCCTTTAGAATAATGATTTGCAACAAAAGAAAGACTATATATGTATGCTCTAGCTGATAGATAAAGCAACTGTTTTAAAAGGTCGTGGCGAGCGTGGTTCAAAAAGGAAGTGGGAAGAGAAGCCACCTATGAGGAGTTCATTCTTATAAAAAGAAATTAACGGGAAGAGGAAGAACAAAGATTAGGAAGAGTCGCACGTGGGAGGGCCAGTGGGAGTCGAATCAACGAACAGGCTTTGCTGTTAGCCAGCTACAATGAAGTTATACGTATTCCGTAATAAGAACTGTTGTGTCTTTCATTCCTCGTGCTTTTTGTGATTTGTTTTGAACAATACATGTGTGTTTGTTGATGCATTGATGGTGGGAGTTCTAGAGAGTATGTCTCTCGAGTCTTCAAAGTTGTGTTTCTTGGTTGCTATCAGTACGTACTTGATAAGATCAAATAAGAGTCTGGTTACTTTTTCTTTATCAGAAGTGTGGGGCTAATAATCTCCATCTCTTTAGTTTCCTACCCAAAGTTTTCATATGGTTTTCTTCTATATATTTCTCATTTGTTGCAAACAAATTTATGCCTTTTTTTTTGTCTTTTCTCACTTAAACCTTTGCAAGAAACTACGTATGACCCTTAAAGTAATATTCTTTCCGTTTCCGAATATAAGATTTTCTGGATTTTAGTCTTGTTTCATAGAAATAGATTTTCTATATTTACAAGGTATTTTTGTACATCTTATAGATGAATTAATTATTGATATTTAAATTAATTAAATTTTATTGGTGAATAGTTATTAAAAATGTGTAAAAAATAAGTAGTAAATTAAAATTTAAACATTTATTACATTCTTAATAAACATGAAAACTATTAAAACTCCTAATTTTGAGAACAGAGAGAGTAGTACAATCATTTAGTTACTGTATATAGTTACTCGAGCTAAATTAACAAACGTATTTGGGAGAACTTTTTTGTCGCTAAGTAACTTTATTAAAGTGTTCAAATCAACCGACTTGTGATGGAACAACAAACGAGTTCAAAACAGAATAAATACTCTATAACGATAAAAAATATCAATAGATACCTTATGATAAAAAAAATCATCCTAAGGAGAATAAAAAGAAGGGCCTAGTCTACCCCAACTTCCTTACACCATGAGTCTGCATGGGATAGATATGTCTATCAAGCCTGAGAATTTCTCATAGCTTGTGACCTGAGAGATAACGAAAGCTACAGATTACCACCACTTTCTAGATAAGATTGATAATAGCAAATCTCTGGTAACACTTGAAGCAATTCCAATTGTGACGTGATGAGACCACGCGATGGAATAAAGGACTGGGTGGATGTAGTATGATTCAAACGAAGCATTCCTAAGCACTCATTTACTATGTAGATAGCAAATTATGACAGGTTTCCCACAAGACAGAGGCTGTGATGTAGCGGAAGCTTCTAGGGATAGAACTAGATCCGTTGATTCTAAAAATACCCGGAAACTAGGGTTTGTGAATACTCTTCACAGTGGTTAGACATGGGCAGATAATCCGACAACCGATCAACCGAATGGAAACCGGTCCGATAAAAGCGGTGTGGTTCGGTTTCGGATGTTCTAAATAAACCAAACGGTTGACGTTTTCGTGTTATAATGGTTGTCGGTTCGGTTCGATTTAAACCCGACATCCATTTGATTACATCCGACAACCGAATCTCATCAAGACACTAAGAGTCTAAGACACAATCCTAGAAAGTTGTTTATATGAATGCATGATATGATTTGTTTCTTCATTTGGAGAAGGATGTATACTTCTTTATTTGTTTATAAAACTGTAAGATATGATTTTAATCTTCAAATTCTCAATCCTCGATCAATATGTAAGGTATATATCACTATCAAACAACTACAATATGTTATTTTCATAACCGAAACCCGATCAAAAACCGATATCCGAATACATAACGTGTGTAGTCGTAACTTTGTGGTGTTACAAAAATCGAAGCGAACCCGATCATAACCCGAACCGACATCGAACCGAATTTTTAAAATATCCGAATGGAGCTGTTTTTTCTAGAACCGAAAACCCAACACCCAATTGAAACCGAACCAACACTCGATTGGTCCCCCGATTGCCCGGGCCTAACAGTGGTTATAAAAACATCTTCAGGAAAACTCCCTTTATTAATTAATCAAAATCTGAATACAACTCTAGGTATAAGAAGCCTAGTTATATGAAAACCATAAAACCCTAAAACATTAAATATAATTATCTAGAATAATAAATAAAATCAATAATAATTAAAATATAGAATATTTCCTAATATTCTATCTGCATCATTCTCTCCGGGTTGAAAAAGATTCGTCCTCGAATCTTGTTCGTAGTCTTTGAATCCATCTTGTTTTCCAAAAAAACTTTTCCTCGAATCTTCAATAGCATGTTTTGCACGAGTTTTGCACGAAACTCTTTATAACTTGAATCTTCATAAATCCGGTTTTGCACAAAGTTCGCACGCCTCAGATTATCAAAATTCCATATAAAATCTTCATCAATACGATTTCGCCCTATTTTTGCACGGAACTCGTACTGCACAAACTTTGCACGAATCTCGTCCAGCTCAAATTTTGCAAGAATCTCGCCCTGCCCGAATTTTGCAGACGAAATTTGCGAAATTTTTTTTATTGAAGATGAAGTTGACAACGCGGATATCATCTTCATAGACGTCGTATATTGGATCTCCATAGATCTCTCGATAGACCTCATGGTTCTCTTCTCTCTCAACAAAAGGACTTTCGTCCAGGATATGATAGATGCTACTACTCATCATGACATCCAGAATCGTCTTCGATTGTCGATTGAGAAATCAAAGAAACCAGGCTCTGATACCACCCGATGTAGCGGACGATAGGGGTGAACGGTCGATCTTACGGCGATCTTATCTATTTATCCTTCCTCTTCCAACAATCATTTTCTTCCACATGAAAAAATTGTTTACAAGGAAATTCGTGAAGACCCAATCTTTGATATTTATGATGATGAAGGTTGGATTCATTACGGTGACAATGAACTTGTTTGCCAAGACGTGGAGAATTTAAGTGATGATGTTCCTCTCCAGAAAGTTAGGTTTCTTGTGGTGGAAGGCAATAACTTGGAGCTGGGGAAATCACGTTCTAAATATTATGGTGTCAATTGGGTTTTGAAAAGAACTGGCCCAATAAAAGCTTTGACACATGATCATAGTGAGGGACACATAGATTTACAACCGTTCAAGCTCATGTTAACTACGTGGTTTAAGGGAGAAAAAAATTATGTTTTCTCATTCGAGAAAATATACCAATGGAAGAGAAGAAGAAAGAAGAATAAGAAAATGAAGCCAAGCCTTAAGATTCGAGGGCGAATCTTCTTCTACCCTGGAAGACCTGATGCAGGGCATCTTCTAGCTCGGTTTAGTTAATGAACCGAGATAGAGCTTATCATTGTTTTTGTTGGCTTTGGTGTTTATCTTTTATTTACTGATATTTATTTTATGACTAGATAAGTCCTAGCTAAGTTAGTTTTGAGTCAAGTCTTGCTTTTATATAAAGCAACGACATCTTATGTAAAAGGGATGTTTTTGATTGATTATATTCAGAGCTTAAAGCTTATTCTTTTGCCTGTTATCGGTATTCTTTTGTGAATCAACGATCTCAAGAACGTGTTTTCCTTTGGGTATTCTAAGACTAAACAATTGAAATCACATCCTATCCGGTTACGGCTTCCGCATCTGCATCAGTTGGTATCAGAGCTGCGTTTCTTTGATTTCTTAATCGAAGACGATTCTGAATGTCATGATGATTGCGAACATCAATCATATCCAGGACGAAAGTCCTTTTGTTGAAAGAGAAGAGAACTATGAGATCTATAGAGAGATTCATGGTGATCCAATCTACGACATATATGAAGATGATGTCGTTGTTGACTTCGTTTTCAGTAACGATTATTTTAATCTCGTCTGTGCAAAATTTGGGCAAGATGAGATCCGTGCAAAGTTCATGCAAGAAGAGGTTCGTGCAAAGTTAGTGCAAGACGAGTGTGCAGGACGAGTTCCGTGCGAATTTCGGACAAGATCAGAAGAATCAACTTTGTGTAAAATTTGGATTTGAAGATAAAGTTTTGAAGATTTCAATTACAAAAAACAAATTCAAGATTCGAGGACGAATCTTTTCGAACCCGGAGAGAATGATGCAGATAAGTATTTGGAATATTTCCAAATATCTTATTGTTTATTTTATTAATTATGTTAAAGTAGATAATTACCTTTTATTTGTATTTTCTATATTTTAATAGTTTTTCTATTTTAACTAAGATTAGGATTTTCTAGATTTATTATAAATAGGCATTAAAGCCTAATGTTGTTTTCAGACTTTGATTAATAAAAATGGAGCTTTTGCTTATTCCTTGTTCTAGATTTGATTCAATTCATCTATTTCGAGTTGCCTTGTTTCGATTCGATTAAATTCATCAAACAGAAAGTTGATCTTAAGGAGCTATCGAAAAAAACTCTTAATCGATCCAAGAACAGGTCTCGAAGAACTCTAAATTCTTAGATCGACCGTTCACCCCTATCGTCCGCTGCATCAGGCTGGCATCTTGTGGACTCCCAATCTCTCCAACCTGCCCGTTTTGTTCATCCCATAACGATAGGCCTGAAATTATTATCCGGGATTCGGATTCGATCCGAGATTCGATCCGGATCCGCTCCGAAAATCCGGATATCCGGAGGGGCCGGATCCGAATCCGGATAGTAAAATGTTGGATCCGTACAAATCGAATCCGGATCCGGATATCTTGATTTTTAACTCCGGATATCCGGATCCGTAATTTTTATTGATAATTATTTCAAAAATAGAATATATATGTATATAAACAAATTTTATTTACTATATTTTTATTTCTATACTAATATATATACAAATTTATACTAATTTTGTTACAATATACATAGATATAATTAAAAATACTGTACATAGTTTTATTTTTTCAATTATTGTTAATATTTTATATGTTCTAATATTATTTTTATTTATTTTAAGGATTCAAATCCGGATCCGGATATCCGCCGGATATTACAATTTTTAGAAGGATATCCGAAGCCCGGATATCCGATAACCCCGGATCCGGATAAGGATAGCAAAAACATAGATCCGCCGGATACAAATCCGGATCCGGATACCTTAAAATACCCCGGATACCCGATCCGTTCCAGCCCTACATAACGAAAGTCATGACCATTTGCTGCTATCTTGCGATTACAGCAGAGACGTATGGCGGGAGGTAACACTCAGATGTCAACCACCCAACGGAGTGATCACCACCTGGACTGAACTACTCTCCTGGATCAGATCCTCGGCTTCAAGAAAGTTAACCCTACTCAGGAAGATAGCGGTGCAGACAGTCATTTTTCACCTATGAAAGCAAAGAAACAATCTGATTCATAATCAAATACCTCTCTCTGCTGCTGTGGTGTTCTATGGCATAGATAAGGAAATAAGAAACATTATTTCTACTAGGAGAATCACGAAGCCATTTAGCTCTCTGATGTCTATGTGGCTGCGATAGGTCTCTTTTTTTCATTGGTTGTATCCATTGACCCATCTTGTTTTTTAATTGTTTTTTTTTTGTCAAGATGGCTCAGACTTTATATCTTTTTGTAATTTCTACCTTCATTTTAATGATATTTGCAGTTTAGCAAAAATTTCCAATTGTGATTATATTGACTTCAATAGTGGCAAATGATATTTCTATGATCACTCTTTAAGCCCGGAAGTTGTCAAGCACCTCCTACAAATTGATTTCTCATGAATTCTGATGACCAAACCCTTAATATGAACATAACTTAAGGATGAATGAAAATCTATGAATTAGAAGTTTAGAACCTTGAGAATTGAAACTCTGCTTTAGAGAGACTAAAAATTGTAAAACTTCTAAAAGATAAGAATATACAAATACATATAATATATATGAGTAATATTATGTTCTTCCATGTGTGTTATTTTTGTGACAAAAACATAGAAAATATCTAGGAGAATTGGCCAAAATAAGAAAAAGAAGTCAACAACCCTCTTAGAGAAAGTCGGAGACTTCATGCCCACGTTATCAAACCTAAAACAATCGCAAAAACAAGTCGACAAACCGATAACACTCGTCAAATGTTTAACTTTATGAGGCTACTTCATCGACCCTTGTCTTCCTTACCAAATTCTTCTCTCCAAACCTTCTTACCAACAATCCCTCAACTATGCTCCAACGGTCGTCTCCAAGAAGCTTTGCTGGAGATGTCCATCTTAGGCCACGAGATTGGGTTCCATGATTACAATGCATTGTTGAATACATGTGTGAACAAAAGGGCCTTTAGAGAAGGTCAGAGAGTCCATGCCCACATGATCAAAACCCTTTATTTCCCCTCTACATACCTCCGATCTCGTCTCCTCATCTTCTACGGAAAATGTGATCGTTTGAAAGACGCACACAAAGTGCTCGACGAAATGCCTGAGAAGAACGTAGTTTCCTGGACCGCTATGATCTCGCGTTATTCTCAAACGGGACACTCCTCAGAGGCTCTCACTGTGTTTGCTGAGATGATGAGAGATGATGGGAAACCTAATCACTTCACTTTCGCCTCTCTTCTCCCCTCGTGTTCTGGATTATTATCCGTGGGTAAGCAAGTCCATGGACTCATTGTTAAGTTGAATTACGATTCTCACATGTATGTGGGAAGCTCTCTCCTTGACATGTATGCTAAAGCTGGTTGTATTAAAGAAGCCCGCGAGGTTTTCGAGTGTTTACCTGAGAGAGATGTTGTCTCATGCACAGCTATTATTACTGGCTATGCGCAGTTAGGTCTTGATGAAGAGGCTTTGCTAGTGTTCCAGAAGCTGCTGAGTCAAGGGATGAGTCCTAACTACGTGACGTACGCTAGCGTTCTAACAGCTTTATCTGGACTTGCGTTGTTAGACCACGGCAAGCAAGTCCATTGCCATGTTTTGAGACGTGAGCTTCCCTTCTACGCTGTTCTGGGGAACTCGTTAATCGATATGTATGCGAAGTGTGGGAACCTCTCTTACGCTCGGAGGCTTTTCGATAGCATGCCTGAGAGGACATCCGTTTCATGGAACGCAATGCTTGTGGGGTATAGTAAACATGGTTTGGGAAAAGAGGTTCTTGAGCTGTTTAGGTTGATGAGGGATGATGAGAAGAGAGTGAAGCCTGATTCGGTTACTCTCTTAGCTGTCTTGTCGGGATGCAGCCATGGGAAAATGGAAGACACGGGGTTAAGTATATTTGATGGGATGATAGCGGGAGATTACGGGGTCAAGCCTGACACTGAGCATTATGGTTGCATCGTTGATATGCTTGGCCGTGCTGGTAGGATCGAGGAGGCGTTTGAGTTCGTCAAAAGAATGCCGTCAGAACCAACTGCTGGCGTCTTGGGATCTCTTTTAGGAGCTTGCAGGGTTCATGCATCTGTGGATATTGGAGAATATGTAGGTCGTAGGCTCATTGAGATTGAACCGGAGAACGCGGGTAACTACGTGATTCTCTCTAACTTGTATGCCTCCGCAGGAAGATGGGAAGATGTAAACAGTTTAAGAGCAATGATGTTACGGAACGCTGTAACAAAGGAGCCAGGAAGAAGCTGGATTCAGCACGAGCAGACTTTGCATTACTTCCACGCGAATGATCGTACTCATCCAAGAAGGGAAGAGGTGTTGGCTAAGTTGAAAGAGATACTGATAAAAATGAAGGAAGCTGGTTACGTTCCTGATCATAGCTGTGTGTTGTATGACGTGGATGAAGAGCAGAAGGAGAAGATGTTGCTTGGCCATAGTGAGAAACTAGCTCTGACTTTTGGGTTGATTGCTACTGGTGATGGGGTTCCCATTCGAGTTTTCAAGAACCTACGCATATGTGTTGATTGTCATAACTTCGCCAAAATCTTCTCGAAGGTTTTTGAAAGAGAAGTGTCCTTGAGAGATAAAAACAGGTTCCATCAGATTATCGGAGGAATATGTTCCTGTGGAGATTACTGGTGACAATGGCATGTAAATTAGATTCAGACAACATCTGTAGTTATAAAAAGTTGATTTGATTCTTTTACTTTGTTACAGCTACGAACAGTACAATCACCCAAACATACAAAGACTCAAAAGTTGGCATCATTCTGCAAGATTTATCAGTTGGTTTCTTCCGTTTTGGTTTCTAGTCAATCTTCACTGAAGAGTAGATCTTTCTCACGAACCAGAAGCAAGCGTAGAAACCGATTGTGCCAGTCAGGACAAAGAAAGCGTAAGAGATGATGATCATGTACCCGAAATAGAGCATTCCCGAGACAAGCTTTGTGATCTCCAGCTTCGTGAAGAAGTAGAAGATCGAGTAGAGGAAGAGGTAGAAAGCAGATGAACCCGCCGTTAAGTAAGCTCTCCACCACCAGTTGTAGTCCTCGCTGCAGAGCTGGAAGTAGCAGAGCACCACTGTGATCTCTGCGCAGGTGACGATCAAGATCAAGAACACTATGAAGAGGAACCCGAAGATGTAGTAGAACTGGTTCAGCCATATCGACGTCAGGATGAAGAAGAGCTCGATGAAGACTGCTCCAAATGGGAGGATGCCTCCGATAAGTATGGAGAACACCGGTTTCATGTACCACGGCTGCTCTGGTACTTGCCTAGGGATCTTGTTTGTTTTGACCGGGGCTTCTATTGCTGGCTTCTTGTAACCCAGGTAGCTACCGACAAAGACTAATGGGACTGAGATGCCAAACCAGAGGCAGAAGAGGGCAAACATTGTACCAAAAGGTATGGCTCCAGACGACTGCTCTCCCCAAATGAGGCCATTCAGAACAAAGAAGATCGCAAAGAGGATACCGGGAAACATGAATGCAGTCTTCAACGTCATTCTCTTCCACTTGTCTCCTTTGAACATTTTGTGAAGGCGAGAGGAGGAGTAACCAGCGAATATGCCCATGAAAACCCACAAGAGAACCATGGCAGTCATAAGCCCTCCTCTGTTGGACGGAGACAAGAAACCCAGCAACGCAAACATCATCGTAACAAGCGACATTCCAAAGATCTGAACACCTGTACCAACGTAAACACACAACAACCCAGAGTTCACCGGTGGCCTGAAGACATCTCCGTGGACAAGCTTCCATCCAGTCTCTTCCTGAGCCTCATCTTGGGTTTCGAGCTGGTTGTAGTTTGAGATATCTCTGTATAGAGTTCTCATCATAATCATGGCTACCATACCAGAGAGGAATAGGACGATCATAAGTGAGTTTATGATGGAAAACCAGTGGATTTGATCATCGTTCATGAGAAGGTATGTGTCCCACCGAGAAGCCCATTTGATTTCACTCTCCTGAAGATTCAAATTCCGAAAAAATGTTTAGTAAACCAAACAGTAAAGCAAAAGAGAAGTCCAAAGAAAAATTCTTTACCTTGAATGAGACATCATATGTAAACACAATTTCTTTTCCTTGCTCAACTTCTTGAGGGACAGTATTGCTTTGGATTAAATTCTTTGTATCCTTGTTGCATGTTGTTAGCTGAGGATTGTTTTCATCCCACTCCTTGTACTCATGCAAGATACTATCCAAAAGATAAAGACCCGTTATAGCTTATACAAACTGAGAAGCATACCTAGACAGACATCAAGCAACTACGTAAAGGAAGTAATAACCAAGAAAACAATACCTGTTAGGAGTAACCTCAAATCCAACAATTCTAGCGGAATCAGACTCTTGATCTCTGTGGTACATAACTCGGAAGCTCAAGTGATTATGGATAAAATATTTCTCCTCTTTGCTCTACAAAAAGGCATTCAACTATTGGTTGGTATGATAGAAAGTAAAGAAAAAAATGGAAGACTGCACAAACAGAGTTAAAAGACATACCCCTTCATAACTCCCTTTGAAGCCGACTCTGAAACCATGTTCATAAGTAGTTGACTGACTTCCATCTCTCCTTTGTCTAAGTACAGCTACGGGAAGATTATCAAGAATCCTGTATACATCGGTTTAAGATTTAATCAAACGATATCTAGGAGACACAGATACAAAGACCAAGAATGTTATATATTAACTACTTACATATTAGCCCGGTATTCGTCATCAATCTTTTCCTTGAAATTTTTGGTGGACTCTGCGTCAAGTTTAGCACGGCAACCTACTTTGCAAGGCTGATCCTCCAGCATTTGAAACTGAAAAGTTTTCATTCGGAGAAAAAGTCAAGATCATATAATGAAGAGAGTAATGAATTGAATGAAAAGCAATCTGACAACAATTAGACCCAGAAGAATGGGTATATTACTTACAGTATAAACCGAATTCTCAATGCGGTCTCCTCTGAGAACCTCCCCAAGATTCTCAGCATTGTTCACGATCTTAGGAGGCTTACAGTAGTTCAGGTAGTAGTAGTCATAAGGAAGTTGGGTCTTCGTAGAAGACAATTTGTTCACTTTCACATAAAGAGGATCTCCCTGTTCCAGACACAAAAAGAAAAGACAAATCAGAGCTGACAAGCCAATTTGCTAATAAACCAAAAACAAGTATACATTTTCTATGCATTATCACATATTCACATGAAAAAAAAGTCAAGGAACTCCTTCAAATGCAGATAATCAGAACGATGAAACAAAAACAATAATACTTTTGACTCCAGCTCAGAAATCTAGATGGTACACGGATTCGTAAATCTCATATATAGATTCCCAGGAAGAGAAGTAAAAAGAGATTGAGAGAGATACACATAGATCTCTACATCCCAGATCATCTATAAGCTTACACTAAACACGTTCAATGAATCTTTCTCTATACATACAAGACGGTACCACCTGGACCCACTCAATAATACATCCTAGCTAGAGCTACCAACAGAAGCGGTGGCAAAAAAAAAGATACAAACTTTCCAGCAGATGAAAGTGAAAATCACACGCTAAATTAGAATATCACTCAGACCCATTAAGACCTAGATCGATCTTCTCATGAAAAACGCGAGATCGGAAAGAAAACAAAAAAAAACAGAAAAAAAAAAGATATTACCTTCTGGAAATCGCGAGGAGCGACTCCAGGGAGGTAGAAGGCTCGAGATAAAGAGAAAGAGAGGGAACAGAGGAAGAAAGTGGCGTAGAATCGAAAGCTGCTTCCTTTCGTCTTCTTCATCTTTTGTTTTCCTCTTCTTCTGTCTCTGATCTTCTTCAGCCTCTTCAGATGGAAGTTACCGGAGCAACTAGAAAAGAGAGGACTTTAATCTAACAACGATGGACGAGTACGGTGTCGTTTTCTGCGTTTGTGATTGCTTACAAATAAGAAAGAAAAAAAAACAATATATAATTTATTTCCTTTGCTCTATGCAATGGTTAATTCTTTATGATGGGAAACATAATAAATTATTTTAGGAATTTAAAAATGTAATCTTTTATGCATAAATGTAAATGTAGAAAAAGTCGAATATATACATTTTAAGACAAATTTGAAACAAAATTTAATGTGATTAAAAATGTTTTTGCCTTCATGTCAAAGCAAAGAGAGATGATTGGGCTGCCGACCTAAGTTTTTGTAAGGAAATGACTTTGATCTCAAGAAATAGCTTAAGCTTTAGAATTTTTGACATGAATCAATTGTTAAGTAAAGTTAGTTGATGATTGATTACGAGTTACGACTGAGGAATTCAGATGATATTTGTTTTTATAATTGTTTTGGTAAGTTTTGTCGTTATAGAATTTATTATTATTATAACTAGGGTACTATACCTAGTAAATTTTATACTGAATTGTTTACAATATTTGAGAAACTATGTCTCATTTAAAAACATTTTAATTAAATATTGTACTCTTGCTTAAAATTAAATTAGAAAATTCCTAAAAATAATTAAAATATAAAATTCCTTACCATCATCAAATCATTTTGAAAAAAAAAATCCTCAGCATTCAAAAAGATAATAATATGTTTCTTTAAAAACGGTTAAAATTTTAAAACCCCGGGAAAATGAATAGAAAACCGGCCACTTCTTAAGAAAAACAAACAAAATTGTAAGAAAAAAAAAAAAAAAGTCAGTCTGAAAGAAGTGGGAGAAACTTACAATGGAAATCGAAGGCGAAGACGGCACGAAGCTCATCCTAAAGCCTGGAGACAAAACCATCTTCGGAAGAGGAGCGGGATTCACCATCGACGACTTGACAGTCTCACGCCGCCACGTCTCCCTCGAGTTAAAACCCTCCGCCGGCGGGACCGATTCCGATAGGGTTTCGTTCGAGGTTCTCGGGAGAAACCCGGTTTGGGTAAGAAAACGCGAACCGGGCGAAAAAAAGATTCGAACTTTTCGGAGATCCGAGACGGGAGAGATCGACGCCGGCGATAGGTTCTGTGTATCGGGTCAACTCCCTGTATGGTTCACTTTGAAGAGGTGTCGCGATGAAGCTACAGAGGAGAGGGCTTCGGGTAGTGAAAGCGGGTTGGATTGTATCGATGGTGATCCTGTTAAAGGTGATCACTTTTGTGCACTCTGCATCATACCAATTCGTCTGATTTTGATCTATATTGATTCTGGGTTCTGGGTTATCTCATTGTCCTTATGATTCTCTGTTCTGTTTTGTTCTGTTTGTCTGAATAGTAAAGTTGGTTTATGTTGTCAGAACAGTGGAAGTAGTTTCCTTAGAACGGCTTGGTACTAGTGTCTCTGCATTGCTTATCTTTCCAATTTGTAGAGTTTTGTTGGTGTTTACAGTGTTTTTCTGTTGAATGAAGTGTTCACTTTATTTTGCTGTAAGAATGAGTCTCTCATTGTGTTGTGTTGTTACTGCTGGTGGTGTTGCAGAGTTTGGTTTTCTTGTGATTGGGAAAGAGTTTGATCAGTATCCAAAGAGTCGGATTCGGGACATCAAGCAATGGGAATGGTTTCTTGAGGATTCCAAGAAAGGAAAAAGCGATGATGATGATGACGATGATAAGAAGGGGAGGAAGGGATTAAGCAAAAAGAGGAGAAGAAGAGGAAAGAAAGGGAATGAGGAGGACGATGATTGGAGTGCGGAAAGCGAGGAAGATAAAGACTTGATGGTCAAATCCAAAAGAGTTGTGAGTCCAACTTACTCAACTAGATCCAAGAAGACTAAGAAAGATGTAAACGCAAGTAGCAGCAGCAGTAGTAGCCGTGTTCAAACAAAACAGCTTGGAAGAGTAGATATCGACGAAGATAGTGATGATGAAACATTGGGAGGTTTCATTGTTAGTGATGAAGAAGCTGAGCTAGAAGAAGAGGAAGAACCAAATACAGATGATGACGAAGAATTAGTAGAAGATGAAGATGAGGATTAAAGAGCTGTAATCATCCTAAATATGTTTTTAACTACACCTGAAATGTAACCAAAAGCTAATCTTCTTGTTTTTTACTAGAGCATTTGTTCATTTGTATGAATATGTGTCATGTGTGTTGTACGTGTGAGATGTTTGATCCTATAATAATTTTCTTTTTACATTGTTTGCTTCTTTGGGGATGATAATGCCACCGTATCATTTTTTTGCTGTTATATGTGCAAGCTCATGGAACTCCACTAATGATCCACGTTCTTCACCTCGCACGTATGAGTTCTTCACGTCGCACATGTGAATGAATTACAAATTGGAAAAAAGAATTAAACAAAGCAAAGCCGCTAAGTCTTCTCCTCCTTCCTTCCTCCCTCGTTTCCTCATTTTCTGCCTTTCTTCTGCTTTTTCTTCCCTGGAAAATTCTTGTTTTCTCACGAAACATGAGCAACGAAGAGAACATCACGTCCGTTGAAGAAGCTGTACATAACAATGAAGGCGATTCATCTGATGCCTTAGGTAATTTATCTCCAACTCATGCTCGAGAAATGTTTGACTCTTTTGATTATCACACAAGATTAGGCTTCAAATGATTAGGGTTAACTTTCTTGCTCTGAAAGCAACAATGATTAGAGTTAACTTTCTGCCTCAAGTAACTCCTCTTTTTTTTTACTTTCTTGCTCTGGAAGAAACAACAATTAGGGTTAAAATGCTAACACCATTGTGATTTGTAGATCTTGTGCCAGAGGAACCATCTCTTACAGAGGATTCTGCTCTTAGAGAGGATCTTAAGGCAAGTCACTTCTAACGTTGATTAAAATCACACAAGAGTCTTTTTCCCGTTTCATCTGTTGATGATCTTTTTTTGTTTGTTTTGGTGTTAATAACTTACAGAACCTAACAATTAAACGAACCTTTGATACGAAGAAACTCTCACCCAAAGTTACCAAACGTGTTCTGTTTCTCAAAGACATTCAGGTAATAATGACATATCCTCTCTCTCTCTCTCTGACGACTATAATCTTTTTGAAAAGTGAGGCTCAATGTTCGGTTTGTTAGGTTAAACACGATGAACTCGAGGAGAAGTTTCTTGAAGAAAAAACTGCATTAGAGGCAAAATACGACAATCTCTACAAGCCGCTTTTTGACAAGGTAAATATTGTTTTATGCTATGTTGAACTTAGGATTATAGTTTTGGTTGTTGTTTTCCTGAAGTTTTACAGACAATTTGCAGAGATATGAGATTGTGAATGGTGTGGCTGAAGCTGAGACAGAGAAAGGAATACCTAACTTCTGGCTGATTGCAATGAAAACCAACGAAATGCTCGCAAACGAGGTTCAATTTTCATTTTGGAATCTGTGTTCATTCATTAGCATAAAACAGATTGAGAAAGACTATATGGTTTTGGTTTATGTAGATAACCGAAAGAGATGAAGGAGCATTGAAGTATCTCAAAGACATAAGATGTTGTAGAGTAGAAAACAGTTCAAGAAACTTCAAGCTGGAGTTTCTCTTTGATCCTAATCCTTACTTCAAGAACTCGGTTCTGTCTAAAACTTACCATGTGTCCGATGACGATGATGATGGCCCTGTTCTTGAAAAAGTGATTGGGTAAATATTAATCATCCTCATTTTTACTTAGTTTTACATATTGGACCTGATCTTTGAAATTGGTCTTGTGTTTTTGTGATGTGTAGAACGGACATAGAATGGTGTCCAGGAAAGTGTTTGACTCATAAGGTTGTTGTCAAGAAGAGGCCAAAGAAGGGTTCAAAGAAAGTGAACAGCATCCCCATGACTAAAACCGAAAACTGCGAGAGTTTCTTTAACTTCTTCAAGCCTCCTGAGATTCATGAAGTTGATGAATGTTATACAACCATGGTTAGACTGTATCACATTCTCTCTTTTGATATTGGTAATTTTTTTCAACAGGTAAGTGTAAAAAATAAAGATATTATTCTTGCAGGATGAAGAACTCCAAAACCTGACTGATCAGGACTATGACATTGCGTAAGCTTTTATTGTTTTACATTATCTAACATTGACAATGTATGTTCAAGTAGGTGTTTCCTTAAGTTTTGGTGTTTTTTGGTTTTTACAGAGTGACAATCCGAGACAAACTGATCCCTCACGCAGTTTCATGGTTCACTGGAGAGGCTCTTGTTGATGAAGATGAATACGATGATGATGATGATGATGATGAGAATGATGACTAAAAAAAGAAAGGTTTGTTTCTATAGAGTTTGCAAATTCAAAGAGGAGCTTCACAGTCTCTAATACATATAATGTTTTTTATTTATTTATTACAGATACACCAAGAGTTGCAAGAATCTCTCACACATATGAAGAAGTGGTTTTAGAGAGAAGACTTCATACTCCAAGCACTTAGGCTTAAAACATTAACATTCTGAGATCCATTGTTAAAAACAAAAAGATGCGTGTTTTCTCCTATTGCTAATTTTGGGTAAACTCTTGAGGTAATACATGTTTTCCCTTCCCCACCAAAACTCTCCACTATTGAATTATCAATCTACAACACAAAAATTCACATTAGTAAATGAATAAAATCAAATTCAAACTAATCTTAATGGAGGTGGAGAAAAACTCACCAAAGTCCTAAGAGATATTGGTTGGTTAGGAGATACATCAAGAAATGCACCATAAGATGTTTTATCATTCCCTTTCTCTAAACTAGACCTGCTTTGGTCACTACACATGACTACCACATGGTCCTTACTCTTCTGACTAGCTTTGAAGATTCTAAGATAAACCGATGTGTACTCTTCCAAGTTCTTAGAGGCCAGCACCATTAAACCGAATGGACCTAAACCAGATTTAACCGACAATGCATTCTTCTGGCTGCATATCAACTGTGGGTCGGTCCAACCCGGTTCAATCACATCTGCTTTCTCTAAACCACTAACTTTGAACAAAACCTCCACGTCTGCTTGTGAAGCTGTGATCCCATGCACGTCAAGTAAAGATCCTCCTCCCGCCAAAACCTTGTTTTCCCACTTGACTTGCGTGGTACGTAAACTCTCTACTTCTTTAACCGGCCACTGCATCAGTCTCTTTCCTGATTCATCCAGCCATATCTTCCTTGGAATCGCCTAATTAATCACTAAAACCGGTTAGTTAATTAACCACTAAATTAAAGGGTAGATGAAATAACAATCTCAGCTTGGTTTACCTGCAAACCGGCCCAACCCTTTTTGATGTTATCCTTCTCGGGCGACGACTCGTTGACCCAACCCCACAAGATCCTTCGTCGATTAACCGAGTCGTAAAAAGTCTTCGACGCGTAAAATTTACCGTTATCGTATCTCGGAGCCGTATCGTCCTGAACAAAACCATCGTCCGGTACATACTGATCTCTCACTTGATCGTACGTACCAATCGTGTAGTAATCGTGACTTGTGTCTGATAAGCTCACTTTAAGCACGTGTTTCACGGAAACACTAAACGACGACGTATCAACTCCCTTTGAAGTGGTTTTCGCCACCGGGAAAAAGTCAGGACACTCCCACATGCCGGAGCCGTCGTTGTAGTGAAGAGGTTTCGCCGTCTGCTTCCAGCTGATGAAGTCGCGGCTTGTGTAGAGAAGAGCTAACCCGCGGCGACCTTCCTGGCTTCCGGTGATCATGCGCCACTGTCCGTCGCGGCCGAGCCACGCGGTGGTCGGGTCGCGAAACGCGGTGGAGTTGATGTGATTGAAGGCGTTGGGTGTCACGAGAGGGTTCACCGGAGATTTGGTCCAGTGCCGGAGATATGGGTCGGAGAGGTTTTTGGGTTTGGCTAGGTTTTGGACCTGACGGTTGTTGCGGTCGTTGCCGGTGTAGAGGATCACGGGTTTGCCGTTAGGGAGAATCGTGACGGAACCAGACCAGCAGCCGTTGATGTCGGAGGGTCGAGATGGTTTTATGGCTGGAGAATGTGGGGTCCAGTTAATGAGGTCCTTTGATGTTGCGTGGCCCCACACGATCTCGTTGACTTTCATGATTGCGCCGTTTGGGTACCACTGGTAGAAGAGATGGTAGACTCCGTTGTATATCATAGGCCCTGTCCAAATATATTGTACATAAGCCAACCACAAAAACATACATATTAATCATTTTCTATACAAATTAATCTACCTAGACATATACTGATAACTCATAAAACAATATTTTGGGAGAAAAGATTACTAACCATTAGGATCTTGTAAAATTGAAGCAAAGTCCCAACATAAAAAGTAAAGAAAAATGAGTGAAAAGATGTAATAGTGTACATAAAGTAAGAGATAACCAAATGAAACTTGATTAATTTGTCGTATATAAGAATACCATTCATCCAATTTTTGGGAGGCTGGAAATGATAACCAGTCCGGTAAGGTTGATTCCTGATTCTATTGGGAGAGTGTTTCAAGGCCTCAAGAACAATAGCATTGTTAGCAAGAAACAAGGAGGCCAACAAGATTATGGCATTGTTACACCAAAGTAGATTAGCCATTGATTAGAACTCCTGTTATTTATTTCTCTGAGTTTTTATGTTTGAGTTTTACTTGAACAGTCGTGCTAATGTGCAATTTATAGGCAGTGAGGAGGTTATTTTTGAGCGTGCTAGAGGTGGTGGTCCATATTTGGTATAAGGTTCTGTTATCTCGAGCCAAATGGCATTTTCATGTTTGTTGAAACCAATATAATTTTTCTTCGAAATGTATTGTTTTATCAAATTAAAGTACGAATAACTCGTTCAGGTAGCCTGAATTTGAATATAAACAACAATACAATACTTGCTACGTTTTCATGATACTTTTCACCGGTTTTGTTTTTAGACATAAAAATAACTGAAAATTTAATGTTGAAAAAATAAAATGTATGGTAAATAAGTAAATAACTTATTCTCAACAGTGAAGACTGTTCCAAAATCTCATAGCCTTTTGTTGTCTCGTGATTGAAAGTATTTCCCACTCAAATAGTGTGACTTAATGAGTGTCATTGTCTCATCATTGATGTGGGAATATTTCATGCTCCAAACACATAGGCTTGAGCCATTAACAGCACTTTTGAGTTACTTCGTTAAAAGCAAAGAGATTGTACATTTTCTTCTATTGCCAGCTTAAGATACAGTTTTGATGTTTATGCATGATTTTGCCTCCCCACCATTTATAGCTCCCCACTATTCTATAAAAGGAAAATAGATTGAGAAGTCAATTTGAAATTGAATAGGATTATACCTACAAAGTACATTGACATGTGATTCTTCTTGAACTATCTTTTAGAACTCCATTAAAAAGACAAAATCAAAAGATCCTCAAAGTGAGATCTCCCCACTAACTTCTCTGCCCTAGCACTCATCACATTCTCCTAATCATTTTGAAGGTACGTTTTCCATAGTGGGTCTTTGTAAAATCGAACTTTAATACTATATAACAGATAAAAATTTAACCATTTAGTCGAATGACCGTGAAACTAGGAGCTTATCAAACTCATGACTAGCAAGTTTCGTTAATAAGAAGGATTGCTAAGATAAATATTAGGAATGAAAATTTCGGTCTATGATTCATAGCTAAAAATTGATGATTTGGTCGGTAAAAAGTTGTCTCCCTTAGATGAAAACCAAAGTTATCTTATCTCCCTTAGATGAAAAACAAATAATACTCAAACCGTTCAATTGTAAAAACGTGTGCGCCTGTATTCGAATTATATATGTATACATTTGTGCGCGTATCGGTATTATATTCGTTGGAACTTAGAAGAGTTTGGGTACCGACAATATAATTGTAAATTTAGTATAGTAAACCAATACCATGAAAAGTCAGATAAAATGTCATATAACTTGAAAATGATTTCAACCAAACAAATTTGACTCTGTTTTGACAACCAAACAAACTGGACTTCATAAATCTTCAAAATCAATCATATAATTATATGCTCAACATATGCGTGTGTTATCTTCGCCGTATGTGATCAACTAATTTGGGCAGACTTCATGCTCCAAGCGCTTAGGCTTAAGACATCAACACTTTGCAATCCATAATTAAAGGCATATAGATGTGAACTTTTTCCTATTGCCAATTTTGGATACACTCTGGAGGTAATGCATGCTCTTCCTCTTCCACCGAAACTTTCCACTACTGAATTATCAATCTACAAAAACAACAAAATAATAAATACTTTTTTTAAAGAAATATACAATTTACACAAGTATTCCCCTTGATTCTATAGACAAGATAAATATTATATAGTCTTGATCAGATGCTAATTAAGCTAACAATTATTTCTGGCGGTTTGTAGGATATTCCATAAGTGTGGAGTGTCCTTTTTTAGATTTGCATGCGTTTTTGACATTTCATGAAATAGTAACATATATACAAAAGTATGTGTGAAGTGGAGACTTAATTACCAATGCTCTGAGGGAAAGTGGCTGGCGAGGATTAACATCCACAAAAGTTCCATAAGTTGTTTTGTCATTATCTTCCTCCAGTGAAGATCTGTCCAAAATTCAACATCACCAAAAGGCCGCAAGATTAGAAAGTCAAATTTTAGATATTTCAGTTTAGATGTATATGACTTCTGAAAAATTTAATAGAAATATGTGAAAAAGATTATCCTCTATTAATGTCCTTAGTCGAGATAGGGATCTTGATCAAGAAAACGTACCTGCTTTGGTCACTGCACATGACCACAACGTACTTATTGCTATTTTGACTAGCTTTGAAGATTCTAAAATAAACCGATGTGTACTCTTCCAAGTTATTTGATGCAAGAACCATTAGACCGAATGGACCTAAACCAGACTGAACCGATACATTCATCCGGCTACAGATCAACTGTGGATCAGTCCAACTCGGTTCTATCACATCCGCTTTATCCATATCTCTTACTTTGAACAAAACCTCCACATCTGCCTGTAACAATCACAAGATTCTAATGTCAAAAGTTCATTAAAAAAACATTCACAACATTTTTAGAAACCGACTTTTGTAATACTAATTATTAAAAAAAGTTATATAAAATAGTCGCACCTGTGCAGCTGTCACACCATAGACTTCAACTCTAGATCTTGAATCGAGAACTTTGTTTCGTAAATTGACTTGATTCGTGCGTAATCTCTCTACTTCCCTAACCGGCCATTGAATCAATTGTTTCCCGGACCGATCAAGCCAAATTTTCCTCGGGATCGTCTAATAAAAAAAGAACAAAAAAATCAATATCTCTACCATACTATACTTTACTTTAGTTTAAACTCAATCTAAAATACCTGAATACCGGACCAGCCTTTCTCAACATCATCCTCAACCGATGATGACTCGTTAGTCCAACCCCACAATATTCTCCGGTTCTTGGCCGAGTCGTAAAACGTTTTCGACGCGTAATACTTCCCGTAGTCGTATCTCGGAGCCGAACTGTCCATCTTAAAACCCTTGTCGGGAACGAACTTATCACCAACCCTATCGTACGTACCGATAGTGTAATAATCATGTTTCGTGTCATCCAAGCTGACTTTCAACACGTGCTTTAAAACCTCATTAGGTTCACCAAATGACGACGTTTCCACGCCTTTAGAGCCAAACCTAGTCACGGGGAAAAAATCAGGGCACTCCCACATTCCACTTCCGTCGTCGTAATGCAACGGCTCGGTAGATTTTTCCCATTTTAGAAAGTCTTTGCTAGTGTAAGTGATCGCTAGTCCACGACGGTGGATCTTGCTTCCGATGATCACTCTCCATTTCTTGTCGTGGCCTAGCCACGCGGTGGTTGGATCACGGAATGAGCTGGCGTTGATGCCGTTGACGGCGTCAGGAGCCATCAGAGGATTTAACGGCGACTTCGTCCATTCTACGAGATATGGGTCGGAGAGATTTTTAGGCTCGGCTATGTTTTGGACCTGTTGGTTCTTGGGGTCGATTCCGGTATAGAGGATAACCGGTTTGCCGTCGGGGAGAATTGTAGCCGAACCGGACCAGCATCCGTTGATATCGAACGGCTCAGATGGGAAGATAGCTGGAGGATGTGGGTCCCAGTTGATTAAATCTGTTGACGTGGAATGGGCCCACACGATGTTACCCCACACGGCGCCTTTGGGGTTCCATTGGTAGAAAAGGTGATATATTCCTTTGTATATCATAGGGCCTGCATACATTTGAAAAATTTATTACATGAATGCATGTAAGCCTCGTGGTTCAGCGTAATAAAAGTTCGACCGAAACATTAGAAAAATCAATTATACGGTTGGTATCTTAACTTGTTGGTATAATTAATGTTTATAAAAATAATAAAATGCTAGATTTTAGGGAAAATTATTTGTCTATTGGATAGGATGAGTTGACTAAAGCAAGAGGAGAAAAAAACTAACCATTTGGATCTGCTCACAGCCATAAGATTAATCCAATTCGTCCAAGCAAGAACCATAAAGAATGAGCAAAGGTTAGAGAAATGAAAACAACATGACAGTGAGATTGAGATTGATATGGTAGTATTAAAACATACCGTTCATTAGTAAAAAAAACATACCGTTCATCCAATTTTTGGGTGGTTGAAAATGGAAGCCGGTTCGATATGGCTGGTTTACGGCAGGAGATTTGATGTTAGTGCTTTGGGTAAGTCTCTTGTAGACATGGTGTGTGGCTTCGAGATCCACGACATAGTTACTAATAAGTAATGCGAATAACAACCAAACTCCAATCTTGGAGTAAACTTCTTTGGTCATTGTGTTTTTTTTTTGTTGTTTTTTTTTTCTTGTTTATGGTTGTTGTTCAAAGGTCAGATCGATCATGTGAAATTTATAGGCAAATGAGGAGGGCAAGCCTGTCATATAAAATTTTGATTATTATATTTGCAAATCGAGTTTTCTTTGTTTGTTGGCGTTATGTTAATAATTAAGGTTCATACTGCCATAAGTCAGACATTTAAGCAAGTTGTTTCCAACAATTTTCGCTGTTTTAAAAAGACCAATGAATCTTAATTAAATGGTTTAGGACTTCGAACCAAACTCTTAGAAACTATATCGAAAATACAATTTGTATGGTGCTAGAAAATATAGAAAGATGGTGTTTTGGAGAATTAAACTAAAAGTGGTAAACATCTGTATAGAGTAAGTAATTGGAGGATTTTTTTTTGTGCAACAGTAATTCGAGGAATAAAGTTAATAAAAACCGAAATGTAGTATTCAATATTTGTGTGTCAGAGATAATTTTTGTTAATCTAATATATATCTTAGCTATCAGCGTTATACGTTACATATTAAAATTAAATTTGGACAGGTGAGATTAGAAGTTTTATGCACCTTCTGTTTCTAAATGATTCATATTGTAGAATTTTCACACTTTTAATAGTAGAACACATTAAAACTTAGTTATTATGTATAACTAGATTTTGATCCGCCCTTAAAAGGGCGGGTATATTTTTTGTTGAAAAAATTATTTTACGTAATAAAAATTATAATTTTTGATAAATTATATATTTTAACTTTGTATGAATTATTTTTGTTATTTTAAATATGACTAAATTTTTGAAGACTCTAGATAATTATAATTCGTAATATGATTTTATTTGTTGAACCCAAAGTTAAACTTATTTTACACTGATTTTTTTTTAGTTTAAATAAGATATTTTATATCTTCAACACTATCTGTATTGAAAAAAATTATTTGTGCGTTTCAATACATTTTCTATGATTTTATTAAATTTAGTTTATGTGATTTAATTTTTATTTTAGATGAAACTATTTTTTTAAGAAGTTGAGATAATTCAGACCCGTATTATGATTTTGTTGATTTAATCATTTGTTATTTCAACTTGATTTTGTTTTGAAGTTTTATTTAATAAATGCTTTCAAATAATTAATAACGTGAAAGATTTTTCTTAAAAAGATATGATGTAAAATTTAAGAAACAATTTTTTAAAAGACTAAAAACTGAATTATTAAATACTATTTAATGTAATTGCAAAATAATATTTTTTTATTGGTTGTAAATACTGCCAAAAAATATACATACAATATTTGTAATTAATTGAAAAAGTTAGGATCATATTTTATAAGAAGTATTCTGCTTTTGATCATAGAAAACACATGGATCTAGCTAAGCAACATGTAGAAAAAAATTCCTTCTCTGGCAAGGAATATCAATAAAAGACGCCCTAGTCTCTACATTAGAGATGTACAATATCATCTATATTGGTTTTGGCTCTACTTATAAACAATCGTACACAAGATTAAGGGGGGTGTATTGAATCAAGTATTTTAGAAGATTTTAGGGTGATTTAATTTTAATGGGATTTAGGTGAGTTTTGAACTTATTTGGGTGATTTTGATGAAATTTAAAAATACAAATCAAAATATTTAGGTGATTTGATGAAATACCTTGTATAGATTTTAAAGTTATTTAGGTGGTTTGAAATATTAGTTTTAGATTTAGTCAATATATTTTTATTCTTACGGGGTTATATCTACCTAATCACCTAAATCAAACTTGGCCACTGACATATATTACAATATGCTTGTCGTGAAAGCAACCTGTTCCAATCAATCTGTTTCAACTTGTTATCTTGATGTTTAAGATAATTAGATTTGGCTCAGTCACACTACTTCATATCTTTCTAAGTAGCAACTTCTGTGAAACTGATACATGAAAATTACAGTTAGTAGTTCAGGTAGGAGATATACTGGATCATGGCGTGGATGAAATTGCAATACTCTCCTTATTGAGGTTACTTAATGAGCAGGCTAAAGCTAATGGTGGAGCTGTTTACTGGTTTGAATGTTATCATCACACTTGAATTTGACATGTGTTACAGAAAATACAGAGAAAAATAAGACTAATACTTTGCAACTTATTGTCCAAAGATAAAGAACAACATAATGTTTAGCGTTCAGATACGTTTTTCTTTTGGATTTAAACTCTTTTCCTTATGATGTACTTGTACAGTTGCGTATGGCGTAGAGAGGATAAACAAAGAAGTCTCTACTTGGATAAGGAGCTCTTGTGACGATGAAGACAGTCCTGAGATGCCATTCATTGCAACTCATGGATATGACAGTGTCGTTTGGAGCTGACTTTACTCAAGAGAGACCTCTGATCAGGATGACTATCAAATTGAACAGGCAAGTAACCATTGTCCTTAAAACTGCTATATCATCATCAGCTTGGATTGACTATGTTTCCTGAGTATTTTTCTAATCAGATAAGTAAAATTCTCATCGGTTATTAGGTGTAAACTGGTTCCTTTTTTAAAACTCATTCCCAAATCTTAAACACAAAATTCTGTAGAAAAACTAAAATGAAATATGTTCGTTCTTCCTTGTTAGTGAATACGGTTGCGGTATGGAGAGTTGATGTGGGAATGTCCAGTGTTAGTTCTTGATCAGTTGTTTTCATGTTTTTCTACAATCTATTCTTAGATATGATGACTGGTTCTGTTGTTATTTCTTCAGTTTCTCGAGATAAGAGGGGACAAAGCTAGAGTTATAAGAATCATCTGCGACCAAGATCCGACCAAGATCCATGAACTCGCCCTTACTCTTTCCGCCCCATTTTCTACAGTGGCTTTAGTTCAATTGAATCAATATTCGAGGTGTAAGTGATGAAATCACAGGTTTGGGTGTCACAGAATTTTAGGTTAGAGAAACCTGTTAGGTTTACATCAAGAGAGGGAGGTTTTTTTTTACGGTAAGGCAAAGTTTTTTTTTCTTTCAATTCTCTGAAATAACATCTCTGCAGGTGTTATTCTATTGGGGTTGCTTTTAACTAAAAAATGACGTAAACTACTCTCAAATCCTCTTTACAATTTTTTTTTTCTAAATACTATTTCCTTTTGAATAACACTAGATTTGATATAGGTTTTATAAATTGTTAATTGAATAACAGAGGATTTCAAGTGATTTTTAATCACTTTGTATAAACTCCATATTGAATAACAGTAGATTTGAAAAGAAAAATCTAAATCACTACTTGAATAACAAGGAATTTTAATCAAATCTCACAATCATCTAAAATCCTTGGTTCAATACACCCCCCTAAAATAACCAAGTGCATGAATGCAATTGCAATAATTTAAAGTGCAAGAAGATAATATACTGAGCATCTACATTTGTATTTAAAAATATAACAAAATTTAAAAACAAAACAGTTTGTTTTGCCTAAATCAAGCGTGAAAATAAAACGAACAAAACAAAGCCTTTAGTGTTTCAAAAAAAAAAAACAAAGCCTTTATGTTCAGGCTACAGTTGGTAACGTTGCAGGAACAAAGCCTGAACCTTTGAGAGTCTACTCAAATATGTGATCAACTTTCAGCAATTTCTCCTAAAACCAATAAAAAAAAACTCAATCAATCATCATTCTAAGAAAAATCTAAGTGAACACACGTAAAAAAAAACTTGTTCTCAAGCTTATCTTGAGAGTAAGTAAAGAGTTATGAACAAACCTCATCAAAAGCAGCCCCAATCATTTGAGTACCAACCGATAGACCCGACAGACCTCCTTCAACGAATCCACATGTTAACACAATCGCAGGAAGCCCAGCAAAATTTACATTAACCTGCAACAAAACTCATATGACACAAGTTTATGTTCTGTATAATGAAAACTGGTTAAAGAGGAAAAACACAATTTTATACCGTCATAGTGTCTCCAGCATTCATTGCCAATGGTTCATCTTACTTTTCACCAGTCTTGTATGCAGCAGATGGAGCTGCTGGTGATATAAGGATATCATTTTGATCTAAGGTTCATTGCCGTTGAAATTCTCTTTCTCACTCCAGAATCAACACCTTCTTCAAGCATCTCGAGACCAACTTTCACTCTCTTTAGTGGTTTAGATTCAAAAGAATCCATAGAGAGAAACTGTGATTGGAACTCTTACAATAAACCAAAACCCAAGAGAGCTTAGTTGTTTGCTACTCTTGGAGTCAAACCTACCATACCCAGAAATAACTTTGATTAATCCGACAAAAGGGCATCAACCAAAAACACCTCTTAAAGCAACCGTCAATCACCACTTTTGATATTTAGATCGACGCCTACTCATCTCAGACCAATACCCAAAATCTCAATTGAACAACTCGTAAACCCAATTCTTAGTATCACAAACACACAAAATCACAGTGCATAATCATCCCTAGTTTAATTGTTAACAATTTTAAGATCAATCCACATGAAAATATCTCAATTTAACAATAAATCATGGGAACAACGGCGAAAATGAGTAAGAGAGGAAGAAAAAGAGCAGATGAGAACGACAATAATGATAAAAAAAGATATCAGAGAAAAACTTAAATTTAAATTATATTATTAGACTCGTATATTATTCATTTTGAAGTGTAGGTACATTTAGTCACAACATACTTAATGGGTTCAAAAACAAAACATGCCACGGTAAATTTCAAATAGGACTCTGTTTTAATAGATTAGATTTTTCGTAATTTTGCATTTTCTCTATTTTTAAACCAATAAAATTTTATAAAATATAATTAATGTTAAAATTTCACAATTTTTTTATAATTAGTTGACTAAAATTACATTGAAGATATAAAATATGTATTTTTTTGAAATATTTTTTTTTTGAAACATATCTTTTTGAAACGAAAGGAGTATAATAAATGTTGTATCATTTTCTGTTAGTCAACTAATATTATCTGGTTTGGTTTGGGAAGGCAAGTGCAAGGTGACAAGTTTAGTGCTCGAGCAAGGCATGGAGAAGAGAGAGATAGGCTAAAAAATAGTTGACAAATACTCATAGTCAACTTTTTGGGCTATCAATAATATGCTTAGAGTCCAACATCTCGAGAATAATATCATCTTTGATCGTATTCCGGTACAAATATAAATTGTATTAAGAAACCTATATATTCAGTACAAAATGATAGTAATAATCCAACAAATAACAAATTTGGTGATTCACACGGAAGTTAAAATGTCAAAATAGTTCATAAGAACGTGTTTCTGTTTTTTTTTTTCAGAAAAAAAAACGTGTCTCCGCTCTCCACCATCCCGTCCATACATACACGAGGCAAAAAGATTAGAAAATGAAAGTGTGTGTTAAGAAAAAAAACAGAAAAAAAGGAAAAAAAGAAAAAGTGATTAAATCTTTGAATACAATATAGTGGAAAAGTCAAAATTTGGACTCTACCTTTGTCCCTTTGTAGTATCCTCCTTCACATTTCGATACAACGTTATACTTTATAGTCGTTTGAAATACCAAAAACAGTATGCTGGGTACGGATCAAATATCAGGGTTTTTTAAAGTATTTGTGATTTGCTTCGTATGTTACAGATATTTAATTTTTGTATTTGTTTTGCTTCGGAGAAATACAGATATTCGGAAAAAGGATATCCGAAAAATAAATAGATATTTACGGATATTTGCGAGTACTTACGAATATTTGCAAATACTTACGGATATTTCATATGTTTTGATTATACAAATAATCTTAAATTTTTTATGCAGATTTGTTTTGTATAATATATTTTTACATGATATATAAGATAAAAATTAAAAGAATTAGTAAATCTACATATTTTGTAAAAATTTTAGACTTAGTTAACAATTATAGTAACACAAAACTTAAGAAAAAAATATAATTTTCATAAAATATTTTTTTTCCTTTTATGTACTACTTTTATAAAAGTAACAATGTGAATAAAATTTGTCAAATCATATGTCCAAATAATAATTTTATACATATATAACTTTAAATATAATCAAGATATACATGTATTTATATATTGCCGGATCGGATCAGATATCCGCTCTCCAAAATTTTAATATTTGTGTTTTGCTTCGTTTTTGACGGATATTAAATTTTAGTATTTGCTTCGATTTGTAAAGTTACGGATATCCCGATTTTTCAGATCGGATCGAAACGAATAACAAATCGAATCAAAATTTACAGATATTTTGTCCACCCTTAAAAAACAGACAGTACCACGTCCCTTAACGTATCCATATAATACACCTATCCGAATCCTTTTTAACCACTAATACATAGATCTAGTTACTAAAAGCACATTGTTTTTTTTTATAAACGATTAAAAAAAATAAAAAAAGAAAAGCACATTGTTTGAATAACAGAATTCTATTTGATGTAAAAAAATTCACTAATACCTTTGGATGATAGCTTTAACCACGCATACAGGATTCCATTCAGTGCATATTCCGATTACACGTATCTTAACGAGTTTAACTATAGTTTGTTTACAACAAGACCAGTTCAAAATAAATAATAAATTTTGTAAGTTTCGGACTAGTTGATGGTTAACTAACACAGGAAACAAAAATAATCAATGTGACAAGTCCAAAACCATTATTGTTTGCTGTTGGCCGCGGCTTGCAATAGAAACTGCTGCTCCCAAAAACATGTGTTGCTCGAAGTCTATGCATGTGGTGAAAGTCATGCGAAAAAATAGATGTAGCCTAAAATAGCTGATAACTTATCTTGCTAGACAATTTAAATATGCAAAAGATAATGTAGGTGGCTGTATTGTCTTTTGATTCTACTATATCCAATTTTATTCAACAATTTATTTTTAACAAATGGGCTTACTTACATATCTGAGTCTACACTATGATGGTCAAACGGTAATCGATTTACTCTTTTTAGTCAAGGTAAATATATGTTAAAAGCTATTTTATTTTCTTTTTGTTGTTTAACTGACCCAACAAAATTGCAATTTAAAGAAAATATATAGTTGGTAAGTTGACCAAACCATGTACCTTATTCATCTTACTAGAAATTTTACCCCAACAACAACAAAGCATCATCTAATCATTTCTTTTTTTAAAATTGACGTGCAATATTATATGTTACATTTGGCAAAAAAAAAAAAAAAAATATTATATGTTACATGCTTCTTTTTCCACCCCATACAAAAAATGTGACGTATAAACCAAACGTATTATTGGCAGAAAAGATAGCAAGATATTTGCCCTTTTGTGATACAATATATAAAAACGGCATATGGCTAATTGACTATATGAACATTATTTTCCGGAGAAATGATATTTTATTAACAACGTCCAATAATTTTGTTTCACATTGATTAAACAATCACCAACAACCATTTTCAGGCATCAAAGTTGACTACATGTCCATTCCGTCTCAAGGAAAAACATACAGAAGCAAAGCTGTAAAGGTGTTTAAATAGCTTAAAATATATCCGTATGAGATATGCGGAAACTTATAAATATGATAAAAAGTGATATATTCCTGTTTCAAGCGACAACAGTCAGCATACGATTTTGAGAAATTTTGTTTCTTGGAATTAAATAACCTTGCGTATTTACACATAGAGTCTGATTGGTAGAATAAGAGTAAATCAGAGTACAAAATACCAGTGAAAAAGAGTGGGAAATAAATGGTGGAAAACAGATAGGAAAGAAAAAATAATAATATAAATGATGTTACTCCAACAAAATAGAGAGTAAAACCGAATGTGTGTATTTTGCTATTTGAATAGTAGACAGCGTGAAAATAAAAAAGTTACTTTCTACTTGATTGGTATCAAACAAGCGTAACTGAGCGTTAATTTTGGTTACGCTATTTTTATTGCGCTAAACATGCTATCCAGTCGTACACATATTCTACCTGCATCATTCATATGTTTATTTATGTTACTTATTTGTCTTTGGTTTGATATTTTCAAAAGTTTCCCTAATTTCAGAATCTTTTTGTTCTTTATCTACTTTTACCTCCGTCAACGATTTGGACCTTTTGAGTGATTTATATACATCATCAATAACGTACATATGCAATACAGTGAATGTAAAAAGATTAAGTCGGCCATTTCCAAATATAATAATGGATAATCTTGACATGATATAGAAAATAAAACCGTAGTCTCTAATTAATAATGACGTCTCATACATAACATGATGCAAGTATTATTTTCTCTAAAACCATGATGTCTCTAGTATCTATTCCGTATCAGACAACCAATTAATACAGGAGATGAAGCGGATGGAGTCTCAGGTACGGAAGGGATTTAGAAAACATATCCCAATCCAAATCGCCTGAAAGGGCAGTAGAATAGTATTTGGTGGTCTGGTCTCTTCTTTCCAATGATTGATTGCAGAGAAGAGCATTAGGGTTTGTGTTAGGACCCCAACCGGTGATAAACGCTTTGGTGGGGGCAAACGGATCAAAGAGCCAAGCTAAGAAGCTGTCCCAGTGTCCTCCTGCTCAACATTTTTTCATTACCTTTTTAGCTGTCAGTGGACAGTGGTCTGTTTAATAGCTAATTGTCATCATGTGCAGTGTCTTATTAATTCATCAATTCATTATTCTCTTAGAGGAGGCTAGCTGCTCCAATATTTTCTTAAAATTAACGTGTTAGTTCCAGGTTAAATTTCCTGAAAATTCAAAAATATGGAAATACATATCAGAGAAGGAAAAACGTGGAAATGAATATTAAAATATATAAAACTCTAATTCAAATATAGGAAGAAAGTTATTATAAAAGAAGGATATATAAATAACAAGATATGAGCCTGTTGCGTTGCAACGAATTTTGTTTGATGTTTTAGTTTAGTAAAAAATATAAAATAATAAATATTATTCTAGTTTTATGACTTTTTGCGTATGTTGGGTGAGATTTATTTTATAATTAAAAACTCATTTTCAAATATAAATTCAAGTGAATATGTATATTTTATAATTATGATGTATAGATAAATGTAACTTTGTAAAGAATATAGTATACCTAAACGTTTCAACACAACGCAACTCAAAATAAGAAATTTAACGAAAAGTGAAAAGAAATAAAAGTCAAATACACAAATCGAATAATGACAACAGTATACACTTTTTAATGAATTTATATAAATTTTCAAATATATATATGAATTTTTATGAATTTCAATAAACGCAACGCAACGCAACTCATTTTCAAATATAAATTCAAGTTAATATGTATATTTTATAATCATGATGTATAGATAAATGTTATAAACTTTGTAAAGAATATAGTATATATACCTAAACGGTTAAACACAACGCAACTCAAAATAGAAATTGAATGAAAAGTAAATAGAAATAAAAGTCAAATACAAATCGAGTAATGACAACAATATACACATTTTTATTTACTAACTTAATGTTTTTTTAAATAATTTTTTAAAAGTTTATTTTGCTAGGATATTTTGAAAATGAAATCTATTTTTAAATCTCCTTTTTATTTACAATTAAATACTTTTTTATCTTTTTGTTTAAAATTTTTGAAAAAAAATCTGTCATAAAAACTATTTTAGTTATCTTCTCTTAGAAACTTCAGAAACAAAAAATTAATTGTTATCAAAATATATTTTTATCATAAATTTTATATCAATTTTATAGTTCTCGCTATATATTTTTAATCATATTAATTATCAATTTTGAAGAACCAAGCCCAATATAATATTTTTCAATTATATGTTTATTAGGATTTTAGAAAAGGAAATTAGTATTAAAAACTGTTTTCAGATCTTTTTTGTTTAGGATTTTTAAAAAGGAAAATTTCTACATAAATTACTAGGAAAGAATTTAAAATTTTCTTTTTTACTTTTAAATAAAATTTAAAATTATTTTTTATATAAAAGTCATTTTTATTATCTTATATATTGGTATATATATTCTTAATCATTATGTATTTTAACACATGTCATAATATTAAAAGGAAAATTACTATCAAATATTATTTTGTAATTATCTTTTGTTTAAGATTTAAAAATGGAATTTTTTTTATAAAAGTTGTTTTTTATCTTACATTTTAGTATATATATTCTTAAGCATTATATATTTTAACACATGGCATAATATTAAAAGGAAAATTACAATAATCTTACATTTTGCAATTATATTTTGTTTAGGATTTAAAAATGGAAAATTACTATAAATAATATTTATAATTTGATTTTTAGAATATGTTATTATTTTATTATATATTTTTAAATTATGAGATATATTTACACATGTCAAAATTTTAAATATAAAACTTATAATGTCGCCACCAGGTTGCCTAGGTTTTATATCTCGTCCCTAAATCCTCTAAGCCTCTCTTGCTGTAGACGTAACAAACCCTAGCGATCTTCCTCTTCAGGTCATGGTTGATTCATCTATACCGATCAATAATGTTTCTTTGATCAGTGGCCATGAAGGAGACAATGCAGGCTCTACTTTTACACTTTCGGAGGTGCTCCTATGGAAGAATAGTGTTAAGGATAATCCTTCAGCGTTCTATGCGTGGATTGCCATGATTGAAGAGACAGAGAGGCTATCTCAGGACTGCATAGAAAAAATCCGGAAGGTGTATGAGGGTTTCTTAGCTGAGTTTCCTTTGTGTCATGGCTATTGGAAAAAGTATGCCGATCATGAGGCTCGTGTAGGGGAAAAGGACAAGGCCTTATGCGTTTATGAGAGAGCAGGGCATGAGCTGAAGTATTCAGTAGATTTCTGGTTGAACTATTGCGATCATGTCATCAATACATCTAATGACGATATAACATCCATCAGAGTTCTTTTCGAACGAGCTTTGACTTTCGTTGGAACTGATTATCAGTCATCTCCCCTGTGGGACAAGTACATTGAATATGAGTCCAAGGACAGCCGCCGTCTTGCCATGATTTACACCAGAATATTTGATAATCCTATTGGAAATTTTGATAGATATTTCGACAGTTTTAAAGAACTAGCTCAAGCACTGCCTCTGCCGGAACTAAGGAGTGCTCTGGCTGTTGCTGCTACTAGTGAGGCTGAAGAAAAATCTGAAGCTGATCCGGAGGAGTTGATGAAGACATACATAGGCATCGTAGAAGTCAAGTATAGAAAAGCCAAAGATTTTGAATCAAAGATCATTGGTTTTGAAACATCTATAGGAAGAAGGCCCAGTGGTTTCCGTGTGCACCCTCTCAGTGTTGCAGAGCGGGAGAATTGGCATAACTATCTTGATTTCATAGAGAGTTATGGAGAGTTGTCTAAGGTGTACCATCTATACTAAAGATGTATGGTTGCTTGTGCAGATCACTCTGATTACTGGATTCGATTTGTATTATCCATGAAAGCAAAGGGAAGAATGGATCTTGCATACCAAGTCCTTGCTAGAGCAACAACTAAAATATATCTCAAGAGAAAACCAAAAATGCATCTTTTCGCAGCTGAGTTTAAAGAGCAGAATGGGGATATAGCTGGTGCTAGAGCCTCGTTCAAACTACTACATTCTCAAATATCCCCAGGACATGTTGAAGCGGTAACAAGACATGCGAACATGGAACATCGCTATGAAAATTTGTATGGTGCTTGCTCTGTGTATGATGATGCGATTGCTGTTGAAAGGTGGAAAAAGGACTCTATATTACTGCCGCAGCTGTATGATCAGTACTCAAAGTTTTCGTACTTGGTGTTAAACGATGCTGAGAAAGCTAGGAGTATTGTAGTGGAAGCCCTTGACAACGTGGAACCGTCAACAAAGTTGATCCGCGAACTGTTGTATTTGGAGTCTGTTCTGCCACGTCCAAGAGACATTGATCATTTTAAGCCACTTATCGAGAATTTTATAAATCCGAATGCAGCAGATGTACACAACTCTTCCGCGAGTTCAGATGATAGAGAACATCTGTCGTTAATATACATAGGGTTCCTGAGCCGTTTAGGAGATGTTGCTTCCGTTAAGGATGCTACAATGCAGCATGCGATACTCTTTCTTGATCGCCAGATCAGTTCAGAGGATCAAAAGTATGGGGCAGATGAGGTTCTCGCTTCACGTATGATGAAAAGGGCAAAAACTAACAATGAAGTTGCACAGCTTCGGACTTGGTCACAAGCTCCTGCACAACAACAACATTAACATCAGTGGTACCCCCGCCCGCCGCCACAAGTTTTGCATGCCGCTCCTGCAGAAGCCCATCAGTGGAACAGTACTGTTTATAATGGTCAACACCAGGCGTACCTACCACATACTGATGCACCTCTAGCGGCAACGTCTTATCCAACACACGCATCTCTGCCTCACGCTGGCTATAATCCTTCCCAAACACCAACAATTCCTTCATACACACAGGCTCCCTCTGGTTATATACCATGTCGTCCACCACAGGCTCGCTATGGGTATATATTCATCCACAACCACAAGCACAAACGATTATTTATAGGTCTCGGGCTCCCTCTGCCTATATTCCTCACGGCGCATGGACTTCTCAGGCCTATCCACCACCACAGGCTTATGAACCAGTGGCTGCCCCGGTACAGGAACCCGCTACTGCTTCTCAAGCTTACACAACAGGGTTTCTTGAGCCTGTCGGTGTTGCTAGTCCTTCGGTATAACCATTTGCTCCTTACCTACTCAAGTTTTAGCGTTTGGCTGTCTGAACAATGTTTTACATGTCTGTGTTTTGGGTAAGCGAGTCAGTGACTGTAGATTTACTTCTTCATTTGCCTTAAAAGGTTCTTGGATCCTGGAAAACAGATGATAAAAAATGGGAATATAACCATTTGCTTTGTATTGTGGTCTTTTTAGAATTTATTGGCTTTTGTTTGCTGTATATATGTCGGGTACATATAGCAGATTCTTACTTTGCGTATTTCACATTAGGCTATTTGTTGAGAAAGTCCCTACTTCTGAGATGGTGGAGTCATGCTCTGTGGCTGGACCTGGATTCATTGATGCTGTACTATCAACTAAGTGGATATATAGCCAAGGTCTGTTGCATTTGCTATCACTTGTATATATATAGTTCATTTTACAGCTCTCATGGTTTAGAATAATTGTTTACATCAACTGGACTGAGACATGGGAGCCTACAAACCTCGCCAATAAAATGCATGTTGGTCATCTTAGATAAACACCATATCTCGAATGGTAAAGTACTTAAGTACTCAGATATTAGTGACTGGGTACTCTTAATTTCTAATGGCTTCTTTATTGTTCATAACAAAGTGTTGTTGTCTCCCAAATCTAGATTCAGATAGACTAAAGACCAACCTTATTCTGCAGTTTGGAATGTTAATTGAGTACCTCTTTGAGAAGTTCCAAGATTCAGGTCTGGTGGGTGAGATATGCATCTGTGATCTACAGGTCAGACGCTAAGGAATGGACACCAGAGTAGATATTCAAAACAGCTGAGGCAGTTGGATATGGTGCGGTGAATTAAGTATCCATCTCTATTCTACTGCATGCATGCCCGTGGCTTTTTATAAGGCTGCAACCAAATTTGATTAAATGTTTCATGTGTTACACCTAACTTGCGGTTTCGTTTAATTTTTGTTTCAAGGTATGCTGACCTGAAGAACAACAGATCAAACACCTTCTACTTTTGGCTACAATAAAATGCTTGAGGACAAGGTGCTGAACTTACCCAGCTAGTTTCTTTTTATTATGTAGTCGCCTGGTCATGCTTATTGAACATTCTGATCATATTGTCATGAGCAGGAAGAGACGGCCGTTTACCTTCTTTACGGCCATGCTCGGATCTGTTCAATCACCAGACACAGCCGTTTAGCTTCTTTTAGCCCACATGAGCTCAAATTTGCTTAAACTTTTCGTCTTATGTTTTAACATCTCCTAAAAAATATATTTACTTTGTTGCAGAGAGGAAAACTAGAATTAGATCATCCCCATGAACGAGCACTGGGACTTCACATGCTACAATTTGCCGAAGTAAACCACAGTGTTCATCAGATATTTGACTTCTTTTTCGTGGTAATATAAGATGAACACTTGCACAACCCATGTGTGAATGTTATGCAGACACTTACGGAAGCGTGCAACGAATTGTTTTCTAACGTGTTGCGCAAGTAACTTTACAAATTATCTGAACACTTCGACTATTTCTACCTCTAAACTATCGGGTGAGCATACTCCGAGGAGAGTCTACGTTTCTACTTAGCCTAATATTGTGACGGTAGACTGCATCCTAGCTGCAAAATTAGCCGACCATTTTTTTCTAACCATTCACCTGAAATTTTCATTTGTTGGTATTGTCTTGTTCGCAAATGTTACCCGATATATTTCATTGTAAGCGAAATCGATGTGGTATTAACAAGTTTTGGTTTACTCGAACCGGTTTGGGTAAATGGCTGCTATCTGTCTGGTTCTTGTGGGGGACCAGCCAAACGGTGACGTTTGTATAGTGACAGTGGCATGAGGAAGACCATAAACGGAAAACACGGGAACGGGTGTGTTCTTAAGGGCGTTTGCGACCAGACTGCATGGCTCTGTTCTGCTTAATATCCAATTATATCTTCCCACGTGTCCCTGTCGGTCCAGTACGGTCCACTCGACGTGTTGTTTTCACGCGTGTCTATTACCGAAGGTGACGAGAGGGTTCCCTGAAAATTAAGTATATCCCTTCTTCCAAACAAAATTATGTATTTTGAAAATTCCAAACTGTAAACGGATAAGCAATCCCTTTGTGTGCATAGTTAGCAAAAGATAGTTGAGGTTGTGCATGTGTTACTAAGTTAAGTGGTGGAAAGCGACGTAGGCGAAATTAAATACTATATGAAAGCTAGATGTGATATTTTTTATTGAAGAACAACATAATCACGCAAGTTAAGTGCGATTGTTGTAAGAAATTTAGTTACTCTTATGGGTTAATCATTATTGTATCTAGTTGATTGTTAAATACGGGTCCATGTGTTAGCTCAATCATTTTCACAAACAAAGGGCCCTACTGTTTTCCTGATATATGCTCCGCTCGTGAACTCGCTGTGACTGATTGAATTTGACTCTATACATTGTAACTCACGAACCTTTCGATTTTATTTTATTTTGAATGGTATAATTAACAATATTACATATATATATATATATGTCCGTCTCATGTTTTGGAAAATTCAGACCTTCACTTTGTAGGCAAGTAAGAAAATGAAATCAATCAGACCTTGGTTTTTAGTTGAACAACAACAAAAAATCAGACCTTGGTTTTTAGTTGAACGTCCCGATCTGTCATGTATCATCATAATCAGTCATTACTGTCATTCAAACTTGTTAACACATGCATGTTTTCTAATGATCTAGAAAATGGTTATTTATGTGGTGTCAGAATATGATTTTTGTTATATCATCAAAAGCTAGGCCATGCATAGCTGACATGGAGACAGGGACGTATAATCTTTTATAGATCCATAATTTCTGGACAGTTGAGTAAAATAATTTATACATGCCTATCCAAGTTTCATCTATACTAGTATTTTCTTTTAGTGTCAGCCTTACTGTTTTGCTTCTAGTTTGCTGAAAATAGACGCGAGTTAGTATTTTTTTTGTTCTGTTCTATATTACGAGAGGTTCATTATTCACTACTTTTTTTTGTTTTTGAAAAAGTGTCATTTTGATATTTTTTACAGATTAAAAAATTATTTAATTTTGCATGTTTTTCATATAAACACATCATTATCCATACACTTACTCATATCTCAACTTGTAGAAAAATAAACTTCGGAAAAAAATTAATAAATTCTGCATTAAAATCTTAAAACGATATTTATTTCGTAAAGAAACATTTTCTTTACAACAATATTCCATATGAAACAGAGAGAATACGTAAGAAGATTTAGTTTAGACCGTATGATATCTTGGTTGTGTGTTCACTATCACCAAAAGAAAAAGGTTAGGTTTTATTCAAATTTGATTTGCACATAAACTTAATGGGTTTCTTTTAAGTTTTTGATGCGTGGGATGAGCTGGTGTTTCATATTGGGAAGATGATCGGACAAATCACGTTAAGAAAAGCTAAATAATTGCGGAATAAAACAAGAACAACACAAAAAGACGAAACATTTTTTATTCTATAAATTTCTTTTAACTATTTTTTAGACAACCAATTAATCTGTTCATGAGACATGCTCTTTATGCGGTAATTTGAATGACATTTATAAGTATGATTAATTATTTACATATGGTGTACGAAAATTTTAGGTAAGTCGTTTGGCAGTTTGTGTGTATGACGGCCACCAACGTGTGACGTGTCGTAAAATTCTAGCACCTCATATGAAATGATAAAAATGAACAAGAGCACATTATTATCAGATTTATATGCTACTAGCTAGTATGACTCGATTTGATTTTTTTTGGCTCCCACATTATGTTAGATACGAACTTCAACGTAATTTATATGGTGCAAATTATCAAAATCATAACTACGTTTTTTGTATTTTATATGTTATTGCTTCTCTGTTGACCTAATTTATTCTAGACCCATATATAACTTTTTTACACCCACCCATACATAATTAACATATAAGATCATGTATTTTTTGGACAAAACAAGATCATGTATTTTATATACCAAAAACTCATATAATATCGACAATTTAAACTATTTTAAATTCTATAAGGTTTTTATGTTTACAATTATATAAATTATAATGTCCTCAAAAGTGGACCAATGAGCTGGAATTACATAGGCAATATAATTAGATTTTCAGGTAAAGAAACACGGAGTGTGTTGACGAACAAGTCAACTATTTATATTTTATACAGTAATCAGATATTGATTTTCATTATTCATCACCTTATCATGTCATTTCAAATTATTATCACTACTTCTTTATTTATTTTATATATTGCACGACTTATATCGGCTAGACGGCCTTTCAACTAGAATGTCAATCCACTACTCTATCATTCGTTTTCCTAATTAGTGTTCTTTTCAACTTTTGCAGCATACACACCGTATATATACTATGTCAAAAACCCACATACGTATGTGTATACTTTTTTTTTTGTTTAACCTGGGGGTATCCCAGACCCAGAAGCCCAGACTAATCCCCAAGGGGAAGGAATGCCCACGGATAGACGCCCCTCCCAGTTTTTCAAATGGGCCCTAAAGCAAGCCCATATCCGTGTGGTGTCCAGAGCAAGTTGAAGTAGTTCCCTCCGGCGTGGATCGAACCCCCTACCTGGGTGCAGGCGGGGACCCGTCCTAACCATTGGGCCAACTTGTCCGGACACGTATGTGTATACTTTTCCAGTAATTGTGTACATGGATCGTAAAGTAAGAATTAGGGCATGCAGCACTGGCAATGATTAATACATTTAAATTCTTTTAAGCAATCCATCTAATGATCAATGTGAACACTATCATAACTTTTTTTTTTTTAATTTTGACATGGAAAGCATCAAATCGAAAGAAAAAAGAAGAAGATGCAAATAGAAAAGGTTACCTTTTAATCTTTATCCCGAAACCTCAAATATTAATCAATGACTAAATCATATATAGCTTAACTCGGTAAATAACAGTGTAAAGATTAAACTCAACTAAAAATTATTCACGTTTAAATAAATAGGGGATTATACTCTCATATATCATATATAGTTCACTAAAATTTTGGTCGGCAATTATTTATAGTGGACCATAGATAAGCATATGTGTCACAAAACTTTTTCTGTGTGTGACATACACTAGTAATTCTGCTTCGTGAAGAGTAAGAAAATAGTGAAATTTGTAATTCCAAAGCAAAATAATTTAGAATTCAAATATATCTACTGCCTCTCGACTCTCTAGAGGAGTAAAAACTAATAGTATAAAAGTAAAATTGCAAAGCTTTTCACAGAGCTTGTGAGAAAGTTATATTTTGCTACCTTTACCAAATTAAAAAAACATATATGTTCAATGATTATAATTTTACAAAATAAACAAAATCGAAAAAAAAATACGGAAAACAAATTTGCAGGTAATGATAAAGAAAGGACAGATTGCTCTTCGCTTGTAAGGGGAAAATAATACAAAAAGCAGAAAATGCCATTTTTTCTTAGCGGTAGGGTTCTCTTTTATTTTTTTTTTTTTGCTAAAAAAAGGGTTAAACCCGGGTCACTATTGGAACCAGACCTAACCCCCGGGGGAGTCGCAAGCCCGCGGATGGACTCCTTCTCCTGGGCATTCAAATGGGTCCTAAAGCATGGACCCATATCCGCGTTAGGTGAACAGAACAATGTGACTTAGTTTCGCATAGCAAGTGGATCGAACCTGAAACGTGTTGGCGTCCCAGGCCCGTCCACTGCCACTTGACCACAAGGCCCGTTCAAAGGTTCTCTTTTATTTTTCTCTATTTTATTTTATATTTTGAATTTTAGGGGTTTCAAATACACGGAGAGGAAGATAAAAAAAGTTTCTCTTGTCCACAATCTCTCTTTCTACTTCTAGGTATATTGATTTTCTTCTTTCTGTTTTCTTATCAAGTTCTTTTTTTTTTCATGTTCTGTGTAGTAATTTGTTGCTACTTCTATTTTGTTTCATTGAGAATAAGTCTCGTTGGTTTCAAACATGAAGCAGAAAAGTGGATAGAGGTTGTCTCTTGGGTTGAAGCCAAAGAAGGAAGTTTATATATATTTATACAAACGCTAAAATCAAAGAAAGAATTTAGGATAATTTCAGTTACACAAAAAAAGTTAGGATTATATATAGACTCATTTCTTGTTTAATCTTCTCTTTTGCCTCCGTTTTCTATCAGTATATGTGTCTATTTATATAGATCTGAAAGAGCTTGTCTGTTTCTTATCTTTTATTGCTTCTTATATATTTCTTCTAATTTTTTTCTCTCAAGGTATTGTTATGATGAGCAAAGACATGTTACTTCATCAGCAAGTACAACAACAACAAGAGGAAAATATGTCGAATCTAACATCTTCTGGGGATCAAGCAAGTGTCTCTTCAGGAAACAGAACTGAAGCAAGTGGTTCTAATTTCTTCCATCAACAAGAACAACAAAAGTTCTTTGTTCCGGAACCACAGCCTCAGAAGAAGAAGAGAAACCAACCAGGGAATCCAGGTCCGTGTGAAAAGAATGGTTAAAAAGAAGACAAAAATACACAAGTTTTTCTTGGTTTTGGACTGATTCACTATTCCAATTATTTGATACAGTCATCTTCTTGGAAAATTATGGGTCTTCTACCAAAAAGAATATTCTCTTTACTCTTTATTCTAAACAACAAAACATAAAACACATACCAAAACGAAAGTTTACATGTTTAGTATTTCCTTTGTAATTTTTGTTTTTAAAGACTTACAACGTTCGGATTTTATTATTGTTTCTTGAGTTCATATATACTGAGGATGGTTTTAACTTTCAATATTTTTCATTTTCAGACCCCGAGTCAGAAGTCATTGCTTTGTCGCCAAAAACACTAATGGCAACAAACAGATTCGTCTGTGAGATCTGCAACAAAGGATTCCAAAGAGACCAGAATCTACAGCTTCACAGGCGAGGTCACAATCTACCATGGAAGCTGAAACAACGATCCAACAAAGAAGTGATAAGGAAGAAAGTGTATGTTTGTCCAGAAGCAAGCTGTGTCCACCATGATGCATCTCGAGCTCTCGGTGACTTAACCGGAATCAAGAAGCATTTCTGCAGAAAGCATGGAGAGAAAAAGTGGAAATGTGACAAATGCTCAAAGAAATATGCTGTTCAGTCAGATTGCAAGGCTCATTCTAAGACTTGTGGCACCAAAGAATACAGATGTGACTGCGGCACTGTCTTTTCTAGGTAAAGAAACTCTTTTTATTTTCTCTCTATTTATCAGATGATATATATATATATATATATATATATTGTAATTACAATTAGCAATGGTTTTGAATGTGGGATACATATGTTATTGTATTGTAAGAACTGGAGGGACACATGGTACAGTGTATTCGGTTTTGATATGAGTAATTTCATTTAATTTGAAAGAGGACAACAGAATGGTAGCTCAACATAATCTTCATTTATATTATGAAACTAGTTCAGGGTACTTTTCTTCCTTTTCTTCTCTTAAAAAAGTTGTTATGTTTTTTCTCCTTTTCATGCATTTATCATCCATACAATTGTGATTGCTACATGCTATAGATGGACCACATAACTTTCATAGCTTCTCTCAACGTTTACATTTCTTCGTATTAACTATTAACAATGTTATTGATCGTTTTATGGTTTTTTTGTTTGGTAAATAAACAGGAGGGATAGTTACATAACTCATAGAGCATTCTGTGTAGCACTGGCAGAAGAGACTGCAAGAGAAGTAGTAATACCACAAAACCAGAATCATCAACCAAACCCTCTTATGATTCACCAATCTTCTTTTCATCATCACCATCAAGCACAACCAAACATGAACATCTCTTCCTCGTCTTCCTCTTCCCACAACATCATCAATAGTCTTCACTTCGAAACCAACAATAATGGTACTAATAATAGTAACAGTAGCAGCAACCATCTCCATACATTTCCCATGAAGGTAGAGCAACAACAACAAAGCAATGATCAAATCATGAATTACCACCACCATGGCGTCCCTCCTTGGCTTGCTGCTGAGCAAGATCTCACATCTTCAAACCCTAACCCTAGTAATGGTGGTGGAGGAGGAGGTTTGTCCTCTCCTGCAGCTTCTCCGGCTATGTCAGCCACAGCATTACTCCAGAAAGCAGGACAAATGGGTTCCACGAAAACACCTCCTTTGCCACCATCCACCGACTTCGAGAGATCAGCTCATCATCACAACAACCTCGCCACCACAATGGCGGCGATGATGACGTCGCCATCCGGATTCATCAGCTCAAACAACAACAATCAAGTCTTGTTTCAAGACTACAACGCCTCCGGGTTTAACAATCATCACGGTGGAGAAGAAGCCTTCGACAACACATTCAGCGGGTTCTTGAGGACAAACGCTGATACTACAACCGCAGGATCAGACAAGGATAAAGGCGGTGGAGGAGGAGAGGGTTTGACGAGAGACTTCTTGGGGATAAGACCGTTAATGTCTCATAACGAGATTCTAAGTTTTGCCGGTCTCGGGAATTGCATCAATGACGTTGCTTCTGATCAGCTTCGTGCGAAGCCTTGGCAGGGTTAGTTAGTTTCTTTTGCTTATATAATGAGTTCATCTAAGAATTTAAGATCAATATGCGTATATGCATATCTAGTTATATATTTCTATAATTTTTTCATCTTCGTTTTGCTGGTTTCATAAATTTTTGTATGCTGGATGTTCTCCAAAGAAGAAATCAAAATTAAATGGTGCACATTTATACATAAATATTTGATTAATGTTGTCACGTATTCGTGTATTTTGCTTCTGTTTATTTTTCGTTTATACGAGACAACAAACTCAACGACTATTGGTGATCAACTAATGACTAAGAAAGGCAAGTTTTTTCAGAATAGCGTCTTTTTGGTTGCATCTTTTTATGATCATTTGCAAAATGATTAGGTAACTGAAACCTAAAAGAAAAGTGAAAAAAAGTAAAGAGAAGAAAGATTGGTATATAAGAAATTAATTATGAAATGTGGTACATGAAAAGCATAAAGTAACGAGGATATGCATTGGATTCGATTTAAGGTAGCTCATCTTTTGCTTATAAAACTTCGAAATTAAAATGCAAAATATGAATGTTATCTTTTTTATTTGAGGAAATATCTATATAATAAAATTATTGATCGACTCTACATATATGTAATATGCCCATCTGTAGTATACCATCATATTTTTCTTTTTCTTACTAGATCTCATCTCATGCAGGCACGCAAGTGGGATCCAACAAAAGATAGAGACGCATCAAGTTTTGCTAGGTGGCGTGTATGAAACATATGTACATCAGTACATGCCACACATGGCCACAACTTTATAATATGCTATTGTTGATTACACGTTGAAAACTTCCTTTAATTGATATTGATGATAAACATCCACATCGGAAATATAAAAATCAATCTACTACTATATAAAAGATTATAGTCAATTCATTCATTTTTTTTGTCAATCAACTACTTCAATAAAACGAGATCAGAGTTTAGTCTCCTACAACAATTCGAGCAAGTCCTGATTTAGCCAAAGAATCAGCTTGAGAGTTCTCTAAACGAAGGACAAAATAAAAGGAAAGTGGACAGAAGAGAGTGGCAAGGTTCCTGATGTCCAGGATAATACCCACGATCTCGTTCACGTCATGCCCTTCACAAAGGGCTGAGATGAGGACTTGACAGTCCGAATGGATGTTGAGGCTTCGGAGGTTAAGCTCCGCGGCCTTTCTGATAGCTTCCCGCATCGCTAGTGCTTCTGCCATTAGTGTTGAGGAAGTGAAAAGACGGTTGGAGGAGCCCCGACAGAGAACTCCCCCTTCTTCGTTCTTGATGATCCAGCCCATACCTCCTGCCTTCGAACTTTCCTGCCAAGCTCCATCACACCAGCAGGAAGGGGATTTTAAGGTTCTTTCCTTCACCAGAGTCTTCTGCTTTTGCGCTTTCGACTTTTTTTCATTTGCGGCTTTCCAAGCTTTTGCATCCCCCATTGATTTGGAGATAACGTCGTCCACAAGGAAGACCTTTCCTTCAAAGATTAACTTGTTCCTTGCACTCCACAAATTCCATAACAGCCAAGGAGAGAGAGGAGAAGAAACCAGACCTACTGGGGGTAGAGAACCAGTTTTAATCCAGGAGGAGATCCATTCTCTGATCGGAGTCTCGGAGGTGCCCGATGATAGGGTCGATGACAGAGGTGCTTTTAACCAGAGCTCAGATGCAAAAGGACAGGAGAGAAAAACATGGTTTATGGTTTCAAGATCTCCACATCTTTTGCAGCTTAGATCTGCTTGTATACCCCTTGTTGCTATCAGGTTACCCACCGGAAGAGCTCTGTTAAGTGATCTCCAAATGAAATGATGAAGTTTCGGAGGAATATGGAGGTTCCAAACACGCTGCATCCAATCAAAAGGATCAGGGTTTGGGGTGAGCTTCTCTTCAAAGATTCTTCGATAACCTGATTTTGAAGAGTAGTTTCCTGATTGATCAGGTAGCGAGACTTGCTTATCCAAAGGTCTGAGAGAGCTAGGAATAATTAGTCTGATTTCCTCTTCATAGTGAGGTAAGTACTGTCGGATTTTGTCTAAACTCCACTCATTGGTTAGGGGGTCCAAGAGCTCTTTCACCATGAGGTTTTGGTTGGAAAAGGTTGGAGGACCTATTGGTGCAATTGGTCTCCAAGGGGACAGCCATTTGTCTCTCCAAACGTTTATATTTTCACCAGTACCTACGAGGAAGCCGAGACCTTTCCTTAAGACCTCCTTTCTTGCCAAGATACTCGTCCAACCATGTGAGGACCCAGATTTTTCCTCGCTCTCCATAAAGGAGCAATTAGGGTAGTATTTGCCTTTGAGGACTTGGGCTAGTAGGGAGTCAGGGTGACGTAGAATCCTCCAACTGAGTTTAGCCAAGAGGGAGTCATTGTAGTCTTCAATGTTCTTAAAGTCCAGACCTCCGATTCTCTTTGGCTGAGCCATAGTATCCCAAGCTACCCAAGAAATCTTTCTGATGTCAGGAGAGCTGTCCCACCAGAAGCAGGTCAAGATTGACTGGATACGGTTGCAGAGGGAGATAGGGATTTTAAAGCTTGACATGAAGTACGTTGGAAGAGAAGTGAGAACCGATTGAATCATTACGTGCTTTCCTGCTCCTGAGAGAAATCTCGTCGTCCGCGATTGTGCTCTCTGGCGGATTATGTCTACCAACCCGGTGAAAATATCTCTCTTGCTTCTACCAAAGGACTCTGGTAATCCCATATATTTACCCATGCCTCCTTCTTGGTGAATCCCTAGGGTTGATTTCACTCGATCCTTTATTGCCTCAGGGGTTTTAGAGGAGAAGGTAACTGTGGATTTGTTCAGGTTGATGCTCTTTCCTGAGCTGAGTTCGTAGTCTCGGAGGATTCTGCCTAACACCCTGCAGTTTCTCTCATTTGTTTTGCAGAAGAGCATCGTATCATCTGCAAAGAGCAGATGATTTACAAACGGGCTTCTCTGCACAACTTGGAGTCCTAGGAGGCTACCGTTTTCTTGAGCGTTCCTGCAGAGTCCCGAGAGGACTTCGGTACAGAGAATAAAGAGGAAGGGTGAGAGCGGGTCACCTTGGCGAAGGCCTCTTGAAGGTAAAACTTTTCCCAACGGTGAGCCATTTATTAGAAACGAGTAGGTAACAGTGGTTACACACTCCATGATCCATTCTATCCAGATAGATCTAAAGCCCATCTTCGTCATGACTCTCTTCAGGAAGCCCCATTCAATACGGTCGAAGGCCTTGCTCATGTCCGTCTTGATGACCATGGAGCAACGTTTTTTTGCTTCTGAGACTTTGAGATAGTGAAGAGTTTCGTGTGTGATCAACACGTTGTCCTGGATGGCTCTTCCTGGAACGAAGGCTGTTTGATTGCTAGAGATCACTGAAGGCAGGAACTGTTGAAGCCTGCGGGTCAAAATCTTGGCTATGACCTTGTATCGCACATTACATAAAGCAATGGGGCGGTAGTCTGATGCTGACTTCGGTGCTAGGGTTTTTGGTATCAAGCAAACGTGAGTCTCAGTGATTTGGGGGTTTATGGAGCTCGATGTGAAGAATGTCCGAATCTCTCGGTAGATGTCAGTGCTTAGGAGATTCCAGAAAGACTGGTAAAAACTTGCAGAGAAGCCGTCTGAGCCCGGAGCTTTGTCTACGTGGATATCCAGTATAGCATCTCTCACTTCCTCTTCGTCTGGGATGCGACAAAGCTTGTCATTCATTTTTTCAGTAATGCATTCTGAGATTGTTTCATCAACAATATGGTAATCTGAGTGACCATTTGCAGTGAAGAGATGCTGATAGAAGTCTTCAAAAATCTTGCTTATTTCTTCTTCCTCGTAAACAGGGGTCCCTTCTTCATTTTCTATAGCTGTGATACAGTTCCTCGCCCTTCTTCCTTTTGTAACAGCGTGGAAGAAGGCGCTGTTCCTGTCTCCCCCTTGAAGCCATAAGATTCTGCTTCTTTGTCTCCAAAAGAGTTCTTCAGCTTTATATGCTTTGCTAAGGTCTTCGGTAAGAGCTTTGATCTTGTTGACATCTGGGGTGGAGGCAGAAAGTTGCTCTTCCAGCTCCTTTTGCTTTTGCTGCAATACTTCTGTGTTTTTCGCCTTCTGCTCCTTGGACCATTTGATGATCTCAAAACGACATCTTGAGATTTTGAGGTCCAAATTTTCCTCCTCAACTTTTTGCCACGCCTCTTCGATTAACTTTCTTGCTTCTTCATTGTCGTTTAGACGCCTGTCATAACGAAAAGGGCGTCTTTGTTTCCACTTTGTAGTGTCGAGATAGGTCATAAGGGGGCGATGGTCTGATCCCTCAAAGCGGAGGTAATGACAGCAGCTGGCCGGGAAAAGGTCCGACCAAGCGACGTTTGCTAGGGTTCTGTCTAGTCTTGATTGGATGTCATGGGTATGACGACGACCTCTCCATGATAGCTCATTCCCCGTATGTTTCACATCCCATAGTCCATTTTCAGACACAAAGGTTCGAAAGGGGATAAAAGAACCTTCGCATCTCGATGGGCCTCCTTCCTTCTCTGAGTTTTCAAGGATATCATTGAAGTCACCAGTAAGGGCCCAAGCTGAGTCTCTGTCTTGGCCCAACCGCGAGATTTCCTCCCAAAAGGCAGCTCTGTTTTCTTGTTGGGGGTTTCCATAGATAAACGTTAAGTAGAATGAGTTTTTTTTATAGATCACATGAGTGTCGATAAAGTGTGGGGAGGATTGTAACACTGTTAGATCTATCTCATTCTTCCACAAAAGGGCCAGCCCTCCGCTGAGTCCTATCGGTGGTATTAGGAAGTGGTGATTATAGTCTGGAGTTTGCAGATTTGAAAGTACAAATTCATCTTGATTTTTTGTTTCCATGAAGTACATTATGTCCGGAGCTTGAACATTCCTCAGCTCTCGGACTCTTGGAACTGTCAATTCACCTCCTAGTCCTTGACAGTTCCAACTCAACACAGCTAAGAAATTTGGTTTGGCAGATCTTGAAAATCCACCAATCCTTTGCTAGTGCCTACACCATGATCCTTACTAGAAGATAAATTTTGAGATAACCCAATTGCTTTCACACAGAGTTTTTTCCTCGCTGGTGGGCGGCCTCTGGTAGCATTCAGTTTAGTAGTTCGAGCTCCTTGAAGCGGGCTCCTGTTCCCTCTAGCTCTTACCGCTCCCGTCACTTTACCAGTTGGGATTCTCTTAGTAGTTGGCCTACCTTGCTTGGTTGGCTTAGCTTGGACCGTTTTTTTTATGCTGCTCTTGGGGGGTTTCGCTTCCTAGAGCCCGAAGCTGAACCAAGACGTTGGGAGGCAGGTAATCTTGTCGGAGAATCATCGACTAGGAGTGGACTTTGGTGCTCATCTTCCTCATATAAGACCTCCACGTCTTGCAGCCGTGCAAGTAGGGAGTTAGAGAGACCGACTGGTCTTTCAGGCTCTTCCAGGGGGAGGTCAATCCGTTCTAGTGCTGAGACTCTTTCTGCTGAGGGGTTTAAACCCTCCAGTCGGTCTAAAGCTGGAACTCTTTCAGTAGATCTCTCCTCTATCCTTTCTAAAGCCGAGATTCGCTCTCTAGATCGGCTGTTAGCTTCTCCCGGCTCAGGAGCCGTCGGAGGGTGCATAGGCTCTCTAGGAGGTCTTGGGGGTGGGGTTCTGGAGCTTTGAGACTTATGACCTGAAGAGAGTGGCCTTTTCCCCTCTCTCTCATTGTAGGTTCGCTTACGAGGAGAGTGATTAAGGTTAGAGGGGTAACTGTGATGAGAAGAGAGCTCTCGCTCAGGGAAGTCTCTCTCTAGCCCTCCGAGAATCGCCGTAAGGTTTCCTAACTTCCTCCGTTGAGTGGTAGGATCGAGACTTTTCTTGGGGAGGTAGTCTTCCTCTATCTGACGCTTGAGGACGATAGTAATCTGATCTCTGGCTATGTTACTGATGGTCGCGAGCACCATAGGATCTATCTCTAGTCGGAGAGGAATGAGATCTTCTGTTGTCGAGCCTGCGACGAGAGTCCACCAATTTTCTTAGCGTATTGTGCTGGCTGATTCCTTGCGGTAACTCCTTTGTGGGGGCTTTGTCCCTATTGAGAGGGCAGGTTTCTCTTTCATGGCAGAGGGAGAAGCAAATGAAGCAATGTTTCTCTAATTTCTCGTACTCCAAGTCAATTTTGATGATTTCTCCTTTTAGCTCGACGGGGAGCCTCATCTCCAGCTTCCTTAGACCGTCAATATGGACTCTAAGTCGCCCATGGTCCACGTCTTTGTCTAGGACGGGTCCTAGAGCTGCTCCTATGGCGTCTAGAGCTTCGTTTGTCCAGCAATGTAAGGGGAGACCATGAAGTCTGATCCAGAATGCAATCATCCGAGGGAAGGAGTTCGAGATAACCGGTTCCCAACGGGTGAGTAGAATCATCCAACGCTTGTAGTGATAAGGTCCTTTGCGAAGGACTGCCTGCAGTGCTTTCTCGGTTGTGAAACGGACTTGGAAAAGCTCATGCCCTAGCTCTCTTCCAGTGAGCTCTTCTTCAACGTTCCAGTATTGAATAAGCCAATCCACGACCCATTGGGTCTTTTGTACCGCTGGGTTAGTAACTCTTCCCATAAGTGTGAGGTTGTTCGCCTCTATTAAGGCTGAGTTATCTCCGAGGGTGATGCGAATGGGAAGACGCCTTTCTGATCTTGAAGATTCTGCTGCCCATTTTCCTTTTTCAGATCTTGAATATCTGTTTGCCATCCTCGATTTGTGGTGAAGAAACTTAAAACTCTAAAATTCCGACGAAACTGAAGAACTATCCTCAACTAGGAGGTAAAGATGTTATAACTTCGAGCAGTGAGAATCTCCGGAAAGCAACCTTTTGAGAGTAACCACCATGACTGGATCTACCGAATGACCGGAGGAAAATTAATTTGGAGAGAAAAATTTCATCGGAGAAGGGTAGATGCGGCGGGGCTCTACTTTCGGTGCGGCGGGGAAGGGGTTGCTGCGGTGGGGAGTTAACACTCTGAGGTTTCGAAGGCTGACATCAGGTTCCGTGCCTGAGAGAAACTTATTACATTTAGTCAATCCACTCATTACCAATTAGTTTTAAGTTGGAAACATATAATAAACTTGAATTTAACTTGGTATCATAACGATAAAATTCATTGACCTAATTTACTACAAAAACTACTACTATACCGATATTGAGCTCTCTATAGATGTTATTCTCACATTATTCACGCTTCACATCTACATGTCTGAGCGTGAGAGAAAGTATTGATGAGAAACATATACATTGGAAATATAAGAATCAATTTACTACTATATAAAGAGTTACGATCAATCCATTCATTGCCAATTGATTTTAAGTTGGAAATCCACAAACATGAATTTAACAGATGATTAATTTAGTTTGCAGTTCACGCTGTATCAGTTAAATTGCTATGCTAATTATTTTTTTTTAAACTTCTAATGAAAATAAGTCTCAATAATATGGTAAAATTCATTTCAACAAAGTTAAATAGAAAAATTCATTATTACGCTTCAATTTCACCATACATCAAATTTATATAGATACACAAAATAATATATGTATATTTCTTTACTTTGTGTGGTTTTAGTTAAAAAAACTACTTTCACATGCAATAAAGTATGGAACCCAAGCGGCTGTAGCATTACCGAGTACACCACTAGACATCTTCTTCTTCTTCCTCATGAATATATCAGCCGCTGCAAATAAGAACATAATGGAATATGGTTGCTAAAGCTTTCCTTCTACAATTGAAGAGGCAACGACAACCACAACGATCTTGAGCATGGCCACAACGCCGCGGTGGTGAGAGCAGAGAAAGACGTCGTGGATAGTACTTGCCGGTGGCTTAGAGCTTCAGTTAGGCTGCTTCACAGCGGTGACAGAGGATGGCGACCTGAGTTGCTAGCACAGTGTGGGGATCACGAGCAGACGATAACAATATTGGTGATGGCGCTTGTGGTCGTGCTTGTGCACAGTGTTCCAAAACTATAATGAGCACAAACCTATTTCAGACCCAACAACAACTGGAACAAAAGACAAAACACTCAGTAATCTCCATCCACAAAACTTCAAAAAAAGAAACAAATCAAACTTTTTCAAGATCATTACCTGCTTGGTCAATTCTCTGGTTGGTAAAAGTAGCAAGATCCACAACATCCTTAACATTCACAACGATTTTTTGAGCTCGGAATCCATGGCGTGGCTCACCGGCGGCCGAGGAGGAGGAAAGGGGAGAGTAGGTGACCGGCGTGGATCCGAAAGGAACTCGAATCGCACCTTAGCGTCACATTTGCACAAAAGTCGAGGAGCTTCTTCGAAGGAACAATCAACACAGATCCTTTACTGCACTCATCGCATAGAAGATGGTCATCGTCTCTGTCATATTTCACGAAAGTGCAGTACCGTAGTTCTCGTCACCTTAAGATTGCATGGACAGAGATTTGTCAACGATCAATACTAAAGCAAATCGACCACAACACGAAAATCCAATGGACTCTGTTCACGCTTTCTTCGAAGGAGCAGAGCCTTCCAAGTAAGTACACACAAGTTTGGGTGAAAAGCCATGTGAAAAAAGTGGGATTGATGTTCGGTTTCGGGACAGAAAATGGTTTAAGTATGTTAATCTTCATTGTCTCTGAAATTAAAGATGTAAATTGAGGTTTTTATTAGAGATGAAATTGAGATTTCATTTTTGAGGAATCTAGGGTTCTTGTGACTTTAGGAAAGGGGAAATTTCTAAAGAAAAGCTGGGTTTTTTTTTTCGAGAAGCTGGGTTTTTTTTTGTCGGCAAAGATAAGCTAGTTTATTTACGATATGTTTAGTTTGAGGATATTAGAGTCTTTTTGACATGAGAATGTGTGCCTCCAGCATAAAGTGACCTTGAATGTAATAACAAAGTGAAAAACTGTCTCATTGGGTAAGAAATTCAACAAATAAAGATGTCTTCATTTGGAAATCTCTACTTGGTGCGTTACCAGTAGAAGAACAGTTCGCAATTCGAAACATACATGTCTCACTCCTCTGCTCTAGATGCAACACAGTCAAATCAGTCAACCATCTCCTGTTTTAATGCTCCTATGCAGAAAAAGTATGAATTTTAGCTCATTTTGCCTCATATATAAACACTCAGATGTTTGGTGATTTCAAGGAAGGATTAGAAGTAGTAAGGAAGCTACCTTCTCTAGCACCAGTAGGAGTCGGCCCGGGATCGCTAGCAGCCTGGATATGCTGGTTTCTCTGGAGATCAAAAAACCATCTCATCTTTGAAAAAAGTAGTTTTTCTTCAGAAGAAAAACTATCTCTGATGCTAGAGAATGGCAAATGGCTTAACCAACTACCCTATCAAAATTGTCGACACATTTGTTCAGGTGGGAACCAAACCTAGAAACCCTGATCTATGCACGATCTTCACAGACGCTGTGTGGAACGCTTCCTCCGGAATTGCAGGGCTCAGTTGGATCATTGATGATATGGGATCTTCATCACAACATGCTGCGACAGAGACTTCAGTCTCATCGCCTCTAATGGCAGAAATTTTGGTGATTTGATCCGCCTTAACCTTTGTTCTCTCCATCAGATTTGATACCGTTTCAATCCTCTCAGACTCTCAGAAACTCATCAACATCATCAACAAAAAAAAAAAGATGAATTTGGAAATCTATGGAGCTTTGAATGACATTCACCAACTATCTTCATCGTTTAAGTTTATCACATTTAATTTTCTTCTATAATTTGGACCGACCAAGTAGCAAAGCAAACTTTTTAGGCTGTAAACTCAGTTTAATTTCTAATATATATTATGGTTGCAAAAAAAAAAAGATGTCTTCTTGTTTTTCAACGAGGCGGATGTGACATATGTTTTTCAACAATTTTCATACTTTTGTAGATAAATAACGTTGATGCATTCTGTCATATAAAATGGGGAAAGCTACAACTTGATTTCAGTGACATAATTTACAACAAGACAAGATTGTTAGATGATGAAAAAAGAAAAGGGTATAATAAGCGAAAAGAATCTAAGATAAATATTTTTCATGTTTTTGGTATCTGGATGCTCTCGAAAGAGATCCGATTAGTGATTCCTGTAAGCTTTTTACTATTACGCCACAAGCATCCGGTTATTTTCAATAAGAGTGATTAGATAGTTATCTAGAGTTTATAATTAGCCTGTGATCACAAGTGGTTGGTTACTAAGGGGTGTATTCATATAACCACTCCACAAATAAAAGGAACGGTGACACCTGCTAGATCCATTTTAAGGAATGTTTGCAAGAAAATAAAATACCAGAAGAGACCAGTTCTTTTTCTTTTATATTGTCCAAACTTACAGTACAGTCAAAAGTAAAAAACACTATTGATATAAAAGATGTCAAAAACATAAAAAGACCCATGAAATTTTTTGTCAATGTCATGATGAGGAGTAAGGCTTTTGTAAGGTTTGCTTTTTGTCTGATTTTTATGAAGTGATCCCACAATCACTATGTTTTTTTTCTTAAGCGTCACTGAGTATTTATCAATTTCTTTTTGTTTGCATGTCAAAGACAATAATTCTACAAATCCTTATGTTATACAAGAATGCTTGTAAGAATTTATAAGCTTTGTAAAATATTCAATACCATAATAATCTTTCTGCAGAAGAAAAGTATACTTCAAAAAAAACTACCATGAAGTTTTCTCCTTTTTATTGATTCGGTTTAAAGAAAGAAGAATTACATAGATAGGTAACATTATTCATTTAGAAGGTGGTGTCTTCTTGGAGGCATCTTCCTTTTGATCTTGCTTAGATCCAGATACAGCTGCAGTTGCAGCCACGGTCATGGCTGTAGCAGCTGCACCAAGCTTTACACCCCCAGCGGCCTTCATGGCACCTGCAACTTTGGCAAATATTGCTACTCCACCTACCAGGATACCTCTCAAAGCTACCGTCGGTTTCACCACCATTTTCCTTTAACCCTGCTCATTTGCACACACATACATATATCAAATCTTTCTTCTAAGACATGGTTCAAAAGAACCCAGCTTGCAAGACGACAAAAGCTATAATCAAGAAACAAAATTTTATTTAAATTTAATAAAAGCTGTAATAATCACTTGAGGAGAACTAGCATCTAGATGGATTGACACACAGTAACGAACATAACATTTTTAGAAACCCACTCAGCTCTCAAAGACATGTCAAAGAGTTTCAATATAGTCATGTTCCTCAGCAAGCTACCGATTACAAGTTTTTCAATCATATCAACATTCCATACACACAAAATGATTCCTCTTAACCAAAATTGCATCGAAAGTTAGGACCTTTATCCTAATTTCACTACAATCGAACAATGTCCATCCATTGTTAGGTTATCGACCTAAGAAGATGTAAATCGGCTAAATGTTTTGTACGAGTAGCACAATACGATCGAAGATTCATATACAAAACAACAAGCAAATGGAGATAACAACGCCGGAGTGTAAATCTGAGGGACACAACAAACCAGATGATGTAATAATACTACGGAGTCCTCGTATCGATCGAGAACAAAAGAAAGATTACGACTTGAGATTTCGAATAGATTGATAAACGTTTGAGAAATTAGTAGGAAAACAGAGTTTTTTTGTCGGAAGACTCACCGTTTGATGTCTTCTCTGTTGGTGTTGTCGGGGATTTGATTGGAATCGATTTCTCAGGCCACAAAGATTATTTTCTTCTCTTCGGACAAAAGCTATTGAGTTTGCTAACGTTCAAACGATGTCGTTTGTCAAATAAAAGAATATTCCTTCCGGCGTCGTTTCGTCACTTCTGCTTCCTACATCACATTTTTTGGACTTCTATGTAGGCCTACTTGCCTACTTCTATGTTCTATGTTCTATGTTCTATGTTCTATGTGTGCCAGTTTCATTATTTTAACATTTAAATTTTTATAAACGATCACCTCTTTTGATAAAAGGTATTTTAAATGTTTAATACCATATTTAATCGAAGCAATTTTAAAAAATAAAATAATCTAAAACTAAAACAAAATATATAAGAGAACAAAACTTATGTTACAGTTAGTCAAATGTTGTACAATATGATTTTTTTCAGAAAACATATTCTACATAAAGAAAAAAACACATTTGTCAAATTTATAATGTGTCCCTTGTAATGATCAAACAATAACAAATATTCCTAACTTTTATATTTATTTTGTTAGAATTTGGATCAAGAATAATATTTAAACATTATGTTTATATCGAGAATGACTACAAACGTTAAAAACATACAATCAAAATTCAAATTTAAAGTTTTGAGATTGGCTGGTTCTATCCTAAATAAGTTTAAGCCCACGATATATAAAAGATAAATAGTAAGGTACAAAAAGTTTACTTTTAGACTTTATATAACTAAATCTAAAAAGTGTTAAACGGTTCGGATATTCCGAGTTTTGGTCCTAATTGACATGTCTCATAAGAACCCGAATGTTGATGAAAAAAGCTAAAGCTGGAAGAAACACACAAGTTGATTGAACAAAGAAGGTCCTTTGGTCATAAGTATTGGTGAGAGACTCTGTTATTAAGCAAAAAAAAATATTGCTGAAAGGCTGTTAAATTTTTCATAACAAATTTTAAGATACAAAATATTGATCACTAGAATTATGGCAAAGGCAGAACGAGTACTTCTCAAAACTCCTCTATTTTTTTTTTGGTTGAAAGACTTTCATTTTCTATTCTCTTTTAACTTTTTTTTTTTTTATCGGTGAGAGGTTACTCAAGAGATTCACTAATGCACATGTGTTTGTTTCTTCAATATTCTCATCGAAATTGAAAAGCCTTATTGGAACATAATCCTTCAGCCATTGGTATATTTTCCACTCTCTATTCAGTTACACAAATAGCATTGTGTTTCAAGTGTATATTCATCATCTGTCATTTTTTTTGTTCAACTGAGCATTTGAGCCATCTATAAACGTTAAGAAATTGTGTTGCGCTTGTTGCCGTTTTGACCAACTTGTATAGTTGCTTGTTTTTCTGCTTAAGTCAAAGAACCCAGAAGAAGAAAAATATTGACAATGGTTAGTTGTTTGCCTTTAGGTTTCCATGTCTCACACCATTATGAAACCCCATGCGCCTGTTAGTTTGTTTTGGAATCTAGGCTGTAAATGGAAGCTTAACCTTAACGTAAACTTCTTGTTAAGTTTCTGGTTATAGCTTTGAATCTCAGAAACATGGTGCTGATGTATATGAGCAGAGACGAGGAAAACAAGAACAGGTTTTAAAAGCCGGTAACGCAAGCTCATCTAACCATATTCTTTTATCTTCTTCTTATTACATCCACATACACATCATAGTTTCATAAGCTATACATAGCTAATTTTTAGTAAAATCCAGTCGTATTTTCTATTTTTTCACCATTATAGGACACAACCATATTTTCACTTCTATCACTTTCTAAAAATAGAAATTAGCCCCCATGACTTTGAATTGGTCAAAATCTCTTTCTCTTTCTCTTTCTTGTCTCATTGTCTCTTGTCTTATATCAGCTTGTCTCTCCTCCCACATTTCTCTCCATTCCCCTGCATTCCCTTCCCACCAGGAGAAATCTAAGGAACCGAACTCGCCAAACCCATCAAACATGCCCTCAAACAAACCGTCTTCCATCTTCCCTTTACATCACAAACCAACACCACCATTAAAACCATCAAGCAGTGCTACCAATACCACAAACCAAGCATGTGCCGCATGCAAATACCAACGCAGGAAATGCGCTCCTGATTGTCTCCTCGCTCCTTATTTCCCTCACGATCGTCACCGACAATTCCTCAACGCGCATAAGCTCTTTGGTGTCAGCAACATCACCAAGATCATCAAAGACCTTAGCCCTCCTGAGAAAGACGCCGCTATGCATACCATCATGTTTCAGTCTGATGCTCGTGCCAATGATCCCATTGAAGGTTGCTATAGCATCATAAGAAAGCTTCAGTACGAGATCGAATACTCCAAAAACGAATTGGAGATGGTTCTTCAGCAACTGGCTGTGTTCCGTGACCGTGCTCATAATCATTATCATCAAGAACCGCATATCCAGATGCAAGAACCTGAGGATCTCTCGAGTTCTTGTGATCTAAACAACAGCAACTCGGTTCCTTACAGTTACCCGCTTCATCATGTCCAAGAACCAAACCAACAGCAACAACAATATTGTTCTTCGGGAAACTTTAATGGGTTACAAGACGACATGTGGTGTCTTCAACTTCAAGATTCATCAACGACGGTGAATATGAAGGGTGGCTTCATTGATGAATGTGAGGACGTTAAGCATGTAGAAGAGGTTTCTAACGAGTTTGAGCATCATGATGGTTACGTCGAAGGCAGTAAACTCGACTTGCCTTCCGCACAATTCATTGTTTCTTCTTAGCTTTTTATCTTGATTTAAGAATCATTTTTCTAGGGCTAAAAAAAATCTCTCCTCAATAGTTTATTTCAACTTACCTTTGTTTTCTTTTGAATTTTTTTTTTGTATCTCATTTGGTTAAATTTGTTATAGGATTAGACGTGAAAGAGACATGGAATTTGCAAGAAATATGTTTGCACAAGAATTTGCATGGAATAAAAAATAGAATATGAGGAAACATAAATATTTTCATTTTAATAGCTCCCGGTTGAAATAAGATAACGTGTGTATTAAGCAAGAGGTAGTCACTGATCAGATAACTGTAAGATGAGAAATGTTGCTCTAAAACAATCAACATCACATGACTCTTCTGGTCTTCCAGTTTTCAGTTTTCAGATCTCATGATGAAATGTGAATGTAATGCACGTTGACAAGAGAATGAAATAGGCCCAAGAAGAATAGTAGTAAGTGAGGCCTTATATATAAATCGGCCCATTTAAGGTTTAAATATGCAAGAAACTCCCACATCGCTCAGGCGAAGAGAAGAAGCTTTGTTTATATGGCGACGGAGTCACGAAGGTGATTGTCCCTTCGGGGACATCCGATAAAATTGGAACGATACAGAGAAGATTAGCATGGCCCCTGCGCAAGGATGACACGCACAAATCGAGAAATGGTCCAAATTTTTTTATGTTCTTTTTTTTTGTAAAATCGATTTCATGTTCTTCTGGGTTTTGATTTCTAGGGTTTCCTCCGTTCTGTTCTTCTGGGTTTTCGTTTCTTAGGGTTCTTTTTAGTTGTCGGGAACCGTAGTTGAGGTACTAGATCTTGGCGAAAGAGAAAGTCTCCAGTTTTTATTGGAATATGGAACCCTATATTTTCAAACACGGTTTTACAGTAATGTCGAGATTCTGCACTAGTTCATTGTTTTAATTGTTGGTTGAATATTTACTAAGTCAATCCGACATGGTCGTTGCAGTTCTGATGGTCGGAAAGCTAACGTTATACCTTTTGTTTTGATTAAAACCGCCGTGGCTTTTTAGCCTCTACCTGAGGCAGAGGGTTTTCAGGTCTTGGATCATTAAAATAAATAAATAAACGTTCTACGAGTCTCTTGTTATAAACTTTGTAAGGCTAAATAAAGTCGTCGAGACACTATTAACACCCAGAATACAAAACTGACTGACAAATTCAGAGTATGATGAGGTTTGCATTCTGAACTATCTGAACACCTCTTCTTTGATCCTCATTTTGAGTTTGTCAAAAAGCCTAACAGAAGATTATATTTCGAGTTAAAAACTGAGCAAAAAAAGAAATGCATTACCAATAGAAACTGCAATTCTATTTCAATCAACAAACCAATCTGAATTGTCACACAAAACCACAAACACGGTTTTCTTCAAGGAACATACTTCTATCAGATACAATAAAACCACATCACTACATAATCATATGAGTTTTTGTTGTCTGCAATAGATTCTTTGTCTTAGTAACATACAATAAGGCTTTGGCACCTGCAAGTGTAACCAAATGCCATGGGAGAGACATAAAACGTACCGCTCTAGGTGAAACCCTCTTGATCAACGCCAAAAATGAGAGAGCTACCCTTTTGTAATGGTGTTGAAATTTCAAGTATCTGGGTTCGTGGGCTCGGACAAACAGCTTGAGCTTGTCTATTTTCTTTGTTCTATGCACTTGTGTCAATGGGAACGGGTTTCGCTGGAGACGAACCAGAGCTGCTGCTGCTGCTGCTTTCTCCATTGGTTGTAACCTCGGATTGAGCGGAGGAGCTCATCGCAGTTTGGTTGGTATTTGTGGATGGCACTTGTCCTTCTTCCGCTAGTTTCTTGAGGAGGTTCATGACCGTTGGAAGGAACTTGGTTGACAAGGAAAGAAGTCCAGGTAGCTGTTGTTGATCACATACGAAACATTGGCAGTTCAGAGAATATTATTACTGAGATCAAATGAAGAGAAAAAGGATGTTGGAAAACTTGCTCATACCGCTCCATTGCGGAACTCTTCTGAAATGTTTAGTTGCACCCACAAGGCTTTGGAAACAAGGTATCCGACAAACAGAACTAAGAGCCATAGAGGGTTTCTGCCAAAAGAGACGCAAGCAAGGAAAGGGAAATGTGAGTGAGGAGAATCTCCTTTATTTGAACAAAAACAAAAGCCAATTCAAATGAATGACTAATGAATACCTTAAGAGAGTCATAAATTCATTAAATCCAAGAACAACCAGGGCAAGCATTGCCCATGGAGGTGGCAACCAGTTGTTGTTCCGTTTGTTTGCTTCCTGAAATTCAATGCGACTCCATTCAGACTTCAAACCTCTAAAATTTTGTAGGCTGTTAGGTTCTAATAACATTTCAGAAAACATCAGCGTACCTGTGCAGAAATGGCCTGTGTAACGGTATATTCTGTCTCGTTTTTGAATTGTCTCCACAGTGATTTACACTGTACTGGTGTGATCAACGTCTTTTCTGGTGCAACCTGATAAATAGAAAGGTATGGATAGAGATTTTATATATCTCAAAGGTGGGAGCAATGATATTAGGTCTTTGTGTATTCATTATCAAAACTGAGTGAGGTTTTAGGTCACCTGCTCCCAAGTGCTTGATGCAAGTGAATCAATTGTGCTGATGCTTCTGTTGGTGGCATTGTTGCTTGTAGAATTAACCAGAGCGAGAGTCAATGTCTTCTCAATATTGTCAAGTTCATCATCCAAGCGGATAACAGCCATAACGGAAAGCAGCTTCAAAGACTAGAAAAGGAGAACAAAACGGTAACATCAAAACCTATCAAAGAATAAGTGATCAGATATTGCTATATAAGGTAAGGTTCATACTGCAGAGCGAGCCATTTTGGTGATTTCTCTGATGTCCTCCTTTCCAGTCCAAACACGTGGCATTGAATCAGAATCATGGCTGAAGATTGTAGCAAACCTGGATAGAAATTTGTTTAATCAGAAAGCTGTGTATACGGGGGAAGTTATGGATAATGAAATGATGACAGAGTAGTAAAATGGTGTCACCTATCCTTCATGCGCATCAACGCTCTTCCAGCCTCTTCCTTTGCCTTTGTTTCAACAATACCTCGTGCATAGTTCTCGAGGTCAGTGAGCATTTTATTCCGTGTTTCCTTGTCCATGTCGAAACCAGATAACGCATCAGAGAGACCATAGACAGCCAATTCTGCTTCTCGTCTTAATAGCTTTCTTATTGCTGGCCAGGTTTCATCATTAGCTCCATCCAGGAGAGCTTCCACCGGTCCGGATAATGCTACGTTTAGTTTTGACTGCAATTACGATATTCTATTAGGATGGTCCAGACAGGAACTTCACACATGTTTGATGCTAGAATGTCCAGATTAATATGCATGGCTTTTTTCTGCTTGGGGATTCTATTTACCTGGTAAAGAGTAGTCAACTCAGACAACTTTTCAGTACGGACAGATGAGATATGGGCTTCAATGTCACGCTGAAGCTTTTCCCGAGTTTTAGACGTATCCCATTTTGCTTGTTCCATAACAGCCTCTGCAACAAAACATATCCTCAGTAATCCCAATTAATGTCGGATTATCAATACTTCCAACTATATCACAATATTTTAAGCAGTAACAACAATAAACTATACCTTCACATCCTTTATCAAACTTAGATATGCAAGACTGAGCGCATGAATCCGCTGATGATGAAAAGCCTTCTCCAGCATTCAGGGCCTTCTCAAAAGCATCCTTGAAGTTATCAAGTGCTCCAGATCTCAAATGTCCAAGCAAGTCTTGGAAAGTTGGTTGAACAAGCTGCATATGACAACAACAAAAAATTAGTGCCTAATACTAGGTATCTGCTTTTTTACAGAGATGTAAGACCCTGAATGTTTCCAGGTGATGCCTGATTGCAACAAAACACAAGTTGAGAGTATATGCATTACTTGCAATAACTTCTCTTGTAGCTGTTGTTTCTTGGATGATCTTACACCTTCTTCAAAGTATGTCGCTTCTGTGTCATACCTATGACAAACATCAGGAAACACATGAAAATGATATTCCTACTGTCCTAGAATATAATATATGCATTAAGAAACTGTACAGAAAAAACTCAGCACTAAATTCTTACTCTGATAGGCAAGATTGGAGGATTGAGCTCAGCTTCTTTCCAAATCCGGAAACAGGACCAGACTGTACAGCTTCTTCCAATTCGCGCCAATTCTATACAACATTTAGAAATGAATATTAACAAAAAATCACTGACAAGAATTAAAACGTGAAACAGTATCAAGAAATTTCACCTCATTCGCAATAAAACTAGCAAACTTCTCATTGGCAATTTCCTCACATCGCACAGTTGCTACCATGACCTGCGTATAGGCAGCGTATAAATAACAAGACTGTAAGGAACAATGGCGTAAGGGTGATGAGCCGAGAGCCTTAAGCAAGCACAATTACCTTGTGTGCTGGAAGGTCCAAGTCTTTGTTTTCTTTGATGACTTGCCACATCTGTTTTGCGCTAAAAGCAAACGCATTGGCAGGGACAACTCCTCGTCGATCACCAGCGAGCCCACCAGGTGCAACAGAGTGGAAGAACCGTTGTCTCAAATTATAGACCTTTTACAAATAAAATTATAGCAAAGGTATTAATATCACATACAAGCCATCTGTTGAGCAAACCACGTCAGGTGGCCCTGGAGTTCATCCAAAATATAAAGCTAACTGTGAACAGACCTGCTCTTTGAATTGCTCTTCCTTTTCTTCATAACTAGAGAGAGCAACTACTTCAACCTGTCACACAAGAAACAACTCCATTTCTTGATCCTAGCAAAAGAAGAATGATACTAAGAACTCATCCCAAGGTCAAGCAGACGTACATTGAAGAAATCACTAAGTGGAGTTTCTTTGTGTGCTTGAGGCTTGGGGACTGAATCCCAGATCTGCATTTAAAGAAAAAAATATAAGGGATTGGATAGTCATAGAACATCAAAGCTAAAGACTGTTTCTTATTTTACCTTTTGAATGTCTTCCCTCAGCACTGGTTCTAAATTTTCCAGTGGCGTCTGCAAATATTCATCCACAACTTGTAATCCAGAACAGAGTGATGAAGAAAAGAAAACACAAGATGCAAGCTACCGCTTAGTAAATGGAAAAACACTAATACATACATACCCGTGTCTTATCTCTAATGACAAACATCAAAGTCGTCTTCCGCGGACTAAACAACCTCATCATAACCTGATCGTATGTAGCAGGAAAAGCAAATAGAGTTGAGACTTCGGATCAGAGATAACTCATCTTGATAAGAAGATGCAGACACTTACCTGGAATACAGTCTTCAACAGAGGTTTGTTTGCAGCTTGTTCCCGACCAATATCATGACACCACCTGCATTAGAAATCCGAGAACCAGTAAGGTATAAGATGACAGAGAAAGATGTCCTGCTACCAATGGAAGAATTAAAGTAGAGAAAACCACTTACATGTTTATGAGAACTATGTCTGAGACAGCAAGTGCAAAAAGAGCACTCTGTTTCTCGAAAGCAGTATCATCCTAACAAGGAAAATAAACGTAAGTAAGCCATTCTGCACTAACACATTATTTGTGTTGTCTCCTTAAGATTTACACAGAGCATTAAAACAAGTTAATACTCTAATCAAAACAAGTCAAGCATCATCAGTCATTCATAATCAGTGCACAAGCCCAAAATAATATTATATCAACTAGCAGAATGATACAATATAGGAAAATAGCCAATTATGACATGTACTACCGAGGCTACACACCTCTCCCCGCTCTCTCCCATCCGTACCCTCCAAATCCATCACAACGGTGCAAGGCTCAATACCAGCGCATCTAGCAATCCAGATTCCCTTAGTCGTCTGAGACCTGAAAACAAAGGAAATTGAGAGGTGTAAGAATCTTAAAGGCAAGTATTCTTCCGACGATGTATACAAAGAGCAGAACATGCCTTCCTCTAAAAGCATCCATTTCTCTAAAGTTCGTTCCAAACAAATGATTCAAGAGCGTACTCTTCCCTGCAAATCCAACCAGAATAACGTCAGAATCAGCCCATAATACACATAAAACATGGATCCAGAAGAAGCTAAATCTTTTGCACGCGAGAAGTTGAAACATACCACTACTTTGTGGACCCATAATGGAGACAACCGCATATGAAAGACCACATTCTTCCAACTTAACCTCCTTGATAAAATGATCAACCCCAGTAACATTAAAGGTACCATCTCCATCAATAAGCTGGGTAGAGCAAGCGGCATCTGCATTTTAACAATACAAAAAGGAATAAATCAAATAAGCCACTGTGTACAAGTATCTTCGCCACATGTAAAACAACATAGATCTGAAATCTAGTCTTTGCTAGTATTCAATAGGAACTTTAAAAATCTAAACTTTTCTTTTCTTCGTTAAACCCAGAATCCTCGATAGCATTTTTCCCAGCACTCAAATCACTCACTGTTAACCAATAAAAACCCCTAGCCATAAGATCAGATTTTTCCAAGACAAAAGGCCCTGAGATTTCGATAGTAATCAAAGCAAATCTTGACTCAAAAAATGATCATTGACACTCATCTGCTACCAAAGGAAGAATCAAATCATCTAAACACCTTATGAGAATATGAGCTACATCGATCACAAACCCTAATCGCAGAGGTTACAAAAGAAACTGAAACTGAAAACGAATAAATGATTGGATTCATAACGAAAACTGATCAGATCAAAAGGAAAAACGGATCCACGAGATCAGGTAACATTATTAATGAGTAAGAGAAGATAAAGTACCCATTATCGCCCAACGGTGCCTCCGATAGAGTGATGAATGCTGGAGAGAGGATTGTAAAAAAAAAATAGAGACAGAGATCTCAGGAGGAAAGCTCGAGTATATTATGATGCTGTGGTTCTGGCGAAGGGGTCTTTGACAAATGAAAAATGCCAAAAAGCGATTAAAACCAAATTATATCTACTTTTTATCATTTTTTTTTATTTTTTCTACAATTTAATCAACTTCTTAACCCCAAATGAATTTGTTGATTAATCTCCTTGATTAACATTGTTCAGCTCTGTTTAACTATTTTCTTGGGCGATATTTTTTTTAAGATTGTGACATGTGTCAAAAATTTGATACAATTATATTTCTTTTATGATTTAAAAGAGATTTTAAAAAGTAAAATTTCCATTACAAAATAAGATCTTAGAAAAGTAAAATTACTATTACATAGTTTTTTTACATTATATTTTAAAGAAAATATTTGATAATAATTTAAATTATTAAAAAAAAAATAAAGAAAAGATAATTGTAAAAAAAGCTATTGTAAGTGATGTTTACTCTTATTATATAAAGTTTAGTTTTCAAAGTTACTAATTAACATGATTGTGACACATGTCAATTATATATTTAAGATTGTGACATGTGTCAAAAATTTGATACAATTATATTTCGTTTATGATTTAAAAGAGATTTAGGAAAGTAAAATTTCCATTACAAAATAAGATCTTAGAAAAGTAAAATTACTAATACATAGTTTTTTACAATATATTTTAAAGAAAATATTTGATAATAATTTACATTATTAAAAAAGTTTAAAAGAAAAGATAATTGTAAAAAAGCTATTGTAAGTGATGTTTACAATTACATAGTCTTTTAAAATTATATATTGTATAAATATTTGATAGTAATTTCTTATTTTTTAAAAAAAAAGTATAAAAATAATTGTAAAACTCTATTTGAAAGTATTTATTTTTTTTAAATATATATATATATATATATATATATATATATATATATATATAATTTTTGGTTTCAAAGATATTAAAGAAAGAAAATTATTAAAGACAAATACTAACTTTTATGAAAAAATATTAAACAAAAACGAATTATAAAACCCTACAAGTATATTAAATTATTTAATAAAATCATATAGAAAATGTAACTATAGAATAAATAGTATTCATTTTTAAAAATCCTAAACAAAAGAAAATTGTAAAAGTACTCTAATTATTTCTTATAAGTAACTAATTTTCCTTTTGTAGTAGATATTTGTATGTTAAAAATTTATGACAAAAAATAGCTACAAATAGTTTATATCTATATTTAGGTTTAAGCTTCCATATATTATTTTTACAAAACACAATAGCATTTAAATGAAAATATTACCTGAGTATTTTTTAATTACTTGATACAACTTAATTTTTTTCTTATCTTTATTGCATCTTATGGTATTTATCATTGTTCATAGGATATGTGACAAAATCACTTCAAATAATGTATATGATTTATATAATTAATAAAAAAATATGAAAATAAGTTAGTTGTACAAAAATATCAAAGAAAACCAAATTATAAAATAATTAATTTTCCTTTTCTAAAAATATAAATAAAATAAAACTCTAAAAGTAATCTTATTTTTTGTATAATTAACTAAGTTTACTTTTAATAATTTTGTTAAAAAATTATAAACCAAAATGAAAACATATTTCACCCGGTATGATTGTGACATATATCAGTTAAAACAATTAAAATATGTCATTATGTGAAAATAACTTTTCCCCTAAAATCCTAAGTAAAAGATATTTATAAAATATTTTTCTTTTTAATCTTAACCAAATAAGATTTAAAAAAAATCCTGACCAGAGAGAATTGTAAAATTTGACTTAATAATAATATTTACTTGAAAAATTATTGATAAATATGATACTAAAAATATTAATTAACAAGAAAAATGTAAAAATATTACTGATATTGAAAAAGACGAATCTTGAAAATGACATTTTTTAAAAAATAGTTAATATTAACTGGAGAAAATTATATGATAGTTCTTTTATTTTTCTTAATCCTAGACAAAATAGAATTGTAAAAGATTATTTAATATTTATTTCTTTTTATAAAAACCCTAAAACTGTAAAAAGATATTTGAGAGTTGTTTTCCTTTCTATAAATCTTAATCAAAAGAGATTTGTATCATATTTTTAAGTCATAACCAAAAGAGAATTGTAAACAATTATTTGATAATATTTTAAGAGAGAATTTGAAGATGAACATAATACTAAAAATTATACAGTTAATAAAAGAAGTGTAAAATTAGTATTTATATAAATTTTAAAATTACTAATTTTTAAATTATTTATTAAAAAATAGAAATAGTAATTTAATAGTAATTTTGTTTTTGACATTTTAAAGAGAAGATAAATTGTGAAAGTTTATATACCAGTAATTTACATTTTCTACATCCTAAACAAAAAAGTAAAAGAGTATTTAATAGCATTTTTCTTTTTAAATTGTAAATAAAAAAGAGATTTATAAAATCGATTGTGTTCTATTTAAAACAAATCCTAACATAATAAATTTTTTAAAACTTATTTAATAAAACATTAAATTATTATATAAGAAAGTGTATGGTGCTATTTGACTTTAATTTTTTTCTTTTTATAATAAGAAAGTGTATAATTTTTTCTCTAATCTAAATACAAATTAGATAGCAATTACTCAATAGACCATGATTATAAAATACTTATATTAACGTATAACAACTGTCTTTTAACTATAAAATAAATCTTACAAAACATATGCAAAAAACAATCATAAAACTATAATAAAATGATTTATTATTTTAAGTCTTTTCTTAAATTAAAACATCAAATAAAACACGTTGCAACGCAACGGGCTCATATCTAGTATTAATATAAAAATAAGAAAATTTATAGTTTCAGATTATATGTTTTCAAATTCAAATTTTTTTATATTTTGAATTTTTTTTCTTAATTTTTTTCTATTTTTTGTAATTTGAAAATATTTTTTGAAACTATTTTTCAGAATTTTATTTTTAAAATTTTAGTCTTTATTTTTTTGTTTTACAAAATTTTAAATTTTAACTATAAAACTCTACTTTTTAACTCTGAATCCTAAAATTTGGATTAGTTAATTCTATGAACATATTTTACAAACATTTTAGTTATTTTGATCATTTAGATGATAAAAACTTTTTAAGCGCAACTATAAAAGCATCTCTAATTCTATTTTATTTTAAGAAATATCTCAAAGTGGCAACTATAAAAACATCTCCAATTCTATTTTATTTATTTTTTTTTTTTGTCAACAACTTTATATCTTACATTATAATAAAGATTATTCTATAAATGGAGTAATTTTTTTTTGTTAGAGTTGTAATATTTTTACTAGTATTAATCTGGAGAAAAGAAAAAAGAAGTTTTACAGATATTCTGATTAGCGTGTAGAAATTGGGTCCCACGTGGGCATATATACACTGATGTTCGGCTGGACAATAATAGGCCCCACATAAAAGCCCATTTTAGGTTGGGATCCACGTCGCCGCCTCTTTTACCTTTCTTTAAGTTGGACGGTGTGATCGCCTCCCGCATATCGACACGTGGAACTTTTCACCGTCCGATTCCCTTCGTTGACCACCACAATTTACAAGGAGATGATTTCTTCAATTTGGAACGCTACATTTATTTAATCGTTAATTAATTATAGTTATAGCCACGTAACAAAATTAAATAAGGCCCAAAAACTGCTAACTAATGGCTATATTTATCGAGGCCCGACTGATTTATCTCACCCGTAGAGCCTGATGATCGACACGATGGTGCAATAGCCAGCTAGTTTCATGAGCATTGTCGATTTTGTAGACGATACTCTCTAGTTAATGCATGTCCTGTTACATGAGAAATTTAATGCCGATTTTCTCAAATGTCTTTGATCAAGTAAACGACATCGTTTTATCAATCTATTTAGTTACTGAATTGGGCCTACGGCCCATAGCCCATGTACATTTCGTCTTTCTCGCACATCTTCGAAGAGTTGAAAGCTCTCTCTCAGGGGGAAGCAAGCAATCGCAATCTCGGAGAAGAAATGGCGGCTAAAACCCTAATCAGGTCGGGAGCTTCGCTGATGAATCGATTCCTCTCGAAGCCGACGACGACGACGAACCTCGTGAAGAACAATCTCAGATCGTTTCAGCAGATAGCTCCTCAGGGACAAGAACTCCCTCCGTATTTCCCCCCTTCGTTTTCGAATCTACTACAGAGCCCGCTCCATTCGCCCCCTAACGACACCGTTACGCTTAAGGAGCTAACGGAACGTGGGTTTCTTCACCCGTCTGGTCTTCCTTCACTCGAGTTCTTCTTACCAGAAGGTACTTACTTGCCTCTCTCTCTTACCTTCGTTTGAGTGCATCTCTTTACTCATTAGCTAGATTGGTAATTTGATCGGATCAGAAAGTGCTTTTCCAATAGAAACGAGATTGAAAGTGTCAAACTTTAGGTAGGTTTAGTCTTGTTATTGGCTTGTTGCCCATTTGATGCTAGTGTGATCATGGGTAGTTATAAAGGTTCTTGTAGGAGGGTGAAGGATCTGGCTGTGCTCTGTGCTTGAGTTTGTGCATGTAATGAAACTATAAAAAAAAATGTTCCAGCTTTTTTTGTCTATTGTTTGTTTGTATTTTGTAAAGTTGCACACTTTTTGTTGGGTTGATATCTTTTTTCTTTGGTGATGTAGTGGATCCTTCAAGTGAGCCATTGCTTTTATTCCCCAAGAGGACATTCCAGCCTAGCACCATCAGGCGCAAACGTAACCATGGATTCTTTGCTCGGTATGTATCTTTTGGGGGTTTCTTCCTGATTTCAGTCTAAGAATATAGTTTTAATTCTACTAAATGTGGTCAATCAAACCTCTAGTCCCTAAATGATGGAAATTTTACAATTTTGTAAACACCTCACATTCGTTCGATCTTTCTTATTCGCCTTTAGAGGAGTCTGTTGTTTAGCACTAATAGAAAGTAAGAAGATTTATTTTTTTACATGGTGTTTTGAGTGATTTATGTTTTACTTACTCGACTAGTGAATGTCTGAATGTGAACAGCAAAGCAACCAAAGGTGGACGGAGAGTCATTGCTCGGAGAATAGCTAAAGGGCGTCACAGAGTCACGGCCTAGAATCTCCACCGGTTATCAAATGGGCCGGTTAAGTCCCCTTTTCTTATGTCCTTTCAGGCTAGAAAAAATCTGAAACTTCGATTTCATAAATAACAAGGATGTATTAATGTTTTGATGTGTTGTTGAACTTGGAGTCGAGTTATAAATTTTTAAAGATCGTAGCGTTTTTTTTGTCGATAACCTTTGACTCCTTTTTAATGGATAGTTTATTATCCAAGGAATCTTTTTATTCATACGCTGACAATTTATGACTCTGCCTCTAGGGGTAATAGTTTGTGTTTTTTCGCCAAATATAAATTTTTAAAAATGACCAAAAAGGAGAATCTCACATTGGACCAGTGACACATAGTACGCGAAAGTTGCATTGAATTACGACAGTCCACATCTTGACCCCACAATCTATAGTGAAAACAATAATCTGACTCAATAGAGAGGCTAAAACAAACTGACCATATACAAACACAATATGTACGTAGGTGACGTGAGAGAGATCGTGCATCCAGTCCACACATACGTGCTCTTACTTACATACTTGTGTGTGTTAGTATGTGGCCGTTCAACGTAGTAACATTTTCCTACAAACTTACACGACTCTATAACCTGAGGAACAACTAGCAACATTTATGGTTCTTCCTCATTAAACAAATAAAATGCAATATGCCAATATATTAAAAAAATATTATGTAACAATCACAAATTCTTTTTTTTTTTAACAATCACAAATTCTTATACTATGTAGTATAAGAATATTTGACAAAAAACATGTAGTATATAGAATATAATATATGGACACGACTTATCAACACATCACACATGTGGGTGATTATTTATGTTCTCTATTCCCTCTTTATATATAGATAAAAACGTATGTAGACTCTATATATGTATTTATTACATACCCATGTCTAGGAAATCCATTTTGAAAGAGGACTCTAGGGCTCGCTTAAGTGATGACGTACTGTCCACTAGAGATTGGCGGTAACGAAGATGATGATGATTGTATGATCATGTGATTGGTGTATGAGTCCACTCGATGATCATGATCGCCAGGCATTTGCAAGTTGTACTCGGTGGGGGGGGATAAGAAGGCCGTGGTCTAATGAAACTGACGAGGAGGGTAATGTTTTGTTTTCAAGAACTTGTCCACATAATAACTTTGTGGCCACCAATGGAATGCTCCGAGGGTCATCACCACTACTGCTGTATGGTGGTGGTATAAACATTTCATTGCCATCATCGTAATCTTGAAGAGTTTCCTGATAAGTGCAAATGGTACTCGCTGGGAGATCTGGTAGTGATGGCAAAATGTCAAGATTATTTATGATTGGTGTGGCTGATAAAATTTCAAGATTGTTGTAGAGGTTGTTATCTTGATGAGATTGGTTTGTGTTGGTAGTGGTCGGAAACTTGAAATCTCTTTCTCCAGAAGTTGGGAACATCAATGGTGCCATAACGCGAGGAGAAGGAAGAGAGAGGTGACTTGGAGTGATGAAATTAGGGCTAGTGTCTGTGATGATGATATTTGACATGAATCTTGAACCTTCATCGTCCCCATTATTAGCGTTGAATCCGTTGTGATAAGGAGTGAGCATACTCGCCATCGAGGAGATATGATGATGAAGATGGGCATGATGATGGTGAGACATGAGCTTTTTTTTTATGCTCGAGTTCCAGAAATTCTTGACCTCGTTATCCGTTCTTCCAGGTAGACGTTTGGCAATTTTAGCCCATCTGTCATCCATAACATACAAATATAAGTATATCATTACTATAAAATGACCAGGTAGATGTTTGGCAATTTGAGCCCATCTGTCATCCATAACATACAAATATAATATATCATTATAGAGAGCTGAGGAATGCTTGTCGAAACCTCTGGAAAACAGAAGAAAAAAAGGACAGGAAGACATATAATTTTATGTTACAAAAAAAGACAATCATTTTTAGAAAAATAAAATCAGTTACAAAAGAAAAATATATCATTATAAAATAAATTCACTTTTTGAAGAAAAGTCAGTTTATTTTTAAATATCATAACATACAAATATAATATCACATATATATGCAGTGTTACCTGTTACCAAGAAGGCTATGAAGCTCAATGATAAGAGCAGCTTCTTGAGAAGAGAAGCTTCCACGTTTAAGATCAGGTCTTAAGTAATTTATCCATCTTAATCTACAACTCTTTCCACATCTCTGCAAGCCTGAATATTTACACACGCAAAACCACAAATCGATCAAAACTAAAAGGACGAGCTTTTTATGATAGATAATTCAAGAAACAAAACCCATATATGTATATATTATGCATGCCTGCATGTTTTGGAACAGAGCGCCAGCATTCATGGCCATATGTGTTGATGTAGTCGATGAGCTTTTCGTCTTCTTCCGGTGACCAAAGCCCTCTCTTCACCTTTTGCTTGTTGCAGCACAAGTGATGGCCCATCTCTCTGTCTCACTAGTATTCTCTCTATCTCACTCTAAGAATGCTTGTACGATGTTGAAGAGTTATTAGCTTATAATATTGTAAAGATTTTTTTGGGTCAAAAATATTGTAAAGATTAATGCACACAATTAAAATGAGAAAGGAATGACGGCTGCAGAAAGTTTCACATTATTTTATTATAAATTAATACCACCTAATTATGTGGACCCAATTCATTTTTTAATTCCAAAACAAGTAATTTAAATTTTCAATAATTTGGATTTTGAAGTGGCTTCCGGTAGATAAGAACTATATAATGAAAATGATGAATATAATAAAATGTTTTATCTCTTTTGTTGTTAAGAACACAAAAAAAAAACTAAAATATGATTAAAATCTAAATTTAAAATAATTTAATTATCAAAAAATAGAAAGTTATTAAAATGTTTTAAAAAATAACAATAGCATATATATATATATATATATAATATAAAAATATTTTACATTTTGAAACAACCATTTTAAAAAGAAAAAGATACTCCATTATGTAAAATGGAGGAGTATTATTTTAGGTGGGGTTTGTAGCACACTAGAATACGAGAGTGGTTAGTGTGTTTACGTAAGTTTTTGGTTATAAATGATTATGACAGAATCATGGCCATTGTCTTCTTCTAGACCGACATGTACATGTTGCTCATGCAGACGGTACAGGTCCAACGCCTCAGTTTTTCTTCTTTTGGTAATTCTGTTTACCCCCAATAATTAGACTTAAGATTGCAGATATTTAGATGGCAGCCCAAATTAACTATCGTGAATTTTGTATGTAGCAGTCCGGCTGGTTTGAATAGAGACATTGGTATTACTGTGTCCCTCGGTTAACGCTAGAAATAACCGAAGGTTGGCTCCGGAACTAAAGGAGATTAAGGTTCAATAATCAATACCCGAATTCTTTTAGAAGTTCAAAGAAAGAAAATTAAAAGATGATGTATATATGTAGAACACTTAGGTTTCCTCTTTTTTTTTATTTTATTTTTGTAAAATAACATCGGATATTCATACCATTCAAAATATGTTCATATATAATAATCAATTATGATTATATTGTAGTTAAAAAGTTATCATCTGGTAATTCGAAAGATATCAGCATAGAATGGCATTGCCAACAAAGGAAGCAAACTTTAAATTTTGACATAATGGCTCGATTGCTAATTTTACTTGAGAGTTGATGTCACTACATGTAAATAGTTTTCCCAACGTGGATATATGCTTTTTTAGTATTGGATATATTATTCTATTATAAACTCGGAAAAAAATTTCAGACAATTCTACAACCGACAATTATATTTGAGCTGCTTTATCGAATTCACTTTTGACGATATTCCTTCCGCTATGTTGCAAATCTTTTGTAAATCGCTTTTCACTAATTCGAAAAATTCCGATACCTCCAGAAATTAACGTGGATATATGTTTAAACGCACAAAAAAACGAATATTTTTCGCTATACTTTTTAACGTTTGGACCCAGCGCCGGTTCATGACTATTGGATGTCTTACTCAAAATTAAAATTTGCATCTTAATCATCTGGATAAGTGTATAAAAAAGTATAATGCAAATATAGCTGTAAAAAAAAATAGAAACACCTTTTGTGCCCTACACGGTGTACACCGCCGCTTATGTTGCTTCCTCTGCGTTTAGCAGATTAATCTATTCGGCAGTTTCTATAAGAAGCCAGTCTCTTATCTATATGAATATAAATAGAATCATCATATATTCATGTTTATTGATTTGCTTACAAGGGTTTAACAACTTCATTTTAATAGTACCAAGGAGGGGTGGGGCGGGGGTGAGAAAGTGAAAGGAGGCTCACTGTCGCACGAAAAAAAACAACTAACTCGAATATACCCGACAAGCTTACGGAAAAAAGAACTACAACTTATAACTCGAATCTACACGTAACACATGAGTTAACTCTCTTAATATATACTCCAGTATGCGAGTATAAAGTAGACTGCAATCACTTTCTTTGCTTTACGCAGAATCTTTGAAACCCGTATGCGAGTACTGATTATCCCCTAGAATATATTTGCGAAGTGATTTTGCCACATGTTCTCTATACAATCCGTTTCACAAAAAAAATGGTGACATGTCTATTAAATTGATGACATGGCCTATAATTAAATATGACATGGACAAAAATGATGACATGTCTACTAAAATTGATGACATGACATATAATTAAATATGACATGGACAATTGTATTTAATGTAAATATATATATTTTTGAAAATCTTTATAGAATATGGTAATAACTCATATATTACATTTAGTGTCGATCTATATTTTTGGAAATATTTTTAAAATATGGTAATAACTCATAAATCATCATTAAAATAAATATATTCATATATGACATTAAAAATTTCGAAAATATCATTTAATTATATATTTTAAAATTATACAATTTTATTACAATTTTTTTTTCAAAAATGTTTTCTTTTTTTTGAAAATTAATAAAATTTAATCTTAAAATCATTAATTTCTTATATATTTTACAAATTTAATAAATATTGTCTAATTTTAATTTTTGATAATTATAAAATTTTCTACTACAATTTTTAATATATATAACTAATAAATAGAAAGAAAAATTTATCTAAGATTATAGTTTTAAATATATACATGCATATTCTTAAATATAATTTAAAATAAACAAAAATAGTTTTATATTAATTTTTATGTTCAATTAAAAATTGTATTAAAATAATGATAAGAAAAATATAATTTTAGTTTTAAACATAATTTAAACCGTATCTATTAAAAATATTTTTTAAATTTTTTTACTGCACATGGTGCAGGAGAACACATAGTTATGATATAAATTATTAACGTTTAATTCTGCATCATGATGTAAATCGATTAAAAAAAAATCTGTAACATGACTTACAATTTCGTATGTCATAATCGTCCATACATATTTTTTTCCACGGGTTCATTTCAACAAATAAAAGTATACGAAATCTTATGTCAAAATCAAGACTATGGAATAAGATTTTCTTTTAATTACTAAAATAATTTTAGTCTATAAACCTAATTTTCTTATTCCAAATACTAAAATCTAGAAACCAAACATTCAGCTCTAAACACATGCACCCTTACTTAAATTATTAACTCTAATACTATTATCTGAAGAAAATAGCTTGCTTAATTTTTTAATATTAATTTAGCCTACTTATTAATTAATATTTTAATAATTTCTGTTACCACAAGTTGTATTTCTTACCATGCATACGTATCTATAATTATTTCTTCGTAATTTAATGATTTTAGACAATATGATATTGATATATATATTAAAATAGCCCTTTTAAAATATACGTAACTATTACATTTTATTTTATTTTATTTTTATTACATTTTATGTTGTTAATAAACATCCGTAAACACACAAATTACCTTTCTCAATATGAAACTGTCGGCGATTAAAGATTAACGCCATAACTAGTGTTTATTAGTACTTATTATAACAAGCAAATTTTGTAAGAAGAAATAAAGTGATTAAGATTTGACGTTTCCGTGTGTGTGGTTCTGACTTGTGTTATCAATTGTTACTTATTTTTTCCACAAAGCAGTTCTGCTTTACGCGTTCTGGAACATCGTTTGAGACAGTCTCACGTTTTCAAAAGAGTAATGAGAGCAGACGAAGAAGTTTTTTTTTTTTTTTTTGAAAAAGAAGCAGATGAAGAAGTTACAAAACAGAAACAAATTTTTGATTTCATGTAGATAGATAATAGGAGTAGGACCCTTCAGAAACAACGAAACTAGCTCGACAAGCCAATGTTTTGTGTTCCTCTGAATCGCGTGTGAGGCTATCGTTGCCAAAAAGCTGAACTAATTCGCAACATGAGACTGCCTGTGTTATAAAAATTATATTATATCATAACCTATATGGCTATATCCAGGCATGTGCGTTCGGTGGTCCGTTCGATTTTGGATCAGATGATTCAAATTTTCGGATTTTTGGTTTTAGGTTCAGAAGTTCCATTCAATTTTTACTAATTATCGGGTCGGATTCGGTTTGGTTCCGTTCGAGTTTGGTTCGGATCGGATTTAACCAATGTTTAAAATCGTTTAAAATATATTTTTAAAACCTCAAAAATTGACAATTAGTTTTTCAAAATATATAGATTATTTACAAATATAATTAAAAATTAGTTAAACTATTTAAATTAACTAAAAATATTCAAAATAAAAAATAAAACAAATTACAAAAAAATTTGAATACTTGAAAATATCTAAATCACCTTAACATATATAAAAATATCAACATATTTAATTAATTTCGGATATCTTCAGATTTTAATTCGGATTTCGATTCGATTTAGGTTAATCAAAGTCTAAAGTAATAAGCTCACAAATCTTGTTCGGATATTTTTGTAAAACAATTCGGATTCGATTTCAGTTTTTTCGGTCCGGGTTAGGGTTGGTATTTTGGATTAAGTTAAAAACGTCCATGCCTAGCTATATCCCATCGCGTTCTTTTCTTTTTAAATAAAAACCCCATTCACCGTAGATGCTATGATATTAACATGTTCAATTTGATATTTTATCACATGTAGAAACTGAAGAATCAGTTCCGACGCTAAACCACCAAATATTTGCATAATTTTATCTTTCAAATGTTTATTTAAGCGAGTAAGACACGCAAGTAACTGGTTGACACATTGACGCACTACGGCACTTGCACTGTATTTAATTTCCTCTTTCTTTCACTGATTAACAATAAATGAAACAAATTCTTCAAAATCGTAATCAATCGTTGAGAAAGCAATTTGATTTAAGGGTAAGTAGGCCCGAACTATCGGGATTACAATATTAGTTTCTCAGTTGTTAAGAGTACAATGATCATAGACTAATTCATTTATCTTATCTAACTTACTGATACATACATGACTACATTCTTTGTATTTGCTTTTAGTCAATTTAATTGACATTTTTACTATAAATAAATCTGCATCAATACTATTAAAACAGAAATTCTTTTTATCGACTATGTTTTGGAATATCAAAAAAGTTTATGTTGGTCATTTCTCTAATAATCTAATTAACTTAACTTATTATATATATTCATATATCTAATTTAATTAGAATTAAATATACATCATGCCAAAAATTAATGAACTAACCAGGGGCGGATCTAGAAATTTAATTAGACTGTGGCACATAAATATTCAACTATAATTGATAATATAATACTATTACATACGTTTTATTTTTACATAAATTTACAATTCATTTTAATTGAATATTATACTATTAGTTTTTTATTAAATTGTTTTTATAAGAATACTGATTTCAAAATTAATATAAAAAGAAGAATATACTAAAAGGACAAAAGATTATGCCTAAAGAAGAAGCCAGATTAGATATTGGTTTCTTGCTTCTATTCAATTCAAGAACTTGCATAAAAAACTCATGTTTGTAGAGAAAATTAAACCTTGTTGTTGAGAAGTCTAGTTTTAACTATTTCTCTATTTCACCAAAATACAACCCAAACAACGGTGACTTGTGACACCATGACTGAAAACCTCTGTAAAATGTTTCTTTAAACAAAAATAGAAGACATAAATCTTCTTGTTGGATATGCTATATTTATTTTATTTGAATAGAAAAATTTGAAGTTCTTGGTGGAATTATGTTAGGTTGGATTTGTAAGTGATGTGTGTAATGTCCGATTTTTAACAATGTTTTGCGCGAAGAAGTGATTCCCGACAGTCAACGGGAAAAAGAATTAGATCTAATAGCCTAACACATTACTACTTAAGGATTTACATAATTATTTTTGAAAAATATTAAATAAATCATACCATCCAAAATGATAAGGGCTTTAGAAATTACTATGTAGTTTTCAAGATATAATGAGTGAGGTTTTAGTTAAAGTTTTCCTTCTAGGAACACAAATGAAGACCTAGCCTTATGTTGTAAGGATCCATTAACAAATTATAAGAGATGAATTCGTATATAACATGTAAAGACACTTTAATGGGGAGATTAAGAACTCTGTAGTCGCACATGTGGAGAAACAGAGAGAAAATAATATGCGACAATAAATCTGTGTTTCAGTGGAGAAACAGGACTTGAGAGAACCCCTGTGAACAGTCTAGTAATAGAGATGATTAGACAGGTGGTTGGTAGGTAAACTCAGTTAACTTCTAGGGAAGATATGTACATGACCGTAAGAATTTGATTAGACGATGGTCGCAGGAACCTACAATTCAGTAAGGGAAGAGTTATGTGTTATCATCACAATATAGATCCGTGCTCGCCTATTGTAACGCTAATACAAATCATTACACAGAAAAACAAAATCATATTAATATTCCCTAGAAGCTAACTAAGTGTAGCTACCAACCTTATACGCTGTTAAGATCTTGGCTGAATGAGCCACCGAGGGGCTATGTTTGCGAGAAGCTGAACTCGTTCTGCTGCTGTACCTTTGGCTCCCACACATTATAGTCTCTTTAGCTCCATGATACTTATCCATGTCCACATAAGCTATGGCATGCTACAGTTCAAGAAATAGAAACAAAAAACACAACTCAGATCAAGAAACCAACAAAAAAAAGAAACTTTGACACACCTAGTGACCACTTTGGTTGATGAGGCCAGGTTCTGCAGATGTAGGTAAGATGGCAGTTCTATATGCTTCTTATTGCCATATATTTTGTCTGTACGTGCTCTCAAGGCATCACTTTCCTTTGTCCTCCTCATGGGAATGATTCTTTCGCCACATTTACCATATTGATTCCATAACTGAGGGATATCAAAAAGTTCCTTAAGATGGTAATTAGGCTTCATCCAAAGAATAAACCGCGAATAAAATAGACTAAACATAGCACTTAGAACATTAAACAAAATGCCTTAAAAAAATATAATTAAACGTCGTACTATGTACCTGAATCTTGTAATATTTAAGGAAAGGATGATCAAAAGCTGGTTCTTTGAAATAGGAGAAACACATTCAATTATATCACCCCATGGGCTCTGTTAATGACATCCAAAGTTATAAACTTTCGTAAGAGGAACCAGATCTTTCTTTGTGACACAATGTATACTTATTGTTCAATTAGGAAAAAATATAAACAAAACCAAAAAGTAAAAGAAAAATCATCATGTGTAGTGTAGTAGGAAAGGGAAACCAAGAATCATTAGATTATAATACTTACCAAAATCAATCCAGGCAGAAAAAATGCTCCAGAAAAAGAAGATAATAAGTACACACTCGAGGCGATAAAGAGAAAGACGGTGACGGTGACGAAGATAGGAGGTTCTCGGAAGTGAGAAGCTCATCGCTTTGGGAGAACACGACGAAGAAGACATGAGGCTGCGGAAAGAGAGAGAAACCATGGTGAAAGCTAGACTCGGTTCGATTTGGATTAACTCTGTTTGAAGACTTGACTGAATGAGTGAATGGTTTTGGCGTCTTTCTTCTCTGCTTCTCTTATTTCTCCCCGACTTCTACATCTTATTCTGGTGAGGGACTTTGCTAGCAATTAAATTAATGTACGCTCTGAAAAGACGTTTGTACTACGGTTATTGGAGCAACGATGATTGTGTCCACATCAACTTCACATGTCCTTCTCTTTTCCAAAAAAAACTCATGTCCTTCCAGCTCTTCCAAAATTTCGAACACAGTTAAACACGATCAGGAAAGCCTTATGTAGTGAGAGATTATGGTCATAGACTCATAGCCGAACTTCTTTTGAGAGGATTGGAGTGATGAGTTAACGGGATAAGATGTACCTTTATATAGTCGGAGATTCAGGAAAAGGAGGTGAAGGTGATGCATTCATTGATGAATCGCGAAAGGAGTGGAACTGTTGTTAATGATTGCTTTAAAGACGTTTAGATCCGACATTCTGTAACGTCTCCAGATTTTTCCGTCGCCGGTAAGATGAACATAGACGTCAAAACATTCGACTCTCCTAGGCCTATCCTAACTAACTATACACTGCCAACTTTAGAGTGGGCTTATACAGATTTAAACACACTAAAGCCCATCATAAAGAGGACAGGTGGCAATTTTTCCCCCAAGGAGAGAAAAAATCTTCTTTATTGTATAAGATATAATAAGTTTGTTAAATATATGAAATATAATATTAAAAATAACAATAAACTTAATATTCTATGACACTAAAACCATAAAACTTTATAAGAAACTAAAATTCTCTAAACCATAAAACTTAAATATTTAGGTATGAAAATTTACTCAGAGAATTTTAATTTTCTTACAAAAAAATAAAATTCTCTAAGTTGATTTTGATACCAAAGAACTTGAAGTAAATTCTCTAAATTAGTTTTTTGATGCTGATACACACTTTATATGTCCATTGTTACCTTATAAAGATTATACATATTTGCAAACGATAAACAATGAAAAACAATACTATTAAAAAAATATATTAAGGATGGTGTATGAACTTATTTATAAAGGAGAAATAACTTTTTAGATATAAGATTCATTTGCTTTTATTATTATGAATATGATAAAGTAAGATGTCTTTTACCACATTAATTTTTTTTAGAAAAGAATCACGTATACATTGAGGAAGATTAGGTTTTCTACATTTGAGACATAATTATTCAGCTAACAAAGAAAAATAAAAAATGAGTATGTGGCACGTGCCACAGGTGCTTCAGCGGTGGGTCCGCCTCTGGAACTAACTAACAAATTTATTATCTTAATAGACCAATGAATTTAATTTATACAAATACAAAATTTAATTAAAAATAAATTATATTTTATTTAATAATGTAAAAAATAATTATATACGTCTATTAATTTGTATATATACAACTATATATTAATCTAAATGCAAAAAATAAAACAAATTTTTCAAAACCTCACCAAATACATAAAATATAATTCTTATATTTAGAGTAATAAAAATTAGATATATATTAATAGTTAGCTACTATTAAAATTTAATATACAATGAAACATGTTACTATTGATATTTTATAAATATATTTTTAATAGATTATTAAAACATACATAAGAACTTTTTATCTACTTACAAGTAGTCTAGGTTGGACCATTTCATTTATTTAACCTTCTATTTTTTTCTCTTACAAAAAACTTAATTACTATTAAATATATACTTTATTCAATCTATTATTTTAATATTTTCAAAATAAAATATCTAAAAAGATATTCTCAAGTATCATTTTCCAAGATTTCATTTTACTAGTATCTTTTAACATAAACTTATTTTTAATATTTATTTTTAAATAATAGATTTTATAATTAATATTAAATAAAATTATTAACGAATGTTAATTCTTTCATTAATTAAAAAAATATTTCCATAACATTTATATTCATAATTAAATTAATACATCAACTAATAAATATAAAGTAACTTAATTCATTTATTAAATATTTTATAAATCATAAAAATAAATAATAACATACATTCATAATTTTAACCACATACTTCAACGTATTAAAACAAAATAGTAAATTAAGATATATAAAATAATAAATAATTACATATTTAAATTAGAATATTAAAAAATAATCAATATAATATGATATGGTCTGAATGAAATACAGTTAATTTATATAATATTAAAGTAAATTTTGACCAATACTAAAAATTAAAAATATATTTTTACTATAATTTACAGATTTAAAATATAAGTAAAATTAATAAGGACGGATTATACAAATGAATTATCTTAGTTTCATAAAAGTATATTAATTAATTATAATTTAATTATATATAAACAATTTTTTTAATTAAAATACATGCATAAAATTTATAATTTTCAGAAAAAAATTGTTGAAAAAACTGATTTTGTATATCCGGTCGGGTAAACACAAGTATAAATATATTAAGTTATTTCAAAAATAACTGAATGGTTTATATATCTTTTGAACCAAAAAAAATGAACAATCATAATTGAACTGAAACCGAAATCAAAAAAGAAAAAAAACCTAAAACCGAAACAAAAAATCGAACATCATATTTATACATAGGTGAACAAAAAATACTGGTTAAATAAATTTGTCAACAAAATATATATAAAAATCTTATTTTCCAACGAGAATCATCAAAATGTAAACTTTTAAAATTAATAATAATTTCATATACATTTAACAAACCCAGAAAATCACTGCATAGGATGATGACAAAAAAAATCTTGCCCGCAAAAGGGCGATCAAACTCTAGTGTATATATATATATATATATAAAAAGAGCATCGCAATATTTATGTTACATAAAACATACTCTCTCCGTTTCAGTTTATATGGCGTTCTAGGTTTATGCACACAGATTAATAAAACATATGATTTTGTATATTCTCAAACTAAAAACATAATTACCTATACACTTAACCATATTTCAACAAATAGAAAAATGAATAGGAGAATCTTATTAATAAATTTTACATTGGAATCATAAAACGACACTTATTTTGAAACGAAAATTTTACTCCACAACGACAATTAAATCAAAACGGAAGGAGTACTACTTCTTGTGCTTACATCAACTGCCAAACAATATTAAACTGAAAGTGTTATGTTTTACAACAAAAAATCAACTTCTTTAGTCAAAAACTAATTTAGTATAGATGAAATTTAATGCTTGTGACCGAAGCAAGAGGCCCAATCATAAGATTCTTTTGATTTGCCTTCGATGCCACATGCTAGTAAATAGCTTTCATACGTTTATTTCTGTTTTTGATTAGCCATCAAAGGACACTAACTTTCTAAACATTTTGGCTTTTAGCTTCTTCGAGAGAAACATACTTTCTTTTTATTCCAACAAGACAAATTAAATTATCTCGGAGCATGTCATCTCCATACAGAATTACTGTTACATACCAAAAAATTCAAATGTTTCAACATTGAAGTTTCAAATTATGATTTATTTTGGGTGTATATCTAATATTTGTGTTGTTTTTTTCTCTGGATTTGACCTTTCTCAAGAATATTTTATGGTTTTCTACCTCTCTTTGTTGGATGATATCCTGACATTACTTATACGGATTCCAACTTTGATAGTATAAATTATCGCATTGACAGGACGAGTGAAGACTTATATACGATACACATGATACTTCAAAAACATGACATGATCAGACGTATATATTTCCATGTATAGTACACACGATACTTTCATGGTATATTGTATATATAATCAGGAATGATCGTAAACACACAAAGTAATTATAATTCTGTCTTTCAAGTTGTGTGACTTTGATACTTTCAGCAACGTTAAAATTTATCATGAATGTTTTCAAAAAAAATATGAACCGACAATTCAAAAGGTGCTATTTCGTACTGTTTGTAATTAACACTATTATCGTCATTTCTTTTTTTTTTTTTTACTAAACCTTCCTTTCATTCATTTCCAAGATGAAACATTCTTTACAAAAAAGTGCTAGAAATGACAATTACATAAGAGAACATAGAAAAGAAAACGCATGTGAAGCTAGAAACATCAAACTTGGAACTGAAAGAACCAGAGGGACAGATACGTTGTCCTATCCCCCATGGAGCTGTGACCGGTCGGAAGAGTGGAGGGACGTAGGTTGCTGAGATGCTCCCTATCCAAACCAAAGAGTCTTGCTCGGATTTGTAGGTGAATTTCCTTGAGTATCATTTGAGAAGGTTTGGAAGACTGAGTGTATAACCTAGAGTTCCTTTCTCGCCACAAGAAATAGACCACACTCTGAAAGAGCAGTTTGATTATACCTTTCGCCTTTTTGGGGATAGAGGCCGAGGTAATCCAAGCCGCAAAATCTGTGAAGTTTGGAGGAGGATTGAAGTCACTGGTCGTGAAGGCTGCTACCCATAACTCGGAGGAATAAGAGCAGTTGAAAAACAAATGGCGCATAGACTCTTCAGCCACTCCGCATAGCAAACATTGAGACGGAACCGTCATTCCCCAATGTCTCAGTCTGTCTCTTGTTGCTAATCTCTCTCAAAGAAGAAGCCAAGTGATGAAGGAATATCTGGGAATTTTTTGTTTGAACCATACAACCGAAAACCAAGGAACTGGTGGAGGAGGAGAATTCAAACTGAGCCACGTCTTTGAAGAAGAGAAACATGTAACAGAGTCTGTTGGTGAAACCTTCCACTCAAAATAATCATTTTCAATAGAGTTAACATCAGGTGGTAGGGGAGGGAGACAATTTCGAAGCAAACACAGCAGCGAGTGTCTACTATTCAAAATTCTCCAAACACCATCTCTCACCACCTCCGAAACCCGAGCTTCTAGCGGGATACCTGAAACTCTCGGGCCAACATCTCCTAGTAAATTTAATAGGGAGCCAATACCTGTCCAGTTGTCATGCCAAAAGGAGGCACGATTCCCGGACACTACAAGAAAACACGATTTTAACGACTGCATAATTAGTAGTTAGTTGGTCGTAAAAGGAGTATTACAACTAACTAACAACCCAGAGCGTTTGGTCGTTATTCACTAGTCGTAATCAATAATTAGTCGTACATTGGTTGTAATGTTACGACTAGATGTATTAGTCGTAAAGTAGTTGTAATAGTACGACTTCCCTTATTAGTCGTAAAGTAGTATTAAAAGTACTGGTCGTAAATTAGACGTAAAGGTTTGGTCGTAAAAAAGAAGTAAAAGTATGACTTTTCGTAGTTGTACATTAGTCGTAATCCTACGACTAATTAACATCTACGGTAGAGGTAATGCAGTCGTTAATGTACGACTAATTTACCTCTACCGTAGATGTAAATTAGTTTCATATTTACAACCCATTTACACCCAACCTATAATTTTAATTAATTATTTTTAAAAATATTTAAATTAAAAAAAATTATAAATTGTAAAAAATTCGATTTTTTTTTTGAAAATTGAAAGCATTCATATAAAAAGATAATATATAACATCCATAAGTTTTAAATATTCAAATACAAAATAATAAAAACCGAAATAAACTAAGTGTTTATATTGATCTCATTTAAGAGATCAGAACTCCTCTGCTCTGCTTGTCGAGCTAATTCTGCTTGCTCTTCTGGAGTAGGGGTGGGGAGGAAGGTCGGACGAAGAGACTGCCACTGAGTCTGAACCGAAGGGTTGACATTTGGTGTTGTCTCGATAATCATATCGATCATATTCGCCATAGACTTAAACATGTCCTTGTGGGCGGATATGGTCTGGTTCGCAGATGACAAATCCCTCCGGATCGAGGAGTCTTCTTCGATCCTAACAGCGTATTCTGCTCTCGCCCTCGGAACATCGTTAACACTCCCGACCCCGACCATACGTCATTTTTTCTTTGGAACAACCTTCATTGAATAAAAAAAATTAGTATATGAAAAAAATTATATAATTAAGCATAAGTAAAAAATATTGAATATTAAACCTGCTCAAAAATTCGATCTTGTTCGATGGTGGAAAGCTGGACCGGAGCACCATCCGGATTCTCCTGAGATAGCCGAGTCTGGACCTCCTGAATCCGATTCTCGACCTCGTTGACGATCTGCTCTGCTCGAGGATGGGAGTAAGTGCCATCGGAATGCTGGTGGGTCGCCTTGTAAATTCGGGTTAGAGATGGTGGTGCTCCTTCTTTGGCAGCCTATATGAAAAAATAATTATTAAATGATTATTTAAATATAAAAAATATATTTGTATTAAAAATTAATTAAGAACAATAAAATTATACTTACAATTTGCAGTGCCCTTTTGGCATGAGGAGTTTGTCCGGAAGTATGAGGTATTGGAAGGTTACCATCAGCATCACGGGTATTCCGAGACTTAGAGCAAGTCATAGACCTTTTGACAACCTTGGCCAATCTCCAATAAGCCTTCAAGCAATTCCAATCGTCATTGCTGAAGTAGGTTTCCTTTGCGTCATCCCCCAAATGCATCTACTTGTCCTTCCAGTCGCCAACAATGTTCTTGAGGCGAAGCATGGCTTTGTTGTTGAACTCCTCCTTTACCATCTCATTAACACCCATAGACCAATTCCATTTTTGCTACAAAAAAAATCATTGGAAAATTAAATTATTAGTTAATAAAATTATTATTTAAAAAATAAAAATAATTAAAAATTATTAAAAAAATTAAACACTAACCGCAAAACATTTGAACAAAGTAATGCAAACGTGCTCCGGTGTAAGGGTCCAGTTCGGATGAGCTTCTCGAAAGTTAGCCCTGATGATATCTCCAACGCTCTGTCCCACATTGTTATCCGCTGCAAACCTAAAATTTTAAAAACATTTAAAATTAGACCGATTTTAGATGTAAATTATTGATATTAAAAAAAATAATTGATATATATATAGTTAATAAAATTAAAAATTTAAATGCCATTAATTATTTAATTTAAATTAACTTACCAAGTCGTGCCGGGTCGTAGAAGTGGATCGAGGATTGGTAACCCTTCTCGTCCGGGCATCTGGAGAATGTCTTCAACGGTATATTTTGCATATTTGGCAGTCGGTGGCACCATCGAATCTGGACGAAGAGCTGGTGCGGCCGGGGCAGCTGGTGAAGCCTGAGGCTGCTGTGAAGTCGGAGGCTGCTGTGGAGCCTGATGCTGTTGTGAAGCCGGAGGCTGCTGGGATGCCGGAGGATGATGTGGAGGTTGCTCGGGATGGTGTGAAGGCTGGTACTGGTCGTACTGGGACGGCTGCTCCTCATATGGAAAGTATGACTCATCATACTGCGGGTAGTATGGAGCTACAGGATCATATGCATGTGGAGGCACATACGGAACACCCGGAATTTGGCTATCCGGCACATTTCCGTGTGCGGATGACGTGCCGGAGGTAGAAGCTGAAGGATCCGACTGACCGAGAAAAGTAGAACCGTACGTTTCTGAAGTCGCACGGTTTCTAAGTTTCTTTCTACCGGTAGGCGTATTCATAACGTCAATCTGAAAAAAAAATAAACATGAATGGTTATTAAAAAAAATCAAAATAATCTAAGATTTTCTAATTGCATCATAAAACTAAAAATATTTACACAAACTTGCAACATAAACTAATTCCAAACCTAATCTAATTCCAAACCTAAACTAATTCCAAACCTAACTAATTCCAAACCTAAACTAATTACCTAACTAACCACCTAAAACTAATTAAAAAAAACTTACCTAGAGAGAGAAGTAGAGACATTGTTAGAGAGAAGGGAGAGTGCAATTAAATGACCTCGGCGAGCTTCCTCTTTATATAGAGATTCGGCTAAGGTCGTACATTGGTCGTACATGGTCGTACAATTACGACTAACGAGGGACCTTTGGTCGTAAATGAGAAGTTAATTTACGACCAATGAGGGACTAAACCCATTTACGACCAAGTAAATACTAACATTTTTTTTTCGACCAAATAATGACTATTAGTCGTAAATTAGAAGTAAATTTACAACCAATTAGAATCGAAGTAGTTTACGACTAATGAGTGACTCATGTTATAATTCGAAAAAAATGAAGAGATTTATCAAAATCTGATAAACCTCTTTTTATAAATTATTTGATTGATAATTATATCTTCCAATAAAGATGAATTAGATGCTGCAGTTTCTCCGTAGGAACTGAATTTCAGTTCCGACAGAGGAAACTGAAGCGTCTAATTGATCTCAATGAAAGATATTTTTAACAATCTTCACATTTTATTAAGTTTATAAATTTTTTTTTGATTTGAGAAGTAAAAAAAAAGAGGAGAAAATATACATCAAACGCAAATGGAAAGAGACAAAGCGAGACCTACATACGTTCAAACGTATGAAGGTCTAGCAATGTCTATTTCCCCTTGTGATTGCATATATTTCTTCCATTTTTTTACAAGATTTCTCACAATCCACTAAATACTCTTTCTAATCAACTTCTATGATTTGTGAAGAACTTTGGTGGTATTTATAGGAAGACTGTACGACTAATTAGCGACTAAAATAGAAATTAGTAGTAATCTAGTCGTCATTACGACTAACCAATGACTAATTGGGCCATTGGTAGTACATGAGTCGTACATTACGACCAATGTAGCACTAATATTGAACTTGGTAGTAAATGAGTCGTACATGTACAACTAGTTTGGGACTAGAATCGCAGGTCGTAGTAATCTAGTCGTACATTTACGACTAGTTAGCTTCTCCATACCCTAAACCCTGAACCCTAAATCCCAAACCCTAAACCCTAAACCAAGTCAAGTAGTAGTATTTGAGTTCTACAAGTACGACTAATTGATGACTAATTGAGTATTTGGTTGTAGACTAGTCGTACACTTACGACTAATTGATGATTAATCTTTCATTTGGTTGTAGTCTAGTCGTACATTTATGACTAATTAGCTTCCAATAACCCTTAATAGATATCCTTAAACCCCAACCTCAAATCCCAAACATCAAAAGATTTATTATAAACTTTCATACTCAAAAATACAATTGAACGAAAATGAGTGTCATATATTATTTGTAATGCATTACAAAGAGTTTAAGTACTAATGGTCTAAAACACAAATCACTCTTCATTAGAAACCTCTTCCACTTCATCATTTTCTTCAAATTCATCTTCGTTGGCTTCGTCTGTTGCATCGTCTGGAATATCTTCATAAACCAGATTATGCGGATCAGCAACAAGCAAGAGCTCATCAATAGCTTGGTCGGGTACTTCTACTCCAGTAACGGCATCTTCTTGTAAAGGTGGTTCTTCATCAGTTAATACTCGGCCCCTAGGTGTAACTTTTATAGCGGCTAACCAAGCGATTCCAGTTTGTCTGATCCTCGGATATGGAATAAAACAAACTTGGTCTGCTTGGGAAGCCAATATGTAGGGTTCAAATTTATTGTACCTCCTTGTAGAATTTATGTCAACAACACCAAACTTGCCATACCGAACACCTCTATTGACGGTGGGGTCAAACCAGTCACATTTGAAGAGAATACATTTCAGTTTTGCAATGCCAGAGAACTCAACTTCGATGATCTCTTTTAAGATTCCATAAAATTTTGTCTCCCCTTTCACACATACACCATAATTCATTGTTGCTCGCCGGCTTCCATATTCGTAAGTGTGAAAAGTGTAGCCTCATGTGAAATACATAGATGTTGTGGTGATCTTTGCAAGCGGACCTTGTATCATCTCGTGAAACCACTGAGGATAAAATTGATCATCATAATCGACCTGGAAAGACAAATTAACATATATATATATATATATAAATACATAAATTTGAATTAAAAAACTATATATATACCATGTCATCTATAATACATGCGCTTTTAACCATTTCATAAAATGTTTGTCTTTTCTTTTGTTGAGATCATTAGTTGATATTCTTGGTATAGCTTCTTCGACTTGGGCAACAAAATCGTTGTTTTAAAAGGAAATGATCATTAAAGTACAGTGTTAACAAGTATAAAGTAATTATATTTAGTTACGTACCTTTCAAATAATTCAAGCTCCTCGCAGTTTAGGAGTATATATGCGTGGGCACTGTGAGCGTCTTCTGAACTCGATCACCAGACTTCTTTAAGTTTTCCACCAAGACGTCCAATCTGACAGAATATATCTGGAACACCTTCAACAACATATGTCGGCATCACACCACCGTCATCATATCGGGTCATAGTCCTTTTCCGTGTCCGGACTTGTGATCCAAAGTAATAGGACGTAAAGTGAGATGTTTCTTCATTCAAACTTCCAGCAACTATTGAACCTTCCACCCTTGCCAGATTTTTTGTTTTTCCTTTCAAATATTTCATAGCTCGCTCGTAAGGATACATCCATCCATTATGAAGTGGTCCACGAAGTAGTGCTTCATACGGAAGGTGGATAACAAGATGTTCCATGACGTCAAAAAATGATGGAGGAAAGATTTTCTCCAGATTGCACATCAAAATCCGGATATTCTCATCAAGTTGTGCGATGATATCTTTAGTTAAGGTGCGTGCGCTAAGATCCCTGAAAAAAGCTCTGATGCCTACAAATATTTTACAATTATCAATTTTTTTCCCAAAAATAATCAATAATAATTAACTTTAATTTTTTTATATAACTGCAAGTGCTTCGTGAACATTTTTGGGAAGCAACTCCGCAAATGCAAATGGTAGAAGTCGTTGCATAAAAACATGACAGTCATGACTCTTCATCCCCGAAAACTTTTGTCTTTGCTGATCAGCACATCTTGATAGATTTGAAACATATCCATCGGAAAACTTCACATCTGATGCCACCCACTTGAACAATGCCGCTTTTGCTTCTACTGACAATCTGAATATGGGAACTGGAATTTTCCCATCGCTTTTAATATGCAGCTCAATCCTAGAGCATAATGCAGGCAAATCCAACATTGACTTCATGTTATCTTTTGTCTTCCCCTGGACGTTCAACAAAGTATTGATGATGTTGTCAAAGAAGTTCTTCTCTATATGCATCGCATCAAGATTGTGGCGCAAAAGTAGATCTTTCCAATATGGAAGTTGCCAAAATATACTTTTTTTGTGCCAATTATGCTGCGTCCCATAACCATCAGGCATATTTCCAGGAGTATGCCAATTACCCCCTTTCCCAACTGTCTCTACTCCACCATAGTAATCAATTTCCTTCTCGCTTTCTACTCCAGATAAATACGGTGGAGCCGTGTCTCGAACAACTCTTTTCGCCCGAAACAATGTCTTGTTCATGCGGTACGGATGGTTAACGGGAAGAAATCTTCGATGACAATCAAACCAGGATGTCTTCCTACCATTCTTTAGCTGAAATGCGTCTGTGCTTCCCATACAATAAGGACAAGACAGCCTTCCATGCGTCGTCCAACCCGACAACATCCCGTATGCTGGAAAGTCACTGATCGTCCACAATAGAACTGCTCGCATTGTAAAATTTGTTTTTGTTGAACAAGCATATGTCTCCACGCCTGTTGACCATAATTCATTCAATTCTTCTATCAACGGTTGTAGAAAAATATCGACGGACCTCTCTGGATGCTTTGGCCCAGGTATCAATATACTCATGAAAAGCAATTCCTTTTCCATATACATCTCTGGTGGAAGGTTGTATGGCGTCAAGAAGACTGGCCAAAGCGAGTATTGTCTTCCCGACATCCCAAACGGACTAAAGCCATCTGTGCAGAGCCCAAGATAAACGTTGCGGGGGTTGCTAGCAAAATCAGGGTACACCGAATTCAAGTGTTTCCACGCCTCTGCATCAGAGGGATGATTGATCTCTCCTTCCTTCTGAACATGTTCTGCATGCCATCTCATCGATGCCGCCGTCTTCTCAGATTGATACAATCTCTTTAGTCTATCCTTAATAGGTAAGTACCACATCCGCTGGTACGGCACCCGATTCCGCCCACGTCCTTGCGGTTTATATCGTGGTTTCTTGCAAATTTCACACTCTAACAATTCGGCATTGTTTCCCCAGTATATCGTACAATTGTCTATACACACATCAATCATCTCCGAAGGTAAGCGAAGACTATGAACAAGTTTCTGAATCTCATAATAAGTTTCAGCACACAAGTTATCTTCAGGCAAATACTTTTTAAACAACTCAGCTCATGCATCCATACAAACTTCGGGTAAGTAATGATCAGTTTTGATATTCATCATCCTAGCTGCCAATGATAATTTAGAAAGACCTTCTCTACAACCTTGATAAATTTGCTGATTAGCTGCTGCTAACATTTCATAAAATCTTTTTGCATCCAAGTTAGGCCCCTCGACATTGTCGACCTCCTTATCAATTACTAATGTTGTTTCACGAAATCCATCGGTAACCATATCATGCATCCTATCATGATCTACCAAATTATCTTCTTGAATGACGTTTTCAGAAGACAAATGTGGATCATCTCGGTTACGAACATTTTCAACCTGATTACTACAACTACATTCATTCCTATTCTCACCCTCCTCGTGGTTAAACCAGATATAGTAATGCGGGGTAAATCATCTATTTACTATATGTTTCCAAACAGTTTCACTAGTAGCAAACTTTGAATTGTTGCATTTACGACAGGGACAAAACATTTTACATGTTTCCTGTGTGAGAGGCGTCTGTCCGGCTTGGTTCATGAATATCTCCGCTCCATTGAGAAATTTGTATGTTACTTTTCCTCTTGAATCTTTATGAGCATACATCCAACTCCGAATCTCATAAATATTTCCAGACATTTTTTTCAACTCTTTTCGTTTTTTTCTTCTCTTTTCATTTTTTTTTTGTTTCTTTCGTTTTTTTATGCATCTTAAGAATGGAGGAAAATGTTGTATTTATAGAGAAATTTCGATTTTGGTTGGTAGCAATGTTACAGCGAATGTACGGTGGATTTCAAATTAACTACTAAAGAACTATTTACTCATAATAGTCGTAACGTAGATTCTAATTAATGATGTAAAGTAGTCGTAAACTTACATTTCATTTACGACTAATGTTGGTAGTCGTAAAGGAGATGTAATATTACGACTAGTTTACAACTAACACATTAGTAGCAATATTACATCTATTTTACGACCAAGGCTTTCTGTAGTCGTAAAAGAGATGTAATATTACGACTGGTGTACTACCAATTATATTAGTAGCAATATTACATCTACTTTACGACCAATTTATTTTTAGTCGTAAATTGGTTGTAAAAAGGATGTAAATTTACGACCAACCATTCGTGGTCGTTAATCCTGGTCGTTAAGACCATGTTTTCTTGTAGTGGGATTTGACAGTGCAAAAGATAAAGCGTCTAGCAGTATCACGCAGATTCATCAGTTGTCTCCAAATCCAACTTCCAATCTGACTAAATTCTGCAGTCCAAAACTTCTTATCCGAGATTAGATGATTTCTGACCCAGGCCACCCACAGGGAGCCATTCTCAGCGAAAAGGAGCCATATTAATTTCAAACCGAAGATTGTGTTCTGCCCCACCTGTCTCCTCAAACCCAAACCTCCAGATTTCTTAGGAGAACACATCGAGTCCCTGGAGACCTTGGCCCCTTTTGCTGAATCAGGGGCACCTGTCCACAAAAAGGCACTGCACAAATGCTCTACTTCCTCCAAACATCCTTTCGGGAGCGGGAAGACCGAGGACCAGAAATTGATGATTCCGTACAGAGTGGACTTAATAAGTTCAAGTCTTCCGGCGAAAGACAAGTGCCTAACTGTCCACGAGCAAATTCGAGCTCTTATCTTTTCGATTCAAGGCTGATAGTCTCTCTTCCTGAGCTTGCTAGGCAGGAGAGGAAGACCAAGGTACTTGACAGGGAGGCTACCCTGGACAATGCCGAAACTTGTAGCTAATTCTCTTGAGAGAGACACATTATTCCCATCCACAAAGACTCTAGTCTTTCTCAAATTCAAGGCCAGACCAGAAGACTTTTGGAAATCAACCAACACCTTCATAATTCCAGAAAGAGACTCTCTAGAACCGTCAAAGAAGATCAACACATCATCAGCGAAGCTCAGATGAGTTACCAGCGGAGAGAGGCACTTAGGGTGAGGCACAAACTGCCCTGCCCGTGCTGCCAAATCCAAATCCTTAGAAAGTATATCCATTGCCAAGATGAATAAAGAGGAAGAGATGGGATCTCCTTGACGAAGTCCTTTTTTACCAGGAAAAAACCCAACAAGCTCACCATTAAAAGCCACTGAGTAGAAGGGAGTTTTGATGCATTATTTGATCCAAGAAATGAAGAGAGACGGAAGTACAAGTGCCTCTAAAACATTTAGTAAGAAAGGCCACTCAATGCTGTCATATGCCTTAGAAATATCCAACTGAAGACAACCTCTTTGAGTAGTACCAGATTTATGAAAATCTGCGACCAATTCGGAAGCCAACAATACATTCTCCCGTAAGACCCTTCCTTTCACAAACCCAACTTGGTTATTCTGAACTGCTCTTTTGGTTACTCGTTGTAGGCAAGCTGCGAGAATCTTTGAAATGACCTTATGTTGGGGTCAAAAACGGTTCTCTCGAAATCAACGGCTAAAACTATTTATCATGCGCGGACTTTCCATAAAACAAGCGTCGAAAGCAAGACAAGTCGTATAGCTTAAAGAACCTATGTTAAAGTCGATAGTTCTTGTTTTACACGATAAACTTTACGAGAAAACCAACTCAGATTTAGTCGTAAAACTTCGATGATACAATCAAGAGGAACCGAGACACATTAGGTCCGTAGCTGAGATGACACGGCCATACGAAAGTATACGGAAGAAACGGGAAGTGATCTACGTTTGGATGGGCCGAACACCAAGGAATCAGCCTTAAAACTTCAAAGAGCCCGTTCTCTCAAACCGTGAGGACCCAGTAAACGATCAAGATATCAAATCGAAGCCCTCGTCGAGACGCACGTGCCGTTCCTGGCCGCCGGCGGATACCGCCCGTGCTGGTCCAGGCCACCGGGCGGCTAGCGCCCACGTTGGCCGTAGCCGCCGGGAAACTTCAAAGAACTCGTTTTCTCAAACCATGAGGACCCAGAAAACGATCAAGATATCAAATCGAAGCCCTCGTCGAGACGCATGTGCTGGTCCTGGCCGCCGGCGGCTACCGCCCGTGCTGGTCCAGGCCGCCGGGCGGCTAGCGCCAGCGTTGGCCATAGCCGCCGGGAAACTTCAAAGAGCCCGTTCTCTCAAACCGTGAGGACCCAGAAAACAGTCAAGATATCAAATCGAAGCCCTCATCAAGACGCACGTGCTGGTCCTAGCCGTCGGGCGGCTAGCCCCCGTTCTGGCCGTGACCGCCGGCGGCTAGCGCCCGTGCTGGCCGTAGCCGCCGGGCGGCTAGCCCCGTGCTGGCCGTGGCCGCCGGCGGCTAGCGCCCGTGCTGGCCGTGGCCGCCGGGCGGCTTGCCCCTGTGCTGGCCGTAGCCGGCGGCGGCTAGCGCCCATGCTGGCTGTGGCCGCCGGGAAGCTAGCCCCCGTGCTGGCCGTAGCCGCCGGCGGCTAGCGCCCGTGCTGGCCGTAGACGCCGGCGGCTAGCGCCCGTGCTGGCCATGGCCGCCGGGCGGCTAGCGCCGTGCTGGCTCGGGCCGTCGGGCGACAAGCTTCCGTGCATAAGTTCTAGGCCCTGGCCGTCAGAAGTCTGTACTTTGCGTCTTTCCCAAGTTTTCGCGGAACGAATCATTGAGATTCCGCGTACAAAACTCCCGTTCTTACTCCAAACTAAGATCGTCGGAAACACTTCGGAAACTCTTAAGATATCAACGGGAAGGAAGATCTTAAATTCTTCGTACGAAACAGTGATGGTTATCTTAAGACACCACTCATCTCAACTCTACGAAGGAATGAAGATCTTCCGAAGAAATAGTAGAAAACAACGGAAGTCCTAGAGACGGCCCGAATGGGACCAAACGCGATCGGACAGTCCGTTTACGATTATCTGAGATAGATACGACGATTTACGTTTATCTTTACATAACAAGATAAATGCTAAATTTCCAGAAGGATAAATGTCAAGTTTCCCGAAGATAAATGTCAAGTTTCCCGATAAGCATGAAGGCCGACGAAAATGGAAAAACCCGCTTTGCGGCCCAAAAGGAGAATATACCGTCATAAGAAAGAGTATATAAAGGAGCTTTGGGAGAGAAGAATAGGCAGAGCACAAAAAATCCTAGAGAGAAAGCAAATCCGAGATTGGAGACCTAGAGAGCTCATGTTAGCTTAAGAACTTAGAATTGAGGCGGTAGACTAGCAAGGCAGGACCTAGAACGTCCGGCCGCCTCTCGTTCTATTTTCATCTTGTCCGCAGACCCTTATTTCTCGCGGAAGGATCTAACAATCCTTTTACTTAGAGTTCCGCACATAGAAACCCTAGGAATTATTCTCGACATGCCCGTTTCTAAGACTAACGCTCATACTAGACGAACTCCGCCAGGCAGTTCGATCTCTTGTTCAAACTCTTCCAACTGAACTACGTCCAACTTGATCCTCGAAAGGGGTACGTAGGCAGCCTTCCTTAAGGTCCAGTCTCAAATCTTAATAAAACCTTTCCGCATTTATTTGATCACTTGTCGTTAGTTGTCGCAGAGGATCCGGACCTTCAGGGAAAGTTAAGTTTACTTAGCTTTCTTCCGATTTCTTAATCAAAATCGATAGTGCGAATTTTGGTTCCCACAGTTTGGCGCTAGAAGGAGGGGAGGACGAATTACTCTTACTCTTACAGCCGCAAAACACTTGATCAAAGCAATGTCTGGAAATATGAAAGACAAACTCGCAGCTCACATGGACGCTGGTAAAACAACTTCAGCAGTGACTGCTCCTACGACCAACGCTTATGCAAATGGTTATCTAAGATTATCATCTTACGGACAAACGTCCCGAGAACGGACCATCCCGACCAAGTTCGGGTCCTATCAACCATGCAACCCTGTCCAAGTTCCTGCAACAAGGTCCTCGGGTCCATGGACACAACCCCCCTCGCTTGGGATTATCAAAGAAAGACTTCGGGAAAATTCATAAAAAGACTTGGTAGTGGAAACGGATTCCTGCCTGCCGTATAAAACGGCTATGGTTAGCTCGAACACCAGTTGCCTTAACTATACGGGGAATTGAAATCCTTTCGGAAAAACCAGCGTCACATCAACGGCTTTTTCTAAAGAAAAATCGTAAAAACGTCTAAGTTCCAAGACGGCCCAAAAGGGGCCCGAATCACGGATAAACGACCCACATACGATTTTAGAGTAGGATCGAGTAGAGTTTCGACTGGAAATGTTTTTTAGAATTTCCCGGAAAAATAAAGACTTGTTCTCCTGGAAATCGCGGAGAAACCCCAGAGTATTTATGAAACAGAAAGCACGACTGATTGGGTTACCAATCAGCGTTTCTAATGCTAAAATTCGATAACATTTTACGGAACACCTTTCGTAAAATAAATTCTCGAAAATATTTCACGAGACAGCTTTTGCATGATTAAACTCGACAACATTTTACAAAACAGTTTCCGTAAATTTAACTCGACAACATTTTGTGAAATAACTCTCGTAAAATAAAAGGTCAACAACGTTCTAAGAAACAATTCTTTGCTGGGATCATGATGAAATCGATGTCCAAAAGTCTCGGAAAAACAATTAAAGAAACCTCGAGAGACTAAGTGTCGATCGAGAAACCTTTAAAAAACCGAGAAAAACAGGCAGGTCCCGCGAGGAAGTACAGTCCCGGGCGACTAGCACGCCCGTGCAGTCCCTAGGCGCCGGGCGGCTAGCACGCCCGTGCTGTCCCTACGCCCGTGCTGTCCCTAGGCGCCGGGCGGCTAGCACGCCCGTGCTGTCCCTAGGCGCCGGGCGGCTAGCACGCCCGTGCTGTCCCTAGGCGCCGGGCGGCTAGCACGCCTGTGCTGTCCCTAGGCGCCGGGCGGCTAGCACGCCCGTGCTGTCCCTAGGCGCCGAGCGGCTAGCACGCCCGTGCTGTCCCTAGGCGCCGGGCGGCTAGCACGCCCGTGCTGTCCCTAGGCGCCGGGCGGCTAGCACGCCCGTGCTGTCCCTAGGCGCCGGGCGGCTAGAACGCCCGTGCTGTCCCTAGGCGCCGGGCGGCTAGCACGCCCGTGCTGTCCCTAGGCGCCGGGCGGCTAGCACGCCCGTGCTGTCCCTAGGCACCGGGCGGCTAGCACACCCGTGCTGTTCCTAGGCACCGGGGGCTAGAACGCTCGTGCTGCCTCTAGGCGCCGGGCGGCTAACGCGCCCGTGCTGCGCTGGTCGCCGGGCAAGAAAACATTCGTCAACCACGGCCAATCCTCGTAAAGATTGACCCAAATATTATCCAAACTAATTTTACGAAACCATTTCCGTAAAATTAACTCGACAACATTTTGTTGAATAACTCTCGTTAAATAAAAGCTAGGCAATATTTTACGAAACATCATTCGTGAAGTATAACAAGATCGTAAGCTTCTTGACCTGACCAGTTCGCTCATAGCTTGACGAAACAAGAAGCCCCACTCAAGTGACATCTTGCCATTCGTTTTCACTTGTCTACCCACCTTAGCCTTCTTCGAGTTTCGCCTACTTCTCGTCCCTTTGCTTCAACGATTCTGCAACGATTCTGCATTGTTCCTTCGGGTTTCATCAAAAATCGATTCTCGATTCAGTGTCAGACTTTTCGAAGACTTTTGACAATGAAACGTTAGAAGACAAAGAGGAACGGACATGAGGCAATCTCGAGTAATCAATGAGACTAAGGTACGTCCGACTTAGAAAATTTTATCAAGTTTTTAATTTTTTCGTAGGAAAGGAATGGGAACGTCTTGTAAACTGCCGTAAAATTTAGGGAACTTAGAACCTAGGTGGATAGTCTAGCAAGCTAAGTCTTAGGCATTTTCTTCCAGTTTCGTTATATTGTTCCTTGACTGTCTAGGCAGAACGCGCAAACCGATCTAATCTCTCAAAAAACCGAGAAACGATCGCCACGCATCCTTGGCATACTCATTCTACTTCATAAAGAAAAAAATACTTTCAAAAGGCAAACGACACTCTAAGATTCGTCTGAAACGCTAGCGGCATAACGGCGTGGTCAAACCGTTACAAACATAGTCTTGAAAACTCTACACCGTCTCTTGTTGCAATCTCGCGACAAGAAACTCGTACAACGTCAGACTAATAGCACGACGGTGAGCTACAAAATTAACGGAATAACCTTCGGTAAAACTCCATGAGTAATTCGAAGCAACTTTCGCCAAAAGATGAAATCAAAGCGGAAACATTTCCCGTGTAACCCATAACTCGGAAAACTCCGCTAAGATTTGCATGTCTATCTCAACGAACGATGTTCGGCCATCGGCCGACTACGCCTTTCCATAAAGCCCGAACCTGAATTCGGCATCACCATTAAGGACAATCTTAAACCAATATGACCTTAATGCGAAAGGGTCGTTGTCTGATCGTTTACCAACTCTCTGGTTAAACGGCTGAACACAGCCTTCACGCCAAGACAAAACATCTGAATGATCGCCGCTCCAATCACTTAAAAGGCCAAACGATAATCCAAGATTTGTCGTAAAACGCCAAGTAACCATTACGCGAGCAACTCTGTCGCATAACCCAAAAACGGAAATCATGCGATAAATTTCTCGTAATAAAATCAGTCCTAACAGCTATACGGTTAACGGAAAAATTTGAACTTAACATCGACTGATTAAGTTCTATACACCCCGTAAACAAAGCATGAACAGAAACACTCGTGACAAAGCTCCTAGAGTTATACGAGTCATCCTTAAAATCCCGGAAGGCCAACACTTCGCAAAGCAACGCGAAGGTAGACGCTTCTCCCTAGGTCAAATATATGCGATCCTTGGTCCTAATCCCTCGTCCAAACTGAAACAACAGTTTCTGACTACGGACATTCGCAAAACATCTCCATGCCCGCGAACATTTGAAATGCGGCACAAGGGAAAATTGACTCGTACGCATTTGAAATGCGTATACTCATATACTCCCACGATTTTGAAAAAACCGGATTTTCGAAACTCTTTACAAACACAGAAACCGAATTTTCGAAACTCTTCGCAAACAAATTCGCCAATCGCTAAACGGCCTCAACAATGGATCTAGTATCCACCAAATAAATCATAAACTATCGCCCGGAAACATTCCGCGATTTCTAAAAGCCCATAGTCCTTTATGGCATAAGAAAAACAAACTTCAAAGCACTGCGAGACGTCGCTTTGTGCCTGAACATTCGTTTTTCTATTAAAACCTTCATACGCCTTCTAAACGGCATCATATCGTTGTTGCTGATCACAACAAACGAACTCCAACGTCCTAAACAAACAAGCCACCTAAGGGTAGGCTCTTTTACATCCGACAAGGATCCTATAGCGCGCTATACAAAAAATCCAAATTTGGTTCAGCACTTCGTAAAGGAAGTAGCTCGATTCGTGCCCAGACAAATCATATAAGCCGATACCACTTCGCGGATTTTAAAATGGTACGAGTCAGGTTAAAATCACGAACAGGCAAAACAAAAGACGATTTGTCATCGCACAGCCTCAGTCTGAGAGTAAACCTAGGTCTTGCCCTAAACCCAGCCTTGCTGGTATCTTAACATCTCATAGGCATAGCGTCAACGACGCGAGATCCCAAAATTTGTCTCTTCACTTAAGTCTGTACGTTTCCACGAATTTTCGCGTAAACCGTAAACCGCAAGAAAATATCGCTTTGTACAAACAACGGATACGGTGATCATCAGGGAGGCAGGAATGAAACGACAACTCACACCCTGTCCCTCTAACTTCGATAGACAGAAGTTCTAAAAACGCAACATTAATATTTTATAAAGATTGAGCCGCAGAGTTCAACAGATGCCCTGAAAAAGGCCGGGATTCGAAGCCACCAACGGCCAGTCCCACAAATGTACATCATGGCCTGTTAACGGCCGAAACACAAAAAAAAAAAATCTCTAAAGGGATTGATAAACTAGACGCTCCCTGGAGCATCACCTTCATCCTCAAAACTCACCCAAAGTAGGAACGGTCTCACCGTCGCCTCCATTGGTCGCACCACCGCTGCATGTCTCATATGCGCCGGCTTCACGATCCTTGACTGCGTAGTCCTTGTCCTCCGAACCCTCCGAATCCGGGACAAGGGTGCACACGGATTTCAGACCAGCAAGAATCGAGTCGAAGTCCTCTCCGTCAAACTTGCGAGTCCCCGTCTCCTCAAAACTCTGAATCTTCTGTTGAAGACGACGGACTTTCGAGGACATATGTTCTTCTCTTTCTTTACATTGAGCAATGAACTCACGGTCTTTCCGACGTCACGTTCAAGATCGCCAACCAAAGGTGATGTGGATGTCCGCAATGAAATATTCTTAGCCACAAATTTCGAATTTCAACTCATAATCTTCCGCCCGCAAGATCGTCTCCGCGTCTTACAGGCTGGGGGGCTAACTGTTGGGGTCAAAAACGGTTCTCTCGAAATCAACGGCTAAAACTATTTATCATGCGCAGACTTTCCATAAAGCAAGCATCGAAAGCAAGACAAGTCGTATAGCTTAAAGAACCTATGTTAAAGTCGATAGTTCTTGTTTTACACGATAAACTTTACGAGAAAACCAACTCAGATTTAGTCGTAAAACTTCGATGATACAATCAAGAGGAACCGAGACACATTAGGTCCGTAGCTGAGATGACACGGCAAAGGTGTATACGGAAGAAACGGGAAGTGATCTAAGTTTGGATGGGCCGAACACCAAGGAATCCGCCTTGAAACTTCAAAGAGCCCGTTCTCTCAAACCGTGAGGACCCAGAAAACGATCAAGATATCAAATCGAAGCCCTCGTCGAGACGCACGTGCTGGTTCTGGCCGCCGGCGTCTAGCGCCCGTGCTGGTCCAGGCCGCTGGGCGGCTAGCGCATACGTTGGCCGTAGCCGCTGGGAAACTTCAAAAAGCCCGTTCTCTCAAACCGTGAGGACCCAGAAAACGATCAAGATATCAAATCGAAGCCCTCGTCGAGACGCATGTGCTGGTCCTGGCCACCGCTGGCTAGCGCCCGTTCTGGTCCAGGCCGCCGGGCGGCTAGCGCCCGCGTTGGCCGTAGCCGCCGGAAAACTTCAAAGAGCCCGTTCTCTCAAACCGTGAGGACCCAGAAAACGGTCAAGATATCAAATCGAAGCCCTCGTCGAGACGCACGTGCTGGTCCTAGCCGCCGGGCGGCTAGCCCCCGTTCTGGCTGTGGCCGCCGGCGGCTAGCGCCCGTGCTGGCCGTAGCCGCCGGGCGGCTAGCCCCCGTGCTGGCCGTGGCCGCCGGCGGCTAGCGCCCGTGCTGGCCGTGGCCGCCGGGTGGCTAGCCCCCGTGCTGGCCGTAGCCGCTGCCGGCTAGCGCCCGTGCTGGCCGTGGCCGCCGGGCGGCTAGCCCTCGTGCTGGCTGTGGCCGCCGGGCGGCAAGCCCTCGTGCTGGCCGTAGCCGCCGGCGGCTAGCGCCCATGCTGGCCGTGGCCGCCGGGCGGCTAGCCCCCGTGCTGGTTGTAGCCGTTGGCGGCTAGCGCCCGTGCTGGCCGTAGCCGCCGGCGGCTAGCGCCCGTGCTGGCCATGGCCGCCGGGCGGCTAGCCCCGTGCTGGCTCGGGCCGTCGGGCGACAAGCTTCCTTGCATAAGTTTTAGGCCCCGGCCGTCAGAAGTCTGTACTTTGCGTCTTTCCCAAGTTTTCGTGGAACGAATCATTTTGATTCCGCGTACAAAACTCTCATTCTTACTCCAAACTAAGATCGTCGGAAACACTTCGGAAACTCGTAAGATATCAACGAGAAGGAAGATCTTAAATTCTTTGTACGAAACAGTGATGGTTATCTTAAGACACCACTCATCTCAACTCTACGAAGGAATGAAGATCTTCCGAAGAAATCGTAGAAAACAATGGAAGTCCTAGAGACGGCCCGAAAGGGACCAAACGCGATCGGGCATTCCTTTTACGATTATCTAAGATAGATACGACGATTTACGTTTATCTTTACATAACAAGATAAATGCTAAATTTTCAGAAGGATAAATGTCAAGTTTCCCGAAGATAATTGTCAAGTTTCCCGATAAACATGAAGGCCAACGAAAATGGAAAAATCCTGCTTTGCGGCCCAAAAGGAGAATAGACCGTCATAAGAAGGAGTATATAAAGGAGCTTTGGGAGAGAAGAAAAGGCAGAGCACAAAAAATCCTAGAGAGAAAGCATATCCGAGATTGGAGACCTAGAGAGCTCCTGTTAGCTTAAGAACTTAGAATTGAGGCGGTAGACTAGCAAGGCAGGACCTAGAACGTCCGGCCGCCTCTCGTTATATTTTCATCTTGTCCGCAGACCCTTATTTCTCGCGGAAGGATCTAACAATCCTTTTACTTATAGTTCCGCACATAGAAACCCTAGGAATTATTCTCGACATGCCCGTTTCTATGACTAACGCTCATACTAGACGAACTCCGCCAGGCAGTTCGATCTCTTGTTCAAACCCTTCCAACTGAACTACGTCCGACTTGATCCTCGAAAGGGGTACGTAGGCAGCCTTCCTTAAGGTCCAGTCTCAAATCTTAATAAAACCTTTCTGCATTTATTTGATCACTTGTCGTTGGTTGTCGTAGAGGATCCGGACCTTCAGGGAAAGTTAAGTTTACTTAGCTTTCCTCCGATTTACTTAATCAAAATCGACAGTGCAAATTTCGGTTCCCACACCTTATACACTGTGTTACACAATGAAATAGGTCTGAAATCCGACAGCGAAGTTGCTCCTGGTACCTTTGGGATCAATGAGATAACAGTGGCATTTGTCTGTCTTGGAAGGTGAAAGGAGGTGAAAAAAGCTTTAACTCCTTTGATTAAATCCTAACCGACTATCTCCCACGTAGACAAGAAAAATTCCGAAGTAAAGCCATCAGTGCCTGGAGCTTTACTTGTGGGAAGAGCAAATACCATATCTTTAATTTCTGAATCCGACGGGATAGCTGTAAGAAGAGTAGACAGTGACGTCTCACATCGGTAAGGATGCAATCTTCTGATCTGATCAACTGAAAGGGGCACAACCGCCACATTAGATCTGCCCTGAAGAAGAGAGTAGAAACCAACAACCAAGTCTTTTAGTTCCTGAGGGTGGGAGACACGCTGATTATTCCCATCCACCAGATAAGGAATAACATTTCGAGAAAGATTAGCTCTGACAGACTTGTGATAAAAGCTTGTGTTTGCATCTCTTTTACAATTCCATCTCACTCTAGATTTGCGCTTGAAGAAATCCAGTTTTGCGGCTGATAAGAATAACCAAGAATCACGAGCCAGAGCTTCCTCTTCAAACAAAGTATGAGTCGGAGCATTAAGCATCTAAGCCTGGACCTGCTGAAGTTTCTCGAAGGCTTCCGAGGTTCTTTTCTGAATGTTGCTGAAACATTGCCTATTTAAAGACTTGCAGCAAAACTTGGCAGCACGCAACTTGACATACAAGGCATACAACAGAGCTGAGGAGAATGAAGTAGTTTCCCACACTGACTGTATCTTAGATTTAAAATCTGGATGAGTCGAGAAGAAAGAGAAATAAGTGAACCTCGTTTTTCTTCTGGTATCATCCTCAGTGATTGTGACGAGTATAGAAGAATGGTCAGAGCTTCTTGGGACATCGAAAAAAGCAGTAGACGCTGTAAAAACATCCTGCCACTGTTCGTTAATTAGAGCTCTATCCAGCTTCCTAGTCTTCGGGTTGGAAAGACTTTTATTACTCCAAGTATGAAAACAGCCTCTGTAAGAAAGTTCCAGTAAACTGCAGTCAGAGATACAATCACTGAATTCGCCCATACCCATTAAGTAGACGGCTGGGGGAGTCATGGAGAAAACTTCACTCATAGAAAAAACTTGATTAAAATCGCCTAGTAGCAACCAAGGAGAATTTCACAGCAGAGAGTAATTGGCCAGAGTCCTCAGAGAATCCCAAAGGGCGATACTTTCCACTCTTGTGTTAAAAGCGTAAACAAAGCCAACCGTGAAGGAAACTTGGGAGACAGTATTAAAAACTCCACACAAAGTAATATGGGGAGACTTGAAGTAAGTAACAACTGATAGAGCAGGATCCCAGATCACCACAATTCTTCCTTTTTGAGTATCTTCGGAGAAATTTGCATCATAGCGCCAGCCCGGAAATGATTGAGTCATAAGGTCTTTGATGTTTTCCTTCTTCACATGTGTTTCCAAAAGACTGCCTATAGAAGGACGGTTCGTACGAATCCATTTATTGACATCCGATTGTCTAATATCGCCGTTAAGACCCCTTATATTCCAGCAAAAACACTTCATCAGAAGGACAAAAGAGGGGCTTGTGAAGCACTAAGCTTCCAAAAAAGGAAAGACTCTGCCAGACGGCGAAGCCTCAAATGAACCAAAAGCGATGGGGGGATCTGCGGTCCCAACCGGTCGAGAAATACTATCATCAGATTTTGTGCGTTCCGGAGGAGAAGCACACAAAATCCTGAACTTTTGCCTCAGCTTCTTCCGTTCAATCTTACGCTTATGGGCAGAATTAGACGGAGGGGGAGTAACCTCAGCAGCTTCTATGCGTTTTCTCATGATCTATTGAGCAGCTATAACCAACTCTTCTTTAAAAGCAAACTGAGAAGATGTGACAACATGAACTGGAGATTGGCGGCTTTTTATGGGCGAAAAAGGCAAAGGCGGACTAGATCGCCGAGCCACTAACTTCCAACCATCTCCTTCTGCCGAGAGAGATGAACTAACAGCCTTAGTAGGCAAGCCGTTAGCTCTGCGCAGAGGACTGGCTCCAGTCTTAGAGATGGCGTCAATGTTATTTGAAGAAGGAGAAACAACCTCATCGACTTTTTCAGCACTTGTAGGAACTTTAGGTGATTGATGTTGAGGAATTCTCACTTCCTGATCTGACTGATTGTGGCACCTCAGAGCGAGATGTCCAAACTCATTGCAAAGACCGCACTAGGGAGGAAGATTAAGATACTCCGCATACACCTTTGCCGAATTTCCCAACTTATCAACAACTGTGACAGTAGCAGGTTTCGACCCTTCCAATTTGATGACGACTTTTAGCTTGACAACTCCATTCGAGAAATCCTTCAGCTTAGGAAATTCAGATTGAACAGGGAACCCGACTCCTGATGCGATTGTACTGAAACACGAAATAGACCAAAGTTCAACCGGTATATTTCTGAAAAGAACCCAAACTGGTGCGAATTCCAGCTTCATGGAGTGGAACTTGATATCAGGAGTCCAAGCTTGGACAGTGAACGAACAGTTACCCGAGTGCCAAAACCCGACGTCCAAGGCCCACTGACGAGTAGCTTCACAAGGGATGTAAATCAAACAGACCCTCTTTGAATGATATCTTACTTTAATTCGACCCTGCTTCCCCCAAATAGGGTTGAGGTCATTGAAAATCTTAGCTATGAGAAGGGGGATTTCCGTGGAAGAACGCAACAAGATAATCGTTCCATAAATTTTAGGGCGGAGTACTATTGAATCTGGAGCCTTTATCACAGCGGAGCCGTCGTCTGCAATAGTAGGGGAAGCTACCTTGGAAATATTTTTTGGAGAAGCTTTGACTTTTTTGACCCAGAGATTTGTCGGAGCCATAACTGGAAAGAGGGGGCCCATCATTGCAGTCGAAGATGGTAGAGGAATCACAGGAGAGCCGACCTGACGAGCAGTTTCAGGGTGAATACAACTCACAGGCGCTGGCGGTGAAGAGGGAACAGAGCACGACGGGTTTAGAAAAAGCAGATCTGGGGGCCATGGAGGGTCGGACGAAGAGCGGGGGAGGGAATCCATGAGAAACGAGGGGAGGAGGGTTCTCAACAACGGACGTGAAGCTCCGTCGCCGGCGGCGAGAAGAACGAAAACCTAATCGCCTTGATATCGTGTCTTTGGGGGCGCGTAGCAGAGCGCGTGACATAAAATGTAATTTTTTTTTAATATCGTCATTTCTTCTTATCGATTGGTTTCAAAAGGAATCTTATGCGATTCTTTTTACAGCAGAAGCGGCCAACTAATATACAGCTCACATTGCTATATATAAACGTCGTGTCTTAATCACATCAACTAGATTCTAACGAAATTGTAAAATTTAAATTTTAATATTTTTAGTATATAATATGTGTATATACGTAACATTTCTATCCCCGAAGACTTTTCTCAAACTTTAGACCTTTCTCATTTCATCAAATCTTTTATTGAAAACTTAAAAAGTCATACATAAAACCCAATTCAAATTAAAGATTGATCATCCATCGAAAAATTTAAAGAAATTACTCAAATAAAAATAGTTCTGAAAGATAAAAAAACTTGAAAACACTTGCACCATATGGATTTCTACTTCTGCTCTCTCCCGCCCATACCTGAAAAGAAAGAGAAGTGAGAACAAAAAATTCAGTGAAGACAGACAGACTCCATAAACCAACAAACTCAGCTCAGATAAAACAAGCAATCAACACAGTCATAAGCTAATAAGAACTAATATGCAACACACATTTGACTCAATTCTAATCAACATAGACATATGGACCTAGGGCCGTTTACGGTGTCCCAACTCGCTCCAGCTTAACCTGGAAGGAGGCGCCCTCTCCCGGGAAATCCATCCCCCCTCTCCAGCTTCCTATATGACTACCCGAGTCGCAACCCGTTCGCCCATTGGCTCTGTCTGCCCACCCGTCTCAATAGTCATAATTATGCAACAACTCGACATTGACTCAATCTTATGGCGCCTTACATGTTTGTCTATCCCACATCTCATGGTAGGCTCATCACATCTCGCCCACGGGTACCTCTTGTTAGGCTACTATTCTGTGGGTCCACTCATCCTAGACTCTAGACCCCCACCAGTTCTCGGTGGTCTAAACAGAAAATCAAACAAGTTCATTGACACATTCACTCTCACATACTCATACTCATACTCATACTCATACTCATTGTTTCAATATCAGCTCATTACCATCCTAGCATGTCTAGGTGTTTCATCCTCGTTAACACAAATCACACATCTCAAACAACATACATCTATCACATATCTCATCACCGTAATCACACAAGGTTTAGATCCGATTAACAAAAAATTATGTCCTGACGGATTACTCAACATGAGACGAGTTCACAACCAAGTCTACACCTTAGCTTGTTGCAGTTGTAGATCTGGATCTAGGGTTGGGATAAGAGATGATCACCGCTCCGGATCTGATTCACAAAGGGTTGAAAAGAGAGAGATGGGAGATTTTAGGTTTCGGATCTGTCATTCCCGATGACATAGAAGGTTTGGAATCGAGGCTTATTTTAAGGTTCAGATCTGAGATGGTTACACGAAAACAAATCAAGGAGATGGTGGCTGGGAACTTGGGATCGGCGGCTCGGGCTTCGCGTGAGGCGGATAGTTGGCGGAGGCGAGCACGCGGCGGCGATCGTCGGCGGTGGAGGCTGGTCGGCTGCAGTGAGAGGCGGCGACGAAGTTCTGGTCGGACAGGGCTTCGTTTGCTGTCTCTTTTGTGACTAAAACCTAAGAGAGCTGTCTTTTTTATAAGAGATAGGAGGGATTAAGTCTAGGTTTTTTTTCCTTGTGTTTGCATTTCTTGAATTTCATTTTGGGCCGGGACCGGGATGTTACAATATACTTTTATTATATATATATATATATATATATATTTGACATATATATCTACTTTTTAATAGTGTTATAATTTATGTTGTACATGTTGTTAGTTTTTATCGAATCTTGTTTCATTTTTAATATAATAGTTAGACTTGGATCATTTTTAACTTACATTTGTTAAACCTAAAATATTCAAAATATTTTTAAATTTTGACAGGGAGCTCGAAATATAAGAAAACTTGTTTGACTTTTTTGAAAATATTTTAATGGAAGATACGTAATGTCGATTTACCTGTATTACTTAATAAAATTTATTGACATTTAATTTTTTAAATTTACAGTTTACCTGTATTACTTAATAAAATTTATTGACAATGTATAAAGTATATTTTTTGAAACATTGTTTAAAAATAGATCATCTTAAAACAAATGGAGTACATTTTACATAGCAAACTAATTTGTAAAAAAAATAACTGAGAGGAATATTTAGTTTTACTTTTTTTTGAAAAAGATATTTAGTTTTACTTAAAGTAAAGAAATTGCTAAAACAGTTAAATAAAAATTCGACTGATACGATTCCTTTTTAGAGTAACGTTTCAGACTCAACCAACACGGGTTGGCCTAGAGGTAGTTGAGGAAGAAACTCCAATACGCTTCCCGTAGGTTCGATCCGCGTTGGCCACCGGGGCTAGCGTTAAATCGCAAGAAGATGTGGGTTGCCGTCGGCCTCGTGGGATTAGTCTGGGCAAAGCCTGGAACCCCCACGATTATCAAAAAAAAAAAAAAAAAAAACGTTTCAGACTCCGTTTGAGTTTGGCATTAACCAAAACTAGAAACTAATTGATCAGCCTATTTTATCAAAACTCCACGGACTATATTCTAAAAATAGAAACATGATCTGTCCATTTCCATTCATTTATTCGAGCTGACACCGTCTAGCCTTCTGCCTTTTTATTCTGGACAACGTCCTTCTGCCTACGCTTAATGCATGAATATAACACTTGTCACTGGAGTATTAAAAAAAAATAGACTTGTCACTGGAATACATATATTTTTAATATTTTATTCATAGAGAGCTATAATGACATTTATAATGCAGTAATACTCACTCTTCGTTAAATCGAATTTACAAAATTAAATTTAATAAGTGTGAAAAGTAATCTGAATGATGTGAAAACTGGACGGTCCAGAATTAAAGTTGACTTCCAGCGTCACTAGATCTTGATCTGCACTCTCGCGCGGATATTTTATTTAATTTATGTTCAATACAAATTTTTAAACCGTCGATTTAATTAAAAAATTTATATGTTTTGTAATTTGATGATTAAGTTTATTTTATGAAAATATTATATCTATTTAATTCATGCGATTTAGTTAATAGTCGTACAATATTAATAATAATCAATATATGAATATCGATTTAATTAGATAAACTTTGAAAATGTAATTAATTAATTTAAATTGATTATAAATGTAGTGGTTGAATATGTAAATAAAAAGAAATATAAAAATGAAATAGTTAACTTATTTTAATTGCAATAGCTAAATGTGCAAATAATGAAAAGTACAAAAGTACTACTATCCAAGTTACCAAACAATTTTTCTTTAAACTCTTATCTTTATTTCCAAACAATACCAAAGGTACTTCAGCTTTAATAATATAGATGACGACTTGATAGATACATACTATTACTATCTATGTAATCTGGAATTTTCATATATTAGTAAGTACCACCACTTCGCCTAGTTTATTTTCGTTTATTGCTATTTAATAGAAACTAGGTGGTTGCCCGCAAATTTGCGGATACAAATAATTTAAATTTTTTGATATAATATAATATTTTGTGTTTTTTATCTGAGATAATATATTTTAATATTTTTAAAATCAATGTGAATTTTTGGTAGCTAATTTATCAATAAAGAGATTTTATTTATTAATACATTAAAATTCTTAAATAGGATTTATGTAGTATTTAGTTAGTTTTTTTACATCTTTTAAAAAACAATATTTCATTTAATTTTTTTATAACATTATTTTTAAAACATATATATATAGTTAAATTGATTTGTAGATCAAATATTCTTCCATAAAAATTATTAAAATCCAAAACATCAACCCATGTGACAAATAGATCCAATTTTACAATTAAAGTATAAACACACACAAAATATTAGAAGAAAAAAAACTATATATATATATATATATATATATATATATATGAATTCTGTTAATTTAATAAAAAGTTAAGAATATTAAAAATTCAAAAATATAGGAATATACCGTTATTCATAATATTATTTGGATTGTTTTATGACTGATGTAATTTTTGTGGCTATTTTTCTTTTAGATAAAATCAAAACATTGTTTTTTTTGAAATTTTGTAAACGTTTTTGAAAATGATGAATTTGTAAGAAAATAATATTTTTCAATTGATTATGATTTCATAACATTTCTATAACCTCTTAAAAAGGAAACTATACAATAATAAATAATACATAAAATATTTACAAAATCTTAAATTTTATGAATTATTTCTCAAAGGTTTTAGAATCCTTATAAATAGTTTCATAAATCATAATAAATAATCCTATAACTCAAGAAAATAATTTTTTATCTATGATAAATAATTTAAACATAAAAATGATTTAAGAATTTTATACATTTTTTTAATTATTGATGGTTTTTAATTTTAAATAAATTATGAACCTATTAACCTTCATAAACATTTTGTAAACTCCTATAAACAATGAGAAAATCTTTCGCATAAATGTTTTATAAATATTTATAACATTTTTATAGATTTATATATTAATTTGTAAACTATTTTAATGATATAATAATTATTATTGATGATTTAAAACCTTAAAATGATTACCAAATATTTATATAATTATATACTATTATGTATCTGGTATACACCGTTAGTAATGAATCAAAATAAAAGACTTTAATTTTCTTTAAAAAAATATATTAATCATTACAGATTATTTTAAACAAATTTAAATAATTTATAAACTCGTTATATGATGCATTAATAGTTATTACAATAGTTTTTTTAAACTATATGTTTTATGTATGTATATTATGACTTAGATAGAAAATAAAGCTTTTTACTAATGTTTATAATAGACAAATAAACCTAGTATATTAGTTTAATTAACAATTTTTTAAAAACATATTTCATATAATTTATAAATAGACTATTAGCAAAAAATGAAATGATAAAATATTATATAGAATTTCCATACTTGTTACCATTTTATACTATAAATGATTATGCATAAGACTATATAAATAGTTTGGCAAGTAACATTAATTGGTTCTTGAATTTTTTTTTAAGATTTGATTAAAATAAATAAAAATTAAAAATCATCGACCAATTGAATTATAACAATTTTTCTCAGAATGCATGTATAGGAGGATGAGGCCGAGAGCTGAGGAATGCTTGTCGGAACCTTTGGAAAACAGAAGAAAAAAGGACAGGAAGACATATAATTTTATGTTACAAAAAAAAGACAATCATTTTTAGAAAAATAAAATAAAAATTATTGTATGTTATTCCTTTATTTGTTCATTAATTAAAAATAATATTATTTTTCTAAATATAAAGTTACAATTATATGTTACAAAAAAAAAAAAAAAAAAAAAAGTTACAATTATATAATGGTGTCGTTCTTATAGATGGACCATCTAGTACATAGATTCTTCTATACCTCTCTCTCTCTCTCTCTCTCTCTCTCTCTCTCTCTCTCTCTCTCTCTCTCTCTCTCTCTCTCTCTCTCTCTCTCTCTCTCTCTCTCTCTCTCTCTCTCTCTCTCTCTCTCTCTCTCTCTCTCTAGCATTCTTATCGATTTTCTTATGATTTATGCTTTGAATTTGTACTTCATGACTGAGTCATTTCAACAAAAAGATACTTTCTTCGTTCTTAAATATAAAACTAGAATTCGATCCGCACAACCGTGCGGGTAATTATTTTTATTTATATATACATAATTATTTGTTTTACATGTTTAACTATAAAGTTTAACATATTCTAAATTGTTTAATATAATATTTAAAACACACAACAATTTTATAGTTCATATGCAGTAACTTAGTTTGTTTGTTTAAAATTTTCAGTGATTGCATATATTAAATCATGTAGTTTAAATTTTTAAATTGAGAAAATTTCTTGATTAAGGATAAAAAATTTAATTTAAAATTATTATATTAAATGAATATCGTAAATTTAGTAAAATATTGTCTATGAGATTAGTTAAAATAAAATATATATTTAATTTTCAAATAAACACGAAATTAACTAAAAAATAAAAGTTTTTTAAGTGAAAATGGAATATACATTTATTTTAAACATATATCAAATTAATTAAATATTTAAAAGGTTTATTTTAATGAACTAATGAAATATATATTCTATTGTGAAAAGGATATGAAAAGATTTTATTCAGATATAATTTGATAGAAAATGTAGGAATATCCATTTAATTTGGTTTAGAATAATTCAAATAATCTAAATATTTATATAAAAATAATTTAAACAATTTTTTAAGGGTGGTCCAAACTAAAAAAAAAATCAAACATGAATTAAGCCATGACTTATGTTTTAATATAATAGATATTTTAGATAAAATCATACATATTAAAAAAAACTTTTATTGAAAAGTATCATCAAAACTATAAATTAAAAGGTACTAAACTAATTACATAATACACTATAAAATATGATTGGTTAAGTTCATATTTATTTAGAAAGAACATCTTTTGAATTGGAACTTGATATCTCTTAAACATCATATATTTCGGAACAAAGTATGTATTCAATTAAGACTGTAAAATCGACAAATCGGAAAATTTTGGTAAAACCAAGGAAAAACTTGCTCATAGATTGGTATTGGTAAGTAAATAAAAGGCAGGAATTGATAGATTAGTACGTAAATAAGTTCACTTGTCCCAACAGCCTTCCTATGTATTTGTTCCATTATCTTTTGTGCTGGCCCTGTATATTCATCATCACCGATCACCATCATCCAATTCATCGTCATAATGAGTGAGAGAAACAAGAAAGTGGTATGTGATTACAATGCTGATGATACAAATAGCGAAGTAGAATTGTTCAACGAGCAGGCCTATAGCTTCCAATCACGTCTTTTCATCCAGGTTTCATTTTTATATATCTTTCGGATTATAGTAATCAAACCAATACTATGTCTGCAAGACTGCAATGCATGATATAACGATAAGCAGACATGTTGATATGTCGGTTCTTTCCTGTTTATTTTCTGTTAGCAAAACAAGATTAGGTTGATTTTATAGTTCTTATTACTTTTTTTTTCTTTGAACCGGCATTCTATTAAAGCAAATTGATTACTTGTAGTAGTGACTATTTTAGACTCTAACCCGTGGTCCCATATATCTGCATGATTAGCGTTAAAAGTATGGCATCAGAATGAATTTATATCGGTTGGTCAAAGTAATAAATAGATAAATGTGTATTCTTATTCTCAGGTTTACTTTTCTACTTGCAGGAAACAAAAATGAATCATGGAAAAATGTTGACAAAAAAAATAATGGAAAAATGATTATTTTCTTCAATTCCATATTAATTACTATTTGGGTCTGAAGACAGAAGCCCACAATATGCATCTCACGGCTCTAGTAGGCTCACCCAGAGGCATAACAAAAAACAAAGGGAAATTTGTTTTTTAGGCCAAAAAAATTATGTTAATGTCTCATTAGACTAATCTTATATGGTTCATGTCCTATTAGATTAAATATTTTCAAAATGACAATATTGCCCTTAATTTCATTTAAAAATTTGAAATTATAATTAATAAAACAGTTGTTAAATATTAAAATATAATTGGTAACTAAAATAATTTTAAAAATATATGAAAATCCCAAAAAACCTAAATATATCTAAATAAATTAGATATATTTAAATATTTTATAAAATATATATTTTAACTGAAATTCATAATTACAATTAACAAATCATTATAATATATTTAGATATATTTAATATTATAATAAAATATATTATTCATATATGGAAAAAAAATGTTTCCAAAAAATATTTTTTAATAAATCCAAAATTTTAATTTGAAATTTGTAGCTATAACTAATAAATCATTATAATGTATTTAGATATATTTAATATTATAATAGAATATTAATTATAATTAGATAAATTTTAAAATAAAACAGAAAATAATTCTAATGTATATATATATCTTATAAAATATACTATTATAAATGAAATTCGTGATTACAATTAATAAATTATTATAATGTATTTAAATATATTTAATATTATAATAAAATATATTATTCATATATGGAAACAAAATATTACCAAATATTTTTTGCCATTAAATGATGATTTTTTCGATTTTTTAAAAATCAATTTAGCAAATAAAAAAATGAATATTTCCAAATATTATATTCCCATATTTTTGGAACTGATTATTATTATCCTTATCCGTAGAATCTGTATTCTACTATATTTAGAATAGAGTTAACATATTTGGAATTGATTTCTACTAATTTTATATTTAAAGTATTATGTAGAATTTTATTTCTACATGTTTTAGATTTATAGTAATGTATAGATTTCAATTTCTACGGATTTTAGAAATATAGTGTAAGCGTAGAATGTGTTTTCTAAATATTTTTAATTACTATTATTTATGTAGATCACATATTCTAAACATAGTAGATTCAATGAAAAAAGTAGATCACATTATCTACTATGTAGAATGTCAATTCTACTTTTAGTAGAAGAAAATATGAAATTATGATTTAAACATTTTTAGTTTTTTTTTGCTTGTTAAAACTATTTATTTCATTTATTTTGTGAAATATTAAAGAGTATTAGTCTATTAGAGGAAAACATGTTACAAAAAAATAAATTAGTCTAATGGGACATGAACATCATTTTTTTGGTTTAAAAAAACAATTTTCTCTAAAACAAAAGATGATGGACAAAGGAGGGAAGAATAGGATTCAAGTTGTGAGAAGAAATGCTATTGATGTGGAGCCATGTGAAGCAATCCAAGTCCCTACCATTTCTTCAATTCCTCACCTTTCTCCTCATTATTCTAATTACCCAGCATGAGGGATTGAGATAACACTCAATTAGTCTCTTTATATTCCTTAGTTAGATACAATTATAACAATAAATTCTTCACATGTCTCTCTTTTAAAATGATTATAATCAGTATTGTTGACTTGTAGTAACTCTGTCATTAAGAAATGAAACATTAGTCAACTTATCGTATATACCAATTTTAGATTTGTAGTATGAAGTACTCCTTCCGTTTCGAATTAGATGTTATTTTGGAGCAAAATATTCATTTTAAAATATGTGTCATTTTATGATTTCAATGCAAAATTTATTGATTTTTTATTGTAATCTATTTTTCTATTGGTTGGAATCTAGTTAGGTGTATTGATAATGATATTTTATCTATTAAATATACAAAATTAAATGTTTTATTAATCAGTGTGTCGAAGTTTAGAACGACAAATAAAGTGAAACGGATGGAGTAATAAACTGGAAACCTCATAAACATGGATCCCATTTATCCCGAATATAATTAAAGCATAGTGTCAAAAGCTCAAACATTTTTCATAGTGAAGAGTGCTTTACTTGTTTGGTAAGATGAACACTTGTATAGTAAAAGAGGGTAGTGCGACCCAATGAACTACAATATTGGGCCGAGCCCGATATTTTACATAAAGTGGTTGATGGTAGAATCGGTTTAGTGGTTTAACCAAACCGGTTCAACACTCGGGGTTCCTGTCGTATGCACGTGCGGCATAGTGTACGGTGATGTACTTATGTACGGAGCTAGATATTGTTAAAGAATACAATATTTTACAAAAAGAAATATTCAGGGTGGAAATAACTAAAAATCAACTAATTCTTTTTTTTTGTCAATACAAGTCAGTAAATAAATGGTTTAATTTTGTTTTTTTTTCTGATTAACTAAATATAAGAAGAAAAATAGGAAATGGCTGAATTTGTTATACATTTTTAAAAGTGTAAAAATAGGAAAGCTGAATTGCTGCGTTAGAGAGTTGCACAGTAGGAGAGAGTGTGTGTGTGGGGAAAGGGGAAGAGAGAGACCGTTTCCATTATTTTCCCCCTTTTAGAAAAGAGCCTCGCCTTCTCCGTTCATTTGGCCGGAGATCCGCCGTCGGATTCGCATTCACGACTTCCCTTGGATGAACGATCCTCCCGATCAATTCGAGGTAAAATCCTCCGCTCGAACCTTTGATTTACCGCTCCGCGGATTTTGGAATTTAGGGATTTGCTGGTGTCGTGTATCGCAAGCCTTAGGGTTTCCTGGTGAATTTTGATGATGCAATTGATGCGTTTTCAAGGAATCGATGAACATTTTAGGTCATATCAAGCCGAAACGTTTTCTTGATTTTGTTTTGATTTGATTTTCACAGTGGCGAGAGGGCCTTTGAACCACGGGAGCTAATCTCTTGTATTGCGTTTCGAACAATGGGACGTCGGAGGATAAGATCAAGGATACGGAGAAGCCATTTCTACACGTTTAGATGCCTTAGACCAAAAACGCTCGAAGATCAAGGTCCTCACATCATCAACGGACCTGGATACACCAGAATCGTTCACTGTAACCAGCCTCAGATGCACTTGGCTAAAGTCCTTAGGTACACCTCCAACTACGTCTCCACCACTAGGTATAACCTAATCACCTTCCTACCTAAATGCCTGTACGAGCAGTTCCACCGCGTTGCCAATTTCTACTTCCTGGTGGCTGCGATTCTCTCCGTGTTTCCTCTCTCTCCGTTTAATAAGTGGAGTATGATTGCGCCGTTGATCTTTGTGGTGGGGCTTAGTATGGGGAAGGAGGCGTTGGAGGATTGGCGGAGGTTTATGCAGGATGTGAAGGTGAATTCGAGGAAGGCTACTGTTCATAGAGGGGATGGTGAGTTTGGGCGTAGGAAGTGGAAGAAGATTCGTGTTGGTGATGTGGTGAAGGTTGAGAAAGATCAGTTCTTTCCTGCTGATTTGCTTCTGTTGTCGTCGAGTTACGAGGATGGGATCTGTTATGTGGAGACGATGAACTTGGATGGGGAAACGAATTTGAAAGTCAAGAGGTGTTTGGATGTTACGCTGCCTTTGGAACGGGATGATGCTTTTCAGAGTTTCTCCGGGACTATCAAATGTGAAGATCCTAATCCCAGCTTGTATACGTTTGTTGGGAATCTTGAGTATGACGGTCAGGTTCATCCGCTTGATCCTAGTCAGATTTTGTTGAGAGACTCCAAGCTCAGGAACACGTCTTATGTCTACGGGGTGGCGATATTTACTGGTCATGACACCAAAGTCATGCAGAATTCTACAAAGTCTCCATCGAAAAGAAGCAGAATTGAAAAGAGGATGGATTACATCATATATTCTCTCTTTGCCCTCCTTGTGCTTGTCTCCTTCATCAGCTCATTAGGGTTTGCAGTGATGACAAAGCTGCATATGGGAGATTGGTGGTACTTACGACCAGACAGGCCCGAGCGGTTAACGAATCCAAGAAATCCTTTTCACGCTTGGGTTGTCCATCTGATCACTGCTGTCTTGCTTTATGGGTACTTGATCCCCATCTCACTGTATGTTTCCATCGAGCTCGTAAAGGTTTTGCAGGCAACTTTCATAAACCAAGACTTGCACATGTACGATAGCGAGAGCGGGACTCCAGCTCAAGCACGCACATCGAATTTGAATGAAGAGCTGGGACAAGTTGACACGATCCTTTCCGATAAGACTGGAACTTTGACATGTAACCAGATGGACTTTCTGAAATGCTCCATCGCGGGAACTTCTTACGGTGTTCGTGCCAGTGAAGTAGAACTAGCTGCTGCAAAGCAGATGGCGATGGATCTCGACGAGGAGCAGGTTGAAGACTTGACTGACCCTCCAAGGACTAGAAGGATACATAGCTATTCTAAGATTCCCACCAGGTCGCCATCAGAGATTGAGTTGGAGACTGTAATCACTGCTACTGACGAAAGGGATCAGACGCATTCCACTGGTGTCAAGGGGTTCAGTTTTGAGGATAAGCGTCTCATGGATGGAAACTGGTTATATGAACCCAATTCAGATGACATTTTGATGTTTATGCGTATACTGGCGGTTTGTCACACTGCTATTCCCGAGGTGGATGAAAATACTGGCAATTGTACTTATGAAGCAGAGTCTCCTGACGAAGTAGCTTTCCTTATTGCCGCTGGCGAGTTTGGTTTTGGGTTTAGTAAAAGAACTCAATCAAGTGTGTTTATTAGTGAACGATTCTCAGGCCAACCAGTTGAAAGGTGAGACTCTAGTCGTAAAATTTTCAGTTATATCTATCGGCTTCAGTGAACATACATCTAACCAGGTGCAGGATACTTTACAGAGAATACAAAGTTTTAAATGTTTTGGACTTCACTAGCAAAAGAAAAAGAATGTCTGTCATCGTCCGTGATGAGGAAGGGCAGATATTTCTACTCTGTAAAGGTGCTGACAGGTTGGCCACATAGCTTCTAGCACTTCCATAGCATATCGGTTCTTCTGAACTAAAATATAATGCTTTATCTTAAAATTTTGCAGCATCATCTTTGACCGATTATCCAAGAATGGTAAAACATATCTGGAAGCCACTTCCAAGCATTTGAATGGATACGGTGAAGCAGGTTTACGAACGTTGGCGCTCAGTTATAGGAAGCTGGATGAGAATGAGTATTCCGTATGGAACAGTGAATTCCACGAAGCCAAAACTTCAACTGGAGCGGACAGAGATGAAATGCTCGAAAAAGTATCTGATATGATGGAGAAGGATCTGATTCTTGTTGGTGCTACTGCAGTGGAAGACAAACTGCAGAAAGGGGTATGCAGTGGAAATGTATTTGAGATTGTTACCGAGACGCTAAATTTTGAACATTTCCTCTAGCTTACTGTTTGTTGTTTGTTTCAGGTTCCACAATGCATAGATAAACTTGCCCAAGCTGGTCTGAAGATATGGGTTTTGACAGGAGATAAGATGGAGACAGCAATAAACATAGGGTGTGTTCTTCTATGTTTCTGTTAATACTACCTCCCGTAACTGTTTTTTCTATAATTGATACTAACTGCAGTTACGTTTTTTATTCAAATGCAGATATGCCTGCAGTTTACTGCGACAGGGTATGAAACAGATATCCATAGCACTTAAAACTGAGGAGGGATCATCCCAAGACCCCGAAGCTGTATGTATTAAGGCTCTCTATAAAAACCTACACTACTGTTTCAGTGGAAACTTGCATTTCATGTGAGATCTCGTTTTTTGTTTTTGTTTTTGATGGCCAGGCTGCGAGAGAGAGCATTTTGATGCAGATTTTAAATGCTTCACAGATGATCAAACTAGAGAAAGATCCACATGCAGCGTTTGCTTTGATCATTGATGGGAAGACGCTTACATATGCTTTAGAAGATGGTCTTAAGTATCAGTTCCTTGCCCTGGCAGTTGACTGTGCTTCAGTGATATGCTGTCGTGTCTCTCCCAAGCAGAAAGCACTTGTAAGATTGATTCACACAAGTCTTAATAATAATAGCTGGTGGGAATTACTTATATTGTGTGTGTTTTGTAGGTAACGAGGCTAGCAAAAGAAGGAACAGGAAAGACCACTTTGGCAATTGGTGATGGTGCGAATGATGTTGGAATGATTCAAGAAGCCGATATAGGTATAGGTATCAGTGGCGTGGAAGGCATGCAGGTAACCCAACTTTCCCCTTTTTCCCATACAAAATGAATTACATATATGTTGGTTTGTTTCTGATTGCTAATCTGTTTTTGTTTTCTTGCAGGCTGTGATGGCGAGCGACTTCTCCATAGCTCAGTTCCGGTTTCTAGAGAGACTACTTGTTGTCCACGGGCACTGGTGCTACAAAAGAATAGCCCAGATGGTAACTATCTGTGATCTCATGTGCAGACGAGATTCCATCGTCACCCATTAAACAAGATACCAACCTGATCTTGATTCATATTCTTTTCTGACAGATCTGTTACTTCTTCTACAAGAACATAACTTTTGGTTTAACTCTGTTCTACTTCGAGGCTTTCACCGGGTTTTCTGGCCAAGCCATATACAATGACTCCTACCTGTTGCTGTTCAATGTCGTTCTTACTTCTCTGCCGGTTATCGCCCTTGGAGTTTTTGAGCAAGACGTGTCTTCAGAAGTTTGCTTACAGGTTAGCTTCTCTCTATTCAGTTAAATCTCCCCAATCTAAACCTCAGACCCTTCTTCTAATCTTTAGTTTCTCTTTGGCTCTCTCTATAGTTCCCTGCGTTATACCAGCAAGGCCCCAAGAACCTGTTCTTCGACTGGTACAGAATCCTCGGGTGGATGGGAAATGGAGTCTACGCATCCATAGTCATCTTCGCCCTCAACCTTGGCATCTTCCATGTCCAATCTTTCTGTTCCAACGGCCAAACAGCAGACATGAATGCAATGGGAACCGCAATGTTCACTTGCATCATCTGGGCAGTGAATGTACAGATCGCTCTAACCATGAGCCACTTCACTTGGATCCAACACGCCTTGATCTGGGGAAGTATCTTCGCCTGGTACATCTTCCTTGCCCTCTTCGGCATGTTACCTCCGAAAATATCAGGCAACATCTTCCACATGCTCCTCGAAGCTCTAGCACCTGCACCAATCTTCTGGCTCACCACACTGCTGGTCATAGCCGCCACAACAATTCCTTACATAGCTCACATCTCGTTCCAGAGATCGGTAAACCCTCTGGACCACCACATCATCCAAGAGATCAAGCATTTCAGAATCGACGTCCAGGACGAGCGTATGTGGACAAGAGAGAGATCCAAGGCTAGACAGAAGACCAAGATTGGATTCACAGCTCGTGTAGATGCCAAGATCCGCCAGCTCAGAGGGAGGCTCCAGAGGAAGCACTCAATTCTGAGCGTTATGAGCGGTATGAGTGGTACGAGCGCCGCCTCAGCATCAAGCGAGACGACAACGTCCACCACACATCATAGTTGAGATCCAGTAAGTGTTTTTTCTTCTTCTTCTTCTGGTTTCCTCTTTCTTGAGAAAGATGAGTGATAGGAAATAAAGAATCTTGTACTGTGCGAGTTTGTGTGTATACTAACAGAAATAGATTCTTATAAATAGTTTTGGAAGAAAGTATGTATTGTCATATTCAGAGGTGGGTTCATTCATTCTGTCTCATTCAAAGAAAACATCTTTATATGATATAAATGCAACAGAGTAAAGGAAAATTCAATTTTTGTTTTCCTGTATTTGTTACAGGTATATAAACATACACTCAACAAGAAGAGATTCATATACTTTTATAGATTGGGAAGAATATATATGTTTCAAGAAATACCGATAATGTTTTTGAACCATTTGAAGCTTTTTCTAATGGATCCTTTCATCTTCTGTTCAACTGAGTAAACCTTATAGCCAGCGACTCTTCTCTTCCTCCTCGATTCCGGATCGCTGAAACTCCAGCTTCTCGACGCCCCACGGTCAGCGTTTGGAACGCTTTTGCTTTTCTTTACCGTCGTCATCTGGTAACCGTTTGTCTGATCGGCAGCTGGGAGTTTTCCAGACGCGGTTGCTGCTGATGGTTCCGTTTCTTTGTAGTAGTTATCCATGGTGCGGTGGTTCCGTGATTTGAGTTTTGGTCTAACGAACCAGAGACTTCTGGTCTTTTACAAAGTTTATAAAGGCGACTTTTACAAAGTTTATAAGAGGAAATCACCGAGAGGATATTATCTTTTTTGGAATAATCAAAGGCTTTTTCTTGGCAATCAATTAACAACTTCATGCGGAGTTGGTCAAGGACCCACGTTTTTTCTTATCAACGTTGGAACAATTTTCTTATAGAACTTACAAATACAACACAACTTGGAATACGTAACACCGGTGTGAAGCATTAGACTTTTTATGTTTTATTTTCTCCCATATGCTTTGTGGTAGTTAGGTTTGTGTTGTGTGGATGTGATGCTTTCCCAGCCATTGTCAATAAGCACGTGGACTTGTCCAAACATGTAATTTCGCACTCGAATTAACTGAAGAAATTTATCAATTTATTTTATTTTTAATCAAATTTAATAAATTTTCATTTCGTGCTAATTTAAAGGAACTCTGCAGAATTTTCAGACCAATAATTTCATTTGAAAATAATAAAGCTAGCAGCAACCTTTGTCGGTGATGGGTATGAATATATCAAGCTTCATAATGGTTTATGGACATGAGAGAGAAAACAGCTATATATTTTGATGCCATCATAGGCCAGACATATGCAAGACCATCATTCTATTGAACTCGCATTCGAGACATGATGAACACGATGACTTGGTGTAAGAAACAGCTGATTCACTTCACTTAAGTTAGTGTAATCCTAACTACATCAGAACCGTAAAATGAAAATGTTTCAAAACAAAACTTTCACGAAAATATTTGATACAAAGAAAAGACAACAAACAAGAAACCAATACTCCATATGATTTTGAAAATAAATATGGTCACACGAGACAGAGATTATGTTCGTAGAACAGAAGGTGAAAAACACAAGAGAAAACAAGTAGATGGAGAGATGATTATAGGGTATCAAAATCAGAACAAAGAGAGTGCCTTAGAAAACAAGTAAACCTTTCTCCTCCGGTGATAGTAGAAGGTGAAAAACACAAGAGAAAACAAGTAGATGGAGAGATGATTATAGGGTATCAAAATCAGAACAAAGAGAGTGCCTTAGAAAACAAGTAAACCTTTCTCCTCCGGTGATAGTACTTTCTCCTTCACAGCAGATCAGCAACGTTCGAAGGTAGCTCCTCAACAACCACATTATAAAACTTCTGAATATCAAACAGCATCCGCTCATCATCCTTGGTCACAAAGTTAATGGCCACACCTTTCCTCCCAAACCTCCCACTCCTACCAATACGGTGAAGATAATTCTCAGGCTGAGTCGGCAAATCGTAGTTGATCACCAGCGACACCTGCTGGACATCGATACCACGAGCCAACAGATCAGTAGTAATAAGCACACGCGAGGAGCCAGACCTGAACTCCCTCATGATGATATCCCTCGTGTTCTGGTCCATGTCTCCGTGAGTCGCCGAGACAGTGTGGTCACGCCCCCTCATCTTATCAGTGAGCCAGTCCACCTTCCTCCTAGTGTTCACGAAGATAACACTCTGAGTGATGGCAAGCGTCTCGTAGAGATCACAAAGCGTCTCGAGCTTCCACTCCTCCTTCTCAACATTAACGTAGAACTGCTTGATACCTTCCAAGGTGAGCTCATCACGCTTCACCAAGATCCTCACCGGCTTGCTCATGAACTTCCTCGTGATCTCCAGCGCCTCGGGCGGCATCGTGGCCGAGAAGACACCCACCTGGATCTTCGGCGGGAGGAGCTGGAAGATGTCGTAGATCTGGTCCTTGAACCCACGGGAGAGCATCTCATCAGCTTCATCAAGAACAAACATCTTGATGTGGTCTGCACGGAGAGACTGCCTCTTCAGCATGTCGAAGACCCTCCCCGGGGTGCCCACGACGACGTGTACACCCGCCTGGAGGATCCGCTGGTCCTCCCGGACGCTGGTCCCGCCGACGCAGGCGTGGACCTTGACGCCGAGGTAGTCGCCGAGGGCCCTCATCACCTTCTCGATCTGCTGGGCGAGCTCTCTGGTCGGGGCGAGAACTAGGGCCTGGCACTGGACGAGGGTGTAGTCCAGCTGCTGGAGGACACCGGAGCAGAATGTGGCGGTTTTGCCGGTACCGGACTGGGCCTGCTGGATCACGTCGAGGCCTTTGCAGAAAGGGACGATCCCTCTTTGCTGAATAGCAGAAGGCTTCTCAAAACCTATACAGCAGAGACACATAAGCACGAATTAGATACTGAAGCACAAAATAAAGCTTATCTCTAGGTTCATTGATCATCAACAACACGTACCATAAGCGTAGATACCCCTGAGGAGATTCTCTTGAAGACCCATGGCATCGAAGCTGTCGTGAGACTCATCATAGGAGGTGAAGAACTCATCCTGTCCCTCAAGACTGTGACCATACACAAAACAGATTAGTAAACTAATATGTGGAGAGAGTAAAAAAAAACTCAAAGAGTGGAAAAGGAAAGAAGAGAACTGACACTTCGTTTAACTTCTGGTCGAACTGACGAGCATCAAACTGAGTGCCTTCTGGTGCGGATCCTGCCATGACTACAAGCATACAACAAACAACAAGTTAAGACATAACAGAAGAAACATAACTATCAAACCAAGAGAGGAAGATTATTTATCAAATATTATAGGCAAACCACTCATCACCCTTTTCTCTAAATTACAGACTTTCTAGTAAAACAAACAGAGTGAGCTTTGAGATTTAAACAATAAGTTGTCTAAACAACATCAAAACAACACCAGAGCTTGAAGTTTGGATCTTATTCTATTAAATCTTAGATCCTATAACAAGTATTCGTCATCATCTGAAAAAAAAGGAAGATTCGTAGTGGGCTAAAAAAATAAACACGATCCAAAAGCATCGGGCCCGTAAAGCTTTTAGATTTCGATATAAATCTGAAGAAAGTTTGTATATTTTGAAATCTAACTTCCGAGCTATAAATCTTCCGAATCAGAATCAAATTAAGAGGGAACGAGGAGAAAAAAGAGAGAGATGCAAACCTGGAGCGAGAGAGTAGAGTGATGTTTTTTTTGTTTGGTTTAACTTAGGGAGGCTGATTCTCCCAAACTCGGATCTAAACAGGCGAAGGGAGAGAGAGACAAAGAGCCAAGATTGCTTTTGAGACTGAGAACGAATCGTAAAGTGGCTCAGAGCAAAATGCGTTGTTATCTTTTTATATACTTCCTTTTCTTTTTCTTTTTCTTTTTTTTTACATGAGTCGTGTTAGGGTTCCCTTCTCGATAAGAAAACCTTCTACTTTTCTTTTTTTGTAATTCCGAGTTTACCCCTGCTTAGCCTTCTTAATTACCCTCTTCTTGCTTCCGGACAAGGATTTCCCAAAGACCAGTGTGTTCATGTCTTAACACAACTTTCTATCAATTGGTCGCAATTTTTTTTTAATTTGTGATAAATAAAAAAGAAAGAAGAAAATACTTTGTTTTAGTGAAAAATTAGGAACACGAAAAAGAGAAAAGATTCCTTTCTTATTCCAACCAAAGCTTTCTATTTCCTGTCAAACTTTTTAAATAGCTTTGTCACGTGTGTAACAACTATCAGGAGAATAACACTCATGTGAACAAAGTATTTTTTCTCCCTACTAGCACATTTATCTCTCAATGTCTTAATTGTGTCAATCAGGTAATCGATCCTGCAAATCCAATGCATTCTTTTTACAAGTCATGTCATGAATTATTGGGTGATCTTCTGACCATACATTACAAGAAAAAGAAGAAATGAAGTTTGCAAATCTCGACCCAAGAAGTATTTTCACTTCACTTCAGCTTCTACTAGTTTATCAAAACTTTGATGATGCTATAATAAGCAAAGTTAGAGAGGACAAAAGAAAAAAAGAAGAATCAATGCTAACCCATTTATTATGGATGGGCCTACTAGGCCCATTATAGGAGTTGATGTTGTCGGCCATAGTTTTTGACTGATCCATGCCATTGATTTACATGCCCCCACTAACGCACACGCTGCCTTTTGGTGAGGCGTTAAAGCTCTCATCATAGAATAAAAACACACAGAGAAGCAGTCGCCAAAACAAAAAAACGAACATTGATATCAGAGAAAACAAATCAATCTCGATCTCTTGCATAAACAATGGTTTACGCATCTCGTATCATCAGCCATTCCAAGAAGGTTTATGCTCCTCTATTTCTCATTTTATCCAATCGCTACTTACCGTTTTGATCGACTTCTTTTAGTCCCTTCGATGATGATCCAACTGTATGAGCTGTGTCTGAATCATCGGTTTTAGCTGGTTTTTTTTTCCTAATCCAATTGATTGTTCGTTTCATTTCCTCATTATTGATTGAAATTTGTATGTATGATTAAAGTTAGCAGCTTTTGGTTTTATGATCTGCAATTGTGGTTTTACGAACTGTTTGTTTCTGTAGAAAGTCTCTACCTTTACAGCAGAGTTGTTCAGATAATAAATGTTAAACACCGCCCTGATGATGGTTGTCTTATTTGACTGACAGCTGAAACATGTTTCCACTTTGCTGCGACGTGAGCATGCTGTGGCAGTCCGTGGTTTCTCCAACACTACTCAGCCCTCCCTCACTGGAAGACAAGGTAAATTTATGAGTGTCCTCTTCATTTGCAGTTCCTTATAGCTCATTTGATGATTGAATGTATCCAGTTATTCTCATCGTTTAAATGATCATGAAACTGATAAATTGAATATTTAATATGTTTTAAGTGTATCCTTGTTGCTTGCTTCAGCGTTTTCTGTTTTGGTCTTCAGATGTGCTCAAGGCTCGCCTGAATTATTCCCCGGTGGAGAGAATTTCGAAATGTAGCACCAGCAATGTAAGCCCTTGCTCTTTAGTTTCCTCCTTTCAGTTTATGTCATTAAATCATGTCTAATAAGCATTATCCTCTCTGTTATATAGGTACCAATGCCTAGTGGTATTTCAGCAATGCGCACAAATCCAATGACAGGACCAACGTTCTTTAGAGAATTTACAAGGTAGTCGATCCTCTAAATCAATTTTCCAAAGTGCCTGCCTGCCTGCCTGCCTGAATAGATACATCTATCCTAACTATAAACTTCTTTTGTTGTGTTTCAGCTCCCAGATGCGATCAGTTAGAGGATTTTCATCCAGTTCAGGTAGATAGCTCTTCATCCCCAGTTTATTTCTTACTCTTTGCTCTTATATACCTCTTCCAGTTAACATGGTTTTTGTTTCTTTTTCTGCCATGATGTTTTTGTTACTGTGAATATGCATTATTACATGGTTCGTTTTACCAAGAACTTCTAAAATATGTTACAGATCTTCCTCCTCATCAAGAGATCGGAATGCCTTCTCTTTCCCCAACAATGACCGAGGTACAGAACCTCCGACGACGTCCTCACTAAAATTTTCGTTATTAGTTATTTCTTTCTTTTATACTAAATTTATCTTTCCAAACTTCAGGGTAACATTGCTAGGTGGCTGAAGAAAGAAGGTGATAAAGTTGCTCCTGGTGAAGTGCTTTGTGAAATTGAAACTGTAATGTTAAACCTCCTCTTCTTTGTTTCTTACTATCATTGCCAGGAATATAACCCTAATTTGAAGCTATATATATTTTAGGACAAAGCAACCGTGGAAATGGAATGCATGGAAGAGGGTTTTCTCGCCAAGATAGTGAAAGAGGAAGGGGCAAAAGAAATTCAAGTTGGAGAGGTATGAGATTTTCTGGCGTTTGGATACTGTGAACTCTACTCCCTATCTATAACTTGGGGTTGAATATAATTGAATGATGCATTAAAGTTGGGAACATCTTGTCTTTGTGCGATTAGGTGATTGCTATCACAGTTGAAGATGAAGAAGATATTCAAAAGTTCAAAGATTACACCCCCTCATCTGGCGCTGCTCCCGAAGAAAAACCAGCTCCTGAAGCAAAACCCGCTCCTTCCCCACCAAAGGAAGAGAAGGTCGAGCAGCCAGCCAGTGCTCCTGAAGCCAAGACTTCCAAGCCAAGCTCTGCTCCTTCAGGAGATCGTATTTTTGCTAGTCCTCTTGCCAAAAAGTTGGCTGAAGATAGTAATGTTAGTTTCTACCCAAAAAATAATTTACTACAGCTCCTGTGGTTAATCTCCATTCTCTGAATTATCTCTCCTATTTTTCCCTTTAAAACTTTAGGTACCTCTCTCAAGCATCGAAGGCACAGGTCCTGAAGGACGTATAGTGAAGGCTGATGTCGAAGAGTTCTTAGGTAACACAACTCCTTTACTCTATTCGCTCCTAACATTTTCCTCCGGGTCTTTCGGGTCTCTATTAACACAATTCTTGGTACTAATACATCTTCTTATGGTACAGCTTCACGCGGTAAAGAAACTACTACCAAGCCTTCCAAGTCCACTGATTCGAAGGCTGCAGCTTTGGACTATGTTGATATCCCTCACACTCAGATCCGAAAGGCAAATACCTATACAACCTTATTATCTTGATTGCTTGTAGAATTTCTAGACTAATTCGACCCCGTAGCTCTCTGTTTTGTACTAAAAGCCAAAGTTTCCTATGTTTATTGTATGGTTTTGACAGGTCACAGCCTCACGTTTGGCATTCTCAAAGCAAACGATTCCTCACTACTACTTGACGGTGGATACATGTGTTGACAAACTGATGGGGTAAGTAGTTACATATCAGATGATGTGTTTTGATTCGGTCAATGGATACTAGACACAGCTGTTTTTATATATATGCAGCCTCAGGAGCCAACTGAATGCATTCCAAGAGGCGTCCGGCGGGAAACGGATATCTGTTAACGACCTTGTTATCAAGGTACTTTGCACTTACTGTTTCTGAAAGCAAGCTACGTCTCTGTTCCTCCATTATAAAATCTATTTCTTATTGCAGGCTGCTGCATTGGCTCTAAGGAAAGTTCCTCAGTGCAATAGTTCATGGACAGACGAATACATTCGCCAGTAAGTGTATTTACTACTTCAGAGACCCATGGAGACTTTGCAATTTATATAATTTATCGGTCCTTTATGTGCAGATTTAGCAATGTGAACATCAACGTGGCAGTACAAACAGAAAATGGGCTTTACGTTCCTGTTGTCAAGGTGCAGGAGGAACTCTCAATACAGTTATTAGCACCTTTCCTCTGTAGAAACTTAAAAACTCACTTGATCAAATTTTGATTAAATCCAGGATGCGGACAAGAAAGGGCTGTCTACGATTGGAGAAGAGGTTAGATTCTTGGCTCAGAAAGCTAAAGAAAACAGCTTGAAGCCTGAAGATTATGAGGTTAGATTATAATCCGGGTCTGCTCACCACTAGTATTGCTTCTCTGAAAGCAAAGCAGCTTAAATTGTTTTTTTTTCTGACAGGGAGGAACATTCACAGTCTCCAACTTGGGAGGACCTTTTGGCATCAAACAGTTCTGCGCAGTCATCAATCCACCTCAAGCAGCTATTCTAGCAATTGGATCCGGTAAAGCCCTACACACACAAACACAAACACATACTCCATCACAGTGACGTTTCTTCCCCCTAACTATATTGTTGTGTCTGAAATTTCAAAACAGCTGAAAAGAGAGTTGTTGCTGGTAGTGGACCTGACCAATTCAACGTGGCTTCGTACATGTCTGTAACACTTAGCTGTGACCACCGCGTAATAGATGGTACGTGTCCATTGCCATTATCATTTATATCATCACATGGAAAAGGTCTAATAGTAAGTCGTCGGTCCTTGTGCAGGTGCGATTGGAGCTGAATGGTTGAAAGCATTCAAGGGGTACATCGAGACCCCAGAATCTATGTTGCTCTAAAATCCACACACACACAGATACACGCATCAAAAAGTTAAGCTCATATGAGTCAGTCAGACATTGAATTTATCTGGTTCAACAGTTTCTACCAGATTTGATCCCTTTTAGCTCTGGCCCCTGGGCCTTTTCAAAGTTGCTTGTTTTTTTTTTGCCATTCATTGCACTTGAGTTGACAGGTTTTTGTCCCAAAATAAAAATCAGGAATCCAACAATCTTACTGTTGTTAACTGTGTGTTTGGTTTCATCATGAGTTGGCTTCACAATAAACCCCATTTATTATTTGTTAAATCGTAATTAGAGAAGAGTTTTTGATCAAAAAAATATACAGAGGAGTGTCTATTCCTACGAATTGATATTTCAAGTTACAAAAGTTGAATATATTTAGCCTTTTAATGACTGACAATTCAACATTTTTTGGTTATATAAAAATGATATTTTATAATTTTAATGTTAATTACAAGTGCATTAATTTTATAACATTTTTTTTATTCAAATATTATTTGGTATAGATATAACTAGTGCAAATACACAAATATTAATAAATTTTAATATTTGCATGTAAGGCTTTTTGTAATATTGTGACATCAACCCATATTTTACATTTTTGTCCGTTTGCGGCTAAAACTTAATATATATGTACAGTTTATGAAACTTTGACAAAAAGGAACTAAAAGATAAAAAAAAAGTATACAGTACATGAATAGAACTTCTTATAAATATAAGTGAATGGAACTTCGTATTTTGGTTTGACTAGCAAAATAAGACGAGTATTCAACCGTTCCATCACCCATGGTTGGGTTGGTACTTGTATATATGATTTTCAATATTTTACACAAAGTAAGAGACTAAGAGTTACGTGTTTGACAAACTAAGTACAGACGATTTAGCAAAAAAAAAAGGACAAAGTACAAACTGTGTTATCATTACACTGTTTTAAAAGTGACGTATGTTCTACTTTTTGTCTATTACAGGATTTGCTACGAAGTGGTTTGCATTATCAGGTACCTCTGATCTCCAATATACCATATCCAATCTATAACCAATGCATTCTATCATCGTAACGAACCATTAAAAACATGTACCATTTCAGAAGCTAAGGCCGTTGACAAAAAAAACATACACTAACAAAGTCAATATTGATGTTGTACTACTAGTATTCCAACCTACGAGTCTGTTTACAAACAAGCGAGAAACAAAAATGTCAAACCAGGATTGCTTCCTAATGTCAATATCATTGATAATTCGATTAAAAAATGTCAACTAAAATATTCCTTTAATCCCGTGATCAACAAATAAACTAGTTTCAAATAAAGACTATGGTTCATCAAACCAGAACTTTCTACCTCCCTTCCTAAAACCCCCAGAATTTCATTTTTTTCTCCCTTTATAAACTCGATGAAACGAGAATTTACATATTTTGAAAACTAAAAACAAAAACACTCTTGTCAGATATCTATTGCTTTGAATCATGGAAGTTAACGGTGGAGAAGATCGATACGACGAATCATCAGAGTGGTTTGTAAAGTATTTAAACCGTCAAGGTGATTGGTTAGAAAAGACAAGAGGAAATCTCATGGTTGCAGCCACAGTTATAGCTGGTATGAGCTTTCAGGTTATGGTTAATCCTCCCGGTGGTGTATGGCAAAGTGATATTTGTTCTTCCGGTGATCGACCCGGTACCGCACCGGTTTGTACGGCAAAAGCGGGAACTTCGGTGTTGGAGCACGAGAGTTCGAAACGTGGGCTCTATCTTGGAATGGTCATTAGCAGTACAGTTTCGTTTTCTGCCTCCATGAGCCTCATTCTACTTGTCATCAGTGGATTACGACTCAGGTATTAGTAGTTTTAACAAATTATAATATGATCACTACCAGTAGATATAAATTATGATAATTTGTAGATTATTTAGTAGATATTAAAATAAAAAATGCATATATACGCCATACATAATTTATATAATATGATCATTACCAGTAGATAAATTATGATAATTTGTAGATTATTTAGTGGGTTTTAAAATATTAAAAAAAAAATGCATTAGCGTTCTAAGTTACAAGAGGATGATTTTCAAACGTGGGGATTTTTTATTATTTTAATTTACAAAAGATAAATTAGATTATTGACAGAATTTAAATATAATATATGATTGTATTAGTCCAATAGTCGACTTGTACTAGTCCAATAGTCGACTTAGATTAATTCAACAAATCAGTCTAATTCGTTAAATCTTCTTAAATTTTTCTGACTCATCACTGTTTGATTGGACAAAAGAATTACGAGTCTATGACAAATCAATTTCAATGTTTACTTGGAAATTCCGAGAAATTGAGTTGAAGTGTTTGACTTTAGGATAACAACATAATTAAGAATCTGATGATGTTTGTTATATATAGGAACCGAATGATAATGGCGATCCTTGTGACATTCATGGTACTAGCGGTTCTTTGCATATCGGCGGCGTTTTTCTTCGCTGTCGCATTGGTTCAGTATGAAGATGATAAAATCATCTATATACTAATGGTTTATGTGGGATTTTGGGTCGTATTTCCTGTTATAATACTTGTAAGCCAACTAGTTCGGTTTTTAGGCTGGCTTATTTGTTTCATATGCTGCTGTTGTTGTCCGCGTCGACGGTCGTCCCCTCGACGGCTGCTACCAATGACTCCATCTCCTGTCCGTTGACGAAGAAGAGGAACATGTGGCTTAAAACCACATATGAAATGAACTATGGCGTTGCTAGTGCGACCACTAGAATAAAAGTTTCCTATGCATGTCCATTATTATAAGGTTTATATAAGGTTGTCGCTTGATTTTATGAGGCCTGTCTTGTTAGATTGCTAATATGTTCTTTTGATTACTAATTTTCTATGTGAATCATGAATAAAAGCATCTTGTAATAAGCATAGTTAACGTAAAATCGTTTCTAAATGGATGCAATTGTCCTTAAAATTTTCAAGGGGCCATGGCAATCCATAAAAAAAAATTCTTTTAATTATTTTTCAAAAAATTTAAGGCTCAAAAGTTTTTTAGAAGTTTATATTATTTTTTCAAAATTTGAATTTTTTTGAAAAATCCTATCGGTTAATCCGATCAGTTCCGAAAAAAAAACTTGCACTTAATACTACAATACGAACTAGTGTGAAAGCAAATTACACTACCTAATCCGAGTTTGAAATACTTTTCAATTAATTTCTAAAGATGAATTGGTCTGTTAAAATCCACCATGTAAACTATATAAACCGAACCTAAACCAGTGTAAATAACAATAATTTAGTTTTCTGAGACAAATAAATTCATAACTAGTGTATATACACTAAACTTAATAGATTGCCACAAGAATACCACTACTTCCTTAAATTTTGAAAACTCTATTGCAAATCTTTCACTTATCATGGTTCGGTTTAGTCTTAGCAGTCTCTTTTTTTTTGGAGCAATGTCTTGATAGTCTAAACTTCACCAAGGAAAGTTAAACAACAACTTTAACGACTTTCTTTCACTAATAAGAAGGGTTTACAGAAAAACGATAAAACATTTTATTATGAGAGAGATTAGTATCCGGAAGACAAAAAATATATATTTTAATATAAACGTGTTGCCATGTTGTAAATCGCTGATATTTATGTGATTGGATAGATCAACAGCATGCTATATCCCACTTTACAATTAAGGGGAAATAAACAACTCGTAAAAACCCTAGAGGCCTGGAGAGAAAGATGAGGTATAGGTTTTTTACTATTTACATGTCAATATATCGTGAAACTTAAAAAAGAGAAATGGGTAAAGTGAGTCAAAGGGAGAGAAGGAGGTTGGTACCTTCCCCTTTAATATCTGTCTTAACCTACCCCTCATATCCTATATATATGCGACATCTATAAATCTCCATTTTCAATTTTAGTTTCTTAATCCTAATAAACAAGGTAAGAAGGAAAAAGAAGAAGAAAAGATGATGATGATGCATATGAATAACTAAAATGGAAATTTATGCTTTAAAATGGAAATATCCTCAAGTCCAAAGGTTTCCACCTTCTTCATCTACCTTATTCAAATCATGATCGCAAGTTTGACCGACCCCTACAGATCTAGCTACATTTTAATGCTCTATATGTTTAGATACCATATTACATCTCTCATAATATAACAACACATATTTCTTGAAATGTGTTTAGTATGATGGTTAATTACTTTAGTTGGTTATTTGCCTAATGAACAATCGCAGAATATATCCAGCAATTCAGAAAACTAACTTCAAACAGAAAATTCACTTTTGTATCTTTCAAAATTTTGTTGTAACTATATTTCTTTGTCCTTACAAGTGTAGTTTCACAAATATTTTTATATTCTATTTATAGTTCCACTAATCAGAGCAAAATATTATTGATCCCAACTTTGTTTTTCTTGGTATCCAATCGAACTATTTGTATCTTCACATATGTTAATCTTTTCGAAAACTAAAAATCTGAGAAACATATAGCCAGTGTTCAAAAAAATTCTGAGAAACATGCATATATTTTAGTTTCTGCATGTGTGAACTTGTATGTGTATACATATTGTATGTATGTGTATGTGAGTGCATAGAATGGTAGATTGTAGGTGTGTAAGACGAAAGATCTAGGGGGCTTCAAAAAAGGAGAGAAAAGGACAGAGCATGTGAAAAGAGACAGAGAAACAAACAGAGTAGTGAACAGCATTACTCTCTTCTCTTTTAAAAAAATTTCTCTGCAACTTAATGACCCCAACCCTCTCTGAAGTATTTCTGATTCTTCACATGCCTTCCTCCTCTTTCTTATTCCTATTCTACAAAACTAAAAAATATTTAATAAAAACGACAAAATATTTAACACTTTGGAAAAAGGACAAAAGTACTTTCACTTCACTTGCAACCAAACAAACCTAGTCCCCTTCTTTATCCAATGGTCTCTTGACTGCTCTCTATATCTCATCTAAACACCCTTTTCTTTTCTCTTATTTACCATCTTGACACCGTATCAAACAACACCACATATTTCTACATATATAACCATCTAAAAACTAATGTTGGACAAAAAAACTACTAATAATGTTGACAAGAATGCATTGTCAATTATTTAAAATTACTTTGTGTTCTTTAAAAAGTTTGATTCTCTCTTTACCGAGTCAGAGATTTGTGCAGTGATACTCGTCAATTCTTTTTTTCAACACATCTATCAGTTGTTTTTATCTCTCTGCTTTTCATCTGCCTTAAGTCAGTAATATCAGGGTTCAATAAATGTAAATAATTGTTTTATAAAAGAGTTCAGTAATAAAGAGAAAATGGCACGCATTTTTAGGCCATCAAGTATTGGGATACAGCTGAAATTATAAAAGAGCATCTGTTCAAAGGAAGTAAAAAAAGATTCCCAAAATACAAATTTATTTTATCATACCTTACAAAATAAAAAGGGGTTAATACTGAAGACTATTGAGAAAAAATTGAAGGGAAAGGAAAGAGTAGTCAGAGGGACAGGAGCATCAAGTGCTGCAGAAGAAGCAACAGGAACACTGGGCCTGAGTCTCCTCAGATTTGCCAGTCTTTATAGGACCACCACACTCATCTTCCCCTCCTTACATTTTTATCTATCTATCTATTTTAACATTTACAATATTGGATATTTTAATGTTGTTTTGATTTTACACTACATGGCAAAACCCCTTAAAAGCTCTGTGTCCTCATCTGACATCTACCTCTCTTAGATTTTCTTTTATGAATGTTTTGTGATATAACTCTTTGATTTAACTTTTGAACAAAAAAAGTTCTTTGATTTAACTATTAACCATATAAAATGATGATTTATTTTTGTTAATATTTTCTCCCAAAATACCTTATCTTCCTATAATTTGTTTCATAGTAATAGAGTGTGGCTAATTGTATAGTAATCTTTGTTCTAATAGTTTTTTTTTTCTAATAGTTAACTACAGAAAATATATTAGTATATATAAAAGAGGGTATATGGCCTTGTGAGGAGGGAGACGCTAGCTAGTGCTCATGCAAATTGCATCTGAGGAATATATGTTTAGAGAGAGAGAGAGAGAGAAATATCAAACCAGAGGGAAAAGTGACAGAGAAAGTGTTGGTCTCGTTTGTCTGTCTCTGTCCTAAACTCAGGAGCCCTAGCTAATCTCTGAAGCTATCAAGAAAGCCCTTTTCTTTCCTACATAACCCTTTGAGGAAAGCTAGAGAAGAGAGAATAAGAAAGATGATGAGTCTGAGTGGAAGTGGTGGGAGAACAATAGAGAGACCTCCATTTACACCAACACAATGGCAAGAACTGGAGAGTCAAGCCCTAATTTACAAGTACATGGTCTCAGGAGTTCCTGTCCCACCTGAGCTCATCTTCTCCATTAGAAGAAGCTTGGACTCTTCCTTGGTCTCTAGACTCCTCCCTCACCAATCCCGTAAGCCCTAAACTTATTATTACTATTTTTCTATTTTCTTGATTTCCTGGTTTCTTTTTCTTTAGCATAAAGTTTCAATCTTTTGTTGATTCTCATGCCTCTAGAAGTTTGCAGCTTTTGTGTGTTAGAGTTTCTGTCCAAAGTTCACTTTTTGTTGTTTTTAGATTGTTTAATTAAGGTCTTAAACTAGGGTTTTGTACATGAAAACAACATGATTAACTTTAGGGTCTTGGTTTGATTAAACGATGGCAGTTGGGTGGGGATGCTATCAGATGGGGTTTGGTAGAAAACCAGATCCTGAACCTGGAAGGTGCAGAAGAACAGATGGTAAGAAATGGAGGTGCTCAAGAGAAGCATACCCAGATTCAAAGTACTGCGAGAAACACATGCACAGAGGAAGGAACCGTGCCAGAAAATCTACTGATCAGAATCAGACAACAGCTCCTTTAACTTCACCATCTCTCTCTTTCCCCAACAGCAACAATAACCCAAGCCCTACCTTGTCTTCTTCTTCCTCTACTTTTTCTGCTTCTTCTTCATCTCCTTCCATTGATGCTTACAGTAATATCAATAGGCTCGGTGTTGGAAGTAGCATCAGCAGAAGTTACTTCAACAACCATTCCCTAGATTACCCTTATCCTTTGTCCTCACCTAAACAGCAGCAACAACAACAGACTCTTCATCATGCTTCTGCTTTGTCACTTCACCAAAACCCATCTACTGCTTCTCAGTTCAATGCCTTGGCCTCTTCAACTGACCATAAAGACTTCAGGTTCTGTGTCTTATTACTAATTCATTTCCCTTGTTTTATGATTACCATTTTGTTAATTCTTGAAAATATTGTTTTTTATGGTTTCAGATATTTTCAAGGGATTGGGGAGAGAGTTGGAGCTGGGGAGAGACCATTTTTTCCAGAAGCTTCTAGAAGCTTTCAAGATTCTCCATACCATCACCAACAACCGTTGTCAACGGTAATGAATGATCCGTACCACTCTAGTACTGATCATAAGGTTGATCATCATCACGCATACTCATCCGCATCATCATCATCTCAACATCAACACGATCAAGATCATCAGCATCGACAGCAACAACAGCAGCAATGTTTCGTTATGGGTGCTGACATGTTCAACAAACCCACTAGAACGGTCTTCGCAAGACAAGATCAAGAAGAGGAGGAGAAAGATTCATCGGAAACCAAGAAGTCTCTTCATCATTTCTTTGGTGAGGATTGGGCACAGAACAAAAGCAGTTCAGATTCTTGGCTTGACCTTTCTTCCCACTCAAGACTCGACACTGGTAATAACCTACATTCTGATCTATGCTAATAAGCTAGATAATAACAGTTCCAATGTACTGACAGTTTTTTTTTAAAATTTAATTTCTCTCAGGTAGTTGATTGAGACCATGCAGCATCAATGATGGGTCTGCACCAACACACACACACACAAACAAGGTTGAAATGTTGAAGGGTCACACTTCACCACATCATCTATTTCCGTGAAACATTGAGAGACAAAGACACTGTTTGCAGAAACCTATGTAACTTATCTCCATGTGTGTGTGTGTGTTGGGTCCAACAGGACAAGTGATCCGACATTTATATATATTATCTCTGTGTGTTTTTCTCTCTTTGCTTTTTTTCCCTCTGCTACCGTTGTCTTTCAAGCTATCGTTTTTTTATTTCAATCTCTAATGTAGCTGACAGAAACGCAAAAGTGAACATGACTTTTGTGAGGGTTATATTTGATTTGTTTCTTAGGATGCAAGCATCTTCAGTTTTTTTCTAATAACATCATTGCAAAGCGCCAGTCAACCCAAACATCATTTGACCTACGAATTAGACTAGAGTTTGTCGTTTATTAAAAAAAACAAACAATCATATACAACTTTTTGGTTTACTTGCTTGCATGTGCTTCTTCTCTAGCATAAAGAGCGAGGGAGAGTTAAAAAGGCCCAAAGTAACATCATGACTCTTGATCCATTACGTAAAAGCGTTTACGTGCGTATGATTACTTGGAATCATTAGTTTTTTTTTTTTTTTTTTTTTTTTTTTTTTTTTTTTTTTTTTTTTTACCAAGTGTTGACCCCCTTCGGGGACCCACCACATGGGCCCGGCGCCAGCCTGCGTCTGTACCCTCCAGGGGGCCTAAGTCACGCCTCCCCGCCCGAGACTCGAACCCGTGACCTCTCAGACCGAAGCCTGAGGTGTTACCGGTTGAGCTAGCTCGTCCGGGTTGGAATCATTAGTTACCAACGCTAATTATATTTTATTCCAATATTTTATAAGTATAAATATTTGTTTATATGATATTGTATGAATGATGAGAATTTTTTGAAAAAGGCATGTTGCCAACGAAGATTCTGTGAGTGGGAATCAAGTCCAGATCAAAACCAGCACATCTTTGGTCAGTCATGCCTAGCAATAACGCGTCTTAAGAAAAACACTTTCATAGTTAGGGAACAAGATCAATATCATCTTCGACTATGTGTCCTAACCCCACTAATCTGGTCATGAAACTTTCACAACACCAGAAATATTCCGAACCATGATCAGAGTAACGCTAGACTCTAACCAAAACCAAAGTCTTTCCATTACCTATAGCTTTATGGGATCTCATAAAAAAGATGCAGAACTACAGATCTAGATAACCGTGAGTTTCACAGATTCGACATTCTCTGCTTCTTCTGAATTCCAAATGCGAAAGATTCAATCTGATTCCAAGAACTATCTGATTCCGGTTCCTCCTACCTAAAAAATATCAAAATAAATCCTAAGAGAACTGACAAAGAATCAGTTTTGTATCTAAAAAGAAAAGCAAAACATAGAGAAAGAAACTTGATCTTCCTATCATACTCTGACTTGACTCTCTCACAACAACATCACACAAACAAACGGAAACATAGCACAATACACGCATAAAACAGGGGAAAACCCTGAATCATTTAGAGAATGTAACCCAAAAAAAAGGACAAGACAATAAGAAGTTAGATATTTGGTTTTCATTTCTCAGAACCGCCTAAAACAATTATACAACACAATTATAACCATTCTCTCTTTCTCCCCACCCACCTCTGTGTGTTCTCACTCTATAGTTAAAGAGTCTCGTTAGGGCATGTAAATGGGTTAAAAAAAAAACTACACAAACCTTTAAAAAAAAAATAGAGACAGAAAGATGAATTACAACAAAGAAAAAGAATTAAGTCAAATCGAGAGAATGTAACCATCATTTACAGAGGAAAACAAAAAGAGCTATGATGATGAATTTTGTTTCTTTTGATCGAATAAGAGGAAAACAGATTATAATCAAATCTTCCCTTTTGATCGTCTCTCAAAAAGTGTGTTTTCTTTTAAGAACGAAAAATCAATGAAATATATATATTATCTCCTCCAGATTCAGTAAGTATGAGTCATCCTTAGAAGCTGGTTTCTCTTGAAAACCAAGAAGGCGACGACGCAGATCTGCAGCATTGCTGCGATCCCAGCGAATACTAGACCAACCGTCTTCCCCGTGTTTAAACCTCCAGACTGCTTGAAGGTCCGTGCAGGGGGAGGAGGTGGAGGTGGAGATGGCGGCCGTAACCTCCGTGGTCTGTGTCTATGAGATTGCGGAGGCGGAGCCAGCGCGCTCGGAGGAGGGGGAGGGGATTGTGGAATCGGCGGTGGCGGTGGAGATTGAGGAGGAAGAGGAGGAGGTGATGGAGATGGTGGCGGCGGTGGCGGAGGAGGAGGAGAGATAATGCCGACGGTGGATTGAGGAATCGGTGGCGTATTGCCTGATTGGAAGGGAGGAGATTGGGGCTCCCAGAATGAAGGCGGAGGAGGAGGAGATTGAGATTGAGATTGAGCAAGGAAGAAGGCATGGAAACAGAGAATGATGGCCACATGTAAAACCATATTCAAAAACCCCATTTATTATCCACCACCACCACCCCCCACCCCAGATGTCTGACGTCGATCCAGATCAATTCCGTTTTGCGCTCAGCGCATGGCGGTGGAATTGGCGTCGTCCGATCGTAGCATCAGATGATGATGAAGATTTGAATTGATAGGGGGAGAAAGAGAGATCTGGTCAACACGGAAAGGAGACGATTGATTGGTAAGAGAGAAGGTCTATTGAAGCAGCATTTGGACCCATACAAAGAAAACTTGAGCGCCGAGAGGGTAACTTTTTTTCCGGGAAAATGCGAGAGAGAGAGAGAGAGATGTAACGGCTTAGGGCTAAATCTGGGGATGTGAGAGAGAGGAAGTGATTAAGGAGAAATTTGGGGGAAATTTGTAAAATAATAGATTCCGTTTTCTTTTTTACAAGCTGTAATTACTCACGTACAGATCATAATCCCTTTTCTTATTAGTTCTTTTCTATTTTTGGTTTAAGAGACCGGTTAGGTTCAGTATTCACTATTCACACATAACTAGCAAGTATGTAGGTATCATTGCAATTAATCTGTAAAAGTAATTAACATGATGATAGAGAATCACCGCCAATTGGAGTAAAGAGTAAAAGTACGAGAGAGAAGAGAGAGAAAATAGATTGTGGTCTGGCCGACGGCGGTGGGTTTTTTCAGACACGCCGTCGGTCGGAATTTGTTGTTGATGGTTTTATAGTAGTCTATCCAATCTGTTTCTCTTTTGTTTTTGGCGGTGCATCATCTTCTCAGTGGCCATTCGGTTCCTGTTTCATTAAAGGAAGGCGGTCGGCTTAAGTTTTCCCATCGCCATATTCTTTGGTTGACAGCGGTTTTGAATTTTCTTTTTTTTTTTTTTTTTTTTTTTTTGTCACTGAAATTTTCTTTTTCTTTTTCTTTCTGTTTTTGTGTTTCTCGATCTGTTGTGGAAGATTGTTCGGGTCGGATGAGACTTCGACTTTGGTCGATTGTAGCTTTCCGAAAGATTTAGAAGAGCAGAGGAAGAGTTCTATGGTGATGGATCTGTAGTCGGAGGAGTAGTGAAGCTCCCCGACGGTTTGTGTTGATGTTTCACACATAATTCTCTTTTCTCGGTGATTGTGTTGAAAATAGGTGGAGGAGATCTTGCGTCGGCGATTGTATATCTCCGATAAGGCTAGCACCTGAGTCGAGAGCTTTGGCGGTGAAGAAGATAGGGAACGGTGGAGCTCCGGGGAGGTTAGAGACTCGGAGTAGTCGGCGACGGCACCAGCTTTGCAACTGTTAGGGTTTCTTCTTTTGAGCCTTCATGCTTTGTGAACTGATGTCTTTTGATGGGTTGTAATTTGTGGGCTTTGCCTTTTTTATAACTTGATGGGCTTAGCTCTTGTTTTTAATAATAATTATGAGACGGGAAAAAAAAGAGAATCACCCCTGAGAAACCGGTTTGGTTCAGTATTAGTTTTTCTTTTTTGGGTTGGGGGTGGGTTAAGAGACCGGTTTGGTTCAGTATTTTACACAAAACCAGCAAGTGTGATTGAATGAATCTGTAAGAGTATTAACCAGTTAGATTTACATGATGAAAGAGAATCACCGCTTAAATCGTTGCATTTTGTAATGTCAGTGAAAAAAAGAAAATAAAAGATGAAGAACCATTTCCTAAGAATGTACAAACAAGTTTCCTAGCAAACAAAGTAGCAGCAGTATCATCTTTTCCACAGCATGATGCCAAAGGTGAACATCCTTACGTTTTATCCCCATGCCATGGAACTAGCATAGTTCACCACCAGTTTCCCTCCTATCCCAAAGTTCTGCAATTTTTTTTTTCACAAAACCAACCACCACAATCAGGTTGGAAGCTAAAGAGATGGAAGATGTACAACTAATTTCAGAAGCATAGTGGGAAGATGAAAAAAATACTTACATTGAATAGATCAATTACTAATTCATCAGGGTTTGGCGAGAAAGCACTGTTTACATACACAAACTTACAAACAGCGAAAGAGAAGAAGAGATACCATCATAATCAGTACAATGTTTCAAAAAGATAAAGAAGATGGTTTTGATTGAAAAAAAAAATGATCACCACTGAGTCGGAGTGAAGCTGCTTTCCTAGAAAGTCAATCACTTTAGCAAACTTCTCACTCCCTGAAATCTGTAAGACAACACAAATCAGTCCACATGTATTATATAACTCTCCAACCATTATCAATAAAACAAGATCAAAACTAACTATGCATCTTAGATTTGATCCAATCAAACAACAAAAGCCAATTAATAAACAAACTGGTGGATCTCTCCTCAAATGAACTTCCATTGTCTAAACACACACACACATAAACATATGGTATCATCTGCTAATCTCAGTATCAGATCCCTAGATTCAATCCAAAATTTACAATGTGGTTTGAATAAACATAAAGAAGAACCCTAATCTCAACTCAGATTAAGTTTTTTTTTTGATAATTCGCCAAGGAAGGAACGTGATTGATTCGAAAAGAAGCTACCTTGAACTTATCTTTTATCAGTCTTGGAGCAGCACCCACAGCTCTTAGATGAATAATAACTGTGACAACAATGAAAACAGATACGATCAAATCCGAGCCGTGAAAGAGCAATCGTCACAAATTCAAAATCTTCGTCGTCGACGACGAATCGATGACTCACCTTTCTCAACGGAACTCGGTGACTCCGTCGCCATGGTTGAGATTGGGAGAAAACGTTAGAACGACGACGACGAAGACTTTACTGCCTTTACGAAATGAAAGCAGATTCAAGTTGGGCTTAATTTGTTTGGATATCTAGGCCCAGCTTAATTTTAAGCCCAATAAAATGTGTTGCCCGTTACCTTTCTAGCTAACAAACAAAAGTTTTGTGTTTTGTTTCATTTAGAATTTAACATGGCGAGAGAGACTGGACATGTATATAGAAAACAAGACGATGACATTGACCCGTTTGTGATGGATCGGTCGTTATCCTTATAAAGTAATGTTGTCGATTAAAATTATGAGTATAATTTATAGGGGTGGGTCCATAAATGGAAAGAAGACAAGGTTTATGCATCATGCCTGGGCACTACTTGAAGTTAATGATTTGGAGTTAGGTTTGGTTTATGACAAATTCAGAAGCAATTAATAGTGTGATATGTTGAACTTCTCTACAGTCATTTTTCTTGGTATCCTTCCATGTGATTCTGTTCTCCGTGCTCGTTATCACTATTGCACTTGGGATAAGAGTCACTTCTTCTTCTTTTTTTTGTCAAATATGTGAATTCATTTCAAAAGAAATGGAAGGTGGTTGCAGCGAAGCAAATTTCTATCTAGGAGTCCCCGAAAAGGATTTAAAAAAAAAAGACACCACGCCTTGATACATACGATATGTAGGTTTAATCTTAATCAACAAGAGAGTAAGACTAAAGCTCAGACTAGACGACTTTTTTTTTGTTAACAGCATTTAGTAGACTGAGGCCACTTTACACAAACCACAGGAAACCTGCAGCAGAGAAAGGGTCATCGAAGAAGAGGATCACTTATTGAGACGTGACTACGTATACATGTCTCTAGCAGTACACACAAAACCTAAATAACAAGCGTAACACCGATAGCCCAAAACAATGATTTTTTGAAGAAGTTATATATCCTTTCCACTATTCGAGTTTTCGATAAATATTTACGCTTTAACAAGTATATTATCAAGTGCTGGTCTAAGATGTTATAGCTAGGTTAGGTATAATGTTCCAAACTTTAGAAAAAAACGTTCCAGACTTTTTCTGTTGACTAAATATGTTATCTTTTTTTTTTTTTTTTTTTGATGACCCAGGTCTCCGGTTCGCTAATTAGACGACCGACTATCCACCCGAAGGCGGTCCTGGACGCTGCGCCCCGCATGTTAAATTTGCGCAGTGGCCGGGATTCGAAGCTGGGTGGCGGGTGCCTCAGCCGAGGTTCCTTTACCACCAGGCTACGAAGCCCGGTTGTTATCTTTTTTTTGAGCAACGACAATATATGTTATCTAACAACCGGTCTATGGTGATTAAATATTTTTTTTTTTGGGGGGGGGGGGGGGGAGAGGGTGAGAGAGTTGTAGATCACTGAAGCTTTACATGCTGACTAGTGTAATAATGCATACAAAACAAAACAAAAACAACGTCCCCATAATAAGCTTTACATGCTGACTAGTGTAATTATGCATACAAAACCAAACCCGGTTCATATTTTGTTGGGGCATTTGCTAAAGTAAAGAGATCCATATATAACTATTTTTCTAAATAAATCACATAAATTTCTTGATATCTCACGTATGAATCTGTATCTTCATCATACTCCATCTTTAACAAAAAAAATCTTCATCATACTCCATCCCTTGTTTTCTATCTCCAAAACATTAGGGTTATTAAGCAATATGAAAAAGTTGAGAGTTTTACACTCTAACGTGATATGACAATGAACGTGGTAAAAGATGAACGGAACAAAGAGCTACACGTTCCCCATTTCAACGATGTTCAGACAAAAAGATACAACCATGCACGACATTAATCTTGTTGGAATCAAACAAAAAGCATTCTTGTTTGTTAGTATTTTTGGGGTCTAGCCTCCAACATTCTCTTCTTTTGCTTTCCTTTCCAGTGTTTTTACCAATAAATACAACTCCTTCGAAAACATACTAGCTTAAACCCACATGAGAAATCAGATGTGTGTATCAATTGTTTCTAAATACGCATATGAGAATAAATAAAGATGTAGTTCGCAAAGAAAAAATAATAAATAAAGACAAATTACAATTATTAAACGTCACATTTTAAAAGATATAATTGATTTCATATAATTCTTTAAGCGGTGTATATATTTTATTGATGTTTTGTTGGTATCGTATTATTCAAAAGAGCACAGTGTTTGCCATCTTTTTGCTATTTCATTGTCGTCCACATCTGATGTGGATTGATTGGTAGATATTTTCTCTTATAGGGATCAGGAAAAATAAATAACGAGGGTTGCCACGTGCTCGCACGTGAGAGTGAGAGAGTTACGACACTTGAAGCGACCACCCGTCACGTGCGGGCTAAATTTATATCCACTCGATCATTTCAGGTCCAAAACCTGTCTTATTCAGTCCATCGCTCTTGCTATTTTTTTGTCAACATCGTTCTTGTTTTCTTCCAAACATTTTCTATTACGGATTAGTTGTTTCAAAATATTTATTTACTTTTAGTGAAATGAAAATTAGAATTTACATAGGGTGTAATTAGTAAAAAGTAAAACTTTAAAATTGGTTTTTACTGTAAAAAGTAAAAAGTATAAAAACAACAACAATCAATATTTTATGCGTTTAGAATTGTTTCCATGTTGACTAATATTAATGTGTTCCTTCTTATACATTTTAGCCTTGTAAATGTATTATTTTAAAAACATGTTTTCTCTAACCATTTTTTTTTTTTTGGAAAAGCTAAGCTATATGCCTATATAGTTATATACCTACATCATGATGTGTGTAATTAAAGTTTTCCATTTAGTTTAAAAAAAATTAAGTTTTCTATTTGTCTCTAAATGGTAAAACTGATTTGTCTGGGGAAAACATCGATCAGTATCAGCATTTAATACTATATTTCATGAGCTATTGATTGTTTTGAGTATTAGTATTTCAGAATCTATAGTTGAATGCAGATTTGCTATGCGTAAACACATGCACTCATAGGAGAGCTAATAATATTGCTGAGAGTGTCCCACCACCATTGAACCATGTACCGGTTTACGAAGACATGTACACGTCCGTGCACAAACACAAATAAAGACTGAGCTTGTGTGAGAGGGTTTATCGCATTTAATATATACCTATTAATGGATCGAGTGTGTGTCTAAGCTTGTGTGATTTGAAATGGAGTAAGCCCTAGCTAGCCTAGTTAATATTATATAGAAATAGCTGGTAGTGCATGCGAATGACGAGTTGTGCATGGTTGATATGGGACATTGTATGCCCCTTAACCATCCTTTTATCTTTATACCTACATATCAATTTATTGTATATTATAGCTGTCCAAATGCTTTGATTGATTTGTATCATCGCCATAACCTTCTTCATTCAATACGTACATTCGATATATGGTATTCTATTATCTTTCATCTTCTTCTTTTCTTTGAGAAAGGGTTTAAATTCAAATAAATTTGAATTTTTCTTCTTCTTTTTTGTATTCTATATTAAGCCGGGTAGCTAAGCTAACTACTAGCCAGTGTCTTATATATCTTAGAATAAACATTTTTTTTCAAACTTACAAAAAATGATTGTCAAATTCGTCCTTACCGCCATTTTGGCTTATATACAAAAGTAATTACTTATTAAATTGAGTAGATTTGATTGTTGTAAACAACTTGTGGAAATTTATTGGCTAAATAAGCACGTTACTCTCATGATTATATTTTCACTTTTCACAACTCCCCCACTTCACCCACCACGAATAGGGAGGGACAAAAACACACCTAGTGTACTTACTTACCGACGTAAGTATCCGTTTATACACTTGACTCATAAACCATTTTGATTAATGACCGAGTCTTTGATCAATTCTACATCGAATGTGTTTGATTTTCTCTACAGACTACTCTATAATGTGGCAGAATAAACTTCCATTTATATACAACGGTAAATTGGTGGAGGTGATCTTTTCATTAATCAAAACCCTTCTCAATTATCACACTATTATATGTATGATTCTTTTTTTTTGTGTGCAACATATATGAATTTTCTTTTGATTTTCTTTTTCTTATTGAAGCTATTAAAGGATGATTCTCGATGATGCGGGATTCGTAAGCTATATATACATAATAAAACAACCGTTTTATTAAAGTGATTAAACAAACGAAAAGAAAATGAAAGTGGGAAAATGGGTCCGTACTATAATGTATGCGATCTTCTCTTTGTATCGGATTTTTCTTTCGTGGCTACGCAACTTTTGACCAATAGCCCCATAATAGCCTTTTTATAGTTTTGGTTAGGCAATACTCTATTGTTTTATACTTAACTAAATACATAAACTTCACGGCAATTAGCATGTTTGTTTAGCTTTAATAGCTTATCATAATGCTATGATTCAGTGGTCCAATCTTGTTAGCTGTTACTTTGTACCAAATTCCATTTTAGTGCTTTTCTTTGTTTGTTGTCAGTCACTTCATCAAGTTAATAGTATAGTAAGCATGTTCAAAAAAATTCCCGGACTATGAATATATTAATATGCATTAATAACGTTAGATATGGTTCAATCAACGAAATCAAATCCAAGGTTGTCAATCTGACACACGTACATACACATATTAAAATACTTGGTTCCGTTATTTTTAAGTACTATAAATAGTGTTTTGATCTAAAACTTTTACTATTCTAGTGTCTATATTTGCATGTCGATTTCGCTTTACAGTAGTATTGAAAAATAGTTCACAACAGATCAATACTATTTCCCATTGGTATATATATATAACAGACTCATACATCTATACTCATGTATCGAAGTTCATTATTTTGTGGTTTTAGCCATCGATGATATGATGAAGGGGAAAGAAAGCTAGCGTGTGTTCTAGCACTCGAGACTTACAAAACCAACACCATAATTTTAAGCTAGGGCAAGAGAAGCCAAATCCAATCAAATTCGGACAAAACAAAAGTACTCGAAAATAATCAAATATTGGATACTATTGTCCATGACATTTGAGACCAGGTCCCTTTCACTTTTGTTCGCCCATCTTCTTGATCATTATTAGTAGAGCATCAAATCAACTCTTTTACTTTAGTTAATTATCTTTAATTTTTGTTCTACTCAAATCGCTTCTTATAGATTTTTTTTTTAAGAGAGTTAAGAAATTAAGAAAAGGCAACGACTCTTTGCTGTTCTATTTGGTGACAGAACATAATAGCAAAACTTTTGCTCCTCTTTCTTCTTTTGTCAGATAACCACAGCTTTAGAAAATTTCACAAGAAAAATTAGTTACTGGGGTGCAACCATACCATCACTAAAATACCGGATTTGATCATACCCATTTTAATGATTAGTTATTAGTTAAACCTCACAGCTAAACCTCACTACGCAGTATGTCATAAGAAAGCTTGTTAGGCCGCATAGTTATGACCAAAATATACCATGATTAACACAGATAGTTATTATACACAAGTTACTTAATTATATATGAGAAGCTAAGAAAGAGAAAAGGAAGTTTTAGAACACGGTAAAACATAGCCTCAAGAGGAAAAAAAAACCGTATTAAAATTTTGTAAAAAGTAATATAATCACCCCCAACCATTTTCACTAAATACATTTATTATACAATTAAACTTGTAGCAATGGCTCGATTCGTGTTATCCAAACGAGTGGTCTCGTAGACTGGTAACTCTTCTCGATACCTCTCGATCCCAATAGCCGAAAGATTCTCCAACTCAAACAGATCAGAGCTTGCGTAACTCGCCGCATCATCATCATCATCGTCTACTTCTTGTACGTTGTCGCACGTTGTCACGGCCAAATGATCATTGTTCTTCTGGTACGTTCTTATAAGATCCTTGGCCGCTTCGATAACGCGGCGATTCTCCTCCTCCATGACGTGACGGTCGACGTTGTTTCCATGCAGCTTGTTACTATAGCCGTAAGGGATGTGGATGGAGGAGTCTTCGTCGAGGATAACGTTCACTGGACAGAACCTCACGGATCTTTTGGATTTCCCGCTGGACGTTGGAGTTTTGCTCAAGCAAGATCTCGAGAAAGAGGACGTGGAGGAGCACGTGGTGCTGGAGGAGGACTGTGGTGGTGGCGGCTGATCTGTTGTGGCAGAGACGGTGGTGTTGATTTTCTTCAGCTTCTTGTGGTTGCTTGCTGCGTTGGTAAAGATAGAGTTGAGGAAAGTAGCGAGGCGTCCTCCGGGAGAGAGAGGCTGTTTCACTTTTTTCAAGTCGGTGTAGATCTTTAACGCCTTTGACTTGGTTCTCAAGAAACCACCACCGAGCTCTTGTTTGCTGCTAGGTTTCTCGGGGGCCGAGGTTCGAATAGGCTTTGGCTGACGAGTGTGTGGTGGAGGAGAGGCAGAGGGTTTGGAGCGTAGGTAGAAGGAGTCTGACTCGGAGGAGGAGAACCCGCTTGAGTCTGAGGAGCTGGAGTTGGAATATCTGAGGAAAACTGATGAGGAGGTGGTGGTGGTGGTTCTCCGGGATCTCTCGAAGTCGGCGGCGATGGAGCGGCGGTGAAAGACGAGTTTGTCTGAAGTGTCACGTTCCTCGTGGATAGATGTGTTGTTATGGTGCTTCTTCTTTCTAGTGGATTCAAGGGGAGGGGAGTCGTCGATGGAGCGGTAGATTTGGTCGAGGAGGGTGGAGGAGAAGGAAGGTTGACGGTAGTGATGTCTAGAAGATGAAACTCGTGGCTTCTCCCAAGTTATCTCCATCTCTGTTTGGAGAAGAAGAAGCTTTTGTGAAGATGTGAGAGAAGAGGAGGAAGGAGGAGAGGAAGGAAGTGTGTTTAAAAGAGAGGAAGGAGGCAGACAACTGGCAATCATTGCCACGTGTCTTCCTCGACAGCTTATGAACACCAATCATACTTTAATTTACCTCATTTTCTTCATTTAGTTATACTTTATATTATAACATTAACATAGTGGTAAAAAAATTGAACTTCTATGTTTTGATAGAAGGAAAAAAAACACATTTTACTTTGAATTGTTCTAGTTATAATGACTAAACTACATACGATGGATCAACAATGGTTCTCAGCAGCATGTATGATACTGAGATTGCGTGGTAACACATTGACTACATTAACCTAAACTATAAACAATGGTCCTTAGAGATAGCAATCTAAAACCATTAAACGAGAAAAATATTCCAGATTGCTATCTTGTTTTCTTTACCATGTTGGCATATTAATTATAGATCTTCAAAATATGTATTCTCTTTAGTCATGAATCAAAATGGTTTAAGTTTAAGAATTTGTCTTGAATGAAAAGAATTATAGGAGATCACTGCTGGGTTACAGAGCAACTTAGCCTTTATTCACATGACATGACCCAAAGATTCATTTATTTGTTCCCTACTTATAAAGTAAAAGATTAAAGTTGTTCCTTCCCTCATCATAAGTCTTGTTTGTTTTTCATTTTTTTTTCTGTATTTTTTAAGTACTATAACAAAATAAAAAATCTGTAGTCTATTACAGCAAACCCAATATTGATACTTGGGTCCATTAAACATTTTTTCTTATTTGTTTTCTAAACCTATGATGTCTATTAAATAGTACTGCGAAAATTCATCGCTCTACAATATTCGACCACATTTTCTTAATTACTGATTGCACAACATTATTCATAAACATTTGTGTGGAGATCAACAGACAGAAAAACTATTAGACAAATAGATAAATTGTTGTACACTATATTAAGAAAACATAAATAATCAGTGGTTTTGTTTACCGCATTCAAGACGAGAGACTTTAGTATATTAAAAGGTCTGACAAGCTCTAAACCGAATAGAAGGGTTGCGAGAGAATATATCAAGCTTTTTTTTTTAAATGAACAAAATTTTATCTGGTGCGTTCCTGAAATCCTGATCGGAAGTAAAAAAGGAGACACCCTTGGAAATCAAGCTTATCCTATGACTATATGTCTCTACTTTGGTATAAAAGGAACATGCCTGCATCTAGGTTTCAGGTGGCAGTACAAGTGGGACTAAAAGTCATACAACAGAATATTTTGAGATCACCACTTATACTCTCAACTTCTCGTGCACTCGGAACGATTAACGGCGATATATAAGTTATAACAAAGCGGCTAGATGACCTTCTAATGAATCTTTTGTGTTTTGAAAAATAGGAGTGAAGAAGAAAAAAAGTGGAGATTTTGGAAAACCCTACCGAAACTATAGGCTTTAGCTTTAGAAATCAAAAACAAGAATAAGAAGCAACGTTGTGTTTGTGAATTGTAAAGAAGGGACTTTTGGGGGTGATTAAGGAACAGTCAAGTAATGCGGCTAAAGAGACTATATCACTTATAAACCTAAACACTAACCAAGCATGTCATTACTAACCATGATTTTGCAGCCCACTTTTAATTGCCAATTGAGTTAACAGAGTCACTATAAGATATTTTAGATTTGGTGATTATAAACACACTGGCTAGTTAATTTACATTTTTATCTTACAACCGAACCGTTTCAAACACTCACTTTAATTAGTTTAATTATCCAAAATGGTATGAAAAATAACGTCAGAGGAATTTTGAGATAAAGTTTATATAAACTGTATTCAAACTCAATAGCTCTCTTATAAATTGTTAGATTTTTGTTTTTAGAAAGATATGTTTTAGCTCTAACAAAATTCACGTAAATTATAAAAGAAAACATGTGAGATTTATGCTAAGAAGCACAGGGCAAACACAGCAGAGAGCCAACAGTATAATTTTAATGATTAAACATAGACCGCGGGATTAAGACAAGATCATCTATCTGATTAGCAAAATCAGGCTTTATTTAGAAAGTAGAGAGGAGTTTTAATTATGATGAATTACTGTGAACGTCACTTTCTTTTACCATATAGTATTAGAAGTGTCAAGTGACCCAACACTGTTATAATATAAATTACCATATATTTTTTTAGGTTTATTTTACACAAAATAACACTATTACCTACATAGATTTATTCTATAAAAGGCTTTATTTCAAATAATTAACTTATGTCATGATGATTTACATTTTTGTAAAAATCAATAACTCCTCTCTTTTCCGGTTTTCACCCATTAGGATCCTTTATTTCTTTAGACATTACAAAAGAATCCTTTTTACACAGCTTGATGTTAACTTTAAATCATTGATTGTAATTAAATACTTACTATATTATCGATCCAATCTGCTCCTAATTGCCTAATGGGTTGCCTTACTATTTGAGCGAACTTAAGCTTATTTACTGACATTTTAGCCTAATTATCTCGTATATTGGGTTTATTGTGCGTGTTTTAAAGACAAATTTCTTTTTTTCGAATACAAATGTTAAAATGATGCCGATAATACATACGCATGCGGTTCGTAATTATAACTTATAACCAATACAATTATAGACTTAAGCCCTTTTTCAAGAAAAATACAATTATAGACTTTTAGTACTTCTTAATTTATTATTTATTATTTTGTCGTAACTTATATAGTTATCTAGACTATATATTAGCGAACATTCTATTCATTTTGAATTGTAAATTTCCCTTGGCGTAACTTTCGTTTTGGGATATTGAACTTTTTACCAAAAAAAAACATTCGTTTTGGGATGTATGTTTAGAAAATTACGCATGTTCGAAAAGTTAATGGTGCTCATTTGCAAAATGATTACTCCCGTGGGCAAGGAAACTGAATTTATTTAATTATTCTGATGTCATCAATCAATACTAGAAAAACAAAAAAAAAGGAAAGGATTGATCACTATTCCTAAAATTTATGTTTATATTGTATATATAAATATATGTATATTACAAAAAAATATATGTATTTTACTCATATGAGTTTAAATCGTTATTGTATATATTAATGAGACTGACTAAACATGTAGAATTATACGATATTTTAGTGTTAGAAAATGCAACATATAAAAAAATCGGGCTAATCTACTAATGTAATATATAAAGGGAGCCCGATATATAAACTACAGTATAAGGTTTGTTAACAAAAAAAAGTAGAGAAATTCGACTATATTTGTTATTTTGGTTCGAACACATGCACACACAATTGACAATTGTGTAAAAAGCCATTGTTTATGAATGCTCGCATGTAGTTTGTAAAAGATCGCCTCATCGAATCCATGATACTTCACAAGAACTCGTCTTTTACAGAACACTTGCACATACAATTGTGTAAATTAACTGCATCGCTCATGAATGATCACCCTCCGAATCCACGACACTTCATACTCGTAGAACTCTCGACCGGACCCATATTCTCTTCCCCTTTTTAACGATACATTAATTTGCTTCGTATATGTGTAAATACCAGAACTATCTTGTAGTTCATATGAACAAAACACGTAGAGAAAAGTGAATGGATGCATTTTGCTTTCAACAGCTGCTCTGCTCCCACTACACCTTTAATATTTTGTTAACCTTTTGTATTATTTTAATGAAATATATTTTTTTCTTATAATGCATTCCCAGAGCCGTGCCTGAGATTTCTCAAACTAGAAGCGAAATAATTTTTTTGGCCCTTCAAATAAAATATGACGATAAATATAAATTTTAAAAATATAAAAGAACATAAAAAATCTTTTTGAAAATCTTATTTTGGAGAAAATAATGAAAAACCAGATTGGAGAAAGAAAGAAAATTGTTGATAAAAAAAATAAAAAAGGAAATTTTTAAAAACTACCTCATAAATTTTAAAGATGACGAATGATAGACTAGATTTTCTTTATTGTCATTTTCCGTTTTGGTATTTGACAGTAACTACGACCATATTTTCCTTTTATAACATCATGTTTGCTTATAAAGTAAATTTGTTCTGATTTTATTTCCATGTTTATAATATATTTAATCACATGAAAACATAAGTTTAACGAGTTTCCTAAACCAACTCTCCAAGCTAGTTGTTAACAGAATTGGCCCCTAAATAATTTCAAAGTAAAGGGCCCTCAAGCAGATGCTTGATTAGCTTCTGGTCAGTACCGGCCCTGTGCATTCCATAAGCTATGAAAAAACTTATTCACATAATAATAAACAAAAGAGTAGCAGGGATTGCACGCATGTGTGGATATGATAGACAAAAGATTCCAATCACATCATAATTCGAGTTGGTGCATACAATAGCAAAAGCAGATTCCTTTTAAATCAAAATGGCTAGACAGCACACGATGCAATTGCAATCTCTTCATGAGATACGTTTGATTTTTCATATTTTGCTCAAACAGACCAATCAAATGAGAAAATATACTTACCACATACACATACATGCTGGTGTATGCGTGTCTATGAATCACTCCACTATCTGTGATTTGACATGTCCTTTTGTTGACATATTACAAACAACGTTTCAAACCTTTTATTGTAGTAAAAAAAAATCTCTACCATTACAATTACCTCTCAACAAATTTAAAGTAACACTTAGATGATTTTGTTAAGAGAAATTAGTCTTTTTGTTTCAACAAACTAGCCTTTAATTTAGCCAAAAGTGGTAGGAGTTATAGGTAATACTTATCAATCCCCTTACCGATCATGGGTACTTTTGACTTATTAGATAAAGTTAAGAAATTAGTATATCTACATATTTGGTTTTAAATTAAACTCCCAATTCTTCTTAATTAGTTTTTGTTAAATAACATTTCTATAAGAAGAGGGTCAAGAACGGCCAAAATTGCTCATCATTCGTCTCGTACTTACATGCGGGTTATCTAACTGATGACCATAAGCCCCTACTCTATAGCCAGTCTTTAATCAAATTGATTTTTATCACATATTTTCCTGAAACCATTGTCAGTAAAGGCTAAATTTCATAAACTCTAAGTTAAGTGGATCTCAAGCCAACCATATGCTTTCTATGTGGTAGCTATCATTAATAGAGTGAACTCAACAGTAAATGCACGTTTAATTAACCATATACTACTGGTTAAAAGTGAAACAAAAGAAGTGTTAGTTACCTCCAAATAATGGAGTTCAAGAAATTAATACAGAGTAATCATTTCTCAATAAGGTAGGACTTAACATATAAAAAAAGCTTCGGCCTATTATTATATGAGAGGAGAAAACGAAGTACGTACAAATTAGACTAGAAGCAAAGAAGCTGACTCCTTTGATTCAGACCTACCTCCCCAAAATATTTCAACAAAACGATCAATCAGATTATGCTATGATAACATAGTGTGCAATGACACCTCAAAAGAAACAAAAGTAATCAAGGAGCTAATCAAAACCTATAGGCTTAGCTTCAACAAGTACTTATGAAGAATATTTATTTTATATTCTAAAGGCTTGAGGGAAGTTAGATCAATCTCAACGACTAATGATTCTGTATAAAGAAAAGGAATGTGAAGAAATGGAAAGAGAAGTCACATAACTCAAAGAAGAACATCAACAACTTGGACACATCTCTCAACTCAATCCTCTTTTAGTACTTATAGAACAATGATAATGGTAAACACTCGGCAAGCATTGGCACCAATGTTCAGGTCGCAGTGTTCCACACTTAAACATTAGCAACAATGTTCAAGTCACAATGTTCCACACTTGAGTTATCACATGCGTTGTAGGGTTTGTTTTAACACTTTGAACGAAACGATAGCAAGTAGGCAAAGCATTTTATGCATTCATTAACTAAAGAAGATAATAAAATAGAGTTTGGCCGTTTCACAAAGAAAATCAAAACATTTGCTTTCGGCTATATTATGATCCATTAGAAAGAGAAGTTAGAACTTTATTTAAAAGTTTGCTCCCCAGTTCGGATGACCAAGTTGTGATTGCTGATAAGCACCAAGTTGAGAGGGAGGAGAGGGCACAACCCCAACTCCAACATTACCACCAAGCCCAGGTCCCATGTGGTGCGGATTCGCCATTGCACCAGGTTGTGACGGATGGAAGAGACCCTGGAACTGCATCTGAGGAGATTGTGCTGCAGCGTTGAAGGATGGATGAGATGTATGGGATGGTAAATAAGCACCATGAGGCGTTTGACCAGCTACATTGTAATATGGAGGAGACTGAAGGCTTGAAAGATCTCTTGGATTCTGCATCCAAATATCAGAAGTCTCAGCCTGCTGTGTTACATAAAGAAACACAAATCAGAAATAAAGTACAAGGCAAAACCTGCGGTTAGGCCAAGAGGAACATTGGTTATCATTACCTGAGGGTTTGGAACGTAAATATTTCCATCTTTGTATTTCATGCGAGATGGATCTTCAAGACCCATGGCGTTTCCAACTACATTGGGAGAATTAATCTGATACGCATTAGGACTGTTGTAAGTCCCAAAACCCGCAGGACCACCTGTTGGGACTGGCTTGTATTGCTGGATGCCATACTTGACAGCATTTGAACCGGGATGAGAACCACCACCTCCAGGCATCAGAACATAGCTATTGCCATTTGACGGGTGTGCATATGCTGCTGGGTTGCCCGAGTAGCCTGGCATGGGCATCTGTGGAACATAGACCTGGGAGACGAACTGACGATACGGCATAAGATTGGGATAATGTGCAACTTGAACCTGCGGGTACATCTGCTGCATTGACGCCTGTTGTTGTTGTTGTTGTTGTTGCAGCATGGGAATCGTAGATGAAGGGCCATTGTTCACCATTTGAGTACTCGATACCTGCTTCATTAGAAAAAAGGATACCTTGTTAGTTTTTCTTGGCTAATGAAATGAAAGATACTCATGACACATGCAAGGCCCAAGTGCTCAAAGAAAAACGTAACAGCAGGAACATAAAATTACCTCTTGCTGAGATGGTAATCCTTGTCCTCGTACGTTTTCACTCATTGCATACTGGAAATCATAACTACCCTGATTACCATATGCCTGCTGGAAAGGACAAGAGTGTAAGTTTTGAATGTAAATATCTGCCTATAATTTTTAAAAGGCACAATTGCAGGAAACCCTTACAGAAACTTTTTGCACCTCAGGAGGATCTTGCTGCTGTTCAAACTCTGAAGGAGTATAATGTGGACCGTTCCTATTGAGCAATTGCATTTCCGAGTACTCATCCAAATGGTCAGACCGGTGAGCCTCCTTCTCTTCGGGTAACTGTTGCTCCGATGCGACCGACACACGTGAACCAGATTCAGAAACTCTGACAGGATCATCAAGAATATCGATTGGCTTATCTCCCGGACTATCTGTTAGAGTCTCTGGAGAAGAAACTGGCAAACTGCAAACAATATCACTAAAAGTTACTGGAGGAAAGATACAAGGTGATGTTAAACTTTTTTCAAAATGTTCAAAAACAAATAATAACACCAACTTACCTACGATCAGTTTCTCTAAGTTCTTCTGAAGAGTATGATTCCTGGAAAGTAGATTCTGGATTCATTGAAGAACTAAACTCTTGAACAAAGCTACCAAAAGTAAGCTGATATCGGTCAGTCTCTGGGACACGAATATGATCTGCGATGATGACATTCTGGCTTTCACTGATGTGAACATTCGAAAGCTTATCTTGCGCCTTAACAGCCTCCGATTCCAAAGTTATGGAACTATCATCAGAACGACAAGCCTGAGACTTCGCAGGTGTTCCAATTACTCCAGGGTTATGTCCAACAGGTTTCTGAATTGTTTTAGGCTTCCATTCCTTGTTCTGTGAGACTCCTGCAATTAAGAACAGGTTGACCAAGAATATCAGAAGTCATGACAGGATGGAAAAAAGGATTATATCGATCAAAACATCAGCTATACGCAGAATTTATAGTTATATGGTTAGTAGGAATCAAGTCAAAATGGCAGAGCATTCATTCAATAAATTAATATTTGCATATAAGTTACCTTTTGTATGGCCACCACCTTGTTGTGCTCTAGCATTTTGGCTTCCTCTGTTTCCACGCTGCCTGTTCAAGAGAGGCCTATTCTTTTCCCCACCGCTGGGCAAAACAGACTCTCGTAAAGTAGTTTGACTGACTTGATCAATCTTTGAATTCGGGGAAGATGATCGGTATGCATTTGGAGCCCCAGTCTTTCTAATAGAGGACCCTGACAAGGAATCAGTAGATGCAGATGGATCTTTACCAACATTTTCAGAAGGTTTTCCACCAAAACCTCCACCTCTTACTTCACGTTTAATAGCTCCCACAGGTGATGATCTAGAAACAGGAGATGGTACATGAACTGGATCTGTGGAAGACGAATATACACCAACAACTGGATTGCTTGATGCCAAAGTAACACCACGGGCCGTCTGCTTTCCATCAGAGAGTTCTTTTCTGCTAGGATGCTGCAATGGAGTAATTTCAGCATCTCTGAGTCTGTCTGCTGCTGCATTACAATCTTCGGCAAAATCTTGATCCTCAGGAGATCGACGATCACCTGTTAAGCTGGCAAACAATGAAAATAAGAGCCGCAATCTTATTTTTCTCATCTGAATTCAGTATTGCTTTTGTCTCGAAATATAAGATAACAAGTTCTCAGTGGTCTTTCTTTCTATTTCCCAATAAGTAACTATGTTTGCGGTAAACTTCAGTGAGATGCCTACCAAGTGAACATACGCATTGTTGTATAAGTCTACTAAAAGACAATGCCTATGACTCTTATTATCTTCAAGAGTCTTATGTAACGTTTTTGTTATAGTACAGCTACAGAGAGACATACTCCCTTACACTAACATTAAAAACAACATTGAAGAGTATCATGTTATTGCACATATAAAAGAACAAAACAAGCCCGCGATAGAACATGCTAGAATAAGAAGTACAGAATAACGTATAATTGAAAGACATACCCCTTTTGGTTTTGAGAGGCCATTACTTTGCTAATATTTAATCCAGAAGGCTGGGCGGAAGTCTGCTTCAACTCTTCACCAACATTTGGATTAGACCTGTTGTCTCTAACAACTCGAAACTCTCTCTTGGATCCTGCACTAACATGAAACAAACAAATTCAGACACATAAAACAGCATTTATAGATGAATATGGTCCATACATGACATGAAATTTGGAGGCCTAACGCCAATCACAAAGATTCCACATAAAAAAATTAAGACATGCATTTCCAGTTTCTTCTATTTTCCCTTGACCAACACATTTTCTTTTTATATTCATCCGAGCCTAAAGGATTACGGAACAGACATAACGAAAGAACCTGGTAAGTATATTATCATCACGTTGACTTACCAGTAGCAGGATTCCTACGAAACGCATTTCGTGGAGCAGCGTTCCTAGGAAATTCATTACGTGGAGCAGCATTCCTAGGAAGTTCATTTCGTGGAGCAGGGTTCCTTGCAAACTCATTTTTTGGAGCAGGGTTCCTAGGAAACTCATTTCGTGGAGCAGCGTTCCTAGGGAATTCATTTCGTGGAGCAGCGTTCCTAGGGAAGACATTCCTAGTGTGACCTCCTCTCCGAACATTATGTTCAGGCTGTGTACGAACATTCACTTCACTGGTAACACTTTCAAGAGGTTTCTCTTCGTTGGCAGGCTCAACCAATACTGCAACCTGATGCCAAAGAACAATCAGTATAAAATCATAGTTCATACAGGACAGAATTTTGCAACACCCTTTCTCACATATATGACAACCTCACCCAGTTATACATACTAGCAACACAAGCACTATAAACAAACACCGCAGTCCCCTCCTTCAAAAGCAGTAGATGTGGAAGAAAAAAAAACATATGTAAACTTACCTCTTTCTTCCTGTCTCTTCTTCTCTTCACCTCATGGAATGGATCTGAACAAAAAAAGAGGCTTTTAGCAAACCCAATATGGTGACGGAAACAGTAACATAATCATTCGAACTCGTCACCCGGATAAAAGACACTACTTTGCACATAGCAAAAACGAGAGCCAGGACAGTAACAGAAACTTAACTCCTTAAGATAAGATTAAAAACCGAAACTTTTGCATAACCCATCTACAAACGCACGCAAACAAGATGTTTTATGATTCCTAGTGACATATAACGACACGAAGAGAGATCAACCTTGATGAATCAGCTTCTGCACAGCCTCGTCGGCGTTCATGTCCGCCTCTTTCAAGGCGGTGTATATATCGGCGTCGGTGTGGTTACCCACGATTTCTCTAATCGATTCGATCAACTTTCTCCCTTCGTTATCGTCGAGTCCCATCATCGCCCGATTACCGCCGGTTATTGACCCAGACACCATCACCGATCAAGCCCTAACGGGATAATCAGATAACAATAGGATCGGTACTGAGTAACTAGCGGAAAGCGAATTTCGATCGGCGACAAAGTGGAGGGTTGTTGCCGCTACTAGTGGATTCGACTCTCTCTTAAACCCTAGGATCGGAGTAAGACGAGACGAAGGAAAACAAGTTTAAAGAAGGATAGAAAAAAAAAAACTGGTTTTCGAAAAATCAGTAATTGGGTAATGGAAATGACTATTTAACCCCCTAGAATTCTGAAATTTCCAAAGGATAAAATACTACTACTAGCTTTTGATGATTTTTCCATTTTTCTGCTTTTTGCTTTAATTAATTTGTCCTTTGAAAACAATAAACACACGTTAAACATAGTAGATGTGATGTTTAAATTATTTATTGACTCAAAACAATTGTCGGTCCTTAATGAATTAATTATTAAATAGGACTTGCATGAAAATGTTATGTATTAAATAGGACTTACACGAAAATGTTATGGGCTCGCTAAACAAGTATTAATCTTTGACATCTTGTCTAAAAATGAAAGATGACAAGAAAAATATCAAATTTTAGATTGTGTGCACAAGATGCTCTGAAAGAGTAAGTGAGTAACCGCAGTGACCACTTCATAGATTGGGTGCAAAAGAGAAGAAGACGAGATATATAACGAGTAACAAATTACCTTCTTTTTTTGGATAATCAAAATGTAAAGAAACTTTGCATAATCTCTATCTACAGCATTCTACATACAACTCATGCAAAGATTTGCGCAAAACAAGATGTTGTAGCATTCCCTTGTGATCACAATAAAAACTATAACGAAGAAGAAATATGAAGAGAAGAGATCTAGTAACCACCATCTAAAAAAAAGAAGACATGCATCATCTCAAACCAACAGTTCATTCCCATCAATCTGTAGCTTTTTCTCCAAGTGAAACATTTTTTTTTATAGAAAAAAGTGTTTGGTTTTGCTGTGTAAAGAGTCTTTGCAGAGAGCATCACAAGTACTGCTGTTGTATCCGAGCTTTGTTCTTTTCCCACCACAATCTTGCATCCGTTTCTCCAAACCTATCTCGGCTGCAACAACAACAAGATGCAATGCTTTTACTTTTAAAGGCTTTCTTAGCAAGATAAAGGATAATGTTTCTTTTTATCTGTTACCTGAAGCGAACGCGTCTAAGCTCGCGTGTACCATCTGGTAAAGCTCTGATTGTGATGTAAACACCTTCTTCATCTTGTTCTACCCATTCTGTGTCGTTCTCACTTGCGTTACTTACTGAGACCTCCTCTGAATGCTCTGCATCTTCTTCTTCACCTGATGAGCCACCACTACTTCTTGCGGAGCCAACAACCGATAATGTCTCTTCAGTTTTGGTGCCACTTATGCTAGAGAGTTTTGGCGTAGTTGCAAGACCAGACGAATCACTTGGATACCGGTTCTGTCTCTGTGTTGTTGGTTGTTGAGCCTGTGATGAGCCAGAAGAAGCGTAGCCTTTTCCTCGAGGGCATTCATTGTTTAGAGGTGGAGTTGCAGGACCGTTCTTGGTAGAGCTCTGCTATATACCAAATGAATCAATGTCATGTCCTCATCAGAATCAAAGACAAAATGTGTAATATTTACCTCATCTTTGGATGTAGGAGGAGTTGGAAACGGGACGCTCTGCTGATTAAACTGCTGCACATTGTATAACTCCATGACCTTTTCAAAATTCTCCGCCCACCATTTTTGAGCTTGCCGTTTATCAAACATCTCACGACTGAAAACCAAAGAGAAATTCAAGAAACAAAACAAGCAAATACAGTGTTAGGCTCAACTATAAAATGTTAAATCATTAGAGGCAAAGTGTCTCTTTGATTTGATGAGAGACCATGCAGAAAGTTAGTTAGCTAGAGCCAAAGTGTCACTCTTTGATGAAGCGATTGAAAATAAGTTAGTTAGATCATACATGAACATGCCCCACCTACAAAATGAATATCACTAAACGCTTCCTTCCCCCACACAACTGTTCTTGGAGGAATTCATTTAAGATCTCAATAAACCCTTTATTGGCAAAAAGGATGTGTACAGCTTCTCATAATACACACAACAAACGTTTTGGGACCACTTTCGAAATTGATTCAAGAGAAATGCAAGTTTCCAAAAACATAAGATAATAACATCTTTAATATGGACTGTACTTCTCATATCTTGTCCCCAAGAAACACACACACATTCTCCATTTCCAAAACCAAATCAAGAACATAACGGATTAAGTTCATTTCATAAAGCTACAAAAAGCATGTAGTAGATTACCTGAAACGAATACGCTTGAGATCGTTGCCTCCCTCAGGCAATGAAACAAAAGTGATGAGAACACCAGGCTCCACTTGAGCAACCCATTCTTTAGGCTCGTCATCATCTTCTTCCTCCAAGAACACTGTAGACTCTGTCCTGCCACTCAGGGACTCAGGTGTTCCTTCTCCACTCAGAAGCCCTTTTAGCCTTGACTCCATCTCTTTCCCTAGAATCTTTGGTGTAGAGCTTCCGCTTCTTCCAGGTCTCTTGTACGCATAGTGGAACCTCCCAGAAGCTGATGCTGCAGCATCTGAATCACGGTGGTTGTTCCGGTTTGAAGAACCGGAACACGGTTTGCAGCTTTTGTAAGCACCTGAGGCTTTTACCGCCATGTCTTTTATCTGAAAAAGATTCACATCCAAAGAATAATAATCACATGAGTGAATTATACACAGAAAAAAATAAAAATAAAAATCTGAAAGTCACAGAGACTAAAAAGGTTTGGCTTCTACATAGAAGACAAATAGAGTTTTTGGTCTGAGCTCCAAAACAGAAACCAACAAAGACTCAAACAGAGGTCTTGTCTCGGAGTTTCGTTCCTTTTTCCCATTTGTATGTTTTCAGAAAAAGCATAAAAACAAACAGTTTGTGAAAGTGACATATAGTAGTAATGAAGAAGAGTTGTGTATGTACCTGTGACGTCAGGGACTTAATAGCCTGCTTAGACCTCGGTGTTCCAAGAACTCTGTCATCATCATCTTCTTCTTCTTTAGATCTGCCATTGTTGGTGTTTTGCTGCTTCGAACAAGCTATACATGTGAGCATCTCTCTTTCTCTCTCTCTCTCTCTATCACACCCTCCAGCCAAGTTTCAATTTCTACCTGGGAATTAAACAAAATCACACTTTCTTTAAATCTAAAACCTTTTTCAGGAAAAAAATATGAAAGGACTCGCAATGATTTGTACCTTTATGCTATAACAGTTCCGCACTGTCACTTCTAACTAGAATAAATATACTCTCGGAGCTCTCGCTAAATTCGATTGCTTTATTTGCCACAGAGATGTCGAAATGACGGCATGAGAAAGGAGGATCTGCAGATTCAGACGATTCCACCGCTTTATAACTCTCGGCTTAGTAGTGCTCTTGATAAGGAGATTGAATGAGAAAAGACCCACACACACACACACACTCTCTCTCTCTCTCTCTCTCTGGAGAACAATGCAAAAACAAAAGAGAAAGGTAAGAACTTTGGTGAGGGAGGGAGATGGAGAGAAAGAAAGAAAGAGAGATCGTTGGACTCTGCGAAAGTTTTTGGGCACAAGTGTGTGTGTGCGCTGCGTTTCCTACTTCCTATATAAACCTCTTCTCTCTTCTCTCTATTCTTTTTCTTTTATTTTATTTTATTTTATTTTTGTTTCCGATCCTTTTTTATTGAACTTTAATATTTATCGATTCATATACGCAAATTCAAAACACACAGATTCTGATCGGTATCCAACATATTAACGCTATACTGATCGGTATCCAACATATTAAAGTTATACTACAACTTTATTGGAAAATTTAGTAATATCTAATTTTGTATCAAGATTTTACTTTATGTATCTTTGTTTTTTTTTATGTCAGCTGCCGATTTAAACTTAGATCAAATGGTAGCAGATAAATCGACCATCCGAATAGCACTTGTCTGTCCAAATCTAATATATATATATATATATATATATATATATATATATATATATATAAGAATAAATATAGTTTATATTCTTTACTTTTTTTGCTAAAGTATATGTCTGATTATTGATACTCCGAAGAATATAAGACATATTCACATACTCGAAATTTTATAATTTCCAAACACTTCAATTTTTGTCGTGAATGTTTTTTTCTTCAACATCTATTTTTGTTGTTTCTTCATTTTTTAAGAAGAATCAATAATAGTTATATACTGTTTTTTGATTGATTAAAAGTGTTTAGGTCGAGATTCAACTAATTTAATTCTCTATAATATATCTATATGTAGTAATCTTTACTTTATACTACATCCGTTCAAAGTAGGATTTTCTATAGTTTTAATGTTTATTAAAAACATAATAAATATTTACAAAAATACTTAAAAAATATAGAAAATCCATTTTTTTAGAATAAGAATAAAATCTATAAAATCTTATTTTCGGAACGAAATTGATATAAGTTAGAATGGACGCATATATCTTACAATGAGCTCATTTAGTATTAAAAAATTATTAAGTATTGGTCCCTTAAGTATTTTCGTACGTAATC